>CM065299.1:8860280-10340915 GCA_032871835.1 Dipteronia dyeriana | reverse complement strand
CTGTGTTGAACACTTGTTAAGTTGCTGCCTGATTCCGACCAACTGCTGCCCCATCTCCATTCCCATATAAAAGAACAAATGATAGCATAAATTGGGTCAATCAGTCATTTCCTGCCTGCATACCCATATATGTCTATTATAGACTTCTTTAGGGTTGGGAATATAGTCACTCGGTTGACTTTGAACGAATGGGCATGATGGTTTAGGGTTGTGTTTGTATCTTGCTGCAAGGAGTTATGTACTTGTAACTGTAAGGATGCTGGTTAGATCAGTTATCCGCCTTAAATATAAACAAAGTGTCAAGTTTCAGACATTTTCAGATTTACCAACTTAACCTGACCAACAACACATTTTTAGATGCATTGACAGCTTTTAGCTTCGATCATCCACTAGTTTGCCTCGTTATATCATTATTATTGATGGTATATTATAATCTTCCTAGGTGATCCTTGGTAAGAGGTGGTTGATGATTTTTTATAACTCCATTACTTCTGAGAAAATTGTTAACCTTCAGTTCTGTGGCAGGGTCAAAATTATTTTATTTTAAATAGGTCATTATTTATTCTATGTTTAATATCATTGGATTTATATGTTGATTGTCTTCCATATTCAGCATCGGGATGAGAGGCGGGGGCTTGGAGGAATATTTTTTGATGATCTAAATGATTACGATCAGGAGATGCTTCTTTCCTTTGCTACTGGTAATTGCATAAGATAATGAAATTGCTCTTTGTATACTCGTAATAGAAAATTGTCTCACTGTTTCGGTGGGCTCAACTTTCTCCATAGTCATACACTAAATTTATTGTTAATTTACAGAATGTGCAAATTCTGTTGTTCCTGCTTACATACCGATTATAGAGAAAAGAAAGGATACGCCATTTACAGAGCAGAACAAGGCATGGCAACAGTTACGTAGGGGACGATATGTGGAATTTAACTTGGTATTTAAAAGCTTGTTTTGAGGATTTCGAACAAAATTACTCCCAAAAACTCCCTTAAGGTAGGCCTAATATGTCTTGCTGTTTTGTTCCTTTGAATTGAAGGTTTATGATCGTGGTACGACATTTGGGTTGAAGACGGGAGGTCGAATTGAAAGCATTCTTGTTTCTCTCCCACTGACTGCACGATGGGAGTATGACCATGTAAGTTTTCTGAACGTGTCCTATGCATAATTTATATGTTTAATGATATGGAAGATGATAGATGAATAACTGATGATGAGAGACTTAATTTCATTGGTGTGCAGAAACCAGAAGAAGGAAGTGAAGAATGGAAATTATTAGATGCTTGCATCAACCCAAAGGAATGGATTTAATATCTTTTACACGAATCTATTTGCAGTCAGCAGAGTTTCTTCTTTTTTACCAGTCAGTAGAGTTTTTACCCCCGTTTTCCTTTTTCACTTTGTAAAATTTTTATGCATTTTCGGGCATTAGAAGTTAGCATCTTTGTCAGAAGTAAGCTACAACTTGAAAAGGTGATCAGAGTATCTTGATGTAAATCATCAAATCGTTTCAAATTATCATCTTTCTAACGTCATGGAAAAAGCTTTTGTCGATATAACATTGCTGAGATGGCTAACGTTTCTTTGACATTTCATGATCAGTTTGTTTTCCCTTTTTCATCTGCCAGTATAGTGTACGGTTACAATGCCAAATGGAGTTTCCAACGATCTCTTCTGGACACCAGCTGATTTGGTAATGATTCATTTCTTTCCAGGTGATGCATCGACGTTTCCCTCGTCCTTGCCTTCGTTTATTCCTGATATACCAATTGCTTTCATGGTTGTTTCACTACAAACATCTCTTCGGGTATACTGTGCTCTTATCAATCAAGCATTCAGCTTCACGAAGCTCTTACATAAAATTTTCTTCCACAATGACATTACGGTCGTGCAAATGATCTCATTCCTGCAATTTAATCATTGCAAGCAACAATTTTCTTTCACAACTCCAGGGCTCTATTCAAATAATTTCTTAAAACCAAATAAACCCTTACATGCACTTATCCTGCCACCGTCTCTGTACCAAATGTTTTACAGGTTTAGTATATCATGGGAATTGTTGTCAGTCTTTGTATCATTATTCACATCCTTCAAGCTACCTTCTATATGTCTGGGGCTTTTATCTTCATGCCACTCTCTTAAAAAAAACAAGGTTTTTGTCGTATGTAAATTTTACCAAGCATACACGTCATTGACAGGAAGGAAAAAATAGCCAGGTGGACGCCTAAATGTGCATTCAGGAAATATCCTATAAGGCATAATTAAAGAAAAAAAAGCCCGAGTAAGCATATATTGAATAAAACCTATTCGGGATCAGTTAATAGCACTCGGGATTAGTTAAACAACGCTTCCACTCGGGCTCAAACGGTGCTACTCGGGACCATCAAGAATTACTCTGACTCGGGAATAAATACGACTCGAGTAAGAGTTTGGTGTTTATTTCATACGGATTAAGTCATTAAATACACGACGATATCCATCAGGAAGAAATCCCAAATAAAATAGAGCATTAAATTAGAAGAGTCTCCAATCAGGAAATAACTTGATTTCTTTGCAAAGACTACATTCTTATAAGAAAACCAGTCCAAATTGAACTGCACTACTAGAATCTCGCTCGATTTCCATAAGAGATTCTGAAACAGGAAAGAAGACAAATCGACCTCAAGAAAGTAACAGAATCACAATTAAATACAAAGATCATGTATTACTTGTACAAGACAGATTAGGGTTCTATAAATATATAAATAGACCCATAATCTCGTCCAGAAAAGATATAGGCAATATAGCATACAACAATTATAGTAAATACAGAGAGAAAAAAGAGAGATCGAGAGCTTGTAAACATCTTATTCTCTTAGTGGATTTTGGCTTGGTTGATCCTTCAACCACCCGTGGATGTTTCTCCGGCCATCGGAGTTTTACCACGTAAAACTTGTCTTTGTTACTCTCTCTGCATCTCTTTCTCTTTAATTCAATAGTCGAAATCCAATTCTTGTTGGCTTTTTTGGCATAATCCAGAAATCAACGTCAACAATTGGTGCTAGAAGAAGGGCTTGAACCTTCGAACTTGTTAAAAGCGATGGCAGGAAGCAAAAGTAGTTCAGGGAATGACCAAAAATCACTAGGCGATTTTCATGTTGGCAATACGTCACAAGATCCTGCAGCAAACACATAAACCCAGCCTGCGCACCTGGCGGGGATCCAGCAAGTTCCTCCAACCAGCAGAGATCTTACGCTGCGTTTTCAAGAGTCCTTACAGCAATTAGTGATGGACGCAGCAAGGGAAGAGATTGATCTACTTGCCGCAGGAGCACATACTCCCAATCCTCCACCCGTAAGGCTCTATTCGATGGTGGTTGGGCCAGGAATAACTATGCCAGAAACCAGAAGGAACTCTTCCCCAATCAATCCAGCTAGACAGAAAACACTAGAAGAGGAAAATCACCAGAGGCTGGATCACAATCAAACAATACGTGCCAGACATCGTAAATACGACCGGCGCAGATGACGATCATCACCAGAAGACAACGATCAACACTATCGCAAATGTCATCATGGAGTCACACGAGAGGTCCGGCATCAGAGTGAAGAGTCTGAGGAAAGAATGACAGTTACCTAATGGTTCAACCGTCGAGGAAGCCCGGTGGGAGACAGAGATGTCACAATCCAGAGCCTAACTCGAGAAGTAGAGAATAACAGGCGACAGATGGAGGCACTAGTCAGACATTATGGCTGTAACGATCTATCCGACGATGACTTCGACAGTCCATTCACCAGGGAGATTTTACGGACCCCTTTCCTAGAAAGATTCATGATGCTGCATGTGGAGCAATTAAAAAAAGATACAGATCCAAAGGAGCACGTTAGGCGCTATAAAAGTGCCATGGCTCAATATGCCCGCAGTGACCCCCTATTGTGTCTTAACTTTCCGCAAACACTGGGGGACACAGGCTCAAGATGATTCGGAAGACTACCCCCGGTGAACATCAGAAATTTCAGCCAGTTGAGCAGGAGCTTCTTAAGGCAATTTCTGAGCAACGTTCATAGGAAGAAGTCGGTGGCCTACCTCTCTCAAATAAAACAGGGGAAAGACGAGTCATTAAAAAAGTACTTGGACCGGTTCGGCCAAGTAGTATCAGAAATTGGCAGCGCTAATGATGAAGCAATTATTGCTGCCTTCACCAATAACTTGCAGAATGGACTACTATCCTTCGATTTGATAAGAGCACGGGACTAGGTATGCCGACATGATGGATATGGCGGGAGGATACGCTCTGGCCGAGGAAGAAGAGTTAGCTACAGGAGGAAGCTATATGCATGGAGGAAAGCCTGAACAGAAGAATACCGAATCCAAGGGGCAGAATCAAAAGGAAAAATGGAAAGGGAACGACAAGGAGAAAAACAAGGATGAGGGTAATGGGCTTAACGCCGAACGGTCCACAGAGAAATACCGAGGCAGATATACCAATTACACCCATCTTCGGAAGAAACAAGAAGAAATTCTAGCCATCTTCGAAGAAAAGAATATGGTGCAAGAACCGCGGCGACAATCACAGTTCGCCCGGAGAGATACAACCAAGTATTGCAGGTTTCATAAAGAAACCGGGCATGAGACTTCAAAGTGTTTTCAGCTCAGAGATTACATAGAGACTCTTATTCGGGAAGGGCACCTACGGGATGTAATCTTGAAAAAAGATGAGAGACCAGAAATCAAGAAAGTCAAGGTTGATCACAACCCTGGTCAAAACCAAAGAACCAGCCCCGAAGCCAATCAAGTAATACATAAAATTTCTGGAGGACCTTCTACTGGGAGAAGCAACTGAGAACGCATTCAGGAAATCAGAGAAGCAATAGAAGTAAGGAATAACTTCGGCGTAAACTCGGTTGAACCAGATCGAAAAGGGTAAAGGAAGGATGTGACCCAATAGTCTTTACAGAGGCAGATTCCTATGGCGTCCATGTTCGACCTAATCATGCTTTGGTTATAAGTGCCCGGATTGGCGATAGGGAAGTCCGGAGAATTTTAATAGATAATGAGAGTTCAGCAGACATCCTAAGCGTGGCCGTATACGACCAGCTAAGACTAGACCGAAAAGATTTACATCTTTTCCATACTCCATTAAGAGGATTTGGGGGAATAGAGGTCAGGCCATTCGGGACGGTAAAACTACCTGTGAAGATCAGAACGGCACCATGCCAGAGGACTGTCCTGCTCGATTTTGTGGTAGTTGACTTGGATAATTGGCCGTATAATGCATTATTGGGCTGGCCATTCCTGAATAAAACAAGGGCCGTGACGGCCACTTATGCATTAATGATCAAGTTCCCAAAAGAACAAGGGGTTGTGATAGTCAAGGGATCCCAAGAGATGGCCTGAAGAGGAAATCTGTCAGTATACAGAGACAAGCATGATGCTGAACACGTGTGCACCATAATGCAGCCAAATCAGTGTAAAAAATCCTTATCATTCGAACTGGATCCAAGGGAAGGCTCGAATGAATACAAAACAGAATTGGTTGAAGTAGTACTTGAAGAAGACAAACCGGACAAGAAAATCAAGATCGGGGCAAACTTGGATGGAAAAGTCAAGCAAGACTTAACCAATATGCTTAGAGAATACAAAGATGTATTCGCCTAGAGTCACGGAGATATGATCGGGATAGATGCCCGAGTAATATCCCACCACCTCGCAGTAAGGCCGAATGCAAAACCGGTAATACAAAAGAGAAGATCGTTCAATCCTGAAAGAAGTCAAGCAATCAAACAAGAGGTGGAAAAGTTACTAGCGACTGGATCAATCAGAGAAGCCAGCTACCCTCAGTGGGTCGCCAACGTAGTCCTTGTCCAGAAGAAAAATGGACAATGAAGGATGTGCGTATATTTCACGGATCTAAACAAGGCATGACCAAAGGATAGCTTCCCACTTCCAAGGATAGATCAGCTGGTGGATGCCACAGCAGGTCATGAATTGCTCAGCTTCATGGACGCTTACTCAGGATATAATCAGATCCGGATGAACAAAGCTGATGAAGAAAAAATAGCTTTCACAACGGATCAGGGTTTATATTGCTACACAGTAATGCCCTTTGGTTTAAAAAATGCAGGAGCTACGTACCAAAGGTTGGTCAACAAAATCTTCACTCGGCAACTAGGAAGGAACATGGAAGTGTACATTGATGATATGTTGACTAAAAGCGTCTCAGCAGATGAGCATGCCCGCGACCTCCGAGAGACATTTGATGTTTTGAGAAGATACCAGATGAAATTAAACCCAAACAAATGTTTATTCGGAGTCCATTCGGGAAGATTCTTGGGTTTTCAAGTCCATCAAAGAGGAATCGAAGTTAATCCCAAGAAGATCCAGGCTTTACAAGAAATGACCTCACCTAAACCATTGAAAGAGGTACAACGCTTAACAGGGTGTTTAGCCTCCTTGGGAAGATTCATATCAAGGGCTACAGACAGGTGCACACCTTTCTTCAAGATAATCAAAAAAGGGAAAGGTCTGGAGTGGAATAAAGAGTGTGAGCAGGCATTCTTAAAAATAAAAGAGTACTTGGGGCAAGCTCCCATCCTCTCAAAACCGTAAAAAGGGGACATACTTCAGCTGTATCTGTCAATAACCGAGCTTGCAGCAAGTTGAGTCTTAGTCAGAACAGAAGATGGAGTGCAGAAACCAGTGTATTATACTAGCAATGCACTCGTACTGGCCGAGACCAGGTACTCACAGGCAGAGAAGATAGCCTTAGCATTGGTTTCAGCAGCAAAAAAGCTGAGACCATATTTTCAGGCCCATACGATCCAGGTTCTCACCAATTGCCCATTAAGACAAATCTTACAAAAGCCAGAGATATCAGGAAGACTTACTAAATGGGCAATCGAGTTAAGTGAATTCGATATTCATTATGTCCCCAGAACCTCCCTCAAAGGACAAGCGGTGGCAGACTTCATAGCCGAGTTCACAGAACCAAACCTGGAAGCAAAAAGACTGTTGGATAAAAGTTTCCCATGGAAACTATATGTTGATGGTTCTTCAAACACTCATGGCAGCGGGGCAGAGTTCGTAGTTCGCACCCCAGAAGGAGATGATGTTGAATGTGCCATGAGATTTGATTTCAAAGCAACAAATAATCAAGCCGAATATGAGGCATTGTTAGCTGGACTCAGAGTCTGCTTAGCTCTTGGGACAGATGAAGTTGAGATATTCAGCGATTCACAGGTAGTTGTCAACCAGGTTATGGACGAGTACCAGGCCAAAGATGAAGGTATGATTGCCTACCGTGACATCGCAAAACAGCTCCTCCAAAAATTTAAAGAATACAAGATCGCTCAGATCCCCAGAGAAGAAAATGAAAAGGCAGACGCTTTATCTAAATTAGCGTCAGCAACAACCTCAATCAGACCAAAGACCATTCCAGTTGCACACCTCCTTAAACCGAGTACAGCTGAACCTAAGCATTTGGAAATTTCAGAAATTCGAACACCTCAAGATTGTTGGATGGTCCAACTGAGAAGGTTCCTGGAAGAAGGCGTGCTCCCGAAAGATCTGGTATTAGCAAAGCGCATCAGGTATCGATCGGCTGGGTATACCATGATCGGAGGAGAATTATACAGAAGGGGGTTTTCCCAAGCTCTCCAGAGATGTATACCATATGAAGATGCACATCGAATACTTCAAGAGATCCACAGAAGAGTTTACGAGAACCACACTGTGGGTAGGAGTCTGGCGCATAAGGTACTCAGGCAAGGCTATTATTGGCCTACACTTTTCTTAGATGCACAGCAGTGGTTGAAAAGTTGCAACTCCTGTCAAAGAATTGCCAACGATATCCGACAACCCCCCAGAAAAACTCAGAAATCTCACTGCCCCATGGCCATTCACCATGTGGGGCCTAGACCTGATCGGGTCAATGCCAGCTGGGACAGGGGGTGGAGCAAAGCACGCCATAGTAGCTATCGATTATTTCACAAAATGGGCAAAAGCTGAAACGCTGGTGCATATCACGGAAGCCAACACCATAAATTTTGTAAAGAAAAACATACTTTATAGGTTTGGAGTTCTGGACACTATGATCACCGACAATGGCACTCAGTTTGATAACCAAAAGTTCAGACAGTTGTGCGAGAAGTATCATATTGCTAACTACTATGCGACACCAGCTCATCCACAAACAAACGGGCAAGTAGAAGCAGTAAATAAAATTATCAAGCACACCATTAAAGCAAAGTTAGATGACAAAAAAGGAAGCTGGGTTGAAAAGCTTCATGAAGTATTATGGGCATATCGGACGACAACAAGGGCTTTAACAGGAGAAACTTCGTTCACCCTAGTGTTCGGAAAAGAAGCTGTCATCCCCGTAGAAACATCGTATGCGACCTCCCGGGTCAAGCTATACGACGAAGAACAAAATGTTGATACGCTATTACAAAGTTTGGATGAGCTAGAAGAAAAAAGGGAAAAGTCCCAAATAAGAAATACAGCATATCAACAAAGAGTGGCTCGCCACTACAACTCTCATGTTCAGATCAGGAAATTTCAGTTAGGAGACCTGGTGCTCAGGAAGGTGTCATTGAACACAAAAAATAGAGCCCCAGGATCCCTGGCTGACAAATGGGAAGGTCCATACAAGATTGAGGGGATAGCTGGCCATGGAGCTTATTGGATTGCTTGACCCAATGGAGGGGTGTTACCCCGACCATGCAATGCCCAATATCTGAAGATTTTCTATCCTTAAAATATATATTTATATTGAATATTTTATTCTTTTATTGTTAGGATAAATATTAAACTGTAATTTAAATCTGTCGATTTTTTACAGTAATAAATAAAATTACTCAGAATTTCCGAAAGAATAGCATCTAGTTCGGGATTTCAAAAAAAGACATATGATAATAAGAACATATGGAAGCAGAGTATGATAATAAGAAGATGCAAATAGAATTCTCGGGACCATCAAATCCCGAATGGGCGGAGAAGCTCGTTGGAGCATGCCAGCCGAGCAGGGTCAAAATGACCTTCGCAAAAAGGCAAACCCGACGCACCAGACTTTGGAAAAATGCTCGGGACGCTATCGGGAGAAATTTCGGTGAAATGCTAGCTGTGTTGAAGCAACTTTTTTTTTTTTTTTAAAAAAAGAGCTCAACGATTCGGCAAACCCTTGCGCATAAAAACTAGGGAGACGCCCTTGGTATTGCGTAAGGACCCGAACGTATGATCATGGTGAGCCTTGATGTAACGTTCGGGTAGCAACCAGGTATGAAACACAAGTGAAAAACTTATGTTTCAAGATGACTCGGTTAATAATAAAAAGCCAGTTTAATAAGATACTTGGCAATTGAAGTCATTCGGGTAACAACCGGTTTAATAAGATACTCGGTTAAGTTACTCGAACACCGAAGAAGCCAGTTTAATAAGATACTTGGCAATTAAAGTCATTCGGATAACAACCGGTTTAATAAGATACTCAGTTTAGTTACCCGAACACCGAAAAAGCCATTTTAATAAGATACTCGGCAATTAAAGTCATTCGGGTAACAACCGGTTTAATAAGATACTTGGTTAAGTTACCCGAACACCGGAGAAGCCAGTTTAATAAGATACTCGGCAATTAAAATCATTTGGGTAACAACTGGTTTAATAAGATACTCGGTTAAGTTACCCGAACATTAGCCAATTTAATACCACTCGGCAACAATCAGCAATGAACATATCAAGATCATTCAATTCAGAATAAAATAGGATTTTATTGCTCCTAAAAGAATGGTTACAGTTCAAAGAATGTTTCTGTACAAGAAAAAAAATAATCAGAATTTTCTACAATTCTACAAAATCAAGGTTGCGAAGACTTCGAGCCTTTGCCAATACTCGGATCTGGCGCCATCTCATACTCACGAAGCAGGCTCTCATTAGATGGCCAAGTGATATCGTCGACAATATCATCCATCCACTGGCTATAATCTACACCCGGGACTGGCCCGACATCTGGGACTACACCCTCAACCGACTCTTGACTTGAGTAAAAGGTCGAGAGAGAATGCTCGGACGGAATCTCTAAATGCATAGGATGAGACTCTTTGCCTTGACCACGACAGTAGGCTCTCCATTTCTTCATCTGAATCCAAAGAGATTCCAAGGACCGGTCCACATGGTGTTTGATTGATAGCTCCCAATTAGCATAGGCTTTCTCAGTAGCCCTATTCTTGACTTTGAAGAACTCGTCGACCGAAACTAGTCCACGTTGAAATTCCCGAAGAAGTAAGGCATCGTAAGCAGGGGATCTTTTAAAATGATCCACCCCTTGGACTTCCAGTTCCAACCTGGCATCTCAGGAAAGGGATTCAACTGTCAGCACTTGGCGCTCCAGATCTTCAATTTTTTGGTCATACGCCGACTTCGCCTGCTCCGCCTCCTACTCTGCCTTAAGCATGGATTCTTCAGCAGAAGAAAGAAGATTTTGAAGCGATGCAACCTTCTCCTCTGCCAGAGATGCCTTGTCCTCGGCTTCAACCTGTTTCGCCAGGCAGTGGTCGGCAAATATCTGTACAGAGCCGACCTCCTGCTGATAAGCCTGCTCAGCTCGAGCACGACCCTTCTCGCTAGCCTTCAGCTAAGCCTCTAGACGCCTTATCCGATCGGCTTGACATTGTTGCGTCTGAATAAGCTCAGCAAATTCGGCCACCATATGCAAAGGAATATACTAAGAAATCCGGCAGAAGCAAAACAATAAAGGAGTCAGATTTGACTGAGTCAGATTTAACTTACATAAGATGCACCGTTGAAAACGTTTTGGAGACGTTCGGTCAGTGAACCATCTCTAGAACCTCTACAGCGGTCCTCCCCGATATAAGCCCGATCGGAGGACATCTCCTGTAGCATATCTTGGGGAGAAAGGAATAAAGGAACCCCCGAGGGTTCAGCTCCCAGATTTCCAAACTCGGGGGCAGGAGAAGCCCTATTCGGCTCTAAGGATGGAGAAAAAACACCCGAATGTTTAGCCCCCACATCTCCAACTTTGGGGGTAGAAGAAGCCCTACTCGGTTTTGAAGTGGCTGCATCTACTGATGCTCCGGCACCAACACTCAGGGCAATGTCATCCGTAACATCTTCGTTGCTGGATTCAATGAATGAGACTACCCGATGAACTTTGAGAGGACGAGACGACGAGCTAACTGCCTTTCGCTTCTCACCCCGAGAACGGTGGAAGTTAAGATCAGCAACAGGATCTTCCTATGGATCGTCCCGAAAAGACTCAAAGAATTTCTGCACCAGCAGTCACTTGATCCGTCAAGACGTTACCACCGTCGCCAGCTTCAAACCGTCCAACAGGCTCTTCACCTGGATCCTCATACTGCCCCTCTTTATTTTCAGGCAGCGGGGTGTTAGTCGGCTCACCTTGGCCACTTGGACCAGCAAAATCCTGAGTAGAAGGCTGAGCACCCCGATCAACGCACTGGGGAATTCGCTCAGCAATATCAGTTTCCTCATCAGGCTCGGGTGGAGCAATACCCTCATCGCCCTGACATGAAGCTTCCTTTCTAATCGCTTGTAGAATCGCCTTCACCTGGCGAGCCTGAAGATCGGTGACAACGTCCGTATCAAACACTAAAAAAAAAAATTAAAAAAAATAATTATGTTAGAAAAGAAAATGAAAAGCAGAGAAATACAACAGAAAGAGCGCCGGGTTACTTACATCGCCTGCGCTGGCCCAAAATCTGTCTGAAGAAGCCAAGCTTTATCAAGTCATCCTCTTTGAAAAGATAGCTCTTGCTCCTCTTTGAAAAGATAGCTCTTGCTCCTCTTTGAAAAGAGTACGAACTGCTGTCCGAGTCAGCCTCTTCAGCTCTGAATCACTATAGTCAATTGTTTTCTTGTTCCACACTTCGGGGGAACAGAAGAAGCGGGGAACACTCAACACCATTTGAGAATCCCCAGATCAAACAGTGATAACAAGCCCGAGAGCCCCTCCAGTAAAAAACCAACTGTTCTTCCAAAATTTGTTGGATGTAGGGAATCCCCATATGAAACCCTTCTTTTTTGGGTCATCAGAAGCATCGACCCCCCGATTCATCTTTTCTTCTTTGGGGACCCAACCATCCGAAGAAGTAGACGTAAGAAAATAGGTCCCCGTACTGCTAACCTGCCTCAGCTTAAAGAAATGTCTGATTTCATTCGGGGAAGGCGGCGAAAAGTTCATTCGATTGAACATGTGCCACATACACATCAAGGCTTTGTAACTATTCGGGGACAACTGAGCTGGGGCTATCCCTGCTTCAGCCAAAAACCAGGCAATAAAAGGCTGAAGGGGAAGTGTGACGCCGCATCAAAGCATCGATCCATAAATCGCGACCATGCCCTCAGGAGGATTCCATACAGCTCTATCCTCTGCAGGAACCAAAGTGACTGAGTCGGGCAAGTCGAATCGGGAGCGGTATTTTTATATCTCAGCTGGCCCGACCACATTCGGCTCAGTATCAAAGCCACTCGGGCGAGTATCAGAAAACAAAAGACGAGACACCCTATACACTTCATCAATGTCACCCTCATTAACAGTCTGTTCCCTGGTCTGAACGCTGCTCGAGCCGTGCTTGTATACCTTACTTCTGCTCTGATGTTTACCCATCCTTCGAAAAGATACCCTGTGATCAGAAATATCAGAATCAGAACTAGATGGAGAACTCGATACAGGGCTGAAAATGACGTCAGGGTGAAGCCCAGAAACATCAACCTCTAAGAATGGAGGTTCATCTATTGGGATATCCCCCAGTAATCATTTAATGCAAGATACCAACTGAAAATCCCCACGTTCTAATGCATCAAAAACGATTTTAAAGAGACGATGGCGGGAAGATGGCTCAATTAAAACTAACCTTGAATTGAGATTGATGCAAGATCTTTAAGCGGAGAATCACGAACTTCTGGATAAAGAAATCTGAGTTTAAAGAAATTTCTGGTGAATTTTTGAGAATAAACCAACAATGTCTCTCAGCGAAGAATTTAAAGATGAGACGGCACGAAACCTTAGGATTTCAAAACAGGAAAAAATTTATGACGAAACTCGATGACGTAGGCGGCGCTTGGGGAAACACAAAAATCATTTTTCATAAATGATATTGAAAAACAAAGAGACGAGGGACGCTTGTCAAAACAGGAAGTAGCCCTCAACCGTCAGAACTTCAAAACGTCGCTATTATTTAAGATCTCGCGTGATGAAGCGAATCAAAATTACAGAGTCACCATTAAGACGGGCCATTATGACAAGACGGCTATTCTGACGAGAGAAAATTAAGATGATTAAAATACTCTTGCCCGAAATGAAATTTTCTCGGCAAAAATATTTTAAGGGGGTATTGTCGTATGTAAATTTTACCAAGCATACAAGTTATTGACAGGAAGGAAAAAATAGCCAGGTGGACGCCCAAATGTGCATTCAGAAAATATCCTATAAGGCATCATTAAAGAAAAGAAAGCCCGAGTAAGCATATATTGAATAAAACCTATTCGGGATCAGTTAACAGCACTCAGGACTGGTTAAACAACGCTTCCATTCGGGCTCAAACGGTGCTACTCGGGACCATCAGGAATTACTCTTACTCGGGAATAAATACGACTCGAGTAAGAGCTTGGTGCTTATTTCATACGGATTAAGTCATTAAATACGCGACGATATCCATCAGGAAGGAATCCCAAATAAAATAGAGCATTGAATTAGAAGAGTCCCCAATCAGGAAATAACTTGATTTCTTTGCAAAGACTACATTCTTATAAGGAAACCAGTCCAAATTGAACTGCACTACTAGAATCTCGTTCGATTTCCATAAGAGACTCCGAAACAGGAAATAAGACAAATCGACCTCAAGAAAGTAACCGAATCACAATTAAATACAAAGATCCTGTATTACTTGTACAAGGCAGATTATGGTTCTATAAATATATAAATAAACCCATAATCTCGTCCAGAAAAGATATAAGCAATATAGCATACAACAATTATAGTAAATACAGAGAGAAAAAAGAGAGATCGAGAGCTTGTAAACATCTTATTCTCTTAGTGGATTTTGGCTTGGTTGATCCTTCAACCACCCGTGGATGTTTCTCCTGCCATCGGAGTTTTACCACGTAAAACTTGTCTTTGTTACTCTCTCTGCATCTCTTTCTCTTTAATTCAATAGCCGAAATCCAATTCTTGTTGGCTTTTTTGACATAATCCAGAAATCGACGTCAACAGTTTTGAATAGGAATTTTCTTTAATTAAGAAGGAAATCATTGCAACAGCAGAAAAGATTGAGCTTGGAATACTAAAAGGATTAGTTTCAAGTTAACAAAATGATTGAAATCAGAGATATGATATAAAATGATCATCCAACATCATTAATCAGCCTAATCTTGGTTGCGGCAGAGAAACTGGAATGCAACTACGAGTGTAACTGAAGAATTGTTAAGTCATACCAGCTTATGTGAACATTTCAAATCCTCTGAGCATTACTCAAATTTCATCACTACTCTACATTAACCTAAAAACATATTGCAAACACCCAGTTACCAATTTTGTACAACACATTAGCAGAGTAAGATAAACTGAAAATAATCATTCTTTGTTCTATTTTACTATTTTAAAACCACTCCTTGTGCAGAAACGGGTTATCAATCTGAAAAACCGTTTTCAAGCTGTTTTGAAAACTTACTGGCACAGTTAATGTTACTGGAACAATTGGTGACCAATGGATTACATAAATGTAATTAAATGCAACTAATGACCGGGTAGAAACATAGTAAGATTCTACAACTGATTCTACAACTATTAATAGCTTCTCTAACACATCATCAAACACCACACCAATCTCTAAAACCCACCAGAAAGCTCCTCCAACGAGCGCCAATATCTACGCTAAGGCTCGGTTGTTGAACAATGTCACGTAATAGATTGCACGACACTGTGCTGTAGCGTAACCCTATTTATTAAAATATATTCTGATTATATCCTTTATTTAAAGGTTTTGTTTAATAAAATTTGTACCCTAATCAATTAAATTTATTTCAATTTGGTCCTTTTTAATATTTAATGATTTTGTTGTGAATTAATTATTTTTGGTATTAACATTTATAATAAACTAAAATGAAGTGTATAATTAAAAAATTTAAATGTAACCTTTTAAAAATAAATAACTTCATTCAATACAACGAAAATTAAAACAAATACATTAAAACGGAATGCAAACTTCATAGTGATAAAATAAATTACCACAAATTGGAATACACTATAATTAAGGAAAATTACAATATAAATTACAACAACGCTTTAGAAGTCTGGAAGACCATTTCTATGTCCTTAGAGATTATTGAAAAAATCATCAAAAGACCCAGATGTATTTTGGGATCCTTGATCTGGTTGGTGAGCTCATTTTGCTATAATTTTTAATTGTTGTTGATTCATAAACTCTCGCTTCATTGGACCAGTTATGGTATTCAAATCCGTCATCACAATTTTGGCTTCACGGCACTTACCTTTTCTCTCCAAAATATCATTAAGTCTTTCCCTCTACAAAACGTTTATGGTATAAACTTTCAACATTTTTTCTTGTCCTTCTTTCAAAGTGTCGTAGTCGGTTGAATTAAGTCGGTTGAATTTTGTTCCTCAGCCTTCATTTTTGATTTTGCTTTCTTCACCCTAACGGGCTGTTGAGATGAACTTCCACCACCGTCATCACTACTAATATTTAAAGAAAATGAAGATAGTCTTGGATATGCCGTTGTGAGAGATTCTAGAGTTGGAGAGTCTTCTTATGATGAAACGAAATGACCCGTTTCCTTTTGAAAGGTTGATGTTGCAGTATCGTTGTCTGTAAATTTTTGTATATCTTTTAGGATGAGCTAGACATGGTCAAACTTGAATCCATGTTTAAATTTGATATCCTGGGCTAATAAATTTTTTGCCTAGTTCATTTGTAAAATTTTACAAATATATTGTTAAAATCAAATATGAAATATAATTTTTTCAACACTTGAATTTTAAAAAATACTCACAATAGCACCACTAGGATTAAGACTTTCAATCTATTGTAGGCATCCTCGTACTGCAAACTTTTTTTGTTACGAAGTTCAATGATAAAAGATGGTTTGCTGTAGTTGTAATCAGTCTCCACTCGAGCCCAAATCATATCCTTTGATTGGTAAATACCTATGATCGGGTTTTGTGAAACATCAAGATATATGTGACAAATATGTGTGTCTTCTGCATGTGTGTATGAAGAACTTCTTTTTGTAGACATTTAATGGAAAAAGTGATTTGAAGAGATAAGTGTTTAGAAGGTATATGGGATAAGTGTTTCGAAGGTATAAGAGATTTGAAGGGATATGTTTAATGTAGTGTGGGTTGATATTTATAGAAACTAGGATGTACTCTTTTCATATTTCATCTAACGATTCAAATGGTGAGGAAATCCATCCATTGATTGTCATTTAAAATCAGATTTCTTATCCATAAATTTTGGGAAAGGTAAAGATAAGAATTCCGGAGAAGTCTATATATTATTTTCGAGATTTAATCGTACGGTTTAGATGATGTTGCAATCCTTCCAATGGTTGATTTGAATAGCTCAAATATCTTATCTTCCTATTTTGGATAAAGTGAAGATCATATTTTTGTAATAGTTAAGATATTATTCTAGAGAGGTGGTTTGAAATTTTTTGTTGAATTTTAATGTTTTTGTCCGTATCTGCTTTTTCCACGTGGTCTTGCAGTAATATTTGGCCACATGGACAAAGAGAAAATATTATTTTCGATATTTAATCCTACAACTCAGATACTGATGCAATCTGGTGGGACCTGAAAAAGGTGAAATGATTTCTACTAGTGCTGGCCTTGGAGTTGGAATGACATGAAACTTTAACAGTTGAACTGAATCGTCAAGATTTTCAAAATTCTTGACCAAAGGTCGTGAGACATGCCCTATTTTGACCAAATTCCATCGTTTAGGTCTCAAAATTGCCTCTTTTCCCGTTTTAGGACAGATTTGTTTTTATAATAAGTTTCGTTTTCCAATTTCGAATTACAATATCTTTGCGAAGATTGTCTTGTAAGTCGAAAGGCTATTTAGTTTTCGATTAATAAAAAAAATACCGAGAATTGTTTCTCAAATAGCTCAGATATCTTATCTTAATATTTTGAGAAAAGTGAAGATCAGATTTTTGGAAAAGTTGAGATATTATCACAGAGAGGTGATATGAAAAGTGATGATAAGATTTGTAGATATTATTTTTTCTGTATCTACTCACAATACTCACGTTGGCTTACAGGTATTGTCGGCCACATGGACAAAGAGAAGATATTATTTTTGAGATTTAATCCTACGGTTCAGTTGATGATGCAATCCATCCAATGGTTTGCATTTAATATCTCAAATATCTTATCCTCTTATTTTGAGAAAAGTGAAGATCAGATTCTTCAATCAAATGATTTCTAGATTTTTTTTTCCGTATCTACTTTTTCCACGTGGGCTTGCAACTATTGTTGGCCACATGGACAAAGAGAAAATATTATTTTTGAAATTTAATCCTACAGTTAAGATGGTAATGCAATCCATCCAATGGTTGACAATTAGGATAACTAATATTTATTATCTAGAATAGTATATTTCACAAAGATAAATAGCATACACCAAAGTCTGCTAAAACTCATTCAATTAAACTCTAAGAAAAAATGAATTTCAATGTTGGAGGTCCATCTAATTTCTCATCTTCATCTTCATCTTAGCTTCGTCTTCTGACGAAGAGGAAGAGCAACTTCTGATAGATCTTGAAGTGATGGATGCAGAACAAGAAGTGATACTTGCCCAACATGGTAACTTCCAACTGGCCATCACTCGGTATCTCAATAAAAAAAATAACCCAGTGATCCGTGGAGGCTCAATTGCTGGTCATATAATGATCAATCGAGACCGAAAAAGTACTGATCATCGTTTGTTCTATGACTATTTTACCGAGAACCCACGGTATAATGATCAAATGTTCCGTCGACGCTTTTGAATGGCTAGGAGTATATTCCTTCATATTGTTGAAAAGTGGTGGCTCGTGACAACTACTTTGTGCAACGAAGAGATAGTGTGGGAGGATTGGGTTTGTCCGCTCTTTAGAAAATAATAGCAGTATTTCGGATGGTGGTATATGGTTTTCCATCTGATGCTACTGACAGGTATATTAAAATAGGAGAGTCCACAACAATTGAGAGCTTGAAGAGATTTTGTCATGCTATTGTGGAGGAATTTGCAGGTGAGTATCTAAGATCACCTAATGCTACTGACATTGCCAGACTACTCCGTATTGGCAAATATCGTGGTTTTCCAGGAATGCTGGGTAGTCTAGATTGTATGCACTAGAAGTGAAAAAATTGTCCAATGGCTTGGGTAGGGCAATATGCAGGTCGTAGTGGATCCCCAACTATTATTCTAGAGGTTGTAGCTGATTAGGGTTATTATGATTTTAGTCCCTCTAGTTTACGTTTATCTGGGTTTAGTCCACTAGTTTTTAGAATTACTTAATTCAGTCCACTAGTTCTCTGACAATACATAATCAAGTCCTTACCGTCCAATTCCGTTTATTTTTCGTTGACTTCCGTTAAGTCAAAGGGGTCTTATGGGAAATTCGATCAATGCTTTTAGAACTTGTATGGAACAAGGGTAAAAATGACATTTAATAATGTAATTTTTTTTTAAAAAATAATATTACAAATAATTAAAATAATATTTGAAAATAATAAATATTAGAAATTAAAAAATTAATATATATATATATATATATATTAAATACATTTAAATGAATAGATTTAATTAAATAAATAAATTTAAAATTTAAAATAATATAATATACATATATTGAATGATTTAAATTAATAAATTAAATAAAATCAATTAAATTTAAATTTATTAATCATCTGATTTCTCGCTCTCTCTCTCTCTCTCTCTCTTCTCTCTTCATCATCTGTTATCTCTCTCTCTCTCTCTCGTCTTCATCTCGTTGCCGGTGAGAAGCGCCGACCTCTTCTGTTGAGAGGAGATCGGCTCTCTTATTTCTCTCATGCTTCTCTCTCTCTCCTAAGTCTCTCTCTTCCGATTCGCCAATATGGCTGACCATCGCTGATGATTCGAGTGCCAATCTTCTCTATTGAGAAGTGATCGACGCTGGTGGTGGTCATTACTGGTGGGGGTGGTTGCTGGTGGTGGTGGTTGAATTTAAGGATTCGATTTTTGGCCATTAATTGTGTGGATGGTCTGTGTTGATTTTCGAGAGATTGACTGTGGTTTCGGCGAGGACACGAGGTGGGTTTGGTGGGGTTCAAGTTTGTGGTGGTTGGTTTGTTTGGATTTGGGGAAAACACACAGATTTTTTCTTTGGATTTATGGTTCAGGTTTGTGGTGGTTGGTGTTCGTTCTGATGAATGGTGTTGCAGAGTGGTGGTGGAGCTAATGAGTGATGATTTATTTTATGGTTTGGTGGTGGTTTGGGTGTGGATTTGTTGGTGGTTTTGTGTGGATTTGGTTGTTGCAAGAAGAGAAAAAATCTAGGCTTGGGTTGAGAAGTCTGGGTTTGAAAGAGAAGAAATCTGGGTTTGGAAGAGAAGAAATCTAGCTGGGTTAAGGTGTGATCGGCACTGGTGATGATGAATGAAAGTTTTGGGTTCGGTGGGTTCTGGGTTCTGGGTTCAATTTTGTTGATGATGATGAATGGTTGACTGGTGGTGGTGTAGATGATGAAGAATGGTGGTGAATCTGGTGATTCTGTGTGTGAGAGAAAGACGTGGTATGAAAGAGAGATTTTTTTTTATTAAATCAATTTTTTAATTTTCAATTATTAATTTTTTTAATTAAATATAAAATTACCAAACTGCCCTTCATCAAATACCTCCAAAGGGTATTTTGGTCATTATAACACCTGACAATGCCATTATGTTTATTTTCACGGTATTTCTAACGGAAGGACTAAAGTTAGTCATTCCAAAAACTAGTGTACTAAACCCAGATAAACGCAAACTAAAGAGGCTAAAATCTTAATATCCCTAACTGATTATGATCTGTGGATATGACATGCATATTTTGGTTTGCTAGGTACAAACAATGATATTAATGTGTTGGAGGTATCCTATCTTTTTTCCAACCTCGCTCAAGGTATTGCTCCTCCAGCTCATTATGTCATTCAAGGAAAAGAATATAATATGGATTATTATTTAGCTGATGGTATATACCCAAAATGGTTTACGCTTGAACAAACTATTCACGATCCACGTGGTCCGAATTTTTTTTTATTTGCAATGAAACAAGAACGATGTAGAAAAGACGTAGAACGTGCATTTGGAGTACTCCAATCACGGTTTGCAATTGTGGTAAGACTGACGCGTTTTTGGCATAAACATGTTTTACATGATATAATGACTACGTGCATTATTATGCACAACATGATAATCGCTGACGAATGTGATGTTGATGCATCAATTGAGGATCATATGGAAGCACCAACTCTAGAAGTTGAGATGATGTTAGATGAAAATACCTGATTTCAACAACTCCTAGCTCGATATAGAGAAATAAGGGATAAAGACGCTCACATTGCACTCCGAAATACCTTAATAGATTATTTGTGGGATGAATATATTAATTCAGATAATTAGATGATGGTCAATATGTACTTTTATTTTTATGTTTTTTCTTTTTTATTTCTTGAAATGTAATGTTTAAGTTATTTTAATAATAAATTCAATATTTTACCAAATGAAATTTAATTTATTTTCATGTATTAATTTCATAATTTCTTATCGTATTGTAATATTATGTTAATTATAAGGTGAAATGTTAATCGTAGAGAAATATCAAGGGAAAGAAAGAGAATATTCAGAAAAATATTATTTTAGTGTAAAGTTTGATGCAGTGGATTGGAGATGAAATAGTGAAATAGTGCAACAATTGCACAATTTTAATACAAAAGTTGCACCAAACCACTAATCGGGTTGGTGATGCCTAAATGATTAGTGTGCTTACTACTGCTACTACATCTCCAGTGGATGCATATAAGCATGAAAGACTGCTATTTCCAACGCAATTGTAAAAATGTACACCATTTCAAAGTAGTTTTAAGTTTTTAAGTATATCATTGCGAGCTTGTTGAGGCCATTATCCATTCGATTGAAATGCAGATATAGTTAATTCGATCACTATCAATTTATCGACTATCCGCTGTCAGAAATGAATGCACATCTACAATCAAGATTTAAGAATGAACAAATAGCCAACCTCAAGGCTTCACAACTTTCAATGTGCTGCCCAAAGGAAAGCTTCCTTCCTAGTTGCTATCTCCAATTAGGGTCTATGTTAAACCACATGAAACTTTGTGCATGCATATTCTAAGAGTACTCAGTGAAATTGATCTTTCTATTTTGTTTTCCATTTAATCCCAAGTGTGAACAAACAAAGCTAAGACTTACAGAATAACACACAAGCAAGTTCAAAAAGATAAAAAAGGAGAGAGCTCCTAACCAGCCTAAAAACAGTAAAAGATAATTTAATTGATCTTCATTTCTCAGGGGGATTACTATTTGGATGCTCCAGGAACTTGTAACCCTGAAGTGAGGGTGGTAGATAGCTTTGCTTTGATAAGGGATCGTCAGGAGTGTAGATATAGCCCTTCCCATATCCAACTTCCTTCATTAGCTTCGTCGGTGCATTCCTAAGATGCAGTGGCACTCCTTCATTCTGTCCAACTGATTTCCTAACAACCTCCTGTGCAGCCCCTATTGCTCGATATACAGAGACAGACTTAGGAGCCAAGGCCAAGTAAGCCACACATTGTGCAAGAATCACATTGCACTCGGGCATACCCAGGAAATGGCAAGCTTGGTAGCATGAAACAGCCTGATTAAGTGCCAATGGATCAGCCAAACCAACATCTTCACTTGCAAACCTTATCAATCGCCGTGCAATGTAAAGAGGCTGTTCACCTCCTTCCAACATTCTTGCCAACCAATAAATAGCTGCATCAGCATCACTGCCCCTCATAGACTTGTGTAACGCGCTGATCAAATTATAATGTTCTTCCCCTGCTCTGTCATAAGCAAGATGCTTGCACTGAAATGCCTCCTTAGCATCATCCAGTGTGACAGTAGCCACAACTGAACCAACACTGTTTTCTTCATTCAAAACCGAATTCCCATCTTTATCTTCTTCCTCTATAGGTTTAAATGGGTTAACGGGTACTCGAGCAGCAGCTGTAGTAGCTGAAATTTCCAAGGCATTCAAGGCCACACGAGCATCACCATCGGAATTAGATGATAAAAACTCTATAGCGTCATGATCAACCTCAACTCTAATCCCAACACTCTTAGCTAAACCCTTATCAGCATCATTAACTGCTCTCTCCAACAGGGTTTGAATATGTTGGGGTTTCAATGGATTAACAATAAGAAGTCTACACCTAGACAACAATGGAGTGATCAAATGAAAAGATGGATTCTCAGTAGTAGCACCCATAAATACAATACTTCCATCTTCAATAACAGGCAAAAAGGAATCTTGTTGAGACTTGTTAAACCTATGAACTTCATCAACAAACAACACAGTCCTCCTGTTATTTTTAACTCTCATCTTCTTAGCTTCTTCTACAGTGTCTCTAACATCTTTAACTCCACAAGTGACAGCAGACAAGCAAACAAGCCGATACAACAACATGGGCTTGTTTTGATTTTGATTGTGTAAAGGAATGGAATTGATGATGGCTTTAGCAATAGAAGTCTTACCAGTACCAGGTGGGCCCCAGAAGATAATTGAAGGGATGCGACTGCAGTCAATGGCAGAACGTAACAGAGAGTTGTGAGAGAGAAGGTGGTCCTGCCCAACGACGTCGTTTACAGTACGAGGACGCATACGTTCTGATAAAGGCTCGTGTGGTGGGTGGGTGTTATCAGGAGGAATTTGTGGATGTGGGGTAGTCTTCAAACGCTTGGAGAGATGGTGGGTGGTGGTGGTAGTAGTGGTTGATTCGATTTCTCTGTCTTTGGAGGAATTGAAGTTGAAGAAGCGGTCGAGTTTTGGTTGAAAAGGGGATGGGTTTGAAGAACAAGTAGTGGGATTGTTGGAAGATGATTTGTGAGAGAGAATCCACTCGGTGGCTTTCAGGGTGGATTTGCCGCCGGTCACGGCCAATGCTTCGGCGGCTAATTCGTCGGAGAAGCCCATGCTCCGTAGCTGTTCCATTTCCATATTGTAAGTCGTATCAACCACTTGCCATAGTTCAAGTACACAACACTACTACTTTTTTTTTATTTTTTTTATATTTTTTATTTATTTTTTTATTATTTTTTATTTATTTTATTTATTTTTATTTATTTTTTATTTTTTAAATAAAAGTATACAACACTGCTTACTTTATTTTTAAAAAAATTAAGGGAAATATAATAATTTTTTCCCCATATTTTATCACATTATACATTTTATTGCCTTTTAGTTTCAATAATGATTATTCTCCCTCCCGAAACATAAAATATTAGACATTTTATCATTTTTAGTTTCAGTAATGCTCATTTTTTTCTCTGAAAACCAAAATATTAGACATTTCGTTTAGTGACCATCAGAATTTCCATTAGTCAAATACTTTAACCGTAAAAAAATCTATTAAAGAACCTAATTATCCTTGAACACATGAATTATACCCTCTAATGATACCACTAATTATTTTTAAAGAAAAAAAATAAAACTAATAAAAGTATTTTTTAAAAATTGAATTGAAAAAAAAAATTAAAAAATCAGCAACAAAAAAATTTAGTATTTCAAAAAATAAAAAACACTTCAATATTTCAAAATAAATTTTAATATTGTTTTAGTTTTTTTTTTTACAATTATATATATTTTTTATTTTTTTATTCTTTATATTAATGTTTTTAAATGAATTTTTTATTTTTACATTTCATTCTTTATATTAATGTTTTTCTAATATTTTTTTTATTTTTACATTTAATTCTTTATTTTGTATAAATATATTTTTTTAATTTTTTATTTTCAATTATGTTTTTTTTTTAAATACTTGTATTAGTTTTTATTTTTTTATTTCTGATTTTTTTCTTTAAAAATAATTAATGGTTTCATTATGCGACATAACTTATGTATTCAAAGGTAATAAACTCATTTAATTATTTTTTTTAACGGTTGAAGTACTTGACTAACATAATTTCTAACGGTTAGGGGGTAAAATATCTAATATTTTTATTTTCAGGAAAGGGAATGACTATTGCTGAAATTAGAGGGGATACAATGTCTAATATTTTATTTTCCAGAGAAAAAATGACCATTACTAAAATTAAAACGGACAAAGTGTCTGATATAACAAATTATACGGAAAAAATGATTATTTCCCTAAAATTAAAGTATACAACACTGCTTCATTCTTAAGTTAAAATAGGTGGCAAGTTAGATAAAAAATTGCAGTAAGCATCCCTTGATTGTTTGCCTAAATATATGGCTTTCTATTGTAAATGTTGGTGTAGAAGAAAATCTCTAATCAGACAATACAAGGCAAATATTATCTCTCATTATTTTCGCGTCTCTTTCTCATCTTTGTTTCTTATTTATTTTATTGTCACAATTATTTATAACACATTATCAGTACGATATATCTATTATGTAAAAAGGATTATCTGATGAGTGATTTACTTATATTTCAACATTTTAGATTTGTCGTATGTAAATTTTATTAGATGTACACGTTATTGACAAACATGATAAAATCGCCAAGTGGATATCCGAATAGACATCTAGATAAAGAAGAGAGACCCGAGTCAAACAAAACTTACTCGGGCTCAACTGACGTCATGAACTACTCGGACTCAACTCAAGGTACTCGGGGCTAGATGATGGATCTCCTACTCTAGATCAGATGACGTCACTCAGGACATGCTAAAATTGTGCTCTACTCAGGACCAACATGAAAACCAAATAAAAAGCCCAGCGCGTAGCTCACGAATCAAGTCATTAAAAAACACGAAGATATCCATATCAAAAAGGAATTCCAATGAGAATAAAATATCAACCAGAAAGGGTTCCTAATCAGACAACAACTTTATTTCTTCAAAAAGACTACGCTCTTATAAGGAAATAAGTCCTAATTAAACTAAATCACCGGAGTCCCATTCGATCTCAATACAAGTTTCCGAAATAGGAAAGAAGACAATCTATCTCAAATAAGTAAACAATCATAATTAAATACAAAGATACTTCTATTACTTATACAAAGCAGATTAGGGTTCTATGAACATATAAATAGACCTATAATCTTGCCACAAAAAGATATACATAAATCATATAGAAATATTCAGAGAGAAAGAGAGATCGAGGGTTGTAATTATTTGATTCATAGTGGATTTTAGCTTGGTTGATCATTCAACCACTCGTGGACGTTTCTCCGGCCATCGGAGTTTCACCACATAAAACCTTACGTCCGATTACTTTCTCTTTCTTTCTCTTTGAAATCATAGTTAAAATCCAATTCTTGTTGGCTTTTCTCATACATCCAGAAATCAACGTCAACAATTGGAGCTAGAAAGAGGGGGAGAACCTCCAATTTAATTGAAGGTAATGGCAGGAAGCAGAAGCAGAAGCAGAAGCAGTTCTAGGGATACCTAAAAATCTCCAGATAATTTCCATGTTGGCAGTAGTTCTTGAGATCTTACAACAACCACGGAGAACCAACCAACCAACATCCCTGGCAGGAATCCAGCAAGTTCTACTGACCAGCGGGGACTTGACACAACGCTTCCTAGAGGCGCTGCAACAACTGGTGGCAGACGCAGCAAAAGAAGAAGTTGATCTATTAGCTACAGGAGTACCACCTCCAGACTTCCCATCAGCAAGGCTTCGTTCGGTTATAGTTGGGCCAAAACTGAATGCATCGAAAGCCGGAAGGAGTTCTGTTCCAAACAATCAGACCGAACGAGAGACACCCAAAGAGGAACAACCACACCAGAGGCAGAACCATGATCAAATAGCCCGAGAAAAACACCGTAAGCATGAATGCCATAGGGATCGTCTTCATCGGAAGATAGCGATCGACATCATCGCAAGTGCCATCACGAAACCATACGCTTACAAGAACCAGCCCGAGAAACTCAACAACAAAGCGAAGAGCTAAAAAGAGGAATGACTGTTACTCGACGGTTTAACCTTCATGGAGATCCAGTGAGAGATAGAGATTTTGTAATTCAGAGCCTAACTCGAGAAGTCGAAAATAATAAGCATCAAATGGATGCACTGGTCAGGTGTTATGGGTACAACGATTTGTCTGACGAAGATTCTGACAGTCCATTCACTAGGGACATCCTGCGGACTTCATTCCCAGAAAGATTCAGGATGCGGCACGTAGAGCAGTTCAAGAAGGATACAGACCCAAAAGAGCTCGTCAGACGCTATAAGAGTGCTATGGCCCAATATGCCTATAGCGATCCCCTATTATGTCTCAACTTTCCACAGACTCTATGGGACACAGGCTCAAGATGGTTCGGGAGATTTCCCCCAGCAAGCATTGAAAGTGTCAGTGAACTGAACAAGAGTTTCTCAAGGTAATTTCTGAGCAATGTTCACAGGAAAAAATCAGTGGCTTACCTTTCTCAAATAAAACAAAGGAAAGATGAGTCACTAAAGAAATACCTGGGGAGATTCGGCCAAGCAGTATCAGAAATCTACAGTGCGAACGCTGAGGCAATAATTGTTGCGTTCATGAACAACCTACAGAATGGACGATTATTTTTTGACCTAAGAAGAGCCCGTCTGACCAGATACACAGATATGATGGACATGACAAGAGGATATGCACTGGCCGAAGAAGAAGAGTTAGTCAAGGGAGGATGCTATATGCATGGAGGAAAACCCGAAAAGGATGATGAATCCAAGGTACAGAACCAAAAGGGAAAACAAAAAGGAAACAACAAAGAAAAAAGCAAGGAAGAGGGAAACGGGCGTAATGCTGAACAGACCACGGAGAAGTTCCGAGGAAGATACATTAACTGCACCCCTCTTCGGAAAAAGCAGGAGAAAATCCTGACCATACTGGAAGAAAAGAATCTGGTACAAGAACCACGACAACAGTCTCAGTTCGCCCGGTGAGACACAACCAAATATTGCAGATTCCACAAGAAAACCGGTCATGATACTTCCAAGTGTTTCCAGTTCAGAGATTACATAGAAACCCTCATCCGGGAAGAACATTTAAAGGATATAATCTTGAAATGGGACAAAAAATCAGAGATAAAGAAAGAGACTAGGGCCGACCACAGCTCCGGTCGAAACAGTGTAAATCTACTTGCCTGTTTTAAGATGACTCGGTTAATAATACTAGCCAATTTAATAAGATACTTGACGTCAAAGTTATTCGGGAAACGAAACCAGTTTAATAAGATACTCGGTGAAATTACCCGAACATCAGAGTTAGTCAGTTTAATAAGATACTTGGTATGAAGACTGAAATTGCCAGTTTAGTAAGATACTTGGCATGAAGACTGAAATAGTCAGTTTAATAAGATACTTGACGTCAAAGTTATTCGGGAAAAGAAACCAGTTAAAAAAGATACTCGGTGAAATTACCCGAACATCAGAGAGTCAGTTTAATAAGATACTCAGCAACAATAGAATCAAGCTAAAAAAGACGGTGAAAATTCCTTGAGCAATGAATCAAAACAAAACCACTCGATTTTCAGAATTAGTGAACTCGGGAATTTATTAATCGATACAAAAAATTATTACAAAAGAATCTGTAACAGAATTATTACAGAATCGTTACAAAGTATAAAAAATCTTTACAAAAAATCCTATCTACAAAATCAGGATTGTGAGGATTTAGAGCTCTTGCCGATACTCGAGTCAGACACCATTTCATATCCACGGAGCAGACTTTCATTAGAAGGCCAAGCAATTGTGTCAACCGAATCGTCCATCTATTGGCTGTAATTTTCTTCTGGGATCGACCCGACATCAGGCACCACACCCTCTACGACCGCCTCTTGATTGATGTAGAAAGTCGAGAGGGAACGCTCAGATGGAACCTCCAAATGCATGGGATGGGGGTCTTTTCCTCGGCTACGGCAGTAAGCTCTCCACTCCTTCGTCTGAGTCTGAAGAGATTCCAAAGACCGATCCACATGATGTTTGATCGACAGCTCCCAATTGGTTCAGGCTTTCTAAGTCGCCATATTCTTAACCTTGAAGAACTCGCCAGCTGAAACTAGCCCTCGTTGAAACTCCCGAAGGAGAAGGGCATCGTAGGCAGGGGATCTTTTAAAATGATTAACCCCCTGGACTTCAAGTTCCAGCCTAGCCTTTCTAGATAGGCATTCGACTATCAGAGCTTGGCGTTTCAAATCCTCGATCTTCTGTTCATATGCCGACTTGGACTGCTCCGCTTCCTGCTCGGCCTTAAGCATTGATTCTTGGACAGAAAACAATAAGTTTTGAAGTGATGTAGCCTTCTCTTCTGTCGAAGAAGCCCTCTCCTCGGCCTCCATCTGCTTCGCCAAATAGTGGTCAGTAAAAACTTGGGCAGAACCGACCTCTTGTTGACAAGCCGATTCGAACCGAGCACGGCTATCCTCACTTTCCTTTAGCTGAGCCTCGAGACGCCTTATTCGATCAGCTTGTTGTTGTTGTGTCTGAACTAGCTCAACGAACTCGGCCACCATCTTTAAAGAAGTTTAAGAAAAAATATGGCGAACAAGCAAGATAATTGAAGAAATTAAGAATTAACTTACATAAGATGCACCGTTAAAAACATTATGAAGACGGTTTGTTAGAGAGCCATCCCAAAAACAGATCCAGCGGTCATCACCGATGAAAGCCTGACAGGATGACATCTCCCACAGCATATCCTGGGGAGAAGGATATGAAGGAACTCCCGAGGGTTCAGCCCCTAGATCTTTAACCTCGGGGGGGGGGGGGGGGGGGGGGGGGGGGGGGGGGGGAATGAGCCCCTGTTTGGGTCAAAAGTCTCTACACCCGTCGATGCTTCAACACTCGGAGGAATCTCAGCCTCGACTCTTTCATCGCTTGAATCAATATATAAAACTACGTGAGTAACTTTTAGAGGGCGAGTAGGAGACTCGGCCAAATAGCTGTGGATGCTGAGATCTGCTGCAAAATCTTCCTAAACATCATCCCGAAAGGATTCGAAAAATTCGGGACTTGTAGGTACTTGTCCCGTGAAGGTATTACCTCTATCACCGGCGTCTGACCGCTTGATAGGCCCCTCACCAGGACCCTCACTTGGCCTCTCCCCGTCATCAGGCATTGCTTGAGTATGATCCGTTGGGCCACTCGGACCACTAGTGTTTCCTGCGGTCGGTTGGACGACGTCCTTGGGGACATATTCGGGGACTTGCTCATCGACCACATCAGGTTCCTTGTCAGACTCGGATAGGGCAACACCGTCATTGCTCTGACGAGAAGCTTCTTTTCGTCTCGCCTGAAGAATCGACTTCACTTGGCGAGCTTGAAGGTCGCATACGATATCCGTGTCATACGCTTGGAAGAAAAAAAGGGGAATCGCGTTAGAATATAAGAAGCAAAAACAACAATAAAAAGAGGGCTACAAAGGTTACTTACATCGCCTGCGATAGCCCAAAATTTGACTGAAGAAACCGAGCTCTATCATCTTCACCTCGGTAAAAAGATAAGTCTTGCTCATCTTCTCCAGAATGTGGACTGCTGCTCGAGCAAGTCTGGTCAGCTCAGTATCGCTAAAGTCAATTTTATTCTTGTTCCATATCTCGGGGGAACAGAAGAAATGGGGAACTTTCAGCACCATCCGAGTATCCCTAGTTGTAAGAGTTATTTCAAGCCCGAGATTCCCTTCGGTAAAAAACCAACTGTTCTTCTAGAACTTATTGGATGTAGAGAATTCCCATACAAAACCCCTCTTTTTAGGGTCATCAGAGATATCAACTCCCCGACTCACCTTTGTCCCCTCGGGGACCCAGCAATCTGGTGGGTTTGACAAAAGGAAATAAGTCCCTGTCTTTCCCGATTACCTTAATGTATAGAAATGCCTGATTTCACTCGGGTAAGGTGGCAACAAATTCATTCGACTCCACAGTTGAGCTGGAGCGATCCCTGCTTCAGCCAGAAACCGGACAATAAAAGGCTGAGGAGAAAGAGTGATGCCGCAGCAGAGCATGGATCCATAGATTGCCACCATGCCCGAGGGAGAATTCCACACAGCTCTATCACCCGCTGGAATCAAAGTAACTGAATTGGCCAGATCGAATCGGGCATGATACTTCTCGATCTCATCTGCCCCGGCCACATTCGGCTCGGTGTCAAACCCACTCGGGTGAGTAGCAGAGAAAGTAAGAAGAGATATTATGAACGCCTCTTCAACATCGTTCTCGTCAACAGTCTGCTCCTTGATCCGAACACTGCCCGAATTGTGCTTGTGGACTTCACTTCTGCTTTGATATTTTCCCATCCTTTGTAGAGGTACCCTGTGATTAGAAACGTCAGATTCAGAACTAGATGAAGAATCAGAACTGGATATAGGACTAAAACAGACGTCAGGGTAAAGCCTAGAAACGTCTTCTAAAAATGGAGGCTCATCAGGGGGGATTTCCCCAAACAATCTTTGAATGCAGGAAACTAATTGAAAATTCCCATGATCTAATGCTTCAAGAGCTATAGTATAGAGACGAAGGCGAGATTTTGGCCCCATTAAAGCTAACCTTGAATGAAAACTGATGCAAGATCTTCAACGGAGAATCGCGACTTTCTGTGTAAAGAAATCTGGGTTAGGAATTTTTTTCTGCTGTAAGCTTTTTAAAATGAACCAACACTGTCTCTCAATGAAGAATTTAAAGTGGGGATAACACGAAACCCTACGATCTCAAGGCTGGAAAAATCAGTGACGAGGTTTGATGAGGTAGGCGGCGCATGGGGAGATGTGTGAGTTGTTTCTCATAAATGACATTGAAAAATGAGGCAGCTCAAGACACGTGTCAAAAAGAGAACTGGCTTTAGCCGTCAGAACTCCAAAATGTTACCATCTTTGAAGATCTCGCGTGAGGGGGCAAATCGAATTTACAGGGTCACCATTAAGACACGCCATTATGATAAGAAATTTACTCTGGCACTAAAAAGATATAAAAATTGAAGAAATTGGTTAAAATACTTTTTCCCGAAACAAAACCGTACTCGGTAAAAATATTTTAAGGGGCTATTGTCGTATGTAAATTTTATCAGATGTAGAGGTCATTGACAAAGAGGATAAAATTGCTAGGTGGACATCCGAATAGACATTATGACAAAGAAGAGAGGCCCGAGTAAAACAAAACTTACTCGAGCTCAACTGATGCCATGAACTACTCGGAATTAACTCAAGGTACTGGGGGCTAGATGAAGGATCTCCTACTCAAGATCAGATGACGTCACTCGGGACTGGCTAAAATTATTCTCTACTTGGGACCAACATGAAAACCAAATAAAAAGCCCAGTGCGTAGCTCACGAATCAAGTCATTAAAATACACGAAGATATCCATATCTAAAAGGAATTCCAATGAGAATAGAATATCAAGCAGAAAGGGTTCCCAATCAGGCAACAACTTTATTTTTTCGAAAAGACTACGCTCTTATAAGGAAAAAAGTCCTAATTAAACTAAATCATCAGAGTCCCATTCGATCTCAATACAAGTCTCCGAAATAGGAAAGAAAACAGTCTACCTCAAATAAGTAAACAATCATAATTAAATACAAAGATCCTTTTTTTACTTATACAAAGCAGATTAGGGTTCTATGAACATATAAATAGACCCATAATCGTGCCACAAAAAGATATACATAAATCATATAGAAATATTCAGAAAGAAAGAGAGATCGAGGGTTGTAATTATTTGATTCATAGTGGATTTTGGATTGGTTGATCATTCAACCACCCGTGGACGTTTCTTCGGCCATCGGAGTTTTACCACGTAAAATCTTACATCCAATTACTTTCTCCTTCTCTCTCTTTGAAATCATAGCTAAAATCGAATTCTTGTTGGCTTTTCTCATACATACAGAAATCAACGTCAACAGTATGCGATCAACTATTAATATTTTAAGAATTTACGTTCTCGATATTGTTGTTTGCCCCATTAAAACTAACCTTGAATGAAATCTGACTCAAAGACCTTCAACGGAGATTGACGATTTGCTGCACGACGAAATCTGTGCTAAGAAATTTTTCTAGATTTTCTGGTAATGAGTTCTTGAGAGTGAACCAACATAGCCCCTCAACGAAGAATTTAAACGGGTAATAGCACGAAACCCTAGGGTCTCAATGTGGGAAAAATTGATGACGAGGTTCAATGACGTAGGCGGCACATGGAGAGACGCGTAGGTCGTTTCTCATAAATGACATCAAAAAATGAAATGGCTCAAGACACGTGTCAAGAAGAGAACTGACTTTAGTCGTCAGAACTCTAAAACATCGCTATCATTGAAGATCTCGAGTGAGGGGGCAAATCGAATTTACAAGGTCACCATTAAGACACGCCATTATGATAAGACATTTACTCTGGCACTGAAAAGATTTAAAAATTGAAGAAATTGATTAAAATACTTTTGCCCAAAACAAAACCCTACTCGGTAAAAATATTTTAAGGGGGTATTGTCATATTTAAATTTTATCAGATGTACACGTCATTGATAAAGAGGATAAAATCGCCAGGTGGACATCCGAATAGCCATTAAGACAAAGAAGAGAGGCCCGGGTAATAACAAAGCTTACTCGGGCTTAACTGACGTCATGAACTTCTCGGGGTCAACTCAAGGTACTCAGGGCTAGATGAAGGATCTCCTACTCGGGATCAGATGATGTCACTCAGGACAGATTAAAATTGTGTTCTACTCGGGACCATAATGAAAACCAAATAAAAAGCCCAGCTCGTAGCTCACGAATCAGGTCATTAAAATACACGCAGATATCCATATAAAAAAGGAATTCCAATGAGAACAGTATCAAGCAGAAAGGGTTTCAAATCAGGCAACAACTTTATTTCTTCAAAAAGACTACGCTCTTATAAGGAAATAAGTCCTAATTGAACTGAATCACCCGAGTCCCATTCGATCTCAATACAAGTCTCCAAAATAGGAAAGAAGACAGTCTATTTCAAATAAGTAAACAATCATAATTAAATACAAAGATCTTTTATTACTTGTACAGAGAAGATTAGGGTACTATGGACATATAAATTTACCCATAATCTCGGCACACAAAAATACAGAATTCATATAGAAAAATACAGAGAGAAAAAGAGAAATCAAAGGTTGTAATTATTTATTTCATAGTGGATTTTGACGTGGTTGATCATTCAACCACCCGTGAACGGTTCTCTGGTGATCGGAGTTTTACCAAGTAAAACTTGCATCCGGTTACTATTTTTTTTTTCACTTTGAAATCGCAGCTAAAATACAATACTTGTTGGCTTTTCTCGTACGTCCAGAAATCAACGTCAACAGTATACGATCAACTATTAATATTTTAAGAATCTGCATTCTCGATACTGCTGTTGCAATATTATATTTGAGGAATGAAAATTTATAAATTTCTTTTCCAACATCTTTTTTAGATACCTCTTCACCATACAATTTAAACCTTATGGTGATTCTGAGCAAATCAAAATTATAATCAGAGACTGATTTATGGTCTTGGAACCGTAAGAGCTGCCATTCGTACATTGCATTTAGTAACGTAATATCATTATGATGATCATAATGATCTTTTAGTTCTTGTCACAAGTCTTCAGGATTTGTGACAGTAAGATATTAAGCTTTCAAATCATTATTCAGATGATAACAGATTATGACCATGGTTGTGGATATGCTTTGTCCAGTAGCATTGATTCCATCATCAATGGTGCAGTATAGACCCTGAGATTTTAAGTACAATCTAGCATCAATAACCCATGATATATAGTTTTTTCCCGATACTTTGAGTGCATCAAACTTCAAATTCGCAAGTTTAGACATGCTTACAGCTTCTTTTTTCTGTAAATTAATTTAATTTAGTGTGAATAAACATAAATGACTTCAGGGGCATTAGTTCACCTGATATATGCATAAACATAAATGATATCAGAGACATGAGTTCACCTAATATCATGTGCATAAAAATAAATGATTTCAGGGACATGAGTTTACCCGATACGTACATAAACAAAAATGATATTAGGGACGTGATCTCACAAGATATCATGTGCATAAAAATAAATGATTTCAGAGACATAAGTTCACCCGATATGTGCATAAACATAAATGATATCATGGACATGGGTTCACTTGATATCATGTGCATAAAAATAAATGATTTTAGATAAAAAAATTCAAAACTATATATATAGGTTCCATTGACGGTACAAGTCATCTTGTTATACGGAACTGAATATAGATCTTGTTGACGTTGATTTCTAGATGTATGAGAAAAGCCAACAAGGATTGGATTTTAGCTATGATTTCAAAGAGAGAGAAGGAGATAGTAATCAGATGCAAGGTTTTACTTGGTAAAACTCTGATGACCGGAGAAACGTCCACGGGTGGTTGAATGATCAACCAAGCCAAAATCCATTATGAATCAAATAATTACAATCCTCAATCTCTCTTTCTCTCTGAATGTTTCTATATGATTTATGTATATCTTTTTGTGGCAAGATTATGGGTCTATTTATATGTTCATAGAACCCTAATCTGCTTTGTATAAGTAATAAAAGGATTTTTGTATTTAATTATGATTGTTTACTTATTTGAGGTAGACTGTTTTCTTTCCTATTTCAGAGACTTGTATTGAGATCGAATGGGACTCTGGTGATTTAGTTTAATTAGGACTTTTTTCCTTATAAGAGCGTAGTCTTTTCGAAGAAATAAAGTTGTTGCCTGATTGGGAACCCTTTCTGCTTGATATTTTATTCTTATTAGAATTCCTTTTTGATATGGATATCTTCATATTTTTAATGACTTGATTCGTGAGCTACGCGCTGGGCTTTTTATTTGGTTTTCATGTTGGTCCCGAGTAGAGCACAATTTTAGCCTGTCCCGAGTGACATCATCTGATCTCGAGTAGAAGATCCTTCATCTAGCCCTGAGTACCTTGAGTTGACCCCGAGTAGTTCATGATGTCAGTTGAGCCCGAGTAAGTTTTGTTTTACTCGGGCCTCTCTTCTTTGTCTTGATGTCTATTCGGATGTCCACTTGACGATTTTATCCTCTTTGTCAGTGACGTGTACATCTGATAAAATTTACATACGATATTAAAATATTTTTGCCGAGTAGGGTTTTGATTCGGGCAAACGTATTTTAATCAATTTCTTCAATTTTTATATCTTTTCAGTGCCAGAGTTAATGTCTTATCATAATGGCGTGTCTTGATGGTGACCCTGTAAATTCGATTTGCCCCCTCACGCGAGATCTTCAATGATGGCGACGTTTTGGAGTTCTGACGGCTAAATCCAGTTCTCTTCTTAACTTGTGTCTTGAGCAGCCTCATTTTTCAATGTCATTTACGAGAAACGACCCACATGTCTCCCCGAGCACTGCCTACGTCATCATACCTCATCACTGATTTTTCCCACCTTGACATTCTAGGGTTTCGTGGTATCACCCTTTTAAATTCTTCATTGAGAGACAGCGTTGGTTTATTCTCAAAAACTTGCAACATAATTTTTTTTAACCCAGATTTCTTTACGCAGAAAGTCACGATTCTCCGTTGAAGATCTTGCATCAGTTTTCATTCAAGGTTAGTTTTAATTGGGCCAACATCTCGTATTCGTCTCTGTATTATAGCTCTTGAAGCATTAGATCATGGGGATTTTCAATTCGTTTCTTGTATTTGAAGACTGTTGGGGAAATCCCCCCTAATGAGCCTCCATTTTTAGAAGTTGATGTTTCTGGGTTTTACCCCGACGTCTCTTTTAGTCCTATAGCCAGTTCTGATTCTTTATTTAGTTCTGAATCTGACATTTATAATCCCAGAGTACCTTTACGCAGGATGTGAATACATCAAAGCATAAGTGAAGTATATAAGCACAACTTGGGCTATGTTCGGATGAAGGAGCAAACTATTAATGAGGACGATGTCGAAGAGGCGCTTAAAATATCTCGTCTCTCTTTCTCTGCTACTCGTCCGAGTGAGTTTGACCACGAGCCGAATATGGTCGGGGAAGATGAGATCGAAAAGTATCGAGCCTGATTCGATCTACCTAATTCGGTTTCTCTAATTCCAGCGGGTGATAGAGCTGCATGGAATCCTCCTCCGGGCATGGTGGCAATCTATGGATCTATGCTCTGCTGCGGCGTTACTCTTCCTCTTCAGCCTTTCATTACTTGGTTTCTGGCTGAAGCAGAGATCGCTCCGGCTCAACTGGCCCTGAACAGTTACAAGATCTTGATGTGCATGTGGCACATGTACAACCAAATAAACTTGTCGTCGCCTTTCCCGAATGAAATCAGGCACTTCTACTCATTAAGGTAGTCGGGCAAGATGGGGACTTATTTCCTCTTGTCAAACTCACCAGACGGCTGGGTCTCCGAGGGGACAAAGGTGAATCGGGGAGTTGATATCTCTGATGACCCCAAAAATAGGGGTTTTGTATGGGGATTCCCTACGTCCAACAATTTCTGGAAGAACAGTTGGTTTTTCACTGGAGGAAATCTCGGGCTTAAAGACACTCTTAAAACAGGGGATACTCAGACGTTGTTAAAAGTTCCCCGTTTCTTTTGTTCCCCCTAGATATGGAACAAGAAGAAAATTGACTTCAGCGATACTGAGCTGACCAGACTTGCTCGGGCAACTATTCGCACTCTTGAGAAGAGGTGCAAGACTTATCTTTTTACTGAGGCGAAGATGATAGAGCTCGACTTATTCAACCAGATTTCGGGCTATCGCAGGCGATGTGAGTGTTCTTTGTAACCCATTTTTTTTATTGTTATTTTTTCTTTTTATATTCTGATGCGATTCTCCTTTTCTTCTAAGTGTATGACACGAATATCGTCTATGGCCTTCAAGCATGCCAAGTGATGTCGATTCTTCAGGCGAGCCGAAAAAAAGCTTCTCGTTAGAGCAATGACTGTATTACCCCGCCTGAGTCTGACGAGGAACCTGATTTGGTCGAGGAGGAAGTCCTTGAATATTTCCCCGTGGATGTCACCCAACCGACAGTAGGGGAGTCCAGTGGTCTGAGTATCCCAATGGATCATACTCAAAAATTGTCTGATGATGGGGAGAAGAAAAGTGAGGTTCCTGGTGAGAAGCCTGCCGAACGGTAATACCTCCGTGGGAAAAACACCTACAAGTCCCGAATTTTTGGAAGTCTTCCGGATGATGTTCTGGAATATCCCGCAGCTGATCTCAGCTTACACCGCTCTCTGGTAGAGAAACAAAAAGCGGTCGGCCCTCCTACTCGTCCTCTCAAAATTCCTCACGTAGTTTCATTTATTAATTCAAGCGATGAAGTTGCTGAGGTTGAGATTCCCCCGAATGCTGAGGCATCGGCGGGCGCAGAGACTTCTTACCCGAATAGGGGCTCCATTCCCACCGAGGTTGAAGATTTAAGGGCTGAACCCTCAGGGGTTCCTTTATATCCTTCTCCCTAGGATATGCTGTGGGAAATGTCATCCGGTCGAGCTTTCATCGGGGATGACCGCTGAAGCTGTTTTCAGAATGGCTCTCTGACAGACCGTCTTCATAATGTTTTTAACGGTGCATCTTATGTAAGTTATTCTTAATTACTTCAATTGTCTTGCTTTTTCGCTAGATTTTTAATTAAAACTTTTTTATAGATGGTGGCCGAGTTCGCTGAGCTAGTTCAGACGCATCAACATCAAGCTGATCGAATAAGGTGTCTTGAGGCTCAACTGAAGGAAAGTGAGGATAGTCGTGCTCGGGTCGAATCGGCTTATCAACAAGAGGTTGGTTCTGTCCAAGTTTTTACCGACCACTGTCTGACGAAACAGATGGAGGCCGATGAGAGGGCTTCTTTGGCAGAAGAGAAGGCTACATCACTTCAAAACTTATTGTCTTCTGTCTAATAATCAATGCTTAAGGCCGAGCATGAAGCGGAGCTGTCCAAGTCGGCATATGAACAGAAGATCTAGGACTTGGAACGCCAGACTCTAACAGTCGAATCCCTATCTTAAGAGGCTAGGCTGGAACTTGAATTCCAGAAGGTTGATCATTTTAAAATATCCCCTGCATATGATGCCTTTCACCTTCAGTAGTTTCTGCGAGGGCTAGTTTCAGCTGGTGAGTTCTTAAAGGTTAAGAATAGGGAGACTGAGAAGGCTCGAACCAACTGGGAGCTGTCGATCAAACATCATGTGAATCGGTCCTTAGAATCTTTTCATACTCAGATGAAGGAATGGAGAGCTTACTGCCGTAGCCGAGGTAAAGAGCCCCATCCTATGCATTTGGAGGTTCCATCTGAGCACACTCTCTTGACATTCTGTGCTAGTCAAGAGTCGGTCGTGGAGGGTGTGGTGCCTGATGTCGTGTCGTTCCCTAGAGAAGATTAAAGCCAATGGATGGACGATTCGATCAATAAAATTGCTTGGCCTTCTAATGAAAGTGTTCTCCGTGAATATGAGATGGTGCCCGACCCGAGTATTGGTAAGAGCTCTAAATCCTCACAATCCTGATTTTTTGTAGATAGGATTTTTTTAAAGATTCTTTTATACCTTGTAACGATTCTTTGTAACAATTATGTTTCATAATTTTTGTAATGATTCTTTCGTAAAGATTAATAAAATTCCCGAGTTCACATTTTGAAAACCGAGTAGCTTGATTCTATTGTTGCCGAGTATCTTATTAAACTGGCTAATGCAATCTTTACGCCAAGTATCTTATTAAACTGGATAACCCTGATGTTCAGGAAACTTTACCGAGTATTTTATTAAAATGGTTTTGTTACTCGAATGATTTTTAACGTCAAGTATCTTATTAAATTGGCTATTGTAATCTTTATGCCAAGTATCTTATTAAACTGGCTAACTCTGATGTTCGGGTAACTTTACCGAGTATCTTATTAAACTGGTTTCTTTACCCTAATAGTTTTTAACACCAAGTATCTTATTAAACTGGCTTGTATTATTAACCGAGTCATATTAAAACAGACAAGTAGGTTTATACTTATGTTTCATACTCGGTTGCTACCCAAACATTACATCAAGGCTCACCATGATCACATGTTTTGAGTCCTTACACATTACCAAGGACGCTCCCCAGTTTTTCTGTACAAGGGTTTGCTGAATCGTTAAGCTTTTTAAACCGGTTAACACAGCTACGCTTTTCAACAAAATTTTTTCCGATAGCGTCCCGAGCCATTTCCCAGAATCTGGTGCATCGGATTTGCCTTTTTGCTAACGTCAGTTGACCTTGCTCGGCTGGCATGATCCTTCGAGATTTTCCACCCATTCGGGACTCAATGGTCCCGAGTATTCTATTTGCATGTTCTTATTATCATGCTCGTCTTTCATATGTTCTTATTACCATATGTTTTCATCTTTCCAAAATCCCAAGTTTTGATTTTATTTATGTCTGTAAAACCAACAAAAATTTAAATTCCAAAACTAAAAATGTCCTAGCAAAGGAAACAAAAAATAATCTAAGGATAGAAAATCTTCAGATATTGGGCATTGCATGGTCGGGGTAGAACCTCTCAGGTAGGTCGTGCAATCCAATATGCTCCATGGCCAGGTATTCCTTTGATTTTGTAAGGGACTTCCCACTTATCAACCAGGGAACCTGCAACTTTATTTCTTGTGTTCAGTGACACCTTCCTGAATACTAGGTCTCCTAGTTGGAATTTTCTGACCCGAACATGAAAGTGGTAGTGGCGAGCTACTCTTTTCTGATATGCCATATTTCGTACTCGGAATTTCTCCCTGTTCTCTTCTAGCTCATTTAGACTTTGTAACAGCATATCAACATTCTGATCTTAATCATAAAGCCTGACCCGGGGTGATGCATATGACGTTTCTATAGGGATAACATCTTCTGTTCCAAACGCTAGTGTGAATGGAGTCTCTCCTGTTGAAGTTCTTACTGTTGTCCGATACGCCCATAATATTTCGGGAAGCTTTTCAACCCAGCTTCTTTTCTTGGCATCTAACTTTGCTTTGATTGTGTGCTTGATAATCTTATTCACCGCTTCAACCTGCACATTTGTTTGAGGGTGGGCAGGTGTGGCATAGTAATTAGCAATCTGGTACTCTTTGCACTGCTGTCTGAATTTCAAGTTATCAAGCTGGGTGCCGTTGTCAATGATTATAGTGTTTGGGACTCCAAACCTATAAAGTATATTTTTTTCATGAAATTTACGGTGTTTGCTTCTATGATATGTGCCAATGCATTAGCTTCTGCTCACTTTGTGAAATAGTCAACGGCTACTATGGCATGCTTAGCTCCACCCCCTGTTCCAGCTGGCATAGGGCCGATTAGATCCAAACCCCACATGGAGAATGTCCATGGGGATGTGAGGTTTCTGAGTTGCTCAGGGGGTTGTTGGATATCATTAGCAATCCTTTGGCAAGTGTTGCACCTCTCCGAACAATGTTGTGCGTCTGAGAATAATGTATGCCAATAATAGCCTTGCCTGAGTACCTTGTGTGCTAAGCTTTTACCCCCAGTGTGGTTTCCATAAACTCCTCCGTGGATTTCCTGAAGTATCCGGTATGCATCCTTCTTTGATACACATCTTTGGAAAGTTTGGGAAAACCCCCTTCTGTATAGTTCTCCTCCAACCAACGTGTACCTTGCTGATCGATACCTGATACATTTTGCTTGTAAGTGATCTTCCGGGAGCATGCCTTTTTCAGAAACCTTTTCAGCTGAGTCATCCAACCATCTAGTGGTGTTCAAATTTTTGAAATTTCTAAGTTTTTTGGTTCGACTGTCCTCGGTTTGTTGAGATGTGCAACCGAGATAGTTTTTGGCCTGATTGTGGTTGTAGCTGATGCTAGTATGGAAAAAGCGTCTGCCTTTTCATTCTCCTCCCTAGGGATCTGGACGATCCTATATTCTTTGACTTTCTGGAGGAGCTGCTTTGCAATGTCACAGTAGGCTATCATGCCTTCATCCTTGGCTTGGTATTCGTCCAAGGCTTGGTTGACAACTACCTGTGAATCACTGAATATCTCGACTTCATCTGCCCTGAGAGCTATGCAAACTCTGAGTCCAGCTAGAAGAGCCTCGTACTTGGCTTAATTGTTGGTTGCTTTGAAGTCAAACCTCATGGAACATTCGACATCATCTCCTTTTGGGGTGCATACTAAAATCCTTACCTCGCTGTCATGAGTGTTCGAGGAGCCATCAACATGCAGTTTCCATGGGAATTTTTACCCAACATCTTTTTTGCTTCTAAGTTTTGTTCTGTGAACTCGGCTATAAAGTCTGCCACTGCATGTCCCTTGAGAGATGTCCTGGGGACGTATTGGATATCTAATTCACTTAGCTCGATTGCCCATTTGGTTAGTCTTCCTGAAATCTCTAGCTTTTGTAAAATTTGTCTCAATGGGCAGTCGGTGAGAACCTAGATTGTATGAGCCTGAAAGTAGGGCCTCATCTTCCTTGCTGCTGAAACCAATGCTAAGACCATTTTTTCTGCTTGTGAATACCTGGTTTCGGCTGGTAAGAGTGCCTTGCTGGTATAATACACTGGCTTTTGTACTCCATCTTATATTCTGATTAAGACTGAGGTTGCTGCTAGCTCGGTAATTGACAAGTACAACTGGAGTATCTCTCCCATTTGTGGTTTTAAAAGGATTGGAGCTTGCCCCAGGTACTCTATTATTTTTAAAAATGTCTGCTAGGACTCTTCATTCCATTCGAGTCCTTTTCCTTTTTTGATTACTTTGAAGAAATGTTTGCATCTGTCCGTGGCCTTTGAGATGAATCTTCCCAAGGAAGCTAAACATCCTGTTTAGTGCTGTACTTCTTTTAACTTCCTTGGTGAGGTCATTCTTTACAGGGCTTCGATTTTTTCAGGATTGACTTCGGTTCCCCTTTGGTGTACTTGAAAACTCAGGAATATTCTAGAAGGAACTCCGAATAAACATTTGTTTGGATTTAGCTTCATTTGGTATCTCCTTAAAACATCAAATGTCTCTCGCAGATCTGAAGCATGTTTGTCTATCGAGATGCTCTTGGTCAGCATGTCATCAATGTAAACTTCCATTTTCCTTCCTATTTGCCGAGCGAAGATTCTGTTGACCAGCCTTTGATATGTTTCCCTTGTGTTTTTTAACCTAAAAGACATTACTGTGTAACAGTACAAACCCTGATCGGTTGTGAAAGCTATTTTTTCTTCGTCAGCTTTGTTTTTTTGGATTTGGTTATATCCCGATTAGGCATCCATAAAACTGAGTAAGTCGTGGCCTGACGTAGTATCTACCAACCGGTCTATCCTCGAAAGTGGAAAACTGTCTTTTGGGCATGCTTTGTTCAAGTCCGTGAAATCTACGCATATTCTCCCTTGTTCATTTTTCTTTTGGACAAGGACTACGTTAGCTACTCATTGAGGGTAGTTTATTTCTCTAATCGACCCTACAGCGAGTAGCTTCTCAACTTCCTGTTTGATTGCTTGACTTCTCTCAAGATTGAATGATATTCTCTTTTGTATCACATGGTGAGATATTGCTCTGGCATCTATCCCGACCATGTCTTCATGACTCAAAGCGAACACATCATTGTATTCTTTGAGTAAATCGATGAGACTTTGTTTGATTTTCCCTTCCAGATTAGCCTCGATCTTGATATTCTTGTCAGGTTCGTCTTCTTTCACGATAATTTCTTCGACAGGTTCATTTTTGGACTCACTTGACCCTTCCCTTGGATCAAATTTGAACGACAGTGATTCTTTGCTCTGACTCGGCTGCATTATTGTGCACACCTGTTCGCCATCATTCTTGTCTTTGTATACAGACAGGTTTGCTCTTCTGGCCATCTCCTGAGATCCATTGACTATCTGACCCCTTGTTATGTCGGGAATTTGATCATCAAAGCATAAGTGGTTGTTACAGCCTTGGTTTTATTTAGGAATGGCTGACCCAACAACGTATTATACGGCCAATTGTCTAAGTCTACTACCACGAAGTCGAGCAAAATAGTTCTCTGACAAGGTGCCACTCCAATCTTCAAGGGTAGCTTAACCATCCTGAGTGACCTGACCTTAATTCCTCCGAATCCGTTGAGTGCAGTATGGAAGGGCTGTAGATCTTTTCGGTCCAATATGAGTTGATCGTAGAAGGCTACATTAAGAATGTCTGTTGAACTTCCGTTATTTATCAGGATTCTCCTGACTTTTCGGTGACCAATCCGAGCACTTATGACCAGTGCTTCATTTGACTGAACATCGACCTCATGAGAATCTGCTTCTGTAAATATTATTGGGTACTATCCTCCCTTTACCCTTTTCGGGTCTGGCTCAACCGAGTTCACGTAAAAGTTATGTCTTGCCTCTAATGCTTCTCTGATTTCCTGTGATCTCTCTCGGTTACTTCTCCCAGTGGATGGTCCTCTGAAATTCGTTTGTATTACTTTATTAGCCTCGGGGCTAGCCCTTTGATTTCGACCGGAGCTGTGGTCGACCCTAGTCTCTCTCTTTGTCTATGATTTTTCGTCCATCTTAAAGATTATATCCTTTAGATGTCTTTCCCGAATGAGGGTTTCTGTGTAATCTCTGAGCTAAAAACACTTGGAAGTCTCATGACCGGTTTCCTTGTGGAACCTATAATATTTGGTTGTGTCCCGCCGGGCGAATTGAGACTGTCGTCGTGGTTCTTGTACCAGATTCTTTTCTACCAGTATGGCTAGGATTTCCTCCTGCTTTTTCCTAATAGGGGTGTAGTTGGTGTATCTTCCTTGGAATTTCTCTGTGGTCTGTTCGACTTTACACCCGTTTCCCTCGTCCTTGCTTTTTTCTTTGCTATTTCATTTTTGTTTTCTCTTTTGGTTCTGCACATTGGACTCAATGTCCTTCTCGGGTTTTCCTCCATGCTTGCAGTATCCTCCCGTGGCTAACTCTTCTTCTTCGGCTAATGTATATCCTTCTGCCATGTCCATCATATCTGCATATATGGTCAGACGGGATTTTCTCTGGTTGAATGATAATCGTCTATTCTGTAGGTTGTTGATGAACGCTGAAATTATTGCCTCGTCATTCGCACTGCCGATTTCAGACACTGCTTGGCCGAATCTTTTTGGGTATTTTTTCAGCGACACATCTTTCTCTTGTTTTATTTGAGAAAGGTAAGCCACTAATTATTTCATGTGAACATTGCTTAGAAATTGCGTTGAGAAGCTCTTGCTCAGTTCACTGAAACTTCCGATGGTTGCCGGGGGCAATCTCCAGAACCATCTTGAGCCTGTGTCCTCTAGAGACTATGGAAAGTTGAGACATAACAAGGGATCACTATGGGCATGCTAGGCCATAGCACTTTTATAGCGTCTGACATATTCTTTTGGGTCTGTATCCTTTTTGAACTGCTCCAGGTGTAGCATCCTGAATCTTTCTAGGAATGAAGTTCGTAAGATGTCCCTAGTGAATGGACTGTCAGAATCTTCGTCAGACAAATCGTTGTACCCATAACGCCTGACCGGTGCAACCATCTGACACCTATTGTTTTCGACCTCTTGAGTTAGGCTCTGAATAACAACATCTCTATCCCTACCGGATCTTCATGAAAATTAAACCGCCGAGTGATAGTCACTTCTTTCTCTAGCTCTTCGCATTGTTGTCGAGTCTCTCGGGCTGGTTCTTGCAATAGTATGGCTCAGTGATGGCGTTTACGATGGTGTCGATCATTATCTTTCGATGACGACCGATCTCTATGTCCTTCGTGCTTACAGTGTTTTGCTCGGGCTATTTGATCATGATTCTGCCTCTAGCGTGGTTGTTCCTCTTCGGGTGTCTCTCGTTCGGCCTGATTATTCAGAACAAAGTTCTTTTTGGCTCCTGGTTTATTTAGCTCTGGCCCTACTATAACCGAATGAAGCCTGGTTGGTGGGAGGTTTGGAGATTGTACTTCTCCCGCAGCTAGTAGATCAACTCCTTCTTTTGCTGCGTCTGCTACCAATTGCTGCAGCGCCTCTCTAAAGCGTTGTGTCAGGTCTCCGCTGTTCGGAGGTACTTGCTAGATCCTCACCAGGGATGTTGGTCGGTTCTCCGTGATTGCAGTGAGGTCTCGCGAACTACTGCGAAGATGGAAATTGTCTGGAGATTTTTAGGCATCCCTAAAATTGCTTCTACTTCCTGCCATCACCTTTTAATTAAATCGGAGGTTCAAGGCCCTTCTTCTAGCGCCAATTGTTGACGTTGATTTCTGGATGTATGAGAAAAGCCAATAAGGATTGGATTTTAACTGTGATTTCAAAGAAAAGAGAAAGAGATAGTAATCGAACGTAGGTTTTACGTGGTAAAACTTTGATGATCAGAGAAACGTCCTTGGGTGGTTGAATGATCAACCAAGCCAAAATCCACTATGAAATAAATAATTACAACTCTCGATCTCTCTTTTTCTCTATGTAGTTTTCTATATGATTTATGTATGTTTGTGTGGCGAGATTATGGGTTTATTTATATGTCCATAGTACCCTAATCTTCTTTGTATAAGTAATAAAAAATCTTTGTATTTAATTATGATTGTTACTTGTTCGATGTAGTTTATCTTCTTTCCTGTTTTGGAGATTTGTATTGAGATCGAGTGGAACTCTAGTAATGTAGTCCAATTGGGACTTATTTCCTTATAAAGGCGTAGTCTTTTTCAATGTAAAGTTGTTGTCTGATTTGGAACCCTTTCTGTTCTCTATTCTGTTCTCATTGGAATTCCTTTTTTATATGGATTATCTTCGTGTATTTTAACGACTTGATTCATGAGCTACTCACTGGGATCTTCATGTTGGTCCCGAGTAGAACACAATATTAGCCCGTCCTGAGTGACATCACCTGATCCCAAGTAGGAGATCCTTTATCTAGCTCTGAGTACCTGGAGTTGACTCTGTGTAGTTCATGACGTTAGTTGAGCCCGAGTAAACTTTTTTTTACTCGGGCCTCTCTTCTTTGTCTTGATGCCTATTCGGATGTCCACCTGGCGATTTTATCTTATTTGTCAATGACGTGTACATCTGATAAAATTTACATACGTCGATACCCGCTTACAATATTTTTGCCGAGTAGAGTTTTGTTTCGGGCAAAAGTATTTTAATCAATTTCTTCAATTTTTATATCTTTTCAATGCCAGAGTAAATGTCTTATCATAATGGCATGTCTTAATGGTGACCTTGTAAATTCGATTTGCTTCCTTACGCAAGATCCTATTGATTGCGGCGTTTTGGAGTTCTTACGGTGAAAACCAGTTCTTTACTTAACACATTCTCGTGCCGCCTCATTTTTCGATGTCATTTATGAGAAACGACCTACACATCTCCCTGTGTGCCACCTACGTTATTGAACCTCGTCATTAATTTTTTCCGCCTTGATACCCTAGGGTTTCATGCTATTACCCCTTTAAATTCTTCATTGAGAGGCTATGTTGGTTCATTCTCAAGAACTCATTACCAAAAAATCCAGAAAATTTTCTTAGCCCAGAATTCGTCGCTTAGCAAATTGCCAATCTCCGTCAAAGGTCTTTGCGACAGGTTTTATTCAAGGTTTGTTTTAATGTAGCCAACATCTCATCTTTGTCTTTGCACTATAGCTCTTGAAGCATTAGATCGTGGGAATTTTCAATTAGTTTCCTGTATTCGAAGACTGTTGGAGGAAATCCCCCCTGATGAGCCTCCATATTTAGAAATTGATTTTTCTGGGCTTTATCCTGACGTCTCTTTTAGTCTTATAGCTAATTCTGATTCTTCATCTAGTTCTAAATCTGACGTTTCTAATCACAAGGTACCTTTATGAAGGATGTGAAAACATCAAAGCAGAAGTGAAGTACATAAGCACAACTTGGGCAGTGTTCGGATCAGGGAGCAAATTGTTAATGAGAATGATGTTGAAGAGGTGCTCAAAATATCTCGTCTCTCTTTCTCTGCTACTCGTCCAAGTGGTGACACCGAGCCAAATGTGGCAAAGGCAGATGAGATCGAGAAGTATCGTGCTCGATTCGATCTGCCGAATTCGGTTACTCTGATTCCAGCGGGTGATAAAGTTGCGTGGAATCCTCCTCCGGGTATGGTGGCAATCTATGGATCTATGTTCTGCTGCGGCGTTACTCTTCCTCTTCAGCCTTTCATTGCCTGGTTTCTGGCTGAAGCAGGGATCGCTCTGGCTCAACTGGCCCCAAACAATTACAAGATCTTGATGTGCATGTGGCACATGTACAGCCGAATGAACTTGTCACCGAGTTCTCCAAATGAAATCAGGTACTTCTACACATTAAGGCAGTCGGGCAAGACAGGGACTTATTTCCTCTTGTCAAACCCACTAGACTGCTGGGTCCCCAAGGGGACAAAGGTGAATCGGGGAGTTGATATCTCTGAAGGAGGGGTTTTGTATGGGGATTCCCTACGTCTAACAAGTTTTGGAAGAGCAGTTGGTTTTTCACCAGAGGGAATCTCGAGCTTGAAGTCACTCTTAAAATTGGGGATACTCAGACGGTATTGAAAGTTTCCAGTTTCTTCTGGTCCCCCGAGATATGGAACAAGAAGAAAATTGACTTCAGTGATACTGAGCTGACCAGACTTTCTCGGGCAACTATTCGCATTCTTGAGAAGAGGAGCAAGACTTATCTTTTTACTGAGGCGAAGATGATAGAGCTAGGCTTATTCAACCAGACATCGGGCTACCGCAGGCGATGTGAGTGTTCTTTGTAACCCTTTTTTATTGTTATTTTTGCTTTTTATATTCTGACGTGATTCTCCTTTTCTTCTAAGTGTATGACACGGATGTCGTTTGCGACCTTAAAGCTTGCCAAGTGAAGTCGATTCTTCAGACGATTCGAAAAGAAGCTTCTCGTTAGAGAAATGACGGTATTGCCCCGTCTGAGTCTGATGAGAAACCTGATGTGGTCTAGGAGCAAGTCCCTGAATATGTTCCCGAGGACATCCCCCAGCCAACCGTAGGGGAGTCTAGTGATCCGAGTATCCAAACGGACCATACTCAAAAATTGCCTGATGATGGGGAGAAGCAAAGTGAGGGTCCTGGTAAGAAGCCTACCGAGCAGTCAGACGCCGGTGATGAAGGTAATACCTTCGTGGGACAAGCACCTACAAGTCCTGAATTTTTTGAAGTCTTCCAGGATGATGCTCAGAAAGATCCCGTAGCTGATCTCAGCTTTCACCGCTCTCGGGCTGAGAAACGAAAAGCGGTCCGCTCTTCTACTCGTCCTCTCAAAATTCCTCGTATAGTTTCATTTATTGATTCAAGCGATAAAGACGCTGAGGCTGAGATTCCCTGAGTGCTGAGGCATCGACGGGCCCAGAGACTTTCGACCCGAAAATGGGCTCCATTCCCCCCGAGGTTGAAGATCTAGAGGCTGAACCCTCGGTTCCTTTATATCCTTCTCCCCAGGATATACTGTGGGAGATGTCATCCGGTCAGGCTTTCATCGGGGATGACCGCTGAAGCTGTTTTCGGGATGGCTTTCTGACAGACCGTCTTCATAATGTTTTTAACGGTGCATCTTATGTAAGTTATTCTTAATTTCTTCAGTTGTCTTCCTTTTTCATTAGATTTTTAATTAAAACTTATTTATAGATGGTGACCGAGTTCAATGAGCTAGTTCAGATGCAACAACATCAAGCTGATCGAATAAGGTGTCTTGAGGCTCAATTGAAGGAAAGTGAGGATAGTTGTGCTCGGGTCGAATCGGCTTATCAACAAGAGGTTGGTTCTGCCCAAGTTTTTGCTGACCACTGTCTAACGAAGTAGATGGAGGCCGATGAGAGGGCTTCTTCGGTAGAAGAGAATGCTACATCATTTCAAAACTTATTGTCTTTTGCCCAATAATCAATGCTTAAGGCCGAGCAGGAAGCGGAGCAGTCCAAGTCGGCATATGAACAGAAGATCGAGGACTTGGAACGCCAAGCTCTAACAGTCGAATCCCTATCTAAAAAGGCTAGGCTGGAACTTGAAGTCCAGAGGGTTGATCATTTTAAAAGATCCCCTGCCTATGATGCTCTTCTCCTTCGAGAGTTTCAGCGAGGGCTAGTTTCAGCTGGCGAGTTTTTCAAGGTTAAGAATAGGGCGACTGAGAAGGCTCGAACCAACTGGGAGCTGTCGATCAAACATCATGTGGATCATTCCTTGGAATCTCTTCAGACTTAGATGAAGGAGTGGAGAGCTTACTGCCGTAGCCGAGGCAAAGAGCCATATCCTATGTATTTAGAGGTTCCATTTGAGCACTCTCTCTCTACTTTCTATACCAGTCAAGAGTCGATCGTAGAGGGTTTGGTGCCTGATGTCGGGCCGATCCCAGGAGAAGATTACAGCCAATGGATGGACTATTCGATCGACATAATTTCTTGGCCTTCTAATGAAAGTCTGCTCAGTGAATATGAGATGGTGCCCGACCCTAGTATTGGCAAGAGCTCTAAATCCTCACAATCCTGATTTTTTGTAGATAGGATTTTTTAAAAGATTCTTTTATACCTTGTAACGATTCTTTGTAACAATTCTGTTAATTAATTTTTGTAATGATTCTTTTGTAAAGATAAATAAAATTCCCGAGTTCACATTCTGAAAACCGAGTAGCTTGATTCTATTGTTGCTGAGTATCTTATTAAACTGGCTAATGCAATCTTCATGCCAAGTATCTTATTAAACTGGATAACCCTGATGTTCGGGTAACTTTACCGAGTATCTTATTAAATTGGTTTCGTTATCTGAATAATTTTTAACGCCAAGTATCTTATTAAACTTACTATTGTAATATTTATGCTAAGTATGTTATTAAACTGGCTAACTCTGATGTTCGGGTAACTTTACCGAGTATCTTATTAAACTGGTTTCGTTACCCGAATAATTTTAACTTCAAGTATCTTATTAAATTGGCTAGTATTATTAACCGAGTCATCTTAAAACAGGCAATTAGGTTTATACTTGTGTTTCATGCTCGGTTGCTACCCAAACATTACATCAAGGCTCACTATGATCATATGTTTTGAGTCCTTGCACATTACCAATGACGTCTCCCTAGTTTTTCTGTGCAAGGGTTTGCCGAATCGTTAAGCTTTTAAACCACTTAACACAGCTACGCATTTCACCGGAATTTTTTTCGATAGCGTCCCGAGCCTTTTTCCAGAATCTGGTGCATCAGGACCTTTTTGCTAAGATCAGTTGACCTTGCTAGGCTGGCATGCTCCTTCGAGCTTCTCTGCCCATTCGGGACTCAATGGCTCCGAGTATTATATTTGCATGTTCTTATTATCATGCTCGTATTTCATATGTTCTTATTATCATAGGTTTTCATCTTTCGGAAATCCCGAGTTTTGATTTTATTTATGACTGCAAAACCAACAAAATATTAAATTCCAAAATTAAATTTTTCCTAGCTCAGAAAACAAAAAATATTCTAAGGATAGAAAATCTTCAGATATTGGGCATTGCATGGTCGGGGTAACCCCTCTATTAGGTCGTGCAATCCAATATGCTCCATGGCCAGTTATTCCTTCGATTTTGTAAGGGCCTTCCCACTTATCAGCCAGGGAACCTGCAACTTTATTTCTTGTGTTCAGTGACACCTTCTTGAGTACTAGGTCTCCTAGTTGGAATTTTCTGACCCGAACATGAGAGTTGTAGTGGCGAGCTACTCTTTTATGATCGTACTCGGGATTTCTCCCTTTTCTTTTCTAGCTCATCTAGACTTTGTAACAACATATCAACATTCTGATCTTCATCATATAGGCTGACCCGAGGTGATGCATATGACGTTTCTATGGGGATAACATCTTCTGTTCCAAACGCTAGAGTGAATGGAGTCTCTCATGTTGAAGTTCTTGATGTCGTTCGATACGCCCATAATACTTCGGGAAGCTTTTCAACCCAACTTTCTTTCTTGGCATCTAACTTTGCTTTGATTGTGTGCTTGATAATCTTTTTCACCGCTTCAACCTGCCCATTTGTTTGAGGGTGGGCAGATGTGGCATAGTAATTAGCAATCTGGTACTCTTTGTACAGCTGTCCGAATTTCAAGTTATTAAACTGGGTGCCGTTGTCAGTGATTGTAGTGTTTGAGACTCCAAACCAATAGAGTATATTTTTTTTCATGAAATTTGTGGTGTTTTCTTCTGTGATATGTACCAATGCTTCAACTTCTGCCCACTTTGTGAAATAGTCAACGGCTACTATGGCATGCTTCGCTCCACCCCCTGTTCCAGCTGGTATAGGGCCGATTAGATCCTAACCCCATATGGTGAATGACCATGGGGATGTGAGGCTTCTGAGTTGCTCAGGGGGTTGTCAGATATCATTAGCAATCCTTTGGCATGTGTTGCACCTCTCCGAACATTGATGTGCGTCTGAGAATAAAGTAGGCCAATAATAGCCTTGCCTGAGTACCTTATGTGCTAAGCTTTTACCCCAGTGTGGTTTTCGCAAACTCCTCCGTGGATTTCCTGTAGTATCTGGTATGCATCCTCCTCTGATACATATCTTTAGAGAGTTTGAGAAAACCCGTCTTCTGTATAGTTCTCCTCCAACCAAAGTGTACCTTGCTGATCGATACCTGATACGTTTTGCTTGTAAGGGATCTTCCGGGAGCACGCCTTCTTCCATGAACCTTTTTAGACGAGTCATCCAACCGTCTAGCGGTGTTCGAATTTTTAAAATTTCTAAGTTTTTTGGTTCGGCTGTGCTCGATTTGAGGAGATGTCCAACCAGGATAGTTTTTGGCCTGATTGTGGTTGTTGTTGATGCTAGTTTAGATAAAGTGTCTGCCTTTTCATTCTCCTCCCTAGGGATCTGGACGATCCTACATTCTTTGAATTTCTGGAGGAGCTGCTTTGCAATGTCATGGTAGGCTATCACGCCTTTATTATTGGCTTGGTATTCGTCCAGGACTTGGTTGACAACTACTTGTGAATCACTGAATCTCTCGACTTCATCTGTCCCGAGAGCTATGCAGACTTTTAGTCCAGCTAGCAGAGCCTCGTACTCGGATTGATTGTTGGTTTCTTTAAAGTCAAACCTCATGGTTCATTCGACATCATCTCCTTCTGGGGTGCATAATACGATCCCTGCCCTGCTGCCATGAGTGTTTGAGGAGCCAATAACATACAGTTTCCATGTGAAATTTTTACCCAACATCTTTTTTGCTTCTAAGTTTGGTTCTGTAAACTCGGCTATAAAGTCTGCCACTGCTTGTCCGTTGAGAGATGTCCTAGGGACGTATTGGATATCGATTTCACTTAGCTCGATTGCCCATTTGGTTAGTCTTCCTGAAATCTCTGGCTTTTATAAATTTTATCTCAATGGGCAGTGGGTGAGAACCTGGATTGTATGAGCCTGAAAGTATGGCCTCATCTTCCTTGCTGCTGAAACCAATGCTAAGGCCATTTTTTCTGCCTGTTAATACCTAGTTTCGGCTGGTAAAAGTACCTTGCTTGTATAATACACTGGCTTCTATACTTCATCTTCTGTTCTGACTAAGACTGAGCTTGCTGCTAGCTCGATAATTGACAAGTACAACTGGAGTATCTCTCCCATTTGTCATTTTGAAAGGATTGGAGCTTGCCCCGGAAACTCTTTGATTTTTAAAAATGTCTGCTCGCCTCTTCATTCCATTCGAGTTCTTTTCCTTTTATGATTACATTGAAGAAATGTGCGCATCTGTCCGTGGTCTTTGAGATGAATCTTCCCAAGGAAGCTAAACATCCTGTTAAGCGTTGTACTTCTTTTAACGTCCTTGGTGAGGTCATTCTTTGCAGGGCTTCGATTTTTTCAGGGCTGACTTCGATTCCCTTTTGGTGGACTTGAAAACTCAAGAATATTCCAGAAGGAACTCCGAATAAACATTTTTTTGGATTTAGCTTCATTTGGTATCTCCTTAAAACATCAAATGTCTCTCACAGATCTGAAGCATGTTTGTCTATCGAGATGCTCTTGGTCAGCATGTCATCAATGTAAACTTTCATGTTCCTTCCTATTTGCCGAGCGAAGATTCTGTTGACCAGCCTTTGATATGTTGCCTCTACGTTTTTTAACTTGAAAGGCATTATTGTGTAACAATACAAACCTTGATCGGTTGTGAACACTGTTTTTTCTTCGTCAGCTTTGTTTCCTTGTGCAACCTGCAATATTTGGTTGTGTCCCACCGGGCGAATTGAGATTGTCATCATGGTTCTTGTACCAGATTCTTTTCTTCCAGTATGGCCTGGATTTTCTCCTGCTTTTTTCGAAGAAGTGTGAAGTTGGTGTATCTTCCTCGAAATTTCTCCGTGGTTTGTTCGGCATTACGCCCTTTTCCCCCATCCTTGCTTTTTTATTTACTATTTCCTTTTTGTTTTCCCTTTTGGTTCTACACCTTGGACTCAACATCCTTCTCGGGTTTACCTCCATGCATGTAGCGTCCTTCCGTGGCTAACTTTTCTTCTTCGGCTAGTGCATATCCTTCTGCCATGTCCATCATATCTGCATATCTGGTCAGACGGGCTCTTGTTAGGTCGAAAGATAACTGTCCATTCTATAGGTTATTGATGAACGTTGCAATTATTGCCTCGTCATTCGCACTGCCGATTTCAGACACTGTTTGGCTGAATCTCCCAAGGTATTTTTTCAACGACTCATCTTTCCCTTGTTTTATTTAAAAAAGGTAAGCCACTGATTTTTTCCTGTGAACATTACTCAGAAATTGCCTTGAAAAGCTCTTTCTCAGTTCACTGAAACTTTCGATGCTTTCCGGGGGCAATCTCTCAAACCATCTTGAGCCTGTGTCCCCTAGAGTCTGTGGAAAGTTGAGACATAACAGGGGATCGTTATGGACATACTGGGCCATAGCACTTATATAGCGTCTGACATGTTCTTTTGGGGCTGTATCATTTTTGAACTGCTCTACGTGGCATCCTGAATCTTTCTAGGAATGAAGTCCGCAGGATGTCCCTAGTGAAAGGACTGTCAGAATCTTCGTCAGACAAATCGTTGTACCCATAACGCCTGACCAGTGCATCCATCTGACGCCTATTGTTTTCGACCTCTCGAGTTAGGCTCTGAATTACAACATCTCTATCTCCCACCGGATCTTCATGAAGGTTAAACCGACGAGTGACAATCACTCCTTTCTCTAGCTCTTCGATTTGCTGCCGAGTCTCTCGGGCTGGTTCTTACAAGTGTATGGCTCCGTGATGGCGTTTGCGATGGTGTCGATCACTATCTTCCGATGACGACCGATCTCTATGTCGTTTGTGCTTACAGTGTTTTGCTCGGGCTATTTGATCATGGTTCTGCCTCTAGCATGGTTGTTCCTCTTCGGGTGTCTCTCGTTCGGCCTGATTATTCGGAACAAAGTTCCTTTCGGCTCCTGGTGTATTTATCTCTGGCCCTACTATAACCGAACGAAGCCTCGTTGGTGAGAGGTTTGGAGATTGTACTTTTCCTACAGCTAGTAGATCAACTCTTTCTTTTGCTGCATCTGCTACCAATTGTTGCAGCGTCTCTCCAAAGCGTTGTGTCAGGTCTCCGCTGGTCGGAGGTACTTACTGGATCCCCGCCAGGGATGTTGGTGGGTTCTCTACGGTTGCAGTGAGGTCTCACGAACTGCTGCGAAGATGGAAATTGTTTGGAGATTTTTGGACATCCCCAGAATTTCTTCTGCTTCCAGCCATCACCTTTTAATTAAATCGGAGGTTCAAGGCCCTTCTTCTAGCGCCAATTGTTGACGTTCATTTCTGGATGTATGAGAAAAGCCAATAAGGATTGGATTTTAGCTGTGATTTCAAAGAGAAGAGAAAGAGATAGTAATCGAAGGCAGGTTTTACGTGGTAAAACTCCGATGATCAGAGAAACGTCCATGGGTGGTTGAATGATTAACCAAGCCAAAATCCACTTTGAAATAAATAATTACAACCCTCGATCTCTCTTTTTCTCTCTGTATTTTTCTATATGATTTTTGTATGTTTGTGTGGCGAGATTATGGGTCTATTTATATGTCTATAGTACCCTAATCTTCTTTGTACAGGTAATAAAAAATCTTTGTATTAATTATGATTGTTACTTGTTCGATGTAGTTTGTCTTCTTTCCTGTTTTGAAAATTTGTATTGAGATCGAGTGGGACTCTAGTAATGTAGTCCAATTGGGACTTTTTTCTTTATAAAGGCGTAGTCTTTTTTGATGTAAAGTTGTTGCCTGATTTGGAACCCTTTCTGCTTGATATTATGTTCTCATTGGAATTCCTTTTTGATATGGATTATCTTCGTGTATTTTAACGACTTGATTCGTGAGCTACGCACTGGGCTCTTCATGTTGGTCCCGAGTAGAACACAATATTAGCCCGTCCCGAGTAGGAGATCCTTCATCCAGCCCTGAGTACCTTGAGTTGACTCCAAGTAGTTCATGACGTTTGTTGAGCCCGAGTAAGCGTTGTTTTACTCGGGCCTCTCTTCTTTGTCTTGATGCTTATTCAGATGTCCACCTGGTGATTTTATCCTCTTTGTCAATGACGTGTACATCTGATAAAATTTACATACGACATTTTATAAATTTAACTTTTATCAGAGGAAATGTTAATACTGCATTAGGTCCAACGGATCTGATAAAAGGCTCTGGAAGAGCCACGCTATTGTTACCAAACAATATTAAAATATGTATCGATGATGCATTATATTCAAGTAGATCCAGGTGGAATCTATTTAGTTTCAAAGACATATGGAGAAATGGATATCATATTGAAACTATGAATAAAGATGATATTGAATATCTGTGCATTAATTCTCATAATTTAGGTCAGAAACTCATTATAGAAAAACTGTGTGCTTTATCTTCTGGATTATATTATACTATTATCAAAGGTGTGGAAATTATGCAGTCATGAATCATAAATTCTCAGATCCAAAAATATTTGTACTTTGACACGATCGTCTCGGTCATTCAGGATCTACAATGATGCGTTGAATCATTGAAAATTCTCATGGACATCAATTAAAAAACCAGAAGATTCTTTTAGCCCATGAGAATTTATGTACCGCATGTTCCCAAGGGAAACTAACAATAAAACCATCTCATTCTAAAGTTGGTTTTGAATCCCCAACATTCTTACAAAGAATTAAAGGGGATATATGTGGATGAATTCATCCACCAAGTGGACCATTTCGTTATTTCATGATTCTAGTTGACGCATCTGTCAGATGGTCACATGTTTGCTTATTATCAACACGTAATGTTGCTTTTGCTAGATTGTTTGCACATATTATCAGGCTACGGGCTCATTTTCCAGATTACTCAATTAAGTCCATACGCCTTGATAATGTTGGTTGTTATATGTATATTTTATCAAAGGTACACGTCACTGATAGACAAGACACCACCCAAGAAGATTGCCAGATAAACATCCAGGCTAAAATCTGAATAAGCACCATGGCTAAGTATCACCAAGACACAAGAACCTGAGTAAAGCCGATTACGAATACTCGGGACATTCAGCTTTACTCGGGACAACATGAGAAGCCCGAGTAAAAGAAAAAGTTCAATACATGATCCACAGATAAAGCCTAAGAAGGACTCTAGAATCATACTCCAATACGGAAGCATCCTTGTTTCATTCCCCCGTATCAAAAAAGGAAAGAACTTAAAAGTTTCTAGAATGATACAACACCAAACAGGAAACGAGTCCAAATCAATCAATAACTCTACTCTTCTAGAAGATTACTCACTGGTTAGGAAATAAGTCCTAACAGACTACAATTAGAATCCCACGAGTATTCAAATTCGATCCACAAGATCTCAGAAATAGGAAAGAAGACAAAAACGACTTCAACAAACAACCAGTACCAATCAAACACTATCACCTCTCCCTATACGTAACATGGATTAGGGTTCTAGGCACATATAAATAGACCTATAATCTCACTGTAAAAAGCAACGAACAACAAGAACAAGAACACAGAATAGAGGGAACAGACTAATCATTGTAGAAGAGAGGCAAGAGAGATTGAGTGGTGTAATCTATTATTTAATAGTGGATTTGGCTTGGTTGTCCATACAACCACCCATAGACGTTTCTCCGGTCATCATAGTTTTACCACATATATTCGTGTCATAGTCTTATCAATTGCATTCTCATTCTCTTTCTCTTTCTCTTTCTCTTTTAACAGGTCATAGTCAAACCAAACGTTGTTGACTTTCTTGACCATCGAGAAATCGACGTCAACATTGGTGAATTTACTTCCAAGGCATTTGATGAATACTACAAAGTGGTTGGGATTGATGTTGAACATTTAGTTCCACATGTTAATACTCAGAATGGATTAACAGAATCACTTATTAAATGTTTCCAGGTAATTGTAAGGACTTTATTATTATGAACGCAATTATCGATTTCTGTATGGGGGCATGCTATTTTACATGTTACTGCATTAATCCGTCTTCGACCCACTACTTATCATCAGTATTCACCAGTACAACTTGTACTTATTCATCAACCAGATATATCTCATTTACGTACTTTCAGATGTAAGGTATATGTCCTGATTGTACCAATAAAAAGAACTAAAATGGGACCCCAAAGACGTTTGGGAATATATGTTGTTCTTGATTCACCATCAATTAGTAGATATCTGGAACCCTTGACTGATGATCTTTTTACAGTTTGCAAATTGTCATTTTGAGGAATCAAGTTTCCCATCATTAGAGGAAGAAAAACTTCTTTCGAAGAGAAGTGTGAACTTTCTTGAAAAAATTTCTAGTCTGATTAATTTAGACCCATACACATCTCAATGTGAGAATGACGATAGTACATCTTCAAGCAATATCGAACCAGTTACCAGATGCATTTACAGATGCTACTAGGGTAACAAAATCATACATCCCAGTTGTTAATGTCCCAACACGGGTGATTGTTCCAGAAAAATAACCTAAACAAATGATAGCAAAAGAATCATCTATTGCACGTCAGAAGCAGTTGGAACTCCGTTCACTGGTAACGCAGCGGAAATATGTTTTATTTTTTTTTAATATAGATCGTAAACGATCTGAGACCAGTGAACTTGAGATCGTAAATTTTTTGGAACTTATACATATAAAATTATGACTATAATAAGTATATATGTAAACATAAGAAATTGAAATCAATAATAAAACGAAGATTTAGAACCTTACCAACATTTAGAGGCTCCTTCACTTCTTCCAATGCTTCTGGTCTGAACCAATCTATCTTTCTCGATATCTCCTTGGACTGGTAACTGTGTGTGGACGTGTCACGTACTCAGAAACTTAGATGGAGGATGTAGAGAAAAAATTTAAAGAAACTTTTTCTTTTTGATATCAGTGCACAACACTTGCACACAAAATATGTTCACTATACAACACTTGCACACACTCCACGACACACGCTTGCACTTTTCTCTCTTTAATTGATGCTGATTCATGCACACACTATTGCACTTGAACACAACAGAGCAAGCACCGATGACTGTGGTTGTGGTTGTGGCTTTCTCTTTCTTAATTGTTTCACGCACCACACAATTTCCATCATATGCAAATTGAATAATTGATGATGCGTGTGTCATTTGTTTTTGTTATCAAATATATCTCATATATATTATTATAACTAAAACTTTTTAATGTTAGTCGATGTTGTTCCACGCACCCAAGAGATTGAATCACATGCAAACTCTTATATGCGCGTTAATTTGTAGTCTTTTAGTTATCAAAAAATATATCATATATATATATATATATATATATTAAACTAAAAACTTTTAATTATCCTTTTCAAATATATCTAATATATTAAAATGAAAAATAAGTATTTTAAATTTAAACTTAAATCCAAATACTTAGATAAATGATTTAGTAAAAATAAATTAATTCTATTATTTTATATTAATCTAAATCCAAATATCAACTAAAATCCTCCAATTAATAGTTAATTAATTAATCAGAATTATTAATATAATTAAATAATATAATTATTTAATTAATTTAACTATTAAAATTTATTATATATAATCTCATCATTCAATTAATTTCCTAATAAATATGCTACTTTCGTAACACAATTAATTGGACAATCCAATTAATTAACCGTGACCTTTGTTACCTAAATCGATCGAGCTAGCAAGTGGACCTAATGGACCCACAGTATTTTGAGCTCCAATAATCCTCAGAATCATTAATTAAACTCTTTAATTAATATTCCTTGATTATTAACTCCGGTGTTATTCCACTAAAATCCGAAGCCATACTCTATCAATTGCAGACGCTTTACACCGACAGATACAACTCGGTGTCTATCGATATAGCTATTACACATGGTGTGATCCTCCACAGTAGTTCATAATTAGAGCTGGGTCATAATGTCTGTTATACCTCTCTAATTACATATATCATTTAAGTACCGTTGATTCTCTAATGGACAATAAATCCTATTTCCTCACATAATTAGAAGAGCGCTCATATTGTCCAAGCCTCGAATTAACCCATAAGGGAACTACCATCTACTTCTCACAAGAAGGAATGGATTCCACTATTGTGTACAAACCTTCCCAACCACAAGCCAAACCGTAATCCCAACATACAGATCATATTGATCAGGAAATACATCTGACCTCACCCATGGTATATCAAAGATCACGATCTAACCTGAAGGAGTCGATAATACACTCTGGATTAAGATCACCCATATATAGTCATCATTAGTTGATATATATATATATATATATATATATATATATATATATATGAATCTCATTGGTAAACGGATCTTGGTGAGAGATTCATAAAGATCATGACCCAGTCCTATATGATCACATCATACAAGGTGCCTCCATTCCCATATCTCATATGAATGATTCAGGATAGAATCACCATACATTACGGAATGGACCGTAACTATAGATAATCCACAAATAAAGTACCCAACTTTATTTGCTATCAATGGACTATTTAGATTGCATGTCTTTTAATGTATCCATCCATATATGACACTCATATACACAGTTCGAGATTACATCCAGCAATCTAGGATGTTAATGTGTACAAGTTATAAATTAAACAACACAACAAGAATGAATTGAACTTTTCTTCTATTTATTTCATAAATCCAAATACGAATTACATCTTTAAGACATAAACCCCAACAGAAGTGTGGTAGAACGTTTGGTTCAAAAGATATTATTCCTCGAAAAAGGTAAAATAAATCCATTTTCTATAAGTCAACTCTATGAGAGTTAAGTTGTAACACCCAAACCATTCAGGCCCAACTAAAGGCCCAATTTGAGGCAAAAAAATATATGATAAAACGTGAAATGAAAAGTGAATAGGTGAGTAAGCATTTATAGCTTGTCTGGTTGACAAACAGCTGTGAGCTTAGTTAACTAGCCCACAACTTGGTTGTGTCTTTCCATACCTATTTAAAAGAGGGTCAAAGGTTATGATATGTTAGAAGCAGTAGAATCGTGTAGAAAGGAAGAAAGAGAAGGAAGAAAAAGGAAAAGAAGTTAGTGGAGCTCTCTTGTGATATTGTAGATTTTCGGTTGTTTCTTCTTTGAATTCCAGCTTCTAATTGGATTGTGTGATTGTTAGAGAAAGAAGATAAAGTAAGGGAACCTAGCATACTTGGACCGAATTAAGCTTGACTTCTAAGTTGTGAGTGAAAAAGTTTTCAGTTTTGTTTTTAACTCAAAAGTTTACAGTTTTATGCTTAAAATTAATTACCTACAAATCATTTAAGAGTTTTATTTCTTTTGTTGATTTATGGTGATTATATAGATAACTGAAAGTATATTTTATGCTTATATTAGAACTCAGAATATAAGTATATTACTTTTATAAATATTGAGAATAGATTATGATTGATTTCATAAAAGCACCATGTATAAGCCCTTCCCCAGTTATGATTATTGTTGGCTTTTAGGGCCGTTCTACACATGTGTATGTCAGATGAGTCACTCTGCAAGTGTATGATAGATGTAAAAGAGTATTGAGTCGATCTGCACGTATATGACAAGTTATTTCTGACTCTACATTTGCATGAAGTAATTCGGCTTACGTATTAAAGATATCCTTGGTACTAATTTGGTGCAGATTAAGATTTTATAAATTATCTTATTCTTGTTCAGAAAAGAGATGTTTATCAGTTTATTAAGTACGAAAGTAGATGTATTATCTTTTACTATGGAAATCTTTTGACATGATGCAATGATATTTAGTATGTATTACTGGATGCATATCAAAAAGTTGTTCATAAATGTTTTTAAAAGTTTTCATTCACTCACTGGGCGTTAGGGCTTATCCTTTTACTTTAAAAATATTTTTCCAAGTAGCTGCTCGGTTGTGCGGACTCTGAAGTTTTGAGGTGGGCCACTCGATGACATTATGAAGTGCAAGAGTCATGCATTTTAATTTTCATGTACATATTTTGGTCGGCATGGTCGGTATGGTCGGAACATGTTCGGTTTTGCCTACTCGGCTTACTCGGTCATGTTCAGATTTCTATTCCACCATGTTCAGATTTCTACTCCACCATGTTCGGATTTCTACTCAGCCTACTCGAGCTACTCGGATTTCCTACTCAGCCTACTCAGATTTCCTACTCGTCCTACTCAGATTTCTGGTCATTTTACTTAGAAAAAAAAAGTGGTCGGATTTTGTCTGGTCGAGATTTTGACTGACTTTTTTTGTAATGAACGACAATAAAGAACTTGCAATTATGTACATTTTATACTCTCCAATATTTTCCAATATTTTTCTTATATTCTTTTTATGTTTAAAAAGCAAGTATTTTTTATGGAATTTTAGTCGAAGTTCTTTTATCATGTTAGTAAAAAGTACAGTCCACAGGGCCTCCCTTGTACTCAAGAGAGGAGTCGGGGTGGGTCCTATCAACTTGGTATCAGTGCCACGGTTTATGATTTCTTAGACCACAGAATAATTGTTTGCATTTAGTTTTATGCATTTAAGCATAACTTTGATTTTGTAACAGCATCATATGTCGAGTTGGCCGTCCACGCAGGAGACCGGTAGCTGACCTAGGAGAGAGGAGTGGTAACCAAGATGAAATTGATTTAGAATCACACCCTCACCCACCTATAGCTCAACCTCATGTGCCAGAACCTAAGGAGGAACCAATGGATAGAATTGTAGAACTTTTGACAGTCATGGTTCAATATCAAACGCGATTTCCAGAGAATTCTATTGAGCGTGAACGTAAGTTAGGAGCTACGAATTTTGATGGAACTTGAGATCCAGATGGTGCTAGTTCTTGGTTGAACGAACTAGAACGTGTATTTGAAGTTATGAGATGCACGGATGAACAGAAGGTCTCTTTTGCTACATTTTTGTTTAAGGAAAAAGCATATGATTGGTGGGCATCAATACAAAGACGGACTCCTGAAGGAATTACTTGGGAGGATTTTAAAAAGCAGTTTAATGATCGTTATTGTCCTAGTTTCTATCAAGATTTGAAAAGAGCTGAATTTTTTAGACTAGTGCAGTGATCTATGATAGTAGAAGAATATGAGAAGAAATTTACAGAACTTTCGAGGGTTGCTCCGTATGTAGTCATAGATGAAGAAAATAGCAGAAAATTTGAAGATGGACTTCGATCGGAAATTAAGACAATAGTGACTACCTCTGGGCATGTTAAGTTTGGTAAGTTTTTTGAAGCTGCATTGAGAGTAGAGAGAGGCCTTAATGATTCTCACAGATTTGAACAACAAAAACAAAAGCGCAGTAATTGGTCAGCAGGGGGCTTTTATAGCAAAATGCCTAAGGCAACAAGTGGTTTTTCAGGTTAGACTAGTAACTATCAACAGAGTTATGAACCTGATTCTAGCCAAGCATCAGTCAAACAACCAATGGGTAGTCGTCAACAGAGTGTTGGTATAGGTATAGGTAGAGGTATGCGTCCTCTATGTCAAACATATGGAAAGTATCATGATGGTGAGTGTTATTTGGGGATATCAGGTTAATATCAATGTGGGTAGACTAGACATTTAAAAAGAGATTACCCCGAATTAGTCCAAAGGGGGAATGAAGAAAGAAAAATAGTTTTTCAATCAGTGTAAAATGGCGCTAGTCAGATTCAAGGACAGAGGGGATCCCAAGTAGGAAGATCTACAACTACAGGGAAAACCCAAGCTAGTGTAACAGGGGTTGGAGGCAACCAACAGAGAGGTCAGCCAGGTAGACCTCGTACTCAAGCAAGAGTGTTTGCTATGACTCAACACGATACCGAGACCACTCCAGATGTAGTTATAGGTATGTTAATAATTTTTGGCCATGATGCTCATGTTCTTATTGATCCTAGAACTACTCATTCCTTTGTATCTCATTCTTTTATGGTGTATGCGGATGTAAACATTAGATTCTAGTATGGTAGTGGCTACACCTACTGGTGAATCTTTATTGGCTGAGAACATATATAGAAATTGTAAGGTTATAGTTAGTAAGCATGAGCTACATGTTGATTTGATTCCACTTGATATATGTGATTTTGATGTTATTTTGGGAATGGATTGGCTGGCTACACACCATGCTACAGTAGATTGTTTTCGAGAAGATGTAAAATTTACACTTCAAGGAGAGTCGGATGTTATTTTCTTTGGTGAACGTCAGATTCTTCATTTTTATGTTATATCTGCTATTACTGTCAGATAGTTGCTCAAGAAACAATATTCAGCTTATTTGGCTTATGTAATTGATACTAGGGATAGTGAGGTGAAGTTAGAAGATATATATGTGGTAAGACAATTTCCAGACGTATTTCCTGAAGATGTTCATGGATTACCACCAGATAGAGACATTGAGTTTGTGACAGATTTGGCTCCAAACACAGCTCCAATTTCTATTCCACCTTATAGAATGGCTCCAACCGAATTGAGAGAGATGAAGATTCAATTAGAATAATTGGTGAAAAAGAATTTTATTAAACCTAGTATGTCACTATAGGGAGCGCCAGTTTTGTTTGTTAAAAACAAAAGATGGAACACTACATTTATGTATCGATTACCTGCAATTGAATAAGGCAACGGTGCTTAATAAATACCCACTCCAACGTACTGATGACTTGTTTGATCAACTTCAGGGATCGAAGGTGTTCTCCAAGATAGATTTGCGGACAGGTTATCAACAATTGAGGATTAGAAACTGTGATGTACCAAAGACCGCTTTCAAAACTCGTTACGGGCATTATGAGCTTCTAGTTATGCCTTTTGGATTTACTAATGCTCCAGCAGCTTTCATGGATTTGATGAATAGGGTATTACATCCTTATCTAGACAAGTTTTGTTATTGTGTTCATTGATGACATTTTGATTTATTCTAAGGATGAGGTGGAGCAGGCAGAGCATTTATAAATTATTCTACAAGTCCTGAGAGAGAATCGACTTTATGCCAAATTTAGCAAGTGTCAATTCTGGCTCGATAGAGTTACATTTTTAGGCCATGTGATTTCTGGTGATGGTATTTATATTGATCCTCAAAAAGTTGAAGCTATAGTGAATTGGACAAAACCAATCAGTGTGATAGAAATTAGAAGTTTCTTGGGTTTAGCAAGCTATTATCGAAGATTTGTAGAGGGATTTTCTAAAATAGCTTCACCATTGACAAGATTAACTCAGAAGGATGTAAAGTTTGAATGGTCAAAAGCATGTGAACAGAGTTTCCAAGAACTCAATGAGAGATTAACTTCTGCTCCAATACTTACTCTTCCACCCGAAAATGATGGATTTATTGTTTATAGTGATACATCTAAACAGGGTTTGGGTTGCGTTTTGATATAGCATGGAAAAGTGATAGCTTATACGTCAAGACAATTAAAGAAGCATGAACAGAATTACCCAACACATGATTTAGAGCTTGCTGCAGTCGTGTTTGCATTGAAAATATGGAGGCACTACCTATATGGGGTCACTTGTCAGATTTATACAGATCATAAAAGCTTGCAATATCTTTTCACTCAGAAAGAACTGAAATTAAGACAAAGAAGATGGATTGAGTTGATTAAAGATTATGAATGTACGATTGAATATCATCATGGTAAAGCAAACATGGTGGCAGATGCACTCGACAAAAAATCTTCAAGTTTTATGGCTCATTTGAAGATGATTTACCTTCCATTATTAGCTGAATTAAGAATGTTGAGAGTTAAGCTAGAAACACGTGACTTTGGAGCATTACTGTCTACCTTTCAGGTTAGACCTATTTTGATTGATCGTATAAGAGAATTGCAAACTCAAGATTCTTATTTAGTTAAAGGAAAAGAAGTCAGTGGAGCTCTCTTGTGATATTATTGATTTTCGGTTGTTTCTTCTTTGAATTCCAGCTATTGTTAGGGAAAGAAGATGAAGTAAAGGAACCTAGCATACTTGGACCGAATTAAACTTGATGTTTAAGTTGTGAGTGAAAAAGTTTTCAGTTTTGTTTTTAACTCAAAATTTTTCAGTTTCATGCTTAAAATTAATTACCTGCAAATTATTTAAGAGTTTCATTTCTTTGGTTGATTTATGGTGATTATACAGAGAACTGAAAGTATGTTTTATGCTTATATTAGCACTCAGAATATCAGTATATTACTTTTATAAATATTGAGAAGAGATTATGATTGATTTCACAAAAGCACCATGTATGTACCCTTCCCCAGTTATGATTATTGTTGACTTTTGGGGTTGTTCTACACATGTGTATGTCAGATGAGTCGCTCTGCATGTGTATGACAGGTGTAAAAGAGTATTGAGTAACTCTGCACGTGTATGACAGAAGTTATTCCCGACTATATATTTGCACGAAGTAATTCGGCTTACGTATTGAAGATATCACTGGGTACTAATTTGGTGCATATTAAGATTTTATAAATTATCTTATTCTTGTTCAGGAAAGAGATGTTTATCAGTTTATTAAGTACGAAAGTAGATGTATTATCTTTTACTATGGAAATCTTTTGACATGATGCAATGATATTTAGTATGTATTACTGGATGCATATCGAAAAGTTGTTCAGAAATATTTTTAAAAGTTTTCATTCACTCACTAGACGTTAGGGCTCATCCTTTTACTTTAAAAATATTTTTTCAGGTAGCTGCTCGGTTGTGTGGACTCTGAAGTTTTGAGGTGGGCCACTCGATGACATCATGAAGTGCAAGAGTCATGCATTTTAATTTTCATGTACATATTTTGGTCGGCATGGTCGGCATGGTCGGAACATGTTCGGTTTTGCCTACTCGGCTTACTCGGTCATGTTCAGATTTCTACTCGGCCATGTTCAGATTTCTACTCGGCCTAGTCGACCTACTCGGATTACCTACTCAGTCTACTCAGATTTCTGGTCATTTTACTTAAAAAAAAAAAGTGGTCAGATTTTGTCTGGTCGAGATTTTGACTGACTTTTTTTGTAATGAACGAAAAGGGCAATATAGAACTTGCAGTTATGTACATTTTATACTCTCCAATATTTTCCAATATTTTCCTTATATTCTTATTATGTTTAAAAATCAAGTATTTTCTATGGAATTTTAGTCGAAATTCTTTTATCATGTGAGTAAAAATTACAGCCGACAGGGCCTCCCTCGTACTCAAGAGAGGAGTCGGGGTGGGTCCTGTCATAAGTATCCTGAAGGAACATAAGTTACTAAAGCAACAAAATCCTCTGTGGGGGAAGGAATCTCTGAATATGTACAAGAATATAGAAGTGATGAAATTTCTATAAATTATACAAGAGAATTGTGGAATCGTAAAGAAACAATCATTGATGATGTATTTCCATACACAATGGCAACTGAAATCATAAATGATGATTATGAACCTCATAATCTCGATGACTGTAGACAGAGGTCTGATTGGCCTAAATGGAAAGAAACAATTCAAACAGAATTGATTTCATTAGCCAAACGTGACGTATTTGGATCAATAATCCAGACGCTTGAAAACGTCAAACCTGTTGGGTACAAATGGGTTTTTATATGAAAACGTAATGAGAAAAATGAGGTCATGAGATATAAGGCACGACTCGTAGCACATAGTTTCTCGTAGAGACCTGACATCGATTTCAATGAAACATACTCACATGTGATAGATACAATTACGTTTAGATTTTCAATAAGCATGGTTGTCTTATAGAGACTTGAAATGTGTCTGATGGACATAGAATTGCTTATCTATATGGTTCACTGGATTCAAATATTTACATAAAAATTCCTGAAATATTTAAAATGCCATAAGCATGTAACTCAAAATCTCGTAATTTGTATTCGATAAAATTACAAAGATCCTTGTATGGACTATAACAATCTAGACAGATGTGGTATAACCGTTTCAGTGAATATCTGATGAAAGAAGAATATACTAATAATCCTATATGTCCATGTGTTTTCATTAAGAAATCAAAAATTAGATTCGCTATCACAGTAGTTTATGGTGATGATATGAACTTAATTGAAACTCGTAGAAAACTCCTAAAAATTGTTGAATACTTGAAAAAAGATTTCGAAATAAAAGATCTACGAAAGACAAAATATTGTCTTGGCCTCGAGATCGAGCATAGATCAAACAGAGTACTTATCCATCAATCAACATATATTGAAAATATTTTAAATAGCTTCCATATGGATAATGCTCATCCATTAAGTACCCCTTTGGTTGTTAGACCTCTTGATTCTAAAAAAGATCCATTTCGACCAAAAGAAAATAGTGAAAAGATACTTGGTTCTGAGATACCATATCTTAATGCAATTTGTGCTTTATTATATCTGGCTCAGTATACTAGACTAGTTATTGCATTCTCTGTTAATGTATTGGCTAGATTCAGTTCAACACCAACTTGAAGGCATTGGAATGGGATCAAACATATTTTTCGTTACCTTTATGGAATAAAAGATTTAGGATTTTTTTATGCAAATCTAACAATTTTTCAAGTTTACTTGGTTATGCTGATGCCGGGTATCTGTCTGATCCCCACAAAGCTCATTCATAAATGGAATATGTTTTTACATATAATGGCACAACAATATCATGGCTCTCCACAAAACAGTCTTTGGTTGCTACATCCTCTAATCATTCTGAAATCATCGCACTTCACGAAGCAAGTCGAGAATGTATTTGGCTAAGATAATCTTATAGATATGTTTACCAAATCATTGCCTACATCAACTTTTGAGAAGGTAGTATATAGAATAGGCATTCGTCGACCTTGTAAATTACAAGATTAATGCTGAAGTTCTTATGAGGGGGAGCGCTCAATCAGGAGGAGCAACATTTTCAATGGACATGTGTGCACTATACTCTTTTTCCCTTCGATCAGGTTTTGTCCCACTGAGTTATCCTGACAAGGTTTTTAATGAGACGGTTTTTAAATGTCCAACCCTACTAGATCCAGAAGATCATTGTATATATTTTATGTAGGTTTTGTCCCACTGGTTTTTTTTTCTAGAAAGTAACAATACAAATGATGGAAAATCCAAATAGGAGTGTTATAATTAAATGTGGATTCTTCCACCAGTTTGTTCCACCCCCTTGAATGAGTACAAATCCATCTATGCTTGCACGTGGAGGAGTGGTCTTCAATTGCTTCATTATTAAGTTAAAATAGGTAGCAAGTTAGATAGAAAATGGCAATAAGCACCCCTTGATTGTTTGCCTTTCATATATATATATATATATATATATATGGTGTATAAAGAAATTATCAACTGTAGGATCCTGGATCTTAAAAATTTTCGGGATCCAATCATGGCCGTTGGATTGGATCAATCCAACAACCAAAATGATTATTCAAAAAATAACTAAATAAAATAAAGAAAATGGGACCCCATATGCCATAGATTCTCTCTTTAATGTCCATGAAAATTCTCAATGATTATACGCATCATTATAGATCCTGAATGATCGAGACGGTCAAGCTAAGTACAAACATTTTTGGATATGAGAACTTCTGATTCATGACTGCATAAGTTTCCACACCTTTGATAATAGCATAATATAATCCAGAAAATAAAGTATACAGTTTTTCTATAATGAGTTTCTTGTCTAAATTATGAGAAGTAATGCACATATATTCAATATCATCTTTATTCATAGTTTCAATATGATATCCATCTCTCTCATCTGTTCTTGTTAGACTCGTGGAGCCCACAACTCACCTTCTGAGCTTCTTCTCTCTTGCTTTTTCATCTTGTGTTTTTTTTATTTTTTTTTAAATCCATAACCCTTAATTTGATAGTTTCATATATATATATATATATATATATATATATATATATATATATATATAGTAATTTGCTTCCCCACCGACTTCTATTATTGACTTTGGCTGTTATCATCATCAACTCCCACTTGCCTTTCATCATTGCTTGCTTTCACCATCACTATCACTTGCCTCTTCAACATGTTCCTCTTCTCAACATGGCTTTATCATTACAAAGACAAGTGGGTAATTTGTGAGCATGTATATATATATGGGGGAACTGCAGGAAATGATCAAAAAATTTATCGAGTTATTGTTTTTAGCCCAAGCTTTATTTTTGTTTATAATTAGCATCTTTAACCATGAACTTCCAAATATGCCCTCATTTTTGTTTTATGTGACCCAATTTTTCCAACCCAAACTTTTCACTTATCAGTGAAGCCACCTCCAAATATTTTGAAATCCAGATTTCTTAGGCCCTTTCTCTCGCTCTCTCAAAATCTTTGCCTCTGTTTATTCTCTGATTTGTTGGCTTCTTCTTTCTGAAACCGTGATCTCTCTGAAAACCGATTTGCTTCTTCTCTCTCAAATCGTGTTCTCTTTTGTTTATTCTCTCTGAAACTGTGTTCTCTCTTTTAAAATCGAGCTTCTTCTCTATGAAAATCGAGTCTGCTAATTGGGTCTTAACACAACATGCTGTATAGTTAACAGAAGTGTTATGAATTTTTTAAGTACTAATATCAAGAAAACTGAATTATAGGTTAGGAAAGAAAAAAAACATATCTTTCCATCCTTCACTTCTTGTTCATACTTTGCAAATTTGGCAAAGAAATTGTGAGGCCTCTTAAAAATCCTCCAGTTCTTCAAACGGGGATGTGTGTGACATAAGTTGTTCCCCACCAATTTAACTAATGAGCTGCAGGCTTCTATCGTCCAGAACTGGCATTTCACAAATTTATAACAATTTAACTACACAAGTTCCAGTAATGTTACATGTTACAAGTTACATGTAAGATGTTAGTTGCATGCTAGTTCAGTTAATCACAAAATTTGGAAAACTAATCTAGAGCACAATTCCATTAATGTTACATGCTACAAGTTACATGTAACATGCTACAAATTACATGTAACATTCTAGTTACATGCTAGTTCGTTTAATCACAAAATTTGGAAGACTAATGTAATGCACAATTCCAGTAATGTTACATGCTAGTTCAGAATGAAGTTACATGCTAGTTGAAAATGAAGTTACATGCTAGTTGAAAATGAAGTTACATGCTAGTTCATTTAATCACAAAATTTGGAAGACTAATCTAATGGAAAATTCCAGTAATGTTACATGCTACAAGTTACATGCCAATTTATAATGAAGTTACATGCTAGTTGAAAATAAAATTACATTCTAGTTCATTTAATCACAAAATTTGGAAGACTAATCTAATGCACAATTCAAGTAATGTTACATGCTACAAGTTACATGCTGGTTGAAAATGAAGTTACATGGTAGTTCATTTAATCACAAATATGGAAGACTAATCTAATGCACAATTCCAGTAATGTTATATGCTACAAGTTACATGCCAGTGCGAAATGAAGTTACATGTTAGTTAATAATGAAGTTACATGACAGTCCATATCTACAATTTGAACAAAATTATTAACAATTGAACTTCAAAAATAAAATTATAGACAAATGCTTATAAATAAGATTTGAAAGCTCATCAATATTGCCCAAGGGAAGTCGTATAAGTTATAGTGTACGACGACCTTCCTTGATGCATTTGCAGACCGGAAACCTTAGTGTAGGTAGTGTATTATCATCATATACACATAAATTTCCTATGGAAAAGAATCGAATGATTCTAGATCCTCCACCAATGCAAACAGCCATAATGACACTTTCCTCCTCAAATCTTGTCCAAACAAAACATTATTGGCAATCAATACAAGGGCCATCTTCAAACCATCATTTGGTTGTTCAAATTGACCATCCATAAACTTTTTCCATACTTGTTTCAACTATACATTCTCATCCCTTTGAAAATAACTATCGTGGATCCTATCAAGAATGCCACGATAAGGCTTCAAAAAAATGTCTGACATCACCCCAAATCTTAGGCCTGTGACCAAACAAAATTCTCTTTTTGTGAATTTGGCCACTTTACCTCCTACTAAGAAATGGAATTCATTCTCATGGGTCACTCCGAGTATAGATATTACCTCAACATTAAGTTATACAGTACGTCCGTAGAAAAAGTCACCTCTTTCGGGATGGCAAGTAGGTGCCCAAAACATATCTTCCGTAGCTGATCCAATTGTCGTACATTTTTAAGAACTTTAGCAATATCCGCCAGCCCCATTTAGATTGCAGTACAAATTAGTTGTGGACTTTTTTAATGATGCATTCCTCGGTTTAATGAGTACATCATCGTAATTCATATTTTCTATCTACAAAAACACAACAAAAAATGCATTACTGTCACTGAAATGGATCTATATAACACACATATGTTTGATTAGGTTAATCAATTTTGGTTCACTGTTTAAAAATCTGTAATCTATCACTATCTAACAAGTCCCTTTCTTCTTATCATATAATCCAGTTCTTAATACAATTTTAATTAAAACAATCCTATTTTGTCAACATTTTTTTACTGCAATGTAACCTAATTAAATGTCACTAATCATATACACTAATCAAACACAGCAAGACACATAAACACTAATCATAGGAACTAGTATAATAATAAAACGTTTTTTAACTTTTCTAAACCAAATCAGAGCAGGGAAACAAGCATAATAATTCAACTTTTTTGTGAATTAAACTTTTCAAAACAAAATCAAAAACAAAAGCCGATTCTTACAGTGTAAACAAGCATAATAATTTCAATAAATCAAAAGTTTTCTAAACCAAATAAAAAACAGAAGCTGATTAAACTTTTCTTAACTTTTCTAAACCAAATGAAAGTAGGGAAACAAGCATAAAAATTTCAATCAACTTCAAAAGTACTTACGACGACGGGGAAAGATTGACACGGTGATGGGGACCGGTTGCTCCTATACTCGACGGCGATGGGAACATGCAACATCTGTAATCGATGCCAACGGAGACAGAGTGACACTGCGACAAGGAGCAACGACGAGGAGCGGCGACAATTCTCTCTTTCTTTCTTTTCTCTCTTTCTCTCTTTCTCTCTCTTTCTACTTTTTTACTAACCCTAATCGGTTTTGCCTCATGTAAAAATAATAACATAAACAGAGAGAGTTAATTTTTCACCGCACATTTCAAATCTAGGAGTACTAATGTCCAAAACTGGTTGAAATTGATAAAAACAATAAAAAATTTATTGGTGGCTAAAAATAATAAACTCTTAAATTTTTTGGCTACTTCTGAATTCACCACTATATATATTTATGTATATGAACCGTTTCTTTGAAAAAGATTGATTACGTGAATGTCAATATAGAGCAATCAAAACTCTCTCAATATATCAATATCAGATCATAAGTTCTCTCTTTCTCTTTCGTGTCTCTCACTTTATCTCTCATCTCATATATTTCATCTCTATCTCTCATCTCATATATTTCATATGTTCTTCAATTTTTCTTTATTTATATACAACAGGTTATCAGCACGAGTATAGATTAGGCATAGCAAGTAGTGATTTTGTTCCAGTAAAGGTTCTCGATAGTTATAGCTTTGTTTTGGATTGAGTCTAGAAATTTTGAAGTGTTCGAATCACTTTTCAAAGGAAACTGTTGTGTTCCTCTAGGAAATACGATTCTGACACCTTTGATCGTGTCTTAAACGGTGTTCTAACAAACTCTCTAGATCCGGTCAAAGATTGGTCAAAACATGAAAAACATTTCTGAAATTTTTCCTGTAGATTTTCAAGGAAGAAGATGAAACTGTAGCGCCACGCCAGTGGCGTCAGCACCCATTTCAGTGCCCAGTCGTGCCATATCAGTGTTAAGCCATGTCATCAGTTAGGAAATATTATGTTTCAGTCATAGCATATTCCGTTACCGTCAGAGAATATTCTGTTAGCATAACAGAATATTCCTGAGTCAACTCAGGCCAGAAGTATTTTTTTTGTCCAACTCAGTGTAATTTTTGCCCATTTTCAACCAAGTCGGACCTATTTCCAGCTATTTCGACCGTTCAGATGCAACTGTGCCATCCGTTTCAGCTTATTCCACTTGCAAGTACTATTTTGACTTATTCAAGCTTTATTTACTCTTTTTTCAAGCGCGATGGAAGATCTTGATCTCCAGCATGATTGCGTAAAAGTAAAAAGGATCCTCTGATGGGTGATTTACTTACATCTCAGAATTCTGGATATATATATATATATATATATACATACATAATTCCGTATAACAAGAAGGCTTATGCCGTCAACGAAACCTATATATTATAGTTCTGGATTTTTTTTAATGCATATGATAACATGATATCAGGTGAACTCATGTCCCTGATATCATTTATGTTTATGCACATATCAGATATCAGGTGAACCCATGTTCCTGAAATCATTTATTTTTATGCATATGATATCAGGTGAACTCATGTCCCTGATATCATTTATGTTTATCACATATCGGGTGAACTCATGTTCCTGAAATCATTTATTTTTATGCATATGATATCAGGTGAACTCATGTACCTAAAATCATTTATTTTTATGCACATGGAACTGTTTAATTATATGCAATATATTCGTATTACAGTTCCTCGAATTATGATATTTAAGTTGGCACGATTTTAAAAACCGATAAAAACCTGGAGTTCTGAATCCAGTGTTATATACATGAATGCCATACTTTATTATTTGGAACCTGAGGCTTCAAACTCATTCAGAATATGAAGTTATCTCATATATATGAAGTGATATGTTTACATGTCATTTATTTGAGAGAATGATCTACACATCCAACAAGATGCTGTGAGTTTCATAAAAAGGATTTGAGATCCTAACATATCATAAAAGGATTTAAGATCCTAACATGTCATTTATTTGAGAGAATGATCTATACATCCAGTAGGATGTTGTGAGTATCATAAAAAGGATTTAAGATCCTAATGAATAATAAAATTGGAAATAATAGTTTAACCATTTCATACACATCCAGTAGGATGTTGTGAGTATCGTAAAAAGAATTTAAGATCCTAACGTATCATTCATTTGAAAAAAAAAGTATCTACACATCTAGCCGAATGTTGTAACTATCATAAAAAGATTTAAGATTCTAATATCACATATCATGAGATTGTAAAGGATATTTTATCCATTTTATACTTGCTCTTGAAAGATCATTATCAAGAGAGTAAAATTGAATATATTTATATTCATGAGATATCAAAGCATACTCTACGAGTGGATGTTTGTAAATGACAAGAGAAAAAGGTTTACAGAATAAACCTATTTAAAAAAAAGGAGATATTATTATCATTTCATATGAGATATAAAATGACATTACACATTGTTAACTGATTTTTCCCTCAGGGAGAGGAATATCAATTAACACCCTCAAGACCACTGCCTCGGAGGCCGCGGACGGGGTAGATATCAAGGTTAGGTGTCACAATGGAGGAATGGTGATACTAAGAATGACTATACGGGATATGAGAGGGAGATGGTGCCATTTTATCAAATGATATTGAAATGTTACAACTACTAATGTATCTCACGATATCTCTCCCTCTTTTTTTTCAAGGAAAGTACTGGAGGTGGTGAATCTATTCCTATTGATAAGTGGATTAAATTCTCTGCCAGTGTCCGTGTTCTCTCAAGTAGAATTTAGGCGATCAGGGAACTTTTTTCACCGGTAGCCAATTTTCGGTCCTCTCTCTTCATGCATACCCAAACATATTTATACTGTAGATTTTAGGTTTAGCTGGTAATTCTCCCACCTTAAATCACTGAATCAAATCCCCCCTTATTAGGCGGGATGGTATATTTAAATATCGTTGACTTCGGCTGATCAACAGATTCCAAGATACCTTTGGGAGATAAGTTTGTTTACTCTTTGGTTTCAATGACTTGTCTTGCATGCATGTAATGGCTTAATGCACGTTGGAGCGTAGTTTTGATTCTGTATGTTGCCCTGTCTAGGTACCTCATAGAAGTTATCGAATTCGGTACTTGCTACTTCGAATTGCGAGGTACACTTCAGAACCGATATTATTACTAGGAGCTTGATCCAACCACTCCGAGCCTCTTTTGGAACTCGATCTAATCGTGTTGGCACTTTCCTGTAAGGACGAAGCTTTGCGGGCTTCTTCCTTTTCTATCTAGATAAGTTGAGATTATACCTTGGTTAAGCAGGAATGCATCACAAGAAAGGTTCGACACCTTAAAGGTCTCTTGGTGGAAATAGAGATGACAGCATGCCCCAAGGGAGGTCGTGATGCACCTTGACCTTAGAAAACTCAAATCTTCCCATGTCGACCTAGTTTTGGGCTCCTATACTGATACATGGAGCTTAACTTGGTCATATCGGGCTTTAGTTGGTGACCCATGATGCATGCCTAAAGCCAATAGATATGGATGACCTCGCCTCACTCCCGCAGGGCCGCCTGGTAGCTCGACCTCGTTACCTTGTTGCATAAGCCCGAATTTGGACCCTTTCATAAAGGCTGGAGGGTGGATAATTTTCCTTTGGTCCCTAGCCAAATTTGGCTATTAATACACATTATGTCCATAAAATTCCCAAGGGAAATATATAATTTGCTGAGAGTGCAACGACTCATACAGTTCTGCGGAATCAGATATATTTTATGAATTTAACTTTGATATGAGCAAATGCTAATACTGTATTAGGTCCAACGGATCTGATAAAAGGCTCTAAAAGAGTCAGGATATTGTTATTAAACAATACTAAATTATGTATCAATGAAACTTGATATTATTCAAGCAGAAATAAACATGCTTAGTTCATAGACATATAAAGTTAATACTAGATCAGATCCAACGAATTTGATTAAAGGCTCTAGAAGAGCCAGAATATTATTACAAGATGGTATTAAATTGTGTATGGATAATACATTATATCATTCAAACGGAATTTAAAGGAATTTGCTTAGTTTCAAAAATATACGGAGGAATGGATATCATATTGAAACTATGAATAATGAGAATATTTAATATATGTGCATTACTTCTCATGATTTAGGCTAGAAACTCATTATAGAAAAGTTATGTGTTTTATCATCTGGATTATATTAAACTATTATAAAGAGTGTAGAAGTTTATACAGTTATGAATATAAAGTTCCCAGATCTAAAAATGTTGGTACTTTGGTGTGTCCGTCTCAGTCACATAGGATCTACAATGATACGTAGAATCATTAAAAATTCTTATGGATATCCATTAAAGAACCATACGATTTTTTATCCAATGAGAACTTATGTACTGCATGTTTACAGGGAGAACCAGCAGTAAAATTGCATGTTCACAGGGAGAACTAGCAGTAAAACTATCTTATTCTAAAAATTGGTTTTGAATCCTCATAATTCTTACAAATGATTCAAGGGGATATATGTGGGCATATTTATCCACCAAAAGAATCCTTTTATTATTATATGGTTTTAATTGATGCATCTACGAGATGATTACATGTTTATGTATTATCAAAACATCTCCATATTACTAAATATTTGATGAATATTGCAAAGCAAGTGGGAACGATGTTTAATTATCTAGTTTTCAGATATACTCATAATCATAACGGATCAAAAATGATCGCATATCAAACGTCTCTAGATAAGGTTTCTATATCATTATGAGATTAATATTGAATTTGATTAATATGCTATTATATCATTTGAACTTCTGATAGTTTATAGTTTTATTCACAATCTGCATATTATCATATTGATTAATTTCCATGTGAAAAAGTTTCTCTAGAAGAGAAAAGTAAATGAAAAGTTACTTATATACAAAATAGAGATACCAGTTTGGTTCTCTATATATATATATATATATGTGTATCTCATTTCAATCTTTGTATCTCTCAAATACAAAAGATAATTGATCATCAGATGATTATTAACCTATTACCTGGTATGTTAAAGGTTAATAAGATTTTATAAGTTGTTATCTCATAAACCCCGACCGGGTAATTATTCCTACAGAACAATCAAAGCAAAAAACAACAAAATAAATCATCTGATGCATATCATAAGCTTATGAACCTTTGAAAGGTATTGTTATCAGGATCCTAATGTAAACAAAACTCGAGTAATGAATAAATCCACTTTCTCTAAATCAACTCTATAAGAGTTTGATATATCTCAACAAAGATACAAGTATAATGAAATTAAGAAAATTTCTATACAAGTCTATGAAGTGGCTAAATCCATTGATAGAGAAGAAATCTCAACATAGATACAAGAATATAGAAATTAAGAGAAATTCTATAAATCATACAAGTCTATGACAATCCGTTAAAATGGAAGTGATCTTAACAGAGATACAAGAGTATAAACTGAGAAGATTTCTATAAATCATATGAGAGAAATGTGGAATCATTAGGAAACAATCATTGATGATGTATTTTTATACACAGTAGCACTACTGAAATTATAAATGAGAATTATATATCAATGATTATAGACAAAGGCATGCTTGACCTAAATGAAAAGAAGCAATTCAAGAAGCAGTAGCGCTACTGAAATTATAAATGAGAATTATATATCAATGATTATAGACAAAGGCATGCTTGACCTAAATGAAAAGAAGCAATTCAAGAAGAATTGACTTCATAAGCCAAAACATAAAGAATTTAGACCAATAGTATTCCAGACACATGGAGATGTAAAACTAATTGGATACTAATGGGTCTTTATACAGAAACTTAATGATAAAAATGAGATCATGAGATATGTGACACGACTCATAGTACAAGATTTCTCACAAAAACTTCATATTTAAAGTATTAAATACGATTACGTTACGAATTTTTGATAAATTTAGCTGCATTTGAAAGGCTTGAAATACGTCTTCTAGACGTAATAATCATTTATCTATATGATTCACTCAATGCAAATCTTTATAATTCATGAAGGATTTAAAATGCTAGAAGCATATAAATCGAGATCTCGTAATCTATATTTGATGAACAAACAAAAATTCTGATATGGATTAAAAACAATATGAATGAATTTAGTATAACCGTCTCAGTTAATATCCGATAAGATAAGGATATAATAAATCATATTATATACTCATGTGTCTTCTTATTAGGGGGCGCGTCCCATCAGAGGAAGCATATTAAATGAAATATATTAATGATATTGAGGCATATGTGCATTGTACTATTTTCTTTCCAATCAGGTTTTTATCCCATTGGGTTTGTCTGATAAGGTTTTTAATGAGGTAATTCTCTAAGCAACAAGTGGTTGCTCGTTCTAGCACAGAGGTTGAATATAGGTCAATGGCTCAAATAACATCTGAAATTTTATAGCTTTAGTCACTTTTTGGTAAACTCCACATTCAGATTCCAACCCCTACTGTCATTTATTGTGACAACATGGGTGCAAATTTGCTTGCTCAGAATCCAGTTTTCTACTGCAAAACAAAGCACATTGATATTGATACACATTTCATACGAGAGAAGGTTGTTGCTGGTGTAGTTGAGCCTAGGTATGTGCCAACTGATTTTCAGGTGGCTGATGTTTTAACTAAGGCCCTACCTTCTGCTAAGTTTCATTTTCTTTGTTCCAAGTTGAATTTGGTGTCTTCACCGGAGAGACTAGTATTGCACAATGTGAAGATAACAAAGTGCAATGCAACTCGGTCATCAAGAGGACTGCTAATGATGAACTTGGTAGCACATGTAAATGGACACAACCTTACATTGGTCTTGCAGCAGTCTGTGTTACTGATAAAAAGAGCAATCAAGTTCATTATCAAAGAAGGAATATCATGAGCAAGTTAGAGAGAAAGAAAGTTAGGGGTTGTTTGTTTTTTCCACTTAAAACGTAATGGGTCTGAATCATAATTATTAAGTTGTTTTGTTTGTTTTTTTAAGTGGTCAAACAACTTAAAAATCCTAAAAAACAGCTTAAAATAAAAAGTAAAAAATCTTGACTTTTAACTTAATTGAAAATAACTGAATTGCATTAAATACAATATAAAATCTTTTTTTCTGATACTATCCCCCATATCTAACATATTTTCAATTTCATCAAAATTACATATGGTATATAAATATTTATTTTAATATATTGCTTATTTTGAATAGCTTTAAAAATAAAAAAGAACTATAATCACTGTGTATATTGGTGTTTGATATCGATACTTTATTATGATATTATGGTGATATTATAGTGATATATATATATATATATATATATATATATATATATATATATATATATATATATACAATAGTGTTTTGTGCGAGTTTTTCTGATGTCATTTTTATTTTTGAAAAAAAAAACATTTTCTTTTCTTAGAAAAATGAAGTTTGTTTGTAATCAAATATGAAGATCATGATCATATGTGTTCATATATAATAATTATTTTTTGATTGTTTTTATTCCATATTATATGTATAATTGTTTAACATATGTATAAATGTAAAATTGCTTATATTCAGACAATTTTACTTTAACAAAACAAACTTATTGACAATACATTCAGATGTGAGAAAAAAAAAATATCATTCATGTTCATATTTCAGTCCCTATTCAGTCATTAGAAAAATTCAATACTGTTCAGTTTTCAGATAAAAAAACAAACGATCCCTTAGTCTCGGTAGTTAGGTGGTTAGGCTGTTATAAAGAAATGGATAAGGTTGTGAGAAAGCTGAGGTGTCAGCATATTATTATTTCACCAGATGGTGGTTAGTGTAATTAGAAAGCTTATTGTTGTTGTATATATTAATATACATTGTATCTGTGAAAAAGGACTCTCCATTCTCTTGATATGTGAAATGAAAAAGTTCCAGAGCTTGAGCAATCATTAATGGAGTTTTATGAACTCTCATTCTCCTTTCTTGTTCTCTGTTTGTTCTCTTAGTAAATTCGTCAAACACCTACAGATCCTTCTCAAATACTTTTCTCTGTTTTTCTGTTTTTCTATTTTTCTTGTTGTTTCACAATTCTGTTGATGAAGCTTGCATAGAACAAGAAGTGGTAGAGGTGTCCCAATTGTAGGTACTATGTTGAGAAGAAAGGGGGCTGCATGTTTATGTATTGCAGGTTAGTTTTAAACTTTTATATTTTGTTCATTATTGTTGTCAATTTCATGATTCAATGTGTTTGTTTGTTTGAATTGCTTGTTAATTAAACCATCCTCTGCCTCCTTATGAAATTATATAGATTTCTTGAAACATGATTCAAGTGAAGAGGTTCATAGTACTAGCTCTACATGACTAGAAAGTAATTCAGATACGATATGATATACGTTGAGGATATTAGAAATAACCTTCAATATTTTTCATAAGTTAAATCACAAAAATTGAGTTGCATTACAAGATTCAACAACATTGGATCATAGTTCTATAGAAAAGAATAAAACATGAGCAATCTAACAACAAAAATAAAAATAAAATACTATAGGAATTGGCCTTCTCAATGTAGTCATACAACCCTCATGTTACTTGTGTTGAAAGTAAGTAAGACAGACACTAACAAAGAAAAAAAATATATAAATATCTTAAAATATTTTAATTGACATCGTACCTGTAATGCAAATCACTTAAGGTTCCTTTCACCTGAAAAAAGGAGATCTTGGTGAAGCTATATTTAGTTTTTCTTCACCAATTGTTGGCACTGAGTGTGATAATTTTGCATTTTATTACTTTTAGTTTCAATATATATTAGCTTCATGATAATGAATTTTAAGTGTGGATTTTATATCATATATACCGATTGTTTGCATGTTTGAATATTATGATGAAATGTTTACTTTAAAAAACTTTAACGGCGATGTAAAATGTTTTAAGCTTCTCTCGGATTTCATAGCTATCAAATCGTATCATTTTCTTTGAATACGTCTGTTGACATTTTGGGTTCATCTAAATTTAACATCAAACCTTTTTTTGTAGGTTCAATCATCTGATTTGTGTCGTCTAGTTCTTGTGCTTGGATTTACTCAAGATTGCACTTATTTTTCCTCAGTAAATTTAGGAGTTGTCTGATGTCCCTATTAAAACTTACATGAATGTTGCTCTTAATTTTCTCATGAGTCATGACTTCTCAGAAAAATTGCGCTCTTTCCATGTACATTAATGAAGTAAATATCAAATTACTTTATAATTATAATTTGCTTCACAATCATGGACCTTTGGCAAGCAAGAGTCATCTATGCTATTGGGTCAATGGATTGCCTGCATGATTCTTTTTAGGAAAATGTGTAAATGGTACCAGCTAGGACCTATCAAAATGGAGCATACATTACTACACCTGAAATCGTTGCAGACCAGACGTGGTATGTGGACTCAGGAACTATAAATCATATGACCTCCAATCTTAATAACCTCTCTATCAAATCAGATTACAGAGGTTATAATACTCTCTCTATAGGTAATGGTAATCAGTTAACCATTTCTCATATTGGTGGCACTGCAATTAGATCACATTATTCACCACACACTGATTTGTATCTTAATCAAAAACTTTGTGTGCTTGCTATTATGAAAAATCTTCTTAGTATTTCCAAATTCACCAAAACAATAATGTCGTAGCTGAATTTTCCTCTCTTGGTTGTGTGATTAAGGATCAGAGAACCAAGAAACCTCTTGATGCAGTATTTTAATCTTACTCAATTTAAAAGATTTGTTCGTTCACTAGGATCGCTGATTCGATGTAGTTACAAATAATTAACTCGATTAACCTAACTAGATACTATAAAAGTAGATGACATAATGTTTGTATTTGATTGGTATTTTAATTCACTATGCAAAAACATAATAAATAAATTGACACAAAAGCTCACGTGAATATATGAATATGAGGGAAATGCTAGGGAATCAATGCAGCATCATTAAACTACTCAATGTAATCCACAAGTCTCATTAAGGCACTTTAATCTAATTGATAAGGTTTGTTTCGTGAAGCACTTAATCCTTCCCACTACTCACACATGGTCATGTAATGAGCAACGGTTAGAATTAATTTTTAATTAAAACTCTAAACCAAATCCCACGTAGCAAGGTCATGCATATGGAAATTTTCTCAAGTATTAAGCTTGTAGTTAAAGATTAAATGGAATGGTCACCCTCATCTAACCCTCTACCTCAAATATAAACTAATCCTAACACAAACATTCATCGAGGTCTCAAGTGAATATAAGTAAAAGAATTAGAGCAAGTATTTCAATAAAAGAGACTAACAATGAATTTAATTAAAACAATTAGACTATATGATTACAAAGAGTTGTTCAACCGGTTATATTAATCCCTTAACTTATTGATTAGTTACACATCAAGGAAAATATATAAAACAAATAAGAGTTAAAGAAGAAACCCAAGTTGGTAATTTGAGGTTCCTTGATTTGTAAGCTTCTTCTTCTTGCTTTCCAAAGTTTTAAGACAGATGGAGGAATGAATCAATGAAAAAATGTTTAAGGATGGTGATGGAATGGTAAAAGTGTCCAAAAGTTCGTGTGGCTAATGTTTTTTCACCATAATCTAAGATGGGTATTTATATGGGATCCAAAAATAGGTCAAGAATCAACCTAGAAACGCATGCCAATGTGTTGTCGCGCCGTTGAATGTCGTTGATGTCCAGGTGACACCTCGGTGCGACACTCATTCTTCTTGCTTTTGCACATTGATCGAGCAAAAAATTGAGCAACACTTAATACGCGAGAAGTGTTGTCGCTTGCCTTGTTATGTATGTCTAGGCGACACACCACGACGCGACAGTTCACCTCAATTTTTGCTCCCTTTCCTTCGTGTGACACTAGCAACACTTGGGAAGCGAGAGTTGTTGCCGCTTGCTGTGTCGCTTATGTCCAGGCGACACACTTTTTCTGTGACAGTCTGTCTTTTCGTACTTCAGCTTCCTGTTTTGAGCCATTTTGGATCCCAACTTCTATTCTTTTCTCTCAATTATGTCCCTAACACTAAAAACCTGAAAAACACTCAATCGAGTCATTAAACACTTAATTTTATCCAAGAATTGGGCAATAAGAATAAGAAGGAGGACTCAAAATCTAGTGTTATTGTGGCTCGATCACCTCTACTCCAAGGATCTCTTAAAAATGGCCTTTATGAATTGAAGTTTGTTGAAGCTACTCCTCAAAGCATCAATCTAATGAAGTCAGTTTCTGGTACAAGTTCTAATGTACATACAAATATGGTTTTGTTTGATGTAAATAAGGCTAGTGCTTATGCTCAGCCTAGTTGAGCAAATGTAGCTCATTTTAATGCCTTTGTAGCTGCTAAGACAAGCTTTGTGCTTTGGCATGCAAAATTGGGACACCCAGCTCCCTTTATTCTTAAAAAGGTGTTGAAATACTTTGCATTTCCCTTTTAATGTTCATACCACTGCCTTTTGTGATTCATGTAAACTTGGAAAAATGCATATGCTTCTATTTCAAATAACTGAAATCACTGTAAAAGCTCATTTAGACCTCATTTATAGTGATGGTTAGGTACTATCACCCATATTATCTAGAGAGGGCTACAGATACTTTATTGCATTTGTGGATGCTTTTACACGTTTCACCTGGATTTTTCCTCTTAAATTGAAGTCAAATTTGTGGAATTGCAACTTGATAAGAAATCAAATGCTTTCAAGCTGACATGGGAGGAGAATACCAGCCTATTGTGTCGTATCTAACAAATATGGGAGTTCAAGTTTGTTTCTCATGCCCTTATACTCATCAACAAAATGGTGTACCCGAGAGGAAACATTGAAATATAGTATAAACATGTATGACTTTGCTTGCACATGCAAACTCCTTCAAAGTTCTGGTTTGATGCATTCTCAACAGCCGTGATTTTAATTAATAATCTACCCACTGTTGTCCTCCATTTTGTTTCTCCATTTGAGAAGTTGCTCAAGAAAATGCCAAATTATAATTATCTAAAGGTCTTTGGGTGCTCTTTTTTTTCATACCTTAGAGATTACTCTAGGTACAAGTTGGATTTTCGTTCACAAAAGTGTATATTCATTATATATAGCTTGTGTCACAATGGGTATAAATGTCTTAGCTCTTCTGAAAAGTGTTCATTTCAAGACATGCTCTCTTTAGTGAGAGGGAATTTCCATATAAGGAATTGTTTACTTCAACTTTATCTTCTGATGTCTCTGATGGTTCATCTATTTAAAATTCAGGCCTTATCAATCTTTTGACTAGTCTCTTTCCAATGTTTGACAAGTCAGACGAGTCATGTGCCTCAAATACCTTACAGCAGTCACATGACACTCAATTGCCATTGGAAACCCATGATTAGACCCCCTAGAAACCTTTTGTTGCCATACATCACCAGGACCTGATAGTGTGCTGCAGACTTCACATTCTGATAGTGTGTTGCATGTTCCAACTTTAAATGAAGCTAGTGATGATGGTACTCATCACATGATTACAAAAAGTAAGATTGGCTTTTTAAAGCCTAGATTTTTTTTCTTCAGAATGTTGCTTACCTTCTAGCTTTGTATATGTTGTTGAGCCTAAATTTGTTAAGAGTGCAATGTATGATCCACATTGGTTTGCTGCTATTACAAAGAAACAACATTTGGTCTCTAGTGGCTGAAACTTCTGATATGAGATTAGTGGGGAGCAAATGGGCTTTTAGAACCAAGTTTAATCCTGATGGGTTTGTACTTAAGCACAAGGCCAAGCTTGTTGCAAAGGGATTCAATCAAACTATTGGTTTGGATTACTTTGACACATTTAGTCCAATTGTGAAGCCCTCCACCATAAGAGTAATTTTTGCCTTTGCTGTTCATTTTGGTTGGGATGTACAACAAGTAGACATCAAAAAGGCCTTCTTGAATGGAGAGTTAAAGGAACAGGTTTTCATGAGGCAGATTGAAGGATTTGATGATAAACGTTTTCCTTCACATGTCTGTCGACTACACAAAGCCTTATATGACCTAAAGCAAGCTCCTAGGTCATGGTTCCATGAACTTCGTTCTGCTCTTATTCAGTGGGGTTTTCACAATTATATATGAAATTATGTCAAAAGAATGAAAGATGAGTCGAAATTATATCCGGAATTAAATTAATTGGAGCTTGTGGAACTTTATTTACAGTTAGATTTGTACCGGAAAAGTTGAATCGGCCATTTTTTGTTTACAAAATAGAATAATGATCAAACTTTTTGTTATTACTCCTCAAATAAAGTTACACATTATAAAGTTAGTCTTAGAGAAGGATGGCTTGGGGCAGATAAAGTATTTTTTTTTATCTGTTTTTTCTTTTACTTATATTTATTTTATCATCACTTTTTCATACTTTTATGTCTCTATAATTGTTTGTTTTTCATTCCTTTATCTCTTCAGAAAAGGATCCAAATTGTAAGTAAATGATAAGATTGATAATTGTCATTATTTTATTTTATTTTTTGTTTTGAGAAAAAGAAGATAATTGTCATTGAAACTAACTTATAGGAAAGGATTTTTTTTTAATCAAAAATGTCATTTTATCTTCAAAAGAAGGGTATCTTCGTGTTAGGATAATTACCTCACTTACTCTGTCCTTATCTAAATGCGTACTTTTGATTACATGTGTGCGGCTCAAGACAAACTCTTTTGCTAGTGCAATTTCTATTTATTTACCTCTCTCTCTCTCACACTCACTAATTTTCTTTTATTTCATATCGGTTTTGAATTTCCAAATCTCACGAGAGAAAATAAGCTAAATCTTAGCCGTTGGATCACAGGTGGATTCATGTTGACGATGGTTCTCTTCTCCGCCTTCCATTACTCCGCCACACGGCCATCAGAGCCGTTGCACTCCAATGGATTATACTCCACCTCCCATCCCCCAATGGCCATCGTCATCTTGGTCCCCATGACCATCTTATTACTCATTTTCTTGCTTTACATCTGCATCCGTAACTACGCCGGCTCATCTCCCACCGTCGAAGTCGTCCTTCCATGTACCGCTGCCCTCAGCTGTAGTCTTGATCTTTGCGTGATCGAAAGTTTCCCACTCTTTATTTACTCTGCTGTAAAGGATCTCAAAATGGGTAGAGAAGCTCACGAATATACGGTGTGTTTAAGCGAGTTCGAAGATGACAATACGTTGCGTTTGATACCAAAATGTGACCATGTGTTTCATCGTGATTGCATTGGTGCATGGTTGGATATTCATGGCACGGGTTCGGTCTGTTGTGCTAATCTTACACCAGAAGAATCTAACGAAACGGATCGATCAACCGAGTCAAATATCGAGTTGACCCAAAGGCCAGAACAACTCTACTTCTGAAGCAAGTGAAGATCGAAATCAACATGTGATTGTTAGAATACCTATATTAATTAGGAATATTAGTATGTTATGAGTTTTGAAAGTTGAATCAACCTATGAGTCAAACCAGAAATTTTTGTAGTGGTAGGCTACAATAAAATATTATAAATTTTGTCCACTATTTAATATAAAATAATACTTTTCATTTTAACGGTGAATTTTTACTATTCAAATAGTTTTTATTAATTAAAATTAAGGGTGTCGATATGGTTACCAATAAAACTTATTAGTATATCCATGTTTTATTAAAAAAAAAATTATAAAAATATTTTAATAGAAATTTAGCACCAATGATAAATTATTTTAATTAAAAATAAACTAAATACTATACACACTCATTAATTACACTCATATCTTCAACTATATTTCCTTATTAAAAAAACTTACTTTTCAAAAAATTAACTTATAATAAACCTTAATTAAACTATAGTTTTATTTCAAGTTTCAAACTTTCTCATTATCACATAATTATTATATTGTGTTCGTCTTTCTTTGTATATATAGTTATGAACTTTATCGATAAACAAAATATTTTTTAAAACGAACTAGATATCAACAAGTTTTTGTTTATGTTAGCCATAGATATGGGTAAGTTTTTTTTTATATATATAAAAAATAGCTATATAAATAAGAGAATTCTATATTGAAAATCTTTTGACCCTATATATTTCCTTTTATAAGCCTTCTACATTCGAGATATTTCCAAAAGTAAATTAGACTATCATTGGAAGATGATTTGATTCCAAAAATAATATGATTTTTTATAAATTGGGTGTGATAATAATTTAATAGTGTTTATAAATAATATGTATTAAAATGAATATATTTATTTCAGTAAGGATACTATTGATATTAAGATAAGCGCTTATAGTAATATTTATTTTTTAAAATTTTAGATAAGGATATACTTATTAAAATGAGTGTATTGATAAATTTTATAGTCATGAGTGTCAATATCTGTAACCTAAAATTAAATCTACATTTAATTGAAATTGATAATTTAATAGCGTAACTTTCAAAGATTTGCATTAAATTCAAAATTTTCATACAAATTTTAAAAAGACAAGTGAACAGGCGGATAAAAAAATCCAGGTGCCGGAAATCTCAAGTATCACCTCGTTCGGCAAAAACGCGTTGATCAGATCACGGCTTCACATCGCATATCATCAAATCCAATTATGATAACGATTGATTGATTGATGAATTTATGGAACTCGAACTCGAACTAGAAGCCAAGCCGAACTTTTGTTGGTTTTGTTTTGTTTTGTTTGGTTTGGTTTGTCTTGCGTGCATGTGCGTGTTCCTATAGGCCCCGTTTGGTGCGCGAGATTGGATTGGACTATTTTATGGGATTGGATTGGATTAATATTGGACTGAGATTATATGAGATTGGATTGAACTGGACTGGATTGGACTAAATTTATAACATACCGTGTTTGGAGAAACATGAGACTATACTAAATTAATATCACGTTTTGTTTGGCAAAACATAGGACTGTATTAAATATTTGATAAAAGAGTATTTTCTAAAAAAAAAAAATTCATTTTATTTATTAATTTTTTATATATATATATAAAAAACTAGTCCTACAAACATGGGACTAAATAAACCCAACAATTTGTTAGGTTTATTTAGTCCCATGTTTGTAGGACTAAATCACTAAATGCTGGGTCCTACCGGATTGGCCAAGCTAGTCCGGTATGCTTCCAAACATGGGATTGAATTAAAATTAGTTCAATCTCAGTCCAAACCCAGTTGCCAAACAGGCCCATATAGTGTTATGTTTTACAAAGAAGATCGGTGGAGTTGGCGGTTATTAACTCCTTGATGCGCATTTTTGTGCTTCATTACCAACATTGCCCCTTACATTACTTCTTAAGTACTGCCTTGCTTTGCTTCTTAATTACGGCTTTGCTTTCAACACTTCTTAGTCCTTACCTACGTGTCTTTTCTTTTCTTTACGATTTGTTTGGTAAGGGGGGGGGGGGGGGGGGGGGGGGGGGGGGGGGATGTTGGGGGGAAAGCTCCGATCCTTTGTTTGGTTGGAGGGATAGGGGAGACAAGAGGAGAGGATAGGAGAAGAGGAGAGAGACATGATCCTTCCGGGCCCACCAAAAGAGATCCATCCATCATTGGGTGGATGAGAAAGGAGGGGGAGAGAGACATTATTGTCAAACCCGTGGGATCCGTTCGAACCCAACCCGCTTGGAGCGGGTTTGGGGGAAGAAATTACGATCCACGAGCCCGTGAACCCGTATAGTAAAAACTCAGCTGGTTTGGGTGTGGGTTCGGATTGAGAAAATAAACCCATGGTTGACCCGTGAACCCGTTTAAATAAAAATTATATAATATTTATTATTTAAAATATAATAATTCTAAAATCCAATAAAAACACTTTTAACTATTCTCAACTCATATATATATATATATATATATATATATATATATATATATATATATATATGTGTGTGTGTGTGTGTGTGTGTGTGTGTGTGATTTGTCTCCTATGACTATTGTTTGAACTAAGAAATATATTTAAAATGTGCTAAATGTTTACTATAATAAACGTTTATAGTCTTTGAAATTACATTTTTCATATATTTAAATAATATAAAAATATTTTTCAAAATAAAAAAATTGGGAGGTTCACGGGTTCGTGGGTTTGACCCGTAGACCCGCTTTTTTCATGGGTTCATGGGCGGGTTTGGATTTTCTCCAAACCCGCGGATGAAACCCGAACCCGAACCCGTTTATTTTTGTGGGTTCATATATTAGTTTGGATGATATAAATTGTCGCGGGTTTTGGTTTAGATTTTACTAAACCCCTCTGAACCCAACCCATTGCCATTCCTATGGCGGACTAAGGGTTGCATTAGGCAAAGTGGTGGTTAGACTCGCAACCCCTCTATACTCGGAGAAACTAAACAAGTGAGAGACAAGATCCGAAGCGAATGAAAGACCTAGAGAGGACCTAAGATGTGACAACAAAGACCTTAGCCTACGAATCCAGATGTCCCTTCTCCTCCTAAATTGCCTTAACTTTGCTGGATTAGCGGTTCGAGATCTAGGGCGGGAACTCACATGGTAGTTTACTCGCTTATATTATAATATAAGGAACACTTTCACTTTGTATTAATAGAGAAATGGGCAATAGATCATCTTAATGAGAGAGAGAGTCAAGGTTGACTGAAAAAAGATAGGGGGTCAATATCCTAATTTTACATGATAAATAGGGAATTCTAAAAAAAGCAACCTTCTGTGAACTTACCAATCTGAACTGTGAAGAAATCTTCGGTTTATGTACATGAATCCTCTTGCAGATCATAACATTTAGAACCTCCATCCGCAGACACCAAAAACCCGTGGGGGTTCATCAAAAAAAGTATCACAGTAGGTAAAAGAAACTAAGATAAAGAGAAATTAATGTTTTAGACATGCTTAGACTAACTAATGTACTATTAATTCTTATGCGTAATCGAGAAACCTAGGCTCAGTGGAGAGTATGAAGGAGAATGATCATCAAATCTCTCAAGATAAAGCCACTGGTGTAACTACTGATATTCACGACAAAGGGTACACCTGTGAGCAAAGAAATAAATATCAACACTCACTACTGCCAAGTTTAGCTAACATGAAGAATACTCACTATAACAAGACTCAAAGACTACAATCACGAATCATGATCATCATGATCAGCACTATAGATTGTCTGTCAACGGTTGTAACAAAAGATATGGACAGAGGTAGATTAGTGTGAGGCAGTCAGTTAGCTAAGGTGGCAGTAAAGGTTAGAAGTTAGTTAGAAAAAGGGCGGTAACTTAATCCTGAGAATTCTGTTAGTAAGAATTCTGTTTTTGACTCTTGAAAAGTCTTTCTTATAAATAGCTTAGTTGTTTTTGTATTGAGATCACGTTGAATGAATGAAAAAAATGAATACTCTGTTTTTCATTACGTCGCTTTCTTAAGCTTTACTCAATGAAGTTCTTTTAGAACTTTTAACAAACACCTGCTCTGCTGTATCAAACACCGACTTTGTTTCACAATTTATCACGGTATCAAAGCATATGACTCACGTCAACAACTTCATCATCTTCACCAGAACTCGAAAAGATTCATCTTCCGTTACAACAATGGATTTCAACTCACTTGCAAAAACTTTAAGCTTCACACCTATCAAACTTGATTGTAGCAACTACATTCACTGGAGAACACAAGTATTTCCAGCCATCTCTAATTTAGATCTAGAATATTTCATTGATTCATCAAAGAATCTGCTTGAAAAATTCATTGAAGCTCAATCTGTGAATAAATCTAGAGAGGTTGTGATTAAACAACGAGTCAACTCAGTTTTCTCATCCTGGAAGAAACCAGATTAACTTCTTCTAGGTTGGTTTTTATCCACAGTAGGTGAGAAAGTAATCGACCAAGTTACTCATTATAAGCCTTCATTAGATTTCTGGACAAGGCTAGAAAATCTCTACTCACAACAGTCATTGGCCAAAGTTATGTCTCTCAGGCAACAAATTCAAAATTTCATGAAAGGTTCTAGATCTGTGAGTGATTTTGTACTAAAAATAAAAGATATTGGAGATGCTTTAACGGCTGCTGGTGAGGAGGTCAAGGATCGTGACTTGATTCTAACTTTGTTGGGAGGAGTTGGTCATGAATATGACTTGGTGGTAACTCTTGCGTCCTCACAGCAGAAAACCGTGACTTTAGAAGAGGTTCAAATCTTGTTATTGATGCATGAACAACGCATTGAACAACTGAACTCCTCTGCTCAAATCACACTACCAAATGCATCAACAAATTTTGTGTCAAACAACAAATTTGGTAATTTGTGCTCCCACAATTACACGATCCCTATTAGTTTCCTATTGTTTTGTGATTCATTAACGGTTGTTTATTGTTGTTTGTTACTCCTTTTAACATCGGTCTATATATATATATATATATATATAGCTTATTGTAATTTGATTGGGTCATGTTGAAATATATAAAATAATCATCTCCCTTTATCTCCTCTCCTCTGTTTCTTCCCTCCTGTGTGCTTCTTACGTATTTCGAATCTAAAATACTTCTCATAGATTCTTTTATATAAATTTTCAAGATCGGATATATACATAGTACCCTAAATTCTTATTATGTATTTTTCATGATTAGAAAGATACATAACAAACTGCAACACCTTACACAGTAAATTTTGAGTCTAAATTCGACATTGTTCCCGTTCCACGTTCTTTAAGAAGTGTCCTACATAAATTATTTCTCATAACCATCTTAAATACGTGAGCATAATTTATTCAAACTTACACAGCATGACAATTAACTAGTGACATATAATTTAAAACTTTAATTAAATTTAATTTAATAAAGTATTTGTATTTATATCGATCATGTATTTGTTTTCTCTCGGTGCAAATATGTCTCTTTCATTGTCCGATACTGGTGTTATTATTTCTTCGAGATAAACATAATGATACCAGTGTTATTGTTAATCAATGACAAAGTGTAAGCAAATACAAGAACAAGACTACAGTCAAAACCAACTAACTTTCAATTATAAAAAAAAAAAAAAAATGTTTGAGTAGAAGTTTGTTTGATGATTAAACTATGTATGTTCAAAGAATAACAATGTCAATCAAAGAATCTTCAATAATTCAATATAACCATCAACTCATATAGCTTAACAGTAACTGCTGCCCATAGCTTATATATATATATATATATATATATATATATATATATATTAGTAATATCTAGGAGTGATCTATTTATATGAAAAAGTGTCCTTTTTTTCATGTTCTCTTACACAGAGGTCTGGTAGCTGGACAAAATATAAAATACAATTTCAAAGAAGAGTCACTTTAGGTCTCCTGTTTCAGTATGCATATCAAACAATAATTTTACTTCTACAAATTACATAACTGAGCAATTTCCAACATACAGTATTTGAGGCTGATAAGAAAAAATATCATTAAAAATTAGGCATTACACTAATCATAACTATCAATCCTTCATTATAAATATCCAACATTTCCTAAAAAAATGTATGGCTAATCCCAGTTTGTGAAACTGCTCTTACAAATGCCATATTTACTGCCAAGGTTGGAGCATGTCATCAATCACCAGTTCCGAAAAAAACCTTATTCTTCAATGCCAGTTTTCCAGTCATGCTTTCACAAGGACTTTCATGCACAACCCTGTTCTAATTCTCAATCTTACTTGGTGCAACAAGTAATGAATATGATTCACTTGGGTTGGGATTTAATTAACTTCATTGATACAAACACACATGTAAGCTAATAATAAATCTCATTTTTTCCAAAGCCAAAATAATCCATCCATCAAGAGAGGTAAAACCATAGTTATTTCTATTCTGTCATTCATATCTCTTCCTATACATATTTATAGCACCAGGAGCAAAGAAATATAATCTATTTATTACTATCAATGAATCCATGATCGTGTCATCTTTAGAAACTGGTCCAAACAGGTATAGTTCAAAAACATCTAATGGTTGCTATAATCAAACAGCATGAATTTAGCAGTGCAAATTTTATATGCAAATCATCAATCAAGAATGGTCGAGAATCTTATTTGGTGGAAATTTTAAAATCCTGACATTATGATTTACTGTATAAATATATATTGAATAACAGTGGCATTCAAGACTGAACAATAACTCATGTAAAATCCAACATCATTCAATAAATGGATAGGTTCCATCTAACCAAGACAAAGGGTATTACTGAACAGAAGATTAAAGCTTGATCAGTATCCAATGGAGGAGTAAAGATCTATCGCTGATCGAGCACCTAAAACTTATCATGATTTACATGTACTGACCTAAAATAGGTGAAAGGTTGAGAGATCTACACCCAGTCCAAAACTCAAAAACCCAAGCAAGGCCGCAGTTTGATCCAACTAGCTCGTTGCATGGCAAGTAAATTGAATTGCAGGCCGGTGCTCGGAAGACATTATAACTTACGGCAGTATATACTTGTATGATCTGCATGGAACTCGATCTAAAATGGTTATCTTCTGTTTTAGGTGCATACTTGCATGTGATGTAAAGACCATGAAACGATATTCCCAAAAGCTTTAAACAACCGGAAAAGTTAGAATTCTGAAAGCACACCTTCACAAATTATGCCTCTCTTTCCACACATTGCCACAATGCCACTGACTCTTTGAATTCTGAAAGCACACTTTCACAAATTATGCCTCTCTTTCCAGCTATTACAACACTCAATTCCTCATGGATTGGATTCTGAATTTCTGACATTGCCTAACAGGAGGTCAAGGAAGTCTTTAATTCAACTAAGCTTCTAGCATATTAACATATACAATCCTATACTAGTTTAATATATAACAACAACAAAAAAACAATTGCATATTAGTGAAAGATACATGTCTTAATATCAGGAGGCCTGCTTGATTAGACAGAACAATTAAATACATCTGATGAATACAATTAATCAAAGCAATGTTGTAATTAATGTAACGGAATATAAGATCCAATGATCTCCAATACATTAACAGTATCATATTACCGAAATACATCAGAAATAAAAATATTTGATTACACCTGCAGCCAATAAAAACTCTAATAACTAACACGGGCACTTTTCTTTGGTAACTAAACTCTTCGGTTCCCGCCTGTTATCCCTTCTTGATCACCACTTGCTGTTGTTTCTTCAATTTCCTGTAGTGTCCCTTCTTGATCAGCACTTCCTGTTATTTCTTCAATTTCATGTAGTGATGCTTCTTCATTGTGAACAGCAACAGGAAAGGTGGTAATAATCTCAATCGATTGAGATTGTTCAGAGGGTATAGAAGGCACTGATTGAATTTCCTTCGTCTCTTTTCTTTTACCACATATAATCCACCCACGATCAACACTGATCCTAGTATGCTGCATTTGATTGTAAAAATTAAAATTTTCAATGAAAGAAAATAACTTATCACACTTATCTTTGTATTAAATTAAAGTACCTGCCGAGGTGTAGTCTCTCGTCCAGGAGAAAAGAACCGGCGATGGATACCAGCACCAGTACAAGTGGGTTGAATATGGAAACGAAGAGAGGTCCCCTCCTCCTCACACACCACGATATCAATGCCCCCGTCAAGCCAGACGCCCAATGCCCTACATATCACAAATTCGACTAATCAATATTACACAAAGGAACAAACATTAATGGCTTATCTAGCTATTATTAATGTTTACATACCGAAAAAGCTACGGTGAGAAGCCTAATGTTCCACCCTAACTTCCATTGATCTCTACCCTTTTCCATGCAAAGGGCATAAACAGTGGCTTGGATTGACCCCATCAAACACATCAAAGCTGTGCTTGATAATTGGCATGGGTACCTCTCACTCATCCTCGCCTATAACAACATGCTTGGAAGAGGAAGCATGTGATGATGCCGCGTGGCCAGAATGTGGGTGTTCATAGTGGAGGAGGTCAATATGAGTAGAAGAGATATTAATCTCTACTCCTTTATAAAAAGTGAGCAACATTGCCCCTCCTGTTCCCTTTACTGTTCCCAGCCACTTTCCGTATACCTAGTTTTTCTAATCTGTAAACCCACAAAACCATATCAATTTCACATTACAAGGGTCAACACTAAGATGAGTTCAATAGAGAACCTCAATTTTATTATATAAAAATAGTCATATTACCCAAAAGAAATGGACATAACGAAAGTAATGGCTGGAAGAAGGTTTGATATGGCGGAAACAAACGTGGCAGATGTCAAGGTCATGCTCTCCAAATACAAATTTGCACCAAGTGATCCCCTGAAATTTCATGTTAATGACATCAGTTTTCTATGAAAATAGATATAAATAAGAATATTTTGTTACTACTATTGTCGATTGGAATTTCATGATTTATTGATTCAATCCATTGATTACAAGAAGTTATGCCTAATATATCTACAAGATAAAAGAAACTAAAACAAACAACAACAGCTGTACCAGCTGTAGGATAGAGGATACAGCTAATATTTCCAGAATAGTAAATAGTAAATGGCACATAAAAAATTATAACATCAAAATATAACAACAGTTCATGATAAGGAGATGGCGCAAGAAAAATTCTATTGAGTGACCCAATTAGTTTTACCTTCCTCCTCAAGGAAAAAGTGAAGTTATGGCCCAACATAGATGTATGTATTAGCACTATAACGTTACAAAACTAAACAATTGCCGGATCTTTGTTTTCTAACTGTGAGAGTATCTCATAGCTCTGCATTGACAACAGCTTCAAATGATGAAGTTGGTTCAAGGCAATTAAAGGTAAAAGCAACAGAGGATAAAAATCAGGTCAGAGCAATCTCAAAGTTGTACACTGGACTAGCAGTGTATCAACCTTTGGGCAATACTTAGCAACTTGATAATTATGATAAATTGATAATCATGATCTGGAGAGGCACCGTTGGCCAAGTTAAGGCTCAAGCTAAGAAGAGCAAGCGGTTGGTTATGCTGAGGTGGCAACTGACCTGGCAGTTAGTATTAGATAACCAATTCATTATGTAATTATGTTCGACTGTTTCCCACCAATTCTCCTGAAACTTAGGAGAGTTTGTTATGAGCGGTTAGAGAGGAATTCATAGTTTTTTAAACAGAAGCTTCTTGTACATTCGAGATTAGAACTCTCTCTCTCTTTCTTCTCTGAAAAGCTTCAAGAGCTTCACAATGGAGTTCTTCTATTTCCTTGTTATGTAAGTTTTTCAATACTTCAAAAGGCATAATGAATTGAAATTTGGTGTTAAGGTCAAATGTTTACAAGCTGATATGGGGGCTGAGTATACGTATTTTGCATCTTGTCTAGCTTCAATGGGTGTTCAGCTTGGGTTGTCATGTCCCTACACTCATCAGCAAAATGGGATACCTGAGAGAAAACTTAGACACATATCTGAACTAGGACCGACATTACTTTCACATGCTGCCACGCCACTCAAATTTTGGTGTGAAGCTTTTTCTACAGCTGTGTTTGTCATAAATAACTTACCATCTTCAGTGCTTCATTTCTCCCTAGAGTGACCTACTGTCTCAAGAACCCAAGTCAGAGAAAGAGGCCCTACTTAAACCACAGTGGTCGAAATCAATGCAAGAAGAATTTTCAGCAGCATTGTAGAAAAACAATACATGGACACCAGTTCCACATTCTTGCAAGTGGGTGTTTCAACGAAATTAAACCCAGATGGCACCATTCTTAAACACAAAGCTATATTCGTGGCCAAATGATTTCACCAAACTGCTGGGCTAGAGTACTTTACCACCTTTAGCCTGGTTGTCAAGTCCTGTACTATTAGAGTTATCTTTTCTCTAGCAGTGTAGGTGGATATCAATAATGCATCCCTCAGTGGTGATCTCAAAGAGCTTGTCTATATCGATCAGCCTGCTGGGTTTATAAATCAAAGAATGCCTACTCACGTGTGCAAGTTAAACAAGGCCCTATATGGCCTCAAACAAGCTCCATCCTCTTGGTTCACCAAATTCTAGTATGCTCTTGTCTCTTGGGGCTTTCAAAACTCTACATTAGATTTTTCATTGTCCATTCAACATCAAGGGTCTAGAGTGGTCTACTTGCTAGTCTATGTTGACATAACTCTTCCTTTCATACAGCAACTAATAGGCAAACTACACAACTTTTGCGTTGAAGTGTCTTGGCTCAGTGAGCTACTGTCTAGGGACACTACTGGTCTGTATTTGACACAGATTTAAGTACATAAATTATTTACTGCGAAAAACAAATATATTGAAATCGAAGCCCTATGATACACCATTAAGTTCTGGTACTAAATTGACATTACTTAATGGTCCATCTTTTGCAGATTCCACCTTGTATAGAAGTACAATTGGTTGTACTTCAATATCTCTCACACACTAGGCCAGATACTACCTTTGTTGTGAACAAATTGAGTTAATTTGTAGTTGCTCCTACTCTAGTTCATCGGCAGACTTGTAAACAAGTTCTTCAATATCTTCATTGAACTTCTAACAAATGACTTTGGTTTAAACCTGGTCTGTCAATCTGTCACTAAGCTTGGAAGCTTACAGTGATGCCGATTGGGCAAGTGATATTGATGATCGCAGGTCCACAAATGGGAGTTGTGCTTTTCTTGCAATGGAGGCCAGCGGCTTCCTCCCAATAAAACGAATGGGAGGTGTGTCACCTCCTCCAATCAAATCCCTAAGAGGTGGCAGTGCCTCCTCCGAGGTCAATTAGGAGGAGGCACTGCCACCTCTTATGGATTTGATTAGGGTTAGATGAAATCATATAAGGTTATTTTAGGAATTCAATTTCAACTTATTAATTATGTCTTAAAAACACTATTTGTAAAAGTTTGAAAAGATACTATTAATAATTATTTCCAAAAAAGAGAGAAGTTAGAAATTTGGATCATTTGGTTTAACAAAAAATAAGCTATTAATCAGAACCATATATATCTAATAATACCATGCTATTAATTTGAAACCAAATTATTAATCGATTAATGCTATACAATCTAAATAATTAATCTAAATTTCAACTCAAATGATGTAGCAAGTAAGTTGTCATCACCACACATAATATGAGATGATGTGGTTAATGAAAAAACCACTTATCACATCATTTGAATTGAAATTTTAACTAAATTTTATGACCGGTTAACATTATTGTTAATAGTTATTTTCTTTTTCAGTAAAAAAGAGAGTGAGCATCAAAGAGGGAGAAGACCATGCATGTATTATTGGAAAAGGGTTGCTTTAAAATAATCAGGAACCATATGTATGTAGAAGACAATGCATGTATTATTAGATATATATTTGTTTCCATACAGCTTGCTGCTCTTAATGCAAATCTTCAATTACCAATTTAACAGTTACTAGAATAATTAATTAACAGTACTATATACGCATGCATAAATCTAACTTACCCAAATAACCCGCAAAGAAAAGCTTGGAAAAGTATCGTCCAAGTCAGCTTTGGTCTGCTATTCCTACAAAACAAATGGAAATTAATTTCAGTTTTTTTAGAAGATTTTTTTTTTATTAACTCCTTAATAGTAATTTTCATTTTCATATTTAAGTATGAGCTTCAACATGTTCATATATAGTCATTTTTATATCGGTACACATTGATGTAATTATATAAACACATTAAATATCAGTCATACAATTATAAAAAAGTTTTGATAAATATATAAATAAAAATAGATAAAAACAGTGATTTATATTCAATATATTTATATAATTTTATCGATGAACACTTATATCAATATCTTTTATATATATATATATATATATGCGGACAGATCTATTGCTCCAATTTTTTATACAAGATTTTACATAATTTCCGATCCATTGGATTTTAGTTGAATGAATGGACAAGATTCACTGGTTTTTAATCTTTCCCTCTTTCTTCATTTAATATTTGTATTTTCTCTCCCTTATTTATTATCATCTCTTTTTATATTTTATACAATATTTCTTACCTCGTAAGTTTTCTCCCTACTCTTTTTTTTGTTGTTGACGTTTTTAGAGGTGTCAACGATTCGGTTTTGATTTCGGTTTAAAACCACTGGTTCTGATTTCATAGGAAGCCTAAATAGTAAATGTAATTGGTGGAATCGGTTTGGTTTTTGGTTTTAAACCGCCGGTTTGCTAGTTCGGTTATAGTTTTGATTCCGAAACCAACCGGTTTCGGTTCGGTTCAGGTTTGATTTCAATTTTAGACAGGATTTTCCTTTTTTTTTAATTTTAATTAAAAGAATAAAAAATGATAGAATAAAAAGAAATTATCCAAATAATAATTAATAATTGAACAAAGTTTAAAATAAAAAAATTAAACAAACATTTTCATTCGTAATATATTTCAATTAGAAATTCTAATGTATTTCATATAAAATATTCAATACAATTATCTAAATATATAATGGAAGTAATTAATACTGTTTGAAATAAAAGAAATTGACATTTATTAAAAAATATAAATTTACAATTGCAGAAAAAAGAAGGAGAAGAAATTGGCCTTGAATTCAAATATACAATGTAGCATAGTTAAAAAATAAAATAAAATGAGTGGCCATCGGAGAAGATGACCTTGGAATGTTCCTCCAACGGTCAACTCAATTTTTTTTTTCAAAAAAAGTTTCACGTAGCTTCTTATTTGGTTGGTGCGTATATTTATATATATATGTTGACGTTGATTTCTGGATTGTATCAGAAAAACCAACAAGAATTGGATTTCGGCTATTAATTCAAAGAGAAAGAGATTCAGAGAGAGTAACGAAGACACAAGTTTTACGTGGTAAAACTCCGATGTCCAGAGAAACGTCCACGGGTGGTTGAAGGATCAACCAAGCCAAAATCCACGATGAAAATATGATATTTACAAGCTCTCGATCTCTCTTTCTTCTCTCTGTATTTTTCTATTGCTTGCTGTCTATGCTATATTGCCTATATCTTTTCTGGACGAGATTATGGGTCTATTTATATGTTTATAGAACCCTAATATGCTTTGTACAAGTAATACAGGATCTTTGTATTTAATTACAATTATTTACTTGCTTGAAGCTGATTGTTTTCTTTCCTGTTTCAGAGTCTTGTATGGAAGTCGAATGGGATTCTAGTAGTACAGTCCAACTTGGACTTGTTTCCTTATAAGAATGTAGTCTTCGTAAAGAAATCAAGTTATTTCCTGATTGGGGACTCTTCTAACTTAATGTTCCATTTTATTTGGGATTCCTTCCTGATGGATATCTTTACGTATTTAATGACTTAATCCGTGTGAATTGAGCACCAAGTTTTTACTCAGATTGTTTTTATTCCTGAGTAAGAGTAATACCTGATGGTCTCGAGTAGCGCCGTTTGAGCCCGAGTGGAAGCGTTGTTTAACCAGTCCCGAGTGTTGTTAACTGATCCCGAGTAGGTTTCATTCAATATATACTTACTCAGGTTTTTTCTTCTTCGGCACTATCTTGTAGGATATTTTCTGAATGTCTACCTGGATGTTTACCTGGCATTTTATCATCTTTGTTTGATGACGTGTTCGTAAGGTAAAATTTATCTATGACAATACCCCCTTAAAATATTTTTGCCGAGTAAATTTCATTTTGGGTAAGAGTATTTTAATCATCTCAATTTTTTCTCGTGTCAGAATAGTCGTCTTGTCATGATGGCGTGTCTTAATGGTGACCCTGTAATTTCGATTTGCTTCATCACGTGAGATCTTAAATGATGGTGACGTTTTGAATTTCTGACGGTTGAGGGTTAGTTCCTGTTTTGACACGTGTCCCACGTCTCTTCGTTTTTCAATATCATTTATGTGAAATGATTTTTATGGCTCCCCAAACGCTGCTTACGTCATTGAGTTCCATCATGAGTTTTTTCCCGCCTTGAAATCCTAGGGTTTCGTGCCGTTTCCTCTTTAAATTCTTCGCTGTGAAACATCTTTGGTTTATTCTTAACAATTTTCAGCAGAAATTTCTTTAAACCTAGATTTTTTTTATCCAGAAGTTCGCGATTCTCCGTTGAAGATCTTGCATCAGTCTCAATTCAAGGTTAGTTTTAATGGGGCCATCTTACCGTCATCGTCTTTTTAAAATCACTATTGATGCATTAGAACGTGGAGATTTCCAGTTAGTTTCTTGCATTAAACGATTACTGGGGGATATCCCAATAGATGAGCCTCCATTTTTAAAGGTTGATGTTTCTGGGCTTCACCCTGACGTCACTTTCAGCCCTGTATCGAGTTCTCCATCTAGTTCTAATTCTGATATTTCTGATCACAGGGTATCTTTTCGAAGGATGGGTAAACATCAGAGCAGAAGTGAAGTACACAAGCACGGCTCGGGCAGCGTTCAGATTAGGGGACAGACTGTAAACGAGAGTGGTGTTGATGAGGTGTACGGGGTTTCTCAACTTTCGTTTTCTGATACTCGCCCGAGTGGCTTTGATACTGAGCCGAATGTGGTCGGACAAGCTGAAATAGAAAAATACCCTCCCAATTAGATCTGCCCGACTCGGTCACTCTGGTTCCTACGGGGGATAGAGATGCATGGAATCCTCCTAAGGGTATGGTCGCGATTTATGGATCGATGCTATGCTGTGGTGTCACACTTCCCTTTCAGCCTTTTATTGCTTGGTTTTTGGCTGAAGCAGGGATAGCCCCAGCTCAGCTGCCCATAATAGTTATAAAATCTTGATGTGCATATGGCATATGTTCAGTAGAATGAACCTTTCGCCGCCTTCCGCTAATGAAATCAGGCATTTCTTTACACTGAGGCAGGTCAGCAAGACGGAGACCTATTTTCTTACATCTACTCCATCAGACGGTTGGATCCCCAAAGAAGCAAAAGTGAATCGGGAGGTCGATACTTCTGATGACCCAAAAAAGAAGGGTTTTGTATGGGGATTCCCTACATCCAACAAGTTCTGGAAGAACAGTTGGTTTTTTACTGGAGGGGCTCTCTGGCTCAACGTTACTATTGGATCTTGGGATTCCCGAAAGGTGTTGAGTGTTCCCTGTTTTTTCTGTTCCCCCGAAGTGTGGAACAAGAAAATAATAGATTATAGTGATACTAAGCTGAAGAGGATGACTCGAGCAGCTGTTCGTACTCTGGAGAAGAGGAGCAAGAGCTACCTTTTTAAAGAGGAGGATTTGATAAAGCTCGGCTTCTTCAAACAGATTTCGGGTCATCGTAGGCGATGTAAGTAACTCGACGCCCTTTCTATTGTATTTTTCTACTTGTCATTTCTCACATGAATCCTTTTTTTTTAGTGTTCGATACGGACGCCGTCAGCGATCTTCAGGCTAGCCAGGTGAAGTTGATTCTGCAGGCGAGTAGAAAATAAGCTTCCCGTCAGAGCGATAAGGGTATTGCTCCACCCGAGCCTGATGAGGAAACCGATACTGCTGAGGAACAGATCCCCGATTATGTTCATCAAGGTGCTCAGCCTTCTACTCAGAATTTTGCTGGTCCAAGTGGCCAAAGTGAGCCAACTGACACCCAACTGCCTGATAATAAGGAGAGGCAATATGAAGGCTCTGGTGAAGAGCCTGTTGAACGGTTTGAAGCCGGTGAAGGTGGTAACGTCTTGGCGGATCAAGTGCCTGCAGGTGCCGAATTCTTTAAGACTTTTCAGGACGATCTGCAGGAAGATCCTGCTGCTAACCTTAACTTCCACAGTTCTCGAGGTGAGAAGCGAAAGGCAGTTAATTCGTTGACCCGTCCTTTAAAAGTTCCTCGGGTAGTCTCATTCATCGACTCTAGCGATGAAGATGTTGCGGATGAGATTGCCTCGAGTGTTGGTGCTGAAGCATCAGTAGATGCGGCGGCTTCAGAACTGATTAGGGCTTCTTTTACCCCCAAGGTTGGAGATATGGGGGTTGAACCTTCGGGGGTTCTTTCAAATCTTTCTCCATCCTTAGAACCGAACAGGGCCTCTCCTGCCCTTGAGTTTGAAAATCTGGGAGCTGAACCCTCGGGGGTTCCTTTATTCCTTTCTCCCTAGGATATGCTACGGGAGATGTCTTCCGGTCGGGCTTTTATCGGGGAAGACCACTGGAGCGGCTTTCGGGATGGTTCCCTGACCGAACGTCTTCAAAATGTTTTCAACGGTGCATCTTATGTAAGTTAAATCCGACTCCTCTATTGTCTTGCTTCTGTCTGATTTCTAAATATATTCCTTTGCAGATGGTGGCCGAATTTGCTGAGCTTATTCAGAAGTAGCAACATCAAGCCGATCGAATAAGGTGTCTAGAGGCTCAACTGAAGGCGAGTAAGGAGGGTCGTGCTCGAGCCGAAAAAGCTTACCAGCAGGAGGTCGGTTCTGTACAAATATTTGTCAACCATTGTCGGGCGAAGAAAGTTGAAGCAGAGGAGAAGGCATCTTTGGCAAAGGAGAAGGTTGCATCACTTCAAAATCTTTTATCTTCTGCTGAAGAATCCATGCTCAAGGCCGAGCAGGAAGCGGAGCAGTCGAAGTCGACGTATGACCAAAAAATCAAAGATCTGGAGCACCAAGTGCTGACAGTTGAATCCCTATCCTGAGAGGCCAGGTTGGAACTTGAAGTCCAAGGGCTGGATCGTTTTAAAAGATCCCCTACTTATGATGCCCTACTTCTTCGGGAATTTCAACGTGGGCTAGTTTCGGCCGGCGAGTTCTTCAAAGTTAAGAATAGGGCGACTGAGAAGGCTCTAGCTAATTGGGAGCCGTCAATCAAACATCACGTGGACCGGTCATTGGAGTCTCTTCGGATTCAGATGAAGGAATGGAGAGCCTACTACCGTAGTCAAGGCAAAGAGCCTCATCGTAGGCATTTAGAGATTTCGTCAGAGCATTCCCTCTCGACTTTTTACTTCAGTCAAGAGTCGGTCGAGGGTGTGGTCCCAGATGTCGGGCCGGTCCCGGGTGAGGATTATAGTCAGTGGATGGATGATACCATCGACTCTATCGTTTGGCCGTCTAACGAAAGCCTGCTCCGTGAATATGAGATGGTGCCAGACCCGAATATCGGCAAAGGCTCGAAATCCTCACAACCTTGACTTGTAAATTCATAGAAAATTCCTTCATATTTTTTGTAAGGTTCTTTGAACTGTAATCGTTTTTTAAGAGCAATAAAATTCAATTTTATTCTGAGTTGGATGGTCTTGATCCGTTTATTGCTAATTGTTTGCCAAATGCTGTATTAAACTGGCGGATATCCGGGTAACTTAATCGAGTATTTTATTAAACTGATTGCTACCTGAATAACTTTAATTGCCAAGTATCTTATTAAACTGGCTCTTCGATTGTTCGAGTGACTTAACCGAGTATCTTATTAAACTGGTTGTTACCCGAATGTCTTTAATTGCCAAGTATCTTATTAAACTGGCTTTTCGATTGTTCGGGTGACTTAACCGAGTATCTTATTAAACCGGTTGTTACCCAAATGTCTTTAATTGCCAAGTATCTTATTAAACTGGCTCTTTATTATTAACCGAGTGATCTTAAAACAGGCAAGTTTACACTTGTGTTTCATACCCGGTTGCTACCCGAACATTACATCAAGGCTCACCATGATCATATGTTCGAGTCCTTACGCAATACCAAGGACGTATCCCCAGTTTCTATGCGCAAGGGTTTGCCGAATCGTTGAGCTTTCTTTATGATTGCTCAACACAGCTACGTATTTCACCGGAACTTCTTCCGATAGCGTCCCGAGCATTTTTCCAGAATCTGGTGCACCGGGTTTGCCTTTTTGCTAAGGTCGATTTGACCTTGCTCGGCTGGCATGCTCCTTCGAGATTCTCCGCCCATTCGGGATTTAATGGTCCCGAGTATTCTATTCGCATGTTCTTATTATCATGCTCTTCCATATGTTCTTATTATCATATGCTTCTTTTCCGAAATTTTCGATTTTATTCATCACTGCAAAATCAAAACATTTAAATTCCATAGCTAACATTTATCACGACTAATAGCCCTGACTAGGAAACAAAAAGGAAAAGCAGTTTTTAAGGATAGAAAATCTTTAGATATTGAGCGTTGCAAGGTCGGGGTAAAACCCCTCCGTTGGGTCGTGCAATCCAATATGCTCCATGACCAGCTATTCCCTCGACCTTGTATGAGCCTTCCCATTTATCTACCAGGGAACCTGCAGCTTTATTTTTCATGTTTAATGATACCCTCCTGAGCACTAAGTCTCCAAGCTGGAATTTCCTGATCCGAACACGAGAGTTGTAGTGGCGAGCCACTCTTTGTTGATATACTATATTTATTATTCGGGACTTCTCCCTTTTTTCTTCTAGCTCATCCAAACTTTGTAGTAGCATATCAATATTCTGCTCTTCATCGTATAGCTTGACCCGGGGGGATGCATACGATGTTTTTACGGGGATGACAGCTTCTGTTCCGAACGCTAATGTGAACGGAGTTTCTCATGTTGAAGTCCTTGCTGTCATCCGGTATGCCCATAATACTTCAGGAAGCTTTTCAACCCAGCTTCTTTTTTTGGCATCCAACTTTGCTTTGATGGTGTGCTTGATAATTTTATTTACTGCTTCTACCTGCCCGTTTGTTTATGGATGAGCTGGTGTCGCATAGTAGTTAGCAATCTGATACTTCTCGCACAACTGTCTGAACTTTTGGTTATCAAACTGGGTACCATTGTCGGTGATTATAGTGTCTGGAACTCCAAACCTATAAAGTATGTTCTTCTTTACAGAATTTATGGTGTTGGCTTCTGTGATATGTACCAGTGCTTCAGCTTCTGCCCATTTTATGAAATAATCGACAGCTACTATGGCGTGCTTTGCTCCACCCTCTGTCCCAGCTGGAATTGGGCCGATCAGGTTCAGGCCCCACATGGCGAATGGTCATGGGGCAGTAAGGTTTTTGAGCTTTTCTGGGGGTTGTTGGATATTGTTAGCGATCCTTTGACAGGTATTGCAACTTTCCGACCACTGCTATGCATATGAGAAAAGAGTTGGCCAGTAATAGCCTTGCCTGAGCACCCTATGCGCTAGACTTCTACCCCCAGTATGGTTTCCGCAGACTCCTCCGTGGATTTCTTGAAGTATTCTATGTGCATCTTCTTCCGGTACACATCTCTAGAGAGTTCGGGAAAACCACATTTTGTATAATTGTCCTCCGATCATGGTATACCTGGCCGATCGATACCTGATGCGCTTTGCTATTACTGGATCTTTCGAGAGCACGTATTCTTCCAGGAAAATTCTCAGCTAAAACATCCAACCGTCTTGCGGTGTTCGAACTTCTAAAATTTCCAAATGCTTAGGTTCAGTTGTACTTGGTTTAAGGAGGTGTGCAACCGGAATGGTCTTTGGTCTGATTGTGGTTGTTGCTGACGCTAATTTAGACAATGCATCAGCCTTTTCATTTTCTTCCCTGGGGATCTGAGCGATCTTGTATTTTTTAAATTTTTGGAGGAGCTGTTTCGCGATGTCGCGGTAGGCAATCATACCTTCATCTTTGGCATGGTACTCGTCCATAATCTGGTTGACAACTACCTGTGAATCGCTGAATATCTCAACTTCATCTGCCCCGAGGGCTATGCAGACTCTGAGCCCAGCTAACAATGCCTCGTACTCGGCCTGATTAGTGGTTGCTTTGAAATCAAATCTCATGGCACATTCAACATCATCTCCTTCTGGCGTGCAAACTACTATCCCTGCCCCGCTGCCATGAGTGTTTGATGAACCATCCATATACAATCTCCATGGGAAACTTTTATCCAAGAGTCTTTTTGTTTCCAGGTTTGGTTCTGTGAACTCGGCTATGAAGTCTGCTACGGCCTGTCCTTTGAGGGAGGTTCTGGATTGTATGGGCCTGAAAGTATGGTCTCAGCTTTTTTGATGCTTTAACCAATGCTAATGCCATCTTCTCAGCCTGTGAGTACCTGGTCTCATCCGGTAAGAGTGCCTTGCTGGTATAATACACTGGTTTCTGCACTCCATCTTTTGTTCTGACTAAGACTGAACTTGCTGCAAGCTCGGTTATTGACAGATACAGCTGAAGTATTTCCCCCTTTTACGGTTTTGAGAGAACTGGTGCCTGTCCCACATACTCTTTTATTTTTAAGAATGCATGCTCGCACTCTTTATTCCACTCGAGTCCTTTCCCTTTTTTGATTATCTTGAAAAAGGGCGCGCACCTATCTGTTTCTCTCGAGATGAATCTTCCCAAGGTAGCTAAACATCCTGTTGAGCGTTGTTTTCATTCTTTCAATGTTTTGGGTGAGATCATTTTTTGCAAGGCCTAGATCTTCTCGGGATTAACTTCGATTCCTCTTTGGTGTACTTGAAAACCCAAGAATCTTCCCGAAGGGACTCCGAATAAACATTTGTTCGGGTTTAATTTCATCTGGTATCTTCTTAGGACATCAAATGTCTCTCGGAGGTCCTGGGCATGCTCATCTTCCGAGACACTTTTAGTCAGCATGTCATCAATGTACACTTCCATGTTCCTTCCTATTTACCGAGTGAAGATTTTGTTGACCAACCTTTGATACGTAGCACCTGCATTTTTTAAACCGAAGGGCATTACTGTGTAGCAATATAAACCCTGATCCGTTGTGAAAGCTTTTTTTTCTTCATCAGCTTTGCTCATCCGGATCTGATTGTATCCCGAGTAAGCGTCCATGAAGCTGAGCAATTAGTGACTTGCTGTGGCATCCACCAGCTGGTCTATCCTTGGAAGTGGGAAGCTATCCTTTGGGCATGCCTTGTTCAGATCCGTGAAATCTATGCACATCCTCCATTGTCCATTTTTCTTTTAGACAAGGACTACGTTGGCGACCCACTGAGGGTAGCTGACTTCTCTGATTGATCCAGTTGCTAGTAGCTTTTCCACCTCTTGTTTGATTGCTTGGCTTCTTTCAGGATTGAATGATCTTCTCTTTTGTATTACTGGTTTTGCATTCGGGTCAACTGCGAGATAGTGGGATATTACTCGGTCATCTATCCCGACCATATCTTCATGACTCCAAGCGAACACATCTTTGTACTCTCTAAGCAGATTGGTTAGGTCTTGCTTGACTTTTCCATCCAAGTTAGTCCTGATCTTGATTTTCTTATCTGGTTCATCTTCTTTAAGTACAAGTTCTTCAACCAATTCTGTTTTGGACTCATTCGAGTTCTCCCTTGGATCCAGTTCGAATGACAATGGCTCTTTACACTGATTTGGCTGTATTATGGTGCACACTTGTTCAGCATTGTGCTTGTCTTTGTATACTGACAGGTTTGCTCTTCGGGCCATCTCTTGGGATCCCTTGACTATCTCAACCCCTTGTTCTGTTGGGAACTTGATCATTAATGCATAAGTGGCCATCACGGCCCTTGTTTTATTCAGGAATGGCCGACCTAATAATGTGTTATATGGCCAATTGTCCAAGTCAACTACCACGAAGTCGAGCAGAACAGTCATCTGGCATGGCGCTGTTCCAATCTTCACGGGTAGTTTTACCTTCCCGAGTGACCTGACCTCTATTCCTCCAAACTCTCTTAATGAAGTATGAAAAGGCTGTAAATCTTTTCGGTCTAGTCTTAGCTGGCCGTATACGGCCACGCTTAGGATATCTGCTAAACTCCCATTATCTATTAGAATTCTTCGCACTTCTCTATGGCCAATCCAGACACTTATAACCAGAGCGTCATTAGGTCGAACATCGACGCCATGTGAATCCGCCTCTGTAAAAACTATCGGGTCCCATCCTTCCTTCACCCTTTTCTGGTCTGGCTCAACCGAGTTTACGTCTAAGTTATTCCTTGCTTCTATTGCTTCTTTGATTTTCTGAGTTCGCTCTCGGTTGCTTTTCCCAGTAGAGGGTCCTTCGAAGATGGTATGTATTATTTGATCGACTTTGGGACTGGTCTTTTGATTTCGTCCAGAATGATCAACTTTAAATTCCTTCTTCGCTTCTGATTTCTCATCTTTTTTCAAAATTATATCCCATAGATGCCCTTCCCGAATGACAATTTCTATGTAATCTCTGAGCTGGTAACACTTTGAAGTCTCGTGCCCGGTTTCCTTGTGAAATCTGCAATACTTGGTTGTATCTCTCAGGGCGAACTGAGATTGTCGCCGCGGTTCTTGCACCATGTTCTTCTCTTCCAAGATGGCCAAAATTTCTTCTTGTTTTTTTCGAAGAGGGAAGTAATTGGTATATCTGCCTCGGTATTTCTCTGTGGACCGTTCGGCATTAAGCCTATTACCCCCATCCATGTTTTTCTCCTTGCCGTTCCCTTTTGGCTTTCCTTTTTGATTCTGCCCTTAGGTTTCAGCATCCTTCTGCTCGGGCTTTTCTCCATGCATATAGCTCCCCCCTGTAGCTAATTCTTCTTCTTCGGCCAGTGCGTATCCTCCTGCCATATCCATCATGTCAGCATACTTAGTCAGCCGTGCTCTTCTCAAATCAAAGGATAGTCATCCATTCTACAAGTTATTGGTGAAGGCAGCAATAATTGCTTCATCGTTAGCACTGTCAATTTCTGATACTGCTTGGCTGAACCGGCCCAAATACTTCTTTAATGACTCGTCCTTCCCCTGCTTTATTTGAGAGAGGTAAGTCACCGACTTTTTCCTGTGAACAGTACTCAGAAATTGCCTTGAGAAGTTCCTGTTCACTTCGTTGAAATTTCCGATGCTCACCGGGGGTAGTCTTCCGAACCATCTTGACCTTGTGTCTCCTAATGTTTACGGAAAGTTGAGACACAATAGGGGGTCACTGCGGGCATATTGAGCCATGGCACTTTTATAGCGTCTGACGTGCTCCTTTGGATCTGTATCTTTTTTGAATTGTTCCACATGCGGCATCCTGAATCTTTCTGGGAAAGGGGTCCGCAAAATTTCCCTAGTGAATGGACTGTCAGAGTCATCGTCGGATAGATAGTTATAGCCGTAACGTCTGACCAGCGCTTTCATCTGACGTCTGTTATTCTCGACTTCTCGAGTTAGGCTCTGAATTGTAACATCTCTATTTCCCACCGGACTTCCCCGACGGTTAAACCGCTGGGTTATCGTCATTCTTTCCTCAGACTCTTCACTATGATGCCGGACCTCTCGTGTGACTCCATGATGACGTTTACGATGGTGTTGATCACTGTCTTCTGATGATGACCAACCTCTGCACCGGTCGTATTTACGATGTCTGGTGCGCACTGTTTGATTGTGGTCCAGCCTCTGGTGATGTTCCTCTTCAAGTGTTTTCTGTCCAGCCGGATTGATTGGAGAAGAGTTCCTTCTGGTTTTCGGCATAATTATTCCTGGCCCAACCACCACCGAACGGAGCCTTGTGGGTGGAGGATTGGGAGTATGTGCTCTTGCAGCCAGTAGATCAATCTCTTCCCTTGCTGCGTCTGTCACCAATTGCTGCAAGGCCTCTTGAAAACGTAGCGTAAGATCTCTGTTGGTTGGAGGAACTTGTTGGATCCCTACCAGGTGTGCAAGTTGGTTTTCTGTGTTTGCTGCAGGATCTCGTGACGTGTTGCCAACATGGAAATTGCCTGGTGATTTTTGGTCATTCCCTGAACTACTTCTGCTTCCTGCCATTACTTTTAACAAGGTCAGAGGTTCAGCCCCTCCTTCTAGCGCCAATTGTTAACGTTGATTTCTGGATTGTATCAGAAAAGCCAACAAGGATTGGATTTTGACTATTAATTCAAAGAGAAAGAGATTCAGAGAGGGTAACGAAGACACAAGTTTTACGTGGTAAAACTCTGATGACTGGAGAAACGTCCACGGGTGGTTGAAGGATCAACCAAGCCAAAATCCATGATGAAAATATGATATTTACAAGCTCTCGATCTCTCTTTCTTCTCTCTGTATTTTTCTATTGCTTGCTGTCTATGCTATATTGCCTATATCTTTTCTGGACGAGATTATGGGTCTATTTATATGTTTATAGGACCCTAATCTGCTTTGTACAAGTAATACAGGATCCTTGTATTTAATTACAAATATTTACTTGCTTGAAGCTGATTGTCTTCTTTCTTGTTTTGGAGTCTTGTATGGAAGTCGAATGGGATTCTAGTAGTGCAGTCCAACTTAGACTTGTTTCCTTATAAGAATGTAGTCTTCGTAAAGAAATCAAGTTATTTCCTGATTGGGGACTCTTCTAACTTAGTGTTCCATTTTATTTGGGATTCCTTCCTAATGGATATCTTCTCATATTTAATGACTTAATCCGTGTGAATTGAGCACCAAGTTTTTACTCGGATCGTTTTTATTTCCGAGTAAGAGTAATACCTGATGGTCCCGAGTAGCGCCGTTTGAGCCCGAGTGGAAGCGTTGTTTAACCAGTCCCGAGTGTTGTTAACTGATGCCAAGTAAGTTTCATTCAATATACGCTTACTCAGGTTTTTTCTTCTTCGACACTATCTTGTAGGATATTTTCTGAATGCTTATCTGGATGTTTACCTGGCATTTTATCCTCTTTGTTTGATGACGTGTTCGTAAGGTAAAATTTATCTATGACAATATATATATATATATATATAAACTTTTAATTAGCAATGGTCAACTGTATTTTGATTTCAAAATAAGTGTCATGTTTCATCTTCTGAATGGTTTGTTGATTATTTTTTAATTTTTTAATTTTTTAATTTTTTTTATTGAAAACCGCCAACCTTGGTTTAATCGTCGGTTTTGGAGACCCTTAATCGTAATCGAACCGGATCAAAATCGGTTTTCTAACCGCCGGTTTGGGTATTGTTCCGGTTTTGACCGTACGTTTCCGGTTCAGAACCGTCGATTTAACCGAACAGTGTACACCTCTAGTTTTTTTCTCTTCAATTTTTTTTTTAATCTTTTTATCTTTTCACATTTTTATTTTAGCAATATGGGCTTTGATACATCAAAGAAAACAAACAGTAACAAATTATTAGCATTTCTTTTATTTTCATCCAAAAATCAGCAAAAAAAGTAGTTAATTATCGGAACATGAAAGTTGTGTACTACATTTAATTAGTAATGATAATTTCTTGAATTGCATCATCTCATATGAGTTCTAATGATAGCTAGTCTGTTCTATTGCTAAGGGATAAACACTTGAACAACTCCAAATATCACATAATTACTTGTTTGTATCTCTTAAATGTGATTTCTATATTCCAAATACTATTGCATCTTATTGTTTTTGAACCTAGTTAAGAAAAAAATTGTTTGTACCATGCCAAATATATTAACATGTTAGTGAAAATATCACTGTATCAATTTTGAAAAATCTCATAATAATAGCCCAGGAAATAAAAAATGAAACGATAAAAGGTAAAAATAGAAAATAAAAGAGGATAGTGATTTAGTGAAAAATGAGCCTATGATGACAAGCATGAGGATTTCAGTTTTAAGTGAAGTTGAAAGAGAAATAAGAACAACAGAAGGAGAGAAATAAAAAGAAATAAAAAATAAACGTGTAAATATTAAGGAAAAGAAGTTGAAAGAGAAAAATTAGTAGAGGAAATACAAATGTTAAACGGAGAAAGAGAAAAGAGCAAACCTTTCAAGAACCAGTGCAAGAGGCACCATAAACAATGTGGTAAAAATAAATCTGTAGGCCACCATAACCTATAAGCTCATCCCATCGTTAGCAACAAGTTTGGAAAATACATTCACACCGGTAAATATGACTTGAACTACTGACATTATAATTACAGGCTTCAACCCATCTATCATAGAACAAAAATATCCCATATCCACCATCTTAAGAGCTAGAACCAACTAAAAAACTAAGAACCAGGAAAAGAAATATTATAAACTCTCCAGAACCAACTATTCAACTCAAACTATGAAATTGTGAAAAGAAATATTACAAACTCGAAAACTACAAAAATAACCAGAGTGTTTTTTGCTGGAAAATTCCATCATATGGGGCCACACATGTGAACATTAAATGTGTTGTGCTATCTTTTGGTTAAGCCTAAATTAAAGTGATCTAATTAAGATTTAAAGTATTAAGGCTTAAGGGTATAATTGTTATGGAATTAATGTGTAGATACCAGAGTGCTATTTCTAATTTGTTGAGGGGCCGAATTAGAAATAGCCAACATATATTAATTTGATTATTATATATATTTAGGGTTATGGTCCCCAAATTACACGATACCTTTTGTTTGTTTCTCTGTATCCCATCAACAGAGCATCAAGAACACAGTTGGGTTCATAGAGGATCGTGATAATTTAGAAGACCACAACCCGTTCACAAATCTCCAGCAATGGATTCAGGTACGCTTCCGCTTTCTAGATTTAATTATTTTCTCTTGAATTGATATGGGTTATGTTATAATTATTTAGGGTTTGATTAAGTATGTATAGGAACATGTTTAGGTTAAACATCCAGATTAATTTTGTGCCTAAGCATGTTAATTGTGTTAATCGAACTCTTAACAAGTGGTATCAGAGCCACCCATAATCGATTCTTGAGAATTAAGATTTGGATTTTCAGTTTAAAAAAAAAATGGCTGTGTTCTTCTGGTTTATTAAAAAAAAAAAAAAGGTGTTGGAACTTGATCTGGGTTTTGTTTTGGGGTGATGGGTTGTGAATCGATGTTTGTTTTCGTCTGCTGGGTTTTCACACCCAAACCGACCTACACCCAGCCACCCACACCCATCGATTTCCTTCTCGGGTCAAGATCTATCGCTGGCAACACCAGGTCCTACATCTCCTCTTCTCGGTCAACGCGTAGTTTCAGGTGAGAACCCACGCGTTTTGCGACGACGATGGCGATCGTCGGGCTACCGCCACGATCTGGTTCAAATCGAACCAAGATCAGCCGCCGTTCGTTTTGTAGATCGGTGCTTCGTTCGATCACCGATCGATTGGTGCGCTGCTGCTTGGCCGCCGTTCGTCGCTTTCTGGTGGCTAAGGCGGCGGCAGCAAGAAGAGCTTAGGGTTTTCAGTCAATTTTTGCTCAGGCCCTTCTTTTGAAAATTTGAAATTCTTGAGGGACTGTTTTGCAATTTATTTGGGCCATTATGTGATTTTGATAACGTTTCGGGGTCAGTTTATAATTTTCAAAACTTAGAGGGCCTGTATGCAATTACGAAAGAGTTTTGGGGCAGATTTATAATTATTGAAAAGTTACTAGGGTCACCTTGTAATTTTCAAAAGTTTTGGGGACAGAATTTAATCATTGCAAATTACTGGGTCAGTTTATGATTTTAACAAAATACAGGGTTCGATTTGTAATTACTGAAAGTTGAGGGCCTTTCTGTAATTTTGCAAAATAAGGGATACTTTTGTAATTTTGATAAAACAAAATAAATTTTTATTTATTTTTATTTTATTATTAGGATCAACTTAAATTCAAATATTTGGTGGTATACCTTTTATGGTTAAATAAAGTAGTCCATCATTTTAAATGGATTAATTGAAACAAGATGTCACAAAAGTGACCTCTCTTGTGTAGATTGTTCATGAGGGATGTTGGATGTTCGTGTGTGTGTAAATTCATACGGGTATTAGCCGGCCCAAAGGAAGGTTAATACTTGGCCGAATTGCACACACATCTGTGGTGGTAAACATGTGATGATTATAAGGTTTTACATGTGAATAATAAGTCGATCCAAAGATAGATTTATTATTTAACATAAATTATTGTCAATGTTTGATCACTACAACAAGAATACCACTTACAATTAATATTATTGTCTAAAGACTTGATATTAATGTTATACTAGGTATCTTAAGATGGGACCGACCATTATTTGGTATATTTTTTATGGTTAAATAAAGTGGTCTATCATTCTAAATGGGCTAATTGAAACAAGATGTCGCCAAAGTGACCTCTCTTGTGTAGATTATTCATGAGGGATGTTGGATATTTGTGAGTATGTAAATTCATGCGAGTATTAGTCGGCCCAAAGGAAGGTTAATACTTGGCCGAATTGCACACACACCTGTGGTGATAAATATGTGACGATTATAAGGTTTTACATGTGAATAATAAGTCGATCCAAAGATAGATTTATTATTTGACATTAATTATTGTCAGCATTTGATCACTACAACAAGAGTACCACTTACAATTAATATTACTGTCCAAAGACTTGATATTAATGTTGTGCTAGGTATCTTGAGATGAGACTTACCATTATTTGAATTTGTTGATCATTGTATTTGGTTATTAATGTGAGCATGTTTGTGTGTTTGTTTTGTTCTCTTTCAAGCTAATGTTTTACTATATCTGCTAATCCCAACTATATACCCATGCTTAATGGGATCAACTTTAAGGATTTGGAAGGAGAACATTGAAATCGTTCTCGGCTACATTGATCTAGACCTTGCACTTCGGGTTGAGGGCCCCGTTTCTGTTACGGATGCAAGTTCTCCTGATGACAGGAAGAACTTTGAGAAGTGGGATCGCTCAAATCGCATGAGTCTTATGATCATCAAGCGCGGCATTTCGGAGGCATTTAGGGGTGGGGTATCTGAAAAGTTAACAAAAGCCAAGGAGTTCCTAACCGAAATTGAAAAACGTTTTGTTAAAAACGATAAGGTAGAAACAAGCACGCATTTGCAAAGCTTGATTTCTATGAAGTAAAAAGGCAAAGGGAACATTAGGGAGCGCATTATGGAAATGTCTCATATTGCTTTTAAGCTTAAGGCACTGATTCTCGAGCTGTCTGACGACTTGCTCGTGCATTTGGTATTAATATCTCTTCCTGCACAATACAGCCAGCTTAAGGTCAGTTACAACTGTCAAAATGAGAAATGGACTCTTAATGAGCTCATTTCTTACTATGTGTAAGAGGAAGAGAGACTGAAGCGAGACAGGACCGAAATTGCTCATTTGGCTAGCACCTCTAAGGATAAGGGCAAATTAGACAGGCAGAAAGCCGAGTCTAAAGCATTTTCATATTTGGGGATGTCTAGCTGAGGCAAGGCCTTACAGGCCACATGAAAAGAAAATTGGACTCCAAAACGGTGAGCAGCTAATTCATTGGCTACTCTGAGCTATCTAAGGGCTATAAGTCTTATGATCCCACACTTCGATCAATTTTTGAAATGGGAACTGTAACATTTTTTAAGGATGTTGAGTTTGGGGGAGAAATAAGGTTAGAGACATTGTCTTTGAGGAAGAATCGGTTTTGATTCCTACTATCGCTTTTGACAATGTGCAGGTTTCTATACCTGTCATTGATCGAGAAGTGAATTTGGATCCTCAACCAGACAATGTTGAACAATTACCTCATCACTTCAAAGCTGTGAGCAACTAATTCATTGGCTACTCTGAGCGATCTAAGGGCTATAAGTCTTATGATCCCACACTTCGATCAATTTTTGAAATGGGAACTGTAACATTTTTTAAGGATGTTGAGTTTGGGGGAGAAATAAGGTTAGAGACATTGTCTTTAAGGAAGAATCGGTTTTGATTCCTACTATCGCTTTTGACAATGTGCAGGTTTCTATACCTGTCATTGATCGAGAAGTGAATTTGGATCCTCAACCAGACAATGTTGAACAATTACCTCATCACTTCAAAGCTGTGAGCAGCTAATTCATTGGCTACTCTAAGCGATCTAAGGGCTATAAGTCTTATGATCCCACACTTCGATCAATTTTTGAAATGGGAACTGTAACATTTTTTAAGGATGTTGAGTTTGGGGGAGAAATAAGGTTAGAGATATTGTCTTTAAGGAAGAATCGGTTTTGATTCCTACTATCGCTTTTGACAATGTGCAGGTTTCTATACCTGTCATTGATCGAGAAGTGAATTTGGATCCTCAACCAGACAATGTTGAACAATTACCTCATCACTTCAAAGCTGTGAGCAGCTAATTCATTGGCTACTCTGAGCTATCTAAGGGCTATAAGTCTTATGATCCCACACTTCGATCAATTTTTGAAATGGGAACTGTAACATTTTTTAAGGATGTTGAGTTTGGGGGAGAAATAAGGTTTGAGACATTGTCTTTGAGGAAGAATCGGTTTTGATTCCTACTATCGCTTTTGACAATGTGCAGGTTTCTATACCTGTCATTGATCGAGAAGTGAATTTGGATCCTTAACCAGACAATGTTGAACAATTACCTCATCACTTCAAAGCTGTGAGCAGCTAATTCATTGGCTACTCTGAGCGATCTCAGGGCTATAAGTCTTATGATCCCACACTTCGATTAATTTTTGAAATGGGAACTGCAACATTTTTTATGGATGTTGAGTTTGGGGGAGAAATAAGGTTAGAGACATTGTCTTTGAGGAAGAATCGGTTTTGATTCCTACCATCGCTTTTGACAATGTGCAGGTTTCTATACCTGTCATTGATCGAGAAGTGAATTTGGATCCTCAACCAGACAATGTTGAACAAAACCCCATTCAAGATGAGGTAATTGTTTCTGATGAACAAACTCAACAACCTCAAGAACCAGTGCCATTGAGGTGATCCACTAGAGAAAGGAGAAATGTTATTCCAGACGATTTTACGTATTTCTCCAGGAACATGAGGAAAATATTGGAATGATGGAAAATGATCCAATCAATTTCCATCAAGCCATGCAGGGTTCCAACTCTCAAAAGTGGATTGATGCCATGAATGAGGAGTATAAGTCTATGCAAGACAATAAGGTTTGGGTACTTATCCCATTACCAAAAGGTGTGAAGTTCATTGGCTGTAAATGGATATTTAAAACCAAAGGGATTCGAAAGGTAATGTGGAGAGGTATAAAGCTCGTCTTGTAACTCAAGGCTTTACCCAAAAGAAAGGGATTGACTATAAAGAGACTTTCTCTCCGGTTTTCAACGAAAGACTCTTTTAGGACAATCATGGCATTTGTTGCATATTTTGACCTTGAGCTTCATCAGATGGATGTCAAGACGGCGTTTCTCAATGGTAACATTGACGAAACAATTTATATGGTGCAACCATAAAACTTTGAGTCGGGAGACCCAAAGAATATGGTTTGCAAATTGACAAAATCCATTTATGGACTCAAGCAAGCTTCCCGTCAGTGGTACCATAAGTTTCATCAAGTGATAATCTCGTTTGGTTTTGAGATAAACATTGTTGATAATTGTGTGTATCACAAATTCAGTGGGAGTAAGCACATATTCCTGGTTTTATATATCGATGATAACTGCTTGCCATAAATGATATAGGCATATTGCATGAAACCAAGAGATTTCTATCAAAGAATTTTGAGATGAAAGATCTTGGTGACGCCTCTTTTGTATTAGGGATTCAGATACAACGAGATCGTTCTCGGGGTATTCTTGGATTATCACAAAGGAGCTATATCGATACAGTGCTCAAAAGGTTTGGCATGCATAACTGCAAACCAGGTGACACCCCCGTCGCTAAGGGAGACAAGTTCAGTCTCAACCAGTGCCCTAAAAGTAACCTTGAAGTTAAGGAAATGCATAAGAATCCCTATGCATCAGCTGTAGGGAGTCTAATGTATGCTCAGGTGTGTACGCGTCCGGATATTGCGTACATTGTTGGTATGTTAAGCAGATATTTAAGTAACCCTGTAATGGATAATTGGATAGCAGCCAATCAGGTTATAAGGTATTTGAAGAGAACAAAATATTACATGCTCACATATAGGAGATCGGATCAGTTTGAGATCATAAAGTATTCCGACTCTGATTATGCTGGATGCCAAGACAGTAGGAGATCCACATCAGGCTACAAATACTTGTTGGCTGGTGAAGCTATATCTTGGAGGAGTGCCAAAAAGACACTCATAGCTTCTTCAACCATGGTAGCAGAGTTTGTAGCATGCTATGAGGCATCCAACCATGGAATATGGCTGCGGAATTTTGTCACTGGGCTGCGCATTCTGGAGGGTGTTGAAACACCACTCAAACTATATTGTGACAATAAGTCAGCAATGCTATATTCTAACAATAACAAGAGCTCATCTAAGTCAATGCATATTGACATTAAGTTCCTTGTTGTGAAGGAAAGAGTACAGAGTGGACATATATCCATAGAGCACATTGGGACAAACTCCATGATAGCGGATCCGCTTTCAAAAAGGATTACCACCCAAGGTCTTTCATGAGCACACTGCTCATATGTGTGTTATTTTGTTTGAGGATATCACATTATAGTAGGAGTTTGTATAATTTTGTATTGTATTGCTCTATATTTTTTATTTTGGATATATTTATGCATTTATGCATTTGGATATTTTTCTGATCAGAAATAAAGTATTCGGTTAATTACACTCTGTTACATTGTGTTAAGTTTTGATCTCACTAAGGAATAAAGTAGGACCAGTTGGAATAGACATGTATAGATCACATTGCATGTAATTTCCATGCTACGCATCAATGATTGATTTATGTCATTTGGTTATGTTGGTATACGTGACCATTGATGGGTTTAGTCACGCTAAATGTGACGAAAGCTGCTTTGATCCTATGTTGGCATAATCAATGGACGAGATTGTTCGGATATACCCTAAAATTGTGATAGCAAAATTTTGGAGCTCATAAAGTCATACACATTTGTAAAGTTACATATGTGGCCCAGTGGGAGATTGTTGGAAAATTCCATCATATGGGGCCACACATGTGAACATTAAATGTGTTGTGCTATCTTTTGGTTAAGCCTAAATTAAAGTGATCTAATTAAGATTTAAAGTATAAATGCTTAAGGGTATAATTGTTATAGAATTAATGTGTAGATACCAGAGTGCTATTTCTAATTTGTTGAGGGGCCGAATTAGAAATAGCCAACGTATAATAATTTGATTATTATATATATTTAGGGTTATGGTACCCAAATTACATGATACCTTTTGTTTATTTCTCTGTATCCCATCAACAGAGCATCAAGAACACAGTTGGGTTCATAGAGGATCGTGATAATTTGGAAGATCACAACCCGTTCACAAATCTCCAGCAATGGATTCAGGTACGCTTCCGCTTTCTAGATTTAATTATTTTCTCTTGAATTGATATGGGTTATGTTATAATTATTTAGGGTTTGATTAGGTATGTATAGGAACATGTTTAGGTTAAACATCCAGATTAATTTTGTGCCTAAGCATGTTAATTGTGTTAATCGAACTCCTAACATTTTTAACTATGAATTGAAAACAAAAAAATAGAGATTACAAGGGTTTGGACTCATCAATGGGCAGTGACCAAGGTCTCTGTTAAGAAGGAACCCAGGTCTCTGTGAAGTGGGAACCTAAACCTATCAAATAACTTGCACCTAAACCGATATGTACAGGCAGATTATATATACAGGCAGTGGAGGAGCTGCCCATAATCAGCTTGGCTGGACTATAGCCAAAAATAGGGGGAAAAGAAATTATATATATATCTAATTTTGGGAAAATAAAATTCCGTTGATTTTGTATAAATTTAGATTTTGTATAAATCTAAATTTAGGCTTATTTGACACCAGCATTCATTAGATTGATGTTTTATAGGTAAGTTATAAGCCATGGGTCATGCTAATATACAAATTCGGTATAGTTTCAGAAGTGATTTTAGTCAATGGATTCCACTAAAATTATTTTTAAAAAGAAATAAAGAAAAATTGATCGCTTTTACATAATGATATTTTAATAATGCAAATTTTTCTAAGTGAATCAATGCAAAACCATATAAGGTGATCAATGAATATATGAATCAAAAGTAGTCAGGACGAAGGTGTAGTCAGGACTTTTTATTCGACAAATCAATTTTTCATATCACAACATTTTAGTTGTTATCAGGTCAAAAAAATACATGGAAAATGGAAATATAAAGTCTGTTTCAAAAATAAGTAAAATAAACAATAAAAAATCATTTATATTTTACTAAAAAGTAATATTACTTTATTCAAATTTGATATCCAAATCTGGTGTCCAAACGATATGGTAAGACTCTAATCAATTCATTTAAATTGGATTAGATTTATATGATTTAAATGAATGAACTTAAGTGTTGTCACATCATTTGAATGCACTATATTTGAGTAAAGTAACACTACTTTTGCATTAAATTTTAACTTTACATAATTAAGATGGTAAGAAAATTGAGTTTTATTTAATGAATTTTATATAGTATGAGATTTTACATTTAAATTTAGGAAGTTTCAATTGTATAATTCATAACTAATTAAAATATAAATTAATATTTCAAAGTAGAATAGAGATAATTTCACAATTATGGATTTTTTCATTATTATTTATTTAAGAATATTTTTATAATCTATTTATTTAAGATTTTGTTATTGAGAATTTTATTGTTTTTGTTTTAATTTAAAGCTAAGATAACTATTTTAACTAAATTAAATTAAATAATAATAAAAGTAAAAGCATACTTTCATAGGTTTTTTAAATAGTTGATTTTCAAATATTTAATCAAATGAATTAAAGTAATGAATTTTATTTTTTAAAAAAATGGGGACTAAATTAATGAATATGATAATGACTTATATGTGAAAAAAGTGAAACTTTTGTAAAACTTTGCCTATAATAATTATGAGTTCAAATAAACTATATATATATATATTATGAATGATAATTATTAATAATCACATATGTTGGAAAAAAATTATAAAACAAAGACTAATTGTAAATCTTTTTTTAGTTAATTCAAATTGTTTTTATTAATATAATTTGCACCACAAATAATATAATCTTTACTTTACAATATATTGAAAATCAACTCCTCTAAATACATAATACATCTAGTATTGTAAACATCCTACCAAAACTACCGCGAATTATGCTACGAAATGACAGTTAACAAGTTGTCCATAACAGCGGAGCTCTTTCGAATGCTTCGGAATAAAATAAAATAAAATAAAAAGAAATTAAAAAAAAAAAAAAACTAAGTTCGCACCACAAATTTTAGTAATAAAGAAGTACAGAGATGATTAAAAAAAATGTAAAAGATAAATGAAAATGGTAACCTCACATGGACCATAAAGAAGGCAATTGGGGTGGACTAACTGTGATGTGCTACTTATATACTGATTAGTGATAATTGATGGCTTATTTGAAAAGTAAGGAAAGATAGAAGCCGTGAAGATTGGGGCGGAGTTAGGGATGCACGTTTGAGGATTGAGGATGGATATAGGTCCCTCCATCCCCACTTCCTAGACCCTTTTTCTATCCCCCATTTTTTCATTTGGGAAAAATGGGGATGGGGATGGGGATGTGGATGTTTGGGGGAAGGTCCCCCCATCTCCATCTCCATCTCCATCTCCATCTCCATCTCCATCCCCATCCCCATCCCCATCCCCATCCTCATCTCTCCATTTTTCCAGTTTTTTTTCTGTTTTCTCATATCCTTGGTTCCTCATTTTCCTATTTACCTATTTAAATAAAAATTATAAATTAAATTTTTAAAAAACAAACCTTTCATTACAAATAAAAAATATTAACGTATTACAAATTCAACATAAAATGTTTCAAATAATTCAAATACATATTATAATTATATTTATATACTTTACGAGGAAATGGGGAAATTGGGAAATGGGGATGGGAAGGAATCTCTCCCATCCCATCCCCATCTCCATCTCCATCTCCAGCCCCATCTCCATCCCCATCCCCATCCCCATCCCCATCCCCATTTTAATTTGGGGATAAAAATCATCCTCATCCCTCCCATTTTCCCATTTTCCCATTTTCTCTAAAATAAAATCCCCAAATAGAGATGGAGTGGTGGACTCTGGTGATTAATGATAATTGATCCGCATTGATTGTCGAACCTGTGATAATTAAGTATTTACTAATATTGTATTGGCTAGTTCTTGTCTAATCTTTAAAGACAACTTTTAATAAACAAAGATTTCCGAATTGGAATGGTGGGAAATTAACAAAGCTCACGCCTCCTCAATGGTCAGATTGTATCAGATAGACTGCACAAATACACCATATTTGGAATGTTCCCCAAAATCAAAACTAGGCTTGAAACGGTGTTTTAGAGATGAAAAATAGGCTTATATTGCTGGTTCTGGAACCAGAATAAGCAGCGGAAACTAGGAGAGTAACAAAAAATTCACCATCATCAATTATATCTTGAAAACTCTGTTGCAATACTAATTTAATAAACAAAAATAAGGATAGAAATACCCACGAAGATAGACGATTAAACAATTCCTGCAACCATAATAAAAATGAGAGCATAGAAAAAACCCGTAAAGATTGACAATGAAACAATTCCTGGAACCACAATCTTCCAACCCTAGCCTCCAACATTTATGTACAAGAGGAGTGGGCCTCTTAATTTATTTTTCCTCTCTCGGTTTCAATAGGAAAACCCTAAAAAAAAAAATACAGCCCTTTTCTTTTTTTTCTATTCTATTTCATACATCTTTAAATAGTATCTCATTTTTATTTAATTAAAACAATTTTAATTAAAATAAAATTGAATATTTATTTAAATCAAAATCTTAATCAAATCAAGATTTGAAAAAAAAAAAAAACCAAATTTTCTCCCTTCCATGAAGAGAAAATACGTTTTTAAATAGTATCCTTTTTGTTTAATTAAAATTCCGATCATATCAAGATTTGAAAAACAAATCTTCTCCCTTCCATAAATAGAAAATACATATTTTAATAGTATCATTTTTGTTTAATTAAAATCTCAATCATATCATCATTTGAAAAAAACAAATCTTTCATTTTGATTATATTTTATTTAAAACATAATAGTCTAACCTATCATTAAAAAAATGAGATAAAACTAAATATCTTTAAATATTTAAATTAAATAAGTTCATTATCTAATTTAATTAATTAATTAATTAATTAATTCTAAATTAATTAATTAATTAATTCTAAATTAATTAACATATTTAGTCATAACAACACTTGTCATAATATGTGACATACACATGGACATTCTTTTAAATTGTCACATGTAGAATAGAAAAATAATTAATTCCAAATTAATTATCAATATTATATATATGTTCATCACGGTGTTTTGAGGAGTAGACTTGGGTACCTATAGACTTATAATTTCAAACTCCAAAAACCTAGTTTATTAATTGATCCAAATTATTAATTCTAGATTTACTCCATTAAAAAAACTAGAATTGAATTCTTGAATTTATAAGATAAATTATCAAAAGAAAATATTTGAATAACCCATTGATATAATCACTTCATATAAATTAATCATCCATTCATAATTCATAATTAGAGTTATGTTTAAAATATGTCAATCTCTCTAATTACATCTTTCTCCTTGAATACCTACGATTCTTTAATAAACAATTAATTCATAATTGTAGTATAAATTGATTGCTCTACTCGAAAAACTATTTTATAACTTCCTATATGAAGGAATGGATTCCGTACCTATAATTAACATTCCTTGCTATCTATTATATTGTGTGTTCAAGATATAAGGTTTACGATCTAACATAAAGATCTTACCGAGTAAATCAAGAGACACAATATAACAAGTAAGAGTTTATTAATTATTAAGGATTAAGATTATTCTGTATATTATCATCTGAATGATGAATATAATTCTTTTTGCATAACGGAGCTTATAAGAGAATTTAATTAATCTCGGTCCAATCCTATATAATCTTATTATATAAAGTACCTCTATCTTGATGTCACCATATCAACAATACGGATAATATTGTTCCATTCTAAATGGTCATAGACCGTACTAGTAATTTCAAAGATTTTAACTTTAATTATTAATTATGGACAATTTAAATTATTATCTTTAAATTTAATCCTCAGTATGTAACTATTATATACTAAGTTTAAGGTGACATAAATAATCATGGAATTTTTATAATATTTATTTAACATATTACAGGCTAATATGTGCAAGCAAATGTATTTATTTTTAAAATCTTCTAGGGCTCTAATCCTAACATATTTATGGGGTGGTGTAATTAGAATTTAGAACAATGTGCTTTGTGAGAAGGTTTCTAGGGTATGATGAATTCCGATTTTAGGATTTCCAACTTTTACATTTTAGATCGTTCTTTATATTCATTTTTTAGATTTCAAATGCCTTGAAAATACAAACAAAATGTCTTAAAGAGTTGATCCTTTTAAGAATTCAGACTCAAAAACACAAACACCCCTTAAATGTATATATATGATAATACAATCAAAATAAGCATAATAAAATATAGGGATGGTAAAATAACCCGCAAAACCTGTAATTATGGGATGTGAATGGGTTGCAATTTCATTGGGGGGGGGGGGGGGGGGTATAATGGAACCCGTAATGGATATGGGACGAGGATGGGTTTTATAATTCTAACCATACCCCTCTTAAATTATAATATTTATTTGGGGGAGGGGGGAATAGATAATAGAATCCGCAATGGATATGTGACGGGGATGAGTTTTATAATTCTAGTCATACCCTTCTTAAAATATAATATTTATTTAGTTTATTATTTAGTTCAATATTTATGTTTTAATATGATTAAATTTATTTGTTTAGTTTTCAGAATTGTATTTATGAGATGATTTTCAAAAGTTTTTTTAGAATTACTTTATATATTATATCATATTCATTGGAATATATATTAATTATTTTAATAAACATTTTTTTTAATTTTAATAAATAATTTAGATAAATTGGTTAAATGTGATAAATTGGGTGAGGATAGGGAAAGTATACCCCGCTATATCTATTAAGGGGTTTAATGAGGGGATGAGTTGTCAATTAGTTATAAAGTTGTTTCCACGTAAAAAATAGCAAACTTTAGGGGAGTTTGGTGTAATTAGTTCAAAGTAAATCGATTAATACTTTTTTTTATCTTTTTAGTATATGGGTTGTGATTGCATTTTATTATTAATAATATTATATGAATTACAACAACTACAATTGGATTGGCGGGACCTATCAAGATCGGACAATATAAGTAGGGGTGGACATGGTTCGATTCGGTTCGGTTTTGATCAAAACCATATTGAACCGACATATATTCGGTTTTTAAAAATATGAATCGGTTTGAACCGTTTGAATTTGAAAACCGAATTGAACCGAACACCTTTATCTCGGTTCGGTTCGGTTCGGTTCGGTTCAATTCGGTTTTGGGCCTAATGGGCTTTAAAGGTTTTTTAATATGTTTTTTTTTTTTAATTTTTTAGGGTTTTTAAGTTGCATTTTTGGCATTTAGCCTTAAACTTTTTTAAGAAATCATAATATGTAAAAATTAATTTAAACAAAATACAATCCAATTTTGAATCTGAATCTGAAATTTCAATTATATTCGGTCTACACACTCAATCAAAATATAAAATCATCATTATTTCTATAAATATAAGTACAAAAATGTAGTATATATATGTAGTACAAAAATAAAACACCATCAACAAACAATCCATAATAAAATTGAACCTCACAAAATAATTAATTAAGACAATTCGGTTTATTCGGTTCGGTTCGGTTTTGTATGTCCAAAACCGAAACCGAACCGAATTCAATTCGGTTTTTAAATTTGAAATTGGTTTGAACCGAATATAAACTATGAACCGAACCAAACACCCTTTTTCGGTTCGGTTCGGTTCGGTTCGGTTTTTATGCCCACCCCTAAATATAAGTGCAGCCTGGATAATTACTCCCATAAAAAAGGAGAAAATTCTGATGAGACTCGAATCCCTTATCACCATCACTATGAAAGGAATGTGCACTACTATCTCTACTTAGATATCATATGCAGAGCCGGTCTTGAGGTTCTTGAGGTCCGGGGCAAACCCAAAAATAATAATCACATTAAAGATGCAGTAAAATCATAAAATAAGTAATACTGACAAGTGATAACTAAAATAAGTAAATAACAAACAAATAACAAAATAACAATATTAAATAAAACACTAATAACTAAAATTAATAGCAAACAAACTAACAAATTAACAACCTGTCAATCATAGTGAAACATTGAAAGTTCAAACAGAATAATAAAAAAAAAAACAGATCGAGAGATTAAAATAAACAATATAAACAAAATTTATAGAAATTGGCAATCCTGCAACTAGAGCCGGTCCTGAGGTGGTCTAGAAATTCAAGCAACTGACAGTCCTACAAGCGGAGTCGGTTTTGAGGTCCTAATAGTTACTGCAAGATTGATTTTTTTTCTTTTAGAAAATACAATATAAACAATTAATAATTACTCGGATTAAAAAAAGAGAATGGGCAATGCAATATGTCTGCCTGGAAGCATAAGTAACAGAGGAAACTAAAGAAGTCAGCAACGTTGCCAAAATATCACACACAACAAGACCAACATCCGCCTATGAAAGCTTACCAAAAGCAATTTGTTTGACCACACAAAAAGCATCGGACTCCATCGGTACTAAGCCAGTATCAATAGGTAGCTCGATCCTTTTCATGATCATCATAGCTTCCGCCACTTCGGGTGTATGAATTAAAAGAGAGATGATGATTGAATTAAAACCAAATTATTCTATGAAAGCAATTAATAGCAATAAATTGGGTGAATGTGATCAAGGGATGAAAAGCACTAGGTAATCAATTATCCCTAAATATACTCAATATAAGGAATTAACTTTGTTAACATGATTCAACTCAAGTCTAGGGTTCATTATTATCTTTAGTATGATTATTAATATATGATCCTAAGATGAATCAAGTATTCTCAATCATAATTCACCCATAAGTCAATGACGCAAACTATAATCGAGAATCCTCTAAGCACAAGAATTTATGAACCAAAATCTACTTTGCACAACTCAATGCTAAAGATCGATTTTATCCATTTAAATGAACATTGATCAAGAATGGGTATAATTCAATACTCTAATCTCAAATCTCAAAATTATCCAAACCCTAAACATGCATCAATGTATGGTCACACATCAACACACATAAAAGATTAAGATATAAGATGAATTGAATAACTTAAAACTTGAATTGTAAATAAATAGTTAATTTCAAACATGAGCATTCATATAAGATTCACATTGATTCCTAATTATGAATTTTGTTACACATCATAGAGATGAAGAAAAAAGAAAAGATTGAATTTATAGAACTGTTGGCCGAAAATTCACTCGGGATGAGGAATTTCAACTAACACCCTTGAGACCTCTACCACAAAGGTTGTGGTCGGGGGTGGTACCCTTGGTACCTAGTTTATGCGTGTAATAAAGAAGATTCAGACGAGTGATGAAAAGATACGTATAGGATATGTAAAAGAAATCTTATTGTTTTTTATTTATGCTAGTGAATCAAAGGTGACATATAAAAACCATTCTAAACTATCGGTCTATCTGGGTTAAATAGAGGGTGGCGGCTTCGTTCCTATCGATAAGTATAGAGAATGGAGTCAGTGTTCTCCTTAGAGAATTTAGGCCAAAACAAAGTTCTGTTTACTATGATGGGTGTTCAGAATGAAGATGATTCAAATTTGGATCCTCTTGTGGATTTAGATTCAGCTCTCTCCTTCTGCGTGCTATCGTCAGTCCATTTACACAAGGTCCAATTAGATTTAACTTGTCATTTCCCCGCCATGAATATCTCAATCAAATTCTCCCTTATCGGACAAGATCTTCTGTTTAAATATCATTGACCTTTGTTAATCAACGGATTCGAGGATAATTTTGAGGGAGATAAGTTTGTTTCCTCTTTGAATTCGATGACATGATCTACACACACGTTGTCTCCTCTGACTTGAACACTGGTGATTGAGTTGGGGTTGGAGTCAGATTTCTTATTTTAATCGGGAAATTTTCCCTCCATTATTGCTACCAACAATCTTGGTGAAAATCCTCTCATTAATTACACTAGTGACGTGGCGAGCACAAACCGGTGTATTTCCCAAAACAATCCGGCTGTATTACGGCCGTTCCCATAATTCGAGGCAATCCTACTGAAGATTCTACGTCCATGTCGTCGACATCACTGCTTCATCCTGTCTTATTTAAACCCAGCTGTTCCACCGCCTTCCTCACACTCTATTTTCTTTCAAACAAATTCTCAACGAAACCAAATTGCCTCTCGAGCAGTACATTTGCTTTCTTTTCTTTTGTCGAACTCGTAAACCTCATTCTACCATGTTAAAAATTATCCATGAATCCGTCAATTCTATTGTGGATGGCACAGAAGTTTCCAGTCTCGGCCATGGAAAGCGCAAGCAAAAGGATTTCAACAGCGCGACTCCCCCTAAGTACGCAACACTGCCGCTCGAACAGGAACTTAGCCATTGGGATTGGGTTCTCTAACAAATCTGACAACCCTCTAAACTTGGTTGACGAAGACTCCGATAGGGAACTTCCATGGTGGCATTGACAGATATGAACCGACTGAGCATTGTAATGCTCTCTGTCAGGACCTGTACCTGTTACAATAGAAATTGGGGAATCCAGGTCCATGATGTCTGTGATCTTTTCTGGATTAGCCTCAATGCCTCTCTCTTTGACCATAAAACCTAAGAACTCCCCGTAATTACCCCGAATGCACATTTGGAGGGGTTCAGTCGCGTCTGGTTTTCCCTCAAGATCAGAAAGGTTCTGTAAAGGTCTTAATGATTCTCTTCTACGGTTCGTGACTTGGTAATCATGTCATCAATGTACACCTCTATCGACCTTTCAATTTCAGGTTTGAACAGTCGATTGACCAGCCACTGATATATAGCAATTACATTCTTAAGCCCGAACGATATCACCTTGTAGCAGTATAGACTTTGCCCGGTGATAAAGCTAGTATTGTCCTGGTCGACGGGGTGAATCATGATCTGGTTATTCCCCAAAAATGCATCCATAAAGCTCAGGAGCTTGTTCCCTATTATGGAGTCAACCAGTTGATCAATTTTTAGGAGAGGAAAGTTGTCCTTCTGGCATGCCCGATTGAGGTTGGTGTAGTCGACACACATGCGCTATTTCCCATTTGCCTTAGTAACCATTACCATGTTGGCGAGCCAGTCAGGATACCGGGCTTCCCTAATGAAGCCGACCTTGATCAACTTATCAACCTCCTCTTGGATTATAACATTTCTCTTCGCATTGAAATGTCACTTCTTTTGCTTGACAGGTTTAATGGTGGGATTGATCGTCAACCTGTGGGAAGCCTAGGACAAGGGGATCCCTGGCATCTCGTCATGTCTCCATGTAAAAATATCGTTGAACTCCCGGAGCAACTCGATCAATCCCTCTTTTATCCCAGTTTCCAGTGAAGCTCCGACCTTAACCATTTTGGTTGGATCATCCTCCCTCACCGGAACCTTTTCAAACTTATCTATAGTATGACCACTGCCCATTCTATTCCTTGTTGTTCTTCCTCTGTCACCCAAGAATCACTTTCTAGATGATTAGCGGACTTTGATTCTTCCTGGTTCATCCTTGGTACTTTCTGGTTTTGGATTGTTGTCACTTGTGAAGAATGCCTTGCCAGTACTGTCGAGTTGGAAGAGACTGCATAACATTTTCTGGCTGCTAGCTGATCACCATATATCTCGCCTATTTTATTCCCAACCGAAAATTTTAAGGTGTTATGGTAGACCGATAAGACTTTCTTGATGGATGATAAGAATGGCCTTCCTAGTATAGCATTGTAGGCTATTGGAAGGCCGACTATAATAAAGTCTGTCATTATGTTCTGGTTGAGGGGTGCAGTTCCTGCAATAACGGGAAGTATCTTCGATCCCACTGGCATGACAAAGTCACTTGTGAAACCATACAGAGGAGTCGTGTAGCTATTATAGCACCACTGCTTTAGGTTAAGTTTCTCCAAGGTATCTTTGAAGAGGACATATACATTACTACCAGAATCGATAAGCACACGATGGACCACGCAGTTACCGATCTATACTGTGGCCACTAAAGGGTCATCGTGGGGTTAAACAGTGTCGTAGACGTCCACCTCCGAGAAAATAATTTGAGCAGACTAAGACATGCTAGCAGTGCTCTGTTCTAGCCTAAAAATGCTTCGACTTTAATCCATACGAGAAATCTTCCTCGCGTGGTTTTTTCTGGCATTGTTAGAGGATCTAGCCAAGGTGGGACCTCCACTGATAGTATGGATGACTTAGATTTTCTACATCAAATCCTTCTGTTTACCTCTTTGCTTCTATTCATCTTCCTAGATTTCTGCTTGCACCTCCTTCCCTATCTGGATGCTATCTCTGACTTGTTGTAGGAACTCCATCAAGTAACCTCCCCTTACTAGAGCCTCTATCTGGTTGCGTAGGCTGTAACACTCTGATGTGTTAGCCCGATATCTTCATGGAAGTCACAGTACTTGTACCGGTTTCTGGCATCCACTGGTGCTTTCATTGGTGCCGACTTTCTCAGCAACCCTTTATCTCAGATGGCGAGGTAAATTGTTTCCCAAGAAGCATTCAGAGGGGTATAATGGCTGAACCCCCTCTCATCTTGGGTTACGGGAGCTAGCCCTTTTGGAGGAGAGAAAGCCCGAGGAGAAGTTCTCCTTATTGGAAATCGATCCTGTTGATATTGAAATATGAAACGACGGTATGTCGACTTGTTAAGGGGTTTGTTTTGAATCCTCTGAACCGGTGTCAGTTTAGGCACCACCTTCTTCTAGCACTTCCCTGTTCTCATATCGTCATGCTCTAACTTGATTTTTAGCTGTTCCTCGATCTCTATCTGCTCTAGAGCCCAATCGTAAGCTTCTTGATAGGTTTCTGACACATACTTGGTGAATGATCGGAACAGCTTTCCTGCCCACAGGTTTCTACAGAAATTGGCCAAGGTCTCTTTCTCTATAAGGACTCCCATATGGAAAACTTCCTTGTGGAACTGCTCCACCTAAGCTCAGAGGCTTTCCCCTCTCTCCTGGATCACGTACTGTAAATGGATGAGATCCTTTGGCCGGGGTTTGACGCCTTGGAATTACTAACAGAAATCAGTTGACAGCTTTGTGAATGAGTCCACACTACCAATGGGTAGCATCCTGACCCAGGTCTTGGCATAGTCTGTCAGAGTGGTAGGGAACATCCGGTACATAACGACCCTAATTATGTTATGGACCTCCATCTGTTGGACGAAACTCTCTAAGTGGCTCAAAGGGTCCTTCATGCCAGAGAATTTATCTGAGGGCATCTTAAACTTCAGCGGGAGTTTCGCTTTCTGAATTCTTCTAGTAAATGAAGCGTTCATCTCGCTCAAGGGGTCCTTCTTGGCCTTCTTATTTTTCCCTCTTTTTAACTTTTGGATCTTCTTCTGTATTTTAGCCAGCTGGTCCCTCAGACGCTTATTTATGTGATTCTTGGAATCGACCTCAAAGTTCTCATTGTCAGATCCTTCTGATGAGCTGGATACTTCTACTTTATCCTTTTTAGGGGTGGGCTCCGATTGTGTAGATCGTCGGCTATCGCTAGCCTCAGCTCGAGGTTCTCTTCTTGAGGTCGCCGGTTGAGGGGGGCTGCGAGATACCCTTGGTGGGGAGTTGGCTACTGACTTGACAATCCAATTGGAAAAGCTAAACTTGAAATAGTGGTGTTACAATAGCTACACTACCCTGCTATATGGGTTTACTGGGGACTCAACCACACCCGTGGGATAAAAAATCCTACCAGTGATCATTGGAGCCACACCTCTCCAGCAGAATATCATGACCGACTTCGTGGTGGTGGATACCCCATCGACCTACAATGCAATATTAGGGAGGTCATTTTTATCATCCTTGAAAGGAGTCCTTTCCATTTACCACAACGTCCTGAAGTTCCCAGTAAGAGACAAAGTGGGGGAAGTTCGGCGTGATCAGCAAGTGGCTAGGAGATGCTACGTAGTGTCGGCTAACTCAACGGCTCTAGCAAAATAACTCGCCTAGGTGACAACGATCCAAGACAGGGCAACCCCTACATTAAACCTAGGAGATGTAGGGTCCACCGATCACCTTGAAGACGACCTCATAATGCCCGACATGGAGGAACAAAGAAGGGAATGGGCCAGCGGCCATTTAGTGGATAAGTTAGAAGAGATTCCTGTCCGAGTGGGCGATCCCTCGAAGATCGTCAAAATCAGAGCCACCCTTGAGTCGGGGGTGAAAGAGGGTTTGTTAAGGCTCCTCACAGAGTTCAACGATATTTTTGCTTGGAGTCAAGCTGAAATGCCAGGGATCCCAATGACATTAGCTGCTCATCGACTGGCAATGGATTCGGCCTTCAAGCCCATTAAACAAAAAAGGCTCCACTTTAACACCGAAAGGAATGTTACGGTTCAGGAAGAGGTGGACAAACTGACCCGGACGGGCTTCGTTTGAGAAGCACATTATCCCGAGTGGATCTCCAACGTGGTCATGGTCACAAAGGCAAATGGAAAGTGGAGCATGTGTGTTGATTACACCGACCTCAACCGGGCATGCCCGAAGGACAACTTCCTTCTACTAAAAATTGATCAGCTAGTTGACTCTACCTTAGGAAACAAGCTCCTGAGCTTAATGGATGCATTTTCAGGGTACAATCAAATTATGATGCACCCCACGGACTAGGAAAAGACCAGTTTTATCACAGCGTAAGGTTTGTACTGTTACAAGGTGATGCCTTTCGGGCTCAAGAATGCTTGAGCTATTTATCAGCGGCTAGTCAATTGGTTGTTCAAGCCCAAAATCGGGAGGTCAATGGAGGTGTATATCGACGACATGATCTGAGCGACATTCGTGGAACCTTCATGATTTTAAGGGAGAACCAGATGAGGTTGAACCCTTCCAAATGTGTCTTTGGGGTAACTGTAGGGAAGTTTTTGGGCTTCATGGTCTATGAGAGAGGCATAGAGGCTAACCCTGTAAAGATCATGACTATCCTGGATCTAGAATCCCCCACATCTCTTAAACAGATTCAAGCATTGACCGGACAGGTAGCAGCGCTCAATAGGTTCATCTCTAGGTCTACCGACAAGTGTCTACCATTCTTCAAAGCCATCAAGCAGGAAAGAAATATGAAATGGGATCAGGAGAGTGAACAAGCTTTTCTAGCCTTGAAAAAATACCTGTCAAGCCCTCCACTGCTGGTTAAGCCAAGTCCTAAAGAAGAGCTAGAAATCTACTTGGCCGTTTCAAAAACCGCTGTATGCTGGGCCTTGGTCAAGGAATGCGGGGATATCGTCCAGCGACCTATTTACTACGTAAGTCAATCTCTAACTAAGTCTGAAAAGAACTATACCCTGTTAGAGAAGCTCATTTATACCTTGGTGACCTAGGTAAGGAAGCTTCTTCCCTACTTCCATGCTCATTCAATAGCAGCGGTGACAGACCAACCCTTCCGTCAATTCTTACAAAGGCTGGATGCTTCCGGAAGGCTTGTTTTATGGGCCCTGGAACTTACCCAATTTGATTTAAGGTACAAGTCTAGGACCGCTATAAAAGCTCAGGCACTAGAAGACTTTATAGCAGAGCTCTCAATACCCTCAGGCCAAGTAACCCCTAAGGTAACAGATGTAGCCCGTGAGAGGATTCCAGAATCTGACCGCTGGCCGGAGGGTTACGAATCATGGATCCTCTACACTGATGGAGCTTTCGGGCAAGCTGGGGGAGGAGCGGGCATAGTCCTAATCGACCCAGAAGGAACTGAGTGCTGCCATTGTTTTAGATTTGAATTTAAAGTCACGAACAATGAGGCAGGGTATGAAGCCCTTCTAGCCAGAATAAAGGCAGCCATAGAGCTGGGGGTTGATTACCTGAATGTTAAGAGGGACTCTTCGCTCGTGGTCAACCAAGTTTCCGGGGAGTATCTGGAAAAAAGGGATAATATGATCGCTTACCTGAAATTGGTTCAATAACTCAAGAGCAGATTTAATGGATTTAAAATCGAGTAGATACCTCGACAACTGAATCATCGAGCTGACGTACTTGCCAAGATAGTTGCATATGGTGGCCAGAAATTACCCCATGAAATCCTTGTCCAGTTATCCCCCTACCTAGCACAATGACAGGTAAGGAAACTTATACCTTGGATCAACAACCTTGCTGGATGGATCCAATAGTGGATTATCTACAGAATGGGAAACTTCCCGGGGAGCCCGACCAAGCTAGGAGAGTCAAAAGGCTCTTGATCCGGTATTGTTTGGTGGATGAGCACCTGTACAGAGGGGAAGATCCGGTCCCCTGCTTTGATGTTTGCACCCTGAAGATGCCAAGTGGGCTTTGAGAGAGGTCTATTCCGGGGAATACGGGAACCACATTGGTGGGGAGGCTTTGGCATATCAGGTTCTCTGCATGAGGTATTATTGGCCAACCATCCATCAAGACGCAAAGAGCTTAGTGCAAGCCTGCAAGGCATGCTAGAAGGCCGCAAACTTGAGTCACCTCCCTCCGGAGCGGTTGTCATCCCTTAGCTCGCCATACCCCTTTGCTATGTGGGGAGTCGACTTGATCAGACCGCTTCGTACTGCGCCGGGTCAAGCCAAACATGCTATCGTGGTAATGATTATTTTATAAGATGGGTCGAAACTGGACCGCTCTCCTAGATATTAGAAGAAAACACAACAAGGTTCATCAAAACTAATGTAGTTTGCAGATTCGGAACCCCTCTCGCCATTATAGCTGACCTCAGAAAATAGTTCGACGATTACCAGTTCAAAGGTTTTTACGAGGGCTTGGGAATCGACCTTTGATTTGCATCGGTAGCCCACTCCCAGACCAACGGACTGGTGGAATCCACGAACAAAACCATTAAGAAGCTGTTGAAGAAAAAGTTACAGCAGAAGAAAGGTAGATGAACAGAGGAGCTTCCCGAGGTCATCCGGGCTTACCGTACTATAAGGAGAACAACTACCGGGGAAACACCCTACTCTCTAGCCTTCGGAGTCGAAGCAGTCCTACCTATTGAGCATAAATTGACCTCCTTTAGAGTCTAACATTTTGAACCAGAGAGCAATGAAAGTAAGCTTCGAGCTAGCTTGGACCTCCTGGAAGAGAAACAAGATCGAATAGCTGAGAAGGTAGCAGTCTACCAGAGCAGGATTCACAAGTACTTTAACAGGAGGGTAAAGACCCAAAACTTCAAAGAAGGAGACCTAGTTCTCAGGAAAGTAACGTTGAATACCAGGAAGAGGTCAAACGGGGTCCTAGGGCCTAACTGGGAAGGACCATACCTAGTAAGCATGGTGATCCGTAATGGGGCATACAAACTCGAGGATATGAATGGCCGACTCATCGATCATACTTGGAATGCAGATTACTTAAGAAAATTCTACCCCTAAACAGGGGACTCAAGAGCAGGCTCCCTCCACCTAGATTCTAATCTCCCTCAACAATGTACTAATTTCTTATATCAATAAAGCCTGTTTTTTCTCCATCTTTGACTATATTCTACAATGATTTGGGTATACATGGGAAACTCGACATTATCAAGGCCAGGGATTAGCCGGGGAAGTCCCCTCGCTATTCCTGATGCCTCGGCCGGGCACTACCTCTCCCCAAGAAGGGTCTGAGTGTAAAAGCATAGTTGCCATCCAGATATCGAGACCAGTAAATAACTAGATAGCTCTTATGATGCCTTGGTCGGGCTACCACCCCCAAGAAGGGTCTGAGTATAAGAGCATAGTTGCCATCTAGATCTTGAGATCAGGAAATAGCTAGATAGCCCTCCTGATGCCTTGGTCGGGCTACCACCCCAAAGAAGGGTCTGAGTATAAGAGCATAGTTACCATCCAGATCTCGATACCATGAAATAGCTAGATAGCCCTCCTGATGCCTTGGTCGGGCTACCACCCCCAAGAAGGATTCTAGTTTAAGAGCGTGAAAGCCCTCCCTATCCCTAGCCTAAGAGAGGGCTAACCAGTTCTTTACTTGACGCCTCACCTAGGTTACAACCCCTTAAAGGGGCTCAAGGATGAAGTGCTCGATTTACTTAAACTCTAAATATCCCAGTTATTGCTGGTTACTGATTCTCCTTGAACATGTGGTTGCTTACTATAACAGGTCCGCAATCAAACAAAGGGACTAGCGACTAAAGACATTGAGCTACAAGTCTTTATAGTCAGAAAGCCCGAGCTAGCTGTCTTCTTATATGCTTAAGCAATGTTCTTATCTTGTTACTTTTCCCAAGCTAAGTCAATTCGAAATAGAGGCTGAACCTAGAGGGAGATCACAAAAGAAGCAAGTACATGCAAGTCGAAATATGAACCATATCTAAAGTTAAAATTTATTGATGAACGGGGAGCCTATTCCTCGGTAAGGCTACACTAGACAGGGAGCCCAACCCCTGATTATGGGCTACAAAAAATAAGAATAGAGATCAATCATGTGTAAAGATAGGGAGCCTACCCCTATTCCGGACATTCAAAACAAGTTACCGGAAGATGGGTTCAGACTTCTGCATCCTTCTGATTTCTATCAGCTTCTCCCTCCTCAGGATGGACCTCACTCATTTCTTCCTGTTCCAGTGGTCGCTCATCTGGGTTTGCCACCTCTACCACCTCACCCGAGGTTGCCCTTCAACAATCTGTAGTTATCTGGGTCCTCCTCCATGACCTCGTTGACTACCGCCATGACCTAAGGAGGTATTGCTGCATTAAGAAGGTTGGCCATTGACTATGACATGATTTCCCCTCATACTGGCTCCTCCCTTGAAGCTACCCTAGGATGACCTCGGGCTTCTAAAAGATCTCCTTCCGGCTCCATGGGTAAAACCCCCCTCAAGATTCATCTGGACCTGATGCTAGAAAGACAGGAAGAGGAGGAGGAGGAGGAGAAGGGAGGTCTGACCCAGCTAGATGTTTCCCTACTTCGGCCATGTTAGAGGGATCCAGGTCATCATTTAAGGGGCGAGACATCTCTGTGACCTTGGCCATTATCTCTTCCCTATCCTAGTTAGCAATAATCGACAAGTCAAAAGGAGGGGGAAGGGCTTCAATGACCTGTTAGGAAGCATATAAGTATCCTTTACTAAATGAGGCATCCACCTCGACCCGGAGCTTGGCATTTCGGGCATACGTATCTTGATTCTCGGAGTCTAGCATCTTCGCTTTGGCCTTCCAGGAGTCTCTCTGCATAGCCCGCCGCTCTGACTTGAGGATTTCTTGGTCAAAGGATCGTTTCATCCTCTCATGGTCACAACGAAGCTCGCTCAATTCAGCCTCCATTTCCCTCTGATTAGAAGTCATCTCTTCTATAAGAGACGAGCCTGCTAGAAGCCCCATTGCCCTTTCAGTCTCAGCTTCAGCTCTAGCTGCCCGATCTTGAAGAAATGATACTTGATGGCCCATGGCTACGTTGAACTTGAAAGCCTACAAGACATGAAACAAAGGTTAGAGTGCAAACAAAGTTTGCAATAATAAGAAACAAAGACAATGGCTACCTTGGCCAGGAGGGCAGGGGGTAAGCGTGATGTCCACAGGCATTGAGGCCATCCTAGAAAACCCTCCACACGGGCAAGACACCACGAACTACTTTAGAACCTTATCCTGGCCAGTCGAGCCTGATTGATGGTGGAGGCGAGAATAGGGGGTCTCAAAAACATCAGCCTCAGGATTCCCTGTAGCGCGAACTAGATGGGGAGCAGATAGGTCGATTGGAGAAGTGAGTAATGTAATTGAAGAAGTGGTGACTGTAGCAGGGACCGATGTTGAAGGGGTAGATGCAGTCGTAGTAGCAACTTAGGAAGCGGGCTCCCCTCGATTTAAAGCTTTGGCAGCCCTTGATGCGAGAATAGCCATCTTGGATCTCATCTGGGAAAACGATGGAGCAGAAACAGGCGAAGCAACGACTAAAAGGGTTGGCCCTCCTTTCTCCTAGGTAGCCAAGATGGTTCCCTAGGATAATCTGGTAGAAGGGAGAGGGAGAGGGGGAGAGGGAGGGGGAGGGGGAGGGGGAGGGGTCTGAGCTTGCCGGGCTTCCTGAGAAGCTGGAACAACAACAAAATCTGTTAAAAAAAATGAACAAAGCTATCAGAACTGATCCATTCAATTAGCCAAAAGCTTGATTATTAAAGGTACTTACGAGGAGTAGCATCAGATATTCGAAGATAGCGGTTAAAGGGTCAGCAGTCAGGAATTTTAGGTTCAAGTAGTTCTTGGCAAGGATGGCCTTCAGCACCTTCTCAGATTCGACGGGCAAGGAATCTCAGTCCCACGAGGGCTTATCATTGAAGGCGGTGGGAACCGTGAACTTATGTCCACCTATAAAGATCGAGCTCCCCCAATCATCGTCGACCAATATCCACCCTTTTTTTCCAAGTGGGGTCCTTTCTTGAAGCCCAGGGATAATGAAATTGAATTTGTTCTTGGCCTTGGCGTAAAACTAACCTCGAAGGACCCTAGCCAAGCTCCCAATCTGGAAAAGGAAAGCAAGCTCCTCTGCCCTAGGCTCTCTAGTTATCTTGCTTAGCTCGTACTGCTCCTTCCATAGCATGAGAAAGCCGACTAGGTGCCTCTAGAAGCTGGGTGTTAGTTGGAGCGGAGCCTGTTGAAAGGCATTGAGAGCCCGCCGAAGGGTATGATGAAGATGAAGCCTTACCCTGCTCTCGAAGGCTGCAACATGAAAAAGAAGTATGCCTTTGGGCGGACTGAAGACATTATAATTTCTGTGGGGGACTGTGAGAGAGACAGTATTAGGGGTGCCGTATTTATCCTGAAGGCAATTAATCGACTGTGGGTCAACGGTAGAATCAGGGATGACTCGAAATTCTAAAGGAAGAGGTGTCGCTGAAGGAAGCCCTTCCACCGTAACCTAAGCCTCACCTATGGCATCGACCCTCTCTCCAGCATCAGAATCCTTTTCAACTAAGTTTAGAGGGTTATCAGGTTGATTCGAGAAGTCGGAGCCGATGGAAACATTCTATTAGACGATGACGCTGAGGAATCGGGGAAGTATCCTCATCGCTCAAAATTTCTCGCACCCGTTTGTGAGGAACCAAGTTAAAGCCTCCAGTGCCCTCGATAAAGGCTTCGATGCTATCTGAGGGATTCGACATTGATGGGTGTGAAGAATTTGAAAGTCAGCGAAAGATAAAGGGAAATCGGCAGAGGGAAACAAGAAAGAAGGCTGAAAATTTGAAACTGAAAGAATGTGTGTGGAAACAGGTAGTGAGTTCAAATTTAAATAGAGGTTAGGATTGTAATGACATCGGCGATATCCTCGAAATGATCGCCTCGAGCCGTGGAGAGAGCCGTAACGCAGCTGGTTTTCTTCGAGGAGCACACCAATTCAAATTTGACACGTCAGTGGAGCAATTAATGAGAAGATTTCATTCGAGATTCTCAGTAATTATCTCATAATGGAAAATTTCCCAATTAAATAAGGAATCTGACTCCAACCCCAACTCTCCCTCTGGTGTTCAAGTCAAAGAGGACTTCTGTTTATAGTAAAATTTGGCCAAGGGTCAAAGAGAAATTTTTCACTTTCCCGTCCTAAGTCAAAGTCCATAGTCGATGTTCATGAAACCTGGGTAGACCATAAAGCTACCCCATAGGAGCAAGGAAGGCCACCAGGAATTCAAAACTTTCAGAAAGTAAGCCAGATGCGACCAGGAATAGCCCCCACATGAACATTGGAACCCGGGCATCTCCAGGCCACCTATCGGGGAGCCTCGGTTCCTGAGGTCGAGCTCTTCAACCACCCTGTGAAAGCCAGTGGGATCTCCAAGCTCAAGAAACATTCAAAAGAAGCCCAACAAGCAATGTAGGCTTTTACGGGTTAAGACTTTCAGAAGACAAACTTAACAGTAGTCTTAGATAGAAGCTCGCCAACCTGCCTAAAAGCTCGTTGTCCCCGCTGGGCATGAAAAAGGAATCACGTCTGAATCTATACTACCCCGGCTACCTCCCAGGAATGTCTACAGGGACACCTTAAGCTCCCAAGGGTTGGGGAAAATCCATCCCAAGCTTCTAAGAACTGAGAAGAAGCATGGATCTACCTCACTCTAGAAGACGACAGGCAGTTAGCTCGGTGTCCTCCATGAAAAATCATGCCGCGAGAACATACAAGATCATATCTATGTGATAACCAATATTAATTTCACATACTTGTGAGTCAAGAGTTTGATTCCTAACATCTTCGTTAACAATATCATCATTTCCGCTATTTACTCGGGGTCAACAACTTTTAAATAAAGGGTCCCGCCCGATAAGGAGGAAACAGATTCGTAGGATCGTGGCGGGATATCAGCGAATTCAAACCTACTTGGACCAGATATAAATAGGGTCAAGCATGACGCATAAGAGAGATAGATGAAAAAAGAGAAGGAGAAATAGATGAAAAAAAGAAGGAGAACGACAAATAGAAGAGAAGAAAAGAAAAAAGAGAGGAAGGCTTAAATTCTGTATTTAGAACAAGGCCGCCGTTGTTTCCACTATTCGACAAGCATAAAGTTGCCACCTTCTTAAGTCCAAAAGAGATTGTGAGCGTATGAGAGAGAGATCTGTATATCGAAGCAAGTAATCAATAATAAAAATTCCCATTTGTTAGTATTGCAATCCAGCCTCTCGTTTACCTCTAAACAGGTCAGGTATCAACGGTACCGACCCCGGCCACCACTTCCGTGGTAGTGGTCTCGAGGGTGTTAGTAGGAATTTCTCATCCTAAGCAAATTTCCCGTTAACAGGTTTCCATTTTGATCCCTAGCCAAATTTGGCTATTATTAAGAATATTTTCACCAGATTTAGGACTCTTCGTGCAATAATAAGTGACGAAAGCGATTTTTGTAACAAGGTTTTTTCTTCATTAATGAAGAAATATAGTGTCAAGCATAAGGTGGCAACCCCGTATCATTCCCAGACGTCAGGACAGGTAGAAGTGAGTAATAGACAGATGAAGCAGAGTTTAGAGAAGGTTGTACAACCAATTCAGAAGGATTGGTCACTAAAGCTTAATGATGCCTTGTGGGCATATAGAACTGCTTACAAAACTCTGATTGGGGTGAACCCTTACAAGATCGTTTTTAGGAAAGCATGTCACTTACCAGTGGAATTAGAGCACAATGCCTATTGGACCTTAAAGAAATTAAATTTTGATTTATGTAAAGCTGGAGAAGAAAGGAGTTTACAAATGAGTGAGCTTGAGGAGCTTTGGAATAATGCTTATGAAAATGCAAAGATATACAAAGAAAAGATTAAAGAGTTACATGATAAGAAGATTTGCCCAAAGGAATTCCATCAGAGAATGTTAGTCCTCTTGTATAATTCACGTTTGAAGTTGTTTCTAGGGAAGTTAAGATTGAAATGGATAGGACCATACCAAGTTACCCAAGTCTTTCCTAAATTGGGCAGTAGAAATAGGGTTTCCAAAGAATGGAAGACCATTCAAGGTCAATGGCCACAAACTGAAACCTTATTTGGGAACCCCAACAAATAGTCATGCCATTGAATTGCTAGAGCTCAAAGAGCAGTAGTGCTCTCAACCGTCTCGTCTAGACATTAAATAAAACGCTTTGTGGGAGGCAACCCACCTAGGTTTAATTCTTTTATTTTGTTTTTGTTTTATTTTATTATATTTTTTATCTTTATTTTTAAATCATAATTAGTGTGTGTCACAAGAACCCTTGTAGCCAGAATTGAATATTGTCATATTTTTAGTATTGTCCTTAATTCAGTGACATTGTTAAATTCAGGTTTGGGGGTATCTTGAAGTTTTGAATAACATGAACAGGTGCTTCTAATTTATGCATATTTGATGCTATGCAAATGAAGGCTGGGAAAACAATTTCATTGTCCAACATTGGCCAAACCGCTCTCTAGACTCTTGTCTAGACCGTGGTATGCTCTGTGAAGTTTCGAGGTATAGACCGCTGGATAGACTCTTGTCTAGACCACGTCCCAACAAGCATTGACCGTCTGGAGTGTTTCACTGCACATATCTCTCTTCAGGCAATATGTCCTCACTGCGGCCCAGCAAGCATTGATCTTCTGGAGTTTTTTACGCCATAGACCGCTCTACAGGCAATGTGTCTGTACCACGACATGGAAAACGTTGGTCCTTTGTGAACTTTCACGGCACAGACTTCTGGATCGATAATGTCTGTACCACTGTCTGAACCACGGTGGCTTAAGTTAAATGGTACATTTTTAGGTTTCAGGTAAGCAATTTTAGGTATGACCGCTGGCCGTACCGCATTCCAAGTAAATGCCTATACCGTTGTAGGGCACAATTTTGTGCACCTATATAAGAGCGCTGTCTAGATCACTTTTTAATGTCTATTTTCTTTCTTTGATGCGCATCTTCTTCTCTTCTTTCTTATTTTTCTTCCATCTTTCTTATTTTTCTTCCTTCTTTCTTTATTTGTCAAATTCTTTGCATTTCAAACTCCACTTGCTTGCATCAAATATCAAAGGTATGTCTTTCTACACCGTATTTCATAGATTAATTTACTCATGTGTAGTATTTGACTTAGATTTTCAAAGAATGAGTTGATTCGAAGGATTTTGTTATATTATGAGCTTAAATTTGAAATTTTATGTTTATTTGATGAATGGGTTTTGTTTATATTATATTATTGTTTGTAATTATGCCTAGTTGTAGAATTTCAATTTTATTGGAACTGAAATTTCAAAAATTAATAAATAGGATATGTTGGACTTTGTTTGGATTTTATGTGATGACCTGATTTCGGGTGCTTTTATGATGCTGTGGTGATATTACATGAGTTCTAATTGTGTATAGCATTGTTTTGTCCTGAAAAGAAATTAATATTATGCAATTTGGTCCAACAATTAAGTCAATTTGCTGCAGAATTTTAGCCACACACTTCGCTTAATTTGGGTTGTTTGCTTGTTTCCTATGTGCAGATGGCTAGAACTAATCTAAGCAAAAGGCCTAGAGTTAGGAGCACTTCCAAAGGCAAATGGCCCGCTTCTTCACGCTCTGCTCAGAACAAAGATTTTAGGGATCTAGTTTCAAAATTTCAAACACGAGTGTGGATTGTGGAAAAAGGAATTGATGTACAAAGCATGATAGAGACATTTGTGCCAGGATTTGTGGCTACCCGTCAGTGGGTAGGATTTCTTCAGAGGACTCTGAAGCCGAATAGGAGCATAATGACTGAGTTTTATGCTAGTAGGATTCCAGAGAGATTTCTTAATGGAGGGTCGGTTCTAGTTCAAGGGGTCGAAGTTTATATCTCGTCGGATGCACTTAACCAGTATTTTTCTGCCCTAGATGTACAAGTCAACCACAATATTAGTGTTAATAGCAAAATTTGGCTAGGGACCAAAGAAGAATTTTCCACCTTCCAGCCTTCAAGCAGGGGTCCAAATCCGGGTCTACGTAGCGAGGTATCGAGGTGCTCTAGATCAAGGTACCTTATGAACCCGCATAAGCAGGGCAAGGTAATCAAAACCATCTTAGCACCTTGCATGCATTCAGGCTCTCAAATTAAGGCCCGCTACCCCGCCAGGAAGCTTGCATAATTAGGTCGAGCTCCATGATAAAGCTCGGCATATCTAAACCAAGATCCCAGCTACAAGGTTGGAACCATATGGGATATTTCGCCCCTAAAATGGTTAGCACAAGCTCCATAGGAAGACCAACAAGATCGATCTAGCTCCGTGACAATCGAGAGGTCCCCGGGGGATCCCGCCAGTGTACTGGATCCTAGGGTACCTCACCCTCAAGAAATATCAAATGTCACCTCAGGTAACCTCCATGAAGTACCTCTCCAAAGTGACATGCATAACTAGAGCTCTCCTTCCGGCAACGTAGGAAGAGAGGGTTGACTTTCATGACATTTAAAGTATCATTAATGAGGTCAACCGTATTAATGGAGGTAGTCAACCCTATTAATGAGGTCAACCATATAACTAGAGGTAGTCAACCCTATTAATGACATGATCAATGCCATTAATAAGAGAATATTCAACTCTTTAATGGCCACAATTAGTGAAAGAGTCCAAAGAGGAAACAAATACCTTTTCCTCCAAGATATCCTCCACAACCGATTATTAGGGGTCAACTATAACAGAAAATCCCGCCTATCAAGGAAGGAAGAATCCGAAGAGGAAACAATCATATCTTCTCCAAGATATTAGCTACAACTCGATCAACTATATCATAGGAAGAATCGTATTCGATAAGGAAACGAAGACTAATTGAAGAGTCCTGGACTTGCACACTAAGGTAGTCACCATAAATATGCCCGTAAAAGGCATATTGAGGAGTGGCTGATCGATGACAGAATATGGATAATGATACGCACAAATGGACTCCTAAAATACGAGATATTCGACACTTGATATAGGATCCACTACGCCTCTCATCTTTGGTCCAGAAATGGACAAACCAGAGAAAAAGCCTATATAGTTCGCCTAAAATCACTCTACACGATCAATATATGTGTTACCTTTACATGGAAGATACTGGTATCGGTGAACACTCGTTGTTGTAATCTCTCCGGAGCATATACGTTGTACTACTTCGACATCTTTGTAAGCTCCTTGGAGCATCGCATATATTTACAAGGAAGGGTATCCCTCCTTCCTCTGGATACCGCCTTAGGGTTTTTCAGCATGTGATCACTCATGATGCTTTTTCCCCCTTGGTCAGTCCACCTCCATCTACATAAGACTTATGTTTTTCCTATTATCTACTATGTGATGCATGTGTGTATGCGGGCTAGGTACCGACCCCATTGATCATAGCTTTCTAATCTTTCTTACATGAGATCGGGAAACAACAACGACGACCTAAGGAACCGAATCTAGTTTCCTACCTCGCTGGACCTAGTGCTCTTATCCTCTCATCTACATGCCAAAGTCGCACATAAAGATTAGGAGAAACCACCCAGACCAGTTCTAAAGGAGTCGACGATCTCTCATGCATCCTCTTTATGGAAGAAATCGAGCCCTCTGACACTATAGCTAAACAAGCCCCCATTTTTACTTGCTATCGAGGTTGGGGTATTACAGAAAGCAATAAGGCTCCAAAACCTGGCCCTGGTTACCAGGACGGGCTCTGACCTTGATCTAAGAACAAGGTCCAGGATTACCCTCATCGTACCAGCAAGGGAACCTCGAGCTCCCCAGATCTACTTCAAAAGCACGAAGCACGAAGCACGAAGGGTGGGATGACATGTCTCCTATCTACTGTTTCATCCTTTTTCATATTCATACAAGATCACCAAGGTACCAACCCCGGCCACCACCTCTGTGGTAGTGGTCTCGAGGGTGTTAGATGTAATTCCTTACCCTGAGTGAATTTTTGGTTAACACTTTTTGGCACCGTCTGTGGGAAATTTCCACACCCCTTTTGAAAGCCTCCATGTCTCTACATGAATATCATTATACTATCGAGGTAACAGATTCATTGTTCATGGAATATCATTTACTACTTACGATGTCCTTTCTTCATACTTGTCTGTATCACCTACGCATCGCGTGTGGTGCCCATTTTGTCATTTAACGAGTTTTGTTTGTTGTGGAATGAGTATGGTACTTGGGATGTATGGTAGAACCGGCCTACTACACCATCCCAACCAAGCAATGTTGCACATCTATTGGTAAAGCCTCTCTACTGTAACTCCGTGTCTGGATGACCTTTCCACAACAGACCTACTCTGGTACCGTTGGAGCACCTCTATAGCAGCTCCGCGTCTGGAGGGCTCTTCCACAACAGTCATGCCCCGGTATTGTTATAGCTCCAGTGCAACAGAGCCATAAGTATCTAGCTTCTTTATAGCTGATTTGCTTCGATACCTCTATAGCTCCTATGCAGTAGAGTTACACATATCATGTTTCTTTACCAAGGATTTGTTCTGTACCGGTATATATCCTCTACATAAAATCGTTTACATGGCCTCGCACTTGGAAGACTCCTCCATAACTAGACAACTCTAATATATGGAGAGCTCCTGTACAGTAGAGTTACATCTCTCCTGCTCTTTTACAGTAGATTCGCTCTGCCATCTATGTATCACTTATCCAGCAGATCCACTAGGTACGGATCCCCTCATGCCTCAGGGTCCGCCCTTCATAAGCTCATAGGTAGCGGTAGCAGATCAACTCATGAATCCGATAAGCCAACTCAGCTGTGTAGCCCTTAGAGCAGCATCACCAACAGATGCTTATTGGCTCCTCATGTCGTGTACCGGGCCGGTCAACGCTCAAGTGAGCCACTGAGCTCCTGATTCATTCCAGCAGGGTCCAAAGCTTTCTCTCAGTTGCTGGGGACTTTTAGGAGCCCAAACATGCTTCTAGATAAGTACCAGACCGATGACTTCATTCCATATGTACTGGGCCATTCATTGCCCTAGCAAGCCACCAAAGCTTGATCCGATAGAGGAGTTCCCAGAAGCTTCCCACATTTGGTAAGGCCTCCTACGTGCCTAAGCAAGCTTCTGGAGCAGTATCATCGCTACAAGACTGGTGGCTTCAATCTATATGTACCGGGTCATTCATCGCCCTAGCAAGTTACCGAAGCCCGATCTGATCGAGGAGAGCCCAGAGGTTTTCCACTCTTGGTAAGGCCTCCTATATGCCTAATCAAACCTCTGGAGTAGCAGCCTCACTGCAAGGCTAAGTGGCTCATCACTTCTTATATCGGGCCGATCAATGCCCAGGCGAGCCACTAAACTCACGGTTCATTCCAGGAGGGTCTAGAGCTTTCTCTCAGTTGCTGGGGACTTTTAGGAGTCCAAGCATGCTTTTGGACCAGTATCAGACCGGTGGCTTCGTTCCATATGTACTAGGCCATTCATTCCCCTAGCAAGCCACCGAAGCCCGATCCGATAGAGGAGTTCCTAGAAGCTTCGCACTTTCAGTAAGGCCTTATACGTGCCTAAGCAAGCTTCTGGAGCAGTAGCACCGCTACAAGACCGATGGCTTCGCTCTATATGTACCGGGTCATTCATCGCCCTAGCAAGCCATCAAAACCCAATCTGAACGAGGAGAGCCCAGAAGTTTCCCACTCTTGGTAAGGCCTCCTACATGCCTAAGCAAACCTCTGGAGTAGCAGTCTCACTGCAAGGCCAAGTGGCTCCTCAGTTGTTATACCGGGCTGGTTGACGCCTAAGTGAGCCACTAAATTCTTGGTTCATTCCAGAAGGGTCCAGATCTTTCTCTCAGTTACTGGGGACTTCTAGCTGCCCAAGCATGTTTCTGGACCAGTATCAGACAGTGGCTTGGTTCCATATGTACTGGGCCATTCATTTCCTTAGCAAGCCACAAAAGCTTGATCCGATCGAGGGGTTTCGAGAGGTTTCCCACTCTTGGTAAGGCATCCTACATGCCTAAGCAAACCTTTAGAGTAGCAGCCTCAATGCAAGGCCAAGTGGCTTTTCACTTCTTATACCGGGTCGGTCAACGCCCAAGTGAGCTACTAAATTCTCGGTTCATTCCAGGAGGGTCCAGAGCCTTCTCTCAGTTGCTGGGGACTTCTAGGTGCCTAAGCATGTTTTTGGACCAGTACCAGACTGGTGGCTTGGTTCCATATGTACTGGGCCATTCATTGCCCTAGCAAGCCACCGAAGCCCGATCCGATCGAGGAGTTTCCAGAAGCTTCCCACATTTGGTAAGGCCTCCTACATGCCTAAGCAAACATCTGGAATAGCAATCTCACTATAAGGCCAAGTGGCTTCTCACTTCTTATACTGGACCGGTCAACGCCCAAGTGAGCCACTAAATTCTTGGTTCGTTCCAGGAGGGTGCAGAACTTTCTCTCAGTTGCTGGGGACTTCTAGGTGCCCAAGCATATTTCTGGACCAGTACCAGACCGATGACTTCGTTCCATATGTACTGGGCTATTCATTACCCTAGCAAGCCACCGAAGCCCGATCCGATCGAGGAGTTCCCATAAGCTTCATACATTTGGTAAGGCCTCCTACATGCCTTAGCAAACCTCTGGAGTAGCAGCCTCACTGCAAGGCTAAGTGTATTCTCACTTCTTATACTTGGTCGATCAATGCCCAAGTGAGCCACTAAATTTCTAGTTCATTCCAGCAGGGTCCAGAGCCCTCTCTCAGTTGCTGGGGGCTTTTTAGATCCCAAGCATGCTTATGGACCAGTATCAGACCGGTGGTTTCGCTCCATAAGTGCCTAGCCATTCATTGCCCTAGCAATTCACCGAAGCCCAATCTGATCGAGGACAACCTAGAGGCTTCCTTTATTTTGCATGGTCCAGAGCCTTCACTCAAATGCTGGGGGTTCCTTGAATTCTAAGTATGCCACTAGACCGGTACCAGACAAGTAGCCCATTTCCATTCATATATGGTCATCCAATGCTCAACTGAGTCACCACTCATCCCGGAGGAGTCCAGAGTCTTCTCTCTGTCACGGGAAACTTCTAGAATCCCGAGCATGTCTTTGGACAGTTACTAGGCCTGTGTCTCCTCTCTACTTGTATGGGGCCATTCATCACCCTGGCGAGCTACCTTGGTCCTGATCTACCTTTCTGGTTAGTTTCATCAACAATGGTAACTTCTTCCTTCATAGTCCTACTGCTTGGGTAGATGAAGAACTACCATCCCCTAGCCTTGCTACCATGGATCCAACTCCACCACCTTGGTCGTGCCAGCCTAAATCAGCTCGGTCCATTATCTCTTCAGCTGGATTGATCGGGACCTCTTCCATTACTATGGTTTCAGTATGGACCTTACTTTCTTTAGTAAGATCGATCTAGATTTTTACCTCATTGATAGATTCAGACGAACAGATATGTAGATTTGAAGCTCAACCTACATTCTGAACTTCTGTAGCAGCCTGTATCTGCCAGATCAGTTCGGACCTCACCTTCTTTGATAGGATCGATCTGGACCTCTAACTCTTTGATCGGGGTCAGACAGAGAGGTAAGCGGGTTTGAAGCTCATCCTACATCCTATACTTCTACAACAGCAGGGGACTTCAAGATAGTTCCTACCCCAACAAGACTAGACATGAAAGCAGAAATGGGGACCAAGTCCTCCTCATTATCTGTGCACCCATCATCTCAAGAAGATCCTGCTTCAATCGAAACGGACTCTGGTAACTTACAGCTTTCTTTGTGATCTACTCAAGGTATCCATCCTCCAATGGTGATCAGGTCAGAGGGAAGAAGAGCTCTAGTTGTCTAGAAAGCTACACAAAAGCGTCCTTCCACAAATGAAGCACCCATCATTGGCTTTTAAGGCAGCCACGTTGCCATGCAGAGTTTACCTCCTCCTTCAGAGCAATCCTTGCATGGCACGACGTATGGACCCGAGTCTCTCCAGATCATATGCATGTTGGATTCATTCTCGGGCTACCTACACATTAGCCATGGTTGCCTTATTCTGATCATGTCTTCGTTCAGAACAATTGTGCCCATCACTACCGTGGTTAGCTCCTCCTCCTTTTGGTTTGACGTCACCTAAGAGAGCAATTTTCTCCATCAGAAGCATCTACTTCTAGATCAACCGAGGCTCACCTACCATATAAACAACCACCTCAGCTGTGGTCTTTATTTGAGAGAGAAGCTCCCTTTTTAGAATGATCCTCTACTGCACCATATGATTTCGAGCCAGTGTCTGCATCAGCAACCTAAGACTTGCCAGCTACGATGGGAACATACACAATCATCTCAGCAACTTTCTTCTTAATCCCTTCCCTTTTTCGTCCATCAATGACTCTTAAGTCAAAGAGGGGAAGTAGAGCTAGCTCTACCTGGAAGGCTGTGAAGAAGCAGCATCAGCTTGCTCCCGAAGATTATCATACTGATGGCTCCTCTCTATTTGTATTGGGCTTTCCAATGCCCTAGTGAGCCATCGATGTCTCGATTCATTCGGGGAGCACCCAGAGGACCCGATTAGTTCAAAATGGAGTCCCGAGCTCCATTATGATTGTTGAAGGCTCTCATCTACCCTAAACGGACTTCAAAAATAGTTCCATCACTTGGGGACTTGAAGCTCGTTATTCTCTCCAGTACCCATGTGGAAGAGGGAGTGACCCCAACGTGGGGCGATCTTTCCAAGTGATTGGTTTACAATAAAAAATGTCTTTTGCAGAAAGTTTGTCTATAATCTACACCCATAACGCAGATCATCTCAGGAAATTCTACCAGTGAAAAGACTCCTAAGCGAGGCTGGTTATCAATCGATACCATCTTACATTGATACAACTCTGTATCGACTCTCCATGAGTTTGCATCTCCTTCGATTTCGATCTCCGTCATATTTCTCCTATGATCACCATTCGCTCATGATCGAGATACCCTAGATCAGATCAAATCCCTCTAGAAGGATTACCATTACCAAGAGAGCTACACCGCACTCCTAATGCCCTGGACTAGATAAAATACCTTCAGAAGGATAGCCATTACCAGGTGAGCTACACAACTCTCCTGATGCCTTGGACTAGATTAAACCCTCTAGGAGGATCGCCATGGTATTTCGATAATGATCGCCTCGAGACCAGGAAATAGCTAAATAGCGCTCATGATGGCTTGGTTGATCTACCACCCCCCAAAAAGGGTCTGAGTGTAAGAGCATAGTTGCCATCCAGATCTCGATACCAAGATATAGGTAGATAGCCCTCCTGATGCCTCGGCCAGGCACTACCCTCCGCCGAGAAGGGTGTGAGTGTAAGAGCATAGTTGCCCTCCTGATGCCTTGGCCAGGCACTACCTCCCCCAAGAAGGATCCAAGTGTAAGTGCATAATTGCCATCTGGATAAAAATACCAGGATATAGCTAGATAGCCTTCCTGATGCCTTGGACTGGATTAATCCCTTCAGGAGGAACGCCATGGTATTTTTACAATGATAACCTTGAGACCAAGATAGCTCGCTAGCGCTCCTGATGCCTTGGTCGGATGACCTCCCCCAAGAAGGATCCGAGTGTAGGTGCATAGTTACCATCCGGATCAAAATACCAGGATATAGCTAGATAGCCCTCCTGATACCTTGGACCGGATTAATCCCTCCAAGAGGAATGCCATGGTATTTCGACAATGATAACCTCGAGACCAAGATAGCTCGCTAGCGTTCATGATGCCTTAGTCGGGCTACCACGCCCATAAAGGATCTGAGTATAAGTATGTAGTTGCCATCCGGATCCAAAGACCAGGGTAGCTAGCATTCATGATACCTTGGTCGGTTGACCTCCCCTAAGAAGGATCTGAGCGTAAGAGCATAGTTGCATGCTAGATCACGAGATCAGAACAACCAAAAGGTCATCCTGCTGCCTTGGCCGGGCCTACCCCTCTAGGAAGAATCTAGATGGCATAGATGCCTACCAGGATCATTTCTCCAGCTCGTCTAAGTACCGTGATTCTTGGAAAAGGAACTCTAGGTACCCATATTAGCCATAAAATCTTCATCCGACATGATCGTGCAATACGGTTTGTGACCTTTCTCACTTACCAAGTTTTACACTAACTAGAGCATCAGAAATTCTGCAAAGAGAATATCCTCTTCTGTGGTCCGCCATCGCTCATTTTTTTATAGGTACGAAGAATTCGCCTATATTTTTCCTATGTAAAAAAACCTGGTCAGAAAGTGGCCTTAGTTGCCTACCAGGATCTTCTTCGCCTAATGTACCAATATTCCTAAAGAAGGAATGAATAGTACCTCGATTCGCTAAGCCAATCACTGGGAACGATACTGGTTATCAATAAGAAGGGACAAGAAAAATTCTTTATATAGTATGAGATCCGGACTCCAACGCAAATTGCGTATCGGTGTTCAACTTAGAGGGGGCTTCTTTTAATATTAAAATTTAGCTAGGGACCAAAGAAGAATTTTCCACTTTCCTGCCTTCAAGTAGGGGTCCAAATCCGGGTCTACGTAGCGAGGTATCGAGGTCCTCTAAGTCGAGGTACCTTATGACCCCGGAGAAGCAGGGTGAGGTGATCAACACCTTCTCAGCACCTTGTATGCATTCAGGCTTTCCAATTAAAGCCTGCTACCCCACCAGGAAGCCTGCATAATTAGATCGAGCTCCATGATAAAGCTCGGCGTAGCTAAACCAAGCTCCTAGCTACAAGGTTAGAACCCTATGGGATATTTCTTCCCTAAAATGGTTAGCACAGGCTCCATGGGAAGACCAACAAGATCAATCCAGCTCTTTAACAATCGAGAGGTCCCCGGGGGACCCCGCCAGTGTACTGGATCCTAGGGTACCTCGCCCTAAAGAAATATCAAATGTCGCCTCAGGTAACTTTTATGAAGTACCTCTTCAAAGTGACATGCAGAACTAGAGCTCTCCTCCTGGTAACGTAGGAAGAGAGGGTTGACTTTCATGACATTTAAAGTACTAATAATGAGGTCAACAGTATTACTGGAGGTAGTCAACCCTATTAATGAGGTCAACCATATTAGTAGAGGTAGTCAAACCTATTAATGACATGATTAATGCCATTAATAAGAGAATATTTATTTCTTTAATGGTCACCATTAGTGAAAGAGTCCAAAAAGGAAACAAATACCTTTTCCTCCAAGATATCCTCCACAACCGATTATTGGGGGTTAACTATAACAGAAAATCCCGCCTATCAAGGAAGGAAAAATCCGAAGAGGAAACAATCATATCTTCTCCAAGATATTAGCTACAAGTCGATCAACTATATCATAGGAAGAATCGTATTTGATAAGGAAACGAATACTAATTGAAGAGTCTTGGACTTGCACGCCAAGGTAGTCACCATAAATATGCCTATAAAAAGCATATTGAGGGGTGGCTGATCGATGACAGAATATACAAAATGATATGCACAAATGGACTCCCAAAATATGAGATATTCGACACTTGATATAGGATCCACTAAGCATCCCATCTTTGGTCCAGAAATGGACAAACTAGAGAAAAAGCCTACATAGTTCTCCTATAATCACCCTACACGATCAATATATGTGTTACCTTTACCTAAAAGATACTGGTATCGGTGAACACTCATTGTTGTAAGCTCTCCGGAGCATATACGTTGTACTACTTTGACATCTTTGTAAGCTCCTCGGAGCATCACATGATATATATATATATACAAGGAAGGGTATCCCTCCTTCCTCTGGATACTGCCTCGGTGTTTTTCAGCATGTGATCACTCGTGATGCTTTTTCCCCCTTGGTCAGTTCTCCTCCATCTACATAGGACTTGTGTTTTTCCTATTATCTACTGTATGATGCATGTGTGTATGCGGGCTAGGTACCGACCCTATTAGTCCTAGCTCTCTAATCTTTCTTACATAAGATAGGGAAACAACAACAAAGACCTATGAAACCGAATCTAGTTTCCTATCTCGTTTGACCTAACGCTCTTATCCTCTCATCTACATGCCAAAGTCGCACATCAAGATAAGGAGAAACCACCCAGACCAGTTCGAAGGGAGTCGATGAGCTCTCTTGTATCCTTTTTATGGAAGAAATCGAGCCCTCTGACACTGGAGCTAGATAAGCCCCCTTTCTTACTTGTTATCGAGGTCGTGGTATTATAGGAAGCAATCATGCTCCAGAACTAGGCTCTGGGTACTAGGACAGGCTCTGACATCGATCGAGGAACAAGGTCCAGGATCACCCCCCTTCGCACCAGCAAGGGAACCTAGAGTTCTCCAGATATACTTTATAAGCACTTAGCCCGACGGGAGGGATGGCCGGTCTCCTACCTACTGTTTCATCCTCCTTCATATTCATACAAGATCATCAAGGTACCAAAGGTACCAACCCCGGCCACCACTTCCGTGGTAGTGGTCTCGAGGGTGTTAGCTGTAATTCCTTACCCTGAGCAAATTTTCGGTTAACAATTAGGATAGTTACGATTACCGACCTTGATCAGCATATGGAGAGGTTAGCTGCTGTACTGAGGATTGATGGCAAGGAATAGTGGAACCAGATGGTTCGCCTATATCAGAGGGATTTGAGAGTGGATGCTGCATTTTGGAACATTTTTTTATCGTACTGAGTTATTCTTTGAACCCTCATAGTTATCGTATCGCCTTGTGACTGGCCGATCGATTGACATTGGTCGTGTGATTTTTAGGGCTATCTACCACAGTGGTTGTTAGAATGGGTAGTCTATGGTATTTCCATGCTTGATTATGGCTTTTTACATAGCAGCAGGTATCTCGGTGGATGCAGGATTAGATGAGTAGTTGCCCAGTATGTTGGTTTTGATAGTGTGGATCAGATTGAGTAGTGATTGGGGTTTACCTACTGTGGGGCAGTATAGAGAACGGCGTCGTCGATGTGAGGCACAAGAGGCTCAGGAAGCCCAGATGCTAGAGGAGCAGTTGTAGGTGGAGGATGCTGATCCTATATCTGGTGGTAGGCAAGAGGTTCCTCCGGCCCTTCAGCTAGGAGATCCATATTTTGATTCTTTGTTTCAGGGTTTGCAGGAACCACATGGATGCTCAATTCAGAGGGTTGGAAGGGCGTTTAAACACACTTTTTCATACTGTTTATGTGAGTATTACGAAGCTACTCACAATGGTTAGTCGGTTTTCTGTGGCTGACGATGGTGGTATGCGTTTCCAACCTCCATCTCCCCCACCAGAGTTTTAGGCAGAGGCAGCTCTTGGTATGATCAACCTAATTTCGGATTAGGAGACCTTATGGCGTCAGAGCAGCAGAAGCATGATTTTTACCAGGGCATAGAGGTTATTCTTGATTCTAACTTGGGCACAAAGATTATGCACATTTCAGATGAAGATGAAGGACTTTAGAGGATATGCAATTTTCTTTCCTTTTCTTATTTTATTTCTCTTTTGAATTATTGTAGTTTTTCTTTATTTTTAAATTTATGTTTATTTTCTTCTTATTTTTTGGTTTTAACTTGAATTTTGAGATTTGTAGTATTTTTGTTCAGATATTCTATGTCCGCTCTTGGCTTTACTCTCTTGTCACCATTGGAGGCAATGTTGAGTTTAGGTTTAGGGGTGTGATCCATGATATTATGTTTTGATTTATTGCCCTGGAGATAATATGCATTAATCACTGAGTTTACACTAACTTCTTGCCACTTAGAGTAGTGCATTGCATTTTTTAAAATTTTTATGACGTACTCTTAGTGTGTGGATAGGAATCCTAGTTGAATTGCCATGATTAATAGTTGAGACTACCCTTGTGTGTTCACCAAGCTAAAAAATGTACATATATGACATTATGAGGGATATTTTGTTTCTACTCTTAAACAATCAGTAAGTTCATAGCATTAGATTTGATCTCTATAGGCTATATATTAAGCATTGTAGAACTTTCATCTTTAAAACAATTCAAATGTTTATTATGATCTTGAGTAAGTCGAACTAGTGGAAGTGATGATTAGACTCTGTGTTCTTGAACTACTTAAAGGGCAATAAATATTTCCTACCCGTGTGTTGTATGCTCTAGAGCCCTATTTGAAGCCAAACACTAAATTAGCCTTTTTCTTTCTTTACCATATTAACTGTAACCAATGTAGCCTATATTATAACTATACCTTATAGCTTGGGATAATGTTTTGAGAATGTGAAAGAAGATGTAGTAGTTCTGCACGTAATATTTATGCATTTTTTTCGATCAGAAGCTAATAAAGGGAGAGCAACATTCAATCCAAAAGTGTAAGTTGATAATTATTAGTGTTAACCAAAAATTTACTCAGAGCAAGAAATTCCAGTTAACACCCTTGAGACCAATACCACGGAGGTGGCGATTGGGGGTGGTACAATTGGTACAAAGTTTGTTCGAACGATGGCGTATTGTTAGAGCAAATACTAACTCGATCTCAAAGAGAAAAGGAATTACTTTATTATAGATCAAGTAAATCATACAGAAATCTCTCTAATGCTCTCAATCTCTCTAGGTATAGCGGGGTGGCAGCTTTGTGCCTGTCGAGAAGTAGATAACAATGGTAGCCGTGTTCTGATCATAGAATTTAGGCTAAAAAGTGAACTCTTCATCCACGTTCGTGCTAAGGCATATTTTTACGTAGTCCGAATAGGTTAAACTCGTGATTCTCCCACCATGAATCTCTCAATCAAATCCCTCCTTATCGGGTGAGATTTTTCATTTAAATGTCATTGACTTTGGCTTAATGACGGAATCGAGAATATCTAGAAAAGTGATAAGTTTTTTTCCTCTTTGCACTCAATCACCTGCCCCACACGTACGCAGTGATTCAATGCAATTTGAAGTGTAGATATGATCATGTGTGCCTTCATGGCATGGTGCCTCATGGAGGTCATCAAGTATGACGTTCGCTTCCTTAAAGAGAGAGGTATGCCTGCATTCTGGTCTTAGTCCTAGGAGCTTGGCTTGACCTTTCTAGGTCTTCTAGAGCTTGAGATGCCCTGTGGACGCTCTTTGGTGGTAACAGAGCTTTGGCGAGCTTACTTCTACCTGTCCATATAGGTTCTAATCTTCTCTTAGAGAAGTAGAGCGATACTGTAGTGCAAACTTGATATAGGTCACTTTTTACGTCTGGAGAGGATGACGGACTTCTGGGGAAGTTACGAGGTAATTTTTACTTCGGGAAGCCTGAGACGTCTTTGTATCGGTCTTGTTCTAGGTTCTTACTTCGGTGTGAGTAGCTAGATCTGATCGTGTCAGGCTCCGCCTATGGCGTTCCCCAGGTGCGACGACCCTTCCTCGCTTTTACGGGGTGGCTCAATATATCGACCTCGGGAGCAGTGGCACCATGTTAGGTAATCTCAGATCTGGACACAGGCTAGGAGAGTGGAAAATTTTCCTTTGGTCCCTAGCAATATTTGGCTATTAATAGAAGTCCCCTCTGACTTGAACACTAGTAATTAAGTTGGGGTTGTAATCAGACTTCCTGTTTTAATTGAGAATTTTTTCCCTTCATTATTTTTACAAGCATCTTGGTGGAAATCCTCTTTTTAACTGCACGAGTGATGTGGTTAGTAGAGACCGGTACATTTCTCAAACTAATTTGGCTGTGTTATGACATCCCCCGAGATTCAAGGCAATCTTTATCGAAGATTTTGCATCCACGTCACTGACATCACTACTCCATTCTCCTCTATTTAAACCCGCTTATTTCGTTATTTTCTCCACGCTTTCCTCTTTTCAAATTTTAAATTTTCAAAGAGAAAAAAGAATCTCCCTCTCATTATCTTCTCGAGCAATGCCTTCATCCACTATTTTTTCTAATCGAAACCCTTACCTACGATGTCAAAAATTAGCCGTGATTCTATCGATTCTATAGTAGATGGCGAGGAGGTCACTAGCCCCGCTCATGGGAAACGCACGCGAAAGAACTCTGACAATGATGACTCCCCTCATATCCCATAACATCGTCGGTCAAATAGAAACATGGCTATTGGGACGAGATTCTCCAATAGGCCTGACAACCTTCTGAACTTAGTCGATAAAGACTCTGATAAGGCACCGATGAAAACTACGGTTGGAAAGAGCCAAGTTGCAGTTGATGATCCTTTATCGGAGAGACTTCTCCTTTACGACTTCAGGTCATCCCGGATTCAACCGTTGATCCGAAGTCATTTGACCATCTGAGAGCCAAGTATGGCATCCCCGATAACGTTTCCATCTTCATTCCCTATAGGAACTATGACATCTTCAATCCTCTTAAAGGCGTGCTTCCAATTCATGTTACGGCCATCGAGAATGGAGTCAAGCTTTCCCTTAATCTTTTCATCCGACAAGCTCTCAATGCCCTACAACTAGCTCTTATACAGTTAACGCTCAACTTCTAGAGGCATCTAATCGGCTTCCTCATGCTGTGGATGGAACAAGTCGAGCTGAGCAAAGTTGCCAGGAAGCCTAGAGCAGAGGAATTGGCCTACCTCTTCCAGATTGAAAACTTGTTTGGTGTCCCCAAGGTTAGTTCTATACGAAGGCTAAGAAAAAAATTGACTTCATTATTCCCAGTGCTTCCAAGAAGGACCCCACCTGGAAAGAGGAATGGATTCTGGTAAGGGATGATTGGGGGAGCTCGATCTTTATTAGCAGGCATGAATTTGAGGTCCCCACAACTTTCAATGACAAATCTTTGTGGGACAGGGATTCTCTGCTTGTAGAGTCTGAGGCAATCTTGAGGGCCATCCTTGCAAAAAATTATTTGAACCTAAAGTTTCCTACCGCTGATTCCTTTGATCCTCGCAGGGTGAATCTATACCTGTGAATCTCTGCTGTTACCCCTCGTAAGTAAAATAATGTTGAGCCCTCTTGCTCTGTTTTGTTTTTTAGCTTGGTTATGACACCTCTCTTCTTATTTCTTTCTTTTTTCGCAGTTTTTGTTATTGCTCCAGCTTTCGGTGAAACCCGATAACCCTAAAAAGCCCTAACCCCTTCCTCTTTTACCAAATTGAGCCGAGGAGTTTCTTTTATTGCTTTGAAGAAAGGGGGCCACTTGTTTCAGCTGGGATTTTACCTGCTCCTATTTCGTCCCCTTCCCAGCCTAGGTCTAAGATTGCAATCCTTGCGTCGTGGGCTTCTAGGGCACTAAGTAAGGGAACCTCCGCTTCAAATGTTGCTGGTGCAACAATATCTGCTCCTTCTTCGGTTGCCCTCTCTGCTGTTGTTGATGCTGCTATTACTCTTGGCACCCTTGAGGTTAGCTTAACTGATGTTTCTACCCTTCCATCTGCGTCCCCGATTCCTAGAGCTTTAGAGAACCCTAAGGCAGATGTCGTAAAAATTCCTTCAATTCCTTCTCTACATCGGGTGGACTTGGCCGAGCAAGATAAGGTCCTGGAGCAATTCGTCATGTCTTGCCCGGGAGGTGACTCTCTAGGGCTGAGGTAACCATCTTTTTATTTTTTTACTTACGATTTATTAGTTTGATCAGTTTTTAACCTTGGCTTCGCGCTCTTTAGTCCTTCAAATTCAACGTGGCCATGGGCCACCAGGTAGCTTCTCTCCGTCATTGTGCTGTAAAGATCGAAGCTGAAACCGAGAAAGCCATGAGACTACTTAATAGGCTCGAGCTCTGGTGCAGAAGATGACCTTCAACCAGAGAGGGATGAAGAAGGAACTTACCGACCTTCAGTGCGACTGCAAAAGGCTGAAGCGATCCCTCGACCAAGAGACCCTTCAATCTGAATACCTTGGTAAGCAGAGGGATTCTTGGAAAGCATAAGCCAAAATGTTGGACATCAAAAATCAGAGTTTGCATGCCCAGGTGGCCAAGCTGAGAGCCGATGTGGATGCCTCTTTCAGCGAATGGTACTTTTATGCTTCTTTCTAGGCTACAGAAGCTCTCTCTCTTCCTTACAACCTATCCATTATTACCGGCTGGGATAAAGAGGAGATCATGATCAAGTCCGCAGAGATGTCTCATCCTGATAGTGATGAAGCGAGCCCTTCTAGCGTGGTTGGAGCCGGGAAGTAACTGGTTATGATAGATCTTCCCCTTCCTCCTTCAGTCTTCTCGGTGTTAGACCCTAGGGAATCCTCAAGAGGGGTTCAACTTATGCAGTCTGAGAGTGTTTAACCAGAAGTTTGGGAGGGAGCCAAAGGTTGCATTGAAGAGCCCTCTAGAGCAGATTTGGAGGTTGGAAAGAGCGTAGTGGAGGTAATGACTATCACCCTGGATGCTGCCATTCCCCCTGTGGTTATGGTCATAATTAGTGAGGTCTTGAAGGAGGACCAAGCCAGGCAATAGGCAGCTGAGGAGCCTCTGGGGGAGGGAGTATCAGAGATGGCCAATCAGGGTGAGCAACCACCAGAGAGGCCGAATGCCAGTAAAGAGAAGGAGCAGCGGGAGGCATCCAAGAGAGTGTTGGAGCTTGATATAATTTATTCATGACTTGTTTGATTGCCTGAAAAGGGGGTGGGCACCCAGTTTTACTCATGACCATTTTAACCAATTTTATATTCTCTTTGTATAGCCCAGAACTAGGAGTTGGGCTCCTTGTTTGATGAATGTAGCCTCTACAAGGGGATGTGCTCCTTTACTGTTAATGAAAATTAGTTTTCGTTTCATTCATACTTACTGTGATTAATCTATAAGGGGATGAGCTTCCAACTTGATTGAGAACTCTTTGCTTCATTCCTGGCCCCGACCTAGATACGTCTTCCGAAATAATCTTGACTTAATTAGATTCGGTAAAGAGAGGCTCTGAACCCATTAAGCGTAAGCATAATAGCTGGGTATACATCTAGCTCATATTTTCAGCACTCGTTAGGAATTTCTATCTTTAGGAGGAGTCCCCTTGCACTGTGTTTTACATGTTCGATGATTTATTGTGCAAACTTTGATACCCCATTTTCGTTATTCGGGGAGGTACCTTATCGCGGTGACCTCAATTCTGCAGGTAAGACCGTTATTTATGCTTGGATCCTTCTCGGGTGTGGTATCCCGACCAAGGCGTCAGGAGGGCTATCAAGCTATATTATGGTCTCGAGATCTGGATGATAACTATGCTCTTACACTCAGACCCTTTTTGGGGATGGTATTCCGACCAAGGCATAATGAGGGCTATCTTGCTATATCCTGGTCTTGAGATCTGGATGACAACTATGCTCTTAGACTCAGACCCTTCTTAGGGGTGGTAACCCGACCAAGGCATCAAGAGGGCTGTCTAGCTATATATTGGTCTCGAGATCTGGATGGTAACTATGCTCTTAGACTCATACTCTTCTTAGGAGTGGTAACCCGACCAAGGCATCATGAGGGCTATCTAGCTATATCTTGGTCTTGAGATCTGAATGATAACTATGCTCTTACACTCAGACCCTTCTTAAGGGTGGTAGCCAGACCAAGGCATCATGAGGGATATCTGGATATATCTTGGTCTCGAGATTTTGATGGCAACTATACTCTTACACTTAGACCCCTCTTGTGGGTTGTAGCCCGAATAAGGCATCAGAAGGGCTATCTAGCTATATCCTGGTCTCGAGAACTAGATGGCGGCTATGCTCTTACACTCAGACCCTTCTTTGGGTTGGTAGCCCGACAAGGGCATCAGAAAGGCTATATAGCTTTATCTTGGTCTCGAGATCTGGATGAAAACTATGCTTTTACACTCAGACTCTTCTTGAAAGTGGTAGCCCAACCAAGGCATCATGTGGGCTATCTGACTATATCCTAGTCTCGAGATCTGGATGGAAACTATGCTCTTACACTCTGACTCTTCTTAGGGGTGGTAGCCCGATCAAGGCATCATAAGGGCTATCTAGCTATATCCTGGTTCATGGAGATCGTGGCGAATTTATTCGTGGAGAGTGTAATTGGAGGTGGAGAAAATAACAGACTTTATTGACGATAAAAAAGGAGTACAATGTTGTTGAGAACTTTATTGAAACCTAAATGGAGGTAGTCTACTCAAGAGTCCCCTGTCTAGGGATAGAACTTCATTAATGGGAAACATTCCAGTTCGAGCTTGTATGCCCTATTGAGGACCACCATCTTTACCAAGTATGGCCCCTCCAAGTTAGGTTCTAGGACTCTATCTGACCTCTTCTGGGTATTCAGGGTCACTTTCCTGAGAACCAAGTCCTTTTCCTTGAAGTTTCTGGCTTTAACCTTTCTGTTGAAATACCTAGCGATCCTGCTTTGGTAAACTGCTACTTTCTCAGATACCCGATCTTGTTTTTCTTCTAAAAGGTCTAGACTAACTCGGAGCTTGACCTCATCGTTCTCTAGTTTAACGTGTTGGACCCTGAACGAGGTCATTTTATGCTCGATCGAAAGGACCTCTTTGACCCTAAAGGTAAGGGAATAGGGTGTTTCTCTTGTTGATGTTATTTTTATGGTCTGGTATGCCCAGAGAACCTCGGGAAGCTCTTCGGCACATATACCTTTCCTTTGTTGGAATTCTTTCTTTAATAGCTTTTTGATAGTCTTATTAGTGGATTTGACCAGCCTATTAGTTTGAGGGTGGGTTACTGAGGTGAACATGAGGTCGATTCCCAAGATTTCATATAAATATTTTAATGGGGCATTGTCAAACTGCTTGCCAAGGCCGACTATTATGACAAGGGGGTCCCAAACCTTCAAACCATATTGGTCTGGATAAACTTTGTCGTGTTTTCTTCTAAAATCTGTGAGAGAGGTCCCGATTTGACCCACTTTTTGAAATAATCGATTGCCACAATAACGTGCTTAGCTTGCCCGGGGTCGGTAGAAAGTGGACCAATCAGGTCGACCCTCCTCATGGCAAAGGGGTAAGGTGAACTGAGAGATGAAAACAGCTCCAATGGTAGATGATTCAAGTTCGAGGTATTCTGACACGGTTCATAGGATTGCACAAACTTCTTCATATCTTGGTGAATAGTTGGCCAGTAATATCCCATTCGGAGCACTTGATATGCAATGGTCTCCCACTTGATATGCAAATGTCCCCCCACCATCGTTCGGATGAAGACATCAAAGTAGGGGAAGGGAATTGCCCCTCTGATAGAGGTATCCATTTATCAGGCAATACCGAACTGATAGTCTTTTTATTTTCCTTCTTGGAGGTAGACAGCTATCGGGTCCATCCAATAGGGCAACCGATCCATAGGGCAGATTTTTTTGCATGTAGTTAAGCTCGATTGGGAGATCACCTAGAAGGGTACTCCCTCAGGAAGAGCTTGTCCAACATTCACGACTATCTTTCCTAAGACGTTCGCCTGGTGGTTTTGCTATCGAGGTACATGCTCAATCTGGAACCCTTTGAACCTTTTCTTTAGTTATTGTACCAGCTTCAAGTAGGTGGCCATTTTGTCACCCTTGGCTTGGTAAAGTCCCATAACTTGGTTAACGACAAGCAAAAAATCACTCTTGACATTCAAATAATCGGCCCCAAGCTCGATGGCGACCTTTATTCCGGCTATGATAGCTTCATACTTCGCTTCATTCTTGGTTACCCTAAATTCAAACTTGAAACAGCGGTAATATTCCATTTTTTCAGGATCAATCAAGACTATACTAGTACATTCTTCAGCTTGTCCAGATGCCCCATCAGTGTAAAGGGTCATGGCTTTACAATCCTTGGACCAATTATTGCCCTTTTGAAATTTCTCAGGTTAGATCTTGTGTTGCCAGTGATTCCTTACTCGAGATGGCTAAGAACATGGCTACAAAGTCTGTTAGGACCTGAGTTTTGATTTTCGTTCGAGATTTGTACTTCTGGTCAAACTGGGTGAGCTCCAAAGCCCACAGGACTAGCCTTCCAAATACATCCGACCTCTGTAAAAATTAGTTGAGAGGTTGATCCGTCACCACCGCCACTGTAGGGCTTGAAAATAAGGACAGAGCTTTCTAATCGAGGTAACCAGGGCAAGCGCAAGCTTTACAAAGAGGAAGTAGTTCTTCTCGGGCTTGGATAGCGCTTGGCTGACGTAATAGATAGGTCACTGGACCCCGTCCCTACATTCCTTGACAAGAACCTCACTTAATACCATTTTTGACACTGCCAGATACATCTGTAACTCTTCCCCTAGAATTGGCTTAACTAGCAGCGGGGGGCTGGTGAGATACCTTTTTAAGTTCTGGAAATCTCACTTGATATCTTGGTTCCATTTCATGTTCCTTCACTGCTTGATGGCTTCAAGAAGGGAAGACACTTATTCGTGGAACGCGAAATGAACCTGTTGAGTACTGTTATACGCCCTGTCAAAACTTGGACTTGTTTGAGAGTGGTAGGAGAATCTAGGTCCAGGATAGCTCGAATCTTTTTTGAGTTTGCCTCAATTTCTTTCTTATTCACCATAAATCCCAATAACTTCCCTACAGTTACCCCGAAAGCATACTTGACTGGATTCAACCGCATTTGGTTCTCCCTTAATACCTAGAAAGTCCTACAGAGATGGTCCTAATGCTCCCCTACTTCCTGAGATTTGGTGATAATATCGTTTACGTACACCTCCATTATTTTTCCTATCTCTGGCTTGAATGGTCGATTGACCTACCACTGGTAGGTTGCGCCTGCATTTTGTAGGCCAAAAGGCATCACATTATAGCAATACAGTCTTTACATTTGTGATAAAGCTGGTATTATTTTGATCAACGGGGTGCATCATAATCTAATTATAACCCGAGAATGTGTCCATGAAGCTGAGGAACTTGTTTCTGACTGTAGAATCCACCAGTTGGTTAATTTTGTGTAGAGGGAAGCTATTTTTTGGGCATGCCCGGTTGAGATCGGTGTAGTCAACACAAATACACCACTTCCCAATTGCCTTCGTGACCATGACTACATTGGCTATCCACTCGAGGTAACGTGCTTGTCCATAGGGTGCTCACTAGCCCATTCCTTGCTCTATTCTTCCTCATCAAGTATCAGGGGATCATTGTCTAGCTGATAAGCGGGCTCTGCATCTTCCAGAGTCATCCCTGGTGCTTCCAAATCTTAGATAGTCGCTACTTGTGCGAACTGTTTCGCCAAGGCTATCAAATTGGTAGACACTGCATAGTATTTTTTGGCTGCTTGCTAGTCCCCACGTACCTCTCCTACTTTTTTTCCCCATCGAAAACTTTAAAACCTTATAGTATATGAACAAGACCCCCTTTAAGGATGATATTAAAGATCTCCTTAGTATCGCGTTATAGGCTGACAAGGTGTCAACCACTACGAAATCTGTCATAATATTTTGTTGAAGATGTGCGATTCCAACGATCACTGTAAAGATTTTTGATCCACTGGTATTATTGAATCTCCAGTGAAACCATACAACAGGGTTGAGCAGCTATTGTAGCACCACTGCTTCAAATTTAGCTTCTCCAAGGTATCTTTAAGGAGGATGTCTACACTACTCTCTATGTCAACGAGCAAGTAGTGGACCACGCAAATGGCAATCTGAACCGTGATCATATTGGGGTCATAGTGAGGTTGTGCAGTGTTGTAAACATCTGCCTCAGTAAACACAATCGGGGTTGTCTAAGATGGCCTAATCGGGCTCTGATCGACCTTGAAAATACTCCGGGCTTCATCAACATGGTAGACTTTCCTCGCATGATTTTTCCTTAAGTTATTGGAGGTGTCTGCTAGAGTGGGCCCTCCACTTATGGTATGAATAACATGGATTTGATGTATTAAATCTTTCTGATCCCCCTTCCTCTTCTCAGCATGATCACAGATCTCCACTTGTACATCATTTCCTGTCTGGATGTTATCCTTGAATTGCTACAAGAATTCCACCAAACATCCTCCCATCACCAGAGCTTCAATCTGGTTACGTAGGATGTAGCACTCTGAAATCCAATATTTGTACCAGTTTATTTCTGTCTACTGGAGCTTTGTTAGATATAGGCTTCTAGAGCAACCCCTTATCCTGAATGGCGAGATAGATTTTTTCGTGGGATGCATTTAAGGGGGTGTAGTGGTAGTACCCTCTTTCATCTCATGTTACGGGGGCTACTGCTCTTGAAGGAGGTGAAACTCGCAGAGAGGTTCACCTCATAGGACATTTCTCTTACAGTGGTCGGGAAGCAGGGAAGCGGTACGTCGACCTGTTAGAAGGTTTGTTCTGGTTCTTTTGAGCTGGCTCAGGTTTGGGAACTTCCTATTCTAGCATTTCGCTACTCTCATATCGTCATGCTACATCTTGACCCTAAGATGTTCATCAACCTCGACCTGCTCAAGAGCCCAATCATAGGCCTCCTGATAGGTCTCTAGAGGTCGTTTGGTGAAAGATCGAAAGAGTTTGCCTTCTCAAAGGTTTCCTTCTCAGTAAAAACTCTCATTTGGATGACTTCCTTATAGAAATGCTCCACATATGATCGGAGTGTCTCAAATTGCTCCTGGATCACATATTGAAGGTGGATGGGGTCATTTGGGTACGGTTTGACCCCTTAGAATTACGAGCAGGAGTCGGTTGATAACTTTGTGAATGAATCCATGCTGCCAGCTGGCAATTTTTTAAACCAAGTCTTCACATAGTCAGTCAGTCAGTGTGGTAGGGAACATCCTTCACATGACAGCCTTGGTGGTATTCTGAACTTCCCTTTGTTGGTCGAAGTTCTCTAGGTGGCTTAAGGGGTCCTTTGGTCCGGAGAATTTTTCTACCAGTATTTTGAACTTTGGTAGAAGCTCAACTTTTCGGATCCTTCTGGTGAAGGGAGCATTTATTTCGCTCAAGGGATCCTTCTTAACCTCTTTTCTTTTCCCCTTATTTATCTGCTGAATCTCTTTTTATAGCTTCGCCATCTGATCTCTCAAGCATTTGTTCCCGTGCCCTTTAAAGTCAACCTCAGACCCTTCGCTGTCAGATCCCTCAATGAATTGGAGACTTCGACCTTGTCTTTTTCACGAACAGGATCTGTCTAGTGGCTTTGTTGGCCACCCTCTTTTCTAGCATGGGATTCCCTCCGAGAGGCTGCCTGGTAAGGGATTTCATGTTGTTCCCATGGCAGGGCATCTACTACAAATTTGACCAGCTTGGGTTGATAGCCCATTGACTTATACGGAACCGGGGGCATTATCCTGTCTTGGATCGAGGTTTGATGCCTTATTTTAATGTATTTTTTCTCTGGGAAGGGAGGTCCCAACCGGTCGAAGGCGGGCTACCAAGATTCGAGTCAACTCGTTTCCTCATGAGTTATTGGATTCATTGGCTGTGTTGTAATGCCCTCCGCCAGCAGGCGAAGGCAGACATTCTCCACAAAGGTCGCCGCTTGTTGGTCGAGCATGGTTTGGCTTATTATAGGAGGACCAAAAGCTCGCACAGCGATCGACTGAACCGGGGCCTGGTTGTTGTGCCTAATTTCTTACTCTTCTTTGGGGCCTTTCGTGTTGAAGCAGTAGACGGATGTCCCAAATTTCGGGCTATCCTTGGGAAGAGCGAAGCCTCATGATTCCTATAAACAAAAAAAATATAAACTTTATGTAAATAGGGTGTGGGTATTTTCCACAGATAGTGTTAGAAAGTGTTAACCAAAAATTTGCTCAGAGCGAGAAATTCCAGTTAACACCATCGAGACCACTACCACAGAGGTGGCGGTTGGAGGTGGTACCTTTGGTACCTAGTTTGTTCGAACGATGGTGTATTTTTATTGCAAATACTAACACGATCTCAATGAGAAAAGGAATTACTTTATTATAGATCAAGTAAATCGTATAAAAATCTCTCAAATGCTCTCAATCTCTCTGGGTTACAGTGGGGTGGCAGCTTTGTGCTTGTCGAGAAGTAGATAGCAATGGTAGCCATGTTCTGATCGTAGAATTTAGGCTAAAAAATGAACTCTCCATCCACATTCGTGATAAGGCGTATTTATTCGTAGTCAGAATAGGTTAAACTCGTTATTCTCCCGCCATGAATCTCTCATTCGAATCCCTCCTTTTTGGAAAAATTTTTCGTTTAGATGTCATTGACTTTGGCTTAATGACGGAATCGAGAATATCTTGGAAAGTGATAAGTTTGTTCCTCTTTGGACTCAATCATTTGCCCTACACGTACGCAGTGATTCAATACAGTTTGGAGTGTAGATATGATCTTGTGTGCCTTCATGGCGTGGTGCCTTATGAGTGTCATTGAGTATGATGGTCGCTTTCTCAAAGAGAGAGGTGCACCTGCATTCTTGTCTTAGTCCTAGGAGCTTGGCCTGACCTTTTTAGGTCTTCTGGAGATTGAGATGACCCTATGTGCGCTCTTTGGTGGTAACGGAGCTTTGGCAAGCTTCCTCCTACCTATCCAGATACGTTCTAATCTTCCTTTGGAGAACTTGATGTCTTTATAGGTCCCTCTTTGCGTCAGGAGAGGATGGCGGGTAATTTCAACCTCGGGAAGCATGGGTCGTCGTTGTATCGGTCTTGTCTTGGGTTCTTACTTCGGTGTGAGGAGCTTGATCTGATCGTGTCGGCCTCCGCCTGGGCGTTCCCCGAGTGCGACAACCCTTCCTCATTTTTGTAGGGTGGCTCAATGGTTTGACCCTGGGAATTGTGGAGCCATGTTAGGTAATCTCAGATCTTGACCTTGGCTAGGAGAGTGGAAAATTTTTCTTTGGTCCCTAGCTATATTTGGCTATTAACATTAGTTTATTTTCAATTCTTTGTTTCTCTAGAAAAAAAAATATAAGAAAAAAATATTAAAAAAAATTTGTTGAGAGAATTAGAGAATAGAATTTAGTGAGTGCAATTAAGTCAAATGAATTGCAAAGTTGTATCCACTCAAGAGGAGTTAGACATGAAGGAGAATAGTGATTTGAAGACCTGGATAGTATTAAATGGCCAAATTCCGTTTACTTCAGAATAAATAAAGACTGAGAGACTTGGGCAAGGTCGTAAATGTAATTGAAGACTCTCGTGGTATGGTCCTAGGTTTTTGAATTCCTGATTTCATATTCTTTCCTAAACCTTCACCCTGTATCCCCATTACAACCTCAATGAAAGTCTAACTGATCTGCTGGTTATCCTTACTACGAAAGTAAAAGTGAATAGTATGTCTATGTTGTTCATAATGCTTGATTCTTTCGTGAGATCTTTTGCATACAATATCAAGCGTTCTTTTAATTTATATTCATATGCGATTATATTTTGAAATTTCTTATGCATAACTTCTTTCGCATATGCTTGTTAAGTGTATTTACCTAGGTTCTGTGAGAAATAATGAGAGATATCCTGTGAGGATTAGAGTTAAGGCTAATTAAATATATGGCTTTTAGCAAATGTGACCTTGAAACTTGAACGTTTTGAGTATGGACTTTTTATTAAAAATTTAGCAATGCATTCGATTTTGCGACTTAATTTTAGTGTTTACTTATTGACTTTTGCATTCAATTTGGGCATATTTCAAATGCATTTTAGATGATTGGTATTTCAAAGGCTTGTAGCAAGCGCTCAATGCTATCGTGCTCCTTACGAAAGTGGCTTTGTTAGAATTTTTACTTTTAGAATTAGTTTTTAATTTTTGCTTTGTTAGTTTTGCTCGAGGACTAGCAAAAGATAGGTTTGAGAGTATTTGATCGGTCATTATTTGTATATGTCTCTAATCCCCATTCCTTCAATCAGTTGCTATTTAAGTATTTAATTTGTGTGTTTGAGCATTTTCAGGACATTGGATCTTATGTTGTGTTTGGAGACTGTTAGATGAAAAGAGGCAATTCTGTCAACTGCCGTTACGGAAGTTGTTGCCCAAACAAAGCCCACACCACGGTATATCAAGCGAAAATGTCCAGGCATTACATCTCACACTGCCGCGGTCTATGCCGCGGTACATGTCATGTCTACACAACGGTCTACACTGTGGAACTGTCTAGAGAGCACACTGCTTTGTGTGTCGTTTCCAGTGCAATTTGTCTGTGCCGCGGTTTAGAGAGCGATCGTGCGTATTCCTTGTTGTCTGGGGAATTCTGAAACCCATTTTGGAGAGAACCTATATATACATCTTTTATTAATTTAAAGGGAGATTGAAGCCTGCAATAACTTTTCCATACTTTCAGATCAAACACAATTCTTCCATTCATCTTTGCACATCCGAAGATTCCAAAGACAAAAATGATTCAATCGAAGACTTTACATATTCAATGGGTTTTAAATTTTCTTTCTCTTATTTTTCAATTTGTTAATAGTGAAATTTGGCCATGGGTCAAAGAGAAATTTTCCACTTTCCCGCCATAAGTCGAAACTCATAATCGACAATCATGAAGCCCGAAAAGACCATAAAGCCACCCCACAGGAGCAGGGAAGGCTGACTTGGCTTTAAAACTACCTGAAAACAAGCTAGGCACGACCGGGACGAGCCCTCACAAGAGTGCTGGAGCCCGGGTTTCTCCAGGCCATCTATCGGGGAACCTCAGCTCTGAGGTCGAGCTCCTCAACCGCCCCGTTAATGCCATGAGAAGCCTCTAAGCTCGAGAGACATTCGAGAGAAGCCCGCCAACATCTCCAGAAGCTCGCTGTCCCTGCTGGGTATAAATGAGAAGCCACGCCTAAATCTACACTACCCCGGCTACCTCCCAGGAATGTCTATAGGAACACCTCGAGCCCCTAAGGGCCAAGGAAAATCCATCTTAAGCTTCTAAGAACAGAGTCAGAGCAGGGATCTACCTCGATCTACGGGGCAACAGACAACTAGCTGGGCAACCTCAATGACACTTCATGCCACGATAACATACAAGATCAATTTCTAGAAGATAACCATCGTTAATCCCGCATACGTGCGGACAAAGAGTTTGATTCCAAAATGGAAACAAACTCATTCATGTCAACAATATCATCATTTTCTCTATTTACTCGGAGTCAACAACTTTTAAATAAAGGATACCGCCCGATAAGGAGAGAACGGATTCGAAGGATCATGGCGGGATATCAGTAAATTCAAACCTACTTGGACCATATATAAATAGGGCCAAGCATGATAAGAAAAAAGAATAAGAAAAAAGAAAGGAAGAAGAGCGACATACTGAAGAAAGAAAGAAAAGAAAAGAAAAGAAAAGAAAAGAAAAGAAAAAGGGAAGAACTAAATTATGTATTCAGAACACAGTCACCTTCGTTTCCATTATTCGACAGGCACAGAGTTGCCACCACCCTATATCTCAGAGAGACTTCGAGCATATAAGAGAGTGATTTGTATTTTAAGGAGATATATTAATAATAAAAGCACCCATTTACTGTTATTACGATCCAGCCTCTCGTCTATCTTTTAACAGGTCGGGAATCAACGGTACCGACCCTGGCTACCGCTTTCGTGGTAGTGGTCTCGATGGAGTTAACAGAAATTTCTCATCCCAAGCAAAATTTTCGTCAACACTTTGTAGCGCCGTCTGTGGGAAACCTCTCACACCACCATCTTTTTACGTTCAAAAAATTTGTTATTTCATAGTAATCGTGATGCTTTGCTCCTCACAAGGGCAGCAGGGTACCTCGGGACAACCTTCTGCTACATCGACACGAAAGGTTCCGATGAAAGGGAGAAAATCCGGGCTCCATAGCCAGGTTCCCACCCATCCAACCACTGTGCAGGCTCTGGATCCCCATCTGGGAAGTCAGGTCGAGCTTGACCAACAAGCAGCGGCCTTTGTAGAAAACGTCCACCTTCGACTACTCGCTGAGGGTATCACTATCCAACAAGCAGGTCTTTACAATCTGGGGGAGTCAAGCAGGCCTGGGGTTAGGCAACCAACTTTCGATCGCTTAGGACCTGCGCCTCGGGAATCAGCTCGTAATCGAGCGGGGCTTCCAACCTCAATCCGAGATAGGCAAGGGCCCATGCCCCACGTTCCCAAAGCACTGCCATGCTACCTACCAAGGCAAGTTAAATTCGGGGCACACAACCATCCCCTAGAACGGGGAGAGCTACTCCAACCAACGACTTCAAGAAGAGAAGACCGGGGTAGAGAATAAAAAAGTCAGCAAAGCCCTTGAGCGGACCCCCTCCGAAGAAGGAACCAGGTATAGATCGCCTGTTCATCAGAGGGATCTGAGACCAATTCAAGGAAATCCGAAAGCAAGCGTCCAAGAGACCAGTTGGTAAAGCTTCAGAAAGAGGTCTAATTGATGAAGAAGGGAAAGTACAAGGAGGACAAGAAAGATCCTCTAAGTGAAATGAATGCCCCTTTCACCATAAGAATTCGAGAGGCAGAGCTCCCGCCGAAGTTCAAAATGCCAGCTGACAGATTCTCTGGGACTGAAGATCCCCTGAGCCACCTAGAGAGCTTCGTTCAACAGATGGAGGTATAGAACACAACCAGGGCCGCTATGTGTCAAATGTTTCCCACTACACTCACGAATTATGCTAAAACCTGGTTGAGGAAACTACCCACTGGTAGCGTGGATTCGTTCACCAAGGTATCAACAGATTTCTGCTTATAATTCCAGGGAGTTAAGCCCCGATTAAAGGACCCGATACATCTCCAATACGTGATCCAGATGGGAGGGGAAACCATTCAAGCTTATATCGAGCGCTTCCACAAGGAAGTCATCCAGATGGGGGTCTTCACCGAGAAAGAAACACTTGCCAACTTCAAAAGAAACCTGTGGGCGAGAAAGCTTTTCCGGTCTTTCGCTAAGAGATCTCCAGAAACTTACCAGGAAGCCAATGATCGGGATCTGGAGCAGATTATGGTCGACGAGCAGTTCAAGGTCAAGATGGAACATGACGACATGAGAGCTGTAAAACAACAAACGAAGGACGCTCCCAGACCTGAGCAAGCTCAAAAAAGCCAGAACAAACCCCATAATAAATGAACATATGGCTTCCCCCTTCCTCAACCCAGATCGGAAAGGTATCCAGACAAACGAGCTCTTCCTGAAGCTTTACCACCGCCCAGGACAGTGGCCCTTATAGCTCGTGATGAGAAGGGGTACGACTATTACACTCCTTTAAATGCATCCTGAGAAATAGTCTACCTTGCCATTCAGGACAAGGGGTTGTTACAGAAGCCCGCTCCCATGAAATCCCCGGTCGATAAGAGAAATTGCTATAAATATTGTGACTTTCACGAGGATGTGGGGCACAACACTTCAGAATGTTACAACCTGCGAAACCAGATTGAGGCTTTAATAACAGGAGGATGCATGGTGAAATTCTTACAGCAAGTTAGGGAAAACATTCATACTGGAAGGGTAGTGCAAGTTAAGATCCGGGAACATACAGAGAAAAAGAAGGAAGAGCAGGCGGACCTGATGCAACAGATTCAGATAATACATACTATCAGCGGGGGGGCCCATTCTGGCCGGCACCTCCATACGAGGAAGGTCCCTAGTACGGACGAAGGACGGGATATCTTCAAGGTAGACTAGAGACCGACCAATCCCTCACAGCTGTCACAGATCATATTCACCGAGGCAGATGTCTATAACACCGTGCAACCTCATGATGACCCTATGGTCATCACGGTATAAATTGCCAACTTCATGGTGCACCGCATGCTCATCGACACGGGTAGCAGTGTCAACGTCTTGTTCAAAGACACAGTGGAAAAGAAAAACTTAAAGCAGTAGTGCTACAATAGTTGTACTACTCAATTATATGGATTCACCGGGGACTCCATCACCCGTAGGATCAAAAATCCTACCAGTAATCATTGGAGCCGCACCTCTTCAGTAAAATATCATGACTGACTTCGTGGTGGTGGATACCCCATCGGTTTACAATGCAATATTAGGGAGGCCATTTCTATCATTCTTGAAAGGGGTCCATTCTATTTACCACAATGTCCTGAAGTTCTCGGTAGGAGACAAGGTGGGGGAATTTAGGGGTGATCAACAAGCAGCTAGGAAATGCTACGCAGTGTCAGCCAACCCAGCAGCTCTAGCTAAACAACTCGCCCTGGTAACGACAATCCAAGGTAGGATAACCCCTGTACTAAACCTGGAAGACAGGGGTTCCACTGGTTGCCCCGAAAATGAACTTGTGGTGCCCGACATGGAAGAACAGAGAAGGGAATGGGCCAGCGGCCATCCAGTGGATAGGTTAGAAGAGATTCCTATCCGAATAAACGACCCCTCGAAGGTTATCAAGATCGGAGCTACCCTTGAGCCAAGAATGAAAAAATGTTTGATTAGGCTCCTCACAGAGTTTAACGACGTATTTGCTTGGAGTCATGCTGAGATACCGGGGATCCCAATGACATTAGCTGCACATCGGCTGGCGGTGGATCCGACTTTCAAGCCCATCAAACAGAAAAGGTGCCACATCAACACTGAAAGAAATATGGCAGTTCAAGAAGAGGTGGACAAACTAACCCAAGGAGGCTTCATTCGGGAAACCCGTTACCCCAAACGGATCACCAACGTGGTCATGGTCACAAAGGCAAATGGGAAGTGGTGCATGTGCGAAGACTACACCGACCTCAACAGGGCATGCCCAAAGGACAATTTCCCTCTGCCAAAAATTGATTAGTTTGTCGATTCTACCTCCGGGAACAAGCTCCTGAGCTTCATGGATGCGTTTTCCAGCTACAATCAGATTATGATGCATCCCGCGGACCAAGAAAAAACTAGTTTCATCACCGCACAAGGCCTGTAATGCTACAAGGTGATGCCTTTTGAGCTTAAAAATGCTGGAGCTACTTACCAACGGTTAGTCAATCGTTTGTTCAAGCCCAAAATTGGAAGGTCGATGGAGGTGTACATCGACTATAGAATCACTAAATCTTCAACTTCAGGAGGCCACTTGGACGACCTTCATGATCTTAAGGGAAAACCAGATGAGGTTAAACCCTTCCAAATGTGCCTTCAGGGTAACTGCGGGGAAGTTTTTGGGCTGCATGGTCTATGAGAGAGGTATAGAGGCTAACCGAAAAAAATCATGGCTATCCTGGATCTAGAATCCCCCACATCTCTTAAACAGGTTCAAGCCTTGACCGGACAGATAGCAGTGCTCAACAGGTTCATCTCCCGGTCTACTGATAAGTATCTACCCTTCTTCAAAGCTATCAAACAGGGAAGAAACATGAAATAGGATCAGGAGAGTGAACAAGCTTTCCAGGTTTTGAAAAGATACCTAACAAGCCCTCCATTATTGGTCAAGCCAAACCCAGGAGAAGAGCTCCAAATATACTTGGCCGTTTCAGAGACCGCCGTAAGTGGGGATTTGGTCAAGGAATGTATGGATAGGATCCATCGACCTATTTACAATGTGAGTCACGCCCTAACCAATCCCGATAGGAACTATACTCTATTGGAAAAGCTCGCCTACGCCTTGGTGACCTTAGCAAGGAAACTCCGTCCCTATTTCCATGCCCATTCAATAGAAGTGGCGACAGACCAACTTTTCTGCCAATTCTTACAAAGGCCAGATGATTCTGGAAGGTTGGTTCTATGGGCCCTAGAGCTTACCCAGTTTGATTTAAAATATAATCCTGGGACCGCGATAAAAGCTCAGGCACTAGCAAACTTTGTAGCTAAGCTCTCAATACCTTCAGATTAGGCAACCCCCACGGTAACAGATATAACCCTTGAGAGGACTCCATAATCTAACAACCGGCTGGAGGGCTACGAGTAGTGACTCTCTACACTGACGGAGCTTTCAGGAAATCAGGGGGAGAAGCGGGCATAGTCCTCATCGAACCAGAAGAAACTGAGTGCTGCCACTGTTTCAGGTTTGAATTTAAAGAAACGAACAATGAAGCGGAGTATGAAGCCCTGCTAGCTGGACTAAAGTCTGCCATAGAACTCAAGGTTGATTACCTGAGTATCAAGAGCGACTCTTCACTTGTTGCCAACCAAGTTTCCGGGGATTATCAGGCAAAGGGGGATATTATGATCGCGTACCTGAGATTGGTTCAACAACTCAAAAGCAGATTTAAGGGATTAAGAATCGAGCAGATACTTCGACAATAGAATCGTCGAGCTAACGTCCTCGCCAAGATAGCTGCATATGGTGGCCAAACATTACCTCACGGAGTCTCTCTTCAAGTAATCCCCCTACCTAGCATCATGACAGGTGAGAAAGCTTATACTTTGGACCAACAGCCGTGCTGGATAGATCCAATAGCAGAGTACCTACAGGACGGAAAACTCCCCAGGGAGCCTGACCAAGCTAGAAGGGTTAAAAGGCTCTCGGTCCGGTATTATATGGTAGATGGGCATTTATACAGAAGGGGAAAATCCCTTCCCCTACTCCTATGTCTACACCCTGGAGATGCCAAGTGGGCTTTGAGAGAGGTTCATTCAGGGGAAAGCGGGAATCATATTGGTGGAGAGGACTTGGCATATCAGGTTCTCCGTATGGGGTATAATTGTCCCACCATCCATCAAGATACGAAAAACTTGGTGCAAACCTGTGAGGCATGCCAGAAGGCCACAAACTTGAGTCACCTCCTCCGGAGCGATTTTCGTCTCTTAGCTCGCCATACCCCTTTGCTATGTGGGGAGTCGATTTGATTGGACCGCTTCCTACATGCCAATCATGTTATCGTAGCGATTGACTATTTCACAAGATGGGTTGAAGTCGGACCACTCTCCCAGATATCAGAAGAAACACACAACAAGGTTCATCAAGACCAATGTAGTTTACAGGTTTGGATCCCCCTTGCCATTATAACTGACCTCGAAAAACAGTTTGATAATGGCCGATTCAGAGATTTCTACGAAGACTTAGGAATCAACCTTCGGTTCGCTTCGGTAGCCCACCCTAAGACCAATGGTTTAGTGGAATCCAGTAACAAAACCATTAAGAAGTTGTTGAAGAAAAAGCTAAAGCATAAGAAAAGGAGATGGGTAGAGGAGCGTCCCAAGGTCCTCTGGGCTTACCGCACTATAAGGAGAATAGCTACCAGAGAAACGCCCTACTCGCTGGCCTTCGGGGTTGAAGCGGTCCTACTTATCGAGCACAAGTTAACCTCCTTTAGCGGCCAGAATTTTGAACCAGAGAGCAATGAAAGTAAGCTCCGAGCTAGCTTGGACCTCTTGGAGGAGAAGCAAGATCGAATAGCTGAGAAGGTTGCGATCTACCAAAGCCGGATTGCCAGGTACTTCAACAAGAGGGTTAAAGCCCGAAGCTTCAAAGAAAGGGATCTAGTCCTCAGGAAAGTAATGCGGAACACCAGGAAGAGGTCAGACGGGGTCTTAGGTCCTAACTGGGAAGGACCATACCTAATAAAGATGGTGATCCGTAATGGGGCATACAAGCTCGAGGATATGAATGGCCAACTCATCGACCATACTTGGATGTGGATCACCTAAGGAAATTCTACCCTTGAACAGGGGACTCAGTAGCAGGCGGTCTCCGACTAGTTTCTTTTTCTCGACAATAATGTACTATATCTAAATAAAGCTTGCTTTTCTTGTTTACTCCTTTTTCAAATATGTCCTACAATGATTTGGGTATACATGGAAAAATCGACATTACCACCTCAAGACCAGGGGTGAGCCGGGGAAGCCTCCCCCACTACTCCTAATGCCTCGGCCGGGCACAACCCCCAGCCAAGAAGGGTCTGTGTGTAAGAGCATAGCTTCCATCTAGATCTTAAGATCAGGAAATAGCTAGATAGCCCTCCTGATTCCTTGGTCGGGCTACCACCCCCAAAAAGGGTCTGAGTGTAAGAGCATAGTTGCCATCCAAATCTCAAGACCAGGAAATAGCTAGATAGCCATCCTGATGCCTTGGTTGGGCTACCACCTCCAAGAAGGGTCTGAGTGTAAAAGCATAGTTGCTATCCAGATCTCAAGACCAGGAAATAGCTAGATACTCCTCCTGATGCCTTGGTCAGGCTACCACCCCCAAGAAGGGTCTGAGTGTAAGAGCATAGCTGCCATCCAGATCTCAGAACCATGAAATAGCTAGATAGCTCTCATGATGCCTTGGTCCGGCTACCACCCCTAATAAGGGTCTGAGTGTAAGAGCATAGTTGCCATCCAGATCTCAAGACCAGAAAATAGCTAGATAGCCCTCCTGATGCCTTGGTCATGCTACCACCCCCAAGAAAGGTTTGAGTGTAAGAGCATAGTTGCCATCCAGATCTCGAAACCAGGAAATAGCTAGATAGCCTTCTTGATGCCTTGGTCGGGCTACCACCCTCAAGAAGGGTCTGTGTGTAAGAGCATAGTTTCCATCCAGATCTCAAGACCAGGAAATAACTAGATAGCCCTCCTGATGTCTTGGTCAAGCTACCACCCCCAAGAAAGGTCTAAGTGTAAAAGTATAGTTTCCATCCAGATTGCGAAACCAGGAAATAGCTAGATAGCCCTCTTGATACCCTGCTCGGGTTACTACCTTTAAGAAAGATTCGAGCTTAAGGGATAAATCCTTCACTTAATACCTCACTCGGGTTTACAGCCCCCTAGAGAGACTCAAAGATAGAAGGCTCGACTTCCTTAAATTCTAAATATGCCAGTAAGTTCAGGTTACTAACTCTCCTTGATACAGGGTTACTTACTACAGCAAACCTACAACCAAACAAGGGGACTGTCAACTGAAAAAGTTGAGCCAGGAGTTTCATTAGTATGGGGGCTCAATGCTAACAGTTTTCATATTTTGTTTTTCCCCCAAAGATAGCACGTTTAGATATAAAAGCTGGACCTAGAGGGAGATCAAGCAAGTACATGTAAGCCAGAGTTAGATCTGAAATTAAAATTTTATTACCAAGTAAGGGAGCCTATCCCCCAACGAGGCTACAACAAGCAAGGAGGCCCAATCCCTGATTCCGGGCTACAAAGGAAATAATAAAATGGCAAGGGTCAAACACGGTTAAAGATGGGATGCCCACCCTCTTTCTGGGCATTCAAAATAAGTCATAAAAAAGGCATATCCTGCACCTCCAACCACTTCCCAGCTCCCTCCCTAGAAGGACCTGCTCCATCAATTCCAGGGTGAGACAACTCTGTAGCCCGTGACATAACCTCTTTTCTATCCCAGCCGGTGATGTTGGAGAGATTAAATGGAGGAGGAAGGGCTTCTGCAACCTGATAGGAGGCATAGAAGTACCCCTCGTTAAAAAAGGCTTCCACCTCGAACTGGAGCTGGGTAATTTGAGCCTGTAAAGTCTGATTCTCGACATCCAGAGCCTTCGCCTCTCCTTTCCAGTCATCCCGCTGGCTAGCCCACCGCTTTGATCGGAGAGTTTCTTGATCAAAATCCCGCTTCAACCTCTCATGGTCGCACTGAAGCCCAGCCAGCTGTGTCACCATTTCCTGTTTGCTGGAGGTCATCTCCCGGACCAAGTTTTGAGCATGCGCAAGCACCCCCATGGCTCGCTCAGCCTCAGCCTCAGCCTTAGCCTTGGCTGCCCGATCGCAGGGGAAGACCACCTGATGCCCCATGGCTACCTGAAACTTGAAAGCCTACAAAGAAAATTCATGTTAGAAAATGATAATTCAAGCTGCTGAACGAGGAAGTAAAAGCGACAATTACCTCGTCTAGAAGGGCAGACCCTTTGGTAATCATTATGTCCATGGGCATTGAGGTCATCCTAAAAATCCCGCTGCCTGGACAGAATGCAACGAATTGCTTCAGGACCTCGTCCTGGCCCGCCGAGCTCGATTGCTGGTAGGGGCGAGAAGGGGCGACCTCATGAGTATCGGTATCGGGCTCCTTGGGAATCTCGCTTGCCCGAGATACAACCGGATCAGTAGAGATAGAAAAGCTGGCTCGGGGAGCTTTGGTTAAAGCAGAGATTACTGATGAGGGGGCAGGAGCGGACTTATTGGCGATTTGGGAGGCAAACCCGCCTCGGCTTAGAGCCTTTGTTGCCCGAGATGCAAGAAGTGTCATCTTGGACTTCACTTGGGAAGGTGAAGGGGAAGGAACGAGCAGGACAGCTACCTTAATGGTTGACCACCCCTTCTTAGAAACAGCCGAGAGAGCTCCCAGGGACGGTCTAGAAGGAAAATGAGGGGACCCAGCTTGCCGGGATACACGAGGAGCTGAAGCAACAACAAACACTGTTAAGAAAGGGATTAATAACATCAGAGCTAAACCATCAAACAATCCAAAAGCATGATAAAGCCAGATATTTACAAGGAACAACATCAGAGATTCGCAGGTACTTGTTCATCCTGCAGGGGTCGAAGGGGTCAGCAGTTGGGAACTTCAAATTAAGATAATTCCTAGCCAGGATAGTCTTCAATACAGCTTCAGACTCAGCAGGCAGGGAGTCTCAATCCCACGACGGTTTGTCACTGAAAGCGGTGGGGACCTCAATCTCATGCCCGCCAATAAACACAGAGCTTCCCCAGTCTCCCCCTGCCAATACCCATTCCTATTTCCAAGCAGGGTCCTTTCTCGAAGCCCCGGGGAAGACGAAGTTGAGTCTGTTCTTGGCCTTGGAGTAGAATTGGCCTTAGGGAATTCCAGCCAGTCTACCTATCTGGAAAAGACAGGCGAGCTCCTCAGCCCCAGGCTCCCTAGTTACATTGCTCAATTCGCACTGCTCCCTCCATAGCACGAGGAAGCCGACCATATGCCTCCAAAAGCCAGGCATTAACTGGAGTGGAGCCAGCTGTAGGGCATGAAGAGCCTACCGGAGGGTAGGATGGAGAGGGAGCCTCACCCAGCTCTCGAAAGCTACAACGTGGATAGGATGTATGTTCTTGGGCGGGCTAAAAACGTCGTAGTTCTTATAGGGGACAGTGAGGGAAACAGTGTCAGGGATACCGTATTTGTCCCGAAGATAGCTAATCGACTGAGGGTCGACGGTGGAATCAGGGATGACCATGGGTTCGAAAAAAAAGGGTCACCACTGGAGGAAGCTCCGCCACTGTGACCTAAGCCCTTCCAACTATATCGACTCTCTCCCCGACATCAGAATCTTCATCAATAAGGTTTAAAGGATTATCGGACTGGTTCGAGAAGCGAGAACCGATAGACACGTTCTTGCTAGAACGATGGTGCTGGCGGAGCCAGGAAGATTTCTCATCTCTCGAAATTCCTCGCACTTGCTTACGAGGAGCTAGGTTAGGGCCTCCGGTGCCATCAACCAAGGCATCGATACTGTTTGAGGAAGTCGACATCAACGGATGGGAAAGATTTGAAAGCAAGCGGGAGTTATAGGGAAATAGGCAGAGAAAGCAGGAAAAAGAAATTTTGAAAATTTGAGTTTTGAGAAAGTATGAAGAAAGTGACGGTAAGGCCGAGTTTAAATAAAGGATTATTGGTGATATCCTCTGGAAGATCACCTGGAGCCATATTGCAACCGTTTTTCTTTGAATAACACATTGTTTCAAATTTAAATATTGGTTTATTAATGAGAATATTTCGCTCTCATTAATTATCTTTATGGCGGAAAACTTTCTCAATTAAACAAGGAATCTCACTCCAACCCAAACTCTATCACCGGTGTTCAAATCAAAGGGGACTTCTGTTAATAGTGAAATTTGGCCAGGGGTCAAAGAGAAATTTTTCACTTTCCCACCATAAGTCGAAACCCATAATCGACAATCATGAAGCCTGAAAAGACCATAAAGCCACCCCGTATGAGCAGGTAAGGCCGGCTTGGCTTCAAAACTTCCAGAAAACAAGCTAGGTACGACCGGGTTTCTCCATGCCATCTATCGGGGAATCTCAGCTCTGAGGTCGAGCTCTTCAATCACCCTGTAAATGCCAGAAGAAACCTCCAAGCTCGAGAGATGAAATAAATATTATGGTGTGTTAAATATTATTCTAGACGGGGGGTGAGTAGATTTTAATCAAACTTTACCCAATTTTCGTTAATGGTCAATTAGACGAAAATACCCCTAACTAGTCATAATAATATCACAAGTGTAATAAGTGCGAAAATAATAAAGACACTTGAGATATACGTGGAAACCCTCCAAATGGGAAAAACCACGGGCTGTTAAGTGCGTCACACTCGAACAACGAATCCACTGATGATAGAGGCGTTACACCCTACTCCCGGTATATAACCCACTACCACTACCTAATCCCGGTATTAAGTGGACCTTGTCCAATTTGCTTATGCTTGAAACAACCTACTCCCGGATGCAACGCAAGACTTACTTCTCTTCAATGAAGAGATAAACACCCTATGTGAATATATGATGATATTCAAACAACAAATAAGGCTAGGGTACCTTATATGCTTATCTAGGATTATGAGATGGCAATAAATGCAATCCTAGATATCAAGAGCTAAATGACATGTTCAAAAAGCTTAGCTAAACATAGATCAAACAATCCTATGAAGCTATCATAAAAGCCAAATCAACACATGTTGTCATTAAGCATGGCAAAGACTATATTGCAATCACTAAATGCAATCAATGAGTCCTAAACAATATCTAAATGCAAAGCATAGAGATTTATCTAGAAGTTATCAATAACAACAATCCTAGATATCACAAACAATCACAATGAATTAACAAATATGCTTACAATGTATTCAACATATACTTAGTGTATATTCATGTGATTGAGACAAAGCATTTAGCCACACAATAAATGCAAGTCTTAGACCAATGTCTATCAATAACAAACTCAATTAGTTGTGTAAAGATTTTCTAACAAACTAATTGTCACAAAAACATCACATAAACATTCAAAAGCTTAACAAGTTGATTAATGAACAATCTATCACCTAGTCAAAAATGAATCACACAAGAATGTTTATGACCTAGCTTTTAGGCAAAGATGACCTAATCAATTAAGCTATCAAAATACAAACCCAATCATGTCATCATTCAACAAAAATATGCATTCAAAAATGATTTCTATAAATCCTATGCAATAAAAACGAACTCTTGGAGTTTAAGAACAATAATCAAAGATAAAAGTTTGTTCTTACTTACCAAGTCATGAATGATGAAGACCCATGTCTAAAGATGATCAATAATGCATGAAGGATGATGGGTTTTAGGTTTGGAGAGTTAAGGAACCACTCTTGGAGCTTCTCTCTCAAGGGAAATGTTTTCCCTCACTAAGAAATGGTGTTTGAGCTCTAAAAAACGAGTGAGGAAGAAGATGGCATGTAAATATAAGCCCTAGAACAAAACTACATCGTTTTGAAAAATGTCCAAAATTTAATCAGTGCGTTGGTGAGCTGCGCTGGTCGACAAGTGCCACACCAGCGCACACCTATTGTCCAAGGAGCGCTGGTGAGGGCGCTTGTGGAATGGTGCAGCCGCTACAGCGCAACAGCCCGAGATTCGAGCGACCCAAAACATGACCAAACGACATCCAAACCTTTCGTATAATATACCATTGGAAAGGTATGGAAGTATAATTTCTACTACAATTTACAAAACATGATTTTGATGTCTATAGGAAATGTTATGGTCATTTAAGTGACCAAAGGTCAGAAACAGACAACAACAGAGATGCCCTATTTTTGTGGTCACTTTGGAGATTTTAAAACCAATCCAAACAGTCATGAAATATCACGGATAATATACCGTTGGAAAGGTATGGGTGTCTAGTTTGTATATATATTTTCAAAACTCATTTTGAATCATTTTATAAAAAGATATGGCCATAAGACCATATAAAGGTCAGTTTTGAAACACATTTAAATCATTGAAATAAACTTTTTGAAACTAGACACCTTACTCCACATAACCAAACCAAGAGAAGAATACGACATTTTCAAATGGTCACCCAATGCGCTAAGACAAGCACACCATCGTGCAAGTGTAAACAACACAAAACCACACTATGATTGCACATAGACAACAATGAAGCACACATGCATAACAAATCAAATGCAAGTAAGTGTGTGTGTGAGCAACACATAATGCATGACAATACAAATGCAAAGATGTGATCAATATAAACATTCAAGAAGAGTTATCAAAACATGAATGCACACTCATATAAACACATAACACATATGAATAAGAAATATGCATGATTTGTGAGTGTGTGCAACTATATCTCTTTAAAGCAAGTAAGCACAAGAAATATACCTTTGGTGCTTCTTCTCTTGAGGTATTGAGAGCCTAAGCTACCCTTACATAAAACCCCAAAAATGTGATTTGTTCACAAAATAAGCCAATCAACAAATGAGGACCTTACAAGAGACATTTGAGAGAAGCCCACCAACCTCTCTAGAAGACCGTTGTCCCTACTGGGTATAAACGAGGAGCCACATCTAAATCTACACTACCCCAACTACCTCCCAAGAATGTCTACAAGAACACCTTGAGCCCCTAAGGGCTAGGGAAAATCCGTCTCAAGCTTCTGAGAACAGAGTCGGAGCAGGGATCTATCTCGATCTACGGGGCAACAAATAACTAGTTGGGCGACCTCCATGACACCTCAGGCCACGATAACATACAAGATCAATTTCTAGAAGATAACCATCGTTAATCCTGTATACGTGCGGACCAAGAGTTTGATTCCAAAAAGGAAACAAACTCATTCACGTTAATAATATCATCATTTCTGCTATTTACTTGGGGTCAATAACTTTTAAATAAAGGATCCCGCCCGATAAGGAGAGAACGGATTCGAAGGATCGTGGCGGGATATCAGCAAATTCAAACCTACTTGGACCATATATAAATAGGGCCAAGCATGATAAGAAAAAAGAAAGGAAGAAGAGCGACATACAGAAGAAAGAAAGAAAAGAATAGGGGAAGACCTAAATTCTGTATTCAGAACACGGTCACCTTCGTTTCCACCACCCTATATCTCAGAGAGACTTCGAACATATAAGAGAGTGATTTGTATTTTAAGGCGATATATCAATAATAAAAGCTCCCAATTACTATTATTACGATCCAGCTTCTCGTCTATCTTTTAACAGGTCAGGAACCAACGGTAGCGACCCCAGCCACCGCTTTCGTGGTAGTGGTCTCGAGGGTGTTAACAGAAATTTCTCATCTCGAGCAAACTTCCTGTCAACACTATTTTTATGATTTGTAACTAGATCCATAACTCGGGAATCACTGTGAACCTTTTATGAATGCTCAAATTTGGATTAATATTATTTCATCGATTCAATTCTTGATTTATTCATTGTTCTTAATTGTTTAGTCCTCATTAATTATAATTTTTTTTTCACACCTGTGCCAAAACTATCAATGTGAACGATTAATTGGCATGATTTTAGGATTAAAACTATTTGATAATTAGTGTTAGAGTTGACCAAACTTAATCCTAACTAATGATCTTAGGAATGAATGAATTTTATCTTTAGCTGGACCAATGCAAAGTAATAGAATTTGGTTCTTATTTCTTGCACTTAATGGGTTTCTGATTCATTGTTCATACCAAGACCAAAGGGTAAATAGCGATCGAAAACACATGACTCAACCCGTGACTGAATGGTAATAGTTACATTAAAGAAAAAAGAATGAACCCTAGAATAGATTGAATATTTTTAAAAATTAATCCATGCATTAAGTGTTAATGATTGGGGATAATTGATGACCAAGTTCTTTCTCATCTCTTGATCGCAAAACCAAATCTTTTTAATTGCTTTTTTTAGTTTAATTTAATTTAGTTTTTAGTTTAATTAAACAAAGCAATCTTCTGTTACTTTCAAACTTATCTTTAATTAGAATTAGTTTTAAACCAATAAATCTATAGTCATCGTGGAAACGATCCTTACTTGCCATTGTAAGATATCTTCACGATTCATGCACTAGCGAGTAATGTTTTTATGAACAAGATTTCAAACATCAGCGGGAGACCTTTCCTTGCTTCTGTCAGTTGTATGGCAGCCTGACCCCGGGAATCCCAGTACCCTACTGAATTCGAACCCTTGCTTGGAGAGTGGAAAATTTACCTTTGGTCCTTAGCTAAATTTGGCTATTAACAGAAGTCCCCTTTGACTTGAACTTTGGTAATCAATTGGAGTTAACGTCAGATTTCCTATTTTGCTTGGGAAATTGTCCCTTCTTTTTGGTTGCTCTCGTTAAATGTGGGTGAAACGTGGCATGCCAGGAAATGTTGTTCTTTGAAAAGATCCGGGTGTTACGTCAGTCCTAAGAATCGAGGTAATCTTTGCGAACAATCTGCTTTTGTCACGTCGTCTTCTTTCTCACGCTTCTCATCAAATTTAAAAATTTCAAAAAAAATCCCTTCTCTTTTCGCCTTCTCTAGGGACATCTCTATCATTCTTTCGTCAAACTCAAAACTTTTTGCCACCATGTCGAACTCCTGTCGTAATACAGTTGACCTCATGGTTGAGGGTGGTTAAATCTCCAGTCTTCCTCACTGTAAACTAGCACGAAAAGATTTCGACAGTGAGGATTCCCCTCCTAATCCACCATATCACCGGTTAAGTATGAACGTTTCAATCTAGTCCATCTTCTTGAACAAACCCAATGAACCTCTAAGCTTAGTCGATGAGGATTCAGATATAGAATCTCAGGATGCTGCGGTTGGTAGGGGTTAAGCTATGGTCGTTGGTACCCTTCCGGAGGAAATTCTTCCTTATGACTTCAAAGTCATCCCTGATTCTACAACTGACTCGAGGTCGATAGATCGTTTGAAGGCCAGGTACGACATTCCTGACAGTGTTACCGTCTCCATTTTGCCTAAGAACTATAATTTCTTTTCCCCTCTTAAAGGCATGCTCCTGATCCACGTAGCAGCTCTCGAGAACGGAGTCAGGTTTCTTCTTCATCTCACCCTTAGATGGGCTCTCAATGCCCTGTAACTAGCTCCTCTCCAATTAACCCCTGACTTATGAAGACACCTTATTGGCTTCTCGTGCTGTAGATGGAGAATTGTGAGTTGAGCAGAGTTGCTAGGGAGCCCAGAGCAGAGGAACTGGCTTACATCTTCTAGATCGGTAACCTATCTGGCAGTCTCAGAGGTCAGTTTTACATAAAAGCCAAGAAGAAGCTCAACATCATAATTCCAGGTGCTTCAAAGAAAGATCTCATCTGGAAGGAAGAATGGATTCTAGTGGAAGGTGATTGGGGAAGCTCGATCTTCATCGGCGGATATGAATTCGAGGTTCCTAATGCTTTCAACGATAAGCTCTCGTAGGACAGGGATTCTCTGCCTGCTGAGTATGAGTCAATTTTAAAGACTATCATCTCCCATAACTATCTAAACCTGAAGTTTCCCACTACTGACTCATTTGATCCCTATAGAGTGAATCTATACCTGCTCATCTATGTCGCTTCTCCCAGTGAGAAAGAGAAATTTGAACTAGCTCACTTCCTTCACGCTAGTCATTTTGATTATGACTGTTTTTTTTTAATAGTTTCTATTACTGCTCCAGCTTTCCAAGTAGCCTAGCGAGCTCGCACCTCCCTCCTTATGCAGAACAAACTCAGGGATCTCCCCGACTACCTTAGAGAAAGGGAGGGAATCTGCTCTAGTCGGGGTTTCATTTGCTTCCATCTCGTATCCTTTCCGGCCTAGGTTTATGATGGAGATTTTAGAATCTCAGTCTTCTAAGGTGAGAGGGAAGGGTACCACCGCTCCTCATGTGGCTATTGTAGCCTTGCTGCTTCTATCTCGGTTGCTCCACCCATTGGTGCCACCACTTCTGCCATTCCTTTGGTCAGCCTCTCTGGTGTTTTTGTTCCTCCATTTACATCCCTGGTTCCTCAAGCTCTGGGAGGCCTCGAGACTGTTGTCGTGGAAGGCCTTCCTGCTCGCTTTCAACATGAGATAAGTTCTACTGAACAAGACGAGGTCTTAGAACAATTTATCATGTTTTGTCCAGGTTGTAGCCTTTCCCGGATGGCTTCGATGTCCATCGACGTGTTGATTACCAAGGGATCCGCTCTCTTTGTAGAGGTAACTATCTTCTTTCACCTTTACTTGTAGTTGGTTGTTTGACCATTTTCTAACTTGAGCTTTGCAATCTGCAGGCTTTCAACTCTAACGTGGCTATGGGCCACCATGTGGCCTCTCTTTTTGGTCGTACAATCAAAGCTGAGGCTAAAGCTGATAGGGCCGTGAGATTGCTTATGCAGGCTCAAACTTTAGTGCATGAGATAACCTCCAACCAGAAGAAGATGGAGAAGGAGTTGGTCGAGCTTTAGTGTGACCACGAGAGGTTAAAGAGATCTTTCGACCAAGAGACCCTCCAATCTAACCGACAGTCTAAGCAAGGGGATTCCTTGAAAAACAGAGGCCAAGATGTTGGATGTTAAAAACCAAAATTTGCATGCTCAGGTGGCTAAGCAGCAGGCCGAAAGGGGGTGCCTCTGTCAGTGATGGATACTTTTACGTCTTCTTTTAGGCTACAAAATCTCTTTCTCATTCCTTTGATTTATTTGTCATCGCTAAATGGGACATGGGGGGATCATGGACAAAGTCAAAATGATGTCTCTTCCTATTGGTGATGGAGTAGGTATCTCAAGCATAGCTGGAGTCAGGAAGTAAGTGATCGATGCTAATTTTACTCTCACTCATCCAATCTTTACAAGCTTAAGACTAGAGGAGTCTTTCCGCGGAGTCCAACTTGAGAAAGATTCTCTTGTGATCACAGTGGTGGGAAAAGGGCTATCGGAGGTTCATGAGGGAGCCAAAGATCATCTTGAGGAGCAGAGTCAGGGGAACAGAGGCTGTTGTTTCCACTCAAGACGCGATCATTCCTCTGAGGTTCTGGTTGTGGTGAATAAAGTTCTAGTGGAAGACTAGGCCGGACAGCAAGCAGATGAACAATCTCCAGACGAATGAGTGGTAGGAAGGGACAATCAGATTGATTAACCACCGGAAGGTAGGTAGGCCAGTGAAGGCCATCAGGAAAGAGGTATGGTGGGAGGAAGCTAGAAAGATGTTGCAGCTTGACATGTTTCCTTTTATGACCTGTATCGATTGCTCGGAAAGGGGGGTGGACACCCTGCTATACTCATGACTAGCTTTATCAACTTTCTTATATTTTTCTTCTACATACATTGCCCAAAACCAGGGGTTAGGATCTCTACTTGTCGTATGCAGCATTGTGAGGGGATAGGATCCCTCTTCGTTATTAATGAAAGTTTATGATTTTCTTCGATCTTGCTTTGATTGATCCCTGATTATGATTTTTTACCATGGTTGGGTACTCCTTGCTTCAACATTATTCCTAACTTAATTAAATATGGCAAGTAATGACCTCCGATCTGTTGAGTCTAGGATGATAATTGTTTGCACTATCTGCACCTTTAACTAGATATATTTCAACCAAGCTTTCATAACGGGCTCTCATAACTGTATCCCTGCAAAATTAAAAAAAAACACGGAGAACAAGTAGTTTAACGATATTCTATTATGGTATATGTTGGACCTTAGAAGGATCTTCCTTTGTCGGATGACAGAGTTGATGTCTAACTCTGGTACTTAGGAAAAATTTGTATCGTGATATTCTGGGTACCTTACTATCTCGTATTGGGGATATGGGGTACCTTTCCATAGAGATCTTGGTTTGGTAGACTTTTGTGTAATTAGGCTTTGATCCCTGCTTGGTGGTTGGTTACCCAGCTAAGGTGTCGGGAAAGTTCCTTAGCCAACCTGGTCTCGAGGTCTGATGGCAACTATGTTCTTACACTTAGACCCTTCTTGGTGGTGATAGCCCGACCAAGGCATCAGGAATGCTATATAGCTATCTTGGTCTCGAGATTTGGATGACAACTATGCTCTTACACTCAGACCCTTCTTGGAGGTGGTAGCCAGACCAAGGCATCAGAGAATGCTATATAGCTATCCTGGTCTCGAGATCTATGCTCTTACACTTAGATCCTTCTTGGGAGTGGTTGCCTGACCAAGGCATCAGAAATGGTATCTAGCTATCTTGGTCTCGAGATCTAGATGACAACTATGCTCTTACACTCAAACCCTTCTTGGCGGGGGGGAAGGGGGAGGGGGTAGTGCCTCTGTTAAGGCATCAAGGAAGCCATTTGGCTTTCCTTGGTTCATGGCGATCATGGAGAATATAATCAGAGATGGAGAAATCAATAGAAGACTTTATTGATGATAATGGTGGAGTACATTGTTGTTGAGAAACTTATTGATACCTAAGCGGAGGTAGTCTGCCAGGGAGCCCTCTGCCTAGGGATAGAACTTCCTCAAGTGATCGTCGTTCCAAGTGTGGTTGATGGGTCGACCATCCGTGTCTTCAAGCTTGTATGCTTCATTGCGGACCACGACTTTCACCAAGTATGGCCCCTTCTAGTTAGATCCTAGGACCCAATCCTCTCTTACCCGTGTATTTTAAGTTACCTTTCTAAGGACTTGGTCCCCTTCTTTAAAGCTCTTGGCTCTAACCTTTCTGTTGAAATACCTGGCAATCTTGTTTTGGTAAACTGTCACTTTATTAGCTACCTAATATTATTTCTCTTCCAGAAGGTCTAGGCTAGCTCCGAGGTTGACATCGTTACTCTTTAGCTCAAAGTGTTATACCCTGAACAAGGTCAGTTTATGCTCGATGGGAAGGACTGTTGTAACCCTAAAAGCCAGAGAGTAGGGTGTTTCTCCGGTTGATGTCCTCTTCGTGGTTTGGTACGCCCAAAGAACCTCGAGGAGCTCCTCAACCCATCTTCCCTTTTTCTGCTGCAGCTTCCTTTTTAGCAATTTCTTAATGGTTTTGTTGGTGGCTTCAACTAAACATTAGTTTGTGGGTGAGCTACTGATGCAAACCGGAGGTTGATTCCCAAGCCTTCGTTATAACCTCTAAATCGAGCATTGTCGAACTGCTTGCCTAAATCGGTTATTATGATGAGAGGAGTGCCGAACCTACAGACCACATTAGTTTTGATGAACTTGGTCGTATTCTCCTCTAAATTCTAGGAGATAAGTCCTGCCTTGACACACCAGGTAAAGTAGTCGATGGCGACTATAGCGTGCTTAGCCTGTCCGGAAGCGGTGGGAAACAGACCGATCAAGTCGACTCCTCAGATGGCGAAAGAGTAAGGTGAGCTAACTGAGTATAACCATTCAGGAGGAAGGTAACTCAGGTTTAAGGACCTATGGCATGATTCACAAGATCGGACAAACGTTTTAGCATCCTGGTTAATAATTGGCCAGTAGTACCCCATGCGGAACACATGGTATGCTAGAGCCTCCCCGACAATGTGGTTTCTGCAGTCCTCAGAATGGACTTCACTTAATGCCCAACTGGCATTGTCGGGATGCAGACAAAGAAGCAAAGGAAAGGATTTACCCCTCCTATATGGGTATCCGTCCACCAAGCAGTATCAAACAGAGACCCTCTTAATCTTTCGAGCATGATCTGGCTCTTCGAGGAGCTTTCCCTCTGGAGATAGGCAACTATGAGATCCATCCAGCATAGCAGTTGGTCTACTAGGCAAATTTCTTTACCTGGTGTTATTCTTGGTTGATAGATCACCTAGAAGGGGACTCCCTTTGGTATGGTTTGCCTCCGTTCGCAGCTATCTTAGCTAGGACATCTGCCCGATGGTTTTGCTGACGAGGGATCTACTCAATCCGGAACCTCTTGAACCTTTTTCTAAGTTGTTGGATCAGTTTTAGGTAGGTAGCCATGTTGTCGCCCTTGGCTTGGTAAAGTCCTATAACCTGGTTGATAATAAGCAGCGAGTCATTCTTGACATGCAAATAATTAGCCCCAAGCTCTAGGGCTACCTTCATTCCTATTATGAGAGCTTCATACTCCATTTCATTATTGGTTACCTTGAACTCGAACCTAAAACAATGGCAGTATTCCGTCATTCTTGGGTTAGTTAGGATTATACTGGCTCCTCCCCTGCCTGTCCAGATGCTCCATCGGTGTAAAGAATCCAGGTATTACAGCCTTTTGGCCAAATGTCATTCTCTGAAAGCTTCCTAGAAGCCGTATTTAGTGCTACTAAGGTCTTATCACTTGAGAGGGCTGAGAATTTAACTACAAAGTCTATTATGGCTTGAGTTTTGATTGTTATTCGAGACTTATACTTCATATCATACTAGGTGAGCTCAAAGGCCAACAAGTTTTGCCTTTCGGACATGTCTGACCTCTATAAGAATTGGTGTAGGGGTTGATCTATCATAACTGCCACTGTATGGGCTTGGAAATAGGGACAAAGCTTTCTGGTGGAGGTAACCAAAGCAAGGGCAAGCTTCTCAAGTGGTAGGTAGTTCTTCTCGGGCTTGGATAATGCATGACTAACATAGTAGATGGGTTGCTGGATCCCATCCCCGTACTCCTTGACCAAAGCCCCAATCACAACCATTTTTAACATGGCCAAGTAAATCTGTAACTCCTCTCTCGACATGGGTTTAACTAGTAGCGGTCGGCTGGCGAGATAATTCTTTAAGTCTTAAAAATCTCATTTGCTGTCTTGATCCCATTTCACGTTTTCCCTTGCTTGTTGGCCTTAAAGAAGGGAAGACATTTATCGGTGGAACGTAAAATGAACCGGTTAAGTGATGTTATACACCCTATGAACACTTAAACTTGCTTGAGACTAGTCTCAAAATCTCGATTCAGGATAGCTTGCATCTTTTCTGGGTTCACCTTTATTCCCCTCTCGTTCTCCATGAAACCCAATAACTTCCCCGCTGTCACCTCAAAGGTGTATTTGACGGGGTTCAACCGAATTTGGTTTTTCTTTAAGATCAAAAAGTTCTATGGAGGTGGCGTTTGTGTTCTTCTGCCTCCAGGGATTTGGTGATCATATCATCTATGTACACCTCTATTATTTTTCCTATCTTCAGCTTAAATAGTCGGTTGACCAATCATTGGTAGGTGGCGCCTGCATTCTTAGGGTCGAAAGGAATTACCTTGTAGCAATATAGACACTGGCGCGTGATGAAGCTGGTCTTGTCTTGATCGGAAGAGTGTATCATAATCTGGTTGTACCTCAAGAACGTGTCCATACAGCTTACGAGCTTGTTTCCGGTCGTGGTGTCCACCAGCTGGTCAATCTTTGGTAGAGAAAAGCTATCTTTCATGCATGCTCGATTGAGGTTGGTGTAATTGATGCACAGGTACCACTTCCTATTTACCTTGGCGACCATAACCACGTTGGCAATTCACTTAGGGTATCGGGCTTCTCTGATAAAACCTGGTTTGATCAACTTGTCCACTTCTTTTTGAACCATAACGTTCCTCTCAATGTTAAAGTGACGCCTCTTCTTCTTGATGGGTTTAAAGGTTGGATCTACTGCTAGACGATGAGCTGCCAAAGATATCAGGATCCTCGATATCTAGTCATGGCTCCAAACGAAGATGTCATTAAATTCTCGTAGAAGTTCGATTAAACCTTCTTTCACTCTTGGCTAAAGGGTAGCTCAAACCTTAACTACCTTGGAGAGGTCTTCACCTCTGATGGGTATTTCCTCTAACTCATCTACAGGGTTTCCGCTAGCCTATTACCTGCTTTGTTCTTTCTCATCAAATACCAGGGGGTCATTCTCTAGATTATCAGCATGCTCTGAATCTTTCGGGTTTATCCCAAGTGCTCCATGGTCTTGAATAGTTACGACTTGCGCGAACTGTTTTACCATAGCTGTTGGGTTGGCAGATACTGCAAAGCATTTTCTGGTAGCTTGTTGGTCCTCACATACTTCACCTATCTTGTTCCCCACTGGGAATCACAAGACATTGTGGTAGATGGAAAAAACCCCATTCAAGACTGACAGAAATGGCTTTCCTAGTATGACTTTGTAGGCTGACGGGGTGTCAACCACAACAAAATCCATCTTGATGTTCTGCTAAAGGGATATGGTTCTTACGATCACTGGAATGATCTTTGCCCCCATTGGTATGATCGAATCCCCGGTGAAGCCATAAAGCTAGGTTACGCAGCTGTTATAGCACAAGTGTTTCAAATTGAGTGTCTACAGGCATCTTTAAAGAGAATATCTACACTACTGCCTGTGTCGACGAGCATGTGGTGGACAATATAGTTGGCTATTTGCATAGTGATCACCATTGGATCATCGTAAGGTTGTACAGTATTGTAGACGTTTGTCTCGGTGAAGATGATCTGGGCTGATTGAGAAGAGCCAGTCGGGCTCTGGTCTACCTTGAAGACACCCCGACCTTCATCAACGTGGGGGATCTTACTTGCATGGTTTTTTCTAGAGTTGTTGGAAGTGCCAGCCAGGGTGGGCCCTCCGTATATGGTATATATAACTTGGATTTGGTGTATCAAATCCCTTTGTTCCCCATTTCTTTTCTCAGCATGGTCACGGATATCAGCTTGTACCTCTTTCCCAGTCTGAATTTTATCCTTAACTTGCTGCAGAAATTCTTCCGAACAACCTCCCCTTACATAGGCCACAATCTGGTTACGCAGGCTATAAGACTCTGATGTGTTGTGCCCCACATCTTCATGGAGGTCGCAGTACTTGTATCGGTTTCTCTTGTCCACTAGAGCTTTCATGGGTGTCGGCTTTTGGAGTATCCTCTTGTTTCGAATGGCGAGGTAGATTAACTCGCGGGACACATTCAAGGTGTGGTATAATGATCGTACCATATTTTATATCGTGTTACCAGAGGAACAATCCTTAGAAGAGGCGAAGCTCGTGAAAGGGTCTGCCTTGTTGGCTACTGTTCTTGTCGAGATTAGGAATAGGGGAAACGATACGTTGATCTGTTGGGAGGTTTATTCTGGGTTTTCTAAGTTGGCACGGGTTTGGACACCTCATTCTTTTGTCATTTCGTCGCTCTCATATTATCATGCTCCATTTTGACCATGAGTTATTCATCAATTTTGACATGCTCGAGGGCCTAATCATAATCTTCTTGGTAGGTCTCTAGAGGACACTTGGTGAAAGGTCAAAAAGGTTTACCCGCCTACATGTTCTGACGGAAGTTGAAGAGGGTTTCTTTCTCGGTAATGACCCTCATCTGGATGACCTCATTGTGAAAATGTTCCACATAAGACCAGAGAGTTTCTCTGCGCTCCTTGATCACACATTGAAGGTATATGGGATCCTTTAGGCGCGTGGTTTGACACCTAGAACTACAAGCAAAAGTCGATTGATAGCTTTGTAAAAGAATCCACGCTACCAGCTGTCAGCTTTCTGAACCAAGTCTTTACGTAGTCGGTCAAGGTGGTAGGGAACATTCTGCAAATGGTAGCCCTGGTAGTGTTATGGACTTTCATCAACTAGACGAAGCTCTTCGGATGACTCAAAAGGTTTTCGGTGTAGGTGAACTTGTCTACCGATATCTTGAATTTTGGCGGTAGCTCAACTTCCCTGATCCTTCTAGTGAAGGGGAAATTCATTTCACTAAAAGGATCCTGTTTGGCTTCCTTGTGTTTCCCCTTATTTATCTGTTGGATCTTTTTCTGTAGCTTCACAAACCGATCCCTCAGGCCCTTGTTCCCGTGCTTTTCGGAATCGATATCGGATCCCTCGCTATCAAATCCCTCAAATGAACTAGTGGCTTCAGCCCTGTCCTCATTATAAGAGGGATTTGCCAAAAGGATTCAATGGCTATCCTCTTCTATAGCTTGAGCCTCTCTCCTGGAGTCCACCGGGTAAGGGGGGATCACGCTGCTCTCGTGGTAAGGCATCTACTGCAGATTTGACCCTCCAGGGTTGGTAGCATGATGTCCTGCTAGAAAATGGGAGTAGGGGCCCTAGCCTATCTCCGATCGAGGGTTGAGGTCCTATCCTATTGGAGGATGGTTCCGGCGAAGGAGATCACTACCAATCGAAGGCGGGCTGCCTAGTTCCTGGTCTAATTGTTTCTCCCTAGGTATTGGGATTCGTTGGTTGGGTTGTAATGCCCTCAGCGAGCAAGCAAAGGAAGACGTTCTCCACGAAGGCCGTTGCTTGTTGATCGACCACGGCATGGCTTATCACTGGGGAGGCTTGAAGCCTGTGTAGCGGTTGGTTGGACCAGAGTTTGGTTATGGTGCTCGGATTTTCTACTCTTTCTTAGAACCTTTCGTGTTGAAGTTGCGGACTGTTGTCCCGAAGCCTCGGGCTGGCTCTAGGACGAGCGAAGCCTCATAATTCCTTTAAAACAGTAAACATGTAAGCTTTGTGTAAATTGGGTGTGGGTTTTTCCACAGACGACGCCAGAAAGTGTTGGCTGAAAATTCACTCGGGGTGAGGAATTTCAACTAACACCCTCGAGACCGCTACCACGGAGGTTGCGATCAGGGGTGGTACCCTTGGTACTTGGTTTATGCATGTAATAGAGAAGATTCAGATGGGTAATGAAAAGATACCTATAGGATATGTAAAGGAAATCTTATTGTTTTTTATTTATGCAAGCGAATCAAAGTTGACATATAAAAACCATTCTAAACTCGGTCTTTTTGGGGTACAATGGAAGGTGGCAACTTCGTGCATCTCGATAAGTAGATAGAATGGAGGTCGTGTTCTCCTTAGAGAATTTAGGCCAAAGCAAAGCTCTGTTTACTATGATGGGTGTTAAGGATGAAGATGATTCAGATTTGGATTCTCTTGCGGATTCAGATTCAGCTTTCTTCTTCTGCGTGCTATCGTCAGTCCATTTATACATGTTCCAATTAGATTTAACTTATCATTTCTCCGCCTTGAATATCTCAATCAAATCCTCTCTTATCGGGCAGGATCTTCTATTTAAATATCATTGACCTTTGTTAATCAACGGATTCGAGGATATTTTATAGGGAGATAAGTTTGTTTTCTCTTTGAGTTCAATGGCTTGATCTGCAAGCACGTAGTGGCTTGATATACGTTGGAGTGTAGATATGATCTTGTGTGCCATCATAGTGAGATATCTCATGGAGGTCATAAACTACGACTCTGATGCCTTGAATGGTGAGGTTCTCTCTCAATGAAATTGTTTTCTCTCATTAAGAAATGGTTTTTAAGCTCTGAAAAACGAGTGAGGAAGAAGATGGGACATAAACATGAGCCCTAGAACAAATCTATATCGTTTTGAAAAATGCCAGAAATTTACTCAGTGCGCTGGTCGACAAGTGCCACACCAGCGCACACCTACTGTCCAAGGGGCGCTGGTGAGGGCGCTTGTGGACTGGCGCAGCAGCGCAACAACCCGAGATTCGAGCGACCCAAAACATGACCAAACGACATCCAAACCTTTCTTATAATATACCGTTGGAAAGGTATGGAAGTATTCTTTCTACTCCAATTATAAAACTTGGTTTGGATGTCAATAGAAAAAGTTATGGTCATTTAACTGACCAAAGGTCAGAAACGTACAACAACGGAGATGCCCTGTTTTTGTGGTCACTTTGGAGATTTCAAAACCAATCCAAACGATCATGAAATATTACGAATAATATACCGTTGGAAAGGTAATGGTGTCTAGTTTGTATAAAAAATTTCAAAACTCATTTTGAGTCGTTTTATAAAAAGATATGGTCACAAGACCATACAAAGGTCAGTTTTGAAAAACATTTAAATCATTGAAATCCACTATTTGAAACTAGACACCTTACTCCACATAACCAAACCAAGAGAAGAATATGACCTTCTCAAATGGTCACTCAATGCGCTAAGACAAGCACACCATAGTGCAAGCGCGAACAACACACAAAACCACACTATGAATGCACATAGACAACAATGAAGCAAACATGCATAACAAATCAAATGCAAGTAAGTGTGTGTGTGAGCAACACATAATGCATTTCAATACAAATGCAAAGATGTGATCAATATAAACATGCAAGAAGAGTTATCAAAACATGAATGCACACTCATATAAACACACAACATATATGAATAAAAAATATGCATGAGTTGTGAGTGTGTGCAACTATATCTCTTCAAAGCAAGTAAGCACAAGAAATATACCTTTGGTGCTTCTTCTCTTGAGGTCTTGAGAGCCTAAGCTACCCTTACATGAAGCCCCAAAAATGTGATTTGTTCACGAAATAAGCCAATCAACAATTGAGGACTTTACATTAGTTCAACTCCAAAAGGTACAATCTCATCTTTTATTCCAATTTGCAATTATTGCAACACAATAGGTCACATTAAGCCTATGTGTTATAAATATATTGAAAAATGCAAATTAGGAAATGAATCTAGAGATGATATTAAACTTCAACTTGAACATGCTAAGGATTTGAAAGTTGAAAAACATGATAATTTTGCTAAGCACGAAAATAAGTTTTGGAGTAGAAAGAATATTAATCCTGTTCAACTTGACAAATCTTGTGTTGAAAATGTTAAGGAAAAGTGTATTAATGATATTCTTGTTAATCAAGTCATTGAAGGACTTTACTCTAGATTTAACATTGTTGTCAATGATGATATTGGAAATGTTTATGTAGGTACACCCAAGAACAAGTGATTTGCTCTTATCACTAGTATAAGAAGCACATGTGAGATAGCTTTGAGGCTATATGTCAATTGTGTTGAGAATTCTTGCTTGCTAGCTTTGAATACTCCACGTATTGGTATGAACTTGGTTATCTCACATCATGTTTGTTATGATGGTCAAAATTTGTTGATTAACTTTAGAGAAGTTCTTTTGATATATGTGTTGATTGGGTTGAGATATTATGTTTTTTATACTCTTGTTGTGAAACATCGTCAACTTGGTGTCATGAGGACATTCAAGGCAAGAGTGCTCATAAAAAGGGCGGAAGTATGATATTTGGTGAATATAATGTGCAAAAAGGTATTTTTATACTCTAATGCACGTTCTCTTAGATATTCATCTTTTGACTCAATTTTTTATATACATCTCATAGCATGTCATAATAGAGAATTTTGTATAGCATACATATGGTTCTCATTGACATTTGCTATTTTAGGATCTAATAGTGATATTGTTCACATTGATCTTAACTTTGATGATTGTTTGGTATAGTATATTGAGTGGCATTACTTTTGAAAATATGAGCTTCATATTCTTTGAAAGCTACTCATTAGAGAAGTAATGATCTTGAATAAGTCTCTACTTATTGCTTTTAGATCATGTGCTTATGAGCCATAAAATCTTATTTTTCTAAAAATTGCACCTTGCTTCTCTTATATGTTTTGCTAGTAGGTTGAGTTTACGAATATGTAAACATTGGATACACCTTGAAGTTTTTGTGCTTAAGTACATTTAAAATGACCTATGGTTTGTATCCATTTTGCTTCGGCAATTACATAGAACTCAACGAGCACCTTCATGAAAAAGGCTACACACATTGGTTGTGAAAGCTACCCTGTTGACGTCGATTTCTTGATTATGCCAGAAAAGCCAACAAGGACTGGATTTTGGCTATTGATTCAAAGAGAAAGAGATGCAGAGAGAGTAACAAAGACAAGGTTTACGTGGTAAAACTCCGGTGGTTGGAGAAACATCCACGGGTGGTTGAAAGATCAACCAAACCAAAATCCGCTAAGAGAATAAGATGTTTTTACAAGCTCTCGATCTCACTTTTTCACTCTGTAATACTTGTGATTACTGTATGCTATATTGCCTATATCTTTTCAAACCAGATTATGGGTCTATTTATATGCTTATAGAACCCTAATCCGCTTTGTACAAGTAATACAAGATATTTGTGTTTAATTGTGATTGGTTACTTGCTTGAGGTTGATTTGTCTTCTTTCCTGTTTCGGAGTCTCTTATGGAAATCGAATGGGATTCTAGTAGTGTAGTTCAATTTGTCTTGTTTCCTTATAAGAATGTAGTCTTTGAAAAGGAATCAAGTTGTTTCCTGATTGGGGGACTCTTCTAACTTAAAGGTCCATTATTTGGGATTCCTTCATGACGAATATCTTCACGTATTTAATGACTTAACCCGTATGATAAGTTCTCATTCGGGTTGTATTTACTCTCGAGTAAGAATGATACCTGATGGTCCCGAGTAGTGCCGTTTGAGCCCGAGTGGAAGCGTTGTTTTAACCAGTTCCGAGTGTTGTTAACTGATCCCGAGTAGGGCTTTATTCAGTATATGCTTACTCGGACTTTCTCCTTTTTAATGACGCCTCGTAGGATATTTCCCGGATGCCCATTTAAGCATCCACCTGATTATTTTTTCCTTACTGTAAATGACGTGTATGCTTGGTAAAATTTACATACAACATACCTAATGTTGGAAAGAGCTACGCCATTGTAATGAGTGAAAGTCGTCATGAAGTGAATTTTGTTTATGTAAAAAAAATAGAAAAATCAAAGAAGTGTTGAAATGAAATCATAAAAAAAAAAATCTTTGATTCAAAGCCTAAAAAGAAAAGGAGAAAGGCTTAAAAAGGAGTTTAGTTGAAAATCAAATGAGCTTGGGTTGAAAAACAAAAATGGGATGACGAGCCACATGCACACACACGCTCATATATTGAAATCTATTCTCTTAAAAGCAAAAAATTCCGGATGATAATCTGTTTGACTTTTTATGGAAAAAACTTAAGATGAATAGTTGTTGGAAATTGTTTGCATGTTGATTATCAAACTACTTCTTGATATATATTTGAAGCATATCTATCACACACACACTTTGTTTATGAGTATGATGATATCTTAGCAATTGTTGAAGAATTATAAGAGAACTTGAAAAATCTTTGTGTATCTCTCTTAGCATATGAAGCTTATTTTGTTGATATTTCTTCAAATTGTTTGAATGTGTGATTGTGTGAACATCTTTGTGAACTTTATGCTATCATTGATTTTAGTTCTAACATTTATCAAAAGGGAGCATTGTATGCTAGACATTGTTCTCTTTTATGATACGTACACATGCTTCATTTTGTTACATGTTGGCATATTTTGACTTTATGATACCTGTAAGATATTACTTATTATCTTTATCTTGCATGATGATTCATTCTTAAGTCAAATGTCTTTGTTTTTATATTTTTGACTAATATGCTTGTTTTTGTCTTTCACTCACTTTCGGTGGTTGTATGTAAATAGCATCTTTTAACACAAGAACAAATGGGAAGAACTAAAGTTACAGGAAGTGGAAATCAATCGAATCCCATTGTGAAAGCCAAGTCTACCTCAAAAGGATCCAAAGCTTCAAGGTCAAAGGATTTATGGATCTTTGGAACTAAGAAGATATTTCAAGAGAGAGGAATTGGCTTAGGTAAATGTAAAGATTCTTATGTTCCTAAATGCATTAAGAATAGAAATTGGGAATCTTTGGTAAGCATGTTAGGAATAGTGAATGATGCTCTTGTTAGAGAGTTTTATCTTGAATTTAGAGAAAGTGCCACCTTATTGGATACTTTGATGGAGATTAGGGGTGTTGTGTTTAGAGTTAACCCGGAAAACATTAACAAGTTTCTTGGGGTATCTAATGATATAGATTCAAACTTTCTAGATGTTGATGTCATTGAGAATCTTAATATCATGGGTAGGACTCTTTGTGACAATGCTTCTTTTGAGTGGAAAGGTAGAGCATATATTAGTCAACATGAGTTAACTAAGGCTAGTGCATTTTGACATCTATTCATTTGCACTAACATTGTTGGATCTTCGAATTCAACCGAGTTGAATAAAGACAAGATCAAAATAGTGTATGCCTTAGTGACTAATCAACCTATAAACCTTGGGGAATTACTTATGCTGTATATTGATAGTGCGGCTTTCTCAACTAGAGGAGATAAGAAGCTTGCCTTACCGGGGTTTATAACTCTTGGTGTTAAAAGTAGAGAAGATGATGTGTTGGTACAACCCTTGGAAAAGTATAGTGATAAATGTGTGTCATACATGTCATATAAGGATAAGGGTAAGACATGTGATACTTTTGGACTATTTAGTAGTTCACAAGTTGATTGTCAAGAGACTAGCACAAACATTCTTCCAGATTGGGCTTTACATTTGAAGAAGAAGGTTGATAAACTTAGTGCTATAGTTGATAAACAAGATGCTAGAATAAAAAAGTTGGAGGAGTGTATTGCCTCAAGTTCAAGACCACCTCTCAAGCATTATGTTAGGTTAACTACGCACACATCTTTCTTTGGTGGATATAGTAACTAGTATTTGAGTCTTATGGTATGTTTCTTACCTTTTGGCATCATTTCATGTCAAAAAGGGGGAGAAAGAGTTTCTAGTTACTTAGTTTCCTTTTTATGTTGTTTTTGTGAATTTTTGAACTTTCAATGGCATGTAATAATTTGTTTCAAGATTTGGTTAAGAATACTTGTATTTGGGCATGTATTGAGGGGGGGATACATGTATTTGTGGACTTAATTGTATATTCTTATCCATTTTATATGTTGACATTTGTTGTTTTTCTCTTGTTTATGCATTGTGCTTTGAGATGATTTGTAGGATGCTTCAAGAGAAGATCAAGATGAAGTTCAAGAGTTGATAAAGATTAGTTATAGGAATCTTACTCATTGTAATGTGAGGGAGTGATTTTGTGACCTAGATTCATATTTATATTTGTAGTAAATGTATAGATGTTTTGACATGGAATTTGCCAAATGGGGAGATTGTTAGGTTTTAGATTGTGTTGGCATTAATTCCATATCAAAATGATGTTTACTTGTAATGATTTAGTTGTTTAGGTTCATGATGATTCAAGCTTCAAGGAAGAAAGAACAACAAGTCAAAGCAAGTCCAAAGCCTTTAAAAAGAAAGGTTGCAATATGGTTCTACAAAGGTATACTAAGACCTTATCTTTCTCTTACAAGGATTAGGCACACATACACAATTCATACATTTGTGTCCCTGCATCGTTGTGCAACATTATAGGCACACACATACAATTCATTCATATGTGTCCCTGCATCGTTGTGCACCATGTATAACACATTCACACACTTGAAGATGAATGCTCATGCATTGGTATGGAAATAACATGTTTTGAAATATGCATGATTGGAAACTATCTCTATATAGTTTGCATTCTAGTGTGAATTGTGTTAGTGTGTGTATATGTTTGTATAACATGGATATTAAACTTGATTTTAGTCTTAAATCATTCTTGATTGAGTTCCGGTCATTTCGGTTACTCATACTATTGATTTCAAGTTCTAAATCAAAAGATACTACACTTTCAACTCATGTTGCATACATTGTCTTCGTATTCATATATCGAGTCAAATTCTTATTTTCTGGGTTGAGTATTTTATATGTCCATGTCCGTGTGAGAGTTACGGTTTGTAATCCATAAACAGATTCAAATTCCGAGTTCAGAGTCAGATAACCGTCGAAGAACGAGAAGGAAGCACGAAGGGATTGCACCATGGCCGAAGGCCATGGAGTGGTGCAAGCCCGAGATGGCGCGTGGCCATCTTGGCTGCAACACCTTGCTGCCCCGAAATGCCCACATGCCATCTCGGGGAGGCAATATCAAATAAGGACATTTTTTTCTTTTGGCTCATTTCTTTTCCTCTCCTTTATAATATCTTTCCCTCTCACATTTCATTCTAAGAAGAAATTCAAACTAGTGTGCATAAATTTTCTCTCTACATTTTCTCACCTTCCAAGCACCATAACTTCTTCATTTGAACTCCGATTTGAGTGATTCATAGTTGAGAGTGTTCATCTATTCATCCTCCATCTTTTCTCTAAATGTTTGAGTGAGTTTTGTTGTTGTTTTTAGAGTCTAAACATACAAAAACGGGACTGCACCTAAATCAACTAAGGTATTGATTTTCTCTCAAAGTTTTCTTTTAAAACTTGGTCAATTGCCTTGGGTTTTCTTCTTCAACTTATATATGTGTATTTTGAGTGTTTTGATTTGAGTTTTGAACTCTTTCAAAGCTAGGTTGAGTTTCAATTGAAATCATACATGTTGAGTTAGGTTTTGATTTTGCCTATGTTTTCACATGTTTGGGATTGTATTGTGCTAGCTTTGATTCTAGGACTATTTGATGATCTTTGATTGATTGATTTTGTAAAAAATAGTTCCTCACATGTATTAGGCTCTCTTGGCCGAATTCTCACATTAATACATGTGCTTATAATCTTTTGAGCTATTCATGTGTTTTGTTGAATCTATGAATAAAAATAAGCTCTAGAACTTTAGTTTAAATCTAATTGACTTTGTCATATGATTTTAGTATATTTTTGGTTTGTGTGATTTAAACTTGATCTTGTGATTGAAGTTTAGATCTATGCATGTATCTAGGTTGTGATTAATATTGAATATATCTTACATGATCTAGATTGATTATAAATGCATGATTGACTAGACTACATGTGATTTGTGCATTCATGCTTATGTCTAGTATTTTCCGTAGGATATGTTGATCATAGCATTCTATGTTGCATACTTGTTTGCATTTTGCATTCATGATCACTTAGATGCCTTGTGAGAAGGAAGTCTTGACAATAGGTGTGAGACCTATGGTGTTTAGCAAGAAGTCTTGGCAAGAGGTGTGGGACCTTGGATTGTCGAGCAAGGAAGTCTTGGCTAGAGTAGGGAGGACTCGGATAGTCGAGCAAGAAGTCTTGCCTAGGGTCGTGAGGATCCTGATAGGTGAGCGAGGAAGTCTTGACTAGAGTCGGGAGGACTCAGATAGTTGAGCAAGAAGTCTTGCCTAGGGTCGTTAGGATCCGGTAAGGTGAGCGAGGAAGTCTTGACAAGAGGTGTGAGGCCTCAGATTGTTGAGCATGAGGGCGACATCTTCATGAGTAGGATAGGAGGGGAGTTTCTAGGTGAAGTGGTCACTTGAGATATTGTACTTGTCTTATCTACTGGTGGATTTTGTTTGCCGGTGGCTGCTAGCCAGTAGATGTTTCCTCTTCGGAGGTTTACCATGTTATATCTTGTGTCAACTTCTCTCTATCCCTATCTCTCTAGTATTTGTATTTGTTATTTGAATACTATAGATATAACTCTTTTTGTAAGTTGACTTCCTTTTTATAACGTAGGTTGTGTATGTTTTTACAATTACTTGTTTGTATCACACTTTACTTGTTTTATATATTGATTAATTATTTTTAATTAATATATATATTGCGATACAAGCAATCTAGAGGGACAAACTTTTGTTTGTTTCTAAGAGAGTCGAAAATGGTGTCTAACCCCCTCCCAAGGTTAGCCTTGAGCATTTAACCATGTTTGTATTTTCAATGATCATTTTTTTTAAGAAAAACAAAAATATATCATATATCTTTTGTAACCAAAAAACAAACCATATAATGTTATCTTTGATTCGATTTTTCAAAAAATAATATATATCACATAAAAAATGTGATTTTGAAAAACTGATCATATCTATATATGATTTTAAAAAAAAAATCAAATAAAAAATATCTCATATATCTTATTTCAAAAATAATTAAAAAATAATTTTAAATTTAAACATTTTAAATTCAATTTGAAATATTTAATAAAAATAATAATCATATTATCTTATTCTATCAAATATCAACTAACACCCTACATTCAATGATTGATAACATAATTAAATAATCTTATTATTTAATTTATTTAATCACCATTATTCATTAATTAAAGAATCTTATTATTCAATTAATTCTCGAATAAATACATGTCAATTTCGTAACACAATTAATTGGACAATTCAATTAATTAACCGTGACCCTTGTTACTGTAGGGAAAATCACACAGAGGAAGCATAAAAAATTAGAAAATTAGGGTTTCAGTATAAATAAAAAATTTCTCTTTTAATAACAAGAACCTTAACACTAGATTAATTGATGTATATTAATAAGTATCGTACCTTTTTTTATGAAGATTGAACTAGCGTCGAATTGAATCCGCAAGATCTTCCAATCCAATCACGAACGTGAATCACCTAGGAGTGTGAGCTCCATTTCTTTAAATTGTATACCTGAGGATGGAAACAAACAAAATCTTCTTTTTTGTTAGTCACAATAATCCTCCAAGAGAAAAACCAAGAGCGTCCGGTCACTTGTGAATTATCAGTCAATTTGATTGAAACTCACGTGAACCTTGATTCGATGTTGTACACAAAACCCTTTTGATGCAAAGGATACTAGTGTTCAATCGAAAACGAAAATATTCCCTCTTTTCTCTATGTTTGGCTGAATTCTTCACACGATAAGTTGGACGAAGTTTTTTTTAATAACAATAAAAAACAACTTCTCACACTAAAAATTAAAGCTTGGTCGAAATTAATAGGTAGTATATATAGGAGACCAAATCCTCTCCTAAGAAGGATTTACTTGGTGGGCAAGAATCCTTTCCTTAAGTGGATTTACTTAGTGACCAAGAATCCTTTTCCAAAAAGAATTATTTCCTACACCAAGACTCATAATCCAACTCATTAGTGTATTTGTGACCATATTAAAAGCTTCCTAATTTTACTAGATAAATAATTCGTTTTATTTATCTACTTATCAAATATAGTCTTTAATATTAATTATACTACCAACAATAGTATAATATTAGGAGACCTTCTCCTATTAGAAAAAAGATTTTGACTTTTAATTAAATAATTAATTAATTAACAAATTAATTAATTTACATTTAATTAAATAATAAAATAAAAAATAATATATTTGGCTTTTATATATTAGCCTTGCCGCCCATGACATTATATAGGCATATATATTATTTTTCTTATTTTATTAAATCCATTGGACCTTCATAAAAAGTCACATGTGAACTAGACCCATTCTTACAAAAAAAAAAAAAAAAGTCTAGATGGACCCCTAAATTGGTCCGGTAGAATATATCAAGTGATCCATGCAAGTTCGAGTGCATGGGGATCTTGGCAAGCTATCTAAATTTAAGCTCCAATAGACACAACCCAATCACAATCAACAAATGATTCACTTAGGTCCGATCTATTAATTTTAGTTCATTCCACTAAAGAACTAAAATTGAACTCTTAAATAAAGATAAAATAAGTTAATATTTCTCATTTATACCCTAGACAACCTTATTGGAGAAGGTGTATCCTCGTGAAGAATATCAGTAATCGCCAATAGCTCATAGACCGCCTATAGGTTTCCAAGTTACCATATTTACTCATATGACCACATTTTGAACTTAGATATTTTGACTTGTCTAGAATCCATGTTTCAATAGACACTATTAAAAACTTAACGTTAAGATTTAATATCCAATACCTCAAAATATCCATATGATGATATTCTACTAACATTTAATAAACGGAGCCAAGAAGTCTATAAATGAAATCCTTCATCGATTAACAAATGAATACCACCAAACTATCGATGATAGACTATGCTATATAATCGTACTCATTGATAGCTCAAATGATAACACTTGCAACCATAAGTCCATCATTTATCTCAGGATTTAGATAGACTAACCAATTGTCTTCAAATGAAAACTTTTATCCATTGACGGTTCTAGATAAAGTATTTCATTGTGATCCAATTCAATGCACCCAATGCACTAGATTCTTTTGTCCAAAGACACCACATTTTGATGATTTTAGACTCATTTAAACATATTTGATCCCACTAAAATGTCAGCAAAAGAATCTACAACTTTAACAAGATAAAAGAGTCCAACCTTTATCTTAAGTTGTGAATATTATTCAAGACTAACTAAAGAATTGTGTCTACCTCATATATATCTAGATGTATGAACAATTCTTCTTTTCCTAAAGTCTTTTGACCTTATGATTATTTACTTTTGACAATTAAACTATAAATGCTATAAGATTTGTTAAACTAGAAATCACTTTATTAATATGAGAAGATTGTCAAATACATTATTATACCCCAACAATCGAGCACAATCCCAACAATCTCCCACTTGCTCTGTAGCAAATGTGTCGTATCTCTCATCCTCATGTTCTCTAGATGCCCATCAAAACTCTTTTAAGGAAAAGCCTTTGTTAAGGGATCAACTAGATTATCTGCTGACGCGATCTTGGTAATTGTCACGTCACCTATGTACACAATTTCCCTCAGAATGTGATACTTTCTTTCAATGTGTTTCCCTCTCTTATGACTTCTTGGTTCTCTCAAATTAGACACTGCTCCACTATTGTCACAATAGATGGTGATATACTTATTCGCATCAGAAACCACTTCCAAGTCAATCAAGAATTGGCGAGACCAGACAGTCTTTTTAGCAACCTCGCATATGGCAACATACTCGGCTTCCATGGTGGAATCAGCAATACAAGATTGCTTGATACTCCTCCATATGACTGTCCCTTCTCTAATAGTAAACACAAATCCTGATGTTGATCTCCTGGAGTCAGAATCTGACTTAAAATCAGAATCTGTATACCCAACGAGAATTAAATCCCCTCTAGAGTATACAATCATATAATTTCTCGTTCTCCTAAGTTACTTGAAAATATGTTTGACTGTCGTCCAGTGATCAGGACCAGGTTTCGATTGAAACCTGCTAACTATACCCACAGCAAAACAAATATCTGGTCTAGTACAGAGCATTGCATACATGAGACTTCCAACTACCGATGCATATGGAACCCTACTCATGAATTGCTCTTCATGCTCATTCTTAGGAACTTGTTCCTTATAAAGTTTGATTCCATGTCTGAAAGGTAACATACCTTTCTTGGAATCTTGCATGGAAAACCTAGACAAGATTTTATATATGTATGAAGCTTGGGATAATGTAATCATTCTATTCTTTCTATCTCTTATGACTTAGATACCAAGAATATAACTTGCTTCTCCTAAGTCCTTCATATCAAATTGTTTTGCTAACCATTATTTTATTGATGTTAATACACCTATATCGTTTTCGATGAGTAGTATATCATCAATGTAAAGAACTAGGAAAACCAACTTGTCACCTTTAATCCTTTTGTATACACAAGGTTCGTCAAGGTTTTGAATAAATCCAAAACTTTTCATGGCTTGATCGAACCTTATGTTTTAGGATCTGGATGCTTGTTTCAATCCATATATGGATCTTTGCAACTTGCATACCCTTTCCTCTTGGCCTTTTTAAATGAATCCTTCTAGTTACAGCATAAGGATGCTTTCGTCAAGACTTCCATTAAGGAAAGTTGTCTTGACATTCATTTGCCAAATCTCTAGGCCTAGAGATGTCGCAATGGATACGAGTATTATAATGGATTTAAGCATGGCCACATGAGAGAAGGTTTTTTCATAATCGATACCTTTCTTCTGTGTATAACCTTTAGCTACCAATCTAGCTTTAAAGGTTTCCACCTTTCCATCCATTCCTCTTTTTCTCTTGTATACTCACTTGCACCGATGGGTTTTATCCCTTTAGGCAAGTCTACAAGAGACCATACCTTGTTTTTGAACATAGATTCAATTTCGGATTGCATTGTCTTTTGCCAATGGCGACAATCAACATCTTCCATTGCTTCCTTATACGTATAGGGATCATCGTCTTCCGGGAGATTCTCTACAGATTCTTCTAGACCGATGTATCTTTCGGGTTGTTTACTAACCCTCCCACTACGATGAGGTATGGTAGATTGTTGATCTTGTGTTGGTACGGAACTTACAATTGGGATTGGTTGTAAAACCTCTTGTGCAATTGTATCTCCTGAAAGCTCATTCAGGACAATTCTACTTTTAGGCACAAAATTATTCATATAGTCCCCTTCCAAAAATTTAGCATTTGTCGAAACAAATACTTTAAGATCTAAAGGACTATAGAAATAATATCCTTTTGTTCCTTTTGGATACCCTACAAATATACATGTTTCTGAACGGGACTCCATCTTTTCTGTCTTTCCTTTTAACACGTGCGCAGGATATCTAAATATCTTTAAGTGTTGTAAACTAGGCTTTTGCCCGGTCCACAATTCATGCAGTATTTTAGGAACCGACTTAGATGGTACATCATTTAGAATATACATGGCATTTTGTAAAGCATATCCCCAAAAAGAATTAGGAAGCGTTGAATAACTCAACATAGACCTAACTATGTCAAAAAGAGTTCTGTTTCTCCTTTCTGCCACCCTATTTTTGTTGAGGTGTACCTGGTGAATAAAACTAAGAAATTATCCCATTATCAATAAGATATTGCTGAAACTCAACAGATAGATATTCTCCACCACGATCAGACCTCAAGATTTTTATGTGTTTCTCAAGCTGATTTTCTACTTCAGCTTTAAATGCTTTGAACATGTCAATAGCATCTGACTTGTGTCTCATGAGATACACATAGCCAAATCTTGAGTGATCATCCGTGAAAGTGATGAAGTACTCATATCCACCTCTAGCTTGAATGTTCACAGGTCCACACACATCAGTGTGTATCAATCCGAAACATTCGATGGCTCTTGTGCCTTTGGTCGTAAATGACCTTTTGATCATTTTACCTTCCAAACAAGATTCACAAGTTGGTAGATCATCAACCTTTAAGTCATTTAGAGGTTTGTCACTAACCAATCTTTTAATCCTATTAAGGTTAATATGACCTAGGCGCAAATGCCATAGGTAGGTTTCATCTTTTAATAATTTTACTCTTTTATGATTGGTTTGCGTTGATTCCGTATCTAATAAGTGAGAGATATTTCTATGCAAGTAGAATAAACCGTTTTCCAATGTACCTTTACAAAAAAAATTGTTATTCTTACTAATAATAAAACCTTTATTAAAAGTAACCGAATATCCAAATTTATTTAGATAAGAGACCGAAATTAAATTCCTTTTGAATTGTGGTACATAATAAACATTTTATTAAAACTAAATGCCTATAAGAATCTAAATTGATTCTAATATCTCCCACTACACTAGTAGACACCAACGCTTCATTGCCTAAATGCAAGTTGAATTCATTCTTATTCAGTCTATTCCTTTGACCCTTTTCACCATAAAGGAAACACTTCCCTTTAATCTTGGTTACTTTCTTGGTCTTCTTCTAAGAAGGCCCAAGTTACTTTTTCTTTTGTTGTCTCTTAACCTTCTTACGGGTCTGTAACAGTAGCAACTTACCAAGCATATCCACCTCTAAGCATCTTGCATCATATCCACTCATAAATGTCACGCCTCCCTTAAGAGTTCACACCATTTACTAGTTGGACTAGGTCACCTAATTGTTAACATAACAACCAACGTTTTCAATTTTAGCCTTGTAATTTTATTAACAAGAACTCTTGGGAGGATATTAATAAAATTACATTGAGTGTGTTACCAAGTTATCGACCTTCAATATAATCCTTCACGAATATCTCCCTTTTGGGAGTAGATATCGTTTGGGCTAATTGTCTAGTCTATCCTTATAGGGAAGTATCTTGCTAAATTCCATTCATGAATACCTTTTAAGAGGTTATTACACGAAACATAAAGCTCAACTAAACTTGGAGACCGTAGTTGTTCCAAAAACACCTTCTCCCATTCAATTATTTAAGGCGTGTGATCGAATTCCAAAGAATGATTTACCAAGTTATCTATATGCCAATTAGATACCTAAATCATTCAATGCATGTTCATACCAAAAGAGATATATGAGTGGCACTCATATTCTATATGACACGTTATCAAATAATGACAAACATTGCAATATTTACGAAAATATAAATAGCTACAATTTTGGTCCATCCTAGAAAAGCAAGTAAATTGCATGTCTTGGAATACAAAAAACTCCTTTCTTGGTGAATAAGTCTTCAAGCGACCTTCGTCGTTTGGAATCCCTCGACTGCCTCTCATGGGCGTGCGCACCCTTGGCCCTTTCCCATGGGCGTGCGCATGCCACAATATGCAGCCATGGCTTCCATAGGGCTGCCGTGCGTAGCCCATGCCACAACAATCGTGGCCGCGTGCTCTTCGCACGCACGTTTGTTGCTATGGCTCGTACGGTCCCAAACTTGTTCCGATTGCTTCCAATTCTTTGAAACTTCGAGTCTTCGATACTTGAATGTATTACAGAAGAATTTTAAATAAAAAAAAATACTGCAGTTTTTTTTTACTACAATATAGTGCAGTGTTTTTTTATATTACAACAACAAAATAAAAAAAAAACTTAGCAAACACCAAGAAGGAAATTATGGTGATGATAGGCCACCCTTCTTGTTACAATCCCAAAACAAAAATACATTGAAATTCTATGACCAAAATTGAGCAATAACAATCCACATATAAAACATATATATATCCATACATTCCAATGTAAATATATATGTGAATACCTAAAGTGTCATCTCTTTCTAAAACATGCACATATACAATAAAAGAAAAAGATTCACGTATACATACATCAATTAATCAAGGGTACAATCAGATTCTGATATCAATTGTAGGGAAAATTGCACAGCGAAAATGTGAAAAATTAGAAAAATAGGGTTTCGGTATAAATAAAATTTTTCCCTTTTAATAACAAGAACCTTAACACTAGATTAATTGATGTATATTAAAAAGTATCGTACCTTTTTTTGTGACGATTGAACTAGCGTCGAATTGAATTCACAAGATCTTCCAATCCAATCACGAACGTGAATCACTTAGAAGTGTGGGCTCCCTTTTTTAAAATTGTATACCTGAGGATGTAAACAAACAAAATCTTCTTCTTTGTTAGTCACAATAATCCTCCAAGAGAAAAACAAAGAACGTCCGGTCACTTGTGAATTATCAGTCAATTTGATTGAAACTCGCGTGAACCTTGATTCAATGTTGTACACAAAACCTTTTTGATGCAAAGGATACTAGTGTACTATCGAAAACGAAAACGTTCCCTATTTTCTCTATGCTTGGCCGAATTCTTCACAGGATGAGTTGGACAAAGTTTTTTTTTATAACAATAAAAAATAACTTCTCACACTAAAAATTAAAGTTTGGTCGAAATTAATAGGTAGTATATATAGGAGACCAAATCCTCTCCTAAGAAGGATTTACTTGGTGGGCAAGAATCCTTTCCTTAAGTGGATTTACTTAGTGACCAAGAATCATTTTCCAAAAAGAATTCTTTCCTACACCAAGACTCCTAATCCAACTCATTAGTGTAATTGTGACCATATTAAAGACTTACTAATTTGACTAGATAAATAATTCGTTTTATTTATCTACTTATCAAATATAGTCTTTAATATTAATTATACTACCAACAATAATATAATATTAGGAGACCTTCTCCTATTAGAAAAAAGATTTTGACTTTTAATTAAATAATTAATTAATGAACAAATTAATTAATTTTCATTTAATTAAATAATAAAATAAAAAATAATATATTTGACTTTTATATATTAGCCTTGCCGCCCATGACATTATATTGGCATACATATTAATTTTCTTATTTTATTAAATCCATTGGACCTTTATAAAAAGTCCACATGTGAACTAAACCCATTCTTAAAAAAAAAAAAAGTCCACATGCCTTAATACAATTCTAGATGGACCCCTAAATTGGTCCGGTAGAATATATCAAGTGATCCATACAAGTTCGTGTGGATTAGAGATCTCGGTGGGCTATTTAAATTTAAGCTCCAATAGACACAACCCAATCACAATCAACAAATGATTTACTTAGGTCCGATCTATTAATTTTAGTTCATTCCACTAAAGAACTAAAATTGAACTCTTAAATAAAGATAGAATAAGTTAATATTTCTCATTTATACCCTAGACAACCTTATTGGAGAAGGTGTATCCTCATGAAGAATATCAGTAATCGCCAATAGCTCATAGACCGCATATAGCTTTCCAAGTTACCATATTTACTCATATGACCACATTTTGAACTTAGATATTTTGACTTGTTTAGAAGCCATGTTTCAATATACACTATTGAAAACTTAACGTTAAGATTTAATATCCAATACCTCAAAATATCCATATGATGATATTCTACTAACATTTAATAAACGGAGCCAAGAAGTCTATAAATGAAATCCTTTATCGATTAACAAATGAATACCACCAAACTATCGATGATAGACTATGCTATATAATCGTACTCATTGATAGCTCAAATGATAACACTTGCAACCATAAGTCCATCATTTATCTCGGGATTTAGATAGACTAACCAATTGTCTTCAAATGAAAACTTTTATCCATTGATGGTTCTAGATAAAGTATTTCATTGTGATCCAATTCAATGCACCCAATGCACTAGATTCTTTTGTCCAAAGACACCACATTTTGATGATTTTAGACTCATCATAACACATTTGATCCCACTCAAATGTCAGCAAAAAAATCTACAACTTTAACAAGATAAAGAAGCCCAACCTTTATCTTAAGTTGTCAATATTATTCAAGACTAACTAAAGAATTGTGTCTACCTTATATATATCTAGATGTATGAACAATTCTTCTTTTCTCATAGTGTTTTGACCTTATGATTATTTACTTTTGACAATTAAACTATAAATGCTATAAGATTTGTTAAACTATAAATCACTTTATTAATATGAGAAGATTGTCAAATACATTATTATACTCTTGCTATCGAGCATAATCCCAAGAGTTACCTAAATTGATCGGGCTAGCAAGGGAACCTAATGGACCCACGGTATTTTGAGCTCTAATAATCCTCGGAATCATTAATTAAACTCTTTATTTAACATTCATTGATAATTAACTCCGGTGTTATTCCACTAAAAACCCGAAGTTGCACTCTCTCAACTGTAGACGCTTTTACACATACCGATACAACTCGGTGTCCATCAATATAGCTATTATGTATGGTGTGATCCTTTACAGTAGTTCATAATTAAAGCTGGATCATCATGTCCGTTATACCAATCTAATTACATATATCCCTTAAGTACCGTTGATTCTCTAATGGTAATAAATCTTATTTCCTCACGGAATTAGGAAAGCGTTCATATTGTCCATGTCTCGAATCCACCCTTAAAGAAACTACCATCTACTTCTCACAATAAGGAGTGGATTCCACTATTGTGTACAAATATTTCCAGCCATAAGCCAAACCACAATCCCAACATATGGAGCATATTGATCGGGAACTACATCCAACCTCACCCATGGTATGTCAAAGACCACGATCAAACCTGAAAGAGTCGATAAAACACTCAAGATTAAGATCACCCATATAAAAGCCATCATTAGTTGATATATATTAATCTCATCGGTAAAAGGATCTTGGGGTGTGATTCATATAGATCATGGTCTAGTCCTATATGATCACATCATACAAGGTGTCTCATTTCCCATATCTCATATGATTGATTCATGATAGAATCACCTTATATTAGGGAATAGACCGTAGCTATAGATTAACCACAAATAAAGTACCCAACTTTATTTGCTATTTATGGACTCTTTAGATTGTACGTCTCTTACTGTATCCATCCGTACATGATACTCATATACATAGTTCGAGATTACATCCGGCAATCTTGGATGTTAAATATATGCACAAGTTATAAAATAAACAACACAACAACAATGAATTGAATTTTTCCAATTATTTATTTCATAAATCCATTTACAAATTACATCTTTAGGGCATAAGCCCCAACACTCGAGATCAGGATATAGCTAGATGGCCCTTTTGATGCCTTGGTTAGGCTACCACCCCCAAGAAGACTCTGAGTGTAAGAGCATAGTTGTCATCCAGATCTTGAGACCAAGATATAGCTAGATAGCCCTCATGCTGCCTTGGTCGGGCTACCACCCCTAAAAATGGTCTGAATGTAAGAGCATAGTTGACATTTAGATCTCAAGACCAGGATATAAGTAGATAGCCCTCTTAATGCCTTGGTTGGGCTACCACCCCGATAAGGGTTTGAGTGTAAGAGTATAGTTACCATCCAGATTTATTGGAACCCCGTTCACCGGTCACGCAGGGGAACTGGGTTTTTTTTTTATACAGATCATAATTAATCTGGGACCAGTGAACTTGAGATCGTATTTATTTTTAGAAAAAATACATACAATATGTAAATATAGGAAATTGAAATCGATTTAATCAGAAGAAAATAAAAGCTTACCAACATTTGGAGGCTTATTCTCTTTAATACGACCTGCTCCTGAGATCATGTGGCTGTTGTGTGTTTGATTTGTATTCCGTTGTTTGATCGGATACGTCCATGCTTGCACGATGGTTTGCTTGTTTTAGCATGTTGAATGAGCATTTGAGAAGGTCTCATTATTCTCTTGGTTTGGTTATTTGGAGCAATGTGTCTAGTTTAAAAAAAGTGGATTTCAATGATTTAAATGTTTTTCAAAACTAATATTTGTTTGGTCTTGTGACCATAACACTATATACAATGCTTCAAAATGAGTTTTGGAAACTTTCGTACAAATTAGACACCCATACATTTCCAACGGTATATTATTCATAATATTTCATGGACGTTTGTATTGGTTTTGAAATCTCCAAAGTGACCACAAAAATGACTATAACTCATTCTACATACATCCAAATCATGTTTTTTAAATTGGAATAAAAGTAGACTTCCATACCTTTCAAACGGTATATTATCCAATAGGTTTGGATGTCGTTTGGTCATGTTTTGGATCACTCGAATCTCGAGCTATTGTGTTGTCCTGTGCTTAGTTTTGGTTGTCCTTAGACGTGACATCTGTTGTCGCATGCTTTGACGTGGTTGTCCAAGCGACACCTTATATCTGAAAATTTGAAAAAGTTGTTGTCGCGTTCTTTGTCGCGGTTGTCTATGATGACATCCTTTGAGGCGATAGTATGCCCTTTCGTGCACTCATTGTTTTGTTCTCCCATTTATATATGTTCTCTTCTTTCCCAACTTGTTTTTAGAGCTCAAAGAACATATTTTTAGAGAGAGAGAACCTTCATTAGAGAGAGAGAACCTTCATTAGAGAGAGAAAGCTTCAAGTTTTATTTTTGACTCTCCAAACCCCAAACACATCTTCATCTTGAATTCAAGCATCATTCAAAGCATGGGATTTCATTGATTGGTAAGTAGAACCACCATTGTTGTTCATTTATTGTTCTAGCTTGCCAAGACATGTCTTTTATTGCTTAGTTTAACAAATCTTCATATTTATTGTTTATCTATTGAAGTTATGACATGTTTGAGGTTTGTATTGTGATAAATAGCATATAGGTCATATTTGTCTCTAGCTAATTAGATCATGTTGATTGCATTTGATTATTGTATTTATTGACCATGTCATACTTAATGAAAACTTGTGTTGAAATGGCCTTGTTTGATAACTAGATTATAATATTATATATCCATATCTAGTTAAGTCTTTATGTGCATTCATTTAGACATTGATATCTTGGAATTGTACTTAGTAACATCATTAAATTCCTAGATAAGCATTTAGTGCTTTGCCTAGCATTATTTGCATTAAGAATATTTCACATATTCACATAGGTTGTTGATCTCTTCATTGAGAATTAAGTCTTGTGGCTACCGGTGTGTAGTGCACAAGCAAGATAAGTCTTACAACCAAGGGTTGATTAACAAGCAATTGGACAGGTGCCACTATAAACGGCCCAAGGGGTAGAGTACGAGGCGTTCACGCCAAGAGTAGTGTATCAGGGGATATTACTAAGGACTAAACCAAGAGTGGTGAGTGGCGGTGTCCATTGCCTGAGGTTGTCGAGAGTGAGAGTCCGAGAATCACTTGAGGGTGTAACCTTTTTCTCATATAGTGGATTTCTGTGATCGTGTGTGGCTAGCACAATAGACCATGGTTTTTCCCATTTGGAGGGTTTCCACGTATGCATCTTGTGTTATTTACATTTCCGCTCTTTACACTTGATATTGTATGTTTATTTTATTGGGTGAATTTTGAATATTGATTAATCAAGAAAAATTGGTAATTGACTTGATTAAAACCTATTTACCCCCTTCTAGGTTAGGGTAGACACACACGTTTCAAGGGAATTTTCAATCATAGTTACCATCCAGATCTCGAGACCAGGTTATAGCTAGGTAGTCCTCCTGATGCCTTGGTCGGGCTACCACCACCAAGAAGGGTCTGAGTGTAAGAGCATAGTTGTCATCCAGATCTCGAGACCAGGATATAGCTAGATAGCCCTCTTGATGCCTTGGTCGGGCTACCACCCCCAAAAAGGGTCTGAGTGTAAGATCATAGTTGCCATCCAGATCTCAAGACCAGGATATAACTAGATAGCTTTCATGACGCCTTGGTCGGACTACCACACACGAGAAGGATCCTATCATAAATGCCTGTAGGATCTAGGTTGACATGATAAGATACCACCCCGAACGACGGGAAAAGGGTATCTAAGTTTGTATGAGAAATCATCGAACATGTGAGACACGGGTGCAAGAGGACTCCTCCCAAAGATATAAATTCCTACCAAATGCTAAAAATGGGAGCTAGATGTATACCTAGCTATTAGGCTTACGCTTAATGGGTTCAGAGTCTCTCTTCACCAAATTTGATTAAGTCAAGATTATTTTGGAGGTTGCATCTAGGTTAGGGTAAGGAATGAAGCAAGAAATTCTCAGCCAAGTTGGAAGCTTATGATCAAGATTAATCAAAGTAAGCATGAAAGAAAAGAAAACCAATTTTCATTGACAGTAAAGGTGCCCATCCCCTTGTAGAGGCTACATTCATCAAACAGAGAGCCCAAGCCCTGGTTCTAGGCTACACGAAAAGAAGATTAAAAAAATAATTTGATTAAACTGATCATGAGTAAAATGGGGTTTCCACCCCCCTTTCCGGGCAATCAAACAAGTCATGAATAGTTTATATCAAGCTCTAACATCCTCCTAGATACCTCCTGTTGCTCCTCCTCCTTGCTGGCCTTCGCCCTCCGCTCTTTCTTCCGGTGGTTACTCATCCTGGTTAGCCATTTCAGCTACTCCTTCCTACAGAGGCTCTTAAACTGCTTGCTGCCCGACTTGATCCTCCTCAAAGACCTCATTAAGTACGGCCATAACCTCAAGGGGAATGGCTGCATCAAAAGTGATAGTCATTGCCTCTACTCTGCTATTTTTAACCTCTAACTCTACTATAGAGGGCTCTTCAATACGGTCTCTGACTCCCTCCTGGGTTTTTGGTTGAACACCCTTGGACTTCACGAGCTAAACTTTGTTTAAGGATTCCTTAGGACCTGACACTGGGAAGACTTAAGGAGGAGGATGAATATCTGTCATAACCGGTTGCTTCCCGGCTCCAACCATACTAGAAGGACTTGCTCTATCACCATCAGGATGAGACATATCCGCGATATTGATCATGATCCCCTCTCTATCCCAACCGACAATATTGGATAGGTCGAAGGGATGAGGGAGAGCTTCTGTAACCTGAAAGGAAGTAAAAAAGTACCCGTCGCTGAAAGAGGCATCCACCTCAGCCTGCAGCTTGTCCACCTGGGCAAGTAAACCCTGGTTTTCGATGTCCATCATTTTAGCTTTTGCTTTCCAGGAATCCCTCTACTTAGCTCGACGCTCAGATTGGAGGGTCTTTTAGTCGAGGGACCACTTCAGCCTTTCATAGTCACACTGAAGGTCATCAACCTCATTCTCCACCTCTTTTTGGTTGGAGGTCATTTACTGCACTAGAGCTCGAGCCTGGCTAAGTAGCCTTGTGGCTTTCTCGATTTTACCCTCAGCCTTCACAGTGTGATCATGGAGATAAGCTACCTGGTGGCCCATAGCCATATTGAATTTGAAGGTCTACAGAATACGAAGCCAAGGTTAGAAATTGATCGAGCTAACAAATCGCAAGTAAAAGAATAAGAGGATAGTTACCTCAGCCGAAAAAGCGTATCCCTTGGTAAGTAGGATGTTGACGGGCATCGAAGTCATCCTAGAGAGTCCACCTCTCGGGAAAGATGTGATAAATTACTCCAAGACTTCATCTTGCCCGGCCAAGCCCGTCCGATATTGAGAAGAAATTGGAGGAACCTCCGTGACATTTACCTCAGGGTTCTCTGAAGCTAGAGAAATCAGAGATACAGATGGATGGGCAGAATCATCGGGTAAGCTAACCTTAGAAATGACAAGAGTAGTAGCAGTAGTAGTAGCAGCAGCAACAGAAGGGGGTAACCGAAAAAGGAGCAGAGATGGTTACATTAGCAGCATGGGAAGCGGAGGTTCCCTTATTAAGCGCCCTATAAGTCCATGACGCAAGGATTGCCATCTTGGACCTAGGCTAGGAAGGAGACGGAATAGGAGCATGCAAAATCTCAGCTGTAACAGTTGGCCCCCCTCTTTCTGAAGCAACCAAAGAGATTTCCCGAGTCATTTTGGCAGAAGAGGGAAGGGTGCGGGCTTCACAGGAAGCTGGAGCAACAATAAAAACTGTTAAAAAAAAGATAAAATGAAGGGTGTCAAAACCAAGATAGCTAATGAAATAGAGTAAAATGGCTCAACATTACTCTACTTACGAGGAGTAGCGGCAAAGATTCGCAGGTATTGATTCACCCTACGAGAATCGAAGGAATCAGCGATTGAGGACCTCAAGTTCAAATAATTTCTAGCAAATATGGCATTTAAGATTGTTTCGGACTCAGCGAGCAAAGAATCCTATCCCACGCAGGTTTGTCATTAAAAGTTGTGGGGACCTCAAACTCATGCCCATCGATGAAGATCGAGCTTCCCCAATAATCCCCCACCAAAATCCACTCCTTCTTCTAGGCATGGTCTTTCTTGGAGGCACTGGGAACGATGAATTTAAGTTTGTCCTTGGCTTTCGCATAGAATTGGCCCTTGGGGCTGCTAGATAAGCTGTCGATCTGGAAGAGGTAGGCCAGTTCCTCCGCTCTAAGCTTCTTGGTAATCTTACTCATCTCGCATTGTTCCCTCTACAACACAAGGAAGCCGATTAGATGTCTCCATAAGCAAGGCATCAACTGAAGATGAGCAAGTTGTAAAGCATTCAGAGCTTGTCTAAAGATGGGGTGAAGGGGGAGCCTTACTCTTTTCTTAAGATTCATGACGTGAATTGAAAGCACGCCTTTATGAGGATTGAATACGTTATAATTCTCGTGGGGAATGAAGATGGAAACGCTATCGGGGATACCATACTTGGCCCTCAGACGGTCAATCAACTTCGAATCAGTGGTAGAATTTAGGATGACCTTAAAGTCGTAAGGAAGAACTCTCTCCAAAGAGGGATCAACAACTGTAACTTGATCCCTTCCAGCCACAGTTCTCCTAGGTTTCATATCAGAATCTTTATCGACCAAGTCAAGAGTCAGGCTTATTGAAGAATCCGATCCCAGTAGCCACGTTTCTATTCGACTGACGATGTTACGGGTTAGGAGGGGATTTATCGCCAGCGGATTTCTTTCGCATTCGTTTCCCACGAGCAAAATAGTGACCTCTTTACCATCTATTAGGAAGTCTACAGTGTCACGATTTGTTTTCGACATGATTTTGAGTTAAGACAAAAGAAGAGAGAAGAGAGAAGAGAGAAGAGCGAGAAGAGCGAGAAGATAATTAGAGGAAGGTTTTTTCTCTTTGAAAAATTGAAATTTCAAAAGGAGGAAGCTTGAGGAAGACAGAGAGATAATCGAGTTTAAATAAGGGTGAACGGAACAGTGACGTCGGTAACACGAAAGCAAAATCTTCGGTAGAGATTGCCTTGAATCTCGTGGGTTGACGTAATGTAGCCGGATTAGTTTGAGAAACTTATCGGTCTCTGCTCTCCACATCACTCGTGAATTTAATGAGAGGATTTCCACCAAGATTCTAGTAACAACAATGGAGGGAAATTTTCCAAATTAAAATGGGAAGTCTGACTCTAACCCTAACTCAATCACCGGTGTTCAAGTCAGATATAACTTCTGTTAATAGCCAAATTTGGCTAGGGACGAAAGGAAAACTTTTCCACTTTCACAGTCAGGGTTCAGAGCCGAGATTACCTAGCATGGTACAATGGTTCCCAAGGTCGAGCTATTAGGCCACCTCGTAAAAGCAAGGAAAGGTCATCGCACTCTGAGAATGCCTCAGGTGGAGCCCGATACAATCAGATCGAGTTCCTTACATCGAAGTAAGAACCCAAGACAAGACCGATACAGAGATGACCCAGGCTCCCTGAGGTAAAAATTACGTCGTAACCTTCCTAGAAGCCCGCCATCCCCTCCAGACGTAAATGAGGACCTATAAGGACATCAAGTTCGTACTATAGTATAGCTCTGCTTCTCCAGAAAGATTTGAACCTGCCTGGATAGGTATGAGGAAGCTCGCCTACAGGGCCATCTCAAGCTCTAGGGGACCTGGAAAAGTCAGACCAAGCTCCTAGTACCAAGACCAGAACACATCTATAACTCTCTCTTTAAAGAAGCAAACGTCATACTTGAGAACCTCTATGAGGCATCACGCCATGAAGGCACATAAGATAATATCCACACTCTAACGGACATTGAATCACTACGTACGTTTAGGGTAAGTGATTGGGTCCAAAGAGGAAACAACTTGTCTCTTTCCCAGATATTCTCGATTCCGTCATCAAGATAAAGTCAATGACATTTAAACAAAATATCCTGCCTGATAAGGAGGGATTCGATTTGGAGAATAATGGCGGGAGAATCATGAGTTTGACCTAATTGGACTATGTATAAATAGGCCCGATCATGAGAACAAGAAGGAGAGAGAGTTCACTTTAGCCTAAATTCTGTGATCAGAACATGGCTACCATTGTTATCTACTTCTCGATAAGCACGAAGCTGCCACCCTACTGTACCCTAGAAAGGTTGAGAGCATTGGAGATATTTCTGTAGAATTTACTTGATTTATAATAGAACAATTCCTTCTTGTTGCCATCGAGTTAGTATTTGCTTTAACATCCACCAACGCTCGAACAAACTAGGTACCAAAGGTACCACCCCCGACCCCCACCTCCGTGGTAGTGGTCTCGAGGGTGTTAACTGGAATTTCTCACCCCGAGCAAATTTTTGGTTAACAGTTTTATTTCTCTTGATGATTTATGGTGATTATACGGAGAACTGAAAGTTTGTTTTATACTTATATTAGTACTTAAAAATATTAGATATATTACTTTTATTAAATGTTCAGAAGAGATAATGATTGATTTCATAAAAGCACAATGCACAATGTTTGTACTTTTCCCCAGTTGTTGTTACTATTGGCTTTTGAGGCCGTTCTACACATGTTTATGTCAGATGAGTCAATATGCATGTGTATGACAGATGTTAAGAATCTTGAGTCGCTCTGCACGTGTATGACAGATGTTATCCCCAGCTCTGCGTATGCGCAAAGTAATTCGGCGTACGTATAGAAGATTATCCCTAGGTAAAGATTGAGATTTTATAAATTATCTAGTCTTGATCAGAAAAGAGTTGTTGTAAGGACCACGATTTTATAATTGGCTTATTTCATGACAAACCACACCACATTGAGGATGATTGTGTAATGGGTAGCTTAGGTCATCATTGGCAAGCTTCCAAGCATCTCCATGACTTCAAGAGCAAAAGGTATATTCACTTGACTTTGTCTCTTAAAGATTTTAGATGCACACACACACACTTCATGCATGCTTTGTTTTATCTTGCATTTGTGTTGTCTATTGTTTATTTGTGTGCATCTTTTCACAATCACACTTGCACTTCATTCTTAGTGTTAAGTGTGGTTGTTGTGTGTTTAAATTCGCTATCCGTTGTTTGATCGGAAAAGTCCACACTTGCACGATTGTGTGCTTGTCCTAGCGTGTTAAGTGACCATTTGAGAAGGTCTCATTCTTCTCTTGGTTTGGTTATATGGAGTAAGGTGTATAGTTTCAAAGTAGTGAATTTCAATGATTTAAATGTTTTTCGAAACTGACTTTTGTATGGTCTTGTGACCATATCCTTTTATACAATGCTTCAAAAATGAGTTTTGACAATTTATGTACAAACTAGACATCATACCTTTCCAACTATATATTATTCTTAATATTTCAAGATCGTTTGGATTGGTTTTGAAATCTCAAAAGTGACCACAAAAATAGGGCAACTCTGTTGTTGTCCATTTCTAACCTTTGGTCACTCCAATGACCATAATTATTCCTACAGACATCCAAATCATGTTTTGTAATTTGAAATAGAAAGTAGACTTCCATACCTTTCCAACGGTGTATTATACGAAAGGTTTTGAAGTTGTTTAGCCATGTTTTGATTCGCTTGAATTTCAAGGTGGAGTGTTGAGAGCGAATTTCGTTCAACTTTTCGCTCTATAACTCTTCACCTCATCCGGGTGCGAAGCAAGTAGTGAAAACCTTGGCAGCCTTTTTCGCTTCCAAACTTTTTACCCCCTCATGGTGCGACACCTGTAGCAAAAAATCTGATTTGGGTAAAAATGTCTTTTATTGTGCAGCTCGTTTTTACACCTTATATATATCATCTTCTTCCCAAATCAAACCTAAAGCTTCAAAATTGAATCCCTAAGAGAGAGAAATTGACTTCTAGAGAGAGAGCTCCAAGAACACTTTTTTACTCAACCAAACTCTCATTCATGCACATCTAGCATCGTTCTTCATCTTCCAAGCATGTGTCTTCATATGTTTCTTAACTACGTAACTTTTACATGTCATAGATTGCTTCTTTTCATTCTTATGACATGTATGCCTAGGTTTAGATTTTATTACAAATTAAATGCATGCTCTTGTGTTTAAAAGCTCTTATGACATGCTTGTGATGTTGGTTGTTGGTTGAGAATATTGTTTTGTGATAGCTAGCATTTAGGATGATTTTACCCTTCTAGCTAAATCTCTATGCTTTACATTTAGATATTGATTAGGTCATATTGATTGCATTTTGATGATTGCATTAATGACCATGTCATGCTTAATGACAACATATGTTGAAATGGCCTTGTTTGATAACTAGGATATAATGTTGCATAACTATATCTAGTTATATCCTAGTTAAGTAACTTAGTGACATTCTTAAATTCCTAGATAAGTATTTAGTGTTTTTGCCAAACATTATTTGCATGTTTGAATATTTCATCATATTCACATAGGTTGTTGAACTCTTCATTGAGTCAAGTCTTATGGCTTCGGTGAAAAGTTGCACAAGCAAGGGAAGCCTTGCAACCAAGGGTGGGTTGACAAGCAATTGGTCGGGTGCCACTATAAAAGGCCAAAGGGGGTAGAGTAGGAGGCGTTCACGCCAAGAGTAGAATATCAGGAGATATCACTAAGGACTGAACCAAGAGTGGTGAGTGGCGGTGTCCATAGCCTAAGGTTGTGGAGAGTGAGAGTCCGAGAATCTCTTGAGGGTGTAACCTTTACTCATGTAGTGGATTTTAGCGATCGAGTGTGGCGCACTTAACAGCCCATGGTTTTTCCCATTTGAAGGTTTCAACGTATTCATCTTGTGTTATTTATATTTTTACACCTTACACTTGATGTTGTATGTTTGTTTTATTGGGTAAATTTTGAATATTAACTAATAAAGAAAAATTGGCAATTGACTTGATTAAAACATATTCCCCCTCCCTCCCTTGTTTATAGACATACACACTTTCAGGGTAATTTTCAGTTGTATATCAGTTTATTAAATAAGATAGTAGATATATTATCTTTAACTACTCAATTTTGTTATGTTTTGACATGATACAATGATATCTAGTATGTGTTATTTCATGCATATTGAAAACATTGTTTAGAAGAAAACTCATGCATTTATTTAAAGTTTTCATTCACTCACTAGGCGTTAGCGCTCATCCTTTTATATTTAAAATATTTTTCCACACAGCTGCTTGATTTGTGCAGACTCTTCAGTTTTGAGGTGGGCCACTCGATGACATCATGAACTACAAGTCATTCATTTTGATTTTTATGTTGTTCATATTTTGAGATGCATGGTCAGACATGGTCGGTTTTGTTTGGTCGGCCATGTTCGGTTTTTGCTTGGTAGGCCATGTTCAGTTCTGCTTAGTCGGTCGTGGTCGGGTTTCTTAGTCGATCATGGTCGGGTTTCTTGGTCAGCCGTGATCGGGTTTCATGGTCGACAGTGGTCGGGTTTCTAGTCGGCCGTGGTCGGGTTTCTAGTCGGCCGTGGTCGGGTTTCTAGTAGACCAGGGTCGGATTTCTAGTCGACCGTGGTCGGATTTCTAGTCGACCGTGGTCGGATTTCTAGTCGGTCGTGGTCGAATTCTTGGTCAGCTCTAGTCGGTTTCTTGGTTGGCTCTGGTTGGGATTTTGACCGTTTCTTTTTAAACAAGTGGTCGATTTTTTGTCTGATCAATTATTTCCAGAGTTTTTGTAATGAACGGAAATGGCAAGAAAAGACTAACAATATTGTATATTTTGTATCTACAATATTTTTCTTTTATATTTAATAGCAAGTATTTTCTAATGAATTTTAGTATTTAAATTCATTTATCATGTTAGTAAAAAGTGTAGCTCACAGGACCTCCTCGCACTCAAGAGAGGAGTCGAGGTGGGTCTTGTCAACTTGGTATCAGAGCTGGTATATGATTCCTTAGAACACAGAATAATTGTTTCCATTTAGTTTCATGCATTTAAGCATAACTTTGATTTTGTAACAACATCATGTGTCGAGTTGGCCGCCCACGCACGAGACCGGTAGCTGACCTAAGTGAGATGAGTGATAACCAAGATGAAAATGAGGCAGAATCACACCCTCACCCACATATACCTCAGCCTTATATGCCAGAACATAGGGAGGAACCATTGGATAGGATTCCAGAACTTTTGACTACCTTGGTTCAGTACCAAATACGGGTCCCAGAGAATACTATTGAGCATGCACGTAAGGTGGGAGCTACAAATTTTGACAGAAGTGGAGATCCAGATAATGCCAGTTCATGGTTGAATGGACTGGAACGTGTATTTGGAGTTATGAGGTACATAGATGAACAAAAGGTCTCTTTTGCTACGTTTTTACGTAGGGAAAAAACATATGATTGGTGGGCAGTTTAATGATCGTTACTGTCCTCGTTTCTATCAAGATTTGAAAAGAACTGAATTTTTCAAACTGGTGCAGGGATATATGTCAGTAGAAGAATATGAGAAGAAATTTACAGAACTTTCGAGTGTCATTCTGTATGTAGTCCCTGATGAAGTAAATAAGTGCAGAAAAATTGAAGATGGACTTCGATCAGAAATTAAGACAATAGTGACTACTTCTAGGCATACTGAGTTTGGAAAGTTATTTGAAGCTTCATTGAGAGTGGAGAGAGGCTTTAATGATTCTCACAGATTTGAACAGCAGAAACAAAAGCTTAGTAACTGGTCAGCATGGGGCTCTTATAATAAAATGCCTAAGGCAACATGTGGTTTTTCTGGATAAACTAGTAACTATCAACAAAGTCGTGGACCTGGTTCTAGCCAAACATCAGTCAAACAACCAATGGGTGGTCGCCAACAAAGTGCTAGTATGAGTAGAGGTAGACGTCCTCTATGTTAGACATTTGGAATGTACCATGATGGTGAGTGTTATTAGGGGTAACAAGTTGTTATCAATATGGACAGGCTGGACATCTAAAAAGAGATTGCCCCGAATCACTCCAAGGAAGCAATGAAGAGAAAACGGTAGTTTTTCAACCAAGACAAAGTGGCACTGGTAAGATTCAAGGACAGAAGGGGTCCCAAACAGGAGGATCTATAACTACAGGGAGAACACAAGCTAGTGTAGTAGGGGCTGGATGCAACCAACAGAGAGGTCAGTCAAGTAGACCTCATACTTAAGCAAGAGTTTTTACTATGACTTAGCAAGATGCAGAGACCACTCGAGATGTTGTTACATGTATGTTAACCATTTTCATCCACAATACTTATGTTCTTATTGATCCTAGATCTACTCATTCCTTTATATCTCGACCTTTTACGGTATATGCGAATATAGAATTAAGACCACTAGAGTGTAGTATGGTAGTCGCTACACCTACTTGTGAATCCTTATTGGCTAAGAGTGTATATAAAAATAGCAAGGTTATAGTTGGTAAGCATGAGCTACATATTGATTTAATTCGCTTGATATATATGATTTTGATGTTATTTTGGGAATTGATTGGCTCGCTACACATCATGTCATAGTAGATTGTTTTCGAAGAGAAGTAAAATTTACACTTCAATGAGAGTCTGATGTTATTTTTTGTGGTGAATGTTAGATTCTTCTTTCTTGTATTATATCTGCTATTACTATCAGACGGTTACTCAAGAAACAATGTTCAGCTTATTTGGCTTATGTAATTGATATTAGAGATAATTAGGTGAAGTTAGAAAATATATCTATGGTAAGACAATTCTAGATGTATTTCCTGGAGATCTTCATGGATTACCACCAGACTGAGATATTGAGTTTGTGATATATTTGGCTCCAGACACAACTCCAATTTCTATTCCACCTTATAGAATTGCTCCAACCGAATTGAAAGAGTTGAAGATTCCGTTAGAAGAATTGGTAGACAAAAGTTTTATAAAACCTAGTGTATCACCATGGGGAGCGCCGATTTTATTTGTTAAGAAGAAAGATGGAACTCTACATTTATGCATCGATTACCGGTAATTGAATAAGGCTATGGTGCGTAATAAATACCCACTCCCACGTATTGATGACTTATTTGATCAACTTTAGGGTGAGAAGGTGTTCTCCAAGATAGATTTGTGAACAAGTTATCATCAATTGAAGATTAGAAACTTTGATGTACCAAAAACTGCATTTAGAACTCATTATGGGTAGGGATGACAATTGGACCCAGACCCGCGAGTACTGACTCGAACCGAAACCGTATGGGTTGGGTCTGGGTTCTTGTATTCAGATCATGGGTCGGGTCTAGGTCTGAATAAATAGGACCCGATACATATTCAGTTCGGTCTGGTCTGGCTAAAATTTTAGACCCGAACCCGAAGACCCGACTAATTTGACAAGGTATATAAATGATAAATCCCTAAACCTAATTCTTCTTTCCTTTTTATTGCCGCAGCTCAAATGTTCAATCCCTAGACATGATTCTCAGTTTCACACATCTTAGTCTTCTACTCTTCTCAGTTCTCACCTTTCAGAGCCTCAATCTTCTTTCCTTTTTACTGCCGCAGCTCTTCCTTGCTTCTTCTTTACTTGTCCTTTGCTTCTTATGTGCTTCTTCAAAGCCAAAAGCTCACAACTCATAACTAGTCACAAGTCACAAGCCGACTGTTTTGATTGATTTTATCTCTGATTTCTTATTGTGGTCTATTACAATTTAATCTAGGTATCTGACTTTTTTGTTGATTGTTACACCCATATACACCCAGATACACCCATTTGAATCTATAATTTCCTTTTGGTTAAGAAAATATGAATCACGAAATACTTGCTTGATAATTTTTTGGGTTGTGGCTCTTTTTTCTGGCTCTCGGTTTCTGTTGTTGCTTGTGTGGGTGCTCTTTGGGGCTCAGTTTGTTGTGGTGCCCTGTTTATGGTTCTTGTTTCCTGTTTCTTTGTGTTTTTGTGCCCTGTTCTGTACTTCTGTTGTTTTAATAAACTTGAAAATAATATTAATATTAATGAAGAGAAAATCTCCATTGCGTAAGTCCTGATATATAATCTTAAGGTCAGTTCAATCAGTGTTGATTTATTTTTGAAAACTAAAATAGAAAATCATGATTGATTTAGGTATCTAAAACTGAGAAGATCATTCTGGATCATCTTATCATAATCAAATTCTTCTGCTAGAAGGTTTGGATTTGTATGTTATGGCTGATGAATCTATCACAAATTCACAATGCCGGACAAAGACCTCTCTCTTTCTCACATAGTCTCTCTCCCATGTTTTATGACATCATTGAATACAAGTAGGCAACATGTCAACATACCAATCAAAAACATCAAGAAACTAGCTAGCTTAGCTATATGACATTTCTTTCTATGTTAAACGCAAGTGAATAAAATTTCTAGAAACTGCTTTGTCATTTAATTGTTTTATGGGTCCATTGGTCTAGACCCGGACCCATGAAATTTTAGGGGTCCTCAGGGCGGGTCTGGGTCTGCTTAAGACCCGTGGGTCCAGACCCGAACCCGAACCCGAACCCGAACCCAAACCAGAAAATTTTCTTAGGCCTAGGTCTGGGTCTGGATCCAATTATTTTTTATAGGTCTAGGTCTGGGTCTGGGTCTGGTAGGACCCGACACGAACCCGACCCATTGTCATTCCTAGTTATGGGCATTATGAGTTTCTAGTTATACCTTTTGGACTAACTAATTCTCCAGCAACTTTCATGGATTTTATGAATAGGGTATTCCATCCTTATTTAGACAAATTTGTCATTGTGTTTATTGATGATATTTTGATATATTCTAGGAATGAAGTGGAGCATGCAGAGCATTTAAAGATTGTTCTACAAGTCTTGAGAGATAATCAACTTTATGCCAAATTTAGCAAGTGTCAATTCTGGCTCAATAGAGTTACATTTTTGGGCCATGTGATTTCTAGTGATGGTATTTATGTTGATCCACAAAAGATTGAAACTATAATGAATCGGGAACAACCAATTAGTGTGACAGAAATTAGAAGTTTCTTGGATTTAGCAAGCTATTATCGAAGATTTGTAGAGGGGTTTCCAAAATAGCTGCACTATTGACAAGATTAACTTAGAAGGATGTAAAGTTTGAGTGGTCAGAAGCTTGTAAACAAAGTTTTCAAGAAATCAATGAGAGATTAACTTCTGCTCCAATACTTACTCTTCCAGCCGAAAGTGATGGATTCGTTGTTTATAGTGATTCATCTAAACATGGTATGGGTTGTGTTTTAATACAGCATGGAAAAGTGATAGCTTATGCGTCAAGACAATTATAGAAACATGAACTGAATAACCCAACACATGATCTCGAGCTTGCTGCAGTTGAGTTTGCATTAAAAAATTTAGAGACGCTACCTATATGGGGTCACTTGCCAGATTTATACAGATCATAAAAGCTTTCAATATCTTTTCACTTAAAAAACTGAATTTGAGACAAAGATGATGGATCGAGTTGATTAAAGATTATGACTGTACAATTGAATATCATTCTGGTAAGGTAAATGTGGTGGCAGATGCACTCAGTAGAAAATCTTCAAGTTCTATGGCTCATTTGAAGATGATTTACCTCTCATTATTAGATGAATTAAGAATGTTAAGAGTTAAACTAGAGGCACGTGATTCTGAAGCATTATTGGCTACTTTTCAGGTTAGACCTATTTTGATCGATCGCATACAAGAATTGTAAACTCAAGATTCTTATTTAGTTAAATTAAAGAAAGAAGTGCAGAAAAACTTACGAGCTGATTTTGTATTGAGAGGTGATGGTACATTAGTTCTTGGTATTAGACTTTGTGTACCAAACATTAAGGAACTCAGAAATGAAATTTTAAAGGAAGCTCACTCTTCGGCTTATGCAATGCATCTAGGAAGTACTAAACTGTATCGTACTTTGAAAGAGCATTACTGATGGCAAGGTATGAAAAGAGAGATAGCCGAATTCATCAATAAATGTTTAATCTGTCAGCAAGTTAAGACAGAGCATCAAAAACCAACAGGACTTTCACGACCACTTCCTATTCCTGAATGGAAATGGAAACATGTTACCATGGATTTTGTGGTAGGACTTCCTCATAGTCAGAGTGGTCACGACGGTGTATGGGTGATTGTTGATCGACTTACTAAGTCTGTACATTTTCTACCTTTCGGTATTACCTATTCTCTTGACAGATTAGCCAAAATTTATGTTGATAAAATAGTTCGTCTCCACGGTGCACCGGTGTCTATAGTATTAGACAGAGATCCTCAATTTACATCCAGATTTTGGCCCGGTTTGCAGGAAGCTTTGGGAACTATATTACATTTTAGTACTGCTTTTCACCTACAGACTGACGATCAATCAAAGCGTACTATTCAGACATTAGAGGATATGCTTCGGGCTTGTGTAATGGATTTCAAAGGGAGTTGGGATATGCATGTACCATTGATTGAATTTTCCTACAATAACAGTTATTAGGCTAGCATTGAAATGACACCTTATGAAGCTTTGTATGGGATAAAATGCAGAACACCTATGTGTTGGGATGAAGTAGGTGAGAGAAAGTTGTTAGGTCTATAACTTGTTCAAATCACAACAGAAAAGATCAAAATCAACAGAGACAGATTAAAAGTTGCTCAAGATAGACAAAAGCTACACAGATAAGCTGGGAAGTGAACTCGAATTTAAATTGGGTGACTATGTGTTCTTATGAATTTCACCTTGGAAAGGTATACTTTGATTTGGGAGACGTGGGAATTAAGTCCGCGATACATTAGTCCGTATGAGATTATTGGTAGAGTGGGAGCAGTGGCATACTGTTTAGCTTTACCTTTAGAGTTTTCAAGAATTCATGATGTATTCCATGTTTCTATGCTTCGTAAATATATAGTTGACCCTACACATGTTTTAACCAAGCAACCAGTAAAGTTAAAAGAAGATTTGACTTATGAAGAGGAACCTATTGAGATTCTAGACAGAAGGGAACAAGTGTTACGTACTGAGGTTATTCCATTACTGAAAGTATTATGGAGAAATCATGCAATAGAAGAGGCGACTTGGGAACATGAACGTCAGATGCGAAGTCAGTATCCCAATCTATTTCGGTTAGGTAAGTGAATTTTGAGGACGAAATTCTTATACGTTGGGGTGAATTGTAAGGTCCATACCATTCAATTCCAATAAATGCCCAAATTGATAGGCTAAAAAAAAGAGATAAACGTGAATGAAAAGTGAACAGATGAGTAAGCATTGGTAGTCTGTCTTGTTGATAGACAACAGTGAGCTTAGACAACATTAGTTTTGTCTATCCACATTTGTGCCTCTTTATATGTGTCTATTTATATATAAAGGAGGATAAACATGATATCAGAGTTAGAAAGAAGTAGAATCGAATAGAAGGGAAGAAAAGAGGCAAGGAAAGAGGAAAAAAAAGTCAGTGGAGTTCTCTTGTGATATTTTTAGATGTTTGATTTGATTTCTTCTTTGAATTCCACATATTCTAATTGGATTTTGTGATATTGTTTGGGAAAGAAGATGAAGTAGAGAACCTAGCGTACTCGGTACGAATTAAGCTTGAAGTCTAAGTTGTGAGTGAAAATTTTTTCAGTTTTATTCTTAAATCAAAAGTTTACATTTTTATGTTTAAAATTAATTGTCTGCAAATCATTTATGTGTTTTATTTCTCTTGATGATTTATGGTGATTATACAGAGAACTGAAAGTATGTTTTATGCTTATATTAGTACTCAAAAATATTAAATATTACTTTTATTAAATGTTCAGAAGAGATTATGATTAATTTCATAAAAGCACCATGTTTGTACTCTTCCCCATTTATTATTACTATTGTCTTTTGGGGCTGTTCTGCACATGTGTATGTCAGATGAGTCGCTATTCACGTGTATGACAGATGTTATCCCCAGCTCTGCGTATGCACGAAGTAATTCGGCATATATAGAAGATTATCCCTGGATACTAATTTGGTGTAGATTGAGATTTTATAAATTATCTTGTCTTGATCAGAAAAGAGTTGTATAGTAGTTTATTAAATAAGATAGTATATATATTATCTTTAAATACCTAATTTTGTTATATTTTGACATGATACAATGATATCTAGTATGTGTTATTTCATGCATATTGAAAAGATTGTTTAGAAGAAAACTCATGTGTTTATTCTAAGTTTTCATTCACTCGCTGTACGTTAGCGCTCATCATTTTACTTTTAAAATATTTTTCCAGGCAGTTTCTCGATTTGTACGGACTCTTCAGTTTTGAGGTGGGTCACTTGATAACATCATGAAGTACAAGTCATACATTTTGATTTTTATGTTGTTCATATTTTATGACTTGATTTTTATATTGTTCATATTTTGAGATGCATGGTCGGACATGGTCGGTTTTGTTTGGCCGGACATGGTCGGTTTTGTTTGGTTGAACATATTCGGTTTTGCTTGGTTGACCATGTTCATTTCTACTTAGTCAGCCGTGGTCGGATTTCTAGTCGGTCGTGGTTCGGTTTCTTAGTCGACCGTGGTCGGCTTTCTAATCTGTCGTGGTCTGGTTTCTTGGTCGGTCGTGGTCGGATTTCTAGTCAGTCGTGGTCGGATTTCTAATCGATCGTGGTCGGGTTCCTTGGCCGGCTCTAGTCGGTTTCTTGGTTGGCTCTGGTCGGGATTTTGACTATTTCTTTTTAAAAAGTGGTTGATTTTTGGTCTGGTCAGTTATTTCCAGAGTTTTTGTAATGAACGGAAATGGCAACGAAAGACTAGCAGTATTGTACAGTTTGTATTCTACAATAATTTCCTTTTATATTTAAAAGCAAGTATTTTCTAATGAATTTTAGTATTGAAATTCATTTATCATGTTAGTAAAAAGTGCAGCTCATAAGACCTCATTGCACTCAATAGAGGAGCCGATGTGGGTCTTGTCAAAAAAAGTCCCTTCTAGTTTGGGTTTTTGGTCAAAAACATCCCTCTAGTTTTATTTATGGCAAAAAACACCCTCTAGTTTTTTATTGGCCAAAAAACCACCATGTTGTTTAATTTATTAGAAAAAAACCACCATATTTTTTAATTTATTAGTCAAAAACCACTCTACCATTAACATATCTAACAAAAAGTATCATTTTACCCCTATATTCAAATCTAAACAAAAAATAAATAAATAAAAACAAATACAATTATTTGATAAGAAACTAATATTAAATAAAAAAAATCAAATACATTATTTTAACCACAATATATTAATTAAAAATAAAAAAAATCATCTATTTCTCCATTATCTCTCAATCCCCAACATCTCTCTATCTCTCTCTCTCTCACTCACTTAATCCCTGGATCCCTCGCTCTCTGTCTCTCTCAACACAATGTTTCTCTCTAAACAAGGATTGATGGTGGTTGGGTTTTGATGGTGCTTTGCCATATCTGTCACTATTCAATCCAACACCATTAACAACCACACCTCCAAATAATCCTAATGCCTATTTTTATGGAGGGAGAGAGAAATATATTTTTTTTTAATATTTTTTAATTGAATAATATTTGTTTATTTATTTATTTTTTATTTAGATTTGAATATAGGGGTAAATTGGTACATTTGGTTAGAAATGATAATGGTAAGGTGGTTTTTGACTAATAAATTAAAAATTATGATGGTTTTTGACTAATAAATTAAGCAATCCAATAACAAATTATGGGTGGTTTTTGGCCATAAATAAAACTAGAGGGCGATTTTTGATCAAAAATCCCTAACTAGAGGAGGGCTTTTAATAATATCAAAAAAAAAAAAAACCATGTAAAAATGTAAAATATATTTTACGTTAAACTTTTACCTTCTTGCCTTTGCATATTTGGTCTTCCTGCCACGTATAAACACAAAAGTGAAAATAGCCCTTGTGTTTTTTTTTAAACGATACCGTTTTACATTAATTGAGGTGGGCCACGAAACCCAAAACGGTGCGTTTGATACTGGGAAAGAAACCAAATGCATCCCCGTTATCACACGTGGCGCGAGTTCAAGTGTTTATTTTTTTCTGAAAGATAGCTGAAGGGTTTTTTCAAATGAAGGTATTTTTGTAATTCGATAGTCTCTCCAATCCGTTCCTCGCTCATAGTTTGTGTGACCTCCCTCCCATTCTCACCATTCTCAGAATCTCAGTACTGTAAAGTAAACCATAACAAGAACATTTTTTTTTTCCATCAATGTCATCTGCAAAGAAATCTCACAAGGAGAAGATCTCGCCGAAAGTAAGCGTTAATGTAATATTAATCTGCTTATAACAAAATATAACAATTTGGTAGGGTTTTTCAAGAGTGAATTTGTGCAGAGAACAGAAAGCAGAGGAACCGAATCTACCAAAGTATAGGGACCGAGCTAAGGAGTGAAGAGAGGATCAAAATCTGGATTATGGACCCACCGAATTGGGCTCCTTTCATGCCGTTGCTCCTCCTGGCAACATTGATCTCCGGTTAGACCTCACTTTATTATAATTTTGCGAAACCTTTAAGTTTTTCTACGTTATATTGATCCTCTGATTGATTTTTGTAGGTTGGCTGACGCGCACAAGCTATCTATCGAGAAGAGCAAGTACCTTGGGGGTTAGTGTTATCGTAATTGATGCATATTTTTAACTTTTGTACTTCATGCATTTGTTATTATGCTTAGAGGTTTTACGGAGATATTAAATTTACATTTTGAAGACTGATTTTTTTAGTGGTGTTAGGAATAGATATGAGTTTTATTATGGTGTTTTCTATATTCATTTCCTTTTGATGAGTTATGGCTGGATGTTTCTTGTTCAGGTGATGTGGAGCACACACATTTGGTCAACGGATTGGATTATGCATTACTTAACAAAGTGAGAAGTGAGACTGTCAAGAAGCCATATACTGGAGATGATGCCGACGGAAATGCTAGGTAATTATCAATTGTCTTCAAATAAAAAGGTTGAGTTTCTGGAATATAATCTCAAGTTTAAAACTTCTTTTGTGATATGGTCCACAGCTTTAACATTTCTGGCAGAATGATTAAATTTTTACATATTTGCTAATTTCATTTTCATTGATGGATTCGACTTCATGAAAAATTACTCTGATATTTTGTCTGTGGTGAAAGTTAATAACACTAGTTATAAATTTACGTTTTCACTCCCATATTTTAGTTGATAAGGTGGGTGGGTATTATCCCGCATCTTCTGCTTTATTGCCTCTCTCCTGTGAAATGTAGCCATACGAAAAGTTTTGACAGTATAATCATATAAATTGTATAATGATGCCTTTTTCGGTTGTAAGGTTGTTCATGTTAATTTATGGCCTATCATTATATTTATGTCTGAGATGTGTTGAAATTCATTAACAGGTCTTCAAAGGAAGATCAACAACTGTCATTTCGCACTGCGATTGCCAAGGTGTATCTATTTCTTGAGAGAATTGAAGCTATGGAAAAACTGTTTCTTGTTTAGCTTTACATGAGAAGTTGTCACTTCATGACATGGCATAAACTGCTTGTGTTTATCTTTATCCCTCTTCCAGTCAGTATATCAATTGACTGTCAAGCTGCAAACTGTTATCAAGACAAATGAGATGTTCCTTACTGGTCGAATGTCATTTATCTTTAACATGGTAAATATCTGTCTCTTTTCGAGCTTATTGTTTTTACGGAGACATGTAATTTTTCTTGTCTCTCTTCCTTATCAAAGATTTTGTACAGAAGAATGTCATATACTCATATACCATGATTATTGTTATTATGGATTGCCAAGTTGTCCGTCACATGAATAATAAACTGCCACCGTATGAATGCTTTTCGACTTTTCGTTCTTTCTAATTGTTTTCATTGTTGACAATCTCCCATTTGTTATCATTGGTGATTAGTTTTCACTGACCATCAAACCACAATTTTTGTGTGATCATGGGTCATCTTTTTGTTTTGGTGCTTCACCCTGACTAGATATACATGATCAGTGAAGCACTGGATAGTTCTGCTAATACTTTTTCTTTTTCCAATACATGGTTGAATAATTAAATTTGCTATTGACCCTGAAGAATTGCATTGCAACTTCGTTATTAAGCTACAATAATGCAAGTTAATAGTTGAACGCAGGGTAGTGATGCCTTAGATTTGCTTCTATTTTGTTATTTTCGTTTTTTCTGACGAGGATTGTTGAAGGTGTAAAGCTGGTTCTTTAACTTCGGTGAGCGATTCTCTAATGATAGGAGGGAGGATGCTCTAATGATATGATTGTTGACATGATTTTCATTTATGACATGATTGTTGAAGGAGAAGATCGCTTGCCGAAATCTTACATTTGTCTTTTCTGCATGCTAGGAGGGAGGATAATGATATCCCGACTACCTTGCATCGGAGCAAAGCTGACTGTCTTGTTCCAGAAGTCTGTATTTTCATTTTTCCATTCTTTTGTGGTCCTTTCAATCATGTCATATTTATTATAATGCTGAACAGTGTATCTTATTCGGTTTCTATTAATTGTACAGGAAATGTTTACTGTCAGTGTTGATGGTTCTGTGCTAGATTGAATCGCTAAAATTATGTCATATCTTCGCCTTGGATCATCTGGGAAGGTTCTGAAGAAGAAAAAGAAGGAAAGAGACACGGAAGGTAATAATTCTCTTTTAGTTCTTGGTTATGACTTATGAGTTAATAAACATCATTGTTTTAATGTATTTTTGGATCCTTGACCTGTTAAGAGCATAATTTAAGGAAGCATATTACCTTAAGTGGAAGTTATAAGATATCAGATTATGAAGTGATTAAATGCATTTCAAGTCCTTGTTGAGGAAGAAAACATCATTTCAGCAGTAGACATTATTGTGGGAAACTGGGAATGTGCTTCATCCAAGTTTGCATTATTCGAAACTGTATCAGTTCCCATAGCCTTCTCACATGGGTGTTCTCAGTAAACTTGGTTTTTTAGAAAGAAGAATGATAAGTGTTTTAAATAAGTGCATTGGCAGCTGAACATGTTTTTGCATGTTAAGTATTGCTTGATGGAATTCCATAATTAATTAATGGGAAAAGAAATCAGAGTATAGTCCATGTTAGGATTTTTGACATGCTATTGGCCTATTTCTATTCTTGATTGTGTACATTATGTCAGATATTCTATTTATTGTGTAACCAAGGTTTTTATCATCATTGTCCAACTTATTTACAGGAAAGACTTCAATTTTCTGCAATGAATTCGATGAAGAGAATAAGTCATCAAAACCTAATGGTGGAATAGCAAATTATAGAACAGAAAGAGAGATCTTGACACCGCCTCCTCCACCTCCCAGGAAAAATCATATCAATTCAAGAGAGAAACAAGGCCTGATTGTTGCTACAGCTGCAGAAGAAGACATATTTGTGGGGGAGGGCATTGACTATGAGGTTCCTGGTAAAAAGATGAGCCAAAGCCCAATTTCTGAGGATATGGAAGAGTCTCCTCGAAATAAGGAAAAAAGTTTCCAATTTCAGTGAACCTGCTTATGGTCCTGTGCCACCCCCTGAGCCTCCTCAAAGCTGGCAAGATATGGTAAGTTGATCATCACAAATACCAATTGCACGGAGGAAATTATAAGAATGAGCTTTTAATGTTATAATTATAATACTTTGAATTTGCTTCATTAAAATTTATTGCTCCTGTCCCTTTTGTTGATCATTTTTCTGTCTTCTCTGTATTAATTATTTGTCTCAGAATGGATATGATGCAATGCAAGCACAAGCATTGGCTGGTGGCTACCAGGGTGAGTGGCAGGACTACCAATATGCTGAGCAATTGGCTTATTCAGAACAATACCTCCAGACAGACATGCAGCCCTTTGTTGTCCAAGCTGGTTTAGATGTAGCTCAAGATCCACGGTTCATGAGTCAAGAAGAGAAGGATCAAGGCTTGGGTTCTGTATTCAAGAGGGATGATCAGAGGCGTCAACAGTTGAGAGAGAAAGATGCTCGAGAAAAGGATCCTAACTTCATCTCTGAGAGTTATTCTGAATGTTATCCAGGGTATCAAGAAATTAACTGTGAAGTAGTGGACAGCGATGATGAGGATGACTTGTCAAAAATGGATATGGGTGGAAGGGTAAGTGTTCATTTGAGAATAGATTAGTAATTAACTAACTCTCTTGCTTCGCATATTAATAAGATACATGCATGATCCATTTGCTTTATTTAATTAATTTCTTGTTATATGGCCTGGATGGAATGGGATAAATTATTATGAGAAGGGGTTGCAAAGCAGTTGTGCTTGGTGTGAATAAAATACCTCAGACTGATGAGCTCTTAGATAAGCTTTACATCAGTAGTTAGATGAATAACGGTATCTGGTCTGTTCGGATCTATAATTTTTGCTACCTATACTGTCAATATGCTTCTCAAGAGGCAAAGGGTTGTCTCCATCGGTGGGATTTTGAGTCAGAAGAGGATTGGGCAACATACAATGAGCAGAAGGAATCCATGCCAAAGGCTGCCTTTTAATTTGGTGTGAAAATGCAAGATGGTCGGAAGACACGAAAACAGAACAAGGACCAAAAGCTTACTAATGAGCTTCATAAGACTAATAAGATACTAGCCACAAAATAGATGGATAAGGAGGGGGATGGTGATGGTGGCCATTATGACGATGATTTACAACCAGGGAAGAAGGTTCGAGCATGAAGTTGGTCAGTCACTTGATGCTAGTACTTAATTGATAAAACTTTCATCTGTATCATAAGCTTCATAAATCATAATGTTCTTAGTTTGTGCAAATGGAAACAAGGGTTTTTAGTTTCTTCTTTGCCATTGTTTGGGCTGTAATCAGGATCTGTCTTCATTTGTTAAATAGAGCAAAACAGAGGTAACAACAAATGTTTGTGGGCAGAGGGCATGCTGTTTTGAAGTGATATTTTATTTTGCAGGTAGCAGTATCGAGTCACTGATTCCTGACCGGAAGACCTGAAGACCTTTAGCGCAGAGCATGTGTAGACTACCCTTTATATAAGCAGAAGCTCCGGTTCTTGGTCGGAATTCCTCGGTGCGCATTTTTATTTGTACCTCAGAGAATTTAGAAATTACAGGCTTTATACCAATTGCATCAATATCATCAACCTTCATACGTTTTTTGTCCTATTTGTAGAGACAATTATGAATTTGCAATTGTAGGATAGTTTAGTTGTGTGACGGCTGGTATCAACTTATACCATTTTAAAATTGCATAAAAGTTTTTCTCTTCGCACTTAAATTATAATTAATTCAAACACAAATTTTTGAAGAATTACGTTTACTAAGTTTTTTTGTACAAGATGAGGTTGATTTTGATAGTTTATCCCTCACACTTACGTAATGAGGATGTGGATTATCGAGCACATAAGGAATTACCTTAGGCCTCTAGGAATCAAGTTTCCCGATAGAATATTCATGAATTTGTTATGTATATATTTTAATTCATCCAAATCTTATAAATGTATGATCTTGAATTTGTTATGTATATCTTTTAACTCATCCAAATCTTGTATGCAATCATATCGTAAAGATTCTACAAAAAAATTATGAGTTTGGTTTTCATCCGAGAGGTGGAGATGATCAAAACGTAGTAGGGACTAAGGAGACCATATCAGATTTCATGCGTATGAAATCGTATGGCTGAATGCATGCGTGATTGTGAATTGGACTACTGAGATGAGTCGGTCCTCAGATTTTAAGCATGCGGCAAGCTTCCAAGGGATTCCCAAGTAAACAAAATAAATCTGACTAGAACAAGAAACACAATTGGAAAATTAAAAGGGTAGATAAAATAAAACAATTAAAAAACAATATATGCCGAGTATATTTATTAACTGGAGTTTCTCTTGGACTAAATCAATTGAAGAAAGCACAAGATGGGCAACAAGTTGGGCAGTTGTTTGAGATTGAGCAGATGCAAATGAAGAAGAGGACAAGATGACTTCCAGTGCAACTTCATTGGAGATCAAGCAAGAAGACTTTAGAAGAGTACGATGAAGTTTACAAAACACCAAGGTCACAGATGAGCGACGAGCCGACGACCTCATCAATGTCACTGATAACAAGACAATATTGATCAATGTATTATTATTCCATCTTTTGTTTGCGAAATCCGTGTGGAATTGAAGCCTCTACATGACACATTGAATGTGAATGGCTGCAACCACTTTTACTGTACTCTATGCATTGTCAAGTACATAGTTTCCAAGCTCGAAGGCAACGTGACACATTCCTTGCTCCGAATCAACCTGTGAATCAGGAATGCTAGAGCTTGATCACTGCCGTTTGGTCCTCCCACACCATGTTCATATAAAATGGGGAATAACTCTATCCGAATCTGCAATTGTGGGTTCCAACATGTACTTGTACTGTCCTTACAAAGATTGCTCTGCGATGATGTTTCACGAATCAAAAGGGGAGGCTATGAGGGTGTTATCGACGTGCCCTGATTGCGTTAGACAGTTTTGCGTGCAATGTAAGGTCCCTTGGCAAGCCGGGATAGGAGTTTGAGATGTTGAATAAGGATGAGAGGGATCATGAAGACATTATGTTGATGAAGCAGCACAGAACCAGAACTGGAAGAGGTGTCCCAATTGTGGAGAAGAAAGAGGGTTGCAAGTTTATCATGTGCAGGTCAGTTTTATTTTGTTTGATTCCGCACTTTTTTTCTTACGGAAATCGATTCCACAGCATGCTATGATTGTGGATGGAACCCACACGGCACTTAATAAATTTTCTATTTTAGGATGCTTCATATATTCTTGTGTATTTACTGCTGTATATATATAATTTTTGGTTTCCACTAGTGTTTCTTTTTATCACATTGCTGGTGTTGTCAATAACAATATTGTTTGATCTCAGTCTTGGTCAGTATGCATTATTATTGCATTAGAGATTTTAGAGTTTACAGGCTTATAGCTTTGACTCCAATCTGATCAATCTTCAAAACATTTTGTGTGTATTCCTTCTTTATGGAGAGACAATTATCAAATTGTAATCAGAGAATAGTTTAGTGGTTTGACCCAGTGGTTTCTGTCTTATACATTTAAAAATTACATGAATTTATTCTCTTCGTGTATGACTTCTATGTGAATAATTTCTCTACCCGTATGACCATTTAATGAGTAAATACTAAATTCTTTTGTAAATACTAATTTGCTTTATGACAAAGAACCTTCGGCAAGTTGTATTGCTCTTTCTAGATTTTTTTCCTTCCCTTTTTGGAATTATTTACAGGTGTGGAACTGCATTTTGCTACAGTTGTGGAATTATGGTTGACATATTCGGTCATCAATCTCATTATTGTCGCAATTGTAAGAGTTAGTGTTATGGATATCTTATTTACTTATTTTAACATTTGAAGCCTCGATTTCTTTATCGCTAAGGTTCCTTCATTAGTAACTTGGAGAGTATCCCAAGCTTCCTTTGTGGATTCAAGATTTTGAATATAGGAGAATTGATGCCCATCAACTCCTCCAAAATTGGCATTCATAGCACGATGGTGCCATTTAGCAAACTCAAACTCATTCGTTGTCCATTCACTCCTTGACTTGAGTATCATGGTTCCATCCTCTAGAACCTTAGTAGGACGACTATAACCCTCTTCCACTACCATCCAAGCTCTTTCATCAATAGAGTGGATGTAGGCTTTCATCCTCAACTTCCAATACCTATAGTTAGTGCCTCGAAGTAATGGTGGCCTAGTATTTGAGGCTCCTTCCGCCATTACATCATCTTGTAAACCCATGAATTCAAACGCCTTACAAAAACCGTGAATGTATAACTCTGGACTCACACTAAGTGCAATCTAGTGTCCTGCTTTGATACCAATTGAAAATACAAACACGGTTAAATGCTCAAGGCTAACCTAGACACCTTTTTCGACTCCCTTAGAAACAAACAAAAGTTTGTCCCTCTAGATTGCTCGTATCACAATATATATATATTAATTAAAAACAATTAATCAACATATAAAACAAGAAAAATGTGATATAAACAAGTAATTGTAAACACATACACAACCTACATTATATAAAGGAAGTCAACTTACAAAAAGATCCATAGTATTCAAATAACGAATACAAATACTAGAGAGATGGGGATAGAGAGAAGTTGACACAAGATATAACGTGGTAAACCTCCAAAGAGGAAACATCCACGGGCTAGCAGCCACCGATAAAAAAAATCCACTAGTAGATAAGACAAATACAATCTCTCAAGTGACCACTTCACCTAGAAACTACCCTTCTATCCTACTCATGGAGATGTCGCCGTCATGCTCAACAATTCGAGGCCTTACACCTCTTGTCAAGACTTCCTCGCTCACTTTACCGGATCCTCATGACCCAAGGCAAGACTTTTTGCTCAACTATCCGAGTCCTCTCGACTCTAGTCAAGACTTCCTCGTTCACCTATCCGGATCCTCACGACCCTAGGCAAGACTTCTTGCCCGACTATCCGAGTCCTCCCAACTCTAGCCAAGACTTCCTTGCTTGACAATCCAAGGTCTCACACCTCTTGCCAAGACTTCTTGCTCAACACCATAGGTCTCACACCTATTGTCAAAACTTCCTTCTCACAAGGCATCTAGGTGATCATGAATACAAAACTTAAACAAGCACGCAACATAGAATGCTATGATCAACACATCCTATGGAAAATACTAGGTATGAGCATGAATGTAAAAATCACATGTAGTCTAGTCAATCATGCATGTATAATCAATCTAGATCATGTAAGATATATTCAATATTAATCACAAACTAGATACATGCATAGATCTAAACTTGAATCACAAGATATGTTCAATTAATCACAAGATCAAGTTTAAATCACACAAACCAAAAATATGCTAAAATCATATAACAAAGTCAATTAGATTTAAGCTAAAGTTCTAGAGCATATTCCTATTTATAGATTCAACAAAACACATGAATAGCTCAAAAGAACATAAACACATGTATTATGTGAGAATTCAGCCAAGAGAGCCTAATACATGTGAGGAACTATTTTTAACAAAATCAATCAATCAAAGATTATCAAATAGTCCTAGAATCAAAGGTAGCACAATACAATCCCAAACATGTAAAAACATAGGCAAAATCAAAACCTAACTCAACATGTATGATTTCAATTGAAACTCAACCTAGCTTTGAAAGAGTTCAAAACTCAAATCAAAACACTCACAATACACATATATTGACCAAGTTTTAAAAGAAAACTTTGGGAGAAAATCAATACTTTAGTTGATTTAGGTGCAATCCCGTTTTTGTATGTTTAGACTCCAAAAAAAGCAACAAAACTCACTCAAACTTTCAGAGAAAATATAGAGGATGAATATATGAACACTCTCAACTTCGAATCACTTAAATCAAAGTTCAAATGAAGAAGTTATGGTGTTTGGAAGGTGAGAAAATGTATAGAGAAAATTTCTGCACACTAGTTTGAATTTCTTCTTAGAATGAAATGTGAGAGGGAAAGATATTATAAATGAGAGGGAAAGAAAGGAGCCAAAAGACAAAAATGCCTTCTTTGATATTGCCTCCTTGAGATGGCGCATGGGCGTCTCGGGGCAGCACGGTGTTGCAGCCGAGATGGCCACGAGCCATCTCGAGCTTGCACCACTTCATGGCCTTCGGCCATGGTGCAATCCCCTCGCGCTTCCCTCTCATTCTTCGACCGTTCTCTGGCATCCGAACTCGAAATTTGGATCCGTTTACGGATTACAAACCGTAACTCTCACACAGACATGAACATATAAGATACTCAACCCATAAAATAAGAATTCGACTCGATATATGAATACGAAGACAATGTATGCAACATGAGTTAAAAGTGTAGTATCTTTTGACTTAGAACTTGAAATCAATAGTATGAGTAACCGAAATGACCAGAACTCAATCAAGAATGATTTAAGACTAAAATAAAGTTTAATATCCATGTTATACAAACATATACACAAACAAATACAAATCACAATAGAATGCAAACTACATAGAGATAGTTTCCAATCATGCATATTCCAAAACATGTTATTTCCATACCAATGCATCAGCATTCACCTTTAAGTGTGTGAATGTGTTATACATGGTGCACAATGATGCAGGGACACATATGAATGAATTGTATGTGTGTGCCTATAATGGTGCACAACGATGCAGGGACACAAATGTATGAATTGTGTGTGTGTGCCTAAGCTTTGTAAGAGAAAGATAAGGTCTTAGTATACCTTTGTAGAACCATATTGCAACCTTTCTCTTTGAAGACTTTGAACTTGCTTTGACTTGTTGTTCTTTCTTCCTTGAAGCTTGGATCATCATGAACATAAACAACTAAATCATTACAAGTAAACATCATTTTGATATGGAATTAATGTCAACACAATCTAAAACCTAACAGTTAGCTACCCCTAACACTTAATTATTTAAATTTATTGATTAAACTAATAGAGAAGAATTAGCTAGAATGGTAGCTATGAAACAATTACCTTTTAGTTTTGGTGAAAATGTAGGTTTTATTACTTATTGTCATATAGCATTAAATCTTGCTGCATGTCATGTTCCTAGAACCACTCTGACACATAGACATTATGATATTTATAGGAGAGAAAAAAAAGATTTTGATTTTTTTTTTTTTTAGAACTATAACGACTGTGTTTCCGTGTGTGTCGAAACATTGGCAAATGCATTCATACTTGAGTGTAACTTGTCATATATGGGCAAAGCAAGGATAATACAAAAAAGAATTATTGCATTTAGAGTTTTTGATAATGCACATACTGTTGATAATATTTATAAAAATATGGAAATGATTTTTGAAGAGCATAAAATTGAAAGCAATTTTTTTAATTGATTTTGATAATGCTTCCAACAACACGACAATTATTTCTGCTTTAATTGAATTATGAAAACCTTATTGTAATAGTAAAAAAAATTCATTAAAGATATGATTGCCATGTTTTAAATTTATGTGCTCATAAAGGTTTGGAAATTTTTCAAGCTTTTACTGATGCCCTCTTTTATTTAAGGAAACATCATTCGGTTATGAAAGTATGAGTAAGATTTTGTAAGCAGACAGGTAGGCATCCCATTAGATTTTCTCGTTATGTTCCAACATGTTGGAATTCTACTTATAAATTGCTTCTGAAAGTTATGATTATTGGGATTTATTAGATTCTTTTATGCAATATAATCTTAGTCACATAAATCTTTATCCACACCATTGGGATATTTGTACAAAAAAACTTAATTTGTTAAAAGTCTTTAATAGTGCTACTAACAGTTTATCTAGTATTTGTTATCACACAACTCAATTATTTGTTATTCAGAGTTGTAATATTGCTGGTGTTCATCTAATATACGATTAGAGTAATGTATTGAAGCTATGAAAAAAAATGGTTAGACTATTATAGGGAGTTTCCAGCTATTTATTTGTTTGCATTATGTTTTGACCCACACTGTAAATTAGAATATTTGACTGATTATTTAAATCTTTATTATGGTTGTTGATCGAGCCATGATAACACTAAATTTCGAGTCCCTTTTCCGATGCTTATTGCTTAATTCTCGAGTAAAATCAAGTATTTAATGGCTCGATTAAGTGTTTTTACAGGATTCCATGATTGGGGGTATCATTTGGGTGATTTGAGTGAAGTTGGGACACAATAGTGCTGGAAATCATAAACTTGGGCAAATAGGCAAGTTGTCGCGGTCGTGAAGGGTCGTCATGGATAGACGCGACAGCACGAGAGACAACAACTTGTTTTCAGAAGTCGCCTGAATTGTCGCTTCGAGATCACGTGCAATCTACCAAAGAAACGACATGTCGCGATCTAAGTTCCGTCATAGAAGACCGCGACAAATTGAGCGACAGAAACTTCCTTGGACATTGCCGCCTAAAGAGAAGACACAGAGCAAAGAAGCGAGATATCGCGGTTGTGTTTCCGTCATGGACAACCACGACAATCAACGACACGACAGTACGAGGCACGTGTCCCTAGGTTGATTCTTAACCTATTTTTGGACCTATATAAATACCCATATGAGTTTTTGGGAAAGGTATCATCAACCACACAAGATTTTAGACACTTTTACCCCTCCATCACCATTCTTGGACAACTTTCCCATCCATCCATCTTGGAACTTGGAAGGCAAGAAGAGGAAGCTTACAAGTCAAGGAACCTCAAATGACCAACTTGGGTTTCTTCTTTAACTCTTCTTGTTTTATTTCCTTTCTTTGATTTGTAACTAATTCTAAGTTAGGGATTAATGTAGACCGATTGAGTAACTTTTGTAATCCTATGGTCTATGCTTATTAATTAATTACATTGATAGTCTCTTTTATTGCAATACTTGCTCTAATTCCTTCACTTATATTCAAATGAGACCTAAATGAATGTTTGTGTCAGGATTAGTTAATTTATGATGTTGAGGGTTAGATGTGGGTGACCATCCCATTTAGTCTTTAACTACAAGCTTAATAATTGAGAAAATTTTCATATGCATGACCGTGCTATGTGTTATTTGGTTTAGAGTTTTAATTAAAAACTGATTCTAACCATTGCTCATTACATGAAAGTGTGTGAGTAATAGGAAAGATTAGGTACTTCATGAAACAAACCCTATCAATTGGAATTATGTTCTTTAATGAGACTTATGGATTACATTGAGAAGTTTAATTAGGTTGCATTAATTCCTATATTCTCGTGTGAGCTTGTGAGTAATTTAGTTTAATTGATATTGCATAGTAGTAAATTAGAATACCAACCCAAGACAAGTATTATGCCATTTAGTTTCCATGCACTTAGAGTAGGATTAAATTAGACTAATTAGTGTTCAACTAGTAGAATCACCGATTCCAATTAACGAACTTTTCTTTTAAATTGATTAAGATCAAAAATACTGTAATCAATTTTGGCACCGCTGCTGGGGATCAGCGTATATTCTTTAGTTGAGCCTAATTAGTTTGATTTAGGTAGTGTGTGTCATTTTATTTTATTTTGTTAGTTAGTTTTATTTTCATTTTACTTCGTTGGTACTTTTGTTTTTGGTGTTTAAGGGCAAACATGGTGTATGAAACGGACCGTCCAAGCCCTAAATTTTTAAAGAGTAAGAAATGATCCATATTCTAACTCTTATAATCCTGAGTGGCGCAACCATCCCAACTTCTCTTGGTCCGACCCAAACAATACTTTGAATAACCAAGCTCAGAACTACCAAGGCCAAAGGTTACGTGGGCAGCAATGGAACAACTCGGGTAATCGAGATGTGACTTCATATTAGCCTAGGAAGAGTCTTTTGGAGGACAATGTGACTACCCTTGCTCAGAGTTCACAACAGACAGATCAGAACTTGAATAATTTCCTCCAAGCAACAGAGCAAAGGTTCACCAACTTAGAGGCATTAGTGAAGAAGTTGGTGGCACAATTAGGGTAGATAGCTGACACAATTCACAGGAATGAACAAGCTAAGTCAGTGATAGTTCTGAGAAATGCTCAAGTGTTAGACACCGGAGATATAAGTGGAGAGCCTAAGGAGAAAAAGGCTAAAGAATTAGAAGAGGAAATCGAGGGTGAGAATTTGGTAGAAGAAGAGGAAGTAGTAGTGGAGAATGTGTCCGAGAAGACATCCCTACTACATAAATAACTCGATCCCTACATCCTACCGGTTCTATTTCTTGAAAGGTTGAAAAAAGCCACTAGCTCAGTTGATTGCTTTGTTGTGGGTACACTTCAGGCATAAGACTATTCTAGGAGTCCAATTGAATACTTAAATGAAATCCTAACACTTTTTGAGGATAAAGGTGAGGAAAGTGGTCAAATTGGTGATCCATGTGACAAACAAGCAATGTTGGTCATTAATGAGCTTGTGAACAAAAACACCAACTTGATGAAGAGGATGGAAATCCTAGAAAAGGAAAGGGATGAAGCAATCAAGGGGGCGGAAGATCTTGTAAGGTTGGTAGAAGAGCAAGAAAAAAACTTTGCCCGAGGCATTAAGAAGTTGCAATGGCATGTGGAGCAAGCGGACAAGGAAATCAATGCCGTCAAGGACGAGTTGAGCGGAAAAAAAATTGCTTTAAAGGTAGCAAAGGTTAAGGAATGTGACTGCTTAGTGGAGCTTGAAAGAGCCGAACGAACAATTGAAACCTTGACCAAGGACCGAAGCATAGACGAAGAAACTCCACAACTCCACAACTCCACACCATTGAGAGAGATACAAATCATCCGAGAGCAAGAATTAAGAAGACCATAGGTAGTTCATCATATTTTCCTTATAAATGTCATTTTTGCCACACTAGAGGTCATAAAAAGGTCTAATGTATTGAATTTATAGAAGTGTGCAAAAAGAGACGGAATATGCCTAAAGAAAGGCCAAGGAAGATTCTACAAGTTTGGGTCCAAAAAGATGAACTTCACAAAGCAAGAGACACTATCGTTGATGGGAAGATTGCTTGGTTGAAAGAGATAGAGCTTCAAGAGCCATTGTGCTCTTACCACGTCTTGCCTAGACGTTAAATAGTGCGCTTGGTGGGAGGCAACCCACCTATGTATCTTTCTTCTCAATAACTTTTAATTTTGCATAATAATTTGAATGATAGCGATTCTACTTCACTTCCAAGTCTAAGTTGATCCACACCTTAATTGTTAAAAGATTAATTGTGTTGATCGCGCAAGATGTGGAAAAGCATAGTTTGGGGGTGATTTTCATTTTATTTGCAAGCCATATGTTTCAAGCAAATGCCCTTGATATGTTTGTTGTTGAGTATATGTGCAGATTAGGCACTTTGGAGCACTTAATGGCATTAAGGAGGAATTTTCCAGGTATGTCGCGGTCATGATGTCGTCTTGGACGATCGCAACATTTCCACGCGACATTTCCATGTGACAAATCAAGGAGTTGTTGTCGCTGGTGTGTCGCTGATGCACAGACGCGACAATAAAACGAGCAAGAAGGCGGGTTGTCGCGGTCTTATATTGCATCATGGGAGATCGTGACATGTCGACCGCGACAAGCACTCAATATAAAATGAACAGTTCATGCAGGGCAGTTCGTCACCACACTTTTCAAGTCCAACCGTGACTTCTTCTCCCTCCACGCGACGTCGAAGACTTCCAACCCCCGCCATCGGTAATTCCTTCTTATTTTCACTTGTTTTTGGCCCTGTTAGTCCCAAATCCTAGTTCTACTTTCATCTACACATTCTAGGGTTGATTTGGGGAATTATTGGAATCTTTGGGGTTGAAGCAAATTTGTGCATATTTGTGTGAATTGAAAGGTCAATTTTTGTATTGAAGTTTATTGAAGCATTTTTGTAGTGATTCCGTGTTTTTAGAGGATTTATAGGTGAGATTAACTGAAAATAACAAAAATTGGAGCACATTTGGTCACCACCACCACCACCTGATTATTTGCTTTGAGTTGTTCTTATGTAGCTAGACTTGTTTTGTTGGTTTTACTGCTTTCAGCTATATTTCATACTTGTTTTAACTACTCTAGTTATTTGATTTCTATCGTAGTGGTGACTTTTGCATCTTTTCTTTTGTTTGTTTTATTTGCGATTGGACTAAGGGTGTGCATTGTATTGTGTTGTGGTTGATGTTTAATTGCCATTAAGAGCTTTCTATGCCATCTTGATCGAGCCTTTGCTTTTTTTTATTTTTTTATTTTATATTGTTGAAATGTGTTGTGTTGGTTGTGGTTTATGTGCCTTTCTCGTTGGGCTCACATTATCAACATTGGGGACAATGTTGGGTTTAGGTTTGGGGGTGTCGACACTGTTTCCGATCGTTTTGGTTTTATCGAGTCCAATTTTTGATTTTACTTTAAATCTAACATTTTATTTTGAGTCACAGTTTTTAGAAAATAGTCGCATGGCCAAAAATTTCGAGCTTCAAATAGCTTGGGTGTGATGCTTTGATTGTGTGTTTGTGTGAGAGTTTATTTATGCCTAATGTGCTCGATTGAGCATCTTGTTGTCACTCTAGGGTCTCACTTGCACTTCATGGGCATGTCCCATCCTTTTGTGTTCAAGTTGAAGGGACTTGGTGCTCAAACACCTTGTTCTAATAGTAGAGACCACCTAGTGAGTTCACAAACACAAAGCCTTAAAAAAATCATTTAAGGGTTATCATTGTTTCATCTTAAACACTTATCTCGTCACGCACTCCAATTGCCATAGGACATCACATTGCATTATATTTATGGATTGCTTGATGGATGCTTACATTCCCTTGATAGATGAAATGGTGGAAATGATTTTAGGCAATGTGTGTGCTTAACTACTCATATTAACCTAAACACATTCCATGTCCCTATTTGTGTGCTCACAAGCCAGTTTTGAGGCCAAACACTTACCTTTTTTTTGGAACCACATTACACCATATAGCCTAAACCTAAACATATGCTTACCCTCGTTGCCAATCTTGTTAGGATGTGTTGTGTTGTGAAAAGGTAGAAAAGCTCTAAATTTTAAAAGTTAGCATGTAATTAGGCTAGATTTGTAAATGTGCAAGGCAAAAGACTCATAAATGTAAAAATGCGAAAATGTGCACTTATGAGCTTAAAGTGTAATTTAAATAAAATAAAATAAGATAAAAAAGAAAATAAAAAGGGAATAAGAGTCTTGTATGTAATTGTAAAGTACTCACTAGTAGAGTACTCATGTATAGCACAAGTGTAATGAAAAGTCAAGCCTAATCACTAGTGCACGAGTGTTATGAATAGAGCTTAAGTATTGGGTGTATCGTGTAGTGTCTTAGTAAGATTGGTGACTTTTGAATTCCATTTCCTATTCTTTGTTCACCATATTTCACCCAATGGCCCTATTACAACCAAAGGGAAGACCTAAATGATCTACTATGAAATCTAGATTGGGAATGTTTGTTGAAGCATGATCTTCCACATCCATGGCATTTGATTCATTTCCTAGGCTAGTTCACCAAAATAATAACGTTTCATTTCTTATTGTATGCAAGTATTTGACTCTCATGCATAACTCTATCCTTATAATGAGTGTGAACTTAGGACTCCGAGAGGAAAGAAAAGAGAATGTCCACGTGAGATTTAAAGTCAAAACGAATTATGCTCGAGGTGTGAGAGTGAGTAGTTCCCAACATGAGAGCACTTTAGGTGTGGGATTCATGTAGTTCGAGTGTTCCGTGAGTGCCTTCGAGTTGCTTGAGAATGTTTTACATGTGTCTACTCTCCTTATCCACACATCTTTGCATCTCATCACCAATTGAAAATGCGGCTTTTGAGTTATTGTTGTTTATATTTCTTTTGTTTTTATCTAGTCTTCGTGTTGTTTGCTTGTTTGTTTTAGTTGGTGTTTTCCCTTGATTTTTCTCGAGGACGAGCAAAAGGCTAGGTTTGGGGGTGTTGATTGAGCCATGATAACACTACATTTCGAGTCCCCTTTCCTATACTTATTGCTCAATTCTCGAGTAAAATCAAGTATTTAATGGCTTGATTAAGTGTTTTTACAAGATTCCATGATTAAGGGTATCATTTGGGTGATTTGAGTGATGTTGGGACTCAAGAGTGCTGGAAATCAGAAACTTGGGCAAATAGGCAAGTTGTCGCGGTCATGGAGGGTCATCATGGACAGACACGACAACAATAGCGACAACAACTTGTTTTTGAAAAGTCGCCCGAATTGTCGCTTGGAGATCGCACGCAATCTACCAAAGAAGCGACATATCGCGGTCTAAGTTCTGTCATGGAAGACCGTGACAAACCGAGCGATAGAAACTTCCTTGGATATTGTCACTCAAGGTGTCACCTGAAGAGAAGACGCGAAGCAAAGAAGCAAGATGTCGCAATTGTGTTTCTGTCTGCGATAATCAACGATGCGACAGTACGAGGCACGTATCCCTAGGTTGATTCTTAACCTATTTTTGGAACTATATAAATACCCATATGAGTTTTTGGGAAAGGTATCATCAGCCACACGAGATTTTAGACACTTTCACCCCTCCATCACCATTCTTGGACAACTTTTCCATCCATCCATCCATCTTGGAACTTGGAAGGCAAGAAGAGAAAGCTTACAAGTCAAGGAACCTCAAATGACCAACTTGGGTTTCTTCTTTAACTCTTCTTTGTTTTATTTCCTTTCTTTGATGTGTAACTAATTCTAAGTTAGGAGAATAATGTAAACCGATTGAGCAACTCTTTGTAATCCTATGGTCTATGCTTATTAATTAATTACATTGATAGTCTCTTTTATTACAATACTTGCTATAATTCCTTCACTTATATTCAAATGAGACCTCAATGAATGTTTGTGTTAGGATTAGTTAATTTATGATATTGAGGGTTAGATGTGGGTGACCATCCCATTTAGTCTTTAACTACAAGTTTAATAATTGAGAAAATTTCTATATGCATGACCGTGTTATGTGTTATTTGGTTTAGAGTTTTAATTAAAAACTAATTCTAACCATTGCTCATTACATGATCGTGTGTGAGTAATAGGAAAGATTAGGTGCTTTATGAAACAAACCCTATCAATTGGAATTATGTTCTTTAATGGGTCTTATGGATTACATTGAGAAGTTTAATTAGGTTGTATTAATTCCCTAGCATTCCTTCATATTCATATATTCTCATGTGAGCTTGTGAGTAATTTAGTTTAATTGATATTGCATAATAGTAAATTAGAATACCAACCCAAGACAAGCATTATGCCATTTAGTTTCCATGCACTTAGAGTAGGATTAAATTAGACTAATTAGTGTTCAACTAGTAGAATCACCGATCCCAGTGAACAAACTTTTCTTTTAAATTGATTTAGATAAAAATTACTGCAATCAGTTGTTTAGAAATAGAAGTAGATATTCATAGTTATTGTTCTATAATTAAAAATATTATTTTATCAGTTATATGATTAATATCGTAGAATTCTTTGCCCATCATGGAACATTATTGTTCCATAAACTCAAAATGTATAACATACTCGATCTTCTGAATTTTTAGGGTTAGGGTCTCAACTATTACCCCAAAAGACCAAAAAATTACGAGCTTCTTTCTTCATCAAGCTCGGTCTCATATTCTGAGATTGAAACTTATCACAATACCAGTTTTGAGTTTATGAGAGACATGATGTGGAACAATTTGATATCCTACATTGGTGGAGGTATCATGAAAAGCACTTCCCAATCTTGGCTAATAGCCAAACAAATTTTTGCAACACCAGTTTCTACAGTTGCTGTGGAACAAGAGTTTAGCACCGATGGAAATATTCTCGACGCAAGACGATCGTTTTTTAGTCCAGAAACAATTCAAGTCCAAGTTTGTGTTGATGATTGGACTAAGGTGCAAAACAAACAACAAGAACTCAAACAAGAAGCACTCTACAATTTCTTCAATGATGACCACACCACTGGACAGAAGACTGATATTGGTCTAGTTATTGGGGATATTTTAACTCATTTACAAAGTAATGTTGGTAACTCTGTAGCTTTTGTGCCTATGAAAGAAAATTATATCACTCATACTCTTTCAAAAATGGCTTTCGGTATTGCTGCAAACCATTTTGGGGTGGAAGAATTCCCTCAATGTGTGGAGAAATTCTTGTCGAAGGATTTTACAATGTAATGTTTTGTTTCTATTTATGTTAATAAAGTTTGTCTTTCAAAAAATGAAAAAGTAAATATATAAGAACTAGTTTAGTCACAAACTACTTAGAATTAACAAAAAAGTCCATGATTTATCATTTATTTGGTAATTGCCCAAATCATCACAAAATATCAAAAACCAGCAGGAAACCCTCCTTTTCTTGAATCACTAACAACCACAAGCCTTGCAACACCTCCATTTCCCTTGCACTGGGAATGCTCTTTAAAACATGCCATTTTTTTTAAAGAAAGCTATAATATTAGCCGGAACTTCGAAGTGATCCCCCGAACTGTAGTCCAATTCTCGTACAACACCGTGTTTGGTATCAACTTTAGAAAGAAAACAACTATGTTAGGCCACATGCCTTGTTGGCTACTCAAACAAGAATAATATGTTGAAAATAGGAAAAAGTCGTTATGTGATCTTGTAAGTTGTCTAAAAATATAATGCATTCAATATTGAGATATGTGTATAATGCTTTCAAGAGACCATAAGCTTTAATAATATACCCTCAGAGCCATGATGGAAGATAGAGGATCCATTTTCAATGCAAAATGATTCAAAAAAACCTCTGTCGACCCAACAATAATATTGGCTCCCCCACTAGAACCTAGCACAACTTTTAGTCTCCCATTCTATACAAAGCATAACGAAAAAGATTGAACGGAAAACCACCCGCTAAAGATCGCGACATAATGATAATCAAAAGCAACATCAGTCATAGAACCATACCTTTAATACAATGGTAGGTGACATGGAAGATAATGGTCTTTTCCCTAGTCTTATAATATTAGCAGGTGCTGGTGGTGGAAGATTTTTACTAGTAGTGTTCAAAGGTATAGAGAAATCATCCATTTCGTTGTTAAGGACTATTCTTGTATTTTGCGATAGTATCACTACACCAAAGTATGCATTCACTATGTTAGTCATGGAGACATCATTTCTCTTTCTATCTATAATGGACACATGACTGGTGTCGTGATCATGGATTTGGTTCCACCTGTAGAACAAAAGATCATGTAATAATCAAAATGACAAACAAGGCAACAACAACTCTGAAATTGTAGATTATCGTCTTCTATTCAAGTTTACGTTACAACTACCAAGTTAACCAAGGCCTACATGCAAAAGTACAAGCAGTGTTGGGATATGTGAAGCTAGAAACTAGCTGAGAAACGAGTTCTATAAGGTGGTATGGCAAAGACTGCGTCGTAAATAGGAGCTCGAACTGTGGCACACACAACGGTGATCTTCAGGCATGACAAGTTGTGCAGACTGCGGTGCGGACATAATGCACACACCTTGACCTATGGAGCGGTGTTCTCCAGTGGTGTCAAGCGTTGAGGTCTGTGGCGCAGACACGTGCCTGCACATCGGTCCAGTCCGTTGTAGTGGCATATTTCATGAATTCCTGTGTAGAGAAGTAATTGAAATACGAAATATATTTCAATTGGGATTTGGCTAACCCTAGTGCTCCCATATAAATACTACCATTATGTAAAGTGTGTAGTGTGCTAGAAAAATTACCAGAGAGAGAAATCAATTGTAGAGAGACTGAAAAAGAGATAGACAAAATGTAATCAACCCTAAAAAATAATGGATTGAGTGCGGTGCGTTCCGTGGATGTAGACAAATTGCTGAACCACATAAAATCTTTGGTGTCATCATTTTCATATTATTGCTTTCATATTATTTATTTGTGTGTGTGATTTTTCTCAACAACAATTGGTATTAGAGCTCTGGGTTAGGGCAAGGTGTTGTTCACACAAATCAACGTATTCTCCAGGTCAATAATTTCAACGTAGAAATGGGATTAGAAAATGATATGTACAAGATCGAGAAATTTGATGGGTCGAATTTCAGTTTCAGGAAGATACAGATAGAGGATTTTCTGTACCAGAAGGATTTACACTGGCCGATAAAAAGAGAGACCAAAGGATATGACAGATGAAGATTGGGAAAAGAAACAAAAATCAAAGAACATGGATGATGATGATTTTAAACTCCTGGACCCGGAAGCATTGGAAGCTATTCGTCTCAGTTTGATGAAGTCGGTCTCCTTAAACGTAAAGGATCAACAGACTGCCAAAGATCTAATGGATATTTATCATACCTATATGAAAAACCTTTCGTGGTAAGGAAAGTCTATCTTGTTAAGAAGTTATCAACATTGAATATGGCAGATGGTCAGAACTTTAAAGATTTTTTTAATCAGTTCAACAAAGTGAAGGATGGGTTGTGTTCTTTATCTATGGGTTTTGATGAGGAGTTTATGGCGGCGTTTCTACTCACCCAATTGCCAGAAAGTTGGAAGACGACAAGCCAGTCGATTGCCAACTCGTTCAAGAAAGAAACGTTGAACCTCTAAAAGGTTGTGAACATGATTATGATCATGATCGAAGAGATCAAGATACATGAAGAGGGATCAGGGACGTTTACATCTTCAACACTGAATTTGGAAAGTAAGAAAGGTAGAAAAAGTAGAAAAAGAATTTGGAACACAAATCAACGAGGAAGATCAAAGACAAGGGGAAAGTCCAAATCCAAGAATCAGGCCAACTATTCGGGAAACAAACAATAAAGCAAAAGGTTGTAACGTGTTGGAACTGTGGTAAGAAATGCCACTTCTCATATGACTGTAGATCTGAGAAGAATGATAAAGGCAAGAGTAGTGCCAATAATGTATCGGAGGAGTCAGATGACTGCCTTATTTGCTCGTTGTAAAGTAAGACAGAGTTCTGGGTTATGAATTCGAGAGCGTCTTTCCATGCCACATCTCAAAGGGAGTTGTTCGAGAACTACGTCTCCAAAAAATTGGGTAAAGTGTATCTTGGTGACGATCAAGCATGTGAAATTACCGGGTAGGGAGATATAAAGACTTAGCTGCAGGGTTCAGTTTGGAAGCTCGACAATGTGAGGCACATACTGGACTTAATAAAGAATTTGATCTCCGTTGGGCAACTGGTGTCAGATGGTTACGTGACAACTTTCACAGGTGATAAGTGGAAGATTTCAAAAAGAGCTATGACAATCGCCTAAGAAAATAAGACTAGGTCATTTTACACAACCATAAATGGCTATCGTTCAGTCGCTATGGAAGAAGGTAAATATGATCCAAACTTATGGCACTAGAGGCTCTACATTTGAGAGGTAAGTTGCCAGATTTGAAGAATGTTGAGGCTGATTTCTGTGAATGTTACATATTGGTAAAATAGAAGCGAGTGAGCTTTAAGAGGACCGAAAGAGCACCGGTAAAAGAGAAACTAGAACTAGTGCACACCGATGTTTGGGGTCCAGCTTCAGTCTCGTCAGCCGGGGTAAACAGTACTTCATCACATTCATTGACGATCATTCCTGAAAGGTATTGGTTTACTTCCTAAAATACAAGTCTAAGGAATTTGATGCTTTCGAGAAATGGAAAGCTAGGGTTGAGAACGAGACATGGTTAAACATCAAAAAGTTGCACTAAGACAATGTTGGAGAGTATGAAGACAATGGGTTCATGAAGTTCTACTACCAAGGTAGGATAAAGCTCAGTAAAACGGTTCCTGGAACTCTACAACAGAATGGCATAGCAGAACGGATGAACAGAATATTGACTGAGAGAGCCAGAAACATGAGGTTACATTCGAGGTTGCCAAAACAATTCTGGGCAGAAGCAGTCAATACAACAACATATTTGATCAACAGAGGATCATCAAAGCCCTTAGACCTTGCTATACCATAAGAGATCTGAACCGGGAAAGAGGTAAAACTTTCTCATCTTAAAGTGTTTGGGTGTGTTTCTTATGTACATAAAGGTGATCATGTGAGGAGTAAGCTAGACGCCAAGTTAGTGAAGTGTACCTTGGTGGGCTACGGAGAAGATGAATTTGGTTACAAGTTGTGGGATGACCAAAATTGTAAGATGATCAGAAGTAGAGATGTTTTATTCAACGAAAGGGTCATGTACAAAGACAGAAACACATAGGTGTCTGAGCTAGAAGAGCAAGAGTATTTTGGGTTGGATGATGTACTGGATAGCGTGATCGTGGAACATATTAAATAGAATGATGAAGAACAATGTGTTCTGCCCCAAGTGAAAGAACATATCCCACTTAGAGATGTTCCAGCGACACAAGTCCAGAATACATTGAGAAAATCAACTCGAACTCCTATACCAAATAGGAAGTATTTACAATACATGTTGTTGACAGACGCGGGAAAACCTGAGTGCCATGATAAAGCTTGTCAGGTAGAAGATACGAGCAAGTGGGAACTTGAATGAAGGGTGAGATGAAGTCGTTGGTATCTAACCAAACTTTGGAGTTTGCCAAGTTATCTGAAGGAAAGAAAGCTCTACAGAATAAGTGGCTCTTTCAGATTAAAGAGGAACATGATGGTTCCAAAAGATACAAGGCACGACTAGTAGTCAAAAGTTTTCAATAAATTGAAGGTATTGACTATTCTAAATTTTTTTCTTCAGTTGTTAAACTAACTACGATCTGGTTAGTGTTAAGTATCGTTATAGCAAAAGGGTTATACCTGGAGTAGTTAGATGTGAAGATTGTCTTTCTTCATGGAGAATTGGGGGAAGAGATATACATGAAGCAACAAGAGGGGTTTGTGGAAGTTAGCAATGAAGAGTTGGTATGCAAGTTGACGAAGAGCTTGTCTAGTTTAAAACAAGCTCCCCGACAGTGGTGCAAGAAGTTCGATGAGTTCATGTGAGGGAATGGCTACCTGAGATGAAATGCTGACTATTGTTGCTACTTCAAAAAGGTTAAGTCTAGTTTCATAATATTGTTACTCTATATTGATGACATGTTAATAGCTAGTGCAGATTTAGAAGAGATTAACAATTTGAAGGAGCAACTTTTGAGTGAGTTTGAGATGAATGACTTGGGTCCAGCAAAGCAAATCCTTGGAATGAGGATTAGTAGAAATGAACATGATGGTACATTAAACTTTCACAAGTAGAATACGTTCGGAAGGTGTTACAGAGATTCAACATTGAGATACAAAACCAGTGAAAACACCTTTGGCTAGTCATTTCAGATTGTCCAAGGATCAGAGTCCGAAGACAGAAGATGAGAACGACTTCATGGCTAAGGTTCCTTACGCTTCATCCATTGGAAGTCTAATGCATGCCATGACTTGTACAAGACCAGATATTTCCCAAGCAGTATGAGTTTTGAGCTGATACACGTCCAATCCAGGCAAGCCTCACTGGGAGGCTGTGAAGTGGATCCTAAGATACCTGTGAGGTATGACAGAGAGATGTCTAATCTTCAGAATAGATGAACTCAAGCTGGAAGGTTATATGGATTCAAATTTTGCCAAAGAGGTGGACCATGGAAGAAGAATCACGATCAGTTGGATGTCCCAGTTATAGAAGATAGTGACAATCTTTACTAAAGCAGAGTATGTGGCTGTGAAAGAAGCAAGCAAGAAACTGATATGGTTACAAGGGTTGTTAGCTGAGTTGGGATTCGATCTTGCATAGTGACAATCAAAGTGCAACACACTTGGCTAAGAATTCGGCGTTCCATTCTAGGACCAAGCATATAGACATGAGCTACCACTTTATTCAATCGTTAATTGATAAAGGAGTGTAAAAGTCAGTGAAGATTGCAGGAACTAAGAATCCAACTGACATGTGACTATAAGAAAATTGATTTATAGGGACGAAATTTATTGGGACGAATTTTATTCGTCCCAATAGAACATCTATTGGGACACAATAACATATTCATCCCTAAAAATTTTAAATCTAAAGAAACCTTTAGGGATAGAAAAATTCTTCCCGACATAACGTCTATTGGGACGAAACAATTTTTTCATCCCTAAAGAGGACAAACCTGACAAGGCTTTTATTGGCGAAAAATATTTGTCCTAATAGAATGTCTATTGGGACGAAATCAATTATTCGTCCTAATAGAATATCTATTGGGACTAAAATTATTCGTCCCTAAACAGTTTAAAAAAAATTGAAAGAAAAGAAAATAAAAAGAAATTATAGAGGTTATTTTATTGAGACAAAAATAATATTTATTGTTAATAATTATTTATCGAGATTATATTTTTTTAATTTTTATCTTTATTTAAAAAAAATATATTCTAAGAGAAAAAGAAAATTTTCTTCACTTTTTTATATTAAATACTATAGATTAATTCATATATATATATATATATATATATAATAAATAAAAATCTAAAATGCAAAACTACTTTTTAAAAAAGTTGTTGTACATTTATCATTCCCTTTGTGATAGGAATTCAAATATTACATTTGTCGATTAAATAGAAAAATGTAAAGAAAGTCTCTTTAGTCCATATACGACTAACAATAGACCATTTCATATGAAAATATGTGATTTGAAAAAAAAAGTTTAATTAAATGTTACAATAAATGTTTTTTAACAAGAAAAGAAATTATTAGAATTAATCTACAATAAAAATGTAATAATATATAGAGATAATATATAAATAGTATGATTTAATTAATAAATTTGAAAAAGTAGCAAAGTGGATAAGCTTTGCTTCAGTTTCAGGTGAGTGGTTTGAGGCTCGATTGCAATTGGAGGATTGTGATGAGAGTGAGCTGTGGGACAAAAATTAAAATTCGTCCTTGAGGTGACGTAATTTGGGACAAATTTACATATTAAATCACTAATGTGGGTAAGAATCTCTACTGAAGTGGAAGTTTCATTCTTTATCCATTCTCGTAACCATTGATCTAATAGTTTAATAAAATATTATCTAGTAAGTGTTTTTTAATAGCCATTTGTAAATCATACAAAAAAAATATAAAGATTATTGGAATCAATTTAAATTATATAGTAATATTTTAAAAAAAAAAATCAATACAATTTTAATTTTAATAAAATAAATAAATTTAATAACATATTTACATTATATACAAATAGTTTTGCATTATTTATCAAAGTTGAAGTTGTGTAGTGTAATGGTTTAAGCTCTACACCATCGAATGTAAAAAGACAAAAAATAACTGTCCCGATAGAAATTAAAATTTTATAATATGTTATTTTTTTTTAAAATTCAACTACTGTCGGGACCTGGTGAAATTAATTAGACTTTACAAGCACGATCCAAAATACAACTCCCACTATCAAGGAGAGGATATGGACTACAACTCTCACAATCGAAGAGATAGACGTTGAATTTGAATTATATAGTAATATTTTTTTAAAAAAAATCAATACAATTTTAATTTTAATAAAATAAATAAATTTAATAACATATTTACATTATATATAAATAGTTTTGCATTATTTATCAAAATTGAAGTTGTGTAGTGTAATGGTTTAAGCTCTACACCATCGAATGTAAAAAGACAAAAAATAACTATCCCGATAGAAATTAAAATATTATAATATGTTTATTTTTAAAAAAAAATCAACTACTGTCGGGACCTGGTGAAATTAATTAGACTTTACAAGCACGATCCAGACTACAACTCCCACTATCAAAGAGAGGATATGGACTACAACTCTCACAATCGAAGAGATAGATGTTCCTACGAACATAGAGAAAACTCCCAACACATGCTTGTAAAATACATATGGTGGGACTCGAACCTTTGACCACTAGGTATGGAAGGGATGTGCACAACCATCATTGAAATAAAAATTTTGATTAGTGGAATAAAATTTAAGTTTATCAAACAATTGGTTTTTTCCAGAGTTTGACTTAAAATCATCAATAAAAAATCAACAACCTATATATGTTATATATTAATATTGTACAACTATTAACAAATTGAAGCATTTGGTCCAGTGGTGAAGGCTATCATTCACACTTATGCAGTTCACGGGTTTCTACAAACACCGAGAAAACTCCCAACACATGCTTGTAAAATGCGCATGATGGGACTCGAACCTCTGACCACTAGGTATGAAAAGGATGTGCACAACCATCATTGAAATTAAAATTTTGATTAGTGGAATAAATTTAAGTTTATCAAACAATTGGTTTTTTCCAGAGTTTGACTTAAAATCATCAATAAAAAAATCAACAACCTATATATGTTATATATTAATATTCTGCAACTATTAACAAATTGAAGCATTTGGTCCAGAGGTGAAGGCTATCATTCACACTGACGCCAGTCACGGGTTATATCTGTTGGAGTACATCTGTTGGGACGAAATCTAAATTTCGTCCCAAAATGTTGATTTTTTTTAATATATTTCTATTTCGTCCCAATAGGTACTCTTTAGAGATGAATTTGAATTTTCATCTTAAAGAGGCTATTGCGACCCACCTGAGGCGACATAATTTGAGATGAATTTTATTCGCCCCAATAGGTCTATAGGGACGAATTTCGAGCTATTAGGTCAAAAAAAATCATCCCAACAGACCTTTTTTCTTGTAGTGTGTTAACCAAGTCAGTCACTACTGAAAAACTAGAGTTGTGCGCAACTTTAGTGGTCTTCAAGAGTGAAAACCTAGGGAATGAGCGCACTATCCATTGAGTTTCAGTCTTCAAGTGGAAAATTGTTAGGATATGTGAAGCCAGAAACTAGCTGAGAAACAATTTTTAGCATATGGCACAGTGGAGACCGCGATGTAAACAGAAGCTTGGACTGCGACATACACAACGGTGATGTCCAGGCGTGACAAGTTGTGTAGACCGCGGTGCGGACATAATGCACACACCGTGACCTATGGAACAATGTTCTCCAGTGGAGTCAAGCGTTGAGGACCACGACGCAGACATGTGTCTACACAGCGGTCCAGACCGCTGTAGTGGCAGATTTCATGAAAAATAGGAAATCCTGCATAGAGAAGTAATTGAAATAGGAAATATATATCAATTGGGATTTGGCTAACCTCAGTGCTTCCATATAAATACTATCATTATATAAAGTACGTAGTGTGTGAGGAAAATTGCTAGAGAGAGATAGAGCAATTGTAAAGAGACTGAAAGAGAGACAGTGAAATTGTAATCAACTCTGAAAAATAGTGGATTGATAGCGGTGCGCTCCATGAACGTAGGTAAATTATTGAACCACGTAAAATCTTTGGTGTCATCTTTTTCATCTTATTGCTTTCATATTATTTATTTGTGATTAGATTTGATTACAAGTGTTTTTTCTCAACAACAAGTAGTGTTACTGTTGGAAATTTTATGACTAACTCTCAATTTGAGAGCAAAAACTGAGTATGATAAATTCCATAAAATTGGAAGATTAAAGTGGATTCGAATTCTCCTCCGTGAGAACTTCGAAATGTTATACTCAAATTCACAAAATGGTTAATGGGTGAATGACAAATTGAGTCTCAAAGTGAACCCATTGTGTCGGGATTAAAATGAATCCCACATTGCTTAGGGAAATCATTTATATTTAGTTTATAAGTGAATGTGTGATATGAGCTATTAACATATGTGGCATAGAGGCTCTATCTCATGCGCGCAGTGGGGTAGGGGTGTGCAAATCATGGACCCCGAACCTTCGAATGCACTACTCGTGTGTGGGTGCGACCTGTGGACATGAATGCTGCTCCGATTGAACCTTGAGAGTCTAGTTGACCTTTTGCCACTTTCCTAAGTCAACGTTTTTTTATTGTTATGAATAAGGAAAGCTTTAATTGTTTGGATTCTGATTTCTTACTTGATCACTAAGAATACAGAATCGAGTTTTAATTAAAAGTAAATCAAAAACAAAATTTTCTAAAATAATCCCGAATTAATTCCAAAACCCTAGTGTTTGTATATAATGTCTCTAATATTCTGTTCAGACCACTGAAATACACTCAATTTTGAGCAGCCGAGTTCCTATTCTTCTTCTCTATTTTCTTGGTAAGTTTAAATTCAGTTTGAGTTCGCTGGTAGTGGTTGGTGCTTACGCCTACCACTGTTGAATGCTATTGATGCATGGAATCACTCGGATTTCCTGTGCCGTAATTACATAAAGAACAGGCTGTCAGATTCGCTATATAGTGTCTATTCTTCAAAGAAAACAGCCAAAGAACTATAGGAATCATTAGATCGAAAATACAAAACTGAGGACGTTGGTTCCAAGAAGTTTATTGTGGGCTAGTTTCTTGATTACAAGATGGGGGATTCCAAGATAGTTATGAGTCAAGTTCAAGAGCTATAGGTGATTCTGCATAAGATACATGCCGAATGGATGACCCTGAGTGAAACTTTACAGGTGGCTGCAATCATTGAGAAGCTTTCTTCTTCATGGAAAGAGTTCAAAAACTATCTCAAACACAAGCGAAAAGAGATGAAGATCGAGGATCTGATTCTCAAACTTCGTATTCAGAAGGATCACATAAAGTATGACACGAAAGATGTCAATGCGCCTAAAGCGAAGATCAATGTGGTTGAACATGGGCAAAGTTCTAAACTGAAGAAGAACAAGCCTGGGAAAGGATCCAAATTGGGTCCTAAGGGAAGAGTCTCTAAGAAGCCAAAATTCTAAGGGAAGTGCTTAAACTGTGACAAGCTGGGTCACAAATATTCTGAGTTCAGATTGCCAAAGAAGAAGAAGAACCACGAGGCAAACGTGATTGCTGGGATTTCAAAAGATGTATATGAGTTCAATCTCTCTGCAGTTGTGACAGAAGCAAACCTGGTTGGGTCAAACCCAAGGGAGCGATGGTTGGATACTAGGGCCACTCACCATATATGCTCTGATAGAGAGATGTTCAATACATTTGAAGAAATGAAGAATGAAGGAAAGTTGTACATGGGCAACTCAGCCACATCTGACGTGAAGGGACGTGGTCAAGTCATTCTTAAGATGACCTCTGGTATAACCTTAAGCTTGAACAATGTGCTGTATGTACATGATATCCATAAGAACTTGGTGTCCAGTTCGTTGCTCAATCAGTATGGGTTCAAGATGGTGATTGAATCAGACAAAGTGGTTTTAACCAAGCAGGGAACTTATGTGGGTAGGGGATATGTAACTGAAGGGGTTTTAAGCTTAATGTATCTGTTGTTAAAAGAACAATCAATAAAAATAATTCTTCAGTTTATTTGCTTGAGTCTACCAATTTATGGCATGGTATACTAGGACACGTAAATTATGATACTTTGTATAGATTAATTAACTTAAAACATATTCCCGTATTCAATATTGTTCCTAAACATAAGTGTGAAGTTTGCGTTGAGGAAAAACTAATAAGGTCATCATTTCAAACTATTGAAAGGAAATCTAAACCTCTTGATTTAATTCACACAGATATATGTGATTTAAAATTTGTTCAAACAAGAGGTGGCAACAAATATTTCATCACATTTATAGATGATAGCATAAAAAACTGCTATGTATATTTGTTGAAAAACAAAGATGAAGCTATAGAGAAGTTTAGTCTCTATAAAATTGAAGTTGAGAATCAACTCAACAAGAAAATCAAGGTATTGAGAAGTGACCTAGGTGGTGAATATGTAGCACCGTTTGGTGAATTCTGTGCACAAAACAGAATCATACATCAAACCATTGCACCATATTCCCCTCAGCAAAATGGTATTACAGAACGTAAAAATCGTACCTTGAAAGAGATGTTGAATGCAATGCTGATAAGTTCTACAGTACCTCAGAACATGTGGGGTGACGCTATATTGTCTAGCAATTACCTTTTAAACAAGGTACCCCGAAAGAAAGAAGACAAGACCCCATATGAACTATGGAAAGGAAGAAAACCTTCCAATAAATTCTTACGAATGTGGGGGTGTCTTGCCAAAGTAGTCATACTTATACCTAAGAAGGTAAAAATAGGTCCGAAAACTGTTGACTGCATTTTCATTGGATATGCACAAAATAGTAGTGCTCATCGATTCTTGGTCTATAAATCTGACATATCAGATATACACAAAAACACGATAATGTAATCTAAAAATGCAATGTTCTTTGAACATGTATTTCCATGTAAATCCAATGATAAAGCAAGTTCGTCAAAACGAACACATGCTGATAGTTGTGAGGACCAAGAACAAGGAAGTGAAGCAGATGATGAACCTGGACGTAGCAAAAGAGCAAGGACGGAAACATCTTTTGGTCCAGATTTTATGACCTATTTGCTAGAAGGTGAACCTCGAACTTTCAAAGAAGCGGTAAGCTCTTTAGAAGGACTTTTATGGAAATAAACAATTAAGAGCGAAATTGATTCCATCCTTCAAAATCATACTTGGGAATTAGTGGATCTCCTCTGGGATGTAAACCGTTAGGATCCAAATGGATTTTCAAAAGAAAGATGAAGGCATATGGATCAATTGATAAGTATAAGGCCAGACTTATAATTAAAGGTTACAATCAACAAGAAGATCTAGACTACTTTAATACATATTCTTCTGTGACGAGAATAACCTCCATTAGGATGATACTTGCAATTGCATCTTTATAAAATCTTGAAGTACATCAAATGGATGTGAAAACAGCTTTCTTAAATGGAGATTTAGATGAAGAAATTTACATGGAACAACCGGTGAGTTTTTCTACTCCAGGACAAGGAAAGAAAGTCTATAAATTAGTGAAGTCTTTATATGGTTTAAAGCAAGCACCAAAACAATGGCATGAGAAATTTAACAATGCTATGATGTCAAATGGATTTAAGATCAACGAATGTGACAAATGTGTTTATGTCAAGGACACAAAAAATGTCTATGTCATTATGTGCCTTTACGTTGATGACATGCTCATTGTTGGTAGTAATGATAAAATGATCAAATCTACCAAGGATATGTTGAAATCAAGATTTGATATGAAAGATATGGGACTGGCTGATGTAATGCTAGGAATGAAAATCTCAAAGACATCTAACGGACTCATACTAAGTCAATCACACTATATTGACATGATTCTTGAGAAATTGAACAAAAATGATTCTGGAATTTCCAGAACACCAGTGGATACAAATCTACATCTATCCAATAATAAGGGTGAGATCATCTCACAACTAAAATATTCTCGAGTGATAGAAAGTCTGATGTACTTAACAAGTTGTACAAGACCAGACATAGCGAATGCAGTCAGCAAATTAATCAGATACACGAGTAATCCAGGAACCGATCACTGGAAAGGAATAGTAAGAGTACTGAAGTACTTACGATTCACTCGTAATCATGGACTGTATTATACCAGATATCCAGTTGTCCTAGAAGAATACACCGATGCTAATTGGATATATGATATGAAGGATTCAAAATCCACTAGTGGGTATGTGTTCACACTAGGTGGTGCAGCTATATCTTGGAAATCCTCCAAACAAACATGTATAGCCAGATCCACCATGGAATCTGAGTTTATAGCATTTGATAAATGTGGTGAGGATGCTGAATAGGGAGAGCACAGAGCAACATGTATAATGGGAAGTTTAGACATATACATCGAAGACATAATACCATTAGACAACTAATCTCAACTGGGGTTATCACTATTGACTATGTAAGGTCAAAAGATAACATTGCGGATCCACTAACTAAAGGGTTAAACAGAGAACTAGTTGAGAAATCATCAAGAGGAATGAGACTAAAGCCCATTAGATAAAAGGTCGATATAATGGACACCCAACCTAGTTGACTGGAGATCCTGAGATCTAGGTTCAATGGGACAACCAAGTTGTAAGACTCAGTTGGATCACTGTGGGGGTTACCCTCAAGTCCATTCCTAAGTTGAAAAAAATGATGTCCGTAGGGGAAATGTTAAACTATGTTTTTAATGATTCTTATGCGTTGAAATCCCTAGCTATGGAAATCCAAGCAGAGTAAAGCGGGTTACTCTTAATTAAGAAATCACCTATGTGAGAGAGAAGTGTGGCCACTTCTAAAAGAGAATAATGACAGGCTATATTCTCTAGAGACTCTCACAGAACTAGGCGTATGTTCATGGCCAAAATGTACATAAAAATGAGAACCAAATCGAGTCTGGAAGATACTTGTGTAAGGTGTGTGATCATTTACACAAAACGACAGAACAGTTCAAGGATATCACATCTACTGATCAGCTAGTAAAGTCAGCATACCTTTACAAGGGAAGGTTCAAAGGGTAACACATACCTATCCTATACGGGTTTTGACCGTTTGAACTTACCAAACATCTTCTTTGTGTCTCCTATGTCAATTTCATTCATATGGGGGATTGTTGGAAATTTTATGACTAACTCTCAATTTGAGAGCAAAATTGAGTATGATAAATTCTATAAAATTGGAAGATTAAAGTGGATTCGAATTTTCCTCCGTGAGAACTTCGAAATGGTATACTCAAATTCACAAAATAATTAATGGGTGAACGAGAAATTAAGTCTTGAAGTGAACCCATTGTGTAGGGATTAAATTGAATCTCACATTGCTTAGGGAAATCAATTATATGTAGTTTATAAGTGAATGTGTGATATGAGCTATCAACATGTGTGGCATAGAGGCTCTCTCTCTTGCGCGCAGGGGGTGCAAATCATGGACCCCGAACCTTTGAATGCACGACTTGAGTGTGGGAGCAACATGCGGACACGAATGCCACTCCGATTGGACAGTGAGATTCCAGTTGACCTTTTACCACTTTCCTAAGTCAACGTTTTTTGATTGTGATGAATAAGGAAAGCTTAAATTGTTTGGATTCTGATTTCTTACTTGATCACTAAGAATACAGAATCGGGAGAAGTAAATCTCTTTGGAGAATATTATCTAATTAAATTATTTCCTTATTAAATCAAGAAAAAAATTTCCAAATTAATCCTGAATTAATGCCAAAACCCTAGTGTTTCGATTTGGGTATATAATTGCTTTAATATTCTGTTCAGACCACTGAAATACACTTAATTTTGAGCAGCCAAATTCTTATTCTTCTTCTCTGTTTTCTTGGTAAGTTTAAACTCGGTTTGAGTTCGCTGGTAGTGGTTGGTGCTTACGCCTACCACTGTTGAACCGTTGTATCCTGAGAGACAATGGCCTAATACACATATGGTGTTGCCCGGCTGTCTTAAGGAAAGCGTGTGACACACGGGCCTGGGTCCATAAACTGTTTTCTAACGTGTTGTTTTCTTACATTGTTACTTTCTGATTCCAAATACCGGCCAGACTTGTTTTTTGGAATTACGAGTTACAGATAAATAACATATCTCTAGCAAAGTAATTATCAATTAGAGCAGCAAACCTGTAACCATAATGACTAGAATCAAAAGTCTTATTGTCATTTATGGCTTTCTTCAGTGTCGCTGAAAATTTAAGAGAGCATATCGGATAAAACTTTAGAAAGATCAACAAAATCAGGATCAACAAGATTCATCCTCACATCAAAAGCATGTTTCAATACCTCAACTCAGCGATGCATCCCAAGGGGGCCAGAAACACCAAAGGAGACTTCTTATCGAGCAAGAATGTTAGCATCTGTGACAGTTGAAATAAGAAAACATAAATTAATATTATATCAACTCATCGATAATCGAATTTGAAATAAAGGGTAAAGCAAGCATGGAGATACAGTTACAAGTATCATGGAAGCACACCCTAGAAGTAGGAGGCGGCATGACAATTACTTTGAGGTCCAGAATGTCAAAAGAGATCGGTTCTCTCATTTTAACTTCATATCTTTGCAAGTTTTTTATTCTCAGTATCCTTCCATATATACTTCAAAATATCTTTGATCAAATTAAATCCAATTGATCCGTTATAGAAAACTTTAACACCAAGTTTTGAAATTACTCTCGGCGTCTCTGTTAGTTTTTTGTTGCGGCAGATATCTCTTATCTCCAAGAGGTTACCGTTCATTGAAAATGCATCATGGAGTCCCTTACCAGCTAAGATCCCCAATTTGGTTATCTCCATTTGCTTTTGAAGGTTTGGAGAAACCTTGAATCCCCTACGAACAAGATCCTCGGCTAGCCTAACAAGCCTTTTCCCATGGTAGCTTTCTGTGTTGCTTTCAAGCTATTTGAAGGCCTGCAAGCTGATCGGGAACTGCCACAGACAGGATGCCACTCATCTCTAGAGTAGCATTGCCATCTTACATATTCTGAAGAGAGATAGAAACAAAATGTATGTTTTACTATTCTGATAAGTAATGTAAACCTTAAAGTGACACAAACGCGCTCACACGCATATAAATTATAGTTATTGCTATCAATCTCGTAAAATTTTGAGTACATGTAAAGCTTGCATTGGGGCAGTTTCTCCCATGTCAAATGCTTATGCCCTGCCACTAGCTAGCCTAACCAATATAAAGGCTCCTCTACCAATGCCACTTGACGTCGGGCCGACAACTCCTAAACAGATAGCAGCGACAACAAATGCATCAACAACATGACCTCCTGCACGAATCACATCCATCCCTATTTTGGAACATTGGCCATCATCAGTGGCCACGACACAATGGCGTGTTGAAGATTTTTGGAACCTGATGAATACGGAATTGTCGTGCCTAATATATGCCCATAACTCATAGCAATTAATAACGTAACTAGCATAAAAATAGATGAGAGAAAGTGAACCAATCACAACACAAGATATACGTGGAAAACCAAAATCAGGTAAAAAACCACGGGCCGTCAGGACGACAGAGAAAATTCCACTATATGATAAATTGTTACAACCATATATTATAGGATTCTCTCTCACACCCAAACCCCAAACCACGCTCAAAAGATCCTTACCAAGAACCCCATAATATCCCCTAGGTCTCCCCTGAATATCACCCATGGATCTCTAACTTGATCCACTGATATTCCCTTAGATTCCTCCCCAGATATTCCAACGGGTCTCTTATCTGGATCTCTCCACTCTCTGATGTTACATGGTGTTTATTAACTCCACACAAAATAACCTAGATACAAGGTCTATTTATACTAGTTACAGAGAGTTTAACATAAGAGAAAATCCTACTCCTAAACGTACAATACTTACTTGTTCCATATAAATACTATTTCCTATTTATGACAAGTCTTCTTGTTAAAGAGAAATCCTTTTCCTTCAAGTACATGACTTTCCTATTCTTCATGAAGAAAAAACTCTTTCCTTTTCTGATTAGAACAAGAACTTCCAGAAGAAAACACTTTCCTATTTTCATGTAACATTCCTAATTTGGGCAAGATCCGTTATTACCGCGGTTTGGGTCGCGGTTGGCCACCCGTACCCAACACCACGAACCAAAACTGTAGACCATAGCTATGAGTACCGCGGTTGATGCATTACCTCAGCCGCGGTCCATGCCGCCTAAATCCATAAGCGTTCAACCGCTCCATGTGACGCGGTCTATGCACGTGTCCGCACCGCGGTCCAAGCTGTGGTACCTACCAGACTTTGTTTCTTCAGTTCTTCTTTGTCTTCAAACCTCTCTCAAACACCATCTTCAACTTCCAAACGTTATCCCACGTCTCCAGGAAGTTCCAATCAATTGAGTCTTGTTTGGTTAACATTTGGTTCACTTGAGAATACGAGTCAAAACCTAACAATTCTCCCCTTTGACTTGAATTCTCAAGACCTTTGTCCACAGCCACGATTCATATCACCAAGAATCAACATACCCCACCACAAGGTATAACCACTTAGGAACGAACCATCCTAAGATTTATTTTTTCTTCCTTTTGCTTTGTGTTCGTTGTTCCGACACCATGTCAAAAAATAACCTGCTGAAATTGTGGTGCAACTCCTCACGTCAGATTACCAGGGAGTTCGTCAGCCATTGACATCCTTGTCCACCACACACCTTGCATCACTTTCTAACCAATGCTTTGTGCCTAATTATGGACCACTAGCAGCAATCATATCCTCTTCCATGGCCAGTGGGGAAAATGCCAAAAGGATAAACATGTCCTTGCATCACTCAATCCTATGAAAGACCTTCCGTCCTTGCATCACATACCTGGTGAAAGACTTGCTACTAGAACGAGGAGTGCTTTACCGGATAAGCCCCATACCACCATCAGAGACTTCGAGCGTTACATTTTTTTTTTGTATTCAATAAACGCCTTGTGTAACCCAAATTGGATCTCCATGACTTGTACATACAACCACAAGCCAAAAAAAAAGTTCTCATCCATCTCTATTTTTCTTTTCATCAAACCTACCGAGTTCGAAACCGCATTCAAGACGTATCCCCTTTGACAAACCATACTAGGCAACCATCATCATCATCATCCTAATTACCACCAAGTCCTCTATACGATCTCCCGTAAAGACAGTAAAGACTTGTAAAAAAATGTTATCTGATACCAATTGTTAGAGATTTTCGGAACCCGATGAATATGGAATTGTAGTGCCTAATATATGCCCATAACTCATAGCAATTAATAATGTAAATAGCATAAAAATAGATGAGAGAAAGTGAATCAATCACAACACAAGATATACGTGGAAAACCCAAAAAAACACGGGGCGTCAGGACGACAGAGAAAATTCCACTATATGATAAATTGCTACAACCATATATTATAGGATTCTCTCTCACACCTAAACCCTAAACCACGCTCAAAAGATCCTTACCATGAACCCCACAATATCCCCTAGGTCGCCCTTGAATATCACCCACGAATCTCTAACTTGTTCCACTGATATTTCATTAGATTCCTCCCTAGATATTCCCACGGGTCTCTCACCCAGATCTCTCAACTCTCTGATGTTACATGGTGTTTATTAGTTCCACACAAAATAACCTAGATACAAGGTCTATTTATACTAGTTACAGGGAGTTTAACATAAGAGGAAATCATACTCCTAAACGTACAAGACTTATTTGTTCCACATAAATATTATTTCCTATTTATGACAAGTCTTCTTGTTAAGGAGAAATCCTTTTCCTTCAAGTACATGACTTTCCTATTCATCATGAAGACAAACTCTTTCCTTTTCTGATTATCACAAGAACTTCCAGAAGAAAACACTTTCCTATTTTCGTGTAACATTCCTAATTTGGGCAAGATCCGTTATTACCGCTGTTTGGGTCGCAGTTGGCCACCCATGCCCAACATCGTGGACCAAAACTGTCGACCACCGCTATGAATACCGCGGTTGGTGCATTGCCTCTGCCGCGGTCCATGCCGCGTAAATCCACAGGCGTTCAACCGCTCCATGTGCCGCGATCTGTACACGTGTCCGTACTGTTGTCCAGGCTACGATACCTACCAGACTTCGTTTCTTTAGTTCTTCTTTGTCTTCAAACCTCTCTCAAACACCATCTTCAACTTCCAAAAGTTATCCCACGTCTCCAGGAAGTTCCACATCAATTGAATCTTATTTGGTTAACATTTGGTTCACTTGAGAATATGAGTCAAAACCTAACATGGTGTGTGACAACCACCTCACACCTATTTTTATGTGCCCTATTCAAACCGTTAAGGCTTGAAGTTGGAGCCAAAAGTGTGAACAAGAGACAAGTAATGGCAGGCCATAGAAATGAAAATTTGCAACTAACAAAACTGAAAACATGTTTTGATCATCAGACCATTTACATCTAAGACATTAAATAACAGAAATTGGGAGAAATGAAATAATGAGTTACTAACAACAAAAACATACACAGGTAAGTCAGATCACTTACATGTTGATACCATTGTGCACAGAAAAACAATTAAAAATTAATTTGCTAAAGATTTTCAATAAAGACAGAAGGATTAGCTTGCCTCTTGTTTTCAATGTTGTGCAATTGAGTTAGCTCACTTGGGCAGTAAGACTAGTACACATCTCCAACTCATTCTATATTATTAGCTATAAAATAGAGTTCTAAAAAGGAATATTCCATTCATATTTCATCACTAATTTTTTTAAACTCTATTTCTATATATATAATAGAATTTCAAAAGAGAATATTCCCTCTAAATTCTATCTCTAAAAAAAATCAATCCAGCTCATACTCTATCAATATCTCTATCTCTAAAACAGAATTCAAAGAGGGAATATTTTCTTTAGATTCCATCTCTAAAAAAAATTCATTCCAGCCACACTAACTATCTCTATATCTATTTCTATTTCTATTTATAATTTTATCTTAAAATAATTTATATTTCCATTATTATTTTTTACTTTCATCGACTTATTATTTTTATATTTTTTTTCAACTAAATTTTAATAAATGTTATTTTAATTTTTAATTATTTTGCTTTTCGTCAAAATATAATTTTTTTCATTAATGAATGAATTTGTTATAATTTTTTACTTTCGTTTTATTACTTAAAATTTAAACTAATTTTCTCACATAATCTTGCTTATTTCATCTTAAAAAAAATGTAACTCTATTTCTATCTATAAAATAGAGTTCCAAAAGAAATATTCCCGCTGGTTTTCATTTCTAAAACATTTTATATCTATTTATACATATAAAATATAGTTCCAAAACGGAATATTCCTTCCAGATTTCATCTTTTTTTTTACTCCAGCTCATACTCTATCTATAATTCTAAAATAGAATTCCAAAAGTAAATATTCCCTTCAGATTTTATCTCTAAAAAAATTTCACTCCAACCACACTCTCTATCTCTATCTCTATCTCTATCTCTATTTTCAAATAATTTATATTTTCATTACCAAAAAGGAATATTCCCTCTGAATTTCATCTCTACAAAAACATTTCATTCCAGCTCATACTCTTGATGCTTCAGTGTGGAGAGTGAAACATGTTCATGTGTTATCTGTCAAGAGCGATACAGTGAATGTTTCACTTTTTGAAAGTGAAACATTCTCTGTTTCACTGTTGAAAATGAAAGAGATGATTTGTTTCAATGTTGAAAGTGAAACACATATTATTTAACTCTTCAAGAGTGAAACATATCTTCTGTGAAACATATGTTTCACTCTCAAGTGTGAAACAACTTATTTTGAAACACGTTAAAGGTGAAACAACACGTGTTTCACAATGAATCCTGTTTTTATTTCAAAGGTTCTAAATTCATCCCTTTTTTTTCAAAGGCTCTAAATTCTGTTTTGAAGGCTCTGAATTCTCTTCTTTTTTTTAAATGGTTCTGATTTCTTTTTTCTTTTCTCAAAGGCTCTAAATTCAGGGTTTTCTTAAAATGATCTGAATTCGGTCTTTTTATAAAAAAGGCTATAAATTGAACTTTTTCTTTTTTAAAAAAAAAAGGCTCTTAAATTTGAATTCAGTTTTATAAAAAAAAATTGAAGGCTCTGAATTCGGTCTTTGATACTAAAACACATGTTTAGAGGGAAACGCGTGTTTCACTCTCGATACTTCATTTCTCAGAGTGAAACAACATGTTCATGTGTTTAACTGCCAAGAGTGAACCATCGGATGTTTGACGTATTGAAAGTGAAACATTCTCTATTTCACTCTTGAAAGTGAAAGAGATGTTTATTTCACCATTGAAGGTGAAGCACATGTTATTTCACTCTTCAAGAGTGAAACATCTCATCTGTGAAATATATGTTTCACTCTCAAGTGTGAAATAGTTTATTTTGAAACATATTAAAGGTGAAACAACATGTGTACCTCTAATATCAGTATTCCATCAACTAGCCCAAACGTAAGATCTTTGTCACATCTCAAACGAAATTTTATCTTATCTGACGGTAACTTAACCACTCCAAAAATAATACATTTTTCTGTCAAACTCAATCGATGTGTTCCGCCAACTCATTATCAGACAGGTTCTTTTCTACCATCAGGCCAAAAAGTTCACCATCCAAGTAGTTTACACCATTCCACTGCCCCTTCAAAATGAATTTCTATTCTATTCATTCTTCCTGAAATGAATTATAGAAATCTAATTAGGGGAAATTAGAAAGTTTCACACTTTTTTTTTTAGAAAAAATGTTTCACACTTAAAGAGAAACATTATAAAATAATGTTTATGATTTCAGAATATGTTTCACTTTAAGTGACTCATATTCGTATATGTTTCACTTTTTTTGTTTAACAATAGGAATTTTATTAAGGCCAAAGCCAAAGGAGAAAACAAACCACCTAGCAAAAAGGGCAAGGAACAGAGCCCAAACCCCACCCACAAGAAAACAAACGACCAAAAACAGATCAAACAGACAGCATAACAAGCAGGCACAACCGACAAAAAATAGAGCACAAAGGAGAAAAACAGCTGATGCAGAAGCGACGTAGCACAGCAGGATCAAAACCAACAAAAAGAACTAAACGGAAAACTCGCCTCAATTAACAATTTCCCCATCCAAAGTGCATCCTCTTTTAGCCAAGCTGTCAGCATGGAAATGAGAAGATCTGGACATATGAATAACAAAGATTTTTTCTAAAGTACTAAGCATGGAACGAATATCATAAATGGTTTGCACAAGCTTGAGGTTCCCGAAATCAGCATCATTCACCCAAGCAACCGCTGTTCGAGAATCACTAACAATCTGAATATTTCTCCCAATTAAGGATGGTCTCATCATACAAAGGCAACAAGCCTTATGAATTGCCTATAATTCAGCCGTAATGGTATCAGTTTCTCGAATGAAAGCTAAGAAGGAAAAAAACACCACACCTTTCGAATTGCGCAGAATCCCTCATATCCCAGCACGACCTTCTTCAATTCTAGCAACACCATCCATATTAAATTTAAGAGTATCATTCCAATGAGGTAACCAATTCGTCACATTGACTGGCTTTAAAGGATTCTCATCAACACAATAAGTCTTCAGATTTTCAAGAATCAGGGTGATCAACTCTGAAGACCCTTTTCCATGGTGTTTGAACCACCAAGCAACCCTAAATATAACCAAATCCAAGATGTAAGCAGAATCCGTTGGTTTAACTTTGAAGATGACATGGTTCCTAGCCTCCCAAATGGTCCATACAACCGCACTAAAAAATGTCGACCACACTCTATCATACTTCGAACCTGGACTGAGAGATCGCCATCCTCTAAACCAATTCATAATAGTTTGGCTAGAACAGGTGCTCACCCCCCACCACCCCATGCTTGAAGACCAAACACACCAAGACCAAGTACAAATTAAGAAAAAATTATTGACACTTTTAGTTTGCAGATAACATAAAGGACACAAAGTGTCATTGTTAATTAGCATACCAAAATGAGACATCATCTCTTTAACCATGATCCTTCCTCCAAGAAGTTTCCAAATAAAAACCTCCACCCATGGAGGACTAAACCCTTGTCTAAAACGATCGGACTCCACATTGTCTTCAAAAGAAAAATCTTCAATGAATCTCTTGAAAGACTTAACGGAAAAAGCTCCATTCGGACAAAAAGACCACGCAAGATAGTCTGAAACTAACTTTCAAACTGTGATGGTAATAAGAGTCTCGTTGAACTGCTTCCATTGAACCAAACCCCAATAAAATATACTTCTTCTTAGCTTCACATCCCAACACCAACTTTCTTCTTACCATAAACCAAGCTTGTTGATTGACCAGTGCAAAGATTCTTGGAAAAGCCCCTTTTAATAGGAAATCACCATAACACACGTCGTTCTAGAAACATACCCTATCACCCTTGCCTACCACTACCTTCAAACCTTCAACCAAAATTTACGCCGTCAGAGTTTCTTCTTGAAAAAGGCTTCTGACAGCTCTAGCAAAAGAAGACGCTGAAGTAGGGACATTCCAATTCCAAAGAATATTTGAAGGTTGAACACCATATTTGGCAGACATAACTTTCCTCCATAAAGACCCTCGACCCTTGCCAAATCTCCATGCCCATTTAGCTAATAACCCTTTATTTTTGTCCATAATTCTCTCAATACCAAGGCCACCCTTCCTCCCCCAATCCACCGCATGAAGTTTTCTATTCTCCACCCCATCTCCCTAGACAAAACCTCTTTGATACTTCTCAATATCTTGGGCCACACTAAGAGGAACTTTAAAAGCGAACAAAAAATAGGTTGGAATGTTAACAAGGACAAATTTTATCAACACCACTCTACATCTTTTGCCTAAGAACTACTTCTTCCATGGGGCCAATCTCTTCTCAATCCGAAGCTAAACCGAATTCCAGAAAACTCTTGAACTTGGGCAAGAACCTAGAGGCAAACCTAGATAAGATAGAAAGCTCTACTTTCTTGCAATTGAGGGCAGTCGCCCACTCTTCCAAATCCGGCAAATTTTTACCCATTCTTACAACACAAACTTTGTGGAAATTTATTCTTAGACCCGAAGCCATCTCAAAGCACCGCAGAATTCTCTTCATATTAAGGAGATAATCCAACTTCGATTCTAAAAAAAGGATTGTATCGTCTACGAATTGATGATGGGAAATGTGTAACTCTTCAGTACCTAAAGAAGCCCCTTTAAGGAAGTTCAAATCTAAGGCTTTCTTGAAACAACAACTCAGGCTTTCTACAACAATTTTGAAGCGAAACGGTGACAACAAATCACCTTGGCAAAGGCCCCTCTCCAAGCCAAATTCCTCAGCTGGGCTTCCGTTAACCAACACAGCCAATGACGGAGTTAAGATACAACATCTCATCCACTGTCTCCATTTAAAACCGAATCCCATATTCTCCAAGACAGAGTCCAAGAAAGAGTGGTCCACTGAATCATAAGCTTTCTCAAAGTCCAGCTTAACTAAAATGCCTCACTTTAAGTGAAACGTCTTCATTCTCCAACAAATAATGTGTGTCACATTGGAGAGTGAAACATACACTTTTCAACGTGACACATAACAAGGTCATGAAAATAAATCTCGAAAAAAAAAATTCCCAACCGTTTCCTCCTTCAAAAACTTCAATTTTTGGATAATTGAAAGTAACCCTAACAACATAAATATAAACAAATAAAAAAAGAATTAAAAATAAAAAAATTGGCATACCTTAAACTATGTTAGAAAGATTTCAATAACAAAATCAACTCTATCTCATATGTCTTTTTCGTCGATTTCTAGCAAAGATTTTTGTTGATTCCTCGATATGAAAACATTACTTTATAACAATTGGATCAAATTGAGGAATTTGCGTAGTAGACTGTGAAATTACAGACAGAAGGGCTGAAGAAAAGGTTTTCGATTGTAGTAGGTGTTCGTTGATTTTTTGCAGTAGGTTGAAGAAAAGTAAAGAAGAGTAATATTGTAATTGGATGGTTATTTGTTGAAAGAAAATAATGTGAATGATTAGAAACACTAATTTTATGGGAAAAGATTAAAAATAGTAATCAATGGCTTAAATGGTTGGTTTTTGGTCATTTCCACAATCTGAAAAATACAAAATTAGTTATGTAGAAATAACTCAATATGTCAAATGAAAAATATTCAGTTTTGATTGGTGAATGAGACAAGTTCAGTTTTGCAAGCCGAGCCCAAAACACTATGGAATTCCTAGTTACATAGAGAATAAAAATGAAAGAAAGTAAAATCCCTATGAGAAATTATCTATCTCACACATCTAAATTTTCAATTCTTAATTAAATTCCTGTATACTCTAAATATCACAACATAAATATTGGTGTAAACTATTAACAGGTAGATCATAGATGAAACCTTTTATAACTTATTTCTCTGTAAATCGGTGTAATAAAAATCCTAATGTGAAATCTCACATTTATGAAGTTACATTTACATATATGGTTTTCATTTATCACTAACTTATGGGTACTTTAATAGTCTGCATAACATTATAGCTCATCCTGATCATCACAATGATGTTGTTATACTACTTAAAAAAAAGTTCTACATCTTTAATCTGTAACGTTACTAAACCAGCTTCATATACTTGATTAATAAGTAATTGCTCTTCTTCAATAAATGACAGATGCGGACGTGGATTCTGTTAATGTTTGTGGTGGTGACGTTTTCGCGTTAGTAAGTGCCCCTAGTGTAAATATTAATATTTATTAGGATTCTTTTTTTAACAATATCTATTAATTCGGAAACAGATTTTAAAAAAAAAAACTTTTGTCATTGGTAAGATTCGAAATTCTGATTTGAGAGACATTTGCCCCAGTTCCAATCTCGTCCATCTACCGGCTGAGCTACTCCGACATTGACACCAAAATTTTGTTTCAATTGATAGAATATGTGCATATTGGCTTTCATTTTATATGAATTCAGATTTACGGTGTTGAAAAAAGATGAAAACATTTCATTTAAACTTGTGAAAAGAGAAATTTTGAATTTTGAGATGGCGAGAAGTACTGCTAAATACAATTTTAAATTATTCAAAAAAACCTCCTTAGTCCAAGCAATAATATTGGCTTCCCCACTTGCAGATTATCGTCTTCTATTCAAGTTTACGTTACAACTACCAAGTTAACTAAGGCATACATGCGTAAGTGCAAGCAGTGTTGCAAAATGAGTCACACAAATAACATATCTCTAGCAAAGTAATTAACAATTAGAGCAGCTAACCTGTCACCATAGTGACCGGAATCAAAAGTCTTATTTTAATTGATGGCTTTCTTCAGTGTCGCTGCAAATTTAAGAGAGAGCATAAAGGATAAAACTTTAGAAAGATCAACAAAATCAGGATCAACAAGGTTCATCCTCACATCAAAAGCATGTTTTAGTGCCTCAATTCGGGGATGCATCCCAAGGGGGCCAGAAACACAAAAGGAGACTCCATATCAAGCAAGAATGTTTAGCATCTGTGACAGTTAAATTAAGAAAACATCAGTTCATAAGTTATCAACTCATCGATATTCGAATTTGAAACAAAGGGTAAAGCAAGCATGGGATCATGGAAGCACCCAGAAGTAGGAGGCGGCATCCCATGGTAGGTTTTCGTGTTGCTTCTGTTAGGTGTACAACCAAAATCCCACATTGGCTAGACATGGGGATGATCTTGAGTATATAAGTATGGAAATAACCTCCATTGGTGTAAGTAAATCGGTGCGGGCTTAGGCCCAAAACGGACAATATCATACTAATGTAGAGAGTGTGGATTCCGTACTTCTAACAAATGGTATCAGAGCTATGCCCTAGACTTGGTCCAGACGTAGCCAAACCAAGCCAAGAGATAGTAGGCCCCAGGTAGCTCGCACAGGGTCCGTGATGTTAGCTCTCAAGGCAAGGAGATGCTCCAGATCTTCATATAAGATGTGTGCTCCGGCACGGTAGAGATGAGTAACCCCGATGGAGTGGGACCCCTAACATTGACGGATGGATGATCGCTTAAGGGGTGGCCTGGACCGTGAAGATAATGATGGTCTTTTGTTTGAGGGGAGGATTGTTAGGTGTACAACCAAAGTCCCACCTTGGCTAGACATGGGGATGATCTTGAGTATATAAGTATGGAAATAACCTCCATTGGTGTAAGGCCTTTTGGGTAGAGACCCAAGAGTAAATCCGTGCAGGCTTAGGCTCAAAGCGGACAATATCATACCAATGTAGAGAGTGTGAATTCCGCGGACAATATCATACCAATGTAGAGAGTGTGAATTCCGTACTTCTAACAGCTTCTAAACTTTTTGAAGGCCTGTAAGCTGACGGGAACTGCCACAGACAGGATTCCACTCATCTTTAGAGTAGCATTGCCAACATACATATTCTGAAGAGAGATAAACTAAAGTGTACAATTTACTATTCTGATAAACAACGTAATCCTTAAAAACACAAACGCGTGCACACACATATCAATAATAGTTATTATCATCAATCTCGTGAAATTTTGAGTACCTGTGAAGCATGCATTGGGGATGTTTCTCTCACATCAAATGCTTTTGCCTTGCCACTATGATGCAGTGTGGAACGGAACTCACACAAGTCCAATACAAAAGGTTTTCTAATTTTTTGTAATCTCCCAGTATTCCAGAAAAGAAGAGATAAAATGAGTTTAAACTACTCAAGAAGTTTTAATTTTATTCAACTCTGCCCAAACCAAAACGATTACAATCAAATAAATAGAAAAACTAAACCCTAAGACTAATAAAACATCTCTTCTAAATCGGGAAACAATCCCGGATTAAAAGTAAAAATAAAAGCTAAACGAAAAAGGAAAAAAAATCCCTAATTATCGTGCAAGAAACTCAAAGTCTCCAGATGATAACGTAAACAACGTTTTTTGGATCCCTTCCAAGGCTTGTCCACGAGAAACAAAGTTTCCATTATAAATCGTAGAGCTCGTCCTGGGCTTTCCAAAAACATGTTATAATAGCGATTATGTGCCCGTATGTTAAGTTGTGACCTCGCAAAGTTAGACCCATTTTTGGTGCTCCAAGCGACCCAAATACGAGTTTGCAACCCGATCCATATAATCCTCTCGAGCCTGAGAAGAATTAAACCACGAATTCGAAAGGTCTTCATCCTCTGATGACAAATCTTCGTGGAAAGGAACCAGGTGTTTCACATTAAATACATCCTTAGTCCAAATATGACTAGGCAGCTTAAGGCGGTAAGCATTTGAATTAATCTTCTCAACACTCTCAATAGGATCAATCTTGCAAACAGACAGTTTATTGTACTCATCTATGGGAAAACGATCTTTTGTAAGTACAGCCCAAACAAAATCAACCACCTAAAAATCGACAAGATGTCGCTTCCAATCTGCATCCTACTTGAATTTGGCAGTAGACTCCATCAAGTTTTATTGAGTACGGTTATGTATGTCCTGTAACTGGGTGATAAGGTCTTCAGCTTTGTGATGAACCTTGGTGTTAGTCATGAGTGTAGCCAGATCAAGTGGACACCACGGAAGAATTTTGTACACTATCTCAAACGGACTGAACTTGGTGCTCCGGTTGACCGCATAGTTATGAGAAAATTCTGTTTGCCCAAGCTTCTTGTCCCATGATTTTAACCTATCACCCACTAAGCTGCGAAAGAGGTTACCTAGAGACATGTTCACTACTTCGGTTTGCCCATCTGATTGTGGGTTGGTAAGCACTGATGAAGTTCAGGTAAGTAATAACCATCTTCCAGAGACTTCACCAGAAGTGGCCTAGGAAACGAGTGTCCCTATCTGACACAATTGACTCTGGCAACCCACGAAGCCGATAAATTTCTCGAAAGAAAAGATCAACCAAATTTACAGCATCTATCGTCTTTTTGCATGGGATAAAATGGAGCATTTTTGAAAACCTGTCCACCACCACAAAAATGGATTCGAATCCTCGTTTTGTCTGTCGAAGGCCCGGAACAAAATCCATGCTGATGTCTGACCATAGCTATGTCGGCATAGGAAGTGGCATGTACAAGCCAGCATTTATGGCCTTTCCTTTGGAAACCTGACAAACCCGACATCGTTCGACAAACTGACCAACCTCTCTCCGTAAGGACGACCAAAAGTAAGATGCAACCACCAACAAGTAAGTTTGGTCTCTTCCCATATGTCCTTCTTCGTGCAGTTCTTGTATGATCTTGGTTCGAAGACAACATTCGGGTATGCACAACTGGGTGCCTTTAAAAAGAAATCAGTTTGAACAATTATCATCCTGTGTTTTCTCCATCAAAGGATCAAAGAAAGAATAAAAAGAATACATATTCTTAAAGAAGTCAAAACCCAATATCTTGACATGCATGTCAACCAGCAAACTTTTCCAACGGCTCAGGGCGTCGGTCACTTGGTTCAGTGTACCTGCCTTATGTTTGATAATAAAAGTGAATTGTTGTAGGTACGCAACCCAAGATGCATGTCGAGATGAAACCTTGTCTTGGCTCCCCATATGCTTGAGAGCATCATGATCGATGTACAACACAATTTTTTATAGAAACAGATATTATCACCAGTGCTTTACTACTTGAACCACTGTATAAAACTCAATGTCATAGGTGTAGTACAACAGCTTTGCCCTGAAAGCTTCTCATTGAAAAAGACTACAAGCCTACCGTTTTGACTTAGAACAACCCCGATTCCCAACTTCGAAGCTTCAAGCTTCACAGTACAGTTGGAATGGGTTTGAAAAGTCTGGCAGCACAAGTACTGGGCAGTAGTCAACCGCCTCTTAATCTCTTGGAAGGCTTATTCAGCTTCAAGTGTCCATACAAACTTGTTATCGGTCCTCATATAATCAGTCACGGGGTCATTATATTGTTGAAGTGGGGAATGAAGCAACAATAAAATGATGTGAAACCGTGGAAACTTCTAACATCAGTCATGGTCTGCAGTTGTGGCCACTGCTTGATTGCTTCAATTTTTTGAATCGTCTACTGACAACTCTTCAGCGAATATGACATAACCCAAAAACAAGACTCGATCAACCAAATACACACATTATTTTATCGTTGCAAAGAACTGTTCCCTGTATAACACAATCAAAACTTCCTGAAGATGTTGAAGCTGCATCTCAGAATTAACATTGTAAGCCAATATGTCATCAAAATATACCACCACGCTCTTACTGATATAGGGTCGCAGAGCCTGATTCATTACCTGCATGAACGAGGTTGAGGCATTTGACAACCGAATGGCATGACTAACCACTCGAAAAGTCCCTCTCGAATCTTGAAGATCGTTTTCCACTCATCTCCCAACCAGATACTAATTTGGCGATACCCACTCTTTAAGTCCAGCTTTGTGAATATTGTGGCTCCACTCAACTGATATAGCAAGTCATCTAACCATGGGATTGGAAATCTTTATCGAAATGTGATCTTATTGATAGCTCATTGTCCATACACATTCTCCAAGTTCTATCTTTTTTGGGGGTTAAGAGGGCAGACACTATGCATGGGTTGAGACTCTCTCTAATATGTCCCTTTGCTAGCAATTCTTCTACTTGGCATCGTAACTCCTCATGCTCTTTCGGACTCATCCGACAATGTGGTCTGTTAGGTAAATTAGCACCTAGGACCAGGTCTATCTGGTGTTGAATGTCCCGTAACGGAGGTAGTTTTTTAAGAAGTTCTTCCAGAAACACATCTTTAAACTCTTGCAATAGTGACTCCACGCTATTCAGAATAGTACTGACATCTGTTCCCATTCTTCCAACCAACAAATAAACCATGCCAAATTATCTTTTACCCGTTTGGAGTGTTGCCTGTAACCTCTCTTTTAGGTAGCAACACGAGCTTGACTAAGTTGAACATGAAAGTGCATGTATGCAAGAATCCATCATACATCACACGCTGGTTGTATAGCCACGGGCCTATGGCCTTCCTAGTTACAGATGACAAGCGTCCATCGAAACAACATCACACCAAATCTGATCCTTGTAGGCTACACCGATTGAAAAAGATACCAAACTTTGTTTGGCTACTATCACATCATTCTTCTTATCTAGCCATGTCAGCTTTTAAAAACAAGGATGTGTTTCTGTTGCTAATTGTAATTTTTAGACCACTTCATCTAACAACACATTCTCACAGCCACCTGAATCAATAATAAATCGATAGACTTTCCCACTGATTGTTCAAGTGGACCGAAATATGTTGGTACACATCCAGTTATCCTCTATTTCATTAGGTACAAAATAGTTATATCGGATCATGAGCATTGGTCCTGAATCCCTCTCTACATGCTTCTTAATCACTCTTGTGTTACCAAAAACTGTCTCGGATTTAACTTTAATACTCACATTCGGGTTGTAACCCAAACATCTTCTACGGATCATAAACAATGGACCATCATCTCCCTCTATATGTTTTTCCTTATTATAAACTAGCCTTGTCTTAATGTCACCCTTATGTTCCCAAATGATTTCTTTGGTGTTTGTAAGCAATCCCTTTTGTGGCCCCTTCTTAAATTCGTGTAAATATTAATACTTATCAGGAATTTTTTACCGTTTATTTGGGAGTCATTTGCTCAGGGAGGAAATGGTGAAATATATCACCTTTTTTAATGTGTGTTGTGATGATGTCACCATTTTAATAACTTAAGTTTAAAAGACACCTATTATGGTGAACTGGTCAAATTACCCCTAAATTTTAATTTTTTTAAACGCCCTTTCTGAACTCGTTGGTATCTCCCTAAAAAAGTTGTATGAAAAACTTGACTCTCTCTCCAGATTCTGCAGTAGAAGGTGACAAATATTTATGATCTTCACTTAAATTTCTTTTATTTCTTTTATGCATTTCAGATATTTTGCATTCATTTCTGTGTGGGTTTACAATGTATCCATTCCTCGACATCAATGTATCCATTTCAGATTCTGCACTAGAATGGTTTTTTCTTGTGTGACCGAGAAAATTTAAAGATGAATCGAGCTTATTTTATATTAGAACGAGCTCTTGTTTAGTTTGAAAAAAGCTCGATTATTTGAAAAAAAAATGCTTGTTTAGGAAAAGTTCTCGATCCCTTAGGAAAAGGTCTCGAATCGTTATAAAAGTTCTCGATCCCATAGGAAAAGTTCTCGAACCGTTATAAAAGTTCTCAATCCCTTAGGAAATGATCTCGAACCGTTATAAAAGTTCTCGAACCCTTTAAAAAGATCTCGAACCGTTATAAAAGGTCTCGAACCCTTAGGAAAAGTGCTCGAACCGTTATAAAAGATCTCGAACCGTTATAAAGTTCTCGAAACCTTTAAAAAGATCTCGAACCGTTACAAATCTTCTCGATCCCGTTAAACAGATCTCGAACCCTTTAAAAAGTTCTCGAACCGTTTGAAATGTTCTCGATCCCTTGATAAAAGTTCTCGATAACTTGACAAATATTCTCAATCCCTTTAAAAAGTTCTCGAACCGTTAGAAATGTTCTCAATCCCTTACAAAAAGTTTCCGTTCCCTTGTTAAAAATTCTCGAACCGTTATAAAAAGTTCTCGATAGTTTGACAAATATTCTCGATAAAAGTTCTTGAATCGAACCTTTTTATAAGTTCTCGATCCTTCGAAAATTATTCTCGAACCCTTGAAAAAGTTCTCGATCCCTTATATAAAGTACTCGATCCATTTGAATTTTTTGTAATTGTTAGTAATTGTAAAAGTTTTTTTTATCCGTTAATAATTGATTGTGATGATGATTTTCACAGGACAATGGATCGGGTTAGATTAGTAATATCTGACAACTGTCGATGGAAGCAATTACCTGATGGAAGTCAGAGGTTTGTTGGTTCCGATAACCAAGGAATGTATGTGTCCAGAAATATGACTTACAAAGAGCTGGTGTTGATCTTACAAACCATTGTGAAGTACAATGTGAACAAATACATTGTTGATCTACAATCTATATCAATCGTTCCCGGGACCACATGTCGCACATTTATAAGAAATGACGACAATGTTTTGTTTATACTAGGGGAAGATAGGGTAATCCCTCAAGTATGTGTCAGTTTAATTGAGAGGGCTGCAGAATGTGTCATCGTTGAAGAAATCCCTCCTGATGATAACACCCAACATTTTCGATCTTCAGGCGGAAGCAACCAGTTGTTCACAAAAAGAAGTGGGATTGACAGTAGGGAAAACCTATGTGGTGTCCCACCGGAAGTAGCCGACCATGGTGATATAGTTGGAGCTTAATTGGACGATGATTGCGGTTGTCAAATTGAATTGAACGCTGAGCAGTACAACCACCAATACAATGAGATGTACGATGACATGAACAATGAGCTGAACAATTTACCTTATAACCTACCAATCCATGAGGTGGCTAATGAGGGAAATTTGCATCCGATACATAATGTACCGAACAATGAGGAAGATGAAGAACGGTTCGAAACGAAAAGATGTGTAAGACGTCTCCACATATGTAATTCCACTGCAGTAGATATAGCTGGGACATCTGAGGTCAGGCCTGATGTAACTCCACCTGATTCTGAGAATGCCAGAACGTGGATTATTCCAGGAGCAGAATCATACTCGTTTGGTATGGGTGGAAGCAGGAACTGGGTAGAAGATGAACCTACCAGTATAATATATAAAGGTCAATTTTTTCCTAATAAAAAGGATTTGAAGAAATTGGCTGGCCATTTTGCAATGCGGCACAACTTTGAGTGGAATGTGAAAGGTCGAATAAGACAACATTACATCTGGTTTGTTTGATGGACAACTGTACATGGAAGTTAAGAGCGGTTAGGAGAGATGAAGAAACATACTTTCAAGTACGTAGTTTTATCAATGAACACACTTGTCCGTTGGAAGAGATTCACCACCGCTATCGATAAGCTAGTGCAATCATAATTGGAGAAGTGGTTACACCTAGATTACAGCAACATGATGGTCGATTAATGCGTCTGAAAGACATAATCGCGACATGAAAACAATGTATGGCATCCAAATAATGTACAGTAAGGCACATCAAGCCCTTGATTATGCTTTGTCACTCACCTATGGAACGCATGAGGAAAGCTTCCAACTGCTGCCATCATTCGGTTACGTGTTAGAACAACAAAATCCCGGAATGATAACTGACTTACAGTGCGATGAAAATGGTAAATTCCTATACTTTTTCATGTCGTTGGGTGCCTCAGTCAGAGGATTCCAGAAGTGTATGTGTCCAGTTATTACCATTGATGGTACCCATTTAAAAGGTAGATTCGGGGGCATAATGTTTGTTACAACTGCACAAGATGGGAATGAACAGGTTTATCCAATTGCTTTTGGGTACGGTGACTCGGAAAACAATCTATCATGGGAGTGGTTTTTGGATTGCTTGAAAGGTGCTCTTGGCCATATAGATGATTTGGTTTTCATTTCTGATCGACATGCAAGCATTGAAGCAAGGATTTCTAAAGTGTTCCCTTATGCCACCCATACCATATGTTGCTGGCACTTTTATGAAAATATTAAGAAGAGATATCATAGAAAGGATGTTGCCGTAATAATGGATAAAGCAGCCCGAGCGTATACCAAGTTGCAATATAACCGGCACATGGAAGAGTTACGTAACTTGCACCCGAATGCATATGAATATGTAATTGATGCCGGTCCACACAAGTGGTCCCGTGTTCACTGTCCCGATAAAAGGTATAGGGTCATGACAACAAATGTTGCGGAATGCATAAACTCATGCCTCAAATTTGACGGCAACTGCCTATGTTGACCTTGGCAGAGTTTATTATGAAGGCCTCCGATCAATGCAAGCAACTCCCTATGTTGTTGATGTCGATCCTCTTCGCTCTTCCGGAACAAATCGAGGAAATCCCAGTGCTATTGTTGTCGATCCTCCTCACTCTTTCGGAGGGCTTCACGCAAATCCCGGTGTTGTTGTTGTCGATCCTCCTCACTCTTTCGGAGGGCTTCACGCAACTCCTTGAAGTTATGTTCTAAATGGGCCTGAAATCATTCAACTTTGTTAATACGAAATAAATCAACAACTCTTGTTAATGAAAATAAAACTCCCTATCTCAACTTACCTCCCCTTCAAGTTGAACGCCAGCACGGGAATCTCCGGTAGCGGAACCAGTTCCTCGGGTGGTAAACCGAACCTGCCTCACTCGTCGAGGAGACAGCTCAGATTCGCCAGTGTCCATGCCTCTGAAATCTGGACCTGCACGGTCTGAAGCCTCCGTCTCAGTACACCTCACACCCTCACCCTCACCCTCACCCTCACCCTCCTCCTCGGGACGAACTGCACTTGTAGTCGGCTCAAGGACAGTAGGAAGGTAAACCCTATCGTTCTACACATACGGGCTCCCCCCCCCCCTCACTTAGGCCTGCAAAGTATGGGGCCACTGCCTCAGCTGCTATAGGCACGATTTCCGTCCTCACCGACATTTGAAACCGCAGTTAGATCAATTTTATTGTTACTTATCGTAAGTAATATAAATTACTGACTTAACAAAAAAAAATTACCCTTGTACTAAAAATCTTCTTGAGGTTCTTCCCTCTAGGTTGTTTGGTCAACTCCTACTTCAACAACCGAGGGGAAAGGTCTGTAACCCTCCGAGTCCCGAAAACCTTGTCCAGTTGGGGGATCACCTCAAAAGTAAATATCTGCATCAAAGATACGTACAGTTATAATCCAAAACAATTTTGGATTAAAAAATAAATGTACATGTTGGAATTAAAATTTCTTACCAAAAGGGCGTGTGATAGACCGTAGACGTTGTACCCCTCCACGAAATGTCCAACATCGCCCTGGGACTGTTGTCGTCTCTCCTCACGACGTCGCGGTAAGGCATGCTTGAATGAAAATATAGAATGCCTATAGACGTGGGCACCCCACGGGAATGCGTCGAAGGCATTGAGGTCCTCTACCAACCAAAACTGCCAAACTGGAACTTCAATCTCTCATCCACCCCCATCAGTATCCAGTTCAACATGTAAATGAGGTACAACTTCATAGCATCGTACGCCTTTTCAAACTCTCTCTGGGTAAGAACAACCCTCAAGTCATCCAACGATACCTCATCATGTGCAGAAAAGTACCGTTCATGTATGCCATTCTCAACTGCAACATACATACTCGTGTCCGATACGACTCCAAAATGTAATTTGGTGATGAGGCTAAATTCCACCTTCGAAAACCTCACCAAATGGTTCCCTAACAAGAACCGTATCTCATCTGTCGGCCCGTCATGGTCCAACTCCCGCAACAGCAGCTGATGAATAACACCACCAGAAAACTTCAGCTTCTGGTGTATCGACATGAAATGCCCGAAACAAGAGGCCATAAACCGACGCCGATCCTGAACAACAAACTCTTCAGGGACCCAATTCAGTGCATCATCTATACGGGCGAGGGCTTCAAAAACCAATCTCCCTCTGCAGTTTTAAGCATTTCCTTCATACTGCTTGTCATCTGCAATGTCACATAAACAGTACATCAGTAAACTGCACAAAAATTATAAAAAATTCTCGATCGTTTGAAACAAATTCTCGATACTTTTAAAATATTCTCGATCCTTTGAAAAAGATCTCAAATTTTTTAAAAAGTTATCGATCCTTTGCAAATATGCTCGATCATTTGTAAATAGTCTCGATCCTTCCTAAAACCTCTCGATTCATTGAAAAAACTTCACGATCATTTAAAAAAGTTCTCGATTTGTTTCAAAAGTTCTCGATCCTTTGCAAATAGACTCCATCCTTTCAAATTAGTCTTGATCCTTTGTAAAACATCTCGATTCATTGAAAAAACTTCATGATCATTTGAAAATGTTCTCGACCCTTTGAAAAACATTCTCGATCGTTAGAAAATATTCTCGATCCTTTCAAAAAACTCTCGATCCTTTGAAAAATCTCTCGATTCTTTGAAAAATGTTCTCAATCAATTTAAAAAATCTCGACCCTTTGAAAAACATTCTCGATCGGTAGAAAATATTCTCGATCCTTTCAAAAAACTCTCGATCCTTTGAAAAACCTCTCGATTCTTTGAAAAATGTTCTCGATCAATTTAAAAAATCTCGACCCTTTGAAAATATTCTTGAAGCTTTGAAAATTGTCTCGAACCTTTGAAAAACCTCTCGATTCTTTGAAAAAAAATCTCGATCATTTTCAAAAAACTGGACCATTTGAAAAACATTCTCGATCATTTCAAAACATTCTCTATCCTTTGAAAATATTCTCGACACTTTCACAAACCTCCCGATTCTTTTAAAAATCTTCTCGATTAGATCAATTTAAAAAATCTCGATCCTTTAAAAAACAATCTCAATAGTTATCATAAAATTCTTGATCCTTTTACAAATATTCTCGATCCTTTTATAATAGTCTCGATCATTTGATAAACCTCTCGATTCTAAGAAAAATATTCTTTATCATTTAGCAAAAGCTCGATCACTTTCAAAAACCTCTCGATTCTTTCTAAAGAATATCATCGATCTCGCTTGAAATATTCTCGATTTATTTTTATTTCAAAACAAAAATTCCTCGATACCAGAATATTGAATCTCATTTCAAACTCAAACCAAAACCAAAACCACAACCACTGTCAACCCTAATCTACAATTTCTTTCAACAGAACAAGTCTGAAATGCAATTTTAAGTTATGAACAACAAATCGATAAATAAACCAAACTGAACCTACCTCTGTCATCGCTGCGAAATGTATTGTATTGTCGTTCCGGTCAATAAACTGTCGATTTACTCGTCGTCGATTTGGTTGTCGTCGGTTTCTTTCTCACTGTTGCTTTTCTCATAAACACAAAACGACAACTTTTCTCTCTTTTTCAATTTTGTGGGGGTATTCTCGTCTGTTTAGTTTAAATTGTGCCTTTTAAACTTATATTACTAAACTGATGACATTTGCACAACACCCCTCTCAAATAGTACCATTTATTTATCGAGTCTTTTGCTCAGGTTCCAAGCTCGTCCATCTATCAGCTAAGTTAAGCCTACATTGGTATCAGAATTTTGTTTCAATTGGTAGAGGATGAGCATATTGGCTTTCATTTTGTATATCTATTTTTTGAAACTACAAAATATTATTGATATCAAAGCCCAAGACAAAAAGAAACCTCTTGGTACAAAGAAGCCATGCCCAAGCAAAACAAAACTACAGAGAACAGGGGAAGCGTGAAGGCATTAAGGCAAAAATCACGCCAAAACAAAGGCAAAGGCTTAAAGGATCTATTAACAGGTAGACCTTAGATGAAACCTTTTATAACTTATTTCTCTGTAAGTTGGTGTAATAAAACTCCTTATGTGAAATCTTACATTTATGAAGTTGCATTTACATGGTTTTCATTTATCACAAACTTATGGGTACTTTAATAGTCTGCATAACATTATAGCTCATCCTCATCACAATGATGTTGTTATACTACTTAAAAAAAGTTCTACATCTTTAATCTGTAATGTTACTAAACCAGCTTCATATACTTGATTAATCATGTAATTGCTCCTCTTCAATAAATGGCAGATGCGGATGTGGATTCTGTTAATGTTTGTGGAGGTGAACGTTTTCGGGTTAGCAAGTGCCCCTAGTGTAAATATTAATATTTATTAAGATTCCTTTTTTAACGATATCTATGAATTCGGAATCAGATTTTAAAAAAAAAAAAAAAACTTTAGTCATTGGTAGGTTTTGAACTGTTGATTTGGGAGTTATTTATCCAAATTTTAAACTCGTTGATCTACCGGTTGAGCTATGTCCACATTGATATAAAAATTTGTTTCAGTTAATAGAATATATGCATATTGGGTTTCATTTTATATGAATGCAGATTTACGGCGTAGAAAAAAGATGTAAACATTTCATTTAAACTTGTAAAAAGTGAAATTTTGATTTTTGAGATGGCGAGAAGAACTGCTAAATACAATTTGTCATTCTCCACTACTGATGATTGTTGATGCCCAAAATAGGATTTTGATTTGAAGACCTCTAGACAACAACGAATGATTGGGATATAATATTGTTACTCGGTCATGTTTTAATTTATTTTGTCTCATAGAGATATATTAGAAACTAAAGGTGTAAAAATGGACTGGTCCGGCCCATTAGGGACGGGCCGGCCTGTTTCCAGAGAAGCAGGCCCGGCAAGGCACGCCGGCCTGCCTCAGGCGGGCCGTGCCTGCGTACCGTGCCAGGCCGGCCCGTTGGGCCCCTCTAGCGGGCCGGTCGGGCCAGGCCTAACTGGTCTGGTCCGGCGGGTTAGTTTTTTTGTCCAATTTTTTTTCCAAATTACGTTTTTTTGGATTTAGGGTATGGGATTTAGAATTTAAAATGAATGAAGAGAACGAACAATTTTTTAATTATTTATTTATTTTTCACTTATGGAATTCAGTAATACATATCTACATGATTGCCTCATTAAAAACCTTACCAAGAAATTACTACACTTAACATTCATCATTTACTTATTACAAAAAGTAATTTCAGTAATACAAATTAACTTTCTAAATTTATTAATAACAAATATTAAAATTACTACTAAACTTAAAAATCTTAATAAACTAAACAAATAATATTAACATTAAAGGCCAAAAATTGATAAACTAACTAACTAAATAGATAATGTTTTCATTAAGTAACTCAAATCTAAACATAAACATATAAATTTACTATGAGAATATGTTAGACCAAAAGTAATAACAAAATTGTACCTTTAAAATTTGGTGTGTTGGTGGAAAACGTAGAGAATTTTGTAGAGAGAGTAATAACCAAAATGAATGAAAAAGTTTAGAGAATTGGAGAATATATTAGATATTGAGATTTGAGAGAATGAGATATTGAAAGAATGATAGAGAGAGTTAATGGAAAATGAAATGGATGGAAGTATTTATAGAAAAATTTGAGATGTGGGTCAAAATGTAATTTAAAAGATTGTAGGGGGGTTTTGGTAATTTTAATTTCCTCCAACGGCTAGAAATCAGGCTTTTTGAAAAAAAAAATAAAAAAAAAAATGCCGGAACGGACCGGCGGACCGGTCTGCCGAGCAGGTCCGACAGGCCTGGCACGCCGGATTGGCGTGCCAGGCGGGCCAGCCTGCCGGGCCTCCTCCTAGAGGCCCTCTTCCTTCACGGGCCGTTCCAAGAACGGCCCGTGAACTCCCTGGGCCTGCCGGACCGGCCTGTCACCGGCCGGCCCACTTTTACACCACTATTAGAAACAACCAATTTAGTTTTCGTTTAAAAGAGTTTGTCTATCGATGAATTAAAATAGTTTTATTTTAAAAAAAATATTATCATTTGATTGTTATTCAGTATTTTAATAATAAAAATGTTGTTTTACGTCTATTAGAAGAATCTCAAATTTAAAGTTTATTTGATTGGGATTTTAAAAAATCTCTATTGATATTAGAAATAGAGGTGTTTTAAAAATATATATAATTATTTTATTTATAAACTCTTTAAAAAAAAAAAAATTAGACAGGGACGGACCTTAGGCTTGGCTAGGGTGGGCTCTAGGCTTTTAAAAAAAATTGACAGGTTTTATTAAAACAAAAAATAATGACCGAACCATGTAGAAATAGGAATTCTATGCTGCAACGGCAACACACTAGCTTATATATACTTGATAAAACAAAAAGCATTTAACCACTTTATCACTTTACAAGACACGACTCACGTGGAGGCACCAAAAACACACGTCCACACTAACCAAGAAGCAATAGAATAACAGGTATTCAATATAAAATTAGTTTTTTCTTTTTCTTTAATATTTTTTTCTCCCTCATCTTTTACTAAATTTTAGTCTAACTTCTTTAGAACATCACTGATTCATCTTTCAATAATCCAATTAGATATGTTTTTATAAATATTATGAATTTAAATATTTTATTTTATAATTAAATTTTAAGATTAATCTAATTATTAGTTATTCTAATTTTAATTTATAAATTAACACTATTGTTTAATAAATTTATTTTTATTTTAGTTGAAATTTAGATATATGTTTGATTGCTTGTTAATTTTTTAAAATTTTTAATTATTCTTTTATTTTTAGATTTGTTAATAAATAGTAATATAGGAGTATTTTTTTTATGTGATGGGAATGCTTCATGCCTCTATTGTAATTGAACTAAATTAATAATTAAATAAATCATTTTTTTTTAGAAAGTAATGAATTTGATTTCCTTTAACATTGTAGTTGCATATTTCGAATAAATCAACTAATATTATAATATAAGAACATTATTTATGTAAATAATTTCTTATTTCTTGACGTATATAGAAGTAATAAAATAAAAATGAATTTAATGATTTATTTTGTATTTTTTTTATTTACATATGTCATAATGTAAAAAAGAAATTTATTCCATTATTTCAATAAAAAAGATGATGGTGAGTCATCATGTAGGCCAAATACCCCATGTGATGTTCACACTTCAGATTCAAGATCTCCCCCCAATACTAAAAGATTCAAAACTCAAAATGATGATATTGAAACTCTATCTCATATAAATACTTCTCATTATGAACGTGATCCCGGAAAGCGTACTCCTATATGGCAATATCCAGCTGGCCAGCAAGATGAGATTAGAAGAGTCTATGTCGACATGGGACCATTTCAACCTACTCATGAATTTCCACTCAATCCATGTAGAAGTCAAAGTCGTCGGTTTCAACAATCTTGGTTCATAAAATTTCCATGGATTGAGTACTCAGTGGAAAATAATAGTGCATTCTGTTTTTCATGCTATCTTTTTGATAGTCCTACATCAAGGTATCACACATTTACTATTGAAGGCTTTCAAAATTGGAAAAGAGTTGGTGGAGACCAATGCCCCCCCTTGCAAAACATGCAAAAGAAGATCACAATTCACTACACCACATTGCTATGCAAAAGTGGGATCACTTGAAGAACCCATCTCTATACATTGACAGAATGATCAATAAACAATCTTCACAAGTAGTTATGCGGAACTGATTGTTACTCAAGACATCAATAGAATCTGTGAAGTAGCTAGCAATGCAAGGGTGCGCCTTTAGAGGTAATGGTGAATCTATCAATTCTGAAAACCGTGGAAACTTTATTGAAATGGTAATGTTGCAGGGAAGAGTTAACAAATATATTACTGAAGTTGTCTTACATAATGCTGCTCAAAATGCCAAATATACATCACCAATGATCCAACAAGAGCTGTTAAAAATTCTTGTCGATAGTGTACGTGATAAAATCCGTGTAGAAATTGGAAGTGCCAAATTTTGTATTCTTGTTGATGAAGCGGTTGATGAATCTAACAAGGAACAAATGGCTATCATTTTAAGATATGTCGATGACAATGGGTTTATTCGGGAACAGTTTTTTGAAGTTGTGTGTGTTAATGACACGAACGCCATAACTTTGAAAAGAGAGATATGTATTGTTCTTAATCGATACAACCTCTTGATTGAAAATTTACGAGGTCAAGTTTATAATAGGGCTAGTAATATGTGTGGCAAATGTAATGGATTACAAGCTTTATTCCTTAAAGATTGTCCATATGCGTACTACGTGCATTGTTTTGCTCACCAACTTCAACTTGCTTTAGTAGCAGTATCTAAGGAGGTACATGATATATGGTTATTTTTTTCTAAATTGAGTTTTATTGTCAACTTTGTTGGTGCTTCTGCTAAGCGATGTTCTGAATTAAAATCAATTCGAGAAGATGAAATTATAGATATGATATCTTCAGGAGAACTTGAGATTGGTACATGACTAAATCAAATTCATACTTTGCAGCGACCTGGGCCTACTCGTTGGAGTTCACATTTTACTTATGTTAGTAGGTTGATTGACATGTTTTTGTTCAACTTGTATCCTTCTTGAAAAACTTATCGATAATGGGTTGAATAGTAATATACGTGGGAGGCTAAAGGTGCATATAAAGAGATGAAAACCTTTGAATTTGTTTTTATTCTATTGTTATTATACAAAGTGTTGGGAGTCTCTAATATGTTATGTCAAGCATCTCAAGACATCTTAAATGCTCTAAATTTAGTTTCAAGTACAAACTACTACTTCAAAAGTTGCGAGATGAATGGAATTACTTTTTTGAAAGTGTGGTATCTTTTTGTAGAAAGCATGACATTCATATACCTAATATGAGTGACCGCTACAAGGAAGATACAAGGCATTCTTGTCAACAAAAGAATAATATTACCGTTGAGCATTATTATCACTTCAATATATTTAATGCTGTAATCGATTTTCAGTTGGTGGAGTTGGATAGTAGGTTTAAAGAGGAAACAATAGAACTTCTTGTTCTTAGTGAGACTTTGAATCCTATGAACGGGTTCAAATCATTCAAAATAGATTATATTTATACTCTTGCTGAAAAATTGTATCCTAAAGACTTTACTGAAGATGAGTTGAAAATACTAAAGAGGAAATTGGAACATTACAAGTTTGATGCACTTCACCAACCACAATTTCAGAATATTTCTTCTCTCCTTGAATTATGTTAATTATTAGTTAAAACAAAAAAGTCACAACACTTTTTTTTGATTGACAGGTAAAATTACTTATTATATATATATAATTATGGCGATTGTTAATTGAAACAAAAAAATCACAACTTTTTTTTTATTGACAGATTGATTTGTCTAGTTTTGACTCTCCCTGTTTCCATAGCAACAACAGGACGAGTCTTTTCAGCAATGAAGTTTATCAAGACATCACTTCACAATAAGATAGAAAATGAATTTTTAACAAACTCCATGGTTGTCTACATTGAAAGAGAAATTGTTGGTGCTATTGATCCTGATTTCATAATTGATAAGTTTGATCTTTTTGAAAAACCGTAGGATACACCTTAATTAATATTTGATTGTATTTATATTTCATGTTTATTTTATAATTTGTTTTAACTTTATTTTTTTTTATTAATTGTTTAAATATATTTATTTAGAATATTAATATACATTTTCAGAGTAATCATCGCTATATCTTATTAATTGGGTGTATCTTTATTTTTAATTAATACAATTTTATCATAATGTTAATGGTCGGTAAAAAAAATTATTCTAACCCACCCTAGTGTTTAATCATGTTACGTCCCTGTATTTGTAGAAGTATCTCTCCATGAGCTTTTGTCTGGTAGAGGTTTAAACTCTACTAGTCTCAACTCAATTAAAAATAGACATTTTTAAAAGCCCAACCAAACAATTCTAAAAAATCCAAATACACGTTCGTAGATTTTTTTAAGTAAATAAAAAACTCAACCAAACGAGCACTTAAGGCTTTTCCAAGTAGATCTTTTAAGTTTTGTTAATAACACTAAAATCTTCGATATAACTCTATAATTTAATATTTGTTTGAATATTTTTATAATTCTATTATTAAAAAGCTCTTTTTTAATTGACAATCAAACGATCAACAACTTTTATTTAAATACTCTATTTTTAAAAGATTTATTTTAAAAAGATCTATAATAAAAAAATCTGATCCAGAAACTCTTCCGAACGGATAATATACTATAAACTATACATGTGACCTAACCTGTTTAATTGGAAGTGTGACCTGATGCAACACTACTGCAACCTGCTACCTGTCTATAAAACAGTTCTTTCATTTGACGTGGGTGATTTATTTTTAAGAAAACTTTTCAACACTGAAATATTTAGCAATTGACTTTGTTAATTGTGGTACAGCAGTGATATTTCATGGAGTAATATTCAATGGGATGATGAGTGATTTCGTAAAATTTTCTTTTGATTAATTACATTTTTTTTTCTTTTTTTGAAGAGTTGAATTACACCGTTAAAATTAGCTATTGATTGTAAATTCCCATAAAGAAAAGAATCTATTGATAATTTTCATTACGACTTATTACAAATAAGTGAATAACTGTAGGGATAAATAAAATAAGAAATAATCTAATTTTTTCTTTTTATATATATTTTTTTAAATGCACACCATTTTTAAATTTTAAAATTTATATTATATATATATATATATATATATATATATATAAAGAACATTTCTTTTTTTTTTGTAAGGTTATCATTTTTATCTTGTAATACTCTTACTCTAAAGACACTCTATTTTTAAAAAATAAATTTCTAAAGACCCCCATTTATTTTAATAAAAGCTAGGACAAATCTTCGTAGTTTTTTATTCATCCAATGAGAAATCCTTTTTGAATTAAATTGTTAAAAAAAATCTCTCATAAATCATTAAATTAAATATTACATATTAAATTATCTTTTCTCCGATACATATATCTAAGTTTATATCTTTATTCTTTCTCTAGTAAGACTAACAGTTAAGATAAAAAAAACTTATGAATAAGTTTGATTTTTATGAACCGTATATATGTATATATTAAAAAAAAAACTCAAAAAAAGTACCATGTTTTAAAAAAATGAAATATGAATATGTTTTTTGTTATTTTGTAGTTATGTGATTGTGTAGGGTCTATCCTGTAATTGTTTTTCCTTTACTGATTTTCGAAAAAAAAAATGAAAATGAAAACGAAAACGAAAATGAAAATATGTTTTTGGTTTCAATTTTAAAATTCAAAAACTCGTCTGGTAGCATATGGTAAAAGCTGTATTATGAAAATGAAAACGAAAAAAACGCACCAGATAGATTAACCGAAAAATATTAAAAATCATAATTTTCCTATTATTTTTTAATTTGAATAAAAATTGATTTAATACTTCATCAAATATCTTATAATTGAGAAATAAATATTAATTTTTTACTAAATTAAAGTCTTTCGGAAAAACAAAATAGGTGAACTTTTTTCGTTTTTGGATCTAGTGCTTTTTTTCTTTTAATTGTTATAGTTTTTGAAGATCTAGTTCAGGTGAGTTATGTGTGGATTCCTCCACTGGTTTGAGACTCATTTACTGGTTTGAGACCTTCCGGTTATTGTTTCCACCTGCTCGATTCATTTCGAGATTCTTCAATTCCCCAATTGAACTGGGAATTCAATCGTATATGATTTACTCCTTCAAGCTCGTAAGATTTCCAAATTGAACTAGAATGGAACCTACTAGTTGATCGGAATTGTGATACAGACTTTCGACATAAATCAAGTTTCAGAGCACACTTAAGATTTCACCAGTCAAGCCATTTTCACTGAAGTCTAGGTACTTCAATTATGTAAGAGAGGCAATCTCTTTAGGGATCAAACCGGTGAGGCTTGTTCCAATTAGAACAAGCCTTTTAAAGACAACAATGAAGTGAAATTAGAAGGAAAATTTCCAAGCAAACCGACATACCTCAACTCGAATATCTCAACTTCAATGTTGGAATTGCATACAACACAATACCAATCTCCAACCAAACAAATCCAAGAACTTCAATTATTTTCTATAATCCAAAACCCAAATCAGAATTTCGAAACTCACAAATCAAAACCCATCACAAATCAAAATCTAAAAATTTTAATTTGTGGAAAAAACTGTGAATGATTTTGTTTTTGTTCTTGAATTCGATCGGTGTTGGAGAAGCAAAGAAGAAGAAGATCTGTTCTTTCATTGGAGTCTCATGGTATGAATGAGAAGATGAAGAAGAAGACGAGAAGAAGAAAAAGAAGGACGGCCATGGAGGAGGAGATCGAAGAACAAGAAGAAGAACAGTGATATCAAAATCGTCGAAGAAGAAGAAGAAAAAAAAGTAAAACAGAAGCTGAGTTTCTTTTATAAAAAAAAAAATCGACAGCTGCAAGCAGTGAAGCAGATGATCGGCGGTGAGCGGGATCAGATTAATGGCGGCGGCGAGCGGCGAAGAAAGAAAGAAGATGAAGATGGGAAGAGAGTAGATAAAGGAAGAAAGAAGATGATGACCAGATCGGAGGTCGAAGAGAAAAAAGAAAAATATATATTGTTTATTGTTTTTGAAAAACAAAAACAAAAACAAAAACAAGATTTTTTAAATTGCCCGTAAACGTTTTTCAGTTACTATTTTTTGAAAATATCGAATCCTAAAAACGCGTCTGGTAGCAAATACTGAGAGCTGTATTTTAAAAATGAAAACGGAAAAAATGCGTATGATAGGTTAACCGAAAACTATTAAAAAATGAAATATCAATTTTAATATTTTATTTAATATTATTACAACTATAAACAAATTGATTAAATAATTAATCAATATAATTTTTGTATTGTAATTTTTAAATTAAACAAAAGTAACACATCACAAATTAATTCAAAATAACATACCAAAAAAAAAATTAATCAAAACTAAACTTCTAAATTATAAAAAAATAATTATAATTTATAATATATTTTTATATATAATAATACATAATTCAAATATTATATATATAATATATATTATTATTTTACAATATTATATATTAATTTACTAATTATGTAAATATTAATATTTATATATAGTTATATATATTATAATATTATATATAATATATATAAAAACTATATTATAATATATATATATATAATAATTATAATATATATAAGAGGGACACTTTGGTAATTTAAAAATCTTGTTCCATATTGTCATAATCATATCAAACGCATAACAGTACGATTAATAGTTTAAGATTTTTTTAAAATATAAAAAAAATGAAAAACAAAATGAAAAACAAAAACAAAAAACGAAAAACGAAAAACGAAAAACGAAAAACAAGGGCCCCGTCCTACAGCTGTTTTTCAGTCCGTTTTCTTTTTTATTTTTCAAAAACGATTTTGAAAACGCGTTCGTTAACCGTTTTTCATTTTATTTTCGAAAAAAAAAAAAAAAAAAAAAAACAAAACCAGTATTAAAAATGAAAGATTTGAAAAACACAAAATACTTGTTTTTTGTTTTTCGTTGATGTTTTTCATTTTTTTTTTCATTTTTTTTTTACATTTAAAAAAAAAAATCTTAAACTATTAATTGTACTATCATACGTTTGATATGACTATGACAAATCGGAATAATATTTTTAAATTACCAAAGTGCCCCTCTTATATATATATATATTATAATATTATAGATAGAATATTAATATATAATATATATTATAATATTATTTATATATTATAATATTTACATAATTAGTAAATTAATATATAAATATATTATATCATATAATATTAATATAAAATATATATAATTATAATATAATATATTATGTAAATATTATTTTATACTATAATAATATATAATATATAATATAATAATTACATTTATAATAATATATAAATATATATATATATATATATAATTATTTATTTATAATTTATGAGTTTAGTTTTGATTAATTCATTTTTTTGATATATTTTTTTCGAATTAATTTTTGATGTGTTACTTTTGTTTAATTTAAAAATTACATTACAAAAATGATATTGGTTAATTATTTAATCAATTTGTTTATAGTTGTAATAATATTAAACAAAATACTAAAATTGATATTTTAAATTTTAATAGTTTTCGGTTAACCTACCAGACGCTTATTTTCCGTTTTCATTTTCAAAATACAGCTTTCAGTATTTGCTGTCGGACGCGTTTTCAGAAGTCGCAAATGAAACCAAAAATACTATTTTTATTTTCATTTTCATTTTCGTAAAACAGCAACAGAAAAACGCTTACAGGACGGACCCAATTTTTTTTATGTTTTTCAAATCTTTCACTTTTAACACTGGTTTTTTTTTTCATTTTTTTTTGTTTTTTCGAAAATAAAATGAAAAACAGTTAACGAACACATTTTCGAAATCATTTTAAAAAAATAAAAAATGAAAACAGACTGAAAAACAGCTGCAGGACGGAGCCTTATTTTTCAAATATTTCACTATTAACACTGGTTTTGTTTTTTTTATAAATAAAATAAAAAAATGTTTAACAAATGCGAATCCTTAATCATTTTTGGAAGATAAAAACGAAAACAGACTGAAAACCAATTGCAGGACAGGGCCCTTGAGAACTTTAATTCTTTCATTAGTCTCAAAAATTCTGAGTTTGATTGAATCTAGTTGCAACAAATCAAAATTTCGTATATCTGTTTCCTTTTTGTAAAACAATATATTTGTATTGACTTTTTTTTATATATATTCAATACAAATATATTGTATATATATATATATATATATATATATATATATATATATATATATATATATATATATATATATATATATATTAATGTTAGTAAAAAACCAAAATATTCTCCGATACAAATCACCAGTTTTTTTACCCGTTATCTAATACGAGCGATTTTGTCATATTCGGGATGGTCGACAACCGCTTAGACTTGTATTTTCGAACACTGCGAGAAAGTATAGAGATATAATTTTTTTTATAAAAAAAAATGGAGAGAGAGTAATTAGGAGATAATGTTTAATATGATAATAACAGATTTTGGAGAGAGAGTTTAATACGTAATATTTAATCTAATGATTTAGGAAGGGGAAGCTCTTTCACAAGTCAATTACTATCATGTTAAAAAACATACTAGGGTAAAATCGTCATATCATGAAAAATAAAATAAAAAACTGGTTGAAAAAGGATGAAAAACATTAATTTTTTTTTTTGCAAAATTGTCAATACTGCAACTCCGAGACATTTTACGTTAAGACTTGGAATTGAAGAGAAAATCACACCCTAAACAAATTCACAATGGAACGGAAAACACCGCACAAGGAAATTGAAACGTCTGTAAGATGGCTCTAAATGACGGTGAACAATGTAAAGATCATGGACATTAATAATGTCAAATTAGGCGTTTGCGCCACAAACAAAATTACTCTATTGCATCACCACCAATAACACCAGTTGATCGACACAAAAATCACGCCACCAGTCCTATAATCACTCGCTCTAAATCCACCTCCCCCAAACCCACCAAGCTTAAAGACACTCGTTTAGGCAAAAGACTGCTAACTATTTCAAGCTCTTCCACGACCAGTAGAGCAAAACCCACTTCAACCCCATCAATGTCGGAAAAGACCATTCTTCAAACTCCAAAGACGACTGTTGTTTATGTTGGAAAATTATATGATGAACACACATTTTTAAAGCGTTATTTGAGTATGATCGATTATGTGAAAATGGAAGATCAACTTGTATTTGAATTCTCCTCCGTAAGAGCTTCTAATTATAAACTCAAACTCCCAAAATGGTTAATGGGTGAATGAGAAATTGAGTCTCAAAGTGTGCACATTGTGTAAGGAAAAATGTACATATGATATTGGTTAGGGAAATCACTTATATGTGATACACATATAATAGGTGGTTGTGTGATTGAGCTTATCAACATATGTGTGGACGGGTCATGCGTACATGATACTCGCTTTTTGTGTCATTACCAAATTGCAATTATCAAAAGATATTTATATTAATTCCTACGCAATGTGTTCTAAAGTTTAAAAACAAGTAAAGTAGCAAGCGAGGGTATTGTTCCACATGGAGGTGTTATCTGTCAACCATTTCGAGTTCTAGAGTTTATTGAAAGCAATGTAAATAGAATGCGGAAGGGTGTGAGTGGTGTGTGTGAGGTGTAAACATATTGTGATGTGTGTGTGTGAAGAAATGTAAATAAAAAGAATCCAAATAAAATAAAAGGAATATAAAGGGGTGATAATGGTGTTTAAAGTGACAAATAAAATGGTGGTTTGGAGAGATGCATGAAAATGATCACACAAGGTTCATAAGTTCACCATACATAAGTGCACATAAGTTGTTTGTTAGGCATTAAGGACATCCTATTAGTTAGGGGCTCGTTCGATTAAGGAGTTCCGAAATCAAATCATCTCTTGGTCAAAATCATTCGTTGATTAAGGAATACCGAAATCAAACACTCCCTAAAGGCCTTGGATGTAACAATTGTGTCATATGGTCAAAGACTCATTAAGCACAAGAACCTAGAGCCAACCTAAAACATTAAGCAAATCTAATTCAAGTTAAGGGCTTATTCTCTCAATTAAGATATTCACAAACACAAATCACTCCCCAAAGGTCATGGATAAAGCAATTGTTCTTGTTGTCTCAACTAAGAGATTCGAGACACAAATCACTCCCCAATGGTCATAACTAGAGCAATTTTTCCTCTAATCCCTACCATTAAGCATATTAACATATAGCCAAAACCTACTCTAGCAAAGGTCATGCAAAGAACAAGTTTCATCCATTCAATAGAGCTAAGTGATTAAGGTTATTCCTGGATTGGTCCTCCATAGGCACAACCGAAACCCATATATACTCAAACTCATCCATACAAGTTAATTTCGACCTTTCATAGACATACACACAAATGAGATATTTGATTATGATTACTCCTACAATTAAGTTAATCTACTCCTAATCCCCTCCATTAACACATATCAAACAAGGCTAGGGAACATTAGGTGCTTATCTAGAATGATTAATATCTAGAATGATTAATATCTAGAATGATTAATGACAATTAATACAATCCTAGATATCAAAAGCTAAATGACATGTTATAAAGCTTAGCTAAACATAGATCAAACAATCCTATGAAGTTATCACAAGAAGTCATTTTAACATATGTTGTCATTAAGTATGATATGGTCAATTATTGCAATCATTAAATGCAATCAACGTGACCTAATTAGCTAGAGGGCAATAATGACCTATATGCTAGTTGTCACAATACAAACCCCAAACAAGTCATTACTTCAATAGATAAACAATAAATATGAAGATTTGCTAAACTAAGCAATAAAAGACATGTCGTGGTAAGCTAGAACAATAAATTAACAATAATGGAGGTTCTACTTACCAATCAATGAAAACACATGCTTTAAAAGATGTTTGAAATGCAAGATGAAGACGGGTTTGGGGTTTGGAGAGTCAAAGAACAAAGCTTGAAGCTTTTTCTCTCTAGAGCAAAACTACTTCATTTTGAAAAATACCCAGAAATGCTCAGTGTGCTGGTGAGATGCGTTGGTTGACTAGCGCAACACCACTGCACACTTACTATCCAAGGGCGCCAATGAGGTACACTTGTGGACAGGCGCAACCGATAACACAATAACTCGAGATTTGAGCGACCCAAAACATGACCAAACGATATCGAAACCTTTCGTACAATATACTGTTGGAAAGGTATGGATGTCAACTTTCTACTTCAATTTACAAAACAAGATTTGGATATCTGTAGAAAGAGTTATGGTTATTTGAGTGACCAAAGGTTAGAAACTGACAACAACAAAGTTGCCCTATTTTTGTGATTACAAAACCAATCCAAACGGTCATGAAATATTACGAATAATATATCATTGGAAAGGCATGGATGTCTAGTTTGTATAGAATTTTTCAAAACTCATTTTAAAGCATTACATAAAAAGATATGGTTACAAGATCATATAAAGGTTAGTTTTGAAAAACATTTAAATAATTGAAATCCACTCTTTTGAAACTAGACACCTTACTCCATATAACCAAACCAAGAGAAGAATGATATCTTCTCAAATGGTCACTCTATACACTAAAACAAGCACACCATCGTGCAAGCACAGACGTATCCGATCAAATAACGGAATACGAATTAATCATACAACAACCACACTTAAAACTAAGAATGAAATGTATGATAACACATGCAACAACTCAAATACATGTAAGTGTGTGTACAATAATAAATGCATGTCAATGTAAATGCATATATATGAAATGTGAGTGTGTGTAACTAAATATCTTCAGTAAGAAATAAGCACAAGTGAACTACCTCTTGAAGCTCACCGGGATCTTGGACACTTGCCATCAAAAGCCTAAGCTACACATTACACATTGAATTCCCAATATGATTTGTCATGAAATAAGCCAATCATAAAATCAAGATTCTCCACAGTAGATATAAGATTCATATAAAATATCAGTAAAAATTGAATTATTTTCTTGCTGTTCTACGAACTTCTCCTTATCAAATATTGGTGGTTCATCTAGATTTATCAGAGTTGATATTGATGTGGTTCTATCACGAAATACTAATTGTTGTAGTTTATCAATAATATAAAAATCATCCATAGTTTCAATCTTCTTAGTAGATTCACATGAACCATCTTGTTCATATTCATCCTAAACAGGCTCTAATTGGTCAATAGTGTTGTCATCAAAACAATCTCCAAGAAGTTCTTCATTGTTGACAGGTCAGTCTTTTAGTGTAGGAAGACGTTGAAGAAGTTCTTCTATCGTCTGGCGCAAGTCCCCATTTAATTGTCGCAGTTCTTCAATTTTGTCTCGGCAACTAACTACATCTACATCAGCAGACCGTCGACCACAGTTCACTCTTCTTCTTACGGCCATGTCTTTCCAAATAAAATAAAAATATTATATTGAGAAGGGAACCTGCCACAATGAAGACGACAAATACCAAACAAAAAGCAAACAATAAAAGAACCAGCTCTGATATAAAAATTGATGAAGGGGGTACGAAAAGAAATGAAAGGCTAGGAAATTTACAGATAGAATGCAACAGAATCTCTCATGTTGTAATCGCAGAATCACTCAATGCGATCAAACCGAGTGCTTGATTTGCATTAGGAATCACTCAACTCCAAGATTATAAAACATAATCAATTTCAAACTCAATTCTACTCTTTTCTAATTTCGCATTACATATAAATATGAATTGCATCACCATTTTTCAAGACAATTAAACTAAACAACTATCCATATTCTAGTCAAAAACCCTTTCATTTTTCTAGCTAATTGTAAATTACAAGAAATTTCCACCACAACTACGTGCTCCTAATTACTGTATCAAAAGATATCTATTTCAAGTCACGTGCATTTTGTTGATATGACGTTTCCCTATAAAGTCTTGTTTTGTTCTCCAGTACCAACTGTTGGTTCATCAGCTCATTGCTCTTTTGTCACCTCAATGTCCAATCTCTTTCAAAGATTTGACAATACAGACAGTTCATGACACTCAACTCCATCTCAAGATCCTAGTTGGTTGAGATACACGGTTCTCCTTAAAGTCATGTAGTTAAGTTACGTTCTCTCACTTCCGAAGGCCATTCAGAAGGGTCTTCGAATCAACAAGCATCCCATGATCTCTAGAAGCAAAACTGGTTCTCTAAAGCATAAAGTGTTTTTGTCCGAGTACAGTTTTCCTTCAAGTTTTTTGAAAGAAGTTAAACCCAAGATAGTCAATGCTGCCATGACTGATCCAAATTGGCTTGATACTATTAAGGCAAAGTTTCAAGCTTTTCAAAATAATAATACATGGTCTCTAGTGCCTGTAACTTCTGATAAAAACATGGTAGGTAGTAAATAGGTTTTAAGAAATAAGTATAATACAAATGGTTCTGTATTAAAGCACAAGGATAGGCTTATTGCTAAAGGGCTCCATCAAACTGCTGAATTGGATTATTTTGATCCTTCTAGTCAAGCCATTAACCATTCGTGTGATTTTTACCTTGGTTGTCTACTATTGCAACAATATTGTTATATGTATATTTTTGTCAGATGTATACGTCATTGACAAGGTAGATATCCGGATAGACATCCAAGAAATATCCTTCTAGAAAGACATGCTTGAGACCAGATGACGTCATGTTCTACTTGGGACCAGGTGACGTCATGTTTTACTTAGGAACATATGACGTCATATACTCCTCGGGATAAAAACGCGAACCCCGAATAAAGAAGTCCAGTACATAATTCGCACGTGGGTAAACCAAGAGTCATGCTCAAATATGCAAAGACATCCATTTCCAGAAGAACTTCTAGAAGAATAAAATACCAAACAGGAAACAGGTTTCAAATAAGACAACAATTTTATTTATTCAGAAAGACTGCACATTTATAAGGAAATAAGTCCTAAATGGACTATATCACCAGAGTCCCATTCGATCTCCAAAACAGAAAAGAAGATAAAGACGACTCCAACAAGCAACCAGTCATAATTAAAAATAAATTCCTTTTACTTGTACAACAAGGATTAGGGTTCTATGCATGTATAAATAGACACGTAATCTCATTATTAGGAGATAGAGAAAAAAGTACACAGAATCACTAGAAGAGAGAAAAATGAGATCAAGTGATGTAATTCTTATTCAAATAGTGGATTTGGCTTGGTTGGGTATTCAACCACCCGTGGACGTTTCTCCGATCATTGGAGTTTTACCACGTAAACCCATGTCATCATATTTTTAATTGCATTTTCTTTCTCTTTCTCATTGACAGGTCATAACCAAATCTAAATCTTGTTGACTTTCTCATCCATCGAGAAATCGACGTCAACAATTGGCGCTAGAAGGTGGGGGGTTGAACCTCCGACCTTGTTAATTAATGGCTGAAAGCGGAAGCAGAAACAATTTTAGGGATATTTGAAAATCTTCGGATAATGTTCATATAGGAGGAAGTTCACGAGATCCTACCACAATCGTCGAGAACCAACCAACACCCGTGGTCGGTATCCAACAAATCCCTCTTACCAGTGAGGACATGGCACGTCGCTTCTGCGAGGCACTACAACAATTAGTAACAGACACGGTAAAAGAATGAGTAGATCTATTAATTACAGACGCGCATCCTTCAAACCCTCCACCTATAAGGCTCCGTTGGGTCATAGTTGGACCGGAACTGGATGTACCAGAAATCGATAGGAACTCGGATCAAAACAATCAAACTGGGGGTATAATACGTAATCAGGACCAGGATCGTGAAATGCCTAAAGAAGAACGACCACGACAGAGGCGGAGCCACGGTCAGGTGACCCATAATAGACACCGTAAATATGACCGGTGCAAGGATCGATCATCTTCATCGGAAGATAGCGATTGACACCATCGAAAACATCATCATGGAACCATACGCCTACAAGGATTTGCCCATGAGACTCACCAACAAAGTGAAGAGGGGCTGGAAACAGGCATGACTGTCACCCGAGAGTTTAACCATCATGGAGAACCGGTGGGGGACGGATATGGAATGATTCGGAGTTTGACCCAAAAAGTCAAAAACAACAGGCGTTAAATGGAGGCGTTGGTTAGGCGATATAGTTATAACAAGTTATTTGACCATGATTTTGATAGTCCTTTCACTAGAGACATCATGCAAACCCCATTCTCAGAAAGATTCAGGATACCACATGTGGAACAATTCAAGAAGGATATGGATCCTAAAGAACACGTCAGACGGTATAAAAGCGTCATGGCCCAATATGCACACATCGATTCGTTGTTGTGCCTTAATTTCCCATAAACCCTAGGAGATATGGGTTCAAGATGGTTCGGGAGATTGCCTCCGACAAGTATTGGGAGTTTCAGGAAGTTGAGTAGAAGCTTTTCGAGACAGTTCCTGGGCAATGTGCACTGAAAAATTCAGTCGCTTACCTTTCTCAGCTAAAGCAAGGGAATGATAAGTCACTGAAAAAATACCTAGGGCGATTCAGCCAGACGGTATCAGAAATCAGCAGTGTAAATGACGAAGCCATAATCGCTGCATTCATAAATAACCTGCAGAATGGACAGTTGTCCTTTGACTTAAGAAGTGCTCATCTAACCAGATATGTAGATATGATGGATATGGCTGAGGGGACGCATTAGCCGAGGAAGAGGAGTTAGCAACAGGAGGTTGCTACATGCATGGAGGGAGGCCTGAACAAAAAGATGCTGAATCGAAGGTACAGAGCCATAAAGGAAAACAAAAGGGAAACAGTAAGGAAGGAAGCAAGGATGGGGGAAGTGGGCATAATACCGATCAGACCATGGAAAAGTTTTGAAGAAAATACACAAACTACACCCTTCTCCGAAAAAAACAAGAAGAAATTCTGGCAATATTAGAAGAAAATAATCTGGTAAAGGAGCCACGCCGACAGTCTCAATTTGCTCAGCGAGACACCATAAAATACTGCAGATTCTATAAGGAAACCGGTCATGAGACCTCCAAATGTTACCAGCTTAGAGACTACATAGAGACTCTCACTGGGAAATGACACCTCCAAGATATAATCCTGAAGAAAGATGAGAAGTCAGAAGTAAAGAAAGAGATTAAAGCCGATCATAATTATGGTTAGAACATAAGGGTCAGTCCTGAGGCGAATGAAGTAATACAAACTATCTTCGGAGGACCATCAATTGGAAGAAGCAACCGGGATCAAACTCAAGAAATTCGAGAAGTAGTGAAGGCAAGACAGAATTTTGATGTCAACTCTGTCGAACCAGACCCGAAAAGAATAAAGGAAGGATGAGACCAGATAATATTCACAGAAGCTGACTCACATTGGGTCGATGTTCAACCCAATGACGCCCTAGTCATAAGTGCCTGAATTGCCCACAGGGAAGTCAGGAGAATTTTCATAGACAATGGCAGTTCAACCGATATTCTCAATGTGGCTGTCAACGATCAACTCAGATTGGACCGAAAGGATTTACAACCTTTCCATACCCCACTCAAAGGATTCGGGGGAGTCGAAGTCAGGTCACTCGGGACAACGAAATTGCATGTGAAAATTGGAGTTGCACCTTGTCAGAGAACGGTGTTACTCGACTTTTTAGTGGTGGACCTGGACAACTGGCCTTATAATGCACTATTAGGTCGACCTTTCTTAAATAAAACCAAGGAAGTAATAGCTACCTACGGTATAATGGTCAAATTTCTAACTGAACGGGGGGCAGGAGTAGTCAAGGGGTCCTAGGAGATGGCTATAAGAGCTAACCTCTCAGTCTACAAAGATAGAGAAAATAGTGAATAGGTATGCACCATAACACAGTCAAATCAGAACAAGCAAGAGTCACTCTTGTTCGAGTTTGACCTAAGGGAATAACCGAAGGAATCCAAAAATGAACCGGTTGAAGAAGTGATCGTGAAGAAAGATGAACCAGACAAGAATATCAAAATCGGGGCCAATTTGGAAGAAAAGGTTAAGTAAAACCTTATTAATCTACTCAAAGAATACAAAGATGTGTTCGCTTGGAGTCATGAAGACATGGTAGGGATAGATGCCCGAGTAATATCACATCTTCTTACGGTGGATCCAAATGCAAAAACAATTATACAAAATAGAAGATCATTCAACCCCGAAAGGAGTCAGGCAATCAAGCAGGAAGTGGAGAAGTTACTCGCTGTAAGATCGATCAGAGAAATCGGCTACACTCAGTGGGTAGCCAATGTGATCCTCGTCCAAAAGAAAAATGGTCAGTGGAGAATGTGCATGGATTTCACAGACCTGAACAAAGCCTGCCCGAAAAATAGTTTTCCACTTCCAAGGATAGATCAACTAGTCGATGCTACATCAGGACATGAGTTACTTAGTTTCATGGACGCCTACTTAGGATACAACCAAATCCGGATGAATAAGGCTGATGAGGAAAAAACAGCGTTCACTACCGATCATGGCCTATACTGTTACACAATAATACCTTTTGGGCTAAAGAATGCAGGGGCAACATACCAAAGATTTGTTAACAGGATCTTCGCACGACAAATAGGAAGAAACATGGAAGTGTACATAGACGGCATGCTGACCAAGAGCGTCTCGGTAGATGGGCACGCTTTAGACCTGTGAGAAACATTCGATGTCTTAAGGAGATATCAAATGAAGTTGAATCTGAACAAATGCCTATTTGGAGTTCCTTCAGGAAGGTTCCTAGGTTTTCAAGTTCACCAAAAGGGAATCGAAGTGAACCCTAAGAAGATTCAAGCCCTTCAAAAAATTGCTTCACCAAAGACGCTAAAAGAAGTACAACATTTGACTGTATGCTTAGCGTCCTTAGGCAGATTTATTTCAAAAGCCATAAATAGATGTGCACCCTTTTTTAAAGTGATCAAAAAAGAGAAAGGGCTCGAATGGAATAAAGAATGTGAGCAGGCATTCCCAAAAATTAAGGAGTACTTAGGGCAGGCTCCCATTCTTTCAAAAACTAAAATTGGAGAAATACTCCACTTGTACTTATCAATTACAAAATTAGCAGCAAGCTCAGTTCTAGTTATAACAGAAGATTGGGTACAGAGGCCAGTATACTATACCAGCAAGTCTCTTCTTCCAGCTGAAACCAGGTATTCACAGGTAGAAAATTTGGCTCTAGCATTGGTTTTGGCAGCAAGGAAGCTGAGGCCATACTTTCAGGCTCATACAATTCAGGTTCTCACCGATTGCCCACTTAAGCAAATCTTACAAAAGCCAGAAATTTCGGGGAGACTAACCAAGTGGGCAATCGAGCTGAGTGAATTCGATATTCAATACGTCCCTAGGACATCTCTCAAAGGTCAAGCAGTGGCAGATTTCATGGAGGAATTCATAGAACCAAACCTGGAAGCAAAAAGGATGCTGGGCAAGAATCTCTCGTGGAAATTATATATTGATGGCTCTTCGAACACTCATGTCAACGGGGCAGAGATCGTTATATGCACCCCAAAAAAAGATAATGTTGAATATGCCATGAGATTCGACTTTAAAGCAACAATTAATCAAGCCGAGTATGAGGCATTACTAGCTGAACTAAGAGTTTGCATAGCCCTCGAGGTAGATGAGGTCGAAATATTTAGTGACTCGCAAGTACTTTTCAATCAAGTCTTGGACGAATACCAAGCTAGAGATGAAGGTATGAAAGCTTATATGGACATAGCAAAACAACTCCTTCAAAAATTCAACGAATACAGGATTGTCCAGATCCCTAGGGAAGAGATTGAGAAGGCAGACGCTTTATCCAAATTAGCATCAGCAACAACCACGACCAGGCCAAAAACTATTTCGGTCGTACATCTCCCCAGACCGAGTATAGTTGAGCCGAAGAACTTTGAAATTTTAGAAATCCAAACACCGTCAGACGGTTGGATAACTCAGCTAAAAAGAAACTTGGAAGAAGGCATGCTCCAAGAAGATCCCCTAGAAGCCAAACGCATCAGGTACCGGCCAGCAAGATACACATTGATTGAAGGAGAACTTTACAGAAGGGGGTTTTCCCGAACACTCCAAAGATGTGTATCAGAGGAAGATGTACACCGGATTATACAGAAAATCCACGGTGGAGTATGTGGAAACCATACTGGGGGTAAAAGCTTAGCACACAAGGTACTTAGGCAAGGCTACTATTGGCCCTCTTTGTTCTCGGATGCATATAAATGTTCAGAAAGCTGCAATACTTGCTAAAGGATCGCCAACGATATACGACAGCCCCCTGAACAACTCAGAAGCCTCACATCCCTATGGTCATTTTCCATGTGGGGCTTGGACTTAATTGGCCCGATGTTGATAGGGACAGGGGGTGGAGCAAAGCATGCAATAGTAGCGGTTGATTATTTCATAAAATGGGTAGAAGCCGAAGCGCTGGTACACATCACAGAAGCAAATACCATGAACTTTGTGAAAAAAATATACTCTACAGATTTGGATTTCTGAGCACTATTATCACTAACAACGGCAATCAGTTCGATAATCTGATATTCAGACAGCTGTACAGCGAGTACCAAATTACCAATTACTACGCCACATCTGCCCATCCTCAAACGAATGGGCAAGCTGAAGCAGTAAAAAAATCATCAAGCACACATTCAAAGCAAAGCTAGATGCTAAGAAAGGAAGTTGGGTTGAAAAGATTCCTGAGGTATTATGGGCATACAGGACGACAGCAAGGACTTTCTTAGGAGAAACTCCGTTCACTTTGGTGTTTGGAACAGAAGTTGTTATCCCTGTGGAAACGTCGTACACATCACTTAGGGTCAGGCTATACGATGAGGACCGGAATGTTGATATGCTGTTACAAAGCGTAGATGAGCTGGAAGAGAAATGGGAGAAATCTTGAATAAGAAACATGGCTTATCAACAAAGAGTGGCTCGCCACTTCAACTCTTATGTTCGGGTCAGAAAATTCCAGCTAGGAGACTTGGTGCTCAGAAAAGTGTCACTTAACACAAAAAACAAAGTTGTAGGCTTCTTGGCTGACAAATAGGAAGGCCCGTACAAGATTGAAGGAGTAGCTGGTCATGGAGCATATTGGATTGCCAGACCAAATAGATGGGTTTTACCCCGATCATGCAATGCCCAATATTTGAAGATTTTTTATCCTTGAAATTTTGTTTCCTTTTAAGTTAGGAATTTTTTTGAAACAAATATTATGGTGTGTGTAGTATTAATCTAGAGATGGGGGGGGGGGGGGTAAATATATTTTAAACAAATTTATCCAATTTTCATTAAAGGTCAAGATTACGAAAATGTCCCTAGCTAATTACAATAAAATCATAAGTGTAAAAATGCGGAAATATAAAAGACACTTGAGATATACGTGGAAACCCTCCAAATGAGAAATACCACAGGCTGTTGAGTGCGCCACACTAGAACCTCGAATCCACTAATGGCAAGAGAATTACAACCTAATCCCAGTTTAAATTCACACCACTACCTAATCCCGGTATAAGTGAACCTAGTCCATCTTGTTTGTGATTTAAGCTACCTACTCCCAAAAGCAACACAAGTCTTACTTCTCAATGAAGAGATAAAAGGTCTTATGTGAATATGTAATGATATTCAATGAACAAACAAGGCTAGGAAACCCTATATGCTTATCTAGGATAATGAGATGACAATTAATGTAATCCTAGATATCAAATGCTAAATGACATGTTCAAATAGCTTAGCTAAACATAGATCAACCAATCCTATGAAGCTATCACAATACAACACTCAATCATGTCATCACAACAATCTCTAATTTGTATCAAGAAAATATTCTAAGAGAATACAATTAATTAAAGAGATGGTTTAGCAAGCAAAAACACTTAACTTGTAAGAAGATAGTGAAGAGCTTACCAAACAAGATGTGATGAAGCAACCCTATCCATAGAAATTCTCTAGATGAACTTAGATGATGCAAGATGAAGATTTAATGCTCATGGGGATGCTTTGAGTGATTAAAAATGAGTTCTTGAAAGCGTTTTTCCTTTGAAATGTGTTCTAAGGAAACAATATGATATATTGAACTCTTACACGACCTTAAGGCAATGAGTTATATATATATATGAGATCTAAACGAAGTGAGGTCATTTTGAAAAAAAACGTTCCAGCTTCCTCTGTGTGCGCTGGTGAGGTGCGCCGGTCGAGTAGCTCACTGCCTAAAAATTTCTATAGGCGTTGGACGAGTGGCGCCCTTCAGTGGCGCAACACATGCGCAAAACAACTGGAATGTTACATAGCGCACCACCAGCGTATGCCCACTTTTTCAACTTGGCGCGGGTGCAATAGCGCAGCTCAGTGGCGCAACACTAGCTGCGATCCACTCGAATGTTGCGCTGGTGAGGGGCGTTGGTTGACTAGCGCACCACCAGCGTAATGCCTGTTTTTCAACACTCAAACATACAAAATCACTAAGTCCTAGAGTGAAGAAAATGCATCCTATTCTAATATGCCTATCATGACATAAACTTTAAGTACAAGATGCAAGTAGGTCAACAAGAGTTATTAAAACCAAAATGCACACAAGAAAACACTCAATATATAAGATTAAAAGTTATGCATGAATATGTGAGTGTGTGCAACTATCTCTTCAAAGTAAGTAAGCACAAGAATTTTACCTTTGGCGCTTCTCCTTTTGAGGTCTTGAGAGCCTAAGCTACCCTTACATGAACCCCATCAATATGGTTGTTCACGAAATAAGCCAATCAACAAATGAGGACTTTTCAATCTCCCCCTTTGGCTATTTCGTGACTAAACCACCACTCACATTGATCCTCACAAACAAACAAAAAAACACACCGGGAAGATATTCTACAGTACAAAGAGATAAGTATAAACAAAAAACTTCAAGTCTTCAATATCTTGTAGAACTATCAACCCTACACACAAGACAAGCACAAATACACTTTCCAAACCAAGTGCAAGTGAGATGATCAAGCGAATATTAAACAAAAGCATTTGCATATAAGAATATGAGTAATGCATCATGCAATGCTCCCCCTCAAAGGGTTACTCCCCCTAAATGTAATATCTCCTTTCAAATCTTCACATGGAACCAACACATATTATTCCCCCTTAAAGCCAACTCCCCCTTAAAGCCAATAACACACTACTCCCCTTTTTTGTCATGATATAGGCAAAGGAGAAGTCCCCAACCAGGTCACTCAAGGCAAGGAAAGGAAAGAGCATACAAGATTGCTACATAATTATATAAGCCACATTTATGCAACTCTATTAATAGGAGAGAAACAAGGAGATTTATTTGAAGAAAATATGTGAATAAAAAATGCTTTGCATACAAGACATGTTGCATTTAAGTTAAAAAACAATGGTATTTGGCAAAGCAAATGTCAAAGGTTTCCAACAGAATTCAAACCAATTTCACTATATGTCATGAGAGAAGTAAGGATATAGATTTTTCATAGATATCAAGATTTTAAAGCACTATATCCAACTTTATAAGCAAAACATGGCATGAGCAACTTTGCACACTACTTGATTTTTCCGGGAGAATACCCGTATGATAGTAGCCATGTTCAACTAATAAAGAAAGAGAGACATTGATTTAACATTTTAGTCTCACTATCATTTTCACACAATGTGTTGCATTTAACAATTGCAATCATCAATTCATGCTTTATAAGCCACATTTATGCAACTCTATTAATAGGAGAGAAACAAGGAGATTTATTTGAAGAAAATATGTGAATAAAAAATGCTTTGCATACAAGACATGTTGCATTTAAGTTAAAAAACAATGGTATTTGGCAAAGCAAATGTCAAAGGTTTCCAACAGAATTCAAACCAATTTCACTATATGTCATGAGAGAAGTAAGGATATAGATTTTTCATAGATATCAAGATTTTAAAGCACTATATCCAACTTTATAAGCAAAACATGGCATGAGCAACTTTGCACACTACTTGATTTTTCCGGGAGAATACCCGTATGATAGTAGCCATGTTCAACTAATAAAGAAAGAGAGACATTGATTTAACATTTTAGTCTCACTATCATTTTCACACAATGTGTTGCATTTAACAATTGCAATCATCAATTCATGCTTTATCATTTTTCATTAGCATGTCATTAAAGAATCATCTTGTCATGGAGATAATTATAGGTCATTCAACATGTACTTCTGAACATAAATATGACATAGATTGTAATCAAAGCAAAGTTCACACTTATTGAAGAAAATAAAATATAATATATATAAGTGCAACCAAGCTATTCAAGCAATCAATAAATGAGCATAAACATTTAAAGAAAAATGGATGCAACAAGTATATAATAGCTCTCTTTGCTTGAGTTCCCCTTATAGGGTCAAAGACCGTAGCACATCACTCCATTAAACAAGTCCCAATAGATCTACTAAGAGTCTTGAATCGAGTAGCATTTAAGAGTTTAGTAAATAGATCCGCTAGTTGATCATTTGTACCTACATGCTCAAGTACAATGCATTTGCTCTCAACTGGTTCTCTAATGAAATGATGACGGATGTCAATATGCTTAGTCCTAGAATGCTGAACCGGATTCTTTGAAATATTAATTGCACTTATGTTATCACAAAAGAGAGTACGAGTACCTTGATTGAATCCGTAGTCGACTAGCATTTGCTTCATCCAAAGGAGTTGTGTGCATCCACTCCCAGCTGCTATGTATTCGACCTCAGCCGTGGACAAGGAAATCGAATTTTGCTTCTTGCAAAACCAAGAGACAAGATTGTTCCCAAGGAAAAAGCAACCACCTGATGTACTTTTCCTATCATCACAATTTTCTGCCCAATCTCCATCAATAAAGCCTACAAGACTAGCATTAGTGTCAAAAGAGTACCAAATTCCATAATTAGAAGTCCCATTTACATAACGAATGATTCTCTTAACAGAAGAGAGATGGGACTCCTTGGGATCCGATTGGTACCTTGCACACACACCCACACTAAAGGAGATATCGAGCCTACTTACGGTCAAATAGAGCAAGCTACCAATCATGCCACCATATAAGGTTTGGTCCACACTTTTACCACTAGCATCCTTGCTTAGCTTCAAAGTGGTACTCATGGGTGTATCACAATGTTTGACACTTTCAAGGCCAAATTTCTTCACTAGGTTTTTGGCATACTTAGCTTGAGATATGAAAATCTCATCATCCATTTGCTTAATTTGTAAACCTAGAAAGTAACTTAGCTCACCAACTAGACTCATCTCAAACTCATGAGACATGACATCAACAAATTGTTGGACTTTGGTGTCATTTGTGGAGCCAAAGACTATATCATCAACATAGATTTGAGCAATAAAGAGCTCATCTTTGTCTTTCTTGATGAATAGAGTCTTGTCAACATTACCTTTAGTATAGCCATTGTCTACAAGATATTAGGTGAGACGTTCATACCAAGCCCTCGGTGCTTGTTTCAACCCATATAAAGCTTTCTTGAGATGATAGACATGACTAGGGTGGTGAGGATCTACAAACCTTATGGGTTGTTCAACAAACACTTCCTCTTGCAAGAAACCATTGAGGAAGACACTCTTAACATCCATTTGATATAATTTGAACTTGTGAAAACAAGAAATGGATAAAAGAAGCCTAATGGACTCAATCCTAGCAACGGGAGCAAATGTCTCCTCAAAATCAATACCCTCGATTTGATAGTGCCTTTGTGCTACAAGCCTAGCCTTGTTTCGCACAATGTGCCATCCTCATCGGATTTGTTCCTATATACCCACTTGGTGCCTATCACATTGGTATTCTTAGGCCTATGAACTAGAGTCCAACCCTCATTCCTTTCAAATTGGTTAAGCTCTTCTTACATGGCAAGAACCCAAAATTCATCTTTTAAGGCTTCATCAATTTCCTTGGGTTCTATTTGAGAGGTGTAGCAAGTGTAGCTAATTAGATTAGCCATTTGACGCCTATTCCTAACACCCTCACTAACCTTACCAATAATGTCATCTTTGTCATGAAGTTTCCTAACCCATGGAGCAGGTTCTTTTGAGTCCAAGTGAGGAATCCTATCACTATGTTGAGCTATGTCATCATCAAGATTAGACTTTTCAACATTAGAGATATCAATTACTTTCTCCAAAGAGGAATCATTAATTAGAACTACCTCTTCCTCATGGTCATTAGTTTTGAGCCTAATATCATCAATGACAACATTTGATGATTCCATTGTGGTCCTAGTCCTTAGATTGAAAACTCTATAGGCTCTACTATTCAAGGTATAGCCAATGAAGATACCCTCATCACTCTTAGCATCAAATTTGCCAAGTTGATCACGGTCATTCAAAATGTAGCATTTGCTTCCAAAAGTGTGGAAGTAGCTAACATTTGGCTTTCTACCTTTCCATAAATCATAGGAGGTTTGCCTAGTGTGGGGCCTAAGAAATACTCTATTTACTATGTAGCATGCCTAGTGTAGGACATTTTTGCTAAGCAACATCACACGGGCCATTTCTTGAAGAACCCTATTTTTCCTCTCAACAACTCCATTTTGTTGAGGTGTCCTAGGAGCCGAAAACTCATGAGAGATACCTAGACTATTGCAATAATTTTCAAAGTGGGCATTCTCAAACTCCTTCCTATGGTCACTCTTAATTCTTTTAATGCTTTTAATTTTAGAGTTCATCTCATTTTGAATTTTGGAGCAAAGCATCTTGAACTTGTCAAAAGTTTTAGATTTTTCTCTAAGAAAATAAGTCAATGTGTACCTAGAGAAGTCATCTACACATACAAAAATGTATCTCTTTCCACCTAAACTCTCGGTTTGTATAGGACCCATAAGATCCATGTGGAGAAGCTCTAGAGGTTCATTGGTAGTTAAAAACTTACGCTTTTTGTGCATACTTTTAGTTTGTTTCCCTTGTTGACAAGGTCCACAAACACTATTCACCTTTTTCCCAAGCTTGGAAAGACCTCGCACAACATTGAACTTATCTAAGATTCTTAAATCCCTAAAGTTCATGTGACCAAGTCTTTCATGCCAAAACTCAATTTGTTCATCCTTTGACACATTACAGGACACACTTCTAGCCTCAAGACAATACAATAACAATTGTCACTAGATCTCATACCTTTTAACAAGGTTTGTCCATTAGGCAATAGGATAGAACAATCATTTTTCCTAAACAAGACGGAGAGTCCTTCCTCACTAAGATGTGAAATGGTTATCAAATTGGCTTTTAGACCATCAACATATAAAGCATTGGACAAAGAAGGTAATCCGGGAATAGAGATAGTTCCCTTTCCTTTGACCTTTTTTTTGGAACCATCACCAAAGGTGACATTTCCTCCCTCCTCTATCACAAGAGTCTCAAAGAAACTCTTATCTCCAGTCATGTGCCTAGAGCACCCACTATCCAAATACCAAAAATCACAAGAATGAGCTTTCAAAGCAATCTGTGCAACATGGCAAATATGTTCATCCTTTCTAATCCACCTAGGTACAGTATTTTTCTTCCTAGTGTTCAATGGTACATGGGCTCTTAATGTCCTAGGATCATGCAAGGGTGTTCCACTTTTCCTAGTGACATGCATCATGGCTCTAGATGTACTAGGATCATTTATCATGGCTCTAGATGTCCTAGGATCATGCATCATGGCTCTAGCCTTTTTCTTCTCTATCATGCTTTCAATTCTACATAATTTGATATATCTAAAGCAATTTGGTCTAATGTGACCATCAATACCATAAAAATGACTTTATTTGTTGTTGAGCAAGACTTGGTTGCTTCCTTGGTTAAGCTTCCATGATAGGTGTCTTCCCTTTGTGAGCTTTTGGTTTAGGGAAGTTAACTTGAGGAGCTCTTGTAGAATGAGTTTGAGGTGGGATTCTTGGTGTCACATTCACTTGAGCACTACTTGAACATTCTCCTCGGTCAAGTTTCTTCCTAGGTGATTGATGAGAAGATGACCCATTGAAGTTCATACTTCTTACAAAGATGGTCTTGCTTGAAGTGGAGGACACCTTATCATCTTCAAACCCAAGCCCCTTCTTGTCACTTGGCCTCTTTCCAACATCTAGCATATGGTCAAGTTTCTTGGTGCTAGAGTTCATCTTGGCCAACAACTCTCTAGCATCTTCAAGCTCTTTCTTCAACCCTTCTTCATTCCTCTTAGATCTCGCCAACTCTTCATTTAGTTGGTCAACTTGAGTTGAGAGGTCTAGGTTTTCTTCTTTTAATCTCTTGATCTCATTCTTGTTCTTTAACCTTGAGCTCTCAAACTTAGCCATGTAGTCCTTGAGATCCATCCTATCCACACTTCCATTTATGGATTGTGATGAAGATCCATCATCACTTGAGTAATTTTCCTCTTCACTTTCATTCTCTTCTTCACTAGCATCTTTGCTCCTAAGAGATGATGTGAATGCTATGAAGTTAGCTATGAGTTCTTCATCATTCGAAGACTCATCTTCTTCATTAGACTTATCACTTTCACTCCATGTGGTAGACATAACTTTCCCCTTTTTCTTGACTTTGTGATTTGCACATTCCGGGGCAAAGTGACCTATTCCACCACATTCATAGCATTTGACTCTTTTCTTCTCGGTCTTTTCTTGCCTAGGCTCAAACTTCTTAAAGGAGGCTTTTTTCTTCAAGTCTTGACCCTTGGATCCAAAACCTTTCTTCTCGGACTTGTAGAATTTCTTAAACTTCCTCATTAGCAAGGCCATTTCTTCATCCAAGTAATCACTCTCCTCCTTCTCAACTTTGGAGGCTTTTAAAGCAACATCTTTTTACTTTTTCGATGGTGTGGGGTTAGGACATTTCCTAGATTCATAAGCTAGAAGCCTCCCAATCACTTCACTTGGCTTCATATCCTTGTACTCACTATTCTCTTCCAAGGCCGTCACCTTAGACTCAAATTTGTCGGGTAGAGATCTCATAATCTTCTGCTTGATCTTCCTATCAGAATAAGGATCCCCAAGTTGATGACTTTGATTCATAATGTCCATCAACCTCACTTCAAAGTCATTGAAGCACTCATTCTCGTCCATCTTGAGCAACTCAAATTGTGTTTGGAGAACTTGAAGCTTCGACTCCTTAACCATATCGGTTCCCTCATGTGCAACTTCTAGAATATCCCATGCTTCCTTAGCTATTCTAGTATTTTGAACCAACTTGTACTGGTTATCATCCATTGCACATAGGATGGCATGCATTGCCTTCCTATGCCACTTTGAAGCCTCAAACTCTTGTGCATTCCATTGGGCCTTTGGTTTGAGCATATCATCTTCTCCATCTGTAGGAGTCATCATGGGTGAAGTGTAGCCATCTTCAAATGCCATCCATGCCCTGTCATGAATTTGGCAAATGTACGACTCCATCTTACCTTTCCTAGAGGCATAATTCAACCTGGTGAGAAGTTGAGGTCCAATACTATAAGCTCCCTCATTGCCACCGTTTCCAATCATTGTGTTTAATGAATGAAAGATATGAATGCAAATGTATGAATGATCAATACACATATAAAATGCAACACACACCAAGAATGAGCAAGGATCACCTATGTATGTCTAGGAACCTGCTCTGATACCAATTGAAACAAATATTATGGTGTGTATAGTATTAATCTAGAGGGGGGGGGGGGGGGGGTGAATAGATTTTAAACAAATTTACCCAATTTTCGTTAAAGGTCAAGATTATGAAAATGCCCCTAGCTAATTACAATAAAATCACAAGTGTAAAAATGCGGAAATATAAAAGACACTTGAGATATACGTGGAAACCCTCTAAATGGAAAAAACCATGGGTTGTTGAGTGCGCCACACTAGAACCTCGAATCCACTAATGGCAAGAGAATTACAACCTAATCCCAATTTAAATTCACACCATTACCTAATCCCGGTATAAGTGAACCTAGTCCATCTTGCTTGTGATTTTAGCTACCTACTCCCAGAAACAACACAAGTCTTACTTCTCAATGAAGAGATAAAAGGTCCTATGTGAATATGTAATGATATTTAATGAACAAACAAGGCTAGGAAACCCTATATGCTTATCTAGGATAATGAGATGACAATTAATGTAATCCTAGATATCGAATGCTAAATGACATGTTCAAATAGCTTAGCTAAACATAGATCAACCAATCCTATGAAGCTATCACAATACAACACTCAATCATGTCATCACAACAATCTCTAATTTGTATCAAGAAAATATTCTAAGAGAATACAATTAATTAAAGAGATGGTTTAGCAAGCAAAAGCACTTAACTTGTAAGAAGATAGTGAAGAGATTACCAAACAAGACGTGATGAAGTAACCCTATCCATAGATGCACTCTATATGAACTTAGATGATGCAAGATGAAGATTTAATGCTCATAGGGATGCTTTGAGTGATTAAAAATGAGTTCTTGAAAGTGTTTTTCCTTTGAAATGTGTTCTAAGGAAACAATATGATATATTGAACTCTTACACGACCTTAAGGCAATAAGTTATATATATATGAGATCTAAACAAAGTGAGGTCATTTTGGAAAAAACGTTCCAGCTTCCTCTGTGTGCGCTGGTGAGGTGCGCACCACCAGCGCACTGCTTAAAAATTTCTATAGGCGCTGGACGAGTGGCGCCCATCAGTGGCGCAGCACATGCGTAAAACCTCTGGAATGTTACGCTGGTTGGGATGTTCTCGTCGAGTAGCGCACCACCAATGCATGCCTACTTTTTTAACTTAGCGCGGGTGCAACAATGCAGCTCAGTGGCGCAACACTAGCGGCGATCCACTGGAATGTTGTGCTGGTGAGGGGCGCTGGTCGAGTAGCTCACCACCAGTGCAATGCCTATTTTTCAACACTCAAACATACAAAATCACTAAGTCCTAGAGTGAAGAAAATGCATCATATTCTAATATGCCTATCATGACATAAACTTTAAGTACAAGATGCAAGTAGGTCAACAAGAGTTATTAAAACCAAAATGCACACAAGAAAACACTCAATATATAAGATTTAGAGTTATGCATGAATATGTGAGTGTGTGCAACTATCTCTTCAAAGTAAGTAAGCACAAGAATTTTACCTTTGGTCCTTTTCCTTTTGAGGTCTTGAGAGCCTAAGCTACCCTTACATGAACCCCATCAATATGGTTGTTCACAAAATAAGCCAATCAACAAATGAGGACTTTTCAATTTTATTAGTCAGAATATTTTTTAGCTTGAGATTTTATAATTGTTAATCTGGCAGTTATAAAAAAAAAGAGCCAGACATGGGATTTTAGAAATTCGAGCACGAGAAATGGCACATGATAATATCAAAACCATTAATTTTGTAAAAATCCCGAAAGGACGGAGAAGCTTGAAGGAGCACGCCAACCGAGCAAGGTCAGTTGACCTTAGCCAAAAGGCAAACCCGATCCACCAGATTCTAGAGAACGGTTCGGGGCACCATCGGGAAAAATCCCAGTGAGATGCGCAACTGTGTTAAGCAATTAACAACTTAACGATTCGGTAAACCCTTACGCAGACAAACTAGGAGACGTCCTCATTGATCTGTGTAAGGACGCGAACATATGATAATGGTGAGTCTTGATGTAATGTTCGGGTAGAAACCGAGTATGAAGCACAAGCGTAAATCTGCTTACTTGTTTCGAGATGACTCGGTTAATAATGTTAGCCAATTTAATAAGATACTTGGCACAAATTGCACTAGCCAGTTTAATAAGATACTTGGCACAAAGAAATTGCATTAGCCAGTTTAATAAGATACTTGGCACAAATTGCATTATCCAGTTTAATAAGATACTTGGCACAAAGATTGCATTAGCCAGTTTAATAAGATACTTTGCACACATTGCATTAGCCAGTTTAATAAGATACTTGACACAAAGAAATTGCATTAGCTAGTTTAATAAGATACTTGGCACATTGCATTAGCCAGTTTAATAAGATACTTGGCGTTAGAAATTTTTCCGGGTAACGAAAATAAGTTAAAGATACTTGGTGAAGTCACTCGAGCAAGAGTTTGCCTGTTTAATAAGATACTCGACATAGAAATTGCATTAGCCAGTTTAATAAGATAGTTGGCAAAGATTGCATTAACCATTCAGAAATTGTTCCGAGTAACAAAACTAAGTTGAATAGGATGCTCAGTGAAGTTATTCGGACAATTGAATCAGCTAGAAACAATACTTAATGAAGCAGTTAGCAAAAAATAATTGATCAAATAAAACTCCATTGATCACAAGTGGTTATACAAAAATTTACAATGCCTATGACTGAGATGAGGATTTGAAGCTCTTGCCAACACTCGGGTCGGGCACCATCTCGTATTCATGGAATAGACTCTCATTTGAAGACCAAGCAATTGTGTCGACTGAATCATCCATCCATTAACTATAATCTGTCCTAGGAATTGGGACAACATCAGGCTTCGATCCATCTACACCAGCTTCCTGACTAGCGTAAAAAGTCGAGAGGCAATGTTCTGATGGAACCTCTAAATGCATAGGATGAGGCTCTTTACCTTGGCTTCGACAATAAGCTCTCCATTCATTCAGCTGGGCCCGAAGAGATTCCAGGGACCGATCAACGTGATTTTTATTTGATAGCTCCCAGTTCGCCCGAGCTTTGTCAGTCGCCCGATTTTTAACTTTAAAAAATTCGCCAGCCAAGACCAAATCTCATTGGAATTCCATAAGGAGTAGGGCATCATAAGTTGGGGACCTTTTAACTACCCCTTAAACTTCAAGTTCCAGCCTAGCCTCCATCGAAAGGGACTCAACAGTCAATGCCTGGCGCTTGAGGTCTTTGATTTTATGCTCATAAGATGACTTGGCTTGATCAGCCTCCTGCTCACCCTTTAGCATCGACTCTTGGGCTCAACCTTTAGCATCGACTTTTGGGCTCAGCCTTTAGCATCGACTCATGGGCAGGATAGAGCAGATTTTGGAAAGACACAACTTTTCTTTCAGCGGAAGAAGCCCTCTCCTCGGCCTGTATTTGCTTAGCTAACCAGTGGTCGGAAAATTCTTGGGCGGAGCTCATATATTTTTGATAAGCCGCCTCAACCCGAGTACGGTTATCCTAACTCTCATTTAGCTGAGCTTCAAGACGCCTTATTTGATCAGCTTTATGTTGTTGTGTATGAACAAACTCAGCAAACTCGGCCACCAACTGCAAGGAAAAATGAGTCAAAAATATATGAATAAAATCGACAGCATCAAGGCAAGACAGAATAAAAGACTTACGTAGCTCGCACTATTGAAAATATTTTGAAGGCGATCGGTAGAGGAACCAGTCCTGAAACGGCTCCAATGATCATCCCCAATAAATGCTTCACCAGATGACATCACCCTCAGTATATCCTGGGGAGTGGGACAGAAAGGGTATCCCAAAGATTCCGCTCTTGCATCTTCAACCTCGGGAGGCAAAGAATCCCTATTCAGGTTTGAAGTTTTCGCTAGTCCCGTAGATGCTTTAACCTGAACGCTTAGGGAGACTCCAACCTCGGTATCATCATCACCTGATTCAATAAATGATACCACCCGATGGACTTTATGGGGATAGACGGGAGAATCAACTGCCTTCCTCTTCTCTACCCGAGCACGGTGGGAGCCAAGGTCATCCATAGGATCCTCATGATCCTCAGAAATATCCATAAAAGATCTAAAAGAGTCAGGATTAAGGTTAACTTGCTCATCTGGGGGAATCCTGATGCCTTCATCATCCTCGGCCGTGAATTGTTCGACAGGTGTCTCTCCAGCTAGGGAACACGACTCGTCAGATACTACTTCACTAGGATGTTCTCCCTGTCTACCCTCGTCTTCAGACACCCTTTGAGCATTATTAGTCTCGATAGAACCAATAGGACGACTTGTTTCCCCTATGGTCGGTCAAACGACCTCTTCATCAGGTTCATTAAAATCTTCATCTGACTCGATGACAAGCTGAGCAATCTCTTCCTCATTTTGGCGAGAAACTTCTTTTTGGCTCGCCTGGAGGATCGATTTCACTTGGCGATCTTGGACATCGCAGACGATGTCCGAATCATATACTGAACATAAAAAAAGGGGTTAGAAATAGTAAAGTAAAATTAAAAGAAACAAAAAGAGAATACTATCTACATCGCATGCGGTAATCTGAAATTTGACTCAAGAAGCCAAGATCTATCATTTTCTTCTCATTGAAAAGATAAGACTTGCTTCTCTTTTCCAGAGTACGCACGGTCGCTCGAGCAAGTCTAGTCAACTCGACGTCAGTAAAAATAAGTTTTTTCTTATTCTAAGCGTCGGGAGAACAGAAAAAATGAGGCACCCTTAACACCTCCTGATGTTCTCCAGATGAGAGCTTGACCTCAAGACCTAAGTTTCCTCTGGCAAAAAACCAGCTATTCTTTCAGTGCTTGTTCGAGGAAGGAAATCTTCATATAAAGCCCTTCTTTTTAGGGTCGGAAGAAATGTCAACTCCCAGGTTCACTTTCTTCCCCCCGGGGATCCATCAATCCGGCGATTTGGACATAAGGAAATAAGTTCTAATCTGACCAGACTGCCTTAACATGTAGAAATGCCTGATTTCGCTAGAAGAGGGCGGTGACTGATTCATCCGGCTCCATATGTACCATAAGCACATTAAAATCTTATAGCTATTCGGGGCGAGTTGAGCATGGGCAATCCCCGTTTTGGCTAAGAACCAAGCAATGAACGACTGAAGATGAAGAGTTACGCTGCAGCAGTGCATGGACCCATAAATCTCCACCAAGCCCGAAGGTGGGTTCCATGCTGCTCTATCACCAGCGGGAGTCGTTATAACTGATTTATCCAAATCAAATCAAGCACGATACTTCACGATCTCAGCTTCACCGACCACATTTGGGTTGGCATTATATCCGCTTAGGCGATCAAGAGAAAAGGGAATACGAGATGCACTATGCTCCTCTTCAACATCTCTTTCATCAACAATTTGTCTTCTGATTTGAACGCTGCCCGAGCCATGTTTGTGGACCTCGCGTTTAATCTGATGCTTTCCCATCCTTGATCGTAAAGGAACCCTGTGATGATTAGAAACGATAGATTCATAACTGGAAGAAGATTAAGAACTGAAAGAAGATTCAGAACTGAAAGATTCAGAACTAGTACTAAAATGAGCATCAGGATGAAGACCAGAAACATCAACGTCTAAAAAAAAGGGTTCATCAGGGGGAATTTCCCCCATTAATCTACGAACACAGGAAACCAATTGAAGATCTTCGTGTTCGAACGCTTCAACAGCTGCAACAAAAAGACGACGGCGGGAAGCTGGATCAATTAAAACTAACCTTTAAAGTAGAACGCAAAGAAACGTGGAAAACATCAATGGAGAATTGAAATGAGTCTCTGCATGAGAAATCTGGGTTGAATAAATTACTTATGCGAAAAATGAATTAGAATAGTTCATTTTTGGCTTAAATAGATTATTCAAAAACAAAGCCGCGAAACCCTAGGATCTCAAAAAGCGGGAAAAAATCAAAAAGAAAGATTTGATGACGTGGGTGGCACATCAAGAGACGCACATGTCGCTTCTCATAAATGATATCGGGGAATGGAGCGGAAGAAGACATGTGTCAAGAAAAGAACTGACCAAGCCTTCAGAAGTCTAAAACGTCGCAATCATTGAGATTTTGCGTGAAGGGGAAAATTGAATTTACATGATAACCATTAAGACACGTCATTACTACAAGGCATTACTCTGGTATTAAATGAGGTGTAAAAGATTAAAGGGTCGATTAAAATACTTTCGCCAGGAACAAATTCCCACTCTGTAAAAATATTTTAAGGGGGTATTATTATATGTATATTTTTGTCATATGTACATGGCATTGACAAGGTAGATATCCGAATAGACATCCAGAAAATATCCTTATAGAAAGACCTGCTCAGGACCAGATGACGTCATGTTCTACTCGGGACTAGGTGATATCATGTTTTACTCGGGACCAGATGACGTCATATACTCCTTGGGACAAAAACGGGAACCCAGAATAAAGAAGTCCATTACATAATTCGCACGTGGGTAAACCAAGAGTCATGCTCAAATATGCAAAAACATTCATTTCCAAAAGAACTTCTAGAAGAATAAAATACCAAACATGAAACAGGTTCCAAATCAGGCAACAATTTTATTTCTTCAGGAAGACTGAACATTTATAAAGAAATAAGTCCTAAATGGACTATATCACCAGAGTCTCATTCGATCTCCACAACAGGAAATAAGATAAAGACGACTCCAACAAGCAACCAGTCATAATTAAAAATAAATTACTTTTACTTGTACAACAAGGATTAGGGTTCTATGCATGTATAAACAGACCCACAATCTCATTATTAGAAGATAGAGAAAAAAGTACACTGAATTACTAGAAGAGAGTAAAAGGAGATCGAGTGGTGTAATTCTTATTCAAATAGTGGATTTGGCTTGGTTGGGTATTCAACCACCCGTGGACGTTTCTCCGATCACCGGAGTTTTACCACGTAAACTCGTGTCGTCATATTTTTAATTGCATTCTCTTTCTCTTTCTCTTTGACATGTCATAACCAAATCCAAATCTTGTTGACTTTCTCATCCATCGAGAAATCAATGTCAACAAATATCATGGCACTCCACAAAACAGATTTTCGTTGCTACATCCTCTAATCATTCTGAAATCATCGCACTTCACGAAGCAAGTCGAGAATGTGTTTGACTGAGATAATCTTGCAGATATGTTTACCAAATCATTATCTACATCAACTTTTGAGAAGCTGGTATATGGAATCGGCATGCGTCGGCTTTGTAAATTACAAGATTAATGTTGAAGTTCTTATGAAGGGGAGCGTTCAATCAGGGGGAGCAAAATTTTCAATGGACATGTGTGCAATAAACTCTTTTTCCCTTCGGTCAGGTTTTGTCCCATTGGGTTTTCCTGACAAGGTTTCTAATGAGATAGTTTTTAAATGTCTAACCCCACTAGGTCCAAAGGATCATTGTATATAAAGAAACTATTAACTGCAGGATCCTGGATTTTAAAAAATTTCGAGATCCAATCATGGCCATTGGATTGGATCAATCCAATAGCCAAAACAATTATTCAATAAATAAATAAAGAAAATAAAGAAAATGGGACCCACATGCCATGGATTTTCTCTTTGATGTCCATGACAATTCTCAATGATTCTACGCATCATTATAGATTCTGAATAACTGAGATGGTCATACAAAGTAGAAACATTTTTGGATCTGAGAACTTCTGATTCATGACTGCATAAGTTTCCACACCTTTGATAATAGTATAATATAATCCAAAAGATAAAGCAAGTAGTTTTTCTATAATGAGTTTTTGGCCTATATTATGAGAAGTAATGCACAGATATTCAATACAATCTTTATTCATAGTTTTAATATGATATCCATCTCTCTCATCTCTCCTTGTCAGACTCGTGGTGCCCACAAATCAGCTTCCGAGTTTCCTCTCTCTTGCTTTTTCATCTTGTGTTTTTTTTCTATTTTTTTTCTTAAATCCATAACCCCGAATTTGATAGTATATATATATATATATTGTAACTGGCTTCCCCACCAACTTCTATTGTTGACTTCGGCTATTGTCATCATCAACTCCCACTTGCCTTTCATCATCACGGATCACTTACCTTTTCAACATGTTCCTCTTCTCAACACGGCTTCTTAATTACAAAGACAAGTAGGTAATTTGTGAGCATATATATATATATGAACCATTTCTTTGTAAAAGATTGATTACTGGAATCTCAATATAGAGCAGTCGAAGCTCTCTCAATATATCAGTATCAGATCATAAGTTCTCTCTCTCTTTCGTGTCCCTCACTTTATCTCTCATCTCATATATTTCATCTCTATCTCTCATCTTATATATTTCATCTATTCTTCAATTGTTCTTTATTTATTTACAACACGTTATCAACATGAGTATAGATTAGGTATAGTAATTAGTGATTTTATTCTAGTAAAGGTTCTCGACAGTTATAGCTTTGTTTTGGATCGAGTCCAGAAATTTTGAAGTGTTCGAATCGCTTTTCGAAGGAAACCGTTGTGTTCCTCTCAGAAATACGATTATGTCGCCTTTGACTACGTCTCAAACGGTGTTCTAACGAACTCTCTAGATCCAGTCAAAAATTGGTCAAAACTGAAGAAAAAGATTCCAAAATTTTTTCTGTAGATTTTCAAGGAAGAAGAAGATACCTTAGCACCACGTCAGTGGCGTCTGTGCTCACTTTAGTTCCCATTCGTGCCACATCAGTGATAAGCCACGTCTCCAGTTAGAGAATATTCTCTTTCAACCATATCATATTCCGTTACCTTCCGAGAATATTTTGTAGCATAACAGAATGTCCCGAGTCAACTAAGTCCAGAAGTATTTTTTTTGTCTAACTCAGTGCAATTTTCACCCATTTTCAACCGAGTTGAACCTACATCCAGCTATTTCGACCATTCAGACGCAACCGTGCCATCAGTTTAAGTTAATTCCGCTTGTAAGTATTGTTTTGACTTATTCAAGCTTTATTTACTCTTTTTTCAGGCGCGATGGAAGATCTTGATCTCCAGAACAATTGCGTAAAAGTAAAAAGGATCCTCTGATGGGTGATTTACTTACATCTTGGAATTCTGAATATATATATATATATATATATATATATGTATGTATGTATGTATAATTTTATATAACAAGATGGTTTATGCCGTCAACAGAACCTATATATTTTAGTTCTGGATTTATTTTTATGCACATGATATCAGGTGAACTCACGTCTCTGATATCATTTATGTTTATGCATATATCAGGTGAACTCATGTTCCTGAGAATCATTTATTTTTATACACATGATATCAGGTGAACTCATGTCCCTGATATCATTTATGTTTATGTACATATCGGGTAAACTCATGTCCTAGAAATCATTTATTTTTATGCAAATAGAACTGTTTAATTATACGCAATATATATGTATTACAGTTCCTGGAATTATGATATTTAAGTTGGCACGATTTTGAAAACTGATGAGAACCTAGAGTTCTGGATCCAGTGTTATATACATGAATATCATACTTTATTATTTGGAACCTAGGGTTTCAAACTCATTTAGAATCTGAAGTTATCTCATAAATATGAAGTGATATGTTTACATGTCATTTATTTGAGAGAATGGTTAACACATCCAACAGAATGCTGTGAGTATCATAATTAAAATCCTAACTATGGGTAGATGCGGTTCAGTTCTGTTCGATTTTGACCAAAACCGTATTGAACTGACTTATATTCAGTTTTTGAAAATGTGAATCGGTTTGAACCATATTGGAACCAAGACTGAATTGAACCGAACACCCATTTTTCAATTTGGTTCGGTTTGGTTCATTTCGGTTTTAAGCCTATTGGACCTATTAGGCTTCCAATTTTTTTTTTTATTTCTTCATTTCTTTTTTACCTTTTAGTAGCTATTATTGTGATTGGGACTAAAGTTCAAATCAATCAAGCAATATTATTGCATCAAATTTGAATCAGTTATCAATTCATGATCTATATTTTTTTCTTAACATATTTAAACTCTGTGATTTATTGTTAATAAGAAGTAAATCGAACCATCTATTATTGTTAACACAAACTACGGTCTATATGATTAATTGTTATAGAATTACTATATAAAAGATCAAATCAATAAATAATACATATAAAATTAGTCATCAGCAAAATTGAGATTGCAAGCCGTAGCTCTCTCTCTAAAAACACAAGGCAACACACCAGTACACCACAACAACACAAGGCTTAGGAACAGAGGAAAAAAAAAACAAGAGACACAAACAACAACTATTGGGGATTTAAGAAACCTGTATACACACTAGGCTTTTAGAATGCAAAAATTATCCTCAAATAGCATTTGTTATCCTCAAAATAACAATGTGTATCAGTGTAATAAACAACATTGTGTATGTATTCATTCGAAATCCATAAACAAATAAATAAAATAAAATATACATAAACAAATAAATCAAAGTCACCATATCAAAATAGATAACAAAAAAGAGGGAAAAAGTTAAAGAAATAATCTAGATCGAAAATTCCTTGAAAAGAAACGGAATGGTGAAAGAAGAAAAAAAATACCTTGAAGAAGTGGGAGTGGAGGCGAAAGTCGGGACTCGAAACCGTGGAGACTCGAGAGAGACTATTGTAGGCGAAAGAGAGATTTCCGATGGGTTGGCTGGTTGAAGAAGCGGCAGAAGAGAGTGCTGTGAGTTGAGAGGGGCGTGACTGCATGAGGTTTGAGCGGCGAAGTGAAAGAATTAGAAAACTTAGGGTTTTTTTAATATATAGGTCGGTTCATACGGGTTGGTTCGGTTTTGAAGACTGAAAACCAAAATCGAACCATAATCAATACGGTTCATTCGGTTTGAACCGAATTCATGTATAAAATCGAACCAAACACCCTTTATCGGTTTGGTTTGGTATGGTTCGGTTCGGTTTGGTTACAGTTTTTATGCCCACCCCTAATCCTAACATATCATAAAAAGGATTTAAGATCCTAACATGTCATTTATTTGAGAGAATGATCTATATATCCAGTAGGATGCTGTGAGTATTATAAAAAAGGATTTAAGATCCTAATGAATAATGAAATTGGAAATAATATTTTATTCATTTCATACACATCCAGCAGAATGTTGAGAGTATCGTAAAAAGAATTTAAAATCCTAATGAATCATTCATTTGAAAAAAAAAATCTACACATCCAACAGGATGTTATGAGTATCATAAAAAAGATTTAAGATCCTAATGAACAATGAAATTGGAAATAATATTTTATCCATTTCATGCACATCCAGTAGGATGTTGTGAGTATCGTAAAAAGAATTTAAGATCCTAACGTATGATTCATTTGAAAAAAAAAACTATCTACACATCCAATAGAATGTTGTAAGTATCATAAAAAGATTTAAGATCCTAATATCACGTATCATGAGATTGTAAAGAATATTTTATAATTTTATACTTGCTCTTGAAGGAACATTATCAAAAGAGTAAATTTGAATATATTTATATTTATGTGATATCAAAACATATCCCAGGAGTGGATGTTTATAAATGACAAGAGAAAAAGGTTTATAGAATAAACTTGTTATAAAAAATGGAGAGACTATTATCCTTTCAGATGAGATATAAAATTACATTACACATTATATATTTCTATAAAATTTCCATAAGGGAAACATATGTTTTGCCGAGAGTGCAACGACTCATACAGTTCTACGGAGTCAAATATATTTTATGAATTTAACTTTGATATGAGCAAATGTTAATATTGTATGAGGTCCAACGAATCTGATAAAAGGCTCTAAAAGAGTTAGGACATTGTTATTAAACAATACTAAATTATGTATCAATGATACTTTATATTATTCAAGCAGAAAGTAATATGATTAGTTCAAAGACATATAAAGTTAATACCATATCAAATCCAATGAATTTGATTAAAGGCTCTAGAAAAGCCATAATCTTATTACCAGGTGGTATTAAATTGTGTATTGATGATACATTATATCATTCAAACGGAATATAAAGGAATTTACTTAGTTTAAAAAATATACGGAGGAATGGATATCATATTGAAACTCTGAATAATGAGAATGTTTAATATATGTGCATTACTTCTCATGGTTCAGGCCAGAAACTCATTATAGAAAAGTTGTGTGATTTATTATATGGATTATATTACACTATTATAAAGAGTATAAAAGCTTATGCAGTTATGAATCTAAAGTTCCCGGATCTAAAAATGTTCGTACTTTGGTGTGATCGTCTCAGTCACCTATGATCTACAATGATGCGTAGAATCATTAAAAATTCTCATGGATATCCATTAAAGAACTAGGCGATTCATTATCCAATGAGAACTTATGTACTGCATGTTCACAGTAAAACCATCTTATTCTAAAAAATGGTTTTTAATCCTCATCATTCTTACAAATAATTCAAAGGGATATATATGGACATATTTATCCACCAAACGAACCCTTTTATTATTATATGATTCTAATTGATACATCTGTGAGATGATCACATGTTTGTGTATTATCAAAACATCTCCATATTACTAAATATTTGATGAATATTGCAAAGCAGGTGGGAACGATGTTTAATTATCTAGTTTTCAGATATATACATAATCATAATGGATCAAAATAATCACTTATCAAACGTCTCCATATAAGGCTTCTATATCATTATGAGATTAATATTGAATTTGATTAATCTGTTATTATATCATTTAAACTTCTGATAGTTTATAGTTTTATTCACAATCTGCATATTATCATATTGATTAATTTCCAAGTGGGAAAGTTTCTCTAGAAAAGAAAAGTAAATGAAAAGTTACTTATATAAAAATAGAGATACCAGTTCGGTTATATATATGTGTGTGTGTGTGTGTCTCATTTCAATCTTCGTACCTCTCAAACACGAAAGATAATTGATCATCAGATGATTATTAACCTGTTACCTGGTATATTAAAGGTTAACAAGATTTTATAAGTTGTTATCTCATAAACCATGACTGGGTAATTGTTGTTGAAACCCCGTTCACCGGTCACGCAGCGGAAGTAAGGTTTTAAATTTTTTTATACAGATCATAATCTATTTCTAAGACCAGGGAACTTTGGATCGTAATTATTTTTGAAACTAATAAATATAAAATTATTACAATAATAAAATATGTGTATACACAGGAAATTGTAATCAATATAATCAGAAGAAGAAAATATTACCAACGTTTTAAGGCTCCTTCACCTTACGATATGCTCCTGCCTGAACCGATCTTACCAATGTTTGGAGGTTCCTTCTCTTTACGATATGCTCATGTCTGAACCACTCGATATTCCTCGATATCTCCCAAGACAGGTAACTACGTGTGGGCGCGTCACGGTATCAAGAACTTGAATAGAGGATGTAGAGAAAACACTTGAAGAAACTTTTTCTTCGAGAGAGAAGACAACTTAGAACAATTCTAGTTTTTAAAATAAAATATATTATTTTATCTCTATGTGCACGACCACATGAAAAAAAAACAATTTTTTTTTACTTTTTCTCTGTCTCTTTTGTTTTTGTCTTTATATATATCCTTGTTTGTATCCTATACAAACACTTATATATGTGCACACACTAATTTGCATCAAATGCAATCTCTTGTGTTATAATTGATATATTTCTTTTAATTATACTTTTCAAATATATCTAATATATTAAAAGTGATAATAAGTATTTTAAATTTAAATTTAAATTCAAATACTTAGATAAATAATTTATAAAATAAAATAATCATATTATTTTATTTTTACCTAAATTCATATATCAACTAACACCCTCCAATTAATAGTTAATTAATAATTCATGATTATCAATATAATTAAATAATCTAATTATTTAATTAATTTAACTATTAACATTCATTAATTAAATAATCTCATTATTCAATTAATTTCCGAATATATACGTGTCACTTTTGTAACACAATTAATTGGACATTCCAATTAATTAACCATGACCTTTGTTACCTAACTCGATTGGTCTAGCAAAGGGACATAATTGACCGACAGTATTATGAGCTCCAATAATCCTCAAAATCATTAAGTAAACTCTTTAATCAATATTACTTGATTATTAACTCCGGTGTTATTCCACTAAAAATCCGAAGCTGCACTCTCTCAACTGTAGACGCTTTTACACAGACCGATACAATTCAGTGTCCATCGATATAACTATTACACATGGTGTGATCTTCTACAGTTGTTCATAATTAGAGCTGGGTCATAGTATCCGTTATACTCCTCTAATTACATATATCATTTAAATACCTTTGATTCTTTAATGGACAATAAATCATATTTCCTCACGGAATCAGCAGAGCGCTCATATTATCCAAGCCCCGATCAACCCTTAAGGGAACTACCATCTACTCCTTTCAAGAAGGACTGGATTCCACTAGTGTGTACAAACATTTCCACCTACAAGTCAAACCGCAATCCCAATATACGAAGCATATTGATCGGGAACTGCATCCGACCTCACCCATGGTATATCAAAGACCACGATTTAACCTGAAGGAGTTGATAAGACGCTCAGGATTAAGATCACCCATATATAGCCATCATTAGTTGATATATATAAATCTCATCGGTAAACGGATCTTGGTGAGAGACTTATATAGATCATGTCCTAGTTCTATATGATCACATCATACAAGGTGGCTGCATTCCCATATTGTATATGAATGATTCATTATAGAATCACCGTACATTACGGAATGGACCGCAGCTATAGATTAACCACAAATAAAGTATCCAGCTTTATTTGCTATCTATGGACTCTTTAGATTGCACGTCTCTTACTATATCCATCCGTATATGACACTCATATACACAGTTTGAGATTACATCCGGTAATCTTAGATGTTAAATATATGCATAAGTTATAAAATAAACAACACAACAAGAATGAATTGAACTTTTCCTTTTATTTATTTCATAAATCCATTTACAAATTACATCTTTAGGGCATAAACTCCAACAATGTCCCACTTGCGCTAAAGCATGTGAAGCATGTCTCGTAATCCTATACCATCTAGGTGACCCAAAAACACTTTAACCGGTAAGGTCTTCGTAAATGGATCAACATGATTGTCTTATGAGGCTATTTTGGTGACGATCACATCTTCTCTCTGCATTATCTCTCTAATGAGATGATACTTTCACTCTATATGCTTTACTCTCTTGTGGCTTCTTGGTTCTTTGGAATTAGCCACATCACCACTGTTATCACAATAAAGTGTGATGGGCTTATCCAGATCTGGAACAACTTCCAGATCACTCAAGAACTTGTGGAGCCAAATGACCTCTTTAGCAGCTTCACAAGCGGCTACATACTCGACTTCCATGGTGGAGTCAGCAATGCAAGATTGCTTGATACTTCTTCACACAATGGCTCCACCACCCTAGGGTGAATACTGATCCAGACGTGGATTTCCTAAAATATCTGTCTGACTGAAAATCAGAATCCGTGTATTCTAACGGGATCCAATCCTGTCCGAAATACACTAACATATAGTCTCTCATTCTCCGAAGATACTTGAGAATTGTCTTGAAAGCAACCCAATGATCCAATCCTGGGTTGGACTGGTATCTGCTGATTACTCCCACTGTATAGCAGATGTCCGGTCTTGTGCATAACATAGCATACATGAGACTACCTACTACTGACGCATAAGGTACACAACTCATATCCTCAACTTCTTGAGGTGTCTTAGGACAATGTTCCTTAGAAAAGTGAACTTCCATGCTTGAAAGTTAAATTACCTTTCTTGGAGTTCTACATCGAAAATCACATAAGAATCTTGTCGATATACAATGTCTGAGACAATGCTATGAGTTTGTTCTTACGATCCCTTAAAATTTGGATCCCTAGAAAATAACTCGCATCTCCCAAATCTTTCATTTGGAATTGGCTAGCCAGCCAGCCCTTTACATCAGACAACACTCACACATCATTCCCAATTAGTAGGATATCATCTAAGTATAGGACCAAGAAAACTACTTTATTATCAATGATGCGTTTGTAGACACAAGACTCATCGACGTTCTGCTCGAAGCCATAGGTTTTTATCACATCATCAAACCTAATGTTCCAAGATCTAGATAGTTGTTTAAGTCCATAGATGGACCTTTGCAGCTTGTAAACCTTTTGCTCTTGATCTGGAGACACGAATCCCTCTGGTTGCATCATATAGATGCTCTCGTCAAAATTATCATTCAAAAATGCAGTCTTGACGTCCATTTGCCAAATTTTATAATTGAAATAGGCAGCAATAGATAAGAGAATCCTAATAGACTTAAACATGGCCACTGACGAGAAGGTCTCTTTATGATCGGCCCCCTCTTTTTGGGTATAACCCTTGGCCACTAGCCTTGTCTTGAAGGTCTCTACCTTCCCATTTACTCCTCTCTTTCTCTTGTAGATCCACTTACACCCTATAGGTTTTACCCTATCTAGTAAGTCTACAAGATCCCAGGCTGAGTTAGAGTACATGGACTCCATCTCGAGATTCATGGCTTTAAGTCATTCCTCTTTATCAGGATCTTCCATTGCATTCTTAAATGTCAATGGACCATCCACACTATCAGTAGAGACAACACCTTTTCCCTCACCTATACCTAAATAGCATTCAGGTTGTCTCACAACCCTCTCACTACGTCTAGGTGGTAGTGTATCCTGATCAGGAACCATCTGACCCTCAGATGTTTATGGATCAACAACTCTTGTTGATGAAGCAATAGTCTCACCAAGATCCAACTCATTCAATACAATCTTTGAACGAGGTTTATGGTCACTAATATAATTGTCCTCAATAAACGTTGCATTAATTGATACAAATATTTTGTTATTTTCGGGACTATAGAAGTGTCCACCTCTGGTCTCCTTGGAGTATCCTACAAACATGCAGAACACAGACTTGGAGTCTAGCTTTCCATTTTTTTTCTTCAGCACATGTGTTGGACAACCCTCATGTACGAAAATATCTCAAACTAGCTTTACAACCACTCCACAACTCTAGGGGAGTCTTAGGAACATATTTGGATGGCACTACATTCAAAATGTATGCCGCTGTTTGTAACGTATATCCCTAGAAGAAATTTGGTAATGATGAGAAACTAATCATAGATCTCACCATTTTCATCAGGGTTCTATTTCTCCTCTCCGCTACACCATTTTGCTGAGGTGTACCAGGAGCTGTGAGTTGGGAAACTATCCCATGCTCGACCATGAAGTCTTCAAACTCTTGGTCAAGGTACTCACCTCCACGATCTGATCGTAATGACTTGACAGTACTACCTAATTGATTCTCAACTTCAGCTCAAAATTCTTTGAACTTTTCAAATGTTTCCGACTTTCGTTGCATTAGAAAGATGATCCGTATCTTGAGTAGTCATCTATAAATGTGACATAATACTCATAACCACCCCTAGCTTTAACATTCATCGGTCCGCAGACATTTGTATGAACAAGCTCTAGTGGTTATTTAGCTTTAAGCATTTTTCCAGTAAAAGGTCTCTTAGTCATCTTACTTTCTAGATAAGATTCACAGACAGGTAAGGTGTCAACCTTTAACTCACTTAAAGGGCCACTTTTTAGGAGTCTATCTATCCGGTCAAGGTTGATATGACCAAGCCTTAGATGCCAAAGATATGTGTCATTACCTGGAGAAATCTTGTATCGTTTAGTTTTTTGTTTTTCAACCTTAAACATTTCGGCGTTGAGCAGTATAACATGTATTAACGGTCTTAACACATACAAATTGTTTTCCATAATTCCTGAATAAATATTCAGACCATTCTTTCCAATAATAACAAACTTATTATTAAAAGAAATAAAATATTTTTTGTCTAACAACTTAGAAACGGAGATCAAATTCCGTGTAAATCCAGGAATATAAAATACATTGTCCAACAATATATAATTATTACAAAAAAACGTAATCTAATTACGCCAATTGTTCATGCCGACACGACATTCCCTGACCCCACACGTATTGAGAAGGCTTCCTCATTTAGCTGTGTCCAAGAATCAGTCCATTATAAAGAAGAACAAACATGGTTAATGGCCCCTGAATCAACTATCCATGGTGAAGAATCATCTTCCACTAAACATGACTCAAGAATAAGTAAATCATATTTACATTTCTTAGACTTCTTCTTGCCTTAGGCTTTCTTGGGTTTGAGCTTACCCCTCACCTTCCCAGTAGACCTCTTCCTCTAAATATCATTGGAGGAAGATGGTTCGACAACATTTACCTCACCGGTCTTGCCCTTGTTGTCCTTAATCAAGGACTTAAAGGTGGTGAGCTCATTGAGCAACTGTATAAGACTGAACTTTAACTTGTTCATCCCGTAGTTACTTTTAAACTGATCAAAACTCTTTGAAAGAGTCATCAGTATGATGCTCACTTGAATAGGTTCGTCAATGGCCCCACCATTAACTTCTACTGTGTTGAAGTAGAACATCATGCTTAGGACAAATTCCTGAATTGACGTATCTTCCTTCATGTGAGCAAGCATAGCAGAACGAACAACTTCGTGTCATTTTTTCTCAGAGGGCTACCTGAACATAGCTTGCAATGACTCCATGATTTTGAATGATGAAGTCATTGCTCTGTACTTTGTGACAAGCACGTCCGTCATAGAAGCCAGTAGATATGTTTGAGCCTTCTCATCATATAAAAACCATCGCTAGTATGCCTCACGAACAATTTGTGTGGCACTAGTAGCAGGCGCCAGAGGACATTCCTCCGTCAGCACAAACTTGAGGTCTTTGGTGACCAAAATTGCATTAATGTTAAATTTCCACTTAGTGTAGTTATCACTAGTTAATTTATCGTTTACGAGAATATGTATTAATGCAGAAGACATAATTGCTTAAATAAATAAAATATTCATTCAGTCATTTATTTAAAACAAGTGCGAGTGATTTGGTATAAATTTAAACATGATGCATGAACATGTTTAACGAACTAGAACTACCCTAAAACTAGTTACTATACCACAACAATCCAAAATACCACAAAAAGTGTTGCCTTAGCGTTGGTCAAGTCTTTGCACGTTGGATCGAGACATTCTCAATCAAATGATATTCTAGAATAACTCTTATTCCATATCATTCAACCATCGTTTATTCAGTCAAGTTTTTAATTAACAAACTTAATCAAAACCTTCGTGAGTGTAACCCACCATTTTAGATCTCACGAGCTTAACTCGAGAATTGCCGCCTTAGGGTCGATCAATCCCGAAATACCCTCAGAAATCCTATTCGTTAGGAAGTCAACCTTGGTATTGATCTTTGTGGAAATCCTCCTTAGGGAGGACGAAAGCAAAGCCGTCACGTGACCCTACTGGGATCTCACATTGTTAAACTAATGATGGAGATTGCAGGATATATATGTCATATATCCCTCTCCCACTCACTATTTTAAAACTAAGGTTGTCTATTATCCATTAAAGCACTTAGACTCTACACGATCAAACGGCTAACTTTAATCGAGTTATCTAATGCATTAACTAATTCATTATTAGAAACAAATTTTAATTAACTAATAAATTATTGATGATTTTTAACAATTAAAAATCTAATCTATCAGTGAATAATCTAGGCCTTTGTAAAATATTTACTAAGGTCAGATTATTATGTTAGTGTTTATTGTTTACCAAGTTTTAACTATTAAAACTCTAGCACTTTTCCGGTTCATTTATTATTAGGTAATTAATCATATTTATCCTAATTACAATAAATGGCCTTATTAATCTAACTTATTAAACTATTTAATAACTAGATTAATAAAATGAGAATTATCAGGTTTTATAACCATCAAAAAACTAATCTCATTATTCATAGCCATTTATGTATATAACCCATTTTAATCACATTAAAAAATACCTAAAATATCTGGCTATGATGCATGTATGACATATCAAATATATTTGTGTAGGCACATCTAATCTATATGATATACGTATGCATGACAATGCTTTTATCATCATATAATATAAAACATACATGAATTGACCGAGTACAGTGGATTATTTAACCTAAAAAAATTGGTATCTAAAATTATAAAAATAACCCCAATGCATTCCTTGGTCTTCTAGTAACTTAAGATATCTTCTAGTCTCTTTAGGTTACTCTGATTCATCTCATGAATCCGAAATAGGAAATCTACACTGAACGAACTAGGCAACACTTGCCAACGGAATCGTGCAAGACAATTTGACGGTGCCGTGAACAGTACCCGTTGAACAGTGTTCGGTGAATAGTATCATCGTCGCGCACGTTTCCAGGTCTTCATTTACATGTTGCAATTATATTTATTTACAATACAATAACAGTAAAAATAAATAAAATAAAAATTATACAACCCATAAACCCTAAATTCACAGTACCATAAAAAATTACAATCAACCATGTTTAAATTAAACAATTTAATTTTAAACATCAATACAATCATAAAGATAGTGCCTACACATTCATACATTCAGGAACATCGAAAAAAATTTTCTGTTTCGAAAAATAAATTGGCTCTGATACCAATTATTGGAACCCCTTTCACCGGTCACGCATCGGAAGTAAGGTTTTATATTTTTTATACAGATCATAATCTATATCTGGGACCAGTGAACTTTGGATCGTAATTATTTTCGGAACTAATACATATAAAATTATTACAATAATAAAATATATGTATATACAGGAAATTGTAATCAATATAATCAGAAGAAGAAAATATTACCAACGTTTGGAGACTCCTTCACTTTACGATATGCTACTGCCTTAACCAATCTTACCAACGTTTTGAGGTCATTCTCTTTACGATATGCTCCTATCTAAACCATTCGATCTTCATCGCTATCTCTCGGGACTGGTAATTGCGTGAGCGCGTCACGGTCTCAGGAACTTTAATGGAGGATGTAGAGAAAACACTTGAAGAAACTCTTTCTTCGAGAGAGAAGACAACATAGAACAATTCTAGTTTTTTAAAATATTTTTTTTATCTCTATGTGCACGACCACATGTAAAAAAAACAATTTTTTTTTTACTTTTTCTCTCCCTCTTTTGTTTTTTTGTGTGTGTGTATATATATCCTTGTTTGTATCATATACAAACACTTATATATGTGCACACACCAATTTACATCAAATGCAATATCTTGTAATATAATTGATATATTTCTTTTAATTATCCTTTTCAAATATATCTAATATATTAATAATAAGTATTTTAAATTTAAACTTAAATTCCAATACTTAGATAAACGATTTAGTAAAAAAAAATAATTATATTATTTTATCTTCACCTAAATCCATATATCAACTAACACCCTCCAACTAATAGTTAATTAATAATTCATAATTATCAATATAATTAAATAATCTAATTATTTAATTAATTTAACTATTAACATTCATTAATTAAATAATCTCATTATTCAATTAATTTCTGAATATATACGTGTCACTTTTGTAAAACAATTAATTGGACAATCCAATTAATTAACCTTGACCATTGTTACCTAAATCGATCGGGCTTGTAAGGAGACCTAATGGACCCACAGTATTTTGAGCTCTAATAATCTTCGGAATCATTAACTAAACTCTTTAGTTAATATTTATTGATTATTAACTCATGTGTTATTCCACTAAAAGGTCGAAGCTGCGCTCTCTCAACTGTAGACGCTTTTACACAAACCGATACAACTCGGTGTTTATCAATATAGCTATTACATATGTTGTGATCCTCCACAGTAGTTCATAATTAGAGCTGGGTCATAATGTCCGTTATACCCCTCTAATTACATATATCCTTTAAGTACTGTTGATTCTCTAATGGACAATAAATCCTATTTCCTCACGGAATCAGGAGAGCGCTCATATTATCCAAGCCCCGAATCAACCCTTAAGGGAACTACCATCTACTTCTCACAAGAAGGAGTGTATTCCACTATTGTGTATAAACCTTCCCAACCACAAGCCAAACCGCAATCCCAACATACGGAGCATATTGATCGGGAACTGCATCCGACCTCACCCATGGTATATCAAAGACCACGATTTAACCTGAAAGAGTTGATAAGACACTCAGGATTAAGATCACCCACATATAGCCATCATTAGTTGATATTTATGAATCTCATCGGTAAACGGATCTTGGTGAGAGATTCATATAGATCATGGTCCAGTCATATATGATCACATCATACAAGGTGCATTCATTCTCATATCTTATTTGAATGATTCAGGATAGAATCACCGTACATTACGGAATGGACCGCAGCTATAGATTAACCATAAATAAAGTACCCAGCTTTATTTGCTATATATGAACTCTTTAGATTACATGTCTCTTACTATATTCATCCGTATATGACACTCATATACACAGTTTGAGATTACATCCGGCAATCTTGGATGTTAAATATATGCACAAGTTATAAAATAAACAACACAACAAGAATGAATTGAACTTTTCCTTTTATTTATTTCATAAATCCATTTACAAATTACATCTTTAGGGCATAAACCCCAACAATTGTTCCTCCAGAACAATCAAAGCAAAGAGCAACTAAATAAATTATCTGCCCATAAGCTTATGAACCTTTGAAATGTATTGTTATCAAAATCCTAATGTAAACAAAACTCGAGTTATGAATAAATCCACTTTCTTTAAATCAACTCTATAAGAGTTTGATATATCTCAACAAAGATACAAGTATAATGAAATTAAGAAAATTTCTATACAAGTCTATGAAGTGGCTAAATCCATTGATATGAAAGAAATCTTAATAGAGATACAAGAATATAGAAATTGAGAGAAATTCTATAAATCATACAAGTCTATGACAATCCATTAAAATGGAAGTGATCTTAACAGAGATACAAGAGTATATAAATTGAGAAGATTTCTATCAATCATATGAGAGAAATGTGGAATCATTATGAAACAATCATTGATTATGTATTTTTATACACAGTAGAGCTACTGAAATTATAAATGAGAATTATATATCAGTGATTGTAGACAAATGCATGATTGATATAAAAGAAAAGAAGCAGTTCAAGAAGAATTGACTTCATAAGCAAAACACAAAGAATTTTGACCAATAGTATCCCAGACACCCGGAGATGTCAAACTAATTGGATACTAATAAGTCTTTATACATAAACATAATGAGAAAAATGAGATCATGGGATTTGTGTCACGACTCGTAGTACAAAATTTCTCATAGAAACTTGGTATTTAAAGTATTAAATATCATTAGGTTCTGAATTTTTGATAAATTTGGCTGCCTTTAAAAGGCTTGAAATACGTCTTCTAGATGTAATAATCATTTATCTATATGATTCACTCAATGGGATATTTATAATCCATGAAGGATTTAAAATGCTAGAAGCATTCTAGCATTTTAAATCGAGATCTCATAATCTATATTTGATGAACATATAAAAATCCTTATATGGATTAAAAACAATATGAATGGATTTAGTATAACCGTCTCAGTTAATATCTGATAAGATAAGGTGATAAGATAAGGATATAATAAATCATATTATATACTCATGTGTCTTTATAAAGAAATGAGATATAAAATATTGTCTCGATCTGAAGATCGAGTATAGATCAAATGGAATACTTGTCTATCAATCAGAATATATTGAAAAAATTATGAAAAGATTCCATATTGTTATTAATACATAAAGCAAGTCTTTGCTTATACTCCATTCAATCATTTATGATTTTATTTCATGAAATAAACATCTATATGCCTCAGCTTAGCAATTAAGAAGGTTGCTTCAAAATAATTCTTATCAAGGGAGCGTCCCATCAAAGGAAGCATATTAAATGAAATATATTAGTTATATTAGGGCATATGTGCATTGTATTTTTTTTCTTTCCAATCAGGTTTTTATCCCATTAGGTTTTCCAGATAAAGGTTTTTAATGAGACAATTCTCTAAGCATACCCGAAAATCATTTGATTCATAATGATTATCATAAATATTACATTAATCCAGTTAATCATCGTATATATATTGTCTTGATCAAGAAGATCATTGTAAATATTACTTTGATCTTGCTAATCATCGTATATATGTTACATTGATTCAGAAGATCATCATAATATTACTTTGATCCGGCAGATCAATGAATCTCATCGCTATGAATCCCACTGGGTTTTTCCTAGTAAAGTATAAATATGAGAACATTTTTGAAGAAAACAATAATTCTGGACATATGTGCACTATACTCTTTTTCCCTTTGATCAGGTTTTATCCCACTGAGTTTTCCTGATAAGATTTTTAATGAGATAGTTTTGAGAACGTCCAACACCACAAGATCTAGAAGATCGTTGAATATTGTTCTCGATTTTTTTTTGTCCCATTAGGTTTAACCTAGCAAATTAAAAATACAAGTGGTGGGCATTCCAAGGGGAAATGTTGTAATTGGCTTCACCACCGACTTCTATTGTTGACTTCGGTTGTTATCATCATCAACTCCCACTTGCATTTCATCATTGCTTGCTTTCATCATCACGGATCACTTGCCTCTTCAACATGTTCCTCTTCTCAACATGGCTTCATCATTACAAAGACAAGTGGGCAATTTGTGAGCCTATATATATATGAATCATTAATAATTCTCCTATCAATACCATCCGAGCTTTATTATATCAGGACATTCAACCACAACCACACATTTACAGTGGGCCCACATCTCCACATTAATAATACTCACACCCATACCCAATGTGTGGCTATGGTTGAACGTCCTTACCTCTTTTATCATGACCGTCCTTACTAGAGAACCATCCTATGAACCATTTCTTTGTAAAATATTGATTGCTGCAATGTCAATATAGAGTAGTCGAAGCTCTCTCAATATATCAATATCAAATCATAAGTTCTCTCTCTCATGTCTCTCACTCTATCTCTCATCTCATATATTTCATTTGTTCTTCATTTATTACAACAATTTATATATATATATATATATACGGAAATTCTATTGTCAGTTCGAATTGATATAAGATATATCAGTTCCTTGCATGTGGACCATTGGATTTAAATGTTTTGATTTGACTGTATTCACTTGTCAAAGCATCTTTTAAATCCAATGGTCCACATGCAAGGAACTGATATATCTTATATCAGTACAAACTGATAATATAAAGACTGAATATATATATATATATATATATATATATAAATTTTCACATGAGTGCGCACTCATGTATTTTATATGAGTCCATTGAATGTGAACCATTGAATTCAATTAATTTAACTTAGACTGGGTCAAAGTAATTGAATCTAATGGTTCATATTCAAAACACTCATGTATTTACAGCACTAATATATATCCAAATTTTATAATTTTTGTTGTTGATAAAATCCAAAGTTCACAACTATACATGCGAGGTAGACATGATCGTGGTTTGGTTCCAATTGTAGAACAATAAGATCTAAAATTGGATCGAAATTGGAAATTTAGTTTCAAAACTGTAACCGGACAGTGAACCGCTATTTCGATTCCCAGTCGCCAAAACAGTGCCCAAATCGCTGGTTTTGAAGCATATTGGGTTAGACATGACCACTTTTCGAACCTAACCGTGGAACTGAACCGTAACCGTGTGAAATGAACCGTAACCGTATGAAATGAACCGTAACCGTAACCGTAACCGAAATCGGACTATGGAACCGGTTCCGAAACCGTGGGGACAAAGGTTCGGTTTCGGTCTTAAAAAACCTCTCAGGAACCGGCAGTTCGGTTCCGGTTCTATTTTTTTTTTTTTTTTTTTTTAATTTTCTTAAGTAAAAATGTAAAAAAAAAGAACCGAACCATCGGAACTGACGGAACCGAACCGAAACCGACGGAACCTGAACTGAAATCGAAATCAAAACTGAAACCACTGATCTACTATTTCGGTTCCAGTTCTGGCTCCGTTAGAAACCAGAACTTACTGTTCCGAACCGAAACCGGAATCGAAACCGTAACCGACCAGAACCGTGGGCATGTCTATATTGGGTTGGTTATGATGCAAGTTTTGTTGGAGTTTGATGTCTTTTTTGTGGGGTTGGTGTAATGAGTTAATTAGATGGAATTGGTTTAATGATGGATATTTATGCATGGATGGTGAAAGAAAGACGGTGACTATGATTGCTAAGTTAATAATTCCATTCTATCAGTCTCCATGGACTAATAAAGCCTTTATTACTATAGGAACAAAACTTTTTGGTTCAGTTTAGTGAATGAAATTGAATTGGATTATTTCATGAGATTAAATTGGATTGAACGGAACTTGACTAAATTAATATTATACCGTGTTTTAAAAAATATGGAACTTGATTGAATTAACACCATGTTTTGCTTGGTGAAACATGAGATTAGATTAAATATAATAATATTTTTAATTTGATAAATAATAAATTATTGAAATATGCATTTGAAAAAAATTAAATGTTTTAATTTATATATTATTAAAGTAAAAATATCAAAAATATTTTAAAAATATATACTAATATTATTTTTAAATAAATTTAAATTCTATAATTTGTTTATTTAATAAAATATATTTAAAAAAAGAAGAAGAGAGGATATATATGTGGGATTACAATATGCCCAACGAATTTAGGTTTTTCAATCCCGTTGAAAAGAATTAGGATTGAAATAGTCGTTGTCCTTAATAATCCAATGAAAATTGAATAACAAATTATTGAAATAATTGTTTCAACAAAATAAATATTTTAATTTATATATTATAAATTAATAATGTTCAAAATTAATTTTAAATAAAATTAAAAATTTATATAAATTTTATAATCAATTTATTATTAAATCATTTAAAAAAACTAGAATCTGTTTTATAAAATTTTCTCTCATGAGCACGCAACTGTAAGCATATTTTAAGCATATTAATACACTTTATCATACTTTTAATATGTGAACAACACAACATCAATCATAATAATACACATGACACAAGTATGATAATATATATTAGTATGTTTAAGATATGTTCAGAGGACGTGCTCATGAGATTTTTTTTTTTTTTTTTTAAATAGTCCATAGTTGAGATATGTTGAAAGAGAGAGAAATGGTGGGTTGGTGATGTAGAATAGAGAGATGAATTAAATAAGGTGGGCCCATGTGTAAATACTCCATGGACTATTATACGGATATTATTACCCCATGAGGTGAACCATATTTGTAACTTTTCTACCTCTAGATTAGAAACGGTCGGTCTTCCTCTGAAAACCAAGTTTTCAAATAATTATCAATGCCTTTAATATTTTCGTTATTGGTTTGACCGTTAAACATTAAGGGTAATATTGTAATTGTGAAACTTCCAAAAAAGAGGTATTATTAGTTTCACCCCTGAGGTTTACCATTTTCGTAACTTTTCCTTATAAAGTTTCAAAAAATGGTTAGTCTTCTCCCTAAAAACCAAGTTATTCAAATATTTACTGCATGTCATTAGGATTTGACCGTAAAACACTAAGGGTAATATTGTAACTGTGCTACTTCTATTTTTTTTTCTAGAATTAAAAAAATAAAAATTAGTTTTCACCAAAAACAAAACCCAAATATTGAAATAACTGATTTTGAATCTACTCTCTATAATCCAAACAAGAAACAGATTCAAAACCCTAAACTGAAACCAATTTTTTTTTTTTAAAAATGAATTTATTCACCAGAAACTGAAAAATGAAAATCAATTGAAAAAAAAAAACAATGGCAGCAAATTTTGGTATTCAAGTTTAAATTAGGTTTTATTTTATTTTTTTAATTTTTAATGGTTTTTTATTACTGTTATTTTTAAGGTTTTATTATTGTTAATTCCGACTTTCCTTAAAAAAAAAACTAATTCTAATTATTTAAGATGGACGATAGAGATTGAATCTAAAGATGAACTAATGGTAATGAGTTTTTTTTTTTTTAATTTTGATTTATCTTTACAAAAATCAACATTATTATTAGGGTGTAAAAACATACTTTCTTTATTACTTTTAAAAAATCAACGTTATTAATACTTTAAAACCGTGAAAGTAATGAAGAAAGTACGTTTTTTTAAGTAGTACAATTACAATAATGCTCTTAGTGTTCCATGATCAAATCCTAATAACGGGGGTAAGTATTTGAAAAATTTGTTTGTTAGGGGAATAATTATTTTTAAAACTAGGGAATCTAAAGTTACAAATATAAACCCTAAAGGGAAACTAATAATATCCCTTTTTGAAAGTAGTACGGTTACAATTTTATCCTTGTGTTTCATGGTCAAACCACTCTGTGCCAGACATGGCCTTAGCTAACTTGAGCTGTTTGCAGGGCATTTTGAGCATTTTACACTAACTAAATACCGCTTCGGCGCTTCCCTTCCAAGGTTAATTTTTAAATTTTTAAATTTTTAAATTTTTAAATTTTTTTAACTTTTGCAACAATGGGTTTAGTTTTGTGATGAGTTTATGCTTAAATTTTATACTTGGGCCTTGTATGTTTTCAATGAAGTATCATGAGTATAAAAAATTGTAATGCATGCAACGTGTTTGAATAAATGTTTCCTAGAAATATTCTTGTTATGTTTTATGATTTTGTAGTGTTTTTTGTCTTTAAATGATGATTGTTGGATTAAAAATTTGTTTTCACGACTTTGACATGCTTGTATCGTGGATTATCATGTGAAATTTGGCTCCATCAAAAGGTTTTAATATGGTCGGTGAAGGAGAAAAAGTCTCCCTGGATATCAACTTCATTTCAGTGATACTCTGAGTTGTGTTATTTTCGCAAAATTACTCACTTTGCAAGTAGCACTAACAGCATTGCTGAACTTAACCTTTTGTTCTATTACTAAGATCTTGTTCAATGATTCTTCGCCAACGGCTTTCAAGTCTCTCGCGCCATTTCTCCTCTTCTTCTAGTAGCAGAAGCAAAGTTCCTATTCTCTACAAAAGCCCAGATTATGATAAATCAAGTGAGAATCGAAAAGACACCGTAACCCTCCAAGTTCTATCATGGGGCAGAGGCGCCTCAGGCCAGGTGGGTGGTGGCATTGAAGAAATGAGACTCTACCCAGCACCAGTTGCCAACCTTATATTATCTCAGTCATTTAATCTCTTCCAAACTTCAGGCCAATTTATCAACCATAATAATGAAAGTAATCTTGGTAGTGATAAAAATAATGAAGTTGGCATAGGCATATCTTGTGGGCTGTTTCATTCTGGTTTGGTTGTGGATGGTAAGTTGTGGGTTTGGGGCAAAGGAGATGGCGGCCGTCTTGGATTCGGCCATGAAAACTCTGCTTTTGTGCCTACTTTGAACCCTTATTTAGATGACCCTGTTTGCTGCACTACTCTGGGCGGAATGCATTCTGTGGCTCTAACCTCTCTGGGTCAGATTTTCACTTGGTCCGTGCTGAATCAACTCTACTCTCTACGTCCATAAACTTACAATTTTTTTATTGAGAGTAAAAATATGCAACAAAATGTCATTGAAGATTAAATCTGATGCCTATGCTACTTGTTAACAATGTGGTTCCATTACTTACTTTTAAAAAGACACTCACACACACAAGAAAAAAAATGTGCATCCAGATTTACCAGTTTCTTGACTTGAGCATGTTTTTGGTCTGATAATTTAATGGCCCTAGAATAAAAAATGAAGCTTGCAGGGGCTATGGTGGTTTTGGTGCACTCGGACATTCTGTCTATCATAGAGAGCTGTTCCCTAGATTGGTTGAAGGTGCTTGGAATGGGAAAATACGTCATATTGCTACCAGTGGGACGCATACTGCTGCTATCACTGAAACAGGTTTGTCATTCTTTTTGAATTTTTTTAGTTATTTGCGTTTTGCAGTAAAAATCAAGTGGATTTGTATGTAACAGATTGATTTGATGATGTAGTTTCACAGGCTATCAATAGCTACAAAAAATTTGGATTTTAAGGATTTGGTGAATTTGGTTTGCATCTGATAACCTTGAAAGAACTCTCTATTGAGACCACATTAATGCTAATTAAGTATAGTTTTAACTTTTAAATCTATTGATTAGGTCTCGTATTGTTTTGAAACTTACTTTTTGGTAAGAATTTTGTAGATGCAGTAGTGTGTATATATGATTTAAGAATTTTAGAGTTTTTTTTCCTCTGCTGTCATACTTGTGCAGTTAGAACTGACATGCCACATTCTTGTCTGCACTTTTACACTTCCACCCTACGCACCTGTTTTGGTGTAATTAGAAGCATTATTTTTTTCAAATAAAAAAAAAACTTCTGTTATATACTGTCACACTGTTAACATGTCTTGATTGTTGTAAGGTGGTTTACGTGCAGGCTGCATGACACTACCACTCCTGAATATTTAAGAGTTTTATTCTGCAACCGTTCAAATTTCCTCAAGTCGTACATTTAACGGGAATGGAAAAAAAATCAATTCTCATACTGATAGAATAAAATATAATGTAACATATTTTTCGAATTAGAACTTCTAATTTACTCATACCTGGATATCTTCCCAATGAACTGCTATTTGTGCTTGCTTGTTCTGTAACCCTGCTAAGAATTTAATCCATAAATATTCTGATCAAATCGTAGCATGATTATGTAATATTCTTTAATTTATTCCTTATAGTCGTACATGGATCTCCTTTTATTGTTTTTGAGTGGATTCAGATAGGGAAGAGGAGATTCAGAATAGTCACTCCACTCCATCTTCAAGCTATTTGTTTAGCTTGTCTCAAACTTGTTAACAAAACAAAAACCTTTTTTTTATATTTTTTTAATTTTTTTTTATCAAAGAATATTGTCAAATATCTGAAGCTGTCTGATATTCTGTTGGATGTAGGGGAACTTTATACATGGGGTCGAGATGAAGGGGATGGAAGATTGGGCCTTGGTCCTGGTCGAGGCCCAAATGAGGGAGGTGGACTTAGTATCCCCTCCCATGTCAAAGCATTACCTGTGCCTGTGGCTGCTGTTTCCTGTGGTGGCTTTTTCACAATGGTGCTGACAGAGGAAGGGCAACTATGGAATTGGGGAGGTATGTCATTTCTTTCATCTAAATTTTGTCTTATTGTTTTATGGCAGTTGAATTACTTTTGTTAATTTTGTTCTTGGAGAATCTCATGCCCAATTTTAGATAGGACTGTAATAGACTGAGGCTGCAAAACATGATGCTGTCCTTAAAGCAGTTGTGGCCTTGTTAAAACGACGATGTCTTTGTCATTGATTAATAGGTGAACTGGAGTAAAACTTGAAGTTGGTTAATCAGTTTTATATAACTATACTTTATCGATTATGTGCACTTGGTTTCGACAAACTTACTTCAGTTTAAGAGTGAATTGAATCTATGCACATGAAACAAAAGTATATATTGTTGTTTCATGGAAAGATCTTGTTAATTTGCAGAAATGTGACCTTTCTTTAAAAGAACATCTCCTATTTTTGATTTCATATATATATTTATATTTTAAATGTATAGGCTATATCTTATGCTGGTAAGGATCAACTAATTGGCCATCAAATAACTTCATCTTTGTTAAATATTCTGACCAACATTCCATCCATCTTTGTGTCAGTTTTTGTTGTTGTTGTTGTTGTTGCAAATAACGTCATATTATACATCTCGTCTTCTATACAGCAAATTCTAACTATGAGCTTGGGAGAGGTGATAAGGTTGGTGGTTGGAAACCCAAACCAGTACCTAGTCTGGAGGATGTTTGCATCACTCAGATAGCATGTGGTGGCTATCACTCTCTTGCATTAACTGGTAAAGCAACTGTGAAATTTGACTGCAGTGACCATACTTTTTATTGTAATTTTATCTATTGTCTTTGATCTTCACTTTCACCTTTTATTCAAGTACTTTTATTCACCATGATGTATAATTTCAGATGAAGGCAAAGTTCTTTCGTGGGGCTATGGTGGACATGGTCAGTTGGGTCATTCTTCTACCCAAAATCAGCAATTACCTGTAATGATAGAGGCTTTAGCTGATGTTCGTGTAATCTATATTGCTTGTGGAGGCTCATCTTCTGCAGCCATAACTGGTAAGACAAGTATCACATCTTCTCATAATGAGATAGAAGTGAGCAGAAAAGATATATGAAGATTATTTATCAAAGATTTAAATGAGTTAATTTTAACTGCAAGTATCAGTTTCAAGAAGTCATTCTTGGTTGCTGATTGAGCTGAAATCCTAATTTATATGTATTCTTGTTCAGTTGTTCTGATATGATTTTTGGTTTCAGGAACCTTTGTTAGGTTGTAATTTTTTATCATAGGTAACAGAGAATACATGTTTTGTAGTAAACCTTTTGTTAATATAATCCGCATAGTCTGATTGTACGAAGGCCACAACATGTCCAGACTAGTTCTACTAAAGCGATTTCAAATTGCTTATTGCTTATCTCTGGAATAGGATATCTAGATCTACCATATCTCTTAAGTACCTGAAATTCATTTAACTGCAGGCTAGTTATTATTTGCAGTAATACCATGTGCTCAAAACAATGTTAAAGACACTATGGTATCCATTATATCTCCTCCACCTTGGCAACTCTAGAAAAATATTATTTAAGATAATTGAAAGTGGCTATTTAGAGAAGCTAGAGGAGTAGCAACTGATTTCACATTACTCATGTCGAACTTCTCCAGCCTCTTTTGGACCTAATTATTCTTTGACACCCAAAGTTTACTTCCTTTCTAGTCCTATTGTTGATAATATTTTTAATGGTGCCTAGATCCTTTATATCGGAATCCTTTGTGTTATGGACATTGTTAGAGAGTGGGGTTTTTCCCTAATAGTTTAATTGTTTAAGCTTTTGGGTCTAAGGGTTAATGACATAGTATGAGGGTTAGACTTACCAAGAGTGCATTGGTTTGAGTTCCCCACGTAATTAATAATTATATTTGAATTTGTATTATGAATTTGTTGTCTTTGTGTTTGAGCTTGAGCCAGTGTTCTAGTAATCGGGCGGTGGCCCGGCGTCTAGCGCCTAGGGTGCGGAGTTTATTTTAGTTTTTACTTTAAACTTTTAAATTATGTTAAAGGTCTGTGACGAGGTACATTATTACAACAGGGATAAAATAGGTTTTCATTAATGACGAATTACAGATTCAGTCAAATCATTTGTAAAGGCAAAAGGCAGTTGGTTTTGTTTGAGCGAAATGTTCCAGAAAATATTATATATAAGTCCATGTGCTGGTCCATACATTATGTGGTAAAGTATTATAATGTGTATGAGCTCAAACAAATTTAAGGGCAGGTGGATCCAGCCAAAGAATCCCTATATATCTCTATTTGATTGTAATTTTTGCTGGTCAGCAAAATCTAATCTCTACTCATTTATTTCAAAGTTTCAATGTTATTTAAGGGTTGGAAATTTTCAAGTTGTTGTTGCTTGGTTGCTAAACTTGGTACTTAAATTTTGTTGTCCTATAATTGCTTAGTCAACAGCTGATGTTGATTAAATGATTTTACACAGATAAAGGGAAATTGTATATGTGGGGAAACGCCAAAGATTCTCAGTTGGGGGTTCCCGGGCTGCCTGAGATACAACCGTGTCCTGTTGAAGTCAAGTTCTTAATGGAGGATGATGGACTGGGTGCGCACAAAGTGCTATCTGTTGCAGTTGGTGCATCTCATTCCATGTGTTTGGTTTCGAGGTCATCTTGTTAAAGATGTTCTCTCACTTAAACGTGTTTACTCAGCATATATGTTATGATTGAGTTTGACTATTTTATGGGATTAGATTGGATTGAGATTACACCGGATTGAATATGATTAAATACAGTGTTGATTTAACATGAGATATGATTAAAATAATATAATTTTATGTTTGGAATGACCTGAGATTGAATTAAAAATAATTTAATGAATTGTTTATTATATACTTGAATTATAATTAAATTAAATAATTTTTAAATATTATTACTGCCTTAAATAATTTTTAAATCTTTTGAAATGCATTGCTCCTGATTTTTTTTTATAATTATTTTTGAGGAATTTAAAATGAATTAGCTTATGGTAGTTTCTTCCTATTGTAAAATAATTTTGAAATATCATGTGTTGATGTGTTTTGATTATATGAGAGAACAGACTTCAAATACTAAACATGGTCTTCTACTTTTCGAACCCGCATTGCAAGTTGTAACAACTCATTATTCTCATATGAATTTTTATTGTAAAAAAAAAAGAAATTAGACACAAGGAAAAAAATACTTTCCATTGAGAGTTTGAAACGAAGCTTTACTCAGGCCTGAGAATGACATTTGAAGGTGCCATTGGTGCACTAGAAGAAAAAAAATTGAAAGAGAAGATCGAGGTTGAGATATGTTGAAACAGAAAGAGAAACGGTGGGTTAGTGGTGTTGGTGATGTAAAACTGTAAAAGAGAGATATTAATTAAAGGGATATTATTAAAATCCCCCTCTAGTTTGGGTTTTTAATCAAAAATCATCCTTTGGTTTCATTTATGGCCAGAAACCACCCCGTTTTTTAATTTATTAGTCAAAAACCATCCACCTTTTTATTTTATTAGTCAAAAACCACCCTACCAATAACATTTCTAACCAAATATACCATTTTACCCCTATATTCAAACAATATTAAATAATTTTAAATAAAATAAAACAATTATTTGATAAGAAACTAATATTAAAAAAATCAAATACATTATTTTATCCACAATATATTAATTAAAACAATAAAAAATAATTTTCTCTTTTTCTCCATTCTCTGTCCTCTCTCTCCTCCGAAATTCCAATCAAATACATCTATTTTTCCTTCGAAATTCCAATCAACAGCCACGCCACCTAACGACCAAACCTATACCACAACAAAATACCTAGCCACCATCCCACCCGCAACGAGAGAGAGAGAGAGGATAGAAAATAGGAGAGAGAAAAAGAATAATTTTATATATTTTTGTTAATTAATATTTTTAATTTAATATTATTTGTTTTTTTTTAAAGTATGAATGTAGGGGTAACATGGTATATTTGGTTAGAAATGTTAATTGTAGGGTGGTTTTGTCCATAAATGAAACTAGAGGGTAATTTTGATCAGAAACCCAAACTAGAGGGGTTTTTTTTTAATAATATCCCTCAATTAAATATTGTGAGCCCAGGTTTAATAGACTTGCGACTAATAAGGATAGAGGGGAGGTGGTATTATTATATCATATCAACATGACACTATTTTGCTTTTGGGATTAGTAATCTCATATTTTAAAACAATACTAAATATTAGATAAGAACTAAAATTGTCCTATTCTATTTCAATCCGATGTGCCAAACATGACCATAAATGTTTAACAAACAACTTTATAATTCCACAACAGAGCTTAAATATAGATTAAAATGGTGTTGTTATGTAGAATTTTGAGAATAAAAATCGCAAATGAGAAATATACCGAAGCATCATTTGGAAGGTGGATTTGTATATAACCGAGGTTTCTGATTTTACTGTTTTTTGACATCCTCCATTTTCAGTTCTTGTTGATCTCTTTGACTAGTCTATAATAATTTTTTTTTCTCGCAACCACTTTGACTCATATAAGAGTTGGGACCAGGAGCTCTTGTATCTTGATGCAGTGATTTTTTATCTTCTTTTTGTGAGAAGATACATGAAGCATGGTGTGAATTAATTAGTTTCATTTTCTAATTGTAAATTGTGTGTTCCTAAAGATTAGGGACTAAGTGCTAGACAATCCCTAAATTTAAGGATTTAGCCTTACAAAGAGTTAGAATTTTTTTAGTTTCTAGAGAAAGCTGTATTTAAAACCTAGAGGCCTGTATCAATGTAATTAAGTTCTTTTCTTTATAATATTCAAAATTCAATCCCCGCTTTCATATTCTTTTTTTTTTGCCTTTATTGCCATCTTCTTATCCAGCCTTTATTGCTAGCTACTGCCTACATTCTTCATAGTTGTTATTGTTTCCACAGCTTGGTCTTAAGCATCCAAAGTCCTTGGTTTAGTGCTCAACCTAACCCTAACTATGTCCGAGACAACCGAAAATCATGATGCCACCACAACTGCTCAATCAGAGGAGATAACAACCGGTGGCAATGGTTGTCACATACTTAGAGAATTACAAAATCTCCAAGCTGCATACAGATTGTATGCGAAAAATTATTTGAATTGTCGTAGATGGTCTGTTCTTTTTCTAAAGGGGAATGGTAAATTGAGTCATCTTCTTGTTGTCGGGCCTTCTAAAAGAAATCCCAAGTTTGAGGAATGGGATGAGAAGGACTCCATGTTTATGTCATGGCTGTAGAACTCTATGATGCCATAAATAAGTGATACTTGCATGTTCTTGACTACTGCCAAATACATTTGGGAATCCATTTGGCAGACATACCCTAAGGTGAAAGATGCTACCCATGTTTATGAGATCAAAGTCAAGACCTCAGCTATGAATGAAGGGAGTAAGTCTGTCACAAACTATGCAAACCATTTAAAAAATCTTTAGTAGGAGTTAGATCAATATCGATGCATAGAGATGAAATGCAGTGAAGATTCAACGATTTTAACGAAGTTTATTGAAAAAGACCAGGTTTACGACTTTTTCGCTAGTCTTAATGCTGAATTTGATCAAGTCAAAATTCATATCTTGGGAAGGGAGGAGTTGTCATCTTTGAATGAGACTCTTGCTATGGTTAAGGCAGATGAGAGTTGAAGAAATATGATGCTTGAACTAACCATACCCGAAGGATCCGCTCTGGTGTCTATAGGTGGAAAACCTTGCATCCTCGAATCTATTTGATTTACTTATTGCAAGAAACCGAGACACAATAAGGAGTGCTGTTGGAAACTGATTGGGAAACCCTCAACATCAAGCCAAGAATGGGGTTATAAAGAAGGCCAACCTAGGAATCAGGGACAAACCAACTTGACTATAGCTCAACCAAGTCAAGAACTCATTTGGGATCATGGAGAATTCAACCGTGAAGATATCGAAAGGTTGAGAAACCTATTGAGATCCCTAAAAAACCAACTAGTGGCTGCTTCTTGGCACACTCAGATAAGTTATCTAGTTCTTATGGATTAAATGTCTTGGATAAGTCTATTAAGAGTTCTTGAGTCATTAAGTCTGGAGCTACCGGTCACATGACACATTCCTCACACAAGTTTATCACTAATAACCCTTGTCCTAGTAATAAAAAAAATTGTTGTAGCTGATCGTTCCCTTACTACTGTGGCAGGTATAGGGGATATTCAAATCAGTCATTCATTTACTCTGTCAAATGTCCCCTACGTTTCTAAACTGTCCACCAGTCTTGTCTATTTAGAAACTCACTCAATATATGAATTGCAATGTGATTTTCTCTCTCTTATTTTGTGTTTCAAGATCAGGGTTTAGAGGGGAGGATTGACCTTTTCACAAAAATAATGAATTATTCTTGTCAGTTATCTCTTAAACCTCTCTTCACAAAGACTAGATATGCTTCATCATTTTGGTCTTGGTAATTTTTTTTGGCACTCTCAAAATTATGATTCCCTTTTTATTTAAAAATTTGAATATTGAAAATTTTCATTGTTACAGTTACGAACTCGCAAAACATAGACGTGTGTCATTTCAATTAGCAAAAATATAAGTTTTGTCCCTTTCAATTTAGTACATAGTTATATATGGAGTTCCTCAACGGTCCCTAATATTTTGGGTGTAATGTGATTTGTGTCTTTTATTGATGATTGCACTAGAGTTAAGTACTTAGATTTTTTTTTTTTTACTTAAACACAAGTCTGATGTGAGCAGTGTGATACATAATTTTCATAACATGATTCAAACTCAATTTGGGGTAAAAATTAAAAGGTTTCGATCGGATAATATTTCAAACTCAATTTGGGGTAAAAATTAAAAGGTTTCGATCGGATAATATTAGAGATTATTTCGATCAAATAATGTTAGAGATTATTTCAATCAAATACTTTATGTGCCGATTTTATACTTTATGTGACGACGACGTGAGTGAAGGTTGAAGAGGACAATTGGGTTCAAGATGACGATGACGTCTTAACGGAAGCAGCAGAACGCTAGATTGAAGCCGTCGCCGACGACCCTATGACAACGATGCCAACTCTATTTGGCTTCTAAGAAAGTTCAAGAAATTGAAGGTTATTGTTCCTTCAATTTGAGTTTTTTTACTTATTGATTTGTGCTCTGTAAAGTCAGTTTTGCTTTTGCTTTTGACCCCCCACGACAATTTGTTTTGCGTTTTCTTTAATTTGTTAAGTTTCAAAAATCCCTAAATCCAAGTCTCAAATATTTCTCTTAACGATAAGTTTCGAATCATTGAAGAAATATTGTTGACAGGGTAAACACAAGGCGTTGTTTATTTGATAGATATAGGGAAATTTGGAATTTTGAGATAGTCATGTGAATTTGTGAGAGGATTGCTTTATCAGGGTCACCTTAATGCATGCCAAATTTTGAATAAAGTAATGCAAAATTCTGAGTGACTGATTCTCACTATTGTTTGTGGGCCACCTTAATGCATTCCAAATTTTGAATAAAGTAATACAAAATTTTGTGTGACTGATTCTCACTATTGTTTGTGGTTATAAGTATAAGAAAATTCATTTGCTTTTCTAAAGGTTGAATTTTATGTTTTGCCATTTTGATTTTGAGTAGAATGTACACCACACGTTTTCTTGATAGTTCTTCATCTTGTGTAAGAATGCTCCAAATACCTTTGATTTTCCTTTAATTTTCCTTTAACTTGCACATGGCAATAAACAATTGAATATAAATAGTATAAAATTATCAAAGAGAGCAAGAGAAAAGCAAAATTAAGTACTTTTTTTTTATTCAAATGTTTTCTTGAAATGAAGATATGATCATGGTCCATGACTTGTACTGAGGAATATGGGTGGCTGTTTCAGCGTGTGGTGTTGAGGCAGTCAGAAAGTTCTAGTTTTTCTTCTTAACTCCCATTAAGAGTTATCCTAGCCATCTCGAATGGCATGTAAATTACTTGCGTCTGCTATTTGCATTTGTTTGCATAGAGTTCATGTCGTAAAGGTTAAATTACTTGCATCATTAAGACTGACTTTTGTTTATTGATTCTACTGCTATGATGCACGGATACTCTTGTATAATATTGTGTAATACCTACAATTTATGTCTAGTGAACAACATAATGTTTGTCTATTTTGCTTTCTTTTTTTTCTAATATAATTGAGTTTGTTTTGACCATTACTTTGACTATGTTCTAGGTATGCTGGTGTGGTTTTGGTGAAATTTCTTAATCACTTTTCTGTGTCATACAAATGGAATTGTTGATCAACTACTACACATCAACACATCAGGTGAGCTGAGCAAAATTTGATTACTGAAAGTTGATAATTGATATTCATGTTCCCTAGAACCTTGTTCCTTTGATGTAGAATTCTCCCTTAAATATCACATGTTTGATGTATTGCTTTTCTTTTTTCTCTCAGCTCCCTATGTGACACAGAACAAGATGCACCTCTATTAAACATGACATTAGAATTGATTAGTTTGTCATATAGAGAGAGAAGTAATTAAAAAATAAAATTATATCTGAGCTTTGACATGCTTGTATTGCATTGTGTTGTATCAGGTCTGACAGAATTGCATTAGCTGTGGAGTTTGCATGGAGAAGTACTTTTTCACAAAATGCAAATTCTTCGATGATAAGGTGAGTTTCAAGCAATGTTCTTTTTAGTTATCTCAATCTTGTTTTTTAAATCAGTACAATTTTGAAAAAATAAAAACACTAGTTACACAAATTCATAAGGATTTCAATGTTTTGGTTTGATTTCCCCCTGTGATTGTGAGGAGAGGTGTATTATAGTGAAAGCAGTGTGAATTGGGTTTGAGTTGCTTTGGACTTGTTTTTATTCTGTTTTCGTAGGAAATAGTTGGAAGCTAGGAAGGTTGAATTCCCAACATCGTTAGAAGTTTCCAACTGCATTAGGAATTCCCAATAGAGTTGCCAACTAAGTTAGGAACTCCCAACAACGTTAGAAATTCCCAACAGCGTTGGGATTCCTAACGATGTTGGGAATTCCTAACACAGTTAGAAATTTTAATTTTTGACTATCATCATTGAATCGAATATGAAATAAAGTTGTGCCTCTTGAGCTGGAATGTGTTCAGTAAGATCATTTGTATTTTTTAATGTTGTTTTGTTACATTTCAGGAAAATAAAATGGAAGAAGAGGTTGTTTTGGTGTGTGGAGCGATGTCAGCTTGTGCCGCAACAGAAATCAAGTGATTGTGGATGTTTTGTCATCAAGTTTTTTGAGCATTTGGTACATGGTGAATCTATCGATTTGGTCTAACCTGATAAAGTCAAGTATTTCATGTGTAGATTTTTGTATGAATTGAATGTATCAAAATGAATTAAATGGTGCAGATTTTTTATATTAAAATTGTGCAGATTTCGAGATTTCCATCTTAATAAAAGTGCAGATTTTTGTATGAATCTAATATAACTGTTATGATTTAAATTATGCAGATTTTTACAGTTTTTTATCCATTTACAGTATTTGAGAAATCTAAACATTACACAACACTGTCAACATTACACATTCCACGAAATCCATTTAACATTACATACAAAATGTAATAATGTAATAATGTATTAATGTACCAACCAATATTGTCACTATTAAACATAACTTCCAGTAAATATATATAAAATGTAGCAATATTTTTAATATAATACACTTCCAATATTGTTTTGAATAATACAAAAACAGCATATCGTATCATTCAGGTATCTATAAATAAACACACATCATTATTAGATAGTTTAAATAGATAAATTTTAGGAAATAGTTACTATTTTAACAAAATTAAATAGCAAAACTCAACAACATATTTATCATCCCTCTTGGGTTTCCAATTTAATCGGACAAAGAGATTGATGCTTTACATTTTTACCTATTATGTCCTAATTGAACTACAAAGGGATTGGTGCCTTACATTTTTGCCTTACAAAGGGGTTGATGCCTTACATCTTGCCTTTCTAGATTGAAACTTGAACTTTTCATCACTATCACTTCATTCTCCATCATATAAAGCAACAATCTGAACTTTATCCATGCAACCCACCTTTCAAATGAATAAGAAATTAATGATTAAATTCCTAAACAAATATTGAATGGTGAATGGTACAATGATTTCAAAATATATTCTAAGTCTAAACTGTGTTGGGAATTTCCAACTGCATTAGGAATTCCAAACCGTTAGGAATTCCAAACAGAGTTGGGAATTCCAAACGCAGTTGAGAATTCCAAACGCAGTTGAGAATTCCTAACGCAGTTAGGAATGCCCAACAACGTTGGGAATTCCCAACGCTGTTAGGAATGCCCAACAACGTTGGGAATTCCCAACGCTGTTAGGAAAAACTGTGTTGGACATTTTTTTTTAAAAAAATGCTACCAATTGTGTACATTCAATCAAACAATGAAAAATTAACCACACCAAAATCAAATTCACACAAGACCCATGCTTTATTATATTCATGTAAACTATTTTCAAAATATAAGCAATCCTAATGCATAAATTAATTTTTTTTTTTAAATCCAAACATGAAATAAACTATAAATTTATGTATAAAATCAAAATTGATCACACCAACATCAAATTCAATTAAGACCCATACTCTATTATATTGATGGAAACAATTTTCACAAAAATAAGCAACCCTAATGCACAAAGGAAAGTAAAAAAGAGATGAAAAATAGAAATATACTTTAGATTTATGTTTAAACTTTAAATTTATCAAAACAACATCAAATTGACACAAGACCTATGCTTTATTATGTAAATGTAATCTAATTCCACAACAAATTAACATAAATACAATTAAATCTGATATTCAACTAAAAAAATTCAAAAAAAAAAAACTCACCTCAAAGTTTGAATATGTTGTAGATGAATATTTTTGAGTTCCTCAATAGTGGAGAATGTTAATAATTAACAAAATTTTGAAATAAAGGAAGAGAGAACAAAAAATAAATAAATGTGAGAGAGGATAATGGGAGAGAAACCGAAATTGGGTGTTGTGGTGGAGAGAGATGTGGAAATAAGAAGAATAGTATGGTGTTGTGCTGGAAATAAGAGGAAAAGAATGGATATAGTTGTAAGTAAGAGTATAGTTGTACTTACACATCAAAAAGGAGTTAGTTTTATAATTTTTTCTAAAAGAGGTTAGTTATTGACTTGAGGTTAGTTTTCAATAAAACCCTTATATTTTTATATGTTTGGGGGAAATGAGAAAATCCCATTTCAATTTGGGGATGATTTTCATCCCCCCCCATGTTTCCTTAAAAAAAAAAAATCTCAAAGTGTGAGGATTTGAGACTCCGAGAAAAAGTGTGCATCTTTACTCTCAACTTTCTTTTCTAAATCCTAACAACCAAATGATTTATGATGATTTCTGTTATGGAATTAAATCAAAGCTAAATACTATCCTAACAAGGCTATTCTTCTTTCTTCTCTTGCTTTAAAATTAAGAGAAATTATCATTTTTGGTCCCTATAATTTGGTCGATAATGACGTTTTAAATTGTCTTTCCATTTTTCACTGGGTGAACCCTATGTTTTAAAAAACACATCAATTTAGTCCCTTAGTCGGTCAATCGTTAGTCAAACTTAACAATTTTAAGGGTATTTTAGTCTTTAACCATATAACATGCCACGTGTAAAAAAAAAAGGAAAATTATCATTTTGGTCCCTATGTTTTGGCCGACAATGACGTTTTTAACTATTTTTCCATTTTTCACTGGGTGATCCCTATGTTTTTTTAAAAAAACATCAATTTAGTCCCTTAATTGGTCAATCGTTAGTCAAACTTAACAATTTTAAAGATATTTTTATCTTTAACCATATAAAATTTCATGTGTCATATATATATATATAACACAAAATAATGTTTTAAATTAATTTTAATATTTAATTAAAAATAATTTTATTTTTATTTTTTAAAAAAAATATAATTTTAAAATCAACAATCAATATGGATCAAAACCTAAAAATTAAAATGAATCAAAATCCCCACCATTACACCAGTTACACAAAATTCACAAACAACATATTACACTAACTAGCAACCCAGAAAAAAAAAAATCATTGTCACCATCCCTACAAACCTAGGTTTGTGGTTGTGGTTGCCTGACTGGTTTGGAAATAGGGTTTTAATGGAGGCTTCAAGAGATCTTGAATCAAGAATTATAAATGTTTATTGAACAATTACTCCCACAATTGAAAAGAGATATTTCTTTTTTTATTATTATTTATGAATAATATGTAATTTGAACATCTATTTGTTGATGATGATTAAAGAAGAAAATGGAGATATGAAATTTTCTTTAATTGATGATGACGACTGTTTTGTTGTTTAATCAATAATGGAGATTTATCTCTCAGATATTTATTCTTAACATCAATAATTTTGTTGTTGTTTGAGTTTGGCTTTAATGATATAGGTTTGTGTTCATGATATCAATTAATGGAGATAATATAATGGTGAAGATCCATTTAAGAATTTTTTTTTATTTCCATCTAATATTATTTTTCTATTTTTTGTTTTTTTCCTTTTTCCTTTTTCGTTTTTCTTTTCTTTTCTTTTCTTTTTAAAAGAAAATAAATGACTAAAGTTAAAATAGTCATTCACCATTTTCTATTTGGGTTGACTGTTAAAAAACTGGTCAGAGGGACTAAATTGATGTGTTTTGAAAATATAGGGACAACCCAGTGAAAAATGGAAAAACAGTTAAAAATGTCACTGTCGGCCAAAATATAGGGATCAAAATGATAATTTCCCTATTTTATTTATAAAAAAAATGACTAAGGTTAAAATAGTCATTCATCATTTTCTGTTAGGGTTGACCGTTAAAAAACTGGTCAAAGGGATTAAATTGATGTGTTTTTAAAATTATAGGGACCATCCAATAAAAAATGAAAAGACAGTTAAAATATCATTGTCGACCAAAATATAGGGACTAAAATGATAATTTTCCTAAAATTAAACCAACGCTCAACCTAAGAAGGCTATTCTTCTTTCTTCTCTTGCTTTAAAATTAAACCAACACTCAACAGAGCTTCGGCTGTTTGGGGCTGTTTGGGTTGTTTGTTACCCTTTGCTAATGGGTCAAGTTTTGTCCAATTCCATCTAGAATCCCCACGTGTCAAACATGAGAAGATTGCAAATTCATTTTGTATTCAAAAGGTATACTATTATTACTTTTGTTTTTATCAAAAAAAAAAAAAAAGTCATCAGAAGAGACAATAAGATCGAATTGCCTTTTTTTGACCATTTAAAAGCACTTTCATCAATAAAGCACCTTCATCAATATTTGATTGTAAAAATAACACTTTTATGAATACGAAAAAGCAGTCCCATGCAAACAAATCAAACATAGTGATTAAAAACCTATCATATGATTAGATGAAGTTGGTGGTTCAGTAGTTGAGTGGCAACATATCATTCAACCGTAAGAGACGCCATTTGAAAGTGATCCCCTCTGAAATTGAAATCATCCTTTTCCATACCAAACGTTTGAGCTGCCATTGCCATCTGATCATCGCACCAACGATTGTAACTATCCGGGCTAAGCATCCTGATATTGATTCCTTTCCTCTTCGGCTGCCACAAAATTGTTGTGATCAGAGCTCTCCAATTTTAAAGGGAAACCAAATTCTTTCATTTTATTCATGCTGTCCTCGTCGAATCCTTGACTGCCAAAATATATGTCACTTTGAGAGCTCATATTTTCATCAGAAATTGTTTGGCAAGCTTTCTCCAGTAATTTCTCCATGTATTTTCCATGTGCATCAATTCTCCTTTGAAGCTGCCTCTCAACCTATTATTGACACAGTAAAAAAAAAGAAAAAAAAAGACCTTTGTTAAACCCCAATTGTAAATTAATTGTTTTCATTTTTCCTTCAAAATATGATTGAAACTGTACTACTTGTTATTAAAAACAAATAGTGGTAACATTTTATATCTTGAAATTAATGTACTTGCTTTAATTTACCTCTAATTTTTCATTTATTCTTCGCACTTTCATTTGTATTTCATGAGGTGCTTGAGCATGGTGAATGTTCCTGATAATAAAACATGGGAGAAGTTCCATAATTCTATAAAAAGTTACTATGTATATTTGATTATTAAATAATCAGTAAGTTAAGTAACTTACTGATCACTCAAGCTGCAACTTGGTATCCCAGATGTAGCAGCAGCAGCGTTTCTTTGAAGGTCTAGTACTGCTACAAAAAGCATTAATTGTATTAAAAGTGAGGTTGAATATATATATATATATATATATATATATTGTGTTGTATATATGTCTATATAAAACATTAGAAGGACGAATTGCAAATTTGATTATATACGTTGATGAAAAAGGTATATGTAATAAAAAGAAAAGAAAAAGAAGTGACCTTTTGGATTTTGCCTTGCTGCTGGCTGGTCCTTATAAAGATCCCTATTATGTAGTGACTGCTTTCCATGCCTAAATTTCTATTAACAAACAAGCGATTGATATGATGAGAAAAATGAAGCATATATCCTAATTTTATCTAATTGTGTTTAAGGAAATAATTAAGATGAAAGAAAGAATTGTCGAATAATTAACCTGAAGATGACTCTTGAGATGGTAAAGAGTGAGACCTTTGACACCCATAACTCTCATGATCGTCTTTGGGGTTGCCTCTGCATGTACATATCAAATAATTATTAAACAATATTCCGTTAATTAATATTTGAAGTAGTTAATTAATGAGAGAAGAGATGAGATGTAGTTACTATCTGGGCCTCCAAGGTGGGTAACAGCATCGACAAATCTCTGGTGGAGCTCGGCCGTCCATCGGAGGCGTGGCCTTGTATCTGTTGTCAGTAATGAAGAGTAGTCGTCTCCATTTAAGAATAATGCAGGCTGCCTTTCATTCATATTTTGATCGAAGAAACTCAAGAGCAAATGCAATAATAAGTTTATATTGATTGCTGGAGCTGGAATGCTGGCTGGTCAATTCTATTTCCATATATAGCGGCAGAGAAAAAACAAAACCCGCCCAACTTCTCCTTTTCCTAAATCATCTATCACTCTCCTTATCAGACACGGTACACCTCACTTTCCTTTCCTTTTCACTTTTCACACTGCTTTATAAAAAAAATGGTTCACATTTTTTTTTTTGAAGTATTATAAGTAGTTCTGTTACGATAGAACCGTTGGGAATTACGGTCCGGATATCTACTCACATAACGAGAAATAACTACCGTACACTATCATTTATGTTAAGAAGTGATATACAAATTGATTCACATTTGAATACTTGATATTAGTCATGTATCTTCATATGCTAATTTCTTTGTTATTTTATTAAAAATAATAATCATTTATCGATAATTAAGAGATATATTTGATATTTCCCCCTATGTAAGATATCTATTAATTTTTGCAATATCATAGAAAAGTTTTCCCATATATATATATATATGTTACCAAATGTATATAGTGAGATTTGAACTTTCCGTCGGGGAAGAATTGATTGTTGAAAATTCCATCAATATGGAAACCTACCTTAAATGGAAAATAAATTCCTTTATTAATCCTAGTTCAATGAGTTTCTTATATACTATGAATTAGTAATATTTTTTGTTTGGGCACATACGAAGTACATACAAATCATAATTTCTTTTTTATGTAATTTATTACTGGAGAACCATTTATGTGATGTCGAACTTTTGAGGTGGTTATGGTTAATATAATTATAAAAATTCATAAAAGTTTCGTGAAAATATAATTAACTGGTTAACTTATGATTAGATTTGAGTGGTATAGCTAGACGTTTGTACATTCTAATTAGAGGAAAACGCCAAATTTACAACTATAAATAATTAGGTAGAGACCTGAGAGCTATACATGGTTAGAAGTTGACCTATTTTTATTTTGTTTTATAAAGATTGCGATTATTGTCAAGTGCGGGACTCCTAATTGGAGTGGGGGAGGGAGCCATGACTCCATTCCTTACAAAAAAAAAAAAAACTTTAAAGTTTATTATAAAAACTTATAAAACTATTACAAAAATGTAAATCTTTTTCCATTTTTTTTTGGTTACAAATCACATTTTATTAGAGGTGGTTATGCACCTCTCTTCCACACCTAGTGGACAAGAGTTCGAGTACCACCATACATATTTTACAAGCATATGTAGGAGTTTTCTTCCAATTTGTGGGAGCAGCTTTCTCTCCGGATATGAGAGTTGTAGTCCATATATAACCTCTCCCCGATAGTGGGAGTAGTATTCCGGATCCTTCTTATAGAATTTGATTAATCTCATCAGGTTTTGACAGTAACATAATATTTCAAAAAAAAAAAATTGTTTTAATATAATCTTCCAAACTTGAATTTCTGACTCTTCCTCAGACTCCATACATTTTTTCGCAAGAGATCTTGACTCTATAAGACACTAAGACTACAACGTAATAGAGTTCAACTTGTAACGTTACATAGTCGGATCTCCGTAAAAAGAACGTCTCTTCACTCTTTCTATATCTATATCTCTTTATCTCTTTTATCTCAACATCAAGTATGTGAGTAGTAGGGTGGAACCAACAATTTTTGTATCAAGTGGCGTAGCACTAAAATAAATATTTGAGAGTAACGATTTTTTTTTTTTTTGGAAATTTAGAAAATATTCAATTTTTATGGGACAAAGTTTCAATTTTTTTTAAAAGGGGCATGGCCTCTATGGGATCCTCCTTGCCTTCTCCACTGGGCAAGTAGGATACAGTGGTATAGATACCGTATGTATTTCATATACACCCACAGCACGTATGAATTTTAACATTTATATTCGTTTACATACTCGTTTTACGATATTTATAGCCGGGTATCCACAACCATAAGCACCCATACTCTTAGTAAAGGGTTCCGTTTAAATGATTTGATTTATTTTTTTAACCAAAAAAAAATCAGTGATTGAGAATTCATAATAGATCTAATAAAGGGATTTGAATTCATTTCAAACATGAGACGTATTTGAATTAATTCAAATAAGTAAAACTGTTGTTAATTATTAAAAAATTTCTTAGAAAACATTAATATACACATTTCATGATGAAATTACATCGATTTTATAAATTTTGTTATGAACTTTTTCGTGAATAATAAATTTAATGAAATGAAATATACTTATGAATAAAATTTGAGAATTTTTCAAGTACTATAACTATTTATCTCGAATTTTAAAAATTGAAAGCTATCGAAAAAATGAGAGAAATATAGGATTTTTTTTTTAAAAAAATTATAATATTTTAAAAATTTTCAGATTTTATTCATATGTATATTTCATTTCATTAAATTTATTATCCATAAAAAAATTCAGATCAAAATTTATTAAAATTCTTACTGAAATTAAAATAAAAAATCATTGGCTTTAAAGTTTTTATATATGTATATAACATTTGGTTTACGGAATCCCGTAGAATTGTAACATCATTCAAAGGATTGAAATCGGTTGGCAAGCCTTGCTTGAGATTTTTTTATTTATTTAAAAAAAAACAAGATTCTTTATGCCCCAATTATTTGGCAAAAAGGTGATATTAATCACTTATATAACACAGTAACAGTTCACTTTCTATTGCTGGTAGTGTCTCTTCAAATATAAATTGTCATCCCATGATGGGATGACAATGACTTTGAATTCCTCATCATCTCCCTTATCATACATGTAATTAGAGATGTACATTTTTCCATGGGGTTATAATTTCTTGCATCTCCATCCCTAAATGGGAAAATGGAGAACTGAGGAAAACGAAAAAATAGAAAAAAAATGGAGAAAAACGGAGAAAAATAGAAAACGGGGGTTAGAGATGGATATACCTCCCAAAAAATTCCACATTCCTACTTTTTCCATATAGGAAAATGAGGGAATGTGGAAAGAGTCTGAAAGTGGAAATAGGGATGAGGGACCTATATCTATCCTCATTCGTCAAACGTGCATCTTTACACGTAAACCAATTATTGCATATCATTCCAATAAATTAATTAACCTGATCATCCACTTTCTCTTTACACTTTTAAGAAGCAAATTACCAAAAGCTCTTAGCTCTTGATTGGATTCTGATTTTTTATTAATCGTCAAATTATTTAAATCTCTTTTAGTTTTATGGGAAACTTCAATTTAGTCCTCACTTTGTCTGGTCAGAGATTCCTTATATACCATCCAACACGGCAACACCCAAGAGGACCTTAATTATGACATCCTATATTTAATTTCAATGAAATTTTATACAATTATTTTAATAAATGATATGAACAATGAAACGTTCTTTAAAAAATTAAAAAGTTTGAAAATGTGCAGTGTATATATTTTGTTACTTGATTCTTCGAAACGAATAACAGCAGTATTATGCATGTTTAATTAATTGTAGTTTGTGTTTATCTATCACCACCTCTTTATATACAGATCGAGTGATTGATTACATAAATAAAATGAAAAGTTTTGGAAGTTAGATTGAGCACTGAGCAGTGAGTTGTTGTGCAAAAGATAAAAAAATAATTATTAGCTAGTGCCTGTTACCCATTGATTTAATTTGGTCTAAAGTTATGTTAGCTTGGATTTGAAGCATCATCTAATCATCTTCATGTTTGGCTTTCTTCCAACTTTATCACCCAACAATTCTCATTGGACTAACATTGTATATTTTTTGTGAACTTTTCATTTCAACTGCCTTATAAAATGTATGTTTGGTTAGAAGATGTTCGAGTCCAAAATTAAATGACATTTGTTGGAATATGTTTTTCAATACTGTCTCTATTTTAATAATTTATGTTTAAAAAATATATATTATTTTAAATATATATTATGGTAAATGAAAAAAAAATACCTCCACAATAAGTTTTTTTTTTTTTTTTTGGTTTCAAAATCCTCCACCAATGGAGGAGGAACTGACAAATTGACGAACACATGTACACCGACGACGACGGTGGACACGTACACCGATTACGACCAAACACAATACCTACTTTTGATTTCTCTGAAAAAAATAAAGGATGTAACTTCCTTTGAAAACAAAGGGTTTCAAATTGGGGATTTGATGTTGGAGAAGATGAACATAACAGAAACAGAGAAGCACATAACAACAACCCATAAGACTAGAAAACCAATCACAAAGTCTCGGACACACAAACGCAAAGTCTTAGACAACATATAAAAGTCTCGAAAACAAATACAAAGTCTCAGACACACAAACACAAACTCTCGGACAGCATACGAAAAGTCACGAACAACATACAAAAGCCTCAGACACACAAACACAAAGTCTCGAACAACATACAAAAAGTCCCGGACACACAAACACAAAGTCTTGGACAACATACAAAAAGTCTTGGACACACAAACACAAGGTCTCGAACACACAAACACAAAGTCTCGGACAACATACGAAAAGTCTCAGACAACATACAAAAGTCTTGGACACAAACACAAAGTCTTAGACACACAAACACAAAGTCTCGGACAACATACAAAGGTCTCAGACAACATACAAAAAGTCTTAAACAACATACTAAAGTCTCGGACAACATACGAAAAGTTTTGAACAACATACAAAAGTCTCGGGCACACAAACACAAAGTCTCAGACAACATACGACAGTCTTGGACAACATACAAAAGTCTTGAAAACTGAGTTACTGTTCATCATCTTCCCCACTTAAAAATCTCAACCCTCAACAACTTTAACAATGGAAGATTCAAAACCAAAACCCAATGAGCTCAACCTCCAAATGCGTCTGCGTAACGCTGCTAAACTAATCCAGTGAAGATGCATCGATAATGTTATGGAGTTGATTTTGCTTGAGTTGAGAATAATTATACAGAGAAAACTAATAGAAAGTTAAAGTCAAAATAATAATTAAAAAATGTGTAAAGTAAAAACATTTTTAGAAATCACTTACTTTAGTGTATTTTAAACATAAGTTATTAAAATGGTATCTCTCGTACAACACCAACTCAAATAAGTGCCATAAACCCTTATTTCCTCGAAGATGTTCCTAGTAGCGTTGAGTCTCTTGTATAATTGGATGAATGGATGATGTCCAAAAAGTTTCGTAGCCTATTTTTTTCATATAAAAGGTGTTAATGCAAATAAAAATTAATAACAAAAAATTTAGTAGCGTTGTTTGGGTTGTTTCTGAAAAATAAACTTGACCTCAGCCAACTACTTTAAGCCAACCACCTTGCCACCCACTTCTAGAAACCGGCCATTGATATGGCTCCAACCACCTCCAACTCCCAGCTGCTTCCTAACCACATTTGACTTCATTGTTTTGCATTTATTTTGTTTGTAGTTTAGCTCATCTCATTTTCCTATATAAAGGGATGAATATTGTATTGAAAATGTGTGGAGTGGTGAATGAAATATAGAGAGATATAAGAAAAGCTTCTCCTTTTATTGTTTGTGTTCGAATTCTCTCTCAGAGGTGCACCACAAGTGACCTCAAACCATACCATCCCACCAACAGTGGTATCAGAGCTCAGAAGAACCAGAAACTCGAAGAACAGAGGTCGAAGTCGAATTCGTCCAGAACTCAAAGTGATCAGAATCAATTTTTGATCACATATAAGTGTTCTACACATCGTCAGGAGTTCAACAGTGAAAACTCCATTCAATTCGGAGCACCAGAGAGTCCTCACGCGTTGAAAGAATCTGGAGAGTGAACTCACGCGCCGTCCACGCGCAGCACCATCCCCGGGGCGTCACCAACACGCGCCGATCATATTCCTCGCCCGTTTAACAGGATTCGACCCGAAGTCCGATCCATCAGCCCGTACCAGATCCAACCCGGTATCCGGTTGCTGCTGGCCGACCTAGAATCCGACCCGAAGACCCGTCACTATTTAGGGGTTGCTGACGTCAATAATGGCGTTACAACTGCTGGAATATTCCGTCAGTCAAAGGAATATTCCGTTATCTTTGGTTGACTTTTCTGAAAAGTTTGACCGCTCGTTTCGGACTCCTCCGAACTCGTTTTTTGACAAACGCGGACTGGTTTCCAAGGTTTTGGACCATTCCGGACACAACAGTACACTCCTTTTTTTTTGCAAATTCGGATTCCAGATTTGTGATCTACGCATTTCAAGTCTCGATGGCCAACGGTAACGCACATGTTGTCATCTCGAAGCTCACCAAAGACAACTATGATAATTGGTGCATTCAAATGAGAGCTTTACTAGGCTCTCAAGATGTTATGGATATTGTGGAAGATGGATATACAGAAGCTGAATCCAAAGAAGCTGAAGGAACCATAACAGAAGCTCAAATATCGACTCTCAAAGCCGATGGAAAGAGGGATTGTAAAGCAAAGTCTATAATCTATCAAGGGCTAGACGAAGCAACGTTCGAGATCATAGCATCCGCTAAGTCGTCAAAAGATGTCTAGGACACCCTTCTCAAAACCTACAAAGGTGCTGACAAAGTGAAAAGGATACGTCTTCAAACTCTACGAGGTGAGTTCGAATCCTTAAGAATGAAATCTAGTGAATCTATTGCTGAGTTCTATACACGAGTTATGGTCATTGCGAAACAGCTAAGAAGAAATGGAGAAACTCTCACAGACATGAGAATTTCAGAGAAAATTTTACGATCATTAGATCCAAAGTTTGACTTCATAGTTGTGGCGCTGGAAGAAACAAAAGATCTGGAGATGATGTCTGTTGAAGAACTTGTGGGATCATTGCAAGCCCATGAGCAGAAAGTCACAAGAAGAAATGATGATAGAGTATTGGAGCAAGCTCTCCAGTCAACGCTCTCCCTCAATGAAAAAAGATATGAGCAAGGGGGAACCTCACAACAAGGAAGAGAACGAGGTAGATGATCTTGTGGAAGAGGTTCAGGAAATGCTGAAACCAGGAGTAGAGACAGAGGAGAAAGAGACGTAAACAGATGAGGACGTGGACAATAGAACTATGTCCCACGAGGAAGAGGAAGATGACGATGAAGAAGAGGCGGGTACAATAACCGTCCGAACATTGACAAAAGAAATGTTCAATGCTATAACAGCCACAAATATGGCCACTATAGCAACGAGTGCAGAAGTCCGCCAAATGAGGTAAATGAAAATTCTAACTTTAAAGAGAAAGAGCAAGTTGAAGAAGAATCGTTGATGTTGATGGCACACAACTCAACATATCAAAATCAAAATGTTTGGTTTCTTGATTCTGGAGCCAATAACCATATGACTGGCAGAAAAGACTTATTCACTGAACTTGATGAGAAAGTTCACGGAGAAATCTCATTTGGCGACCTCTCTAAAATCCCTGTCCAAGGAAGAGGAGATGTCATGATCAAGCAGAAGAATGGAGATCATGCTTTCATATCAAATGTCTATTATGTTCAGACATGAAAACAAACATCCTAAGTCTCGGACAACTCTTGGAGAAAGGCTACCATATTAGCCTTCAAAATATGCAACTCACCATCACAGATGCTCCAGGAAAGCTGGTTACCCGAGTCCAGATGACGAAGAATAGGATGTTCCCTATCGCAATTCATCATGATACACCAAGATGTTTGACAGCCATCATCAATGACAAAGACTGGTTATGGCATCTAAGGTATGGACATCTCAATTTTGAAAGTTTAAAGCAACTGAGAAGTAAGAAGATGGTGAAAGGATTGCCAAACATCCATCACCCAAATGAGATGTGTGAAAGCTGTGTTCTCAGTAAACAACACAGAAATAGCTTTGGAAATGAGGCAAATTGGAAAGCAACCATGCCACTTGAGCTCGTTCACACAGATGTGTGTGGTCCATTGACGCCAGTATCAAATGGACAGAATCAATACTTCCTCACCTTCATTGACGACTACAGCAGAAAGACTTGGGTTTATTTCCTAAAAAAGAAGTCTGAAGTATTTGATTACTTTAAAGAGTTCAAAACTCTTGTGGAGAAGCAAAGTGGCTACTATATCAAAACACTGAGATCAGATCAAGGTGGAGAATACACTGCAGGTGCTTTCCAGGAATTCCTTAAGCAACAAGGAATCAGACATCAGTTTACACCAGCTTATACTCCTCAGTTAAACGGTGTAGCTGAAAGGAAGAATCGAATAATCCTTAACATGGTCAGAAGCATGTTAAAGGATAAAAACATGCCTAAGAGTTTTTGGGCTGAAGCAGTCTTGTGTGCAGTATATCTACAAAACAGATGTCCTACGAAGAGTCTTGATACAAAGACACCGCAAGAAGCATGGAACACTCACAAACCAAGTGTGAGCCACCTTAGAATTTTTGGCTCCATTGCCTACATCAAGGTCCCAGAAGCAAGAAGAACGAAGCTTGAAGATAAAGGAGAAAAGTGTATCCTGGTTGGATACGGTGATAGAACTATGGGTTACCGGCTATACAACCCCATCATCAAGAAAGTGATCTTCAGAAGGGATGTCATTTTTGAAGAAAATGAATCCTGGAATTGAGATCAGAACAAAGCTTCCAGAAGTGCAGAGTTGATATCTGAAGAAGAGACAAGAGAAGTGGCTATAGAGCCACATATACCCAAAAATCAGCAGACTCCTCAACGTGGTTCCCATTCATCACAAAGGTATGATTCTCCATCATCGATTGAACGTGATTTTTCAGATATGATGCCTAGAGGGACACGTAACATAGAAGATCTGTATGAAAATACAAAACAGGTGGAAAAAGACATTACTTTGTATTGTCTGCTGATGACAAGTGATCCAGTTAGTTTTAAAGAGGCTAACCAAGAAGGAAAATGGAGAAGTGCAATGGATGAAGAGATTCGATCCATTGAAAAGAACAAGACATGGGAGTTGACTAATCTCCCAAAAGGCCGAAAAACCATCGGAGTAAAATGGGTCTACAAGACCAAAAGGAATGCGAAAGGAGAAGTCCAGAGATACAAGGCAAGACTTATAGCAAAAGGCTACAAACAGAAAGAAGGAGTTGATTACGGAGAAGTCTTTGCCCCGGTTGTCAGACTAGGGACCATCAGATTGCTAATATCATTAGCAGCTCAGAAGAGTTGGAAAATTTACCAACTTGACGTAAAATCAGCATTCCTGAATGGCTTTCTTGAAGAAGAAATCTATGTGGAACAACCACCTGGATATGTGCAGAAAGGAAATGAAGATAAAGTTTGCAGACTGAAGAAAGCTCTATATGGTTTGAAGCAAGCACCCCGTGCATGGAACATGAGGATTGATGATTACTTTCAAGAGAATGGATTCGAGAAATGTCCGTATGAGCATGCACTATATTTGAGGAAGGAGACTGATGGAAGCCTGTTATATGCATGCCTATATGTTGATGACTTGATCTTCACCGGCAACAATCCAACCATGTTTGAAGATTTCAAACGGAGAATGGTGAAAGAATTTGAGATGACTGACATTGGTCTAATGGCTCATTTTCTTGGTTTTGAAGTTGTGCAAAGCGAAAAAGGTATCTTCATCTCCCAGAGTATCTATGCAAAAGAAATTCTGAAGAGATTTGATATGGAAAAATGCAATCCTGTCACAACTCCAGTAGAAACAGGATTAGAGTTAAGAAAAAATGAAAGTGGAGATGTTGATCCAACCTATTTCAAGAGCTTGGTTGGAAGCCTGAGATACTTGACGTGTACCAGGCCAGATATACTTTATGGAGTTGAACTAGTCAGCAGATACATGGAGATTCCTGACCAGTCTCACCTAAATGCTGCACAGAGGATACTTCGCTACATAAAAGGTACAATTGATGATGGTATATTTTATACCAAATGTGAAGATTGCAGGTTGATTGGCTATTCAGACAGTGATTGGAGAAGAGATCTGGATGAACGTAAAAGCACGACAGACTTTACATTTTTTATGGGAGATACAGCGTTCACATGGTCATCTAAAAAGCAAGCCATTGTGACACTGTCATCATGTGAAGCTGAGTACGTTGCTGCCTGCTCAACTGTTTGTCAGGGTATCTGGATCAGGAATGTGAAGCTGAGTACGTTGCAGTACTTGGGATTTCCACAAGATAATCCCACAGTGGTCTACATCGACAATTAGTCAGCAATTACGCTAGTAAAGAATTCAGTATTCCATGAAAGAAGCAAACATATCGATACGCGGTATCATTTCATCAGAGAGCATGTGAAGAATAAGGAGGTGGAACTAGTCTCTTGCAGGACATATGATCAAGTTGCTGATATTTTCACCAAGCCTCTCAAACATGATGTGTTTTTAAGATTAAAGACAATGCTTGGTATGGCGAAACATGGGGAGTCAAGTTTAAGGGGAATGTTGAAAAATAAACTTGACCTCAGCCAACCACCTTGCCGCCCACTTCTAGAAACCGACCATTGATATGGCTCCAACCACCTCCAACTCCCAGCTGCTTCCTAACCACATGTGACTTCATTGCTTTGCATTTATTTTGTTTGTAGTTTAGCTCATCTCATTTTCCTATATAAAGGGATAAAGATTGTATTGAAAATGTGTGGAGTGGTGAATGAAATATAGAGAGATATAAGAAAAGCTTCTCCTTTTATTGTTTGTGTTCGAATTCTCTCTCAGAGGTGCACCACAAGTGACCTCAAACCATACCATCCCACCAACAGTTTCTTTGGGCGTTTCTTTGGCTTTGTTGGGGACTCCCCTTGTGTGGCTTCTTGGCTTTAAAAAAGTTTAATCAGTTAAAAAAAAAACAAAATTTATTTATCGTCAATGAACAATTTTAAAACATGGAATATATGTAAACGAATGAGCAACAACCTATGCAACTGATAAACATAACTAAATAGTCAGGCGTCTCAAGATTGAAGTAAGAATAAACATTTAAATTTTGTAATATAAAAAAGTAGATGTATAAGGGCCATTTTGGTATTGTTTTTAAAAGTTAAAATCATATTATTTAATAATTTTGATATAAAATAATGTTTGGTAAAACTTTCAAAAGTGATTAATTGATAATCTGATAAGTTTTGACAGTGATTTTGAGAAATACGTGTGGGGTTACTTTTTGACAGTAATTATAGAATAATTTATTTTAGAATTTAATGAATTTTTTAAAATAACATTATTATACTTATAAAATCAAGTCAAAATCATTTAATGAATATTTTTATTGTTCTTATGAATTTTTTTATTTAATTTAAATATTCTACTTAAATATTTATTTAATATATATAATTAATGAAAAAAATGAATAGGGTTCTATTAACCGAAAATCCTTACTGGGTAAAAAATCTCGATTAACACCCTCAACCCGCTACCCGATAGGCGACAGCGGGGTAGGTATCTCGTACATTGGTGATCTCGTATGAATATGAAGGATGGTGTCGTAGGCAGGAGACAAGTCATCCCGTTCGTCAGGCTTCGACCGCTTCGACCGCTTCGTGCATATTGAGGAGATATGAGGGGCTTGAGGTTCCCCTGTTGGTGCAAAAGAACTGATCTTGATCCCCGGTCCTGGTATCCGGTCTCCTCTCTAGGTGTCCTCAATCCAAATAATGAACAAGGAGGTAAGATTGGTGCTCCAGGATGATGTAGATGTGTTCGTGAAAGATTGGACCACCCGGTAGCTATTCTTCGCCTCTAGGTACTTTCGGTCAGGGTTAGAACCCGTCCTAGATCCTGGAGCTTGATCTTGGACCCCAATATATTTCTGTAGTTTCCCGACCTAAATCGAGAGTAAAGAGAGGGGCTTATCTAGCTCCGGTGTTGGATCCTTGTCCGTTCCCACAGAGAAGGTTCATGAGAGCTCCCCGATTCCCTTCAAACGGGTCAGGGTGGTTTCTCCCCATCTTGACATGCGACTTGGAAAGCAGATAGGTGGATAAGGATTCTAGGTCCAACGAGGTAGGAGTCTAGCTCACACAAATATATACATGCATAACAAAATGAGATAGATGGGAGAATGATAAGTCTTTTGTAAAGGGAGGTAGACTGACCAAGGGGAAAAAGCATCACGAATGATCATATACTGAAAAATCTCAAGGAAATATCCAGAGGAAGGAGATATACCCTTCCTTGTATATATATAAGAAGTACTCATGGGAGCTTACAAAGATGGCGAAGTGGTAAAATGTAGACGCTCCGAAGAGCTTACAATAATAACAAAATGTTAACTAATCTCGATACATTCTTGGGAGAGGTAATACATGTAATCGAGATAATACAACAATGGTGATATAAGGAGAACTCATGCGAGACACCTTTTACAATGTTGGTGATACAATATTGGCGAAACGGGTGTTAGGTGTCGAATCAAGCGTGTTCGGGGATCGATTGGAGCATGTCCTTCTTGGAGAAAGCTTTGTCATATTTATATTTTCCAATTGTTTGATGCCCGCTCCGAAGATTGATCGTCCTTCCTCATTAGGCGGGATTTTTCGTTTTAGTATAGTTAATCCCAAATAATCTGTTGTGGGGATATCTTGGAGGTAAATGTGTTTGTTTCCTTTCTAGACTCTTTCTTGTTGTCCATTTCGTTAATTTGGCCAATCAATTTGTAACCATAGGAACACTGATTTGGTATTAATTAAGTTGATTTATTAATGACGTTATGAATGACCATTAAGAAGTTGACTGATCATCATTAATGAGGTTGATTGTCCATATTAATTACAGTTCACTTTTTCCATTAATGGCGTTGTGAATGGCCATTAAGGAGTTGACTGATCTTCCATTAATGACATTGATTATCTTCATTAATAAGGTTGACTACCTCCATTAATACGGTTGACTCCATTAATGGTATTTTAAATATCATGAAAGTCAACTTTCTTTTCCTACGTTGTTTGGAGGAGAACTCAGGTTTTGTATGTCACTTTGGCAATGTACTTCACGGAGGTTAGCTGAGGTGACACTTGACATATCTGGTGTCGAGGTACGCTTGAGTACCACTATTGTTATTGGAGACTTGATTTAACCATGCCGGGATCTACCGTGGATCTTGCCTTAACCATATTGGCACTTCACAATCGTATTGGAGCTTTAATGATCCTCTTTTTTTTTTGTATTAGGAAGGGTTGGGCACAAATCTCGATAGGGCAGAAGAGCCATGCTGGACGAGCTTAGTGACGGAGAGGTCCTCTAGATGAATAAGTTACCTTGCTCCTGAAGAGGTTGAAGGGCATCTTGGATGGCAAGGTACTTCGAGATATCAGTCTGAGGGCGGGATATCTTAAGGTACCAGTCTGGTTGTTGAGGGCTGGATTTGATCATGCTGGGGCTTCTTATGGAGCTCGATTCTGATCGTGCTTGAACTTTGACAGGGTAGAGGGGCTAGGTCGGTGAGTCCGGGTGTAAGTAAGAGGCTCTAGGAAGATAGGTGACCTCGGCTCACTTCTAGAAAGGTCGCCAAGCATATCGACCTCGGGAATCTCGGTACATGGAGGTGGACGATATCTCGGTACGTCGACCTACCTGGTGATAGTAGGATGGAAAATTCTTTTTTTAATCCCTAGCCAAATTTGGCTATTAACAGGTTCTAAAATCATATATATTTTAGTCATTGTAACTAATTTCAGCACTTGCAATAAAATTACCACACACACACACACACACACACACACACACACACACACACACACGGCTTTTAAGCTATACAAAAGTTATAAAAATACAGTTAACCAAACATCTACTAATTAACTTCACAGTTGATTATTCATTCATCATAACCAATGATGATTATTATAAAAGTTATGGTAATACTAAACTAGCCCCAAGTTTAATTATGCTTTCTAGAACATAGTTACAATTTACCTAATGTTAAGCCTCACATTAAATGAGATTATGAATTTGAGTTATTTAACTCTTGATTAAAATCGTAATTATCAAAATATACGCATAATGTGGGGTCTGTATACACAAAGTATGATTGAAGTTGGTTTAGATGTATATGAGCTTGTATTGTCAATCAATTAGGCCCACACATTGCATCATTTTCAAGCCTAATGTTATTAATCATGAAAGGGATCCAACTTCCAATCCTTTATCTAATTTTCATTTTCTGATCTTGATTTTGTTTTGTTGTTTTTTGTTGATGATTATAGCTTTTCATTCAAACACAATTATTAAAAAGGCAAATAAAATCCAAATAAACGTATCTCCGTTCTACATTTTTTTTGAAATCCTACTTGCATTCCCAACGTCAAACATAAGAAGAGATGGTTGCATGTACATATGGAGGGGCTGATTTGGGCTAATGGTGTACCCTTGGTAAACCGTAAACCTATGCTTCCATTGGGCTGGCTTGGGTCAGATAACCTTTTTGTTTATATATACTATTTACGGATTTACAGTGATAGCAAATATATAAAATTATAAAATTATCAGACTGAATAAATATTTTTATTATTAAACCATCTTTATTTTCTTATAAATATTTTATGCATAAATATAAAGTGGAAATTTACAATTTTTCTCTTATAATAAACACACAAATGCACATTACTCAGTTTTAGTAATTTGACATATATTATGACGGAAGTTAAATTGCTGAAATATCAAAGTGTGGTAATGCTTATTTGGAGTGGATTTGTACGTAACAAACTGATTTGATGATGTATATAGTTTGATAAGCTATCAATAGATACAAAAAAATTGGATCACTAATTCTATTAAAGTTGAAGGATTTGGTGAATTTGGTTTACAGCTAATAACTTTGAAAGAATTCTCTATTGAGACCACATTAATGCTAATTAAGTATAGTTTTAAATATATTCATGTTGATTAGGTCTCATATCGTTTGAAACTTACTTTTGTATGAAATTTGTAGATGAAGTAGCATGTATTTATGATTTAAGCATTTGAGTTTTTTTTTCATCTGCTGTCATACTTGTGCAGCTAGAACTGACATGCCTTTTCTTGTCTGTATGTACTTTTACGTTTCCACCCTACTCACCTGTTTTGGCGTAATTGGAAGCATTATTTTTTTCAAATAAATAATAACTTCTGCTGTATACTGTCACACTTTTAACATCATGTGTCTTGATTATCGTAAGGTGGTTTACGTGCGGGATGCATGACACTACCACCCTTGAATATTTAATCAATTGTGCCTTTAAAAAAACAATTCTCATATTGATAGAATAAATTGAATGTAAAATATTTTTCCAATGATAATTTCTAATTTGCTTATACCTGGATATCTTCCTAATAAACTGGTATTTGTGCTTTCGTTACTTGTTCTATAAGGCCCTGCTATTAATTTAATCCATAAATATTCTGATCAAAATCGTAGCATGATTATGTCTAGTTATACATGAATCTCCTTTTTATTATTTATGAGTGGATTCATTAGGTCTTCAAGCTATTTGTTTAGCTTGTCTCAAACATGTTATTAACAAAACAAAACCTTTTTCCTTTTTTTTTATTTTTATCAAAGAATATTGTCAGCAAATATCTGAAGCTGTCTAATATTCTGTTGGATGTAGGGGAACTTTATACATGGGGCCAAATGAGGGAGGTGAGGTGGACTTAGTATCCCCTCCTGTGCCTGTGGCTGCTGTTTCTTGTGTTGGCTTTTTCACAATGGTGCTGACTGCTGACAGAGGAAGGGCAACTTTGGAATTGGGGAGGTAAGTATTCTTGTTCTATTCTGATTTTTGGCTTTAGGAACCTATTTAATATGTTGAGGGAATTTGCTTGTAATTACTTACTTTGCTCTTGACTCCTTGTGGCCACCATCTCATGGTGAATTACTTTTATTTTATTTTTTTCTACATTGTTGAGGAGCTTTGGAGCTTGATTAAACTTTTAAATTATGTTAAAGGTGCAATATTACAATAGGTTTTCATTAATGCAACGTTACAAATTCAGTTGATCAAATCATTTGTAAAAGTAAAAGGCAGTTGGTTTTGTTTGAGTGAAATGTTCCAGAAAATATTATATTGTTAGGTCCATGTGCAAAGTGCTATTCCACACATTATCTAGCAAAGTATTTGCAAGTGTATGAGCTCTAAAAAACTAAAAGGCAGGTGGATCCAGCCATTTAGGCTATAGAAAGAAACCCTTTATATCTCTCTCTATTTGATTGTAATTTTAGTTGGTGTCTGACAGACCCCCTATTTGTAATCAAGATTGCTTTAAATTAGCTGTAACAACTAAGGTCAGCCAAATTTAATCTCAACGGTTTGCACGATCGACACTAGCTCTTCGTAAGTCATATTCTTTGACACATACATTCCTTAGTTATCGGAACCGAAAAACCTCTGACTTCTATCAGGTAATTGCTCTCATCGACTATTATAAGATATGACTATTTTCGCCTGATCCATTGTCCTGTGAAAATCATCATCATAAACCATTATTAACAAATGAAAAAATTAAATTAAGTTTACAATTATTAAGAATTAAAAAAAATTATTAAGTGTAAGGGATCAACAACATTATCAAAGGGATCGAGCTTTTTGGAAACAGATCGAGAACTTTTTCAATGGATCGAGAACTTTTTCCAAATGGATCGAGAACATTTTCAAGAGATTGAGAACTTTTTCAAGGGATCGAGAACTTTTTCCAAATGGATCCAGAACATTTTCTAGGGATTGAGAACTTTTTTAAGGGGTTGAGAACTTTTTCCAAATGAATTGAGAGCTTTTTCAAGGGATCGAGAACTTTTTCCAACTGGATCGATAACTTTTTCAAGGGATCGAAAATATTTTTCAAATTATCGAGCATTTTTTCGAATTAATCGAGCATTTTTTTCCACATAATCGAGTTTTTTTCAAAATATATAAAACCTCGGTCCAATAACAAATATGCTTGATTCTTCTTTACATATTCTCGGTCACATATGAAAAATACTCGGATCTATTAAATGTTCATACATGTTCTTACAACACAGAAATGCATACAAAATATCGGAAATGCATGAAAACAGAAAAGATAATACACGAGATCATATATATTAGTTACCTTCTTGTACATATTCTGGAACGAGACAAACTTTCTTTTTTGGAGAGAGATAGATATAAGTTTTCAGACAACTTTTTTGAAGAGATACAGAGGATTCCAGAAAGTTGTCTTTTACAAATAAAAGTTTTGTGACAACTTCGGTAGTTCATCATAATAGATATCTTTTAAACTGAAGTTATTAAACTGGTGATATCATCACGAAAAACAATAAAAAAGATGACATATTTCACAATTTTGACTTCTATCAAAAACTAGAAGTAAAGAGCATTTTTTAAACAAAACTAAATATTCACCCGCGGAGGTTATTCTTCTCTTTTCTCTTTAATTTTTTTATTACAATAACAAAGTGGATTAATAGTGAAACTGATCTGGTGACTTGTTAGTAAATAGTAATCATCAATTTTCTCAAAATATAACAGAATACATTCATCACCAAGCAAAACAAAATCATCCATCACCATCATGATCAATGATCTAACTAATGACCTCTAAAAATTCAATGATCTAACTAATGACCTCTAAAAATTCAACATGGTCTGCAATGCCACCATCAAAAGGCACTACACTTGTGGACCTGTTTAATTGGGTGGTTGGGGTTGTTTGATACCTTTGCTAATGGGTCAAATTTTGTCCAATTCCGTCTCGAATTCCCCACGCTTAAAACATGTGAAGATTACAAATTTATGTTTTTATTTAAAAGACAGCCTATTATTACTTTTTTTTTTTAATAAAAAAAATTAAAAAATCAGATGAGGCATTAAGAATTGCCTTTTTTGACAATTTAAAGCACTTTTATCGATATTTGATTTTAAATTAAAAAAAATACACTTTTATGAATAGGAAAAGCAGTCCCCCGCAAACAAACCTAGTGATTAAAAAACCTATCATACATGTGATTTCAATTGAATGAGAGGCAACATATCATTCAATAGTAAGAGACGACATTTGAAAGTGATCCCATCTGAAATTGAAATCATCCTTTTCCGTACCAAAAGTTTGAGCTGAAGTTGCCATCTGATCATCATCGCACCAATGACTGTTACTATATATATCCGGGCTAAGCATCCCGATGATTCCAAAATTGTTGTGATCACAGCTCTCAAAGTTTAAAGGGAAACCAAATTGTTTCATGTTGAAAAAATACGTGTCACTCTGAGTTTGAGTGCTCATATTATTTTCAATATCAGAAATTGTTTGGCAAGCTTTCTCCAGCAATTTCTGCATGTAGTTTCCATGTGCATCAATTCTCCTCTGAAGCTGCCTCTCAACCTATTAATATCGACACAACAAAAAAAGACCAATTGTTTTTCTTTTTTACTTCAAAATATGATTGAAACTGTACAATCAACTTTGTTCAAAACGTACAAATTGTTGTAAAATTTTATATCTTGAAACTAAATTAATGTACTTGCTTTAATTTATTTACCTCTAATTTTTCATTTAATCTCATTTGCACTTTCATTTGTAATTGAAGTGCTTGATCATGGTGAATGTTCCTGCAGATAATCAAACACAGGAGAAGTTCCATAATTCCATAAAAATAACTATATACGTTTATTTGATTTAATTAATTAATCTATAATTAGTTTACTGATGATCAATAAAGCTGCAACTTGGTATCCCAGATGTAGCAGCAACAGCGTTTCTTTGAAGGTCTAGTACTGCTACAAAAAGCATTAATTGTATTAAAAGTCAGGTTGATGATATTGTATTGTATATATATCTATATAAAACATTAAAAAGACGAATTGCAAATTTGTTTATAAATTTTGATGGAAAAAGGTTCGTAATAACAATAAAAAAAAGTGACCTTTTGGATCTTTCCTTGCTGCTGGCTGGTCCTTATGAAGATCCTTATTATGTAGTGACTGCTTCCCATGCCTAAATTTCTATTAACGAACAAGCGATTGATATGAGAAAAATGAAGCATCCTAATTTTATCTAATTGTCTTTAAGGAAATAATTAAGATGAAGGAAAGAATTGTAGAATAATTAACCTGAAGATGACTCTTGAGATGGTAAAGAGTGAGACCTTTGACACCCATAACTCTCATGATCGTCTTTGAGGTTGCCTCTGCATGTACATATCAAATAATTATTAAAAAATATTATACGTTAATTAATATTTGAAGTGGTTAATTAATGAGAGAAGAGATGAGATGTAGTTACTATCTGGGCCTCCAAGGTGGGTAACAGCATCGACAAATCTCTGGTGGAGCTGGGCCGTCCATCGGAGGCGTGGCCTTGTATCTGTTAGTATTGAAGAGTAGTCTTCTCCTTGGAAGAATACTGCAGGCTGCCTTTCATTCATATTTTGAAGAAACTCAAGAGCAAATGCAATAATATTAAGTTTATATTGATTGATGGAACTGGATGGTCAATTCTGTTTCTATATATAGCGGCAGAGAAAAAACAAAAGCCATCCACTATTCATAATTCATATCCATGACTCCTTTTCCTAAATCATCTATCACTCTTTGACATGGTTCTGTTACGGTTTGACCTTGCCACAACCGGCGGTTCCAAACCGTAACCGTAACCGTAACCGACCTTACCGGTTCGGCTTACGGTTTGTAATCGCCGGTTAGGTGATTCGGTTCCGAAACCAGCCGGTTCAGGACCGGTTTTTTCAATTTATTTTTTAAAAAATTAAATGAAAATTGGCGGTTTAACCGTTGGTTTTTGACAGTTGTTTTTACTTGTAACCGTAACCGAACCGTTTCAAAATCTGTTTCCAACCGGTTTTATAACCGACGATTACGGTCACAGTTTCAGTTACGGTTTTGACCGTACGGTTCTAATTTAGAACCACCGGTTTAACCGAACCGTAACCACTTCTAAGCACTTTCCTTATCATACACGTTACTTTCCTTTCCTTTTCAGTTTTCATACCACTTTAAAAAAAAATATTCATATTAATATTACAAGTAGTACTGATACAATAGGACTGTTGGGAACTACAATCTAAATATCTACTCCCATTACGGCAGATAATTACTATACACTACCAGTTCTGTTAAGATGTGATATACGAAATGATTCACATTTGAATGCTTAATATTACTCATATGTATCTTCATATGCTAATTTGTTTGTTTTTTTATTAAAAATTATAATAATTTATCAGTAATTAAGAGATATATTTGATATTTCCCCCAATGGGAGATATCTATTAATTTTTGCAATATCATAGATAAGTTTTCACTGAACTTTCCACATCTATGTTATCTACCAAATGCATACGGTGAGATTTGAACTTTCCACCGAATTTTTTTTGAAAATTCCATCAAAATCGAATCCCACCTTAAATGGAAAATAAATTCTTCCCTTATTAATCCTAGTTGAATGGATTTCTTATATACTATCCAATTTACTTTGAATTAGTAATATTTTTTGTTTTGGCACATACGAAGTACATACAAATCATAATTTCTTTATTATGTAAATTTATTACTGGAGAACCATTTATGTGATGTCGAACTTTTGAGGTAGTATAATATATTTATAAAAATTCATAAAAGTTTCGAGAAAATATAATTAACTGGTTAACTTATGATTAGATTTGAGTGGTATAGAACTATAGATTAGAGGTTTGTACATTCTAATTAGAGGAAAACGCCAAATTTACAACTATAAATAATTAGGTAGAGAGCTACATTTGGTCAGAAGTGGACCTATTTTTATTTTGTTTTATAAAGATTGTTAGTATTGTCAAGTGCGGCCCACCCCCCAATAAAAAAAAACTTTAAAGTTTATTATAAAAAATTATAAAACTATTTCAAAAAATTTAATCTTTTTTCATAATTTGCCCCCTTAGACCATCTCCTACCGTTGCATCAATTTGATGCAACTTTTGTAACAAAATGTAGTAACTTCCACACTTCCACCTTCAATCCATTTTACCAAATCTTGCTCTAAAAAGAATATTACCTTACTTATTAAAGAATAGGGATGAAAAATTATATTGCACTTTTTTGGAATTGATTTGTGTAATTAGTACATCTTTAATAACTCTAGTTTAAATAACACTAAAAATGGGATTGGGACAAAATTACCCTCCCTCTTCTACAATTTTCTCTAACTAGTCCTTTTTTTTTCAAAATCTCCATTGATGGAGTTCGAGCTCCATCGTTGATGTCATCATCGGTGAGTTGATCGACAAAACCACCGGCAAAAAGTCTGTCGTGCACCACCCGTTGTAACCAAAGTATCCGTTTTGAGTTTCGAGTTGCGTGGAGAGAGAAACGAAGTCAAACCTGAATCATCTCCAAATCTTCATCGTCAAATCTGCGACGATCCGTTGCGAATCCAATGGCGCCATTGAACTTAACGTCGTCCAATCTTCTAGATTCGACAAATTTTGGAGTCAATCGATACCGTTGTCGGATCGTCAATTTCACCATTGATGGTTTGTTACATGTCGTGAGGAAGAAGAAAGCCAAAAAAAAAAAAAAAAACGCCCAGTAAGTCCCGAATTTTTTTAAATAAGTCTTGAATTTTACCAATAAATCTCGAATTTATCCTAATAAGTCTCGAATTTATAAATAAAACTCGAATTTTATCTAATAAGTCTCGAAATTGTAAATAAGCCTCGAATTTTACTTAGTAAGTCTCAAAATTGTAAATAAATCTTGAATTTATGAGAGAAAAAATTACAAAAGAAAAACTTGGGTGGACTTCGATTTTGGTCTCGGATTTTACCAACGAAATTAAAACGAATTAAAACAAAAAAAATTCAGAGATAAGCTTCTGTGAGTTATGAAATGAGAAGGAGAAGGAAAGAGAAAAATAGAGAAATTAAAAATGAAAAATAGAAGAAAAAAATAAATGAGGGTATTTTAGTCTCACCATATATTTTGGTGCTAAAAAAATAAAATTATTAAAATAGTGTTAGTTGCATAAACTAAAATTGAAAATGTGCTATATACCCCTATTTCCTATTAAAGAATATTACTTTATTTATTCCCTCTCAGCCAATCAAAAAGCATGAAACAAAAACAAAAGCAAGAAAAAAGTAGCACAGAGAGGTTCCTTGTGCTAGATCTGGTGCAAGAAGAAGACCAACTGCTGACCGGTGCAAAGATTGGCACACCTATTGGAGTCGATTGCTACTCCAAAATGGAGATTGGCGCAATGACTAGAGATGCCCTAAATTTTGTTTCTGTTTTTATATAATCCTCCAAACTTGAATTTCTGATTCTTCCTCAGATTCCTTACATTTTTTTGTAAGAGATCTTGACTTTGTAAGACTACAACGTTTTAGAGTTCAACTTGTGACCTTATATAGTCGGATCTCTATAAAAAGAACGTTTCGATCTTCACTCTCTCTATATCTCTATCTCAAGTATGTGAGTAGTAGGGGTGGAACCAACAATTTTTTGTTTCAAGGGGCGTAACACTAAAATAAATATTTGAGAGAGTAACAAAAAAAAATAAAAATTAGAAAATAGGCTTTTTTTTGAAGGGTCATGACCTCTATGGGCTCCTACATGCCTTCTACACTGGGCAAGTAGGATACAGTGGTATAGATACTGTATATATTTCATATACACCCACAACATGTATGAATTTTAACATTTCTATTCGTTTACATACTCGTTTTACTATATTTATAGCCGGGTATCATGATCGAAACGATTTATATACCTATTTGAGGTCCCCATTACTTTGCTTTTGTGTTTGTTTTCCAGTATATTTTGGTATTTGATGTGTTTGTGAGCCTTCTGTAGGTACATGTTCCCTACGGAAGGTATTTGAGCTTAATTGAAGAGTTTTTGAGGTTAAATGACAGAATTTGGAATAACTTATGCAGATACCCCAACTTTAGAAGGTCATATCTCTTTTCTCCGATAGAAATACGTCTCCCATAACCACTTTTCGGAAAGCACCGGAGGTCTTCTTTCCAACGCACTTTACAGATCGCAATTCCAAGATTTTTAGAGAAAGTTATGACTATTTTTGTAATAGTGCATAGAGGTACGGTACACAACCGCGCGAGACCAATTTGCATACCGCACTTCGTACTGTATTTTTTGGCAGTAGGTTCCAAAAGTGATGTGCGGTATGCCTGTTGATGCGTACCGCGTGACGTACCCCATATATGGGCGGAAATGCATATTTTGGCCATTTTTTGAAGGGTATTCTTGTCTTTTCACCCTACTATCTTACCCTAACTTTCAAGCCTATAAATAACCCACTTTCTCTCCTCTTTTCAGACCTCTCTTCCCCTCTTTTCCCCTTCTCACACCTCTTCTCTTCTTCTTCCATTTTCTTTCATCTCTTGCTCCCATGGAGGTTTTTTCTCCATGGGAGCTCACCATACACCTTCACCTCACTACTATACGCTTCCTCCATCTATCTTAGAGTAGATTACAAAGGAATTAGGAGCCAAAACCGAGCTAGGAAGGCTAGGAGCATCTTTGGAGGACTTGTCTTCAAGGGTTTGCTCTTATTTACTCATTTCTTTGTATTTCTTATATTCTTTGATGTATTCCACCACTTTGGAGATATTGTAAACCTACACTTGTGTAATTAATGTATTGATTGTTCTTTAATTCATTTGGGTTTTGTTTTGCTCTTTGATATATGTGTTTTTATGCTCTTAATATGATATGTATGTGTCTGAATTGTTAGAAATCAATATGTGTCCATGATTGGGTTTAGGAGTAGTTGTAATTTAGAGTAGAAATTAGATACCCATGATTCATGATTGTTGATTGATTGATGGATGACTTAAAATTTCATGTATTGAGTAATTTGAGTAATATGAATTTTAGCCTTAAAGAGTAGAAAAGGTTTCAGTTCAGGCTTTTAGTTGCTAAATTGACCTTGGTTCATATTCTTGTTCTTAATGGGTCTTTGTATTAAGAAACGATTATCCATCCACGTGACAGGATTGGGTGATGAATTGATTGTGGAAAAATTCCCTAATCAAGAGGATGAACCTTTAACCTAAATTGAATGTTCTTAATGATATAACAATCACATTGTTGCATATAGTTGTTAGGTAAACTTGTTTCCCATGTTTAGCCATTCTAGGGAGTTGACTAAACCGAATCTTTGACATATAAGTAAACACCACCGACATTTTTCTTGTGCATGTGTTGTTATATGAATGTTTTGAGTGCTTAAAGCCTTTGTTTAATTGATCACTTTGTAATTGATCCATGGTTAGATGCTATGTACCGAGAGGAGACGCATTTGACAATGCTTAGATAAACATTCACTATGCTTGACTAGAAAGTGCTAGAACCACTAGACTAGCGTATAGGGTTCAATTTGTATTTCACTTGCTTAATGAGTTCATATATATTGTCCAGATTGCTCGAGAGAGATTTTGAGTATATATGGATACTATCTCTATGACATCGAGAGAGATTAGAGATTAATTAAGGGGATACGAGCCTATGTATACTTGCACACTTGAGGATTATGTGAGTCTAAAACGTAATTATGAGGATTGTCACGATTGAGTCGTTTCCCTAGTGTAACCACATTTAATGCATATCTCCATTCCATCTATCATTGTATATATCATTTATATAAGTTATTTAGTTATATTATTATTCATTTTTTCACACACGCAACACACGAGTCCGCTTGGAGTGTTGTAATAATAGCTAGAATTAGAGACGGTCGGTGAATCCCACCTCCCTGTGGATCGATCCCTTACTTTCCGTTGTGCTAGTCTCTGTGACTTGCGTCCTTGCGAGGCTGAACTTAAATGTTCATATTTGATGACACTGCAACGACGTGTCTCCATCATATCCACAACTACAAGCACCAATATCTTAGTTATGAGAGGTGAAAATGAAAAGGGACTTCTTTGGAAAAGAAGGTTGTCTTTAACCATTACCTATTGCGATCCCAATCAAAACAAACAAATAATTGTATATTCAAACTCACATAATATCTTCAACATATACGTCTCCGTCTAAATGATTTGATTAAAAAAAAAAATCAGTGATTGAGAATTCATAATAGATCTAAGGGGTCAAAAAATTATTGGCACTATATGAGGAGGATGTTGTGCAAATATCACCACTTTACTAATGTATGTTTAAAAGACACTATTTAACGTGTTCAGACGAAAATATCCCGAAATATTAAAATAGTGAGGAATTTGTCGTTTTCTAAGTCAGAGAAAAGCAACAGTCAAACTGTAGGGAAACTAATCGACGGTGAAGTGACCGGAACAAGATTACACGAGAAAAGCTGCAATTGAGAAATGTAAGATTAGTTTTTTTTTCCTCGTTTTTGTTGTTGTTAACTTGCATTACATGTTAGAATTGACTTTTGTTGATAGAAATTGTAGAAACCTATTAAAATAGAGATCTGAGAATGATCGTGGTTTAGGTTAGGGTTTGTAATTTGGTTGAATATCAGTTGAGGAAGATGAAATCTGGGTTATTGAGACTTTTTGCAAGAGAATCGTTTTATTTTCATGAAAATTAGGTTTTGGTAAGTCGAGCTTATTTTATAATGTTTCGAGCTTTTTTTGAATTGGATCGAGCTTTTTTCAATAGGGTCGAGTTTTTTTTTCTTTGGATGGAGCTTTTTCATCATGACATCGAGCTTTTTTTAAATAAAATCGAGTTTTTCTTACATAGGGTCGAGCTTATTTGTTATGGGATCGAACATTTTGTTCATAGGATCGAGTTTTTTTCTAAAGGGTCGAGCTTTTTTGTATATGAGTCGAGCTTTATTTTCGTGAAAATTAGGTTTTGGTGGGTCGAGCTTTTTTTATATGGGTTCGAGCGTTTTTTGAATAGGATCGAGACTTTTTGAAAGGGATCGAGCTTTTTTTACATTGGATCGAGCTTTTTCATCATGGGATTGAGCTTTTTTTACATAGGATCGAGCTATTTTGTTATGGGATCAAGCATTTTTTCATATGATCGAGTTTTTTTTTTTTAAGGGTCAAGCTTTTTTGTCCTTGGATCGAGCTGATTTCTTATAGGACCGAGCTTTTTTTTAATTGGACTGAGCTTTTGTGTTATGGGATCAAACATTTTTGTCATAGGATCGAGTTTTTTTTTTTTTTTTAAAGGATCAAGCTTTTTTCTGTTGGGATCGAGCATATTTTTTTTAGGACCGAGCTGTTTTTACATTGGATCGAGACTTATGATTTTGGTTACGAAATTTTTTCTGTTTAATGATGTTGTATTTCTGTGACATTGCATATGAGAAATAGGTTGAGAGATTTGCTTAAAACTCCAGAAGGAGACTGGTACGAGGTCAAATTGACTCGACATAAACATTTTGATGCCCTTGGCCATCTAGTTTTTTTGTGAGGGATCGATCATTTATTTTTTGGATCGAGCGTTTTTTCAAATGTTTCGAGCTTTTTTCAAATGCTTTCCAACTTTTATGCCCAACATTTTAAACTTGTTTGCACCACTTCAAATCAACTCGGCTAAATATATATACAAAAAAAAATGCATACATATTCATTCATTATTTTTTAAAAGTTTACAATTCCCAGATATAAACAAAAAAAATTGAGACAACATGTTCATAAATGTTCATACATTGTTATACCACACAGAAATACAAGAAAAAATGGAAATGAATATCAGAAATATTAATTTACCTTCTTGTGCAATATCTGGAATGAAGCTCATTTTTTGAAGAGATACCCGGAGTAGTTGATTGATTTCCAGGTAATTTTTTGGATGAGAGAGACTTTTAAAGAATAAAGAATCGATTATTTAAGGACAATTTCGGTAGCTCACCATAATAGGTGCCTTTTGAACTTAACTTATTATAACAGGGACATCACTGTAACTCACCAAAAAAATGGTGACATTTCTCACCATTTCCACTAGATCTAATAAGGGGTTTTGAATTCATTTCAAACATGAGATGTATTTGAATTTCAAATCAGTAAAGTTGTTTTTAATTTTTACAACTTTTCTTAAAAAACATTACTATTCACACTTAATTATGAAATCATATTGATTTTTATGAATTTTTATCAGAACTGTTTTGTGGATGATAAGTTTAATAAAATGAAATATACCTATTAATAAAACTTGAGAATTATCATGATTTTATTAAATATGAAGGTATCGAAAAAATACGAGAAATATAATAAATTCAAAAAAATAATTCATAAAAGTTGATAAAATTTTATTAATGTTCTTACCGAAATTAAAATAAGTAATTCCTTATTTCAAATTGTATATGTATATATAACATTTGGTTAACGTAATCCCATATAATTGTAACATCATTCAATTAAAGAAGTGAAATTGATTGGCAAGGTCGAAAGCTTTCCTTGTTTGAGAGTAAAAAAAAGAGAAGATTCTTTATGCCCCAATTATTTAGCAAAAAGGTCATATTAATCACTTATATAACAAAAAAAGATTCTTTCATCCCCAATTATTTAGCAAAAAGGTCATATTAATCACTTATATAACATAGTAACAGTTCACTTTCTGTTGCTAGTAGTGTCTCTACAATTATATATTGTCATCCCATGACCATGACTTTGAATTCATCTCCCTTACCATACACGTAAACCAATTACAAATCATTCCAATTAATTAATTAACCGGATCATCAACTTTCTCTGCACACTTTTAAGAAGCAAATTACCAAAAGCTCTTAGCTGATCTTAGCTCTTAATTGGATTCTGTTTTTTAATTAATCGTCAAATTATTTAAATCTCTTTTAGTTTTATGGAAAACTTCAATATAGTCCTCATTTTGTCTGGTGAGAGATTTCTTACATAACATTCAACATCCATCAGAACCTTAATTATGACATCCTATATATATTTAATTTCAATGATTTTTTTTAAGATTATTTTAAAAAATGATAAATAATAAGATTACAAATTTAACTGTAAATAATGCCCATTTGATTTCATTGATATACATAGGTATTTATATAGTTACACCTTGACAGAATAGGAGTGTAATTAAGTCACAAGTATATTTAAATTGATATAGAATTAAATATTTACTGTTCTAGTTATACACGGTAATTAACAAGATTAATACTAGGTGTTGTCTTTTGCATCTCCACTGTTAATAAAGAACAATGAAACATTCTTTAAAAAATTAAAAAGTTTGAAAATGTGCAGTGTATATATTTTGTTACTTGATTCATCGAAACGAATAACAGTATTGTGCATGTTTGATTGTAGTTTGTGTTTATCTATCACCACCTTTTTATATACTGAGTGATTGATTACATAAATAAAATGAAAAGTTTTCGAAGTTAGAGTGAGCACCGAGCAGACAACAAAAGATAAATAATTAATCATTAACTAGAGCCTGTTACCCATTGGTTTAATTATTTGGTCTAAAGTCATGTTAGCTTGGATTTGAAGCATCATCTAATCATCTTCATGTTTGGCTTCTTTCAACTTATCACCCGACAATTCTCTTTGGACTAACATTGTGTATTTTATTTTTGTAAGATTTTCATGTCAATTGCCTAATAATAAGTATTATGTGGTCATGGAATGCACAAATGTATGTTTGGTTAGAAGATGTTCCTAGTATCTTTGAGTCTCATGTACAATCGGATGATATCAGAAAGAATCGTAGCCTTTCTTTTTCATATAAAAGGTATTAATGCAAATAAAAATTAATAACAAAATTTATTTATCATCAACGAACAATTTTAAAACATGGAATATATGTAATGAATGAGCAACAAAGTATGGAACTGATAAACAAAACTAAATAGTCAGGTGTCTCAAGATTAATGTAAGAATAAACATTTAAATTTTGTAATATAAAAAAGTAAATATATAAGTTTAATTATGTTTTTTCTATAATACAGTTACAATTTTTCTAATATTAAGCCTCATGTCCACAAAAGTGAGATTATGAGTTTGAGTAATTTCACTCAAGATTAAGATTAAGATTGTAATTATCAAAATATGATGTGGGGCCTTTATACATAAGTATGATTGAAGTTGGTTTAGAATATGAGCTTATATAGTCAATCAATTAGGCCCACACATTCAACATTTTCAAGACTAATGTTAGGTCATGGAATGGTCCCATTCTATCTAATTGAATTTTCACTTTCTGATTTATTTTTTATTCTTTTATCTTTATGTTTATAGCTTTGCATTCAAACAAAATTATTAAAAAGACAAATAAAATCTAAATAGGATTTCATTTTCTGAAATCCTACATGCATTCCCGACAACAAACATAAGAAGAGATGGTCATGCTTACAGATACAGGGACAGATTTGGACTAATGGTGCACCCTTTGTAAACCTATGCTTGTCGGGAGTTATGAATGAAATTCAAGAGACACAAATTAAAAGTTGTATCTGTTTAAAATAGAACAATCCAAAAGTCATGTATATTAGAATGAAAAATTATGTCTTTTAATGAAAGAGATGCAACTCGTCCCAGAAAATATGTCTTTACTAAGTGACACATCTAAGTCTATAAATTGGAATAAAAATTCATTCCAAAATTATAAGAGTTATAGTTACACAAAGTACATATACACTTTATTGAGAGGAAATATATAAAGTTCGTTAGAATTCTATTTTCTAGTGTTAGAAATTAGAATATAGATAGTTTCCTGGAAAACAGTCATCTGAAACAACTTCCAACACAAGAGGAGAGGTGAAATACTGTTTTAGGACATTGCAACCATTTGCAAGCCTCTATCTACTTATCAAGTAGTATTTTAGTTTTACTTCATTATTTATTTTCTTTATTATTTGTTGTTATGTAATTGCAGTAGGTTAGTGAAAGATTAATTCTGTAGTATCTTCAAAATTGTTGTTTACATTTTACTGTATAAACAATTGTATTCATTTTCTATTTTATATCACTGATTGTTGTGTCTCCAACAATGCTTCCTAACAATGCTTCCATTGGGGTGGCTTGAGTTAGATAACCGGCCTTTTCGTTTATATATATATTACTTACGGACTTACGGTGACAACGATTCGAATATGCGAAATTAAATTACTAGATTGAATGAGCACTTGCTCTTACCATCAAACCATTTTTATTTTCTTTCGAACATTTTTATTCATAATTGTAGGGTGAGAATTTACAATTTTTCTCTCATAAACACACACTTTGAGAATACTAATACGTATTGTTACATTTTTGACAATTTGACACACACACACACACACACACACATATATATATTATAATTGAAGTTATGTTACTGACATAAAAAAAGTGTAATAATTCTTACTAGTATACTCAAAATGTGCTCATGAGAGAAAAATTATGAAATTTATCGTTTCGTTCATAATCGAACCACAATGGTTTTATATTATAAAAACTGAACATTAAAACAGGAGACCGAACATATCAAACCTGATCAATTCGGTTCTATTCTAGTCGGTTTTGTTTGGGTCTTTTTTAGACCGTGATGAGTCCCTTTGGGCTGGTTCGCGGTGATATTTACATCCAAAAAATTGTATGTGCACTCATTTTGTATTTACACCCTTATTAAAATTTGTAAAGAGAAATACTATCGACAATCTAATAATTATTTGTTTATACTATTTTTTTTTTCTTGTAATGATAATTTTAATTTTTTTCCATCTATATATATATATTTTCCGTTCAACCAAATTTGAAATCAATTATTTTTCTCAAATACCAACCACGTTCAATCATCATCATCACAAGAATATATATATATTAATTTTTTTTACTCTATAGAACTTTGTTTACTCAACTTAAAATCCAAAAAAGGAAATCAAATATTGTTTTCCTATTTTCACAATTTGACCTCAAAAACAGTTTCGAACTCCTCAATTTTGTTCAATTTTATTCTTTGTTCTATTTTCATTTAATTATTTTATGTTTTTTTTTTGCATTTCCCGTTTCAAATTTTTTAAAGAGAGGTAATCAAAATGGGTAATATTAAAATAAAATGGATTGCCTTTAGAAATTTAATTTAAATTTTTAATGGAGTATCTTGACCACTCCAAAATGAGCACCCACAATAATACAGAGCTGTGGTGTAGCAAAATGATAGGTAAAGTTCGTTCCATGGGGATTGATGTATTAATTGCCACAATAGATCGATTTAACTACTATTTAGACAAATAAAGACTTGATGTTTGAATTACACTAATTAAAGTTGATTTAGTAGAACTACAACTAAAATGCAATAAATAAAGCTAGTAAACAAGAAAACAAACTCAAGCACTTGGATGTAAATATATGAAAATGAGGCTAAGACCTTGAACCCATCTATCCAATTCTCATCAATTTTAGGCTCATCATTGAAATAAAGTATGCAAGTGTGTATATAGATTCGTGATACCCTCAATTAATCTTTACACTCTCTCTAGATATGAAGACAATATTGATATGCAACAATAACCTATTTCTCAATGGCTATCCGAACTACATATAAATTCATTAAGATTTATGGCACACAAGTGAATCCTAGAAGCTAGCATTGTATATTTCTATCTTACCAACTCCTATTACTCATTTCATCGAGCACGATGTGTGCTTCTCCTTTCGGTACATCACACAACAACCAAACAATTACCAAATGATAGCTACATACTCAATAATAATTAAAAGCATGAAACAAGTGTACACAACACAAGCAATAATGATAAAGTGATTGCCTTTATTGATGATTCATAGAAAATGTTTCATCTTGGCTTTAACTAAGATGGTTTTAGTTCATATTACAAGGTATGACTATAGAAGATATGATTTTTATGCAAACTATAACAAAATACAAGTTGTAAAGTGGATTTGAGGTTTGGATGAAGGATTGAAGGTTTTATGTGATGAAAGAGTGGTCTGTGAGAGTTTCGAGTTAAAAGGTTGAGCAAGAGGTGAGATAAAATGGTTTGAAGTGAGGTATTTATAGGTATGGCATGAAAACCTAAAGAATGTTGATGTGGAAGTGTGGTTGTTGTTTAGGCACGGTACATAGAGCAACCTTATCCTCTGGAAAGTGGCCAACCAATGTGGGCGCTGTATGGTCTCGACGAAAGTTGCTCTTGAAGGCGTTGTACATAGGGTGCCCGTACAACACCCATCTTCTGGACTAAAGTTGTTCCCTTTGGCGTTGTATGTAGAGCGACTTGAACGGTGCCCTTTCTTTGAATTTTGCCCCCATAAATTGTTGTAGTGCCCCCCAATTTCTCATTTCTCTACAATAATGCTCTTGGAAACCTAAGAACCTGCACAAGCTTATTTAAACATTAAACATACCGGTTTTACCTAGAAAATAAAAGCAAATGGTAGGAAAAGGGGGCTATTACAAGTTTTAAAATGCGTACTATCATGTCTTTAGAATGAGCGTCAAATGATAAAAGGGATAATTTTGAAAATAAAAGTGTATTAAGAATTTTTTTTAAAATTTAGATTTTTAGAATGAAGTATCTTTAGAAATATAGTGTATAAAGAAAACATTAGATTGTAAGGAGAAACTCTCAATTTTAAAATATTCAAACTTGTAAATACAACCCACATTGTACCAAATTATCCTTACTCTGGATTTTTTATTTATAAATACCGTAAATAATAAGATTATAAAATAATCAAAAGAAAAAACGAAAGAAAAGTAATGAAGAAAGCTCCACCTTTGCAGCTTTGGAGCTTAATTTTTTTTTTTTCTATATTGTTGAGGAGCTTTGGGGCTTAATAAACTTTTAAATTATGTTAAAGGTCCACGACGAGGTGCAATATTAAAGTTACAGATTCAGTCAAATCATTTGTAAAAGCAAAAGGTGTTGGAACATTTTTAAATAAATTGAATTGGAACGGAAAGAACACAACTTTCCAAAAGTTGTTGACAAAAAGTCATAACTATTCTAAATGGTGTATGTGTGTCTTATTGGGTGAAAAGACACAACTTTATGCTTAAAAGTCACATCATTTCATGAATGGGTGCAAAGCAACAAAGGTTGTATTGTTTCGTGAATAGGTGCAAAGCAACAAAAAAGTTACAATGTTTCATGAATGGATGCAAACCACTCTATAAAATGTCCATTCCTACACCATTTGAGACATACCAGAATTTGGCTAACTTAGAGAGTTTGGTCTGTGATCTCCTATCTCTATTTTCTCACTTTTAAATAAACACATGATTGTCACATTGTTTTCTTGCAATAAAATTACCGATATTCTGTCAGCTACACAATGATAGAATTTCAAGCATGCAAACGTCAAAAGTGTTCACGGTCTAATATCGTTAGTGCACAACGACGTTAGACATCGATGCTTCATTGTATCTTGGAGGCATAATTGCATAATCCGGTGCAACACCCGATTGGTGGGGGCAAATAATGTCTTAAGGAAAACGTCAATAATGACGTGCCTTGAAGCATACAATTTCTATTTTGGTAGGTTGCAACAATATTTAGTTCGATACAAGTTATAGTTCGAAGCAGTTTTTGGTTCAATTCAACAACTCTCAATATAAGATACACACATTCTAAATTAATCTCCAACAATGAGGCCTAACATATAATTTACTGGAATTAATATTTTCAATGAATCTAGATATGTTATTTTATTAAACTAGATTCATTGTAATGCATAAATCATATTTATTATATATACATTTGTGTGAAAATGGCTGAAATTAAAGTAAATGAAATACCAATCAAAATCCTTCTGATATATGGAGAGGTAAATGGGTAAAGAAAATGAAAAATCCTTCGACTCTGGTGTTGTTGTGTATCTAGTAAAATAAACTAGAAAAATACATGTGAGACAAATTATAGTCTAAAATTAGATTCCCTCACCTATGATGAAGGAATGAAATAATGAATTTGAATTCATGAATCTAACAAAATGTATGTTTATAATAGATTCAATGCAAGTATATGCAATTATATATATCTTTATGAGAATGATATAGAATTAGTGAGAAGTAAGAACTAAATAAATTATTTTCATGTGAAAGACATGATCATGTTGCTTGTGCATGTGAATTTGGGTATTGAAATTATCAAAATGATAATGGCTTAGTGTTTACCCCATCATACTAAGAATGAAATACATTTATGTAAATTGAAAGCAGACATTACACAGGTTATACAAGGAAAATGATATCTCAAATCGAGTATACTCATTGCATCTTGTGTATATCAAGATATATACTAGGCATGATAATATTTTGTCATATGAAGACAAAATGTGTATACAAGTATCAGACTATATTATGAATCTTTGATAGACATATTTTGGTTATCATTTAGTAATTTGAAGGATTTATAGATGTCATTTGAATACAATGATGATTGTATAACCAAAAGTGTGGTGAATTTCCCATATTTGGTGGATGAGCTATTTTGAATTCAAGAATGCAGGTATGCATAACAGATCCACCATGATTATTGAACTTTTAATGGCATCATGGAGAGACCATGGTTAATGAATTTATAATATAAATTCCTTAGTGACCAAAATCAATGTCTCATAAATTATCAATTGTGATAATGATGCAGCTTTGTAAAAGTATTTAGACAGATATATAATGGAAAATGTAGGTACATGTTGGCCAAAGAGACAATTATGTGATAATTGATTATAAATATTGCACTTATCATAGATTTTGTGAACTCTTGCCAAAATCAGACAAATCTGCTTAAATAAATACTTGAAAATTTAAAAGGAGTAGGACTGAAACCAGCATTTAAAATATCACCAATGATCGAAACTCAACCCAACACTTGAAACATAAAGATCTTGGGTTCAATGAGCAAAGTACATTATAAGTTGTGATTGCAAGCACTATAATATATAATATATGCGTCCCAAAAGTGAAAGTGTTTGGTACTTGTATGTATTGGGAAGGTTAAGCTTTTTAGCTTTTAGTAGACTTATGACATGATTTATGTTGGAATGCTTTTACAGAAGCATTTCTGATAACGTCTACCTATATGAGTGTCGGGGATGGTGCCGACCTCTATGTAACTTGGCTGATTACTAAAGCTCTCATCAAAAACCAAGATATAGACGCAACGCCTTTACACGCGTCAGCAAATATGAACACCTGAGATAAAGAAAGATTATGTGTGAGACGTGTCCAGTTAATCGTATAAGCTCACTGGTTCAAAGCTTGTCTACCATGTGACATTGACTAACTTTGATGTGTTTTCACTAAGTGAAAGTTCAAGTCCAAAAGACACCTTCATTTATGCATAAGATTTCCAGGCATTTGTAAGACATTTTCAAATTACATTTATATTGAAAATTGTGGGGGATTGTTGGAACATTTTCAAATAAATTGAATTGGAACTGAAAGAACACAACTTTCCAAAAGTTGTTGACAAAAAGTCATAACTATTCCAAATGGTGTATGTGTGTCTTATTGGGTGAAAAGACACAACTTTATGCTTAAAAGTCACATCATTTCATGAATGGGTGCAAAGCAACAAATGTTGTATTGTTTCGTGAATAGGTGCAAAGCGATGCAAACTACTCTATAAAATGTCCATCCTTACACCATTTGAGACAGACCAGAATTTGGCTAACTTAGAGAGTTTGGTCTGTGATCTCTCATCTCTATTTTCTCACTTTTAAATAAACACATGATTGTCACATTGTTTTCTTGCAATAAAATTACCGATATTCTGTCAGCTGCGCAATGATAGAATTTCGTATCTTGACAAGCCTGCAAACGTCAAAAGTGTTCACGGTCTAATATCGTTAGTGCACAACGACGTTAGACACCGATGCTTCATTGTATCTTGGAGGCATATTCATATAACCCGGTGCAACACCCAATTGGTGGGGGCAAATAGTGTCTTAAGGAAAGCGTCAATAATGACGTGCCTTGAAACACATAATTTCTATTTTGGTAGGTTGCAGCAATATTTAGTTTGATACAAGCTATAGTTCGCAGCATTTTTCGGTTCAATTCAACAACTCTCAATATAAGGTACACACATTCTAAATTAATCTCCAACAAGGTAGTTGGTTTCTTTGAGTGAAATGTCCAGAAAATATTATATAGTTAGGTCCATTTGCTAAGTTCTAATCCACACGTACGTTATCTATCAAAGTATTATAATGTGCAAGAGCTCTAAAAAATTAAAATGTAGGTGGATCCAGCCATTTAAGCCATAGAAAGAAGCCCTTTATATCTCACTATTTGATTGTAATTTTAGTTGGTGTCAGGATTGCTTTAAATTAGCTGTAACAACTAAGTTCAGCAAAATTTAATCTCAACTCATTTATTTCAGTGTTTGATTGTTATTTAAGGGTCAGAAATTTGCAAGTTGGAGTTACGTGGTTGCTAAACTTGATACATGAATTTTGTTGTCCTGTGATTTGCTTAGCCAAGAGCTGATGTTGATAAAGGGAAGTGATACATGTGGGGAAAACTCCAAATTAAGATTCTCAATCGGGAGTTCCCGGGCAGCCAGAGATACACAACCATGTCCTGTTGAGTTGAAGTCAAGTTCCTAATGGAGGAATTGAGGATATATGATGGATTGGGTGCCCACAATGTGCTATCTGTTGCAATTGGTGGCTTGGTGCATCTCATGATTCCATGTGTATGGTTTCGAGGTCATCCTGTTAAAGATGTTCTCTCACTTAAAAATATTTACTCAACATAAAAAGGTTTAGCAAACAGCTTTATAATTCCACCACAGAGCTTAACCATAGGTTAAAATAGTGTTGTTATGTAGAATTCTGAGAATCAGAATCGTGAAAGAGAAATATACTACAGCAACATTTAGGCGGTGGATTCGTATCTAATTGACATTTCTAGTCCTGTGAAATGTGCAAACTTGTCCAGTTATGAAAGCAGGCCACGATGTTTTGTTATCTGATGGGAGACCTGGTCATAGGAGGTTATTAGATAGTGCCACTTAATTTAGTTTCCATTATTTAAGCACTTTCCCTATTTTTAATATCATGCATTAATGTGTTTGTTGTAGTGGCCTAGTGGGTGTATGATTCATTAATTCATTAGCAATATTTAAATAGCCAAAAACTGACTGAATGAAGGGTAAGGAATTTTACACAAATTAATCTCTCTCTAAATTCTGTTTTCCATTCACTGTAATCTCTCCTTCCTCAAAATTCTTTTTTTCATTCACTTGGTACATATCATCATGCTGTTTTTTGTCATACTCCATTTGCAGTTCATACTCTCTCGACTAACGACTAGTCTATAATGGTTTTTTTTCGTGCACCTACCGCGACTCGTATAAGAGTTGGGATAACGCTCTCTTGTGTCGATTACAAACTTCTGCATGTTTTGCTCATTTGAATTTGCCAACACAACTAAATCAGGATTCTGTGAAACGGTAATTTGAGATGCAGATGAGTATAACATTTTTCCTCTGTTAGTTTGTTTTTTGGCTCCATAGGATGGACATCTGGGAGAGTGCTATGAAACCATTATTACAATGTGAGTGTATATCCATATTCTGGAATCCAAGAGTGTATCTACCTCTCCACTTTCTTTTTTAACAACCAAATGATTTATCAATCATGATATGATTTATATTCGCCGGCAGAGTTACTTGATGGAGAATTGATATCCTAACAAATAATATCAAAAATTACAAGCAAAGAGCCTTTTAAATAACAAAGTGGATTAATAGTGAAACTGATCTGGTGACTAATTAGTAATCATTAATTTTCTCAAAATATAACAGAATACATTCATCACCAAGCAAAACAAAATAATCCATCACCATCATGATCAATGATCTAATTAATGACCTCTAAATATTCAATATGGTCTGCAATGCCACCATCAAAAGGCACTACACTTGTGGACCTGTTTAATTGGGTCGTTGGGGTTGTTTGATACCTTTGCAAATGGGTCAAATTTTGTCCAATTCCGTCTCGAATTCCCCACGCTTAAAACATGTGAAGATTACAAATTTATGTTTTTATTTAAAAGGCAGCCTATTATTACTTTTTTTTTTCTAATAAAAAAAATTAAAAAATCAGATGAGACATTAAGAATTGCCTTTTTTGACAATTTAAAGCACTTTTATCGATATTTGATTTTAAATTAAAAAAAATACACTTTTATGAATAGGAAAAGCAGTCCCCCGCAAACAAACCTAGTGATTAAAAAACCTATCATACATGTGATTTCAATTGAATGAGAGGCAACATATCATTCAATAGTAAGAGACGACATTTGAAAGTGATCCCATCTGAAATTGAAATCATCCTTTTCCGTACCAAAAGTTTGAGCTGAAGTTGCCATCCGATCATCATCGCACCAATGACTGTTACTATATATATCCGGGCTAAGCATCCCGATGATTCCAAAATTGTTGTGATCACAGCTCTCAAAGTTTAAAGGGAAACCAAATTGTTTGATGTTGAAAAAATATGTCACTTTGAGTTTGAGTGCTCATATTATTTTCAATATCAGAAATTGTTTGGCAAGCTTTCTCCAGCAATTTCTGCATGTAGTTTCCATGTGCATCAATTCTCCTTTGAAGCTGCCTCTCAACCTATTAATATTGACACAACAAAAAAAGACCAATTGTTTTTCTTTTTTACTTCAAAATATGATTGAAACTGTACAAGCAACTTTGTTAAAAACGTACAAATAGTTGTAAAACTTTATATCTTGAAACTAAATTAATGTACTTGCTTTAATTTATTTACCTCTAATTTTTCATTTAACCTCATTTGCACTTTCATTTATAATTGAAGTGCTTGATCATGGTGAATGTTCCTGCAGATAATCAAACATAGGAGAAGTTCCATAATTCTATAAAAATAACTATATACGTTTATTTGATTTAATTAATTAATCTATAATTAGCTTACTGATGATCAATAAAGCTGCAACTTGGTATCCCAGATGTGGCAGCAGCAGCGTTTCTTTGAAGGTCTAGTACTGCTACAAAAAGCATTAATTGTATTAAAAGTCAGGCTGATGATATTATATTGTATATATATCTATATAAAACATTAAAAAGACGAATTGCAAATTTGTTTATATATCTTGATGGAAAAAGGTTCGTAATAACAATAAAAAAAAGGTCGCCTTTTGGATCTTGCCTTGCTGCTGGCTGGTCCTTATAAAGATCCTTATTATGTAGTGACTGCTTCCCATGCCTAAATTTCTATTAACGAACAAGCGATTGATATGAGAAAAATGAAGCATCCTAATTTTATCTAATTGTGTTTCAGGAAATAATTAAGATGAAAGAAAGAATTGTCGAATAATTAACCTGAAGATGACTCTTGAGATGGTAAAGAGTGAGACCTTTGACACCCATAACTCTCATGATCGTCTTTGGGGTTGCCTCTGCATGTACATATCAAATAATTATTAAACAATATTATACATTAATTAATATTTGAAGTGGTTAATTAATGAGAGTAGAGATGTAGTTACTATCTGGGCCTCCAAGGTAGGTAACGGCGTCAACAAATCTCTGGTGGAGCTGGGCCGTCCATCGGAGGCGTGGCCTTGTATCTGTTGTCAGTGCAAGACCTGATGATGAGTAGTAATCTCCTTGGAAGAATACTGCAAGGTGCCTTTCATTCATATTCATCATTGCCTTCACTTAATATTCCAGCTCCATTAATCATATATTTCAAGAAACTCAGGAGCAAATGCAAAATATTAATATATAGATAGGTAATCAATGATTTAGCCTTCACACCTGTACCACGGGCCTGAGTTCGAGTTTATACCCTCAAATCCAAACTATAATATATAGTAATCCAAAATGATCTATCACTCTCATTCATCTCTCCTTATCATATGCCCTCACTTTCCTTTCCTTCGATACTTTAATACTTGATATTACTCTTGTGTATCTTCATATGGTAGTTTTTTTTTTTTTTTTTTTTTAATTCTAAAAAAATATTCATTTCACATATTAAGATACATATATACCAATATATACTCTCACAATATGACATACCCTGAAGTTAATTTTTCCATATATATTTATAGATACATACAGTTAGACTCGAATCATCCACTATATATTCTAAAGAATCGGAATTTAAAAATTTCACCGACCGAAAAAACCAACCTTAAATGGAAAATAAATTCCATTATTAACTTTTTATTTTTTATTTTTATTTTTTGACGGAAAACTTCCTTATTAATTGGCTGGCTTATATGATTAGATTTGAGTGGTATGGATAGAGGTTTGTACATTTTTTTTTTTTTTTGAAAAGGACGTTTGTTTACATTCTAATCAGAGGAAAACGCCAAATTTACAACTATAAATAATTAGGTTAGAAGGAAACCTATTTATTTATTATTATTATATTTTTGAGGTTGCGAATAGGATGACAATGGGCAGATACACGGTTAATGATCATATTCATATTGCAGACCCACGGAATTTAAGTGGGTAGACGCAGGTATACACTTGCTCATATTTACATCTATATGACTATATTCACACTTTACTACGGTACTATTTATTTTTGTAAGAAAAATTAATAAAATATATATATATATATATATATATATATATATATATATATATATATATATATATATTTGATAATATCTATTAATTCGGGAGAATATATTTACTTTTAAGTTTTAAATAATTAGCATCTATAGAAAAACATCAAACTAACGTGGGATTAGATTATTCCCACAAGCAATTTATTAGTGGGATTAATTATTTGTCCCACCACTTTATATATATTTTTTGTCTCTTTTTTATTTTATTTTTTTCTTTTTATATAATTAAAACATAAAATTCTTTTAATAATTAATAAAATATTTTATTTTAAATATTATCAAAATAATAAGTTTCAATATTAACAAATAAAAATAAATATTATTTGTTTAAAATTAGTCTTAAATATTTACATTATTTTAAAATAAACAATTTAAATATCTTAATTTTTTTAACAGTTAATTTAAATAATTATTTTAACTAGTCCAGTTATATGTAACTATTTTATCTAGGTGAGTGGATCTACTTAGTGCCATGTTTTTTTAAAAAAAATTCTTCTTCTTTTTTTTATTTAATTATAAATTTATATTTATTTATTATATATTATTTGAATATTTAAAAATATTTTTGAAATATTAAATACTAATTAAAAAAATTTATTCTTTTTAATATCAGTTTTAAATAGTTTTATTTATTTATTTTTAAAATAATTAACTAATTTATTTATTTTAATTTAATTTTAAATTAGTCAATTTCATACTATATTAAATATACGATAAAATCAAACATATTACTTCAGTAATTTAGTACAATCATATCATATCCAATCTAATCTTATGAAAATAATATTATTCTATCTCGTACACCAAACATGACAGGACCCACCCTGACTCCTCTCTTGAGTACGAGGGAGGCCCTGTGAGCTGTACTTTTACTAGCATGATAAAAGAAATTTCGATTAAAATTTTCATAGAAAATACTAGCTTTTAAACATAAAAAGAATATAAGAAAAATATTGAAAATATTGGAGAGTACAAAAATGTACATAACTGCAAGTCCTTTATTGCAATTTTCATTCATTACAAAAAGTTGTAAAAAAAAATGACCGATCGGACCAAAACCTGTCCACCTTTAAAAACTAACCAGTCAAAATCCCGACCAGAAAATCGATCGGGCCTAGTAAGAAACCGACCACGGTCTAGCAGGAAACCGACCACGGTCTAGCAGGAAATCCGAACACGACCGACTAGAAATCTGAGTAAGCCGAGTAGGTTAAGTAGGCCGAATAGGCCGACCACACCTCAAATTATGTACATGAAAATTTAAATGCATGACTCTTGCACTTCATGATGTCATCGAGTGGCCTACCTCAAAACTGAAGAGTTCGCACAACCGAGTAGCTACCTGGAAAAAATATTTTTAAAGTAAAAGGATGAGTACTAATGCCCAGTTAGTGAATGTAAACTTTTAAAAACATTTCTGAACAACTTTTCAATATGCATCCAGTAATATATACTATATCATTTTATCATGTCAAAGATTTCCATAGTAAATAATTTACAACAATTAATCTTAAGCATAAAACTAGAAACTTTTGAGTTAAAAGCAAAACTGAAAACTTAATTCACTCATAACGTAGACGTCAAGCTTAATTCGGATCAAGTATGCTAGGTTCCCCTACTTCGTCTTATTTCCCTAACAATCACACAAAATCCAATTAGAAGCTGGAAATCAAAGAAGAATCAACCGAAAATCTACAATATCACATGAGAGTTCCACTGACTTCTTTTCCTTTTTCTTCCTTCTCTTTCCTTTCTTCGGTTCGATTCTACTGCTTCTAACTGATCATGTTTATCCTCTAATATATATATATATATATATATATATATATATATATATATATATATGTATGTATGTATGGAAAGACACAACTAAAGTTGTGAGCTACTTAACTAAGCTCACAAATGTTTGTCAACTATACATACTACAATTGCTTACTCACCAATTCACTTTTCTGTTTCACGCTTATCCTATTTTTTTTATAAGTTGGGCCTTTATTGGGCCTAAATGGTTTGGGTGTTACAATTCACCCCACCGCATAAGAATTTCATCCTCGAAATTTACTTACCTAGCCGAACAGACAGGGATACTGATTTCACATCTGATCTTCATGTTCCCAAGTCGCCTCTTTCGTTGCATGATTTCTCCATAACACCTTTACTAGAGGAATAACCTTAGTACGTAATACTTGTTCCCTTTTATCTAAAATCTCAATAGGTTCCTCTTCTCTTAACTTCACTGATTGCTTGGTTAAAACATGCGTAGGGTCAACTATATATTTTCGAAGCATAGAAACATGGAATACATCATGAATTCTGGAAAGCTCTGAAGGTAAAGCTAAACGGTATGCCACTGCTCCCACTCTGGCAATAATCTCATACGGACCAATGTATCGCGAACTTAACTTTTCACGTGTTCTGAATCGAAGTATACCTTTCTAAGGTGAAATTTGTAAAAATTTGTAAGAATACATAGTCACCTACTTTAAATTCAAGTTCCTTTCTCCGCTTATCTGTGTAGCTTTTCTGCCTATCTTGAGCAACTTTTAATCTATCTCTGATGATTTTGATCTTTTCTGTTGTGACTTGAACAAGTTTTGGACCTAATAACTTTCTCTCACTTACTTCATCCCAACATACCAGTGTTCTGCATTTTCTCCTATACAAAGCTTCATAAGGAGCCATTTCAATGCTAGCCTAATAACTGTTATTGTAGGCAAATTCTATCAAAGGTATATGTACATCCCAACTTTGTTTGAAATCCATTACACAAGCCCAAAGCATATCCTCTAATGTCTGAATAATACGCTCTGATTAACCGTCAGTCTGCGGATGAAAAGCAATACTAAAATGCAGTCTAGTTCCCAAAGCCTTCTGCAATTTAGGCTAAAATATGGATGTAAATCGAGGATCTCTATCTAACACTATAGATACCGGTGCACCATGAAGACAAACTATTTCATCAACATAAATTCTAGCTAATCTGTCAAAAGAGCATGTAATACCGATTGGCAGAAAATGTGCAGACTTCATAAGTCGATCAACAATCACCCATACACTATCTTGACCACTCTGACTACGAGGAAGTCCTACCACAAAGTCCATGGCAACATGTCCCATTTTCATATGGGAATAGGAAGTGGTTGTGAAAGTCCTGCTAGTTTCTGATGTTGTGCCTTGACTTGCTGACAAATCAAACATTTAGAGGCGAATTCTGCTATCTCTCTTTTCATACCTTGCCACCAGTAATGTTCTTTCAAAGTACGATATAGTTTAGTACTTCCTGGATGCATTGCATAAGCTGAAGAGTGAGCTTCCTTTAAATTTTCATTCTTGAGTTCCTTAATATTTGGTGCACAGAGTTTATTACCTAGAACTAATGTACCATCACTTTTCACTACAAAATCAGCTCGTAAGTTTTTCTGCACTTCTTCCTTTAATTTAACTAAATAAGAATCTTGAGTTTGTAATTCTCGTATACGATCAATCAAAATGGGTCTAACTTGAAAGGTAGCCAGTAATGCTCTGAAATCACGTGCTTCTAGTTTAACTCTCAACATTCTTAATTCATCTAGTAATGGAAGGTAAATCATCTTCAAATGAGCCATAGAACTTGAAGACTTTCTACTGAGTGCATTTGCCACCACATTTGCCTTATCATGATGATATTCAATCGTACAGACATAATCTTTAATCAACTCAATCCATCTTCTTTGTCTCAAATTTAGTTCTTTCTGAGTGAAAAGATATTGCAAGCTTTTATGATCGGTATAAATCTAACAAATGACCCCATATAGATAGTGCATCCAAATTTTCAATGCAAACACAACTGCAGCAAGCTCTAGATCATGTGTTGGGTAATTTTGTTCATGCTTCTTTAATTGTCTTGATGCATAAGCTATCACTTTTCCATACTGCATCAAAACGCAACCCAAACCATGTTTAGATGTATCACTGTAAACAATAAATCCATCACTTCCGGTTGGAAGAGCAAGTATTGGAGCAGAAGTCAATCTCTCCGTGAGTTCTTGAAAACTCTGTTCACAAGCTTCTGACCATTCAAACATCACATCCTTCTGAGTTAATTTTGTTAATGGTGAAACTATTTTAGAAAATCCCTCTACAAATCTTCGATAATAACTTGCTAAACCCAAGAAACTTCTAATTTCGGTCACACTAATTGGTCTTTCCCTATTCATTATAACTTTAACTTTTTGAGGATCAATATAAATACCATCACCCGAAATTACATGACCTAAAAATGTAACTCTATCGAGTCAAAATTGACACTTGCTAATTTAGCATAGAGTCGATTATCTCTCAGGACTTGTAGAATAGTTTCTAAATGCTCTGCATGCTCCACCTTATCCTTAGAATAGATCAAAATGTCATCAATGAACACAATAACAAATTTGTCTAAATAAGGATGAAATACCCTATTCATCAAATCCATGAAAGCTGCTGGAGCATTTGTTAATCCAAAAGGCATAACTATAAACTCATAATGCCCGTAACGAGTTTTGAAAGCTGTCTGTGGTACATCACAGTTTCTAATCTTCAATTGGTGATAACCTGTTCACAAATCTATCTTGGAGAACAATTTTGCTCCCTAAAGCTGATCGAATAAGTCATCAATATATGAGAGTGGATATTTATTACGCATTGTTGCCTTATTCAATTGCCGATAATCGATGCATAAACGTAATGTTCCATCTTTCTTCTTAACAAATAAAACTGGCACTCCCTATGGTGACACACTATGTTTAATAAAATTCTTGTTCACCAATTCTTCTAATTGAATCTTTAATTCCTTCAATTCGGTTGGAGGCATTCTATAAGATGGAATAGAAATTGGAGTTGTGCCTAGAGTCAAATATATCACAAACTCAATGTCTCTATCTGGTGGTAATCCATGAAGATTTTCAAGAAATACGTCTGAAAATTGTCTTACCATAGATATATCTTCTAACTTCACCTCACTATCTCTAGTATCAGTTACATAAGCCAAATAAGCTGAACATTGTTTCCTGAGCAACTGTCTGACAGTAATAGCAGATATAACACAAGAAGGAAGAATCCGACGTTCACCACAGAAAATAACATCTGACTCTCCTTGAAGTGTAAATTTTACCTCTTTTCGAAAGCAATCTACTGTAGCATAGTGTGTAGCAAGTCAATCCATTCCCAAAATAACATCAAAATCACATATATCAAGCGGGATTAAATCCACACGTAGCTCATGTTTACCGACTATGACCTTATTGTTTCTATATATATTCTCAGCCAATAAAGATTCATTAGTAGGTGTAGCCACTACCATACTAGAATCTAGTGGTTTTAATTCTACATCCGCATACATCATAAAAGATCGAGATACAAAGGATTGAGTAGATCCAGGATTAATGAGAACATGAGCATCGTGGCTAAAAATTGTTAACATACCTGTAACAACATCAAGAGTGGTATCGGCATCTTGCTGAGTCATAGCAAAACTCTTGCTTGAGTACGAGGTCTACCAGACTGACCTCTCTGTTGGTTGCCTCCAACCTCTACTGCACTAGCTTGGGTTTTCCCTGTAGTTGTAGATCCTCCTACTCGGGATCCCCTTTGTCATTGAATCTGACCAGAGCCACTTTGCATTGGTTGAAAAAATATCTTTCTCTCTTCATTGCCTGTCTGGACTAACTCGAGGCAATCTCTTTTTAGATGTCTAGTTTGCCCACATTGATGACAACCTGATCTCCCCAAATAACATTCACCATCATGGTGCTTTCCACAATTCTGACATAGAGGACGCATACCTCTACCCATACTAACACTCTATTGACGACTACTCATTGGTTGTTGGACTGATGCTTGGCTAGAACCAGGTCCACGACTCTGTTAAGAGTTACTAGTTTGACCTGAAAAACTGTCTTTTGCCTTAGGCATATTGCTATAAGAACCCCCTGCTGACTAGTTACTGCACTTTTGTTTATGTTGTTCAAATCTGCGAGAGTCATTAAGGTCTCTTTCCACTCTCAATGCAGCTTCAAACAACTTACCGAACTCAATATGCCCAAAAGTAGTCACTATTGTCTTAATTTTCGATCAAAGTCCATCTTTGAATTTTTTGCACTTATTTTTTTCATCAGTGACTACATACGGAGTAACCCTCAAGAGTTCTGTAAACTTCTTCTCATACTCTTTTACTGTCATAGATCCCTGTACTAGTCTGAAAAATTCAGCTATTTTTAAATCTTGATAGAAGCGAGGATAATAACGATCATTAAACTGCTTCTTAAAATCCTCCCAAGTAATTCCTTCAGGAGTTCTTCGTTGAATTGAGGCCCACCAATCATATGATTTTTCCTTTAGCAAAAATGTTACAAAAGAGACCTTCTGCTCATATGTGCACCTCATAACTTCAAATACACGTTATATTTCATTCAACCAAGAACTAGCACTATCTGGATCTCCAGTTCCATCAAAATTTGTAGCTCCCAACTTACGTGCACGCTCAATAGAATTCTCTGGCACCCACGTTTGATACTGAACCATGGCAGTCAACAGTTATGCAATTCTATCCATTGGTTCCTCCCTAGGTTCTGGCACATAAGGTTGAGCTATAGGTTGGTGAGAGTGTGATTCTGCCTCATTTTCACCTTGGTTATCACTCCTCTCTCCTAGGTCAGCTAATGGTCTCGTGCGTGGGCGGCCAACTCGACGCATGATGCTGTTACAAAATCAAAAATATGCTTAAATGCATGAAACTAAATGCAAACAATTATTCTGTGGTCTAAGGAATCATAAACCATGGCTCTGATACCAAGTTGACAGGACTCATCCCGACTCCTCTTTTGAGTACGAGGGAGGCCCTGTGGGTTGTACTTTTACTAGCATGATAAAAGAAATTTCGATTAAAATTTCCATAGAAAATACTTGCTTTTAAACATAAAAAGAATATAAGGAAAATATTAAAAATATTGGAGAGTACAAAATGTACATAACTGCAAGTCCTTTATTGCCATTTTCGTTCATCATAAAAAGTTATCAAAAAAAATGACCGATCGGATAAAAAACCGATCACCTTTAAAAACTAACTAGTCAAAATCCTGACCAGAAAATCGACCAGGACGAGTAAGAAACCGACCACGATCGAGCAGGAAACCGACCACGGCCGAACAAGAAATCCGAACACGACCGACTAGAAATCTGAGTATGCCGAGTAAGCCGAGTAGACTGAGTAGGCCGAGTAGGCTGACCACATCTCAAATTTTGTACATGAAAATTTAAATGCATGACTCTTGCACATCATGATGTCATCAGTGGCCCACCTCAAAACCGAAGAGTCCGCACAACCGAGCAGCTACCTGAAATATTTTTAAAGTAAAAGGATGAGCGCTAACGCCCAGTGAGTGAATGGAAACTTTTAAAAACATTTCTGAACACTTTTTCAATATGCATTTAGTAATATATACTATATAATTTCATCATGTCAAAAGATTTCCATAGTAAAAGATAATATATCTATTTTCGTACTTAATAAACTGAAATGCGTCTCTTTTCTAAACAAGAATAAGATAATTTATAAAATCTTAATCTGCACCAAATTAGTTCCCAGGGATATCTTCAATACGTAAACCGAATTTCTTCATGCAAACGTAGAGTCGGGAATAACTTCTGGTCATACACGTGCAGAGCGACTCAATACTCTTTTACATCTGGTCATACACGTGCAGAGCGACTTATCTGACATACACATGTGTAGAACGGCCCCAAAAGTCAACAATAATCATAACGTATGCTAGATTCCCCTACTTCGTCTTCTTTCCCTAACAATTACACAAAATCCAATTAGAAGATAGAAATCAAAGAAGAATCAACCGAAAATCTACAATATCACAAGAGAGCTCCACTGACTTCTTTTCCTTTTTCTTCCTTCTCTTTCCTTTCTTCCGTTCGATTCTACTGCTTCTAACTGATCATGTTTATCCTCATATATATATATATATATATATATATGTTTGGAAAGACACAACTAAAGTTGTGAGCTAGTTAACTAAACTCACAGCTGTCTGTCAACTATATAGAATACAATTGCTTACTCATCAATTCACTTTTCTATTTCGCGCTTATCTTATTTTTTTTTTATAAGTTGGGCATTTATTGGGTATAAATAGTTTGGGTATTACAAAACAAGCCCTTAAAAAGCTCCGTCTAAATGATTTGATTTTTTCAAATTTATTTTTAACCAAAAACGAGTGATTAAAATCAGTACATAATAGATCTAATAAGGGAACATATTAAGATTAATTTTAATTCATTTCAAATATCAGATGTATTTGAATTAATTCTCAACGTACGGTAAAATTCTCATTAATTCTTACAACTTTTCTTGGAAAACATTAATATATACATTTCATATTTATAACATTGGTTAACGTAATACTGTAGAATTGTAACATCATTTAAAGAAGTGAAATTAAAGCTTTCCTTGGTCGACGGACGACAATAATAAAAAAAAGATTCTTTTTGCCCCAATTTTGTCCCAAAAAGGTGATATTAATCGCTTACATGACATTGTAACAATTCACTTTTTAGAGCTATTAATTGCACAAACACCCATGACTTTAGATAATATTACACTCATATTCAACTTTTCCTTTAATTGTACAAACCTCCCATGAAAAAAATTGGCTAACGGTTTGACTAACCGTCAATTTAATGGTCTAGAGATGATCTAGGGACAAAACCGTCCTTTTACACATTAAAATAATTAAAACTCAAAGGAATCTCAGGTGTTTCTATAACTATAAATTTATCCAGATAATAACTATAAAAATAACTCTAAAAGTGTACAAAAGTACAAATCCTTCATCTTCAACCTCCACGACTCCATTGTCGTTGCCCCAGCTTCGGCGACTATGGCGAAACTAGTGCAAGGCCTCCTCCTAGATCTGGGAGCCGCTCCGTGATGGAGATTTCTTCATCCATCTAATCGGAGTTCTACTTCATCTCATATTTCTCCATCAAATATGGACTGTGAAAATGATATTAAAGTTGGGGATTGGATTGATACAGTTTCTCAACCGTACATCAAAGATTAAAATTAATGATAAATTGAGTTGGTCAAATGTAGATCAAAGATGCTTTTTTAATATCTATAAAGAAAAGTGAAAAAGAGAGTTGATTGGAGTGCTTTTAATTTGGAGGGATTTGGTTAGGTGGTGTGGGATGACATTAAATTGAGAAAATACAAGTAATTAGTTGACAAATAAACATGTTTAGTATGGCATTGACCCTACAAACAAACATGAAGATGAATTCACGTTTTTTTTCCAAAATTTTGAGATTTTTTTTCTAGATCTAAGTTTTTTTTTTTCATTCTAGAAGTTGGGTGATTGAGGTAACTACGTTACAATTTGGGGTAAATTTATAGTTTTCCGAATGTCATGCCATGTTAGCCATAGATTAAAATTGAAGGATAATTTTGACTTTTCATACTTTGAAGTTAGTCAAAGTTATATCCAACCGTCAGTCAACTTTTTCAGATGAGGTTTATACAAATAAAAAATAAATTGAATACGAATATAATATTGACTAAACTGATGTTTGTACAATTAACCCTTTAATATATTGTCATCCCATCTCATTAGTTTGATTTCCTCACAATATTCTCCCTTGTCATACACGGTAACCCAGTTCCCAATTATCTCCTACCATTCCAATAATTAATTAACCTAGTCATCAACTTTCTCTCCACACTTTTAAGAGGCAAACCAAACCAAAAGCTCTTAGCTCATAATTGGATTGTGTTATAAAATAAATAAGAATAAATAAAAATATAATAAAGAATAAATGAGATAAAAGAATAGCTAAAAATAAAAGTATTTTATTTCTAGATTGTTTTCATTAAAAAGTATCCACCTTAAAGGTGAAAGTTCATTATACAGTCTCACAACCGTATTAAGTTTATATAAATTATATTATAATAAATAATAAAATTGATTAAAGTATGAAAATTACTTTTATGGATTGACAAACATTTACTATTTTATTTATAATTATTTAAATCTCTTTTATTTTTATGAAAACTTTAATTGACTCATAATTATTAATATTTTTCTAGTACGAGATCTTTTGTATAATATCCGTGAAGACCCTAATAACATCCAATCAATTTCAATAAATATTTATGTGACCATTTTAATAAACGATAAAAATAATAAAAAATTCTTTAAAAAATTTAAATGATTGAAAAAAAAATTCAACCATTAAATAATTTAATAAGTACATATATAATCGGTTCTTTACAACTAGTGATTGATTACATAAATAAAATGAAAAGTTCTGGAAGTTAACGTAAGCAGTGAGTTGTTTCTACAAAAAGATAATTATTAGATACAGGCTAGCAGCCATTGATCTAATTTAATTTGGTCTAAAGTTTTGTTAACTTGGATTTGAAGCATCATGTTCATGTTTTACTTCTTCCAACTTTATTACACGACAATTCTCTTTATATAGACTTGTTCAATTTGGACTAACATTGTATATTTTTTATTTTTTTATACACTTTTCTTGTCAATTGCCTAATAATAAGAATTATGTGGTGGTGAAATGCATCAATGTCTGTTGGTTAGAAGATGTTCCTCGTATCCAACAAATTTTGTAGACTTTCTTTTCCTATAAAATGTATTAATGCAACATGAACTTTGAAAAAAAAAAACGAAAATAATAGAAATTAATAACAAAACTTATTTATCATCGATGAACAATTGTAAAATTTGTAAATATGTAAAGAGGTGGCAACAAACTATGCAACTGATGAGAAAGGGTTTGTTTAATGGAGTCATGCCTCTTTTTCTCAAACCTCATATTGTCAAATTGTAATAGTTTTGAAAATAAAACAGACAGGCAACACAATCACTTATTCACTTGTTCATATAGCAACATAACTAATTAAAGAGTCAGGGTGTCTCAAGATTGAAGTAAGAATAAACATTAAAATTTTGTAACATAAAAAGTAGATATATAAGTTTAGATATTAATTATGTTTTCTTAAACATAGCTGAGATTGACCTAATATTAATCCTCTTGCACCCATGTTACTATTAGTGAGATTATGAGTTTGAGTTTTAAAAAGACATTTTCTTTTTTGTTATTTAACTTTTGAATAAAATTGTAATTATCAAAAGGGAAAATTATTATAGTAGTGGTCACTTTCAGAGGCTATTAAAATGACCATTAGATGTGGAATTTGACTTCAAATGGTCATTCTAGGTGAACAGTGTCACATAAATAACCATTCTACCAGACCCTTCAATTTTTGACGAAATCTACTGGTGTAGCCAGGTTTTTTGTCGAGTTGGAAATTTCTTTGCAAAATATAAGAATGAAAAGCCTCTTGTTAAGAATATAACCCTTCTAGCATCAATGACTAATACCAGGAAGAGTAACAGCTGCGGAATAAAATCTCAAGCGATAGAGGATCATGCCAAAATAGCTCAATCAGAATTGTTGATTGATCTTATTTGTCCCAAGAGTGTATCAGCTAGTTTGCATAACAGATCACTACCATGCTTCTATATGACTTCAAGAGTAAAAGATCAATATCATATGTAAGGACCTCAGTTTTATGATTTAATTCATGACAAACCACACCACATTGGGGATGATTGTGTAATGGGTAGCTTAGGTCCTCATTGACAAGCTTCCAAGCATCTCCATGACTTTAAAAGCAAAAGGTATATTTATTTGACTTTGCCTCTTGAAGAGTTTAAGTGCACACACACACCTCATGCATGTTTTGTTGATCTTGCATTTGTGTTGATATTTTTTATATGTGTGCATCTCTTCATAATCACACTTGCACTTCATTTATAGAGTTAAATGTGGTACTGTGTTGTGTTCTCACTTGCACGATGGTGTGCTTATTATAGTGCGTTGAGTGACCATATGAGAAAGTCTCATTCTTCTCTTGGTTTGGTTATATGGAGTAAGGTGTCTAGTTTCAAAAGAGTATATTTAAATAATTTAAATGTTTTTCGAAATTGACCTTTGTATGGCCTTATGACTATATCTTTTTATACAATGATTCAAAATGAGTTTTGAAAATATCCGTACAAACTAGACACACATACCTTTCCAACGGTATATTATTCATAATATTTCATGACCGTTTGGATTGGTTTTGAAATCTCGAAAGTGACCACAAAAATAGGGCAACTCTGTTGTTGTCCGTTTCTGACCTTTCGTCACTTAAATGACCATAACTCTTTTTACAGATATTCAAATCATGTTTTGTTAATTGGAGTAGAAATTAAACTTCCATACCTTTCCAACGGTATATTTTATGAAAGGTTTCGATGTCGTTTGGTCACGTTTTGGGTCACTCGAATTTCGGGATGTTTCGCTATTGCGGTTGTGCCAGTCCACAAGCGCCCTCACAAGCGCCTCTTGGACAGTAGGTGTGCACTGGTGTGGCGCTTGTCGACCAGCGCACTGAGTAAATTTCGAGCATTTTTCAAAACGACATAGTCTTTCTCTAGGGCTCATATTTATATGTCATCTTCTTCCTCACTCGTTTTTCAGAGCTTCAAACCTATTTTTTAGTGTGAGAAAGTATTTTCTTTCAGAGAGAAGCTCCAAAAGTTATTCTTTAACTCTCCAAACCCAAAACCCATCTCCATCTTGCATCATTCTTCATCATATGAGCATGAGTGTTCTTGGTTTCATGACTAGGTAAGTAAGAACTTCATTGAACATCATTTATTGTTCTTCTTACTCTAGATTAGGTATTTATTGTTTGATTAAATACCTAGACTCTACTTTATTGCATATATTTATGATTTTTGATAACATGGTTGGGTTTGTTTGTTGATAGCTAGCATTTATGACATATTTGCCATCTAGCTAATTAGGTCATGTTGATTGCATTTCATGATTGCATTTCATGATTGCATTGATTGACCATGCCATGTTTATTGAAAACTTTTGTTGAAGTGGCTTTGTTTAAAAACTAGATTGTAATATTGTATATCCATATCTAGTTAAGTCTTTATGCATTGCATTTAGACATTATTGTTTATGCCTTATTGATTGCATTTATTGATTGCAAAATATTGCCCTTGATTATATGTTGTGACAACTTGTGTTGGTTGGACTTTTATTGACAATTAGGTTGCTAGAATTCTTTTGCATCTAATTGAGTCCTTATGTATGGGCATGTAGGCATTGTTTGATAACTAGGCTGTTGTATTGCATTATCTATACCTAGTTAAGCATTGTATGTTTGGTCTAACATATTTTGCATTGAGCATTCATTGATTATTTCACTTAGACCATATACTCTTTATAGAGTCAAAGTCTTGTGGCTTTTAGGTGAAGTTGCATAAGCAAGTCAAGTTTTGCAACCAAGGGTAGGTTGGCAAGCAATTGGTCGGGTATTCACTGTAAAAGGCCCAGGGGTAGAGTAAGAGGTGCTCACGTCAAGAGTAGTGTATCAGGGGATATCACTAGGGACTGAACCAAGAGTGGTGAGTGGCGAGTGGCGAGTGGCGTTGTCCATAGCCTGAGGTTGTTGAGAGTGAGAGTCCGAGAATCATTTGAGGGTGTAACCTTTTTCTCATATAGTGGATTTCTGTGATCGTGTGTGGCTAGCAGAATAGTCCGTGGTTTTTCCCATTTGGAGGGTTTCCACGTAAACATCAAGTGTTATTTATATTTCCGTACTTTATACTTGATGTTGTAGGTTTGTTTTATTGGGTGAATTTTGAATATTGACTAATCAAGAAAAATTGGTAATTAACTTGATTAAAATCTATTTACTCCCCTCTCTAGGTTATTGGACACACAATTTATAGGGAACTTTCAATTGGTATCAGAGCGGGTTCCTAGACATACTTAGGTGATCCAAGCTCTTGTTTGTGTGTCTTGCATTTGTTTGCACTTGTTTGTTGCATTTCATTTGCATTCCATTTGCATTCATTCACTTCACCAAACACCATGTGTGAGAGTGAAACACTTAGAGTGGGTATTGTTAGATTGACCTCTAAGGTTGAGAGGAAGGAATATGACTCCGATGAGGAGATGACTCTCATGGTTGAGAGATTTAGGAGATTCACAAAATCTCAAAAGAAGAGTATGACCTCCAATATAAAGGAGGAGAAGAAAATGAACTCTAAAGAAATAGAGGTAAAGAAGAAGACCTTGTTCAAGAAGAGTGAAGAGGACTCTTCCAAAGGTGAAGGGCATGTGCCTAACTTCATAGCCTATGGAGCTTCTTATGTGGAAGATTTTCATGAAGGCAACATGATCTTAAATCTTGACTCTAATATAGAGGAAAGGGTTGGTGTGGTAACAAGTGACTAAGGCAAAGGTCTTGATGAGAGAATTGACTCAATTGAGGAATGTCAAGTGACCATTCTCAAGGTTTTGAAGCAAAATGAAGAGCTCTCCCAGGAGAATAAGACTTTGAGAATATGAAAGATTTCCTCGGAAGAAAAGATTCTTACCCCTAAAGATAGCAACAAAATAGTCAAAATCAACTTTATCGGTACAAAGAGATCATGGAAGACAAAGTGGAAGACATCTCCATTCTTGTCTACAAATTGAAGACCATGGAGAAAGTGACCTCCATTGATGACTCCTTAATGATGGACAAGATTGATGTGTCCAAGTATGAGAAGGAGATTGAAGATTGCCATTAAAGGATGAAGGCAATGAAGGATGAACTTGCCAACAAAGAGAACTCCTTGAAGATTGTCAAGGAAAGAGAGATGAGGTGTTTAAAGAATTAAAGAAGGCCAAGGTTAAACAACCTCAAGCTCAAGGTAAGAGCAAAGCTTCATCCAAGAAATCCTCAACTCAAGGAAAGTCCACACAAGTCTTGGCAACTCAATCAAAGCCTATGCAATCCAAGAAAGAAGGACAATCCCTTGAGAAGTCTATCACATCCTCTAACAAGCCAACTATGAGGAAAGAAGTTGATCATAAGAAGCATGACTAACCAAGGAGGCAAGTTCAACCAACTCAACCACCTCGACAAGCAAAACCACAAAGGTGCCACAAATTGGCTCAAGCTCCAAGGAGAAGCAAACCGATGCACGATCAAAGACAACCTCATCGATATGGCGATGCTCGAATGAGATCACAATGCAATGATATAAATTCTTACTTTGTACCTACTTGTCATTTTTATAGTATGATTGGTCATTTAAGACGAAAATGCTTTAAATATATTGAAAGGTGTAGGTTATAGAGCATCTATAGAACTTAGAAAAATGTCTTTGACCACTAAAAATGATAAAGTGGAACCTAGGTGGGTTGGAAAGAATGAACCCGCTAGCCTTAGTGCCCATGAGACACCCATAGATGCAACTAGGTCATTTGAACTTAGTAGGTCTATAGGGGCTCATGCCTCCCCGTTGACTTGGTTGGATTTGACCCCATTTGGGGCTCAAGCAAAGAGAGCGAACTTGTATAATTTGCTATGTGCAAAAAGTTGATTAATTTTATGATATTTTATTGATTGCTTGAGATTCTTGGTTGCACATATATGCTTATATGTTTTTTTTAATAAGTGTGCAATATTGTTTACTTGCAATCCATGTCATATTTATGTTCAAACGTGCATTTTTGGACTAGGAGATTTAATTGGAAAAGTACATTTGAACGACCTCAAATTTATCTCCATGACATGCGAAGTTACTTATTATGACATGCTTAAAATGATATGCATGAATTGAGTTTGATTGCTTTAATGTGAATGTGTGCGAGTGCAAATAAGAAGACTAATCAATAAGAATCTTGTATCCATGCAATTAATAAGGATTTTATATCCAAATTAGTCTTCTCTCTTTTCTTAATGGTGAAACAAGATTACTATCATACAGATAATTATCCGAAAAAAATAAAAAGGGTGCAATATTCGCTAATGTCTTGATTTGCCTTTAAGGATTGATATAGTTGCTTTATTTTTAAAATTTTGAAACTACATCTTGTTTGTTTATGACAAAAGGGTACAAATTGACTTGAATTCTTTTGGAAACCCTTTTGATGTTTGCTTTGCCAAATACCACTTGTTTTGGATTTGAATGCAACATGTCTTGCTTGCAAAACAACAATTTCACACATTTTCTTTAAATAAAACTCCTTGAATCTCTCTCAATTATTTAAGTTGCATAAAGTTTGTGTATATGATTATGCAATGAAATTGTGCTAATAGCTCTCTTTGCTAAAGCAACCTGATAGGGGGAGCTCTTTTGCCTATCTCGTGGCAAAAAAAGGGAGAAGTCTTGAGAAATATAAGGGCCCGTCCTGTAAGCGTTTTTAAGTTGCTGTTTTTCGAAAATAAAAATAAAAATGAAAATAGTATTTTTGGTTTCATTTTTGAATTCTGAAAACGCATCTGGTAGCAAATACTGAAAGCTGTATTTTGAAAATGAAAACGGAAAAAAAACGCGTCTAGTAGGTTAACCGAAAACTATCAAAAAGTGAAATATCAATTTTAGTATTTTGTTTAATATTATTACAACTATAAACAAATTGATTAAACAATTAACCAATATAATTTTTGTATTGTAATTTTTAAATTAAACAAAAGTAACATATCAAAAATTAATTCAAAATAACATATCAAAAAAAAAGAATTAATCAAAACTAAACTTTTAAATTATAAATAATAATTATAATTTATATATATTATTATATAATAAAAATATAATTGTATATATTATATTAATATATATATACACACATACATATTATAATAATATATTAAATATTATTACATATATTACAATTTATGTTATAATAATACATATATTATTTTATATATTAAAAATTATTATATTTTTAATATATGAAATATTATTATATTTTTTATATTATATTTTTATATATAATATTACATAATATATGACATTATATCATATATAAATATATAATATTTGATATTATATAATATATATAGTATTAATATATATATATATATATAATAATAATAATATATATATTATTACATATATATTATATATAATAATATATAATATATTATTATATATATATTATAGAATATTATTTCATAATATTTACATAATTATAAAATATTATATATTATAATATATAATATTTTTATATAGTAATATATATTATTATATATATTAATATATATATAAAAACTATATATATTAATATATTATAATATCATATATATATATATGATATATTAATTTACTAATTATGTAAATATTATAGTAATATATATTATAATGATATATATATTATATATTATAATATATAAAAACTATATTATAATATTAGATATATATATATATATATATATATATGATATATAATATATATTAATATTCTATAATATTAATAATTATTATATATATAAAAGAGGGGCACTTTGGTAATTTAAAAATCTTGTTCCGTATTGTTCTAATCATATCAAACGCATAACAGTACAATTAATAGTTTAAGATTTTTTTTAATATAAAAAAAGTGAAAAACAAAATGAAAAACGAAAACGAAAAACTAAAAACAAGTATTTTAGGCCATGTCCTATAGTCGTTTTTCAACCCGTTTTCGTTTTTATTTTTCAAAAACGATTTCGAAAATGCGTTCGTTAACCGTTTTTATTTTGTTTTCGAAAAAAAAAAACGAAAAACAAAACCAATGTTAAAAGTGAAAGATTTGAAAAACACAAAATACTTGTTTTTTTGTTTTTCATTTTTTTTATATTAAAAAAAAGTTTAAACTTTTAATTGTACTGTTATATGTTTGATATAACTAGGACAAGACGGAACACGATTTTTAAATTACCAAAGTGCCCCTCTTATATATATTTATAATTATAATTATAATTATATATATTATAATATTATATATATAATACATTTTATGTATATTATAATATAAAATATTATAAAATATTAATATATAATATATAATATATAATATATTATAATATATATAATTTATATATAAATATTATATATTAATAATTATATTACATAATTAGTAAATTAATCATATAATATTAATATATAATATTATTATATATTATAATATATATATATTTTTTATAATTATGTAAATATTATGAAACGATATTCTATAATATATTAATATATATATATATATATATATATATATTATTAATATAATAATACATTATACATTATTCAATATAATAATAAAATATTATATATATATGTATATTAATACTATATATATTATGATATATATATATATTTATAAATATATAATAATATATTATATAATATATATATATATATAATATCAAATATTATATATTTGTCATATATTATGTATTATTATATATAAAAATGTAATATAAAAAATATAATAATATTTCATATATAAAAAATATAATATTTTTTAATATATAAAATAATATATATATATTATTATAATATAAATTATAATATATGTAATAATATTTAATATATTATTATAATATGTATATATATTTTTATTATATATATATATATATATATATTATAATTATTTATTTATAATTTAAGAGTTTTGTTTTGATTAATTCATTTTTTTTATATGTTTTTTTGAATTAATTTTTGATGTGTTACTTTTGTTTAATTTAAAAATTACAATACAAAAATTATATTGGTTAATTATTTAATCAATTTGTTTATAGTTGTAATAATATTAAACAAAATACTAAAATTGATATTTCAATTTTTGATAGTTTTCGGTTAACCTGCCAGACGCGTTTTTTCCGTTTTCATTTTCAAAATACAGCTTTCAGTATTTGCTACCAGATGCGTTTTCAAAAATAGAAAATGAAACCAAAAATACTGTTTTCATTTTCATTTTTATTTTCGAAAAACAACAACTGAAAAACGCTTACAGGACGGGCCCTTGTGTTTTTCAAATATTTCACTTTTAACACTGGTTTTGTTTTTCATTTTTTTTTTTCGAAAATAAAATGAAAAATGGTTAACGAACCCGTTTTCAAAATCGTTTTTGAAAAATAAAAATGAAAACGAACTGAAAAACAGCTACAGGGCGGGGCCTAAGAGGAACATTGGTTATGCTTTGGGGAGATATCATCAGAGAGAGACCCATTTAGGGGGGACATTGCACATGCATTTGTTTATATTGTTTTACTGAGTGCAATTTCTTTTTATGTTTGTTAACCTCACATGAAAATGTTCTTGGAAAGTGCTTGCATGCTATTGTGTGTAGGTATCATGATCTACGAAGAGATTGAAGACCTTGAAGACTTAGAATATTAGGTATCTCTTTTTTAATGTAGAATAGACTCTCATGGCCAATAGCTAGATTTTTTTTATTGTGTGAAGAATTATTTGTGAGTGGTTGTTTTGTCGTGAAATAGCCAAAAAGGGAGATGGTAAGGACCTCGGTTTTATGATTGGTTTATTTCATGACAAACCACACCACATTGGGGATGATTGTGTAATGGGTAGCTTAGGTCCTCATTGACAAGCTTCCAAACATCTCCATGACTTCAAGAGCAAAAGGTATATTCACTTGATTTTGTCTCTTGAAGAGTTTAGGTGCACATACACACCTCATGCATGTTTTGTTGATCTTGCATTTGCGTTGATATTGTTTATATGTGTGAATTTCTTCACAATCACGCTTGCACTTCTTTTATAGATTTAAGTGTGGTATTGTGTTGTGTTCGCGCTTGCATGATGGTGTGCTTGTTATAGCGTGTTGAGTGACCGTATGAGAATGTCTCATTCTTCTCTTGGTTTGGTTATATGAAGTAAGGTGTCTAGTTTCAAAATAGTGTATTTCAATAATTTAAATATTTTTCAAAATTGACCTTTGTATGGTCTTGTGACTATATCTTTTTATACAATGATTCAAAATGAGTTTTGAACTTTATGTACAAACTAGACACCCATACCTTTCCAATAGTATATTATTCGTAATATTTCATGACCGTTTGGATTGGTTTTGAAATCTCCAAAGTGACCACAAAAACAGGGCAACTCTGTTGTTGTCTGTTTCTGACCTTTGGTAACTTAAATGACCATAACTCTTTCTACAGATATCCAAATCATGGTTTGTAATAAGGAGTATAAATTAGACTTCCGTACCTTTCCAACAGTATATTATATGAAAGGTTTCGATGTTGTTTGGTCACGTTTTGGGTAACTCGAATTTCGAGATGTTACGCTGTTGTGGCTGCGCCAGTCCACAAGTGCCCTCACCAATACCTCTTGGATAGTAGATGTGCACTGGTGTGGCACCTGTCAACCAGTACAGCTCACCAGCTCACTGAGTAAATTTCAAGCATTTTTCAAAACGACATAGTCTTGCTCTAGGGCTCATATTTATATGGTATCTTCTTTCTCACTCGTGTTGGTTGGAATTTTATTGACAATTAGGTTGCTAGAATCCTTTTGCATCTAATTGAGTCCTTATGTATGAGTATGTAGGCATTGCTTGATAACTAGGTTATTGTATTACATTATCTACATCTAGTTAAGCATTGTATGTTTGCTCTAACATATTTTGCATTGAGCATTCATTGATTATTTCACTTAGACCATATACTCTTCATAGAGTCAAAGTTTTGTGGCTTCTAGGTGAAGTTGCACAAGCAAGTCAAGTCTTGAAACCAAGGTTAGGTTGACAAGCAATTAGTTGGGTATCCACTGTAAAAGGCCCAGGGGTAGAGTAGGAGGTGCTCACGCCAAGAGTAGTGTATCAGGGGATATCACTAGGGACTAAACCAAGAGTGGTGAGTGGCGGTGTCCATAGCCTGAGGTTGTCGAGAGTGAGAGTCCGACAATCACTTGAGGGTGTAACCTTTTTCTCATATAGTGGATTTATGTGATCGTGTGTGGCTAGCAGAATAGCCCGTGGTTTTTCCCATTTGAAGGGTTTCCACGTAAACATCAAGTGTTATTTATATTTCCCTATTTTATACTTGATGTTGTATGTTTGTTTTATTAGATTAATTTTTAATATTGACTAATCAAGAAAAATTGGTAATTAACTTGATTAGGTTATTAGACACACTTTATAGGGAACTTTCATCGTAAAATGATCTCAGCCGTGCAATTTGTGTTGAACAAACACAGAGCAATAAGTCATGCATATTGTGTACTAAATAAATTCAATAGATGTTGTTGCCAAAAATAACTGACCAGAGCTGAGCTAGCAAAACGGTTGGTTCTCTTTGATTTAGGGAAAAAGTTAGTTATGAATGCTTCTAGAAATTCTGTGAAATATATATTGGTGAATTTGGTAAATGATTATTATCAACAAATATAATAGAATTGATATTCGCACAAGACTCCATTACAGAGTTGGCTTCAAGTTTTCTTTGAAGTCTTTTTACAAATACTTTGTATTCATTTCATTTTTTTTTAGTTTATTTGATAATTTCACATGGTTTCAAAGCCTTGCTCGTGATCAATCAACAATGGAATAGTCTCCTTCAATATCTCTTCCTTCAAGTCAGGTTCTACCGTCGTCTTCCTTGCCAATGATCGAATCACCAAGTCAATGAACTATAATCTTCCTATCAAGCTCACCAGAGACAATTACATCTATTGGAAAGCTCTAGTGTTACCCGCAATACGTGCTCTGGAGCTAGAAGATTTTATCAATGGTGCTCGACTATGTCCAAAGAAATTTGTTGAAGATTTGGAGTCAAGCAATGGTAAAAAAGATCTGGTGGTTAGCAATGACTTTTTTACTTAGAGAAGACTTGATCAATTTCTCTTAAGTTGGCTTTTGTCAACTGTGAGTGAAAATCTGAAAGATCAGGTAACATAATGCTCTTCTTCACTTGAAGCTTGGAAGACACTTGAACGTCTATTTTCTCAACAATCTCTAGTGAAAATTATGCAATTAAGGCAACAACTTGGAAGCATAAAGAAAGGATCTAGTTCGGTATCTGAGTTTGTTCTAAAGGTTAAGAATATTGTTGATTGTTTGAAATCAGCAGGTGATTTAGTCTCTGATCGAGATTTTCTTCTCAGTGTGGTGAATGGTGTAGGTCACAAGTTTGATGCTATGGTAGTTCTTATCACCTCTCAGTAAAATACAATCTCTCAACATGAGGCAGAATATCTACTCATGATCCATGAACAAAGGATCGAGAATCTTAATACAGCATCCAATGTAGATATTAATCCAACAGCTAACTTTATTGCTAATAGCAATAAAAATCCTAGCATTAGAGGCGGTGGTAGAAGGTCTAATAATAGAGGATGTGGTAATTCAGGATGAAGAGATGGCAATCGAGGAAGACGTGGTTGAGGCAATTGGAATAACAATAACAACATGCCATATTGTCAGATTTACAGAAGAATTGGCCATGTTGCTTTTCGTTGCTATAACATGTATGATAGGAATCATCCAGGTCTAACACATGTTAGTCCTAACACTGTCACATGAATAACTCAAGACAATTATGGTCACGATCAAAGAGTTAATTCTCATGAGAATATCAATTACAACCATGGACACCATGTCAATCAAGGCCACTTTGGCTCATCTAACTTCAATCCTTAAGCAAATTATAATCAGGCCTCTGCAAACATAGTTTTACCTGAATCTATGATAGATCCTCGTGGTATGCAGACAATGGTGCATCCATTCATGTCACACCTGATCTTGGTAAGCTCTCAACTTATTCTGCATATATTGGTAATGATAAACTTGTCGTAAAGAGTGGTGATCAGTTGAATATAGCTAACATTCGACATGCATTAATATTATCACAAACACAACTTGATAGAACTTTATATTTGAAAAATGTCTTGCATGTTCCTCATGTAGCCATAAATTTACTGAGCATATATAATTTTACTCATGACAATAATGCACTAGCTGAATTCTATGATGGTTGTTGTCCTGTCAAGGACAAGGTTTCCAAGAAAATACTTTTCAGAGGTACTCTTAGAGATGACTTGTACAAGCTTGATTTGGAAACTGATGTCAAAAATGTTGGTGTTGGTTTCAGAATTTCCTTTTCTTGTTTGTAATAAGAAGCAACAAACTTATAAGACTGTTGTTGAGTCCTTATCAGTTCGTAAAGAGTCTTCGACTCATGTAAATACTTTTGCTTCAAAAAATGTGCATCATGTTGCTCTAACTCATACGAATAGTACTTTACAATGGCATTCAAAGCTTGGGCATTCTAGTGATCACGTTTTGAAACAAATTCTTCGAAAATTGAATATACAATGTACTGCAGCATCCTTTGATTGGTGTGACTCATGTAAACTAGGAAAAATGCACCAGTTGCCATTTCATAGGTTGTCTATACAGTCAAAGTCACCATTAGAGCCAGTGTACTCTGACATTTGGTGGCCTTCTCCAGTTGTTTCTACTACAGGTCATCGTTATTACATTTCCTTTGTCGATGACTATAGTTTTACCTGGTTGTACCCTATTACCTTAAAGCCTGAGGCACTTTTAATATTTTTAAGATTCAAAACACATGTAGAGCTCCAATTTTCAATCAAAATTAAATCTTTACAAACTGAAATGGGCATGAAGTTCAACTCTTTTGCTTCAAGTCTGAGTCACTTTGGTATCACACAACATTTTTCATGTGCGTATACTCATTAACAAAATAGTGTGCCTAAGCGTAAGCATCGCCATATCGTTGAGACTAGTCTTACAATATTGGCACATGCCAAAATTCCTCTAAAGTTCTGGTCAAAAGCTTTTACATCTCCTGTTTTAGTCATTAACAGTTTACCAACCACGGTTCTCAATGATAGGTCACCTTTTGAAGCTCTCTATCATAAACAACCTAACTACTCATATTTTAAATCATTTGGTTGTGCATGTTTTCCATACCTCAGACCTTACTCGAACCATAAATTCAATTTCCATTCACTTAAATGTGTCTTTGTTGGTTATAGCTCTCTTTATAAGGATATAAATGTTTGAGTTCTCTAGGGAAAATATATATCTCTAAGAATGTGTAGTTTCATGAATTTGATTTTCCATATTTGGAGTTGTTTCCATCTGTTGTATCTGAATCAAAGTCAAGTATCTTTGGTCTATCTATGTCATTGACACATTCAAATCTTAGTGCCTCAGTCATAGTCAGTGTTTAGATCAAATGCTTATCAGTTAGTCTTTATCTCAAATACTCATGTTACAGTTATACCTTCTAATAGTGTAATTGATCTTCAACCAACACCTACACCAGTCCCTCGTCAAGTATGTTCTACTCATATGATGATCACCATGTGTAAGACAGGCTCCTTAAAACCAAAAGTTTACTCAGCTCTATGTCAATCACCATGTTCCTCTCTAGTCTTTGAGCCATCTAATGTCAAAATGGCTCTAGCTAATGCTAGATGAAGGATGGCAATGGTTAAAAAATATAATGCCTTAATGAAAAATAACATGTGGTCGCTTGTTCCACCTACAGTTGGTATAAACATTGTAGAGCAAAAATGGGTTTTTCGAGTGAAATTCAAGGCTGATGGTTCAGTTCTTAAGTACAAGACTCGCTTGGTAGCAAAGGATTTTCATCAAACACCTGGAGTGGATTTTTCAAATACATTTAGTCCGGTTGTTAAGCCTTCTACAATTCGAGTTGTGTTTATCCTTGTTGTCAGCTATGGGTGGCCTATTCAACAAGTTGATGTAAATTACGCATTCTTGAATATGGATCTACAAGAGGTGGTATATATGGAGCAGCCCACTAGGTTCATAGATAAAAATAATCCTCATTATGTCTGTACGTTGAACAAAGCATTGTATGGTCTAAAGCAGGCACCGCATGCATGGTTCCAAAAGCTTATGGGTGCTCTCTTGGATAGGGTTTTCGATCGTCCACATCGGATGTTTCTTTGTTTATAAAGAGGTCAACTATTGATGTGGTATCGTTGCTCATCTATGTTGATGTCATTTTAATCGCTGGTAGTAACAACTCTCTAATCTAGTCCATAATATCAGCTTTGCAGTTTAGATTTGCTCTCAAAGATTTGGGACAAGTTAATTACTTCCTTGGTTTCGAAGCCTCACATGACTCTTCTAGTATATACTTGACCCAAACTAAGTATATTCATGATTTGTTATTCAAGACATCTATGCTGAATTTGAAACCGAGTGCTACTCCTCTTTGCTCTATTTGAAATTGTCTTTGAAATCAAGACAACCTTTTTATGATCCCATACTTTATAGGAGTACTATAGGTGCTCTTTAGTATGCTACATACACTCGACCAGACATTTCCTTTGCTGTAAATAAACTTAGCTAGTTTTTAGTTGCCTCTCATGATCAGCATCGATAGGCATGTAAAAAGGTGATTCATTATCTTAAAGGCACTTCTTATCTTGGTATTCATTTTCATTCTTAGAAAGAGTTGTTTATTATGCCAATACTGATGTTGATTGGGCATATTGTGTGGATATTGCCGCTCAACTAGTGGTTATTGTGTCTACCTTGGTTCTAACCTCATCACTTGGTTTTCTCGAAAACAAAAGGTGGTGGCAAAGTCAAGTGCCGAGGCAGAATATAGAGGATTGTCTCAGGCTGCTTTAGAGGTGTTGTGGCTTAAATCTCTGTTTTTCGAACTTGGTCTTAACAGTAAGGGTGTTCCAACAATCTAGTGTGATAATACAAGTGCAGCCTCTATAGCTCAAAATCTTGTGCTTCATTCTATAACGAAGCACATCGAAATTGATATTCATTTTATGTGTGGCCAATTATCAGTCGAATACATTCCTTCTAAACATCATAAGGTTGATATTCTTACCAAAGCTATTCCAGTTGCTCGCTTTGGCTCCCTATATGGAAAAACTCAACTTACCGGTGAACCCCAAGCTTAGTTTGAAGGGGAATGTTAAGAATATAACTCTTCTAGCATCAATGACTAATACCAGGAAGAGTAACAATTATGGATTAAAATCTCAACCAACAGAGGATCATGCCAAAATAGCTCAATCAGAATTGTTGATTAATCCTGTCTGTCCCAGGAGTGTATCAACTGGTTTGCATAACAGATCACTACCATGTTTCTGTATGACTTCAAGAGTAAAAGATCAACATCAGAAAATGATCTCAACCGTGCAATGTGTGTTGAACAAACACAGAGCAACAAGTCATGCATATTATGTGCTAAACAGATTCAACAGATGTTGTCTCCAAAAATAACTGACCAGAACTGAGCTGGCAAAACAATTGGTTCTCCTTGATTTTGGGAAAAAGTTAGCTATGAAAGCTTTTATAAATTCTGTGATATATATATAAAGGTGTATCTGGTAAAATGATTATTATCAACAAATATAATAGAATTGATATTCTCACAAGACTCCATTACAGAGTTGACTTCAAGTTTTCTTAGAAGTCTTTTTACAAACACTTTGTATTCATTTCATTTTTTTTGAGTTTATTTGATAATTTCACACCTCTGAAATTTCAATCTAATCGAATACAAACCTAAAAACCTTTCTTTTTTACTTTGACAAATTAGTTTTTTTTTCAAACTTTACAGCTTCATTGTGTTTTTACTAAATTGACCTTTGATATTTTACCAAAATGCCCTTACATTTAACGATTTTCATCAAAAAATGAACAAAGTGTGACGTAATGACTATTTATATTACACTGTTTGCCCATTATAACCATTTTGAATCGAATTTTCCATCTAATTATCGTTTTGTTAGCTAATGACCAAATAAATGATTATTAAGTGATTACTAGGGTAATTTTCCCTTATCAAAATATACATATAAGGAGGGGCCTGTGAGGCAGATGTTCAAATTAGTATGAAGTATGATTGAAGTTGGTTTAGATGTATATGGGCTTGAATTGTCAATCAATTAAGTCCACACATTTCAAATTTTCACTAGTGTCATTGGACAGGGAGTCGGCCCAAATCTATTATCTCATGGTGTCTCTAATTTTGATTTTCTTGTTTTTTTATGACTATAGTTTTGCATTCAAACAGAATTATTAAAAAAGGCAAATAAAATCAAAATAAACGTATCTCTGTTGTACATTTTTCTGAATCCTACATGTATTCCCAACAACAAACATAATAACAGTTGGTCATAACTCATGTATCTAAAATTCTCTGTTATACATAGAGAGCCAAAGAGTGAAAGAGGGGCTGATTTTGTCTAATGGTGCACCCTTGGGCCTTGTTAAACCTAATTGCTTCCATTAGGTTGGCTTGGGTCAGATGAGTTAAGTCATCAGCTGATTTTTCTTTTTTATTTATTTTTGATTTACCATTTAAGGTGACTGTAATTCGAATCTAAAATGTTGTTAGGTTGATTGAGTATTCTTATAATCAAATCATATTTATTTTATTTGAACTATTTTAATATAGGGTGAATTTGTAGGTTTGTTCATAATCGAACCCACGATGGTTTTCTATAGGAAAAACCGTACATAGCGAAATTTAAATGGGAGATGGAACATAATTGAAATTGTTCAATTTGGTTCCATTCGAGTCGATTTTGTTTGGGTTGATTTTGTCCCTTTGGACTTTTGGTTCAAAAATTATGTTTTTAATCAATTTAAGCCCGTTTAAACATATTTTACCATTTTACATTACTTTAAATACTTGGGCTATTTCATTGGTTCAATTGGATTTGAATATGATTGTAATTCCAATTTGTATATGTATATTTTACAAAATACTAATTAACGTCGAAAATATAATAAATTTATATTTTTTAAAAAATACAATAATACAATTGAAACATGAAAAATGTAAAAATTGTAAATTATAACAGAATATTTGTGAATTTTAAGGCAAGCGAACCTAAAAGTTACAGTTAAAATGGAAAAAGTTATGATTTGAAATACGAAAATTGTTTAATACAATGCAAGACTTGTTATAACATTTGTAATCTAATTTTTAAATTAAAATTTTGTTTTGTTTACTAAATAAAATATAAGCTTTTAGTATATTTTAGTTAAGTGAAAATCAAAATTTTTATTAAATTTTTAATTTAAATATGATATTGTTTTTTTTTTAAGATTTGTAATATCATTTTTTTAAACTTCTTATTCTAAAAAAATTCATTTGAAAAAATTGCAAATAAAATTATTTAATTTTAATCTATTTTATGGATACGACTTACTATTTTTTTTAGATACTAATATAATTTTATTTAAAATTTAATATGACAAATGATAATATAAAATAAATTATATGATTTAACAATTTTAAATGGTATTTTTTTGGACCTGTCATAATAATTTACTTTATTTTATTCTTAAGTATTAAATTTTTTAATTTTTAATTTTTAATTTATATCTTATTTAATATTAATTTTTAATTTTTAATTTTTTTTTCTTTGGCTGTCATTAAAGAAGCAAATTTATTCGGGTAATACATCAATGATATGATGGGAGCTATACATCCTTTTTGTAATCATATACTATTAAAATTTGTAAATAAACCCTATTAATGGTAAAATAATACACTTTTCTTTATTTTTACTGTATTGTTAAATCATGTATAAATACCCTTTTTGTAATCACATCCCATTAAAAAATTTTAAAAAAATTCTAATTTGTAAACAAACCCTATTAATGGCAAAAAATACACTTTTCTTTATTTTTACTGTAATGTATTTTCGTAGCTACATCCTATCTACACCTAATTTATTAGATAATCAGTTTTTTTTTTTGTTTTTTTTTTAATTTGTTATTTTATTTCTTGTTTTAAAAAATAATAATTTCCAACTCTTAAATAGCACATGAGTGATCGGCTGATATATATTATAACACAAGTGTTCAGTTAGAGAAATTTGTTGTATATATAACGAATGGGGAAAACGAATAAAACAAACATATTCAAAAAGTTTGTACCAAAAATTAAATACATTGATCTGCCTTAATTTTTTATTTTTGTATATATGATCTACTTTAATTTTGATCTTCATATGAATCAGAAAGTTTGTTGCTCTTGTAGTGTGGGCTATGTGGTTCTTCTTCTTCTATGTCAGCACAACTTCGGTTGGTTTATTCCATACATTCATGGTTGTATTTTAAACAAATCATGTTCACCTCACAATAATCCATATATTCATAACAAAAATCATCAATGTATAATTGCACAGAGAACACATTATGACATTAATGTAATAATATTCACCATTTTTTTTTTAAGCATAATGAAATCACATCGCAAGGTAACGTGATCTGAGACAACATAGTGGGTTCTGTACTTATGGGATGCTTGACAATAAAAAATACCAGTACTTTTGGAAATTCACTTCAAGGGAAACAAAAATATTTGAAATGCTTCCTAATCGATTTGTATTCCTTAAATATTTCAAAAGATATATAATTTTTTCTTTCATTCCTTAAAAGAAACTGAAAATATATTTGAAATTAACATTTAGAAATTTAGAATAGAAGTTAGGGTTTGAAAAAATAGAAAGGGTGTTATGATATATGTGAAAATCAAACAAATAATAAGAAACTTTAATAATAATTTGTGAGTGTACTTACAAAATATTTAATCATTTTAGTAATTATATGTAGTATATAAGTAAGTGTGTGATAATAACTTATCAACATGTGTGGTATACAGACCCTCTCTTGGGGGGGTGCGGATCAAGGACCTTGAACCCCTTCGATTGCACGATTCGTGTGTATACGAATGTCGCTTTGGTTGGACCGTGAGAGTACAACCGAAATGTTGCAACTATTTTGAATTTAATTTTTTCCTAAATCTGTTTGTTGATAATGAAAGAATTAATTTTTTCCCCTAAGTCAAACGTTTTAAATAAATGATAAGGAAGAATGATAATTTCCATTTTGATTAAGGAAATTAATTGAATTACGGAAATAATTGATTTCCGTTTTGGATTCTGATACTTACTTGATCACTAAGTGATCAGAATCAATAATCAACCAGGAATAAACTTCTTATAAGATTATTCTTTAATTAACTTTCCTTTATCATTTAAAACGTAGTAATTAAGCAATTTCCAAATCAATCTATTTGATTTTAGTTTTATAAGATGCTCTAATCTACACTTCATCATAGGCATTCCAAAAATCACGAAATTAAAAATGTTGTAGCTTTTTCTCTCATCTCGTTTCTTCTCTTTTCTGTGCTTGGTAAGTTAGAGCTTAATTTGAGTTCGTTGAGAGTGGTTGTGCTTCGCACTTCCACTGTTGAATCGTTGTATCCTGGGAGACAATCGCTATACACATACAATGTAATATACAATAAAATTATCTTAAAGATAACGTATGAAACACGAGCCTCAATTCCCTAACCTTTGTTTCTGTTTGTTATTTTTTACATATTCGAACCTTTGTTTCTTTTTGTTATTTTTTACAGATTCGAACCAGATTATTTTTGCCTATTACAAACAACAATATTAAGACAAATTTTCTTTTTTAATCCATTTACTTCTAAAAACGTTTTCTACAAAAACAACTTTCTGGTTTTGGTTTCTGGTTCAAATCGTGACAAACTTGGAACTTCGATGGTTCAGTTTTAAACTAAAAGGATTTTTGGAAATTGGGTATAGTTCTAGACACTGATTTCACTTAATAATATGATTTTGTTTTTGACAAATTGGGTCTATTAACAGACACTGATTTGGAAATCAATTGCGATTTCAATTGGGTAATCGAGTCTGTAATATCATACACTGATTGTGATTTCCATTGTGAAATCTTATTTGATATCGCTTAATATATGTGCTATTATTGTTGTGATACTAAAACAATTTTGTTTTTATTTCAGATATTGAGGCAGATAAGTCTAACGTGAACTCGAGTGTTCCATTAGAGACTTCGAATGTTAATCTAAGTATGGGATTACAAACTTTGACTGTGAACTCTTTGCTTGTGGTCAAAGTGCCTATTGTGTTGCCAAGTGTGGCCACAACGACTCCGTCTATCAAATCATTCGTGAGAAATATACCTGATCCGGTGATGAGCCAGTATGTGAGTTAAGGGAATGTTCCGATGGCAAATCCCTACATGAATTCGGTTCCATTACTGATGAATCACATGGAGAAGCCTGATAAGTTCAGTGGACCGAATTTCAAACGGTGGCAGCAAAAGATGCTGTTTTATTTTAATACACTTAACCTTGCTAGGTTCTTGACTGAAGAAAGCTTCTAAAGCCAATAGTGGTGCAGAGTGAGATGTTCAGGCATGGAATGCTATAGACGCATGGAACCATTCGGATTTCTTGTGTCAAATCTACATACTGAACGGGCTGTCAGATTCGCTGAATAACGTATATTCTTTAAAGAAAACAGCCAAAGAACCATGGGAATCATTAGACAGGAAATACAAAACGGAGGATTCTGGATCCAAAAAGTTTATTGTGGGCCGATTTCTTGGATACAAGATGGGGAACTCCAAATCAGTTATGAGTCAAGTCCAAGAGCTTCAGATGATTCTGCATGAGATTCATATCGAAGGGATGACCTAAGTGAAACCTTACAAGTGGTTGCAATCATTGAGAAGTTACCTCTTTAATGGAAGAATTTCAAGTACTATCTCAAATACAAGCGAAAGGAGATAACGATCGATGATCTCATTCTTAAGTTTCGTACTGAAGAAGATCAAAGGAAATTTGAGAAAAAGGATGTTAGTTTGGGTGAAGCAAAGACTAATGTCGTGGAGCATGGGCAAAGTTCTAAATTTAAGAAGAATAAGCCTGGAAAAGGATTCAAATTAGGTCCAAAGGGAGAAGTCTCCAAGAAGCCAAAATTCCAAGGGAAATGCTTCAACTGTGACAAGCCGGGTCACAAATCTTTTGAGTGCAGGTTGCCAAAAAAAAAAAAGAACCACGGGGTAAAAATGATTAATGGGATTTCAAAAGACGTCTCATATATCAATCTTTCTACAGTAGTGACAGAAGCAAACTTGGTCGGGTCAAACCCGAGAGAGTAGTGGTTAGATACCGGGGCCACACGCCATATATGCTTTTACAGGGAGATGTTCAATACTTTTGAAGAAGTGGAGAATGAAGAAAAGTTGTATATAGGTAACTCAGCCACATCCGACGTAAAGGGACGTGGTTAAGTCATTCTCAAGATGACCTCTGGTATAACCTTGAGCTTGAACAATGTGTTGCATGTACCTGATATCTCTTCCTACTTTCCTCTATTTTAAAAACGTTTTCTTCAAACCTTCTGGTTCTCGTTTCTGGTACTACTCAAATCGTGACAATACTAGTTCGGGTTTTCTTAAATTAAAAAACTATTTATGGAAATTGGGTCTGTTTCAATCAGTATGGGTTCAAGATGGTGTTTGAATTAGACAAAGTGGTTTTAACTAAGCAGGGAACTTATATGGGTAGGGGATATGTAACTGAAGAGCTTTTTAAGTTTAATGTATCTATTGTCTTAAGATTGTTGTTCAAACAACAACCTAGTTTGAATTTGTAGAAAATAACAAACAGAAACAAATGTTAGAGAATCGAGGCCCGTGTTTCACACGATGTCCTTAAAACGATTTCACCGTATATTACACCGTATGTGTATATCGATTGTCTCCTAGGATACAACGATTCAACAGTAGAAGTACGAAGCACAACTACTCTCAGCGAACTCAAATAAAAATCGAACTTACTAAGCATAGAAAAGAGAAGAAACAAGATGAGAGAGAAAGCTATAACTCCTTTAATTTCGTGATTTTTGGAATGCATATCATGAAGTGTAGATTAGGGTTTCTTATAAAACCGAAATCAAATAGATTGATTTGGAAATTCCTTAATGACTAAAAGATTTATTCCTGATTGATCATTGATTCTAATCTCTTAGTGATCAAGTAAGTATCATAATAAAAATTGATCACTTTTTCTGATTACTTAGTGATCAAGTAAGTATCAGAATCCAAACAGAAATCAATTATTTCCTTAATTCAATTAATTTTCTTAACCAAAATGGAAATTACCATTCTTCCTTATCATTTATTTAAAATGTTTGACTTAGGAAAAATAATTAATTCTTTCCTTATCAACAAATTGAGTTAGGAAAAAATTAAATTCAGAATAGTAGCAAAATTTTGATTGTACTCTCATGGTCCAACTGGAGTGGCATTAGTGTATGCAGGTCATGCTCACACACAAGTTGTGCAATTGAAGGTTCGAGGTCCCTGATTCGTACCCCTACACAGTTTTTTGGTTGTTTTCTTCGAAGAATATACACTATGCAGCGAATCTAACAGCCCTTTCAGTATGTAGTTTCGGCACAAGAAATCTAAATGGTTACATGCGTCTGTAACATTCCATACCTGAACATCTTGCTCTTCACCACTATTGGCTTCTTCAGTCAAGAACCTAGCAAGGTTTAGTGTGGTCAAATAAAACAGCCTCGTTTGCTGCCACTGCTTGAAATTTGGTCCACTGAACTTATCAGGCTTCTCCATATGATTCATCGGTAATGGAACCAAATTCATGTAGGGATTTGCCATCGGAATATTCCCTTGACTCACGTACTGGTCAGGCATGTTTCTTACGAAATCACAATTAGTGTCTGGTATTACAGACCCGATTACCCAGTTAAAATCGCAATTGATTTCCAAATCAATGTATGTTAGCAGACCTGATTTGTCAAAAAATAAATCAGATTATTAAATGAAATCAGTGTCTAGAATTAGACTCGATTTCCACAGTTTTTTTTTTCTAAATCAATGTCGGAAAACAGACCTAATTTTCACAAATCCTTTTAGTTTAAAACCGAACCATCGAACAATGTGTCGAAGAGTAGTGCTTATCGATTTTTGGTGTATAAGTCTGACATCCCAGATATACACAAAAACATGATAATGGAATCTAGAAATGCATCGTTCTTTGAAGATGTATTTCCATGTAAATCTAATGGTGAAGCAAGGTCATCAAAATGAACACATGTTGAAAGTTGTGAGGACCAAGAACAAGAAGTTGATGATGAACCAAGACGCATTAAAAGAGCTAGGACAGAAACATCTTGTGGTCTAGATTTTTTGACCTATTTGCTAGAAAGTGAACATCGAACTTTCTAAGAATCGGTGAGCTCTTCAGAATGACTCTTGTGGAAAAAGGCTATCAAGAGCGAAATTGATTCCATTATCCAAAATCATACTTAGGAATTAGTGGACCTTCCTCTGGGATGTAAATCGCTAGAGTCCAAATTGATTTTCAAGAGGAAAATGAAAGCGGATGGATCAATTGATAAGTATAAGGCCAGACTTGTAATTAAAGGTTACAATCAATGAGAATGCATATATTACTTTGATACATATTCTCATGTGACGAGAATAACTTCCATTAGGATGATACTTGCAATCGTGGCTTTGCGAAATCTTTAAATACATCAAATGGATGTGAAAACAGCGTTCCAGAATGGAGAACTAGATAAAAAGATTTGTATTGAACAACTTGAGGATTTTTCTACTCCAGGTCGAGGAAAGAAAGTCTGTAAGTTGGTGAAGTCTATAAGTTGGTGAAGTCTATAAGTTGGTGAAGTCTTTATATGGCCTAAAGCAAGCATCAAAGCAATGTCATGAGAAATTTGGCAATGTTATGATGTCAAATGATTTTAAGATCAACAATTGTGACAAATGTGTTTATGTCAAAGACATCGGAAATAGATTCGTCATTTTGTGCCTATATGTTGATGACATGCTAATTGTTGGTAGTGATGATAAAATGATAAAATCTACCAAGAAGATATTGAAATTAAGATTTGATATGAAAGATAAGGGACCGATTGATGTAATGTTGGGAATGAAAATCTCAAAGACATCTAACGGGCTCATTCTATGTCAGTCACACTATGTTGACATAATTCTTGAAAAATTCAACAAAAATGATTTTGGAATATCCATAACACCAGTAGATACAAATCTACATCTACCCAAGAGTAAAAGTGAGAGCATTTCTCAACTAGATTATTCTAGAGTGATAGAAAGTCTGATGTACTTAACAAGTTGTACAAGACCAGACATAACTATTGCAGTCAGCAAGTTATGTAGATATACGAGTAATCCAGGAACTGATCACTGGAAAGTAATTATAAAAGTACTGATGTACTTGCGATTTACTCGTAATTATGGGTTGTATTATACCAGATATTCTTCAGTCTTACAAGAATACATTGATGCAAACTGGATATCTGATATGAAAGATTCAAAATCCACTAGTAGGTATGTATTCACACTAGAAAGTGCGGTTGTATCTTAGAAATCCTCAAAATAGACATGTATAGCCAGATCCACAATGGAATCTAAGTTTATCGCTAAAGATAAATATGGTGAGGAGGCTGAATGGCTACACCAATTCTGAGAGGATATTATAAGATGGCTAAAGCTTGTGCCAGCGATTTGCATCCACTGTGATAGTCAGTCAACATTAGGAAGTGAATAGAGCAACATGTATAATAGGAAGTCTAGACACATACGTCGAAGACATAACACCATTAGACAACTTCTCTCAATTGGAGTTATCTCGATTGACTATGTAAAGTCAAAAGATAATATTATGGATCCGCTAACCAAACGGGTAAATAGAGAGTTAGTTGAGACATCATCGAGGGGAATAGGACTAAATCCCATGAAATAAAAAGTTGATGCAATGGAAACCCAACCTAGTTGACTGGAGATCCCAAGATTTAGGTTTAATAGGACAACCAAGTTGTAAGACTTAGCTGGATCACTGTGGCGGTTACCCTCCAGTCCATTCCTATGATGAAACATTGATGCCCATAGGAAAAAGGTTAAACTATATTTTTAATGATTCTTATACGTCTGAATTCTAAGCATTAGAAATCTGTGCAGAGTAATACGAGTTACTCTTAATTAAGAAATCACATATGTGAGAGAGAAGTGGGGCCGCTTCTAAAAGAGGGTAGTGAATGGACATATTCTCCAGTGACTCTCACAGAACCATGTGTATGTTCATGGCAAAAATGAACATAATAATGAGAACCAAATTGGATCTGGAAGGTGCCTGTGTGATATGTGCTATCGTTTACATAAAACGTCAAAACCGTTCAAGGATATCACATCTACTGATCAACCAGTAAAGTAAGCATGCTTTTACAATGGAAGGTTTAATGGGTAACACCTACCTATCCTATGCAGGTTTCGACCATTTGAACTTACCAAAAACCATCTCTCGTGTCTCCTTAATCAATTTTCATTCATATGGGGGATTGTTGGAATATTTATGACAAATTACTGATTTGAGAGGGTTATTTCAGTCTGATCGGTTTCATGAAAATGAAAGATCAATGTATATTCAAATTCTCCTTCGTGAGAGCTTTGAAGTGGTGTACTCAAACTCACAAATCGATTAATGGGTGAATGAGAAATTGAGTCTCAAAGTGAGCCCATTGTGTTGGAGAAAAATAACATCTCACATTGGTTGGGTAAAGAACTCTTATATATAGTATTTAAGTAAGTGTGTGATAGTAGCTTATCAACATGTGTGGCATAGAGAGTCTCTCACGCGCGTAGGGGGGGTGCGTATCAAGGACATCGAACCTTCGATTGCACGACTCGTGTGTGGGCGCGACCTGTATATAAGAATGCCGCTCTGGTTGGACCGTGCGAGTACAACCAAAATTTTACTACTATTTTGAATTGAATTTTTTCCTAAATCAGTTTGTTGATAAGGAAATAACTAATTGTTTTTCCTAAGTCAAACGTTTTAAATAAATGATAAGGAAGAATGATAATTTTCTTTTAATTAAGGAAATTAATTGAATTAAGGAAATAACTGATTTCCGTTTTGGATTCTGATACTTACTTGATCACTAAGTGATCAAAATCAATGATCAATCAGGAATAAATCTTTTAGAAGATTATTATTTAATTAACTTTCCTTTATCATTTAAAACGTAGTAATTAAGCAATTTCCAAATCAATCTATTTGATTTCGGTTTTATAAGAAACCCTAATCTATACTTCATGATGTGCATTCCAAAAATCACGATATTAAAAGAGTTGTAGCTTTCTCTGTCATCTCGTTTCTTCTCTTTTCTGTGCTAGGTAAGTTCGAGTTTAATTTGAGTTCGCTGAGAGTGGTTGTGCTTCGCATTTCCACTATTGAATAGTTGTATCATGGGAGACAATCGCTATACACATATGGTGTAAAATACAACGAAATTGTTTTAAGGACACCGTGTGAAACACGGGCCTTGATTCCCTAACCTTTGTTTCTGTTTGTTATTTTTTACAGATTCGAACCAGATTATTTTTGCGTATCGCAAACAACAAACTTATCCATGAAAATGAATAATTACGTGATTGAATCCAAAATTTGATTGGAAAGTTTGTTCACTCTGGTCTCAGGGAAGATCATGTCCCAAGTCTAACACGATCATGACTAGGAAATAGAGTTAATCAATATTGCTACCCAAAATTGCAAGATCATGTAGAACAAAATCATGCTAAACAACATTCACATTATTGTGATCACTCACGAGATCTCCAGAGAGAGAAAACTTGTCATGATAATGAAGAATTAAGGATTTGTGAAAGAAACCCACGAAAAGTTTAATATCAGATGACCAAAGATCCAGAAGAACGTAGGGGAAGTGAACCTCAAGCCCCAAATGCGAGCCAACAAAGCAATTCTAGGCCCAGAGTTAGACGGATCCTTTCAAGAAATATGCCACATTGTCCTAGGAGTGATTAGCGTCATACTCAACAACGAATGGGTGGAGTTGAAATAAATGACTTCCTTCATTCTTAATACTGACATGACTACCTCAAAAGACTAAAAGAACGCATTACAGACCTGTAAAAAAGTCAAGTTGAGAATTGTAATTCTAATCCATTTGTAGAGCTATAATCTTCTTTCTTTTACAATATTCATTAAGCTACCACTCATAGGAGGTTCAAAATGCCTCAAATTTTCCACTGCGAGAGGCATTCAGATCCTATGATCCACATGCAACTCCACCGAGGACTCATAGAGGTCGAGGAGCTAATGAGGATGTGATGTGCAAGTTTTTTCCTTTTATATTAGAAAGGACCGCCTTGAAATGGTTTAACAAACTTAAACAAACAACATCCATGTATTATTTTTCCCAAATGTGTTGAAAATTTGTGACGAGGTTTAAGGGAGCCCACCCCCTTTAAAGAAAGCTTAATGTCTTACGAGACGTCAAATATGGTGGATTAGAAACCCTTAAGGAATGTGTCAAATGGTTCCGTAATGAGGTCATCAACCTAGAAGCATACAACGAGGAAAACACCCTTAAAGACTTCATTAGGAACATACGAATATATCGACTATGGTTCAATTTTCATTATTTTCAGCCAAAAGTCTACATCGAGGCCTATGAGCATGCTTTTCTCATCATTAAAACTAGAGATCAACAAAATCCAAAGAAGGCGTCTGAAAAAGCCGAGTTTGGTGCCAAGAAATAGAAAGGGAAGGGTAAAAAAGAAAATTAAAGGATTGAAATGGCTGCTCTATGGTCACCTATGAAATTCCACGATTGCAGCCTCGAAGACATAACCAACTTCTAGCACCAATCCTTCAACCTCAACACGTTATGAATGTTCCAAACGTAGTACATCCTGAAACTTTCAGATGAACTTGAACGTGGAATTTGTGGTATGCAAATTATCACATTTTGAATGCTACTCAGGGAAGAGATTCTCCAGCCATTCGTGAAACTGGGCTTTTGACAAAACCTGAGCCACTAAGGGGTGACCCCAACCAAATGAATCAAGCAAAATATTGTCAGTTCCATGAAGATATTTGTTTTACCAATTTAGAATGCTTCCATTTGAAAGACCACATTGAAACTTTAATTAGAAATGGTTATTTATAAGAGTTTGTTAATACTGCACGAGAAACTTGGCAACAAGTGTCTGACACAATAAAGAGAGATCCTCCCATACAAAATGACAAAGGGAAGGCTCATGTGGTTAATACCATAGCCAGAAGACCAACGTTAATTGATGATTCAAATTGATCTAGGAAAGCTTATTCGAGGAATATCGTGGCTAATCGTAAATGCTTATAGGTGAATCACTTTCAAACTTCAAAAAGGCTAAAAGTGCAGAACACACTTATAATTTTCACCGATGAAGATTCAAAGGGAGTAATACATCCTCATAATGATGCTCAAGTGATATCTCTAAAAATCATCGAAAATATGGTCCCTCGCATACTGGTGGATACAGGAAGTTCTGTGGACATCATGTTCAAAATGACGTTGGATTAACTTGGAATTGAAAAGGCAAGGTTGAATGAAGTATACATTATTGTACGTGTTTATTGGAGATAGCATCTGGCCTCTTGGAACAATAGATATCCTGGTAACTTTTGATGAAGATCCCGACCAATTGACTACAATGATTACGAGCATAGTAGTCGATGGTCCTAGTGTATATTCGATTATGCTTGGAATTCCATTTTAGGTAACGACCATGGCTAGAGTCTTTCTTTACCATAACGTGATGAAAATCTCAATGGGTGAAAAAATCGAGGCCATTCGGGATGATCAAGAATTAGCTAGAAAATGTTATGCAACAGTGCAATACAACTTTCATGACGACGATTTAGATCTATAAGTCATCGATGATGACCAAGTCGAGAGAGTGGATACGAAAACAATAGCACAACAAGAAAGGACATAGCTAGTAGAAGAACTAACTCCTATTTAAATAAGGTCAGAATATTCAATTAAAGTGGTCCGAATTGGATCTACGCTTCCATCTAATGTTAAAGCAGAACTAGAGAAATTCTTAAGGGGTCATTTGGTATGAGATAATCTTTTCATGTGAATGAGAATCTGATAGCATCCCTTATTTCTTAGCAGTTTTGAGTTTTTTTAAACCAAGGATGGTGAAACCCATAGTAATCACTTTGCACTTTATAGGGGTAATTTGAAACTCACCAAAATAGGTAGGTTTCACATTAACCTATATCTGATTCTAATTGTGAGATCCACAGTCAAATAAAAACTAAAAAAATCTTCATCTTCTTGGATAGAAAAACTTGTAAGAAATCATCAAACCTAATCATTGAAAAATAAAATTCTTCATTCTCTCAAGAAAAAAATATCAAACATAAACATCACCCAACCATCAACAATAATAATAATAAATCATCTTTATCTTTCTCAATTTCTATACCTCGTCTTCACCAAATCCATTATAATAAGAAAATCAAAATTAAAATATTTTAATGTTCATCAAGAATAAAGATGGAGTTGATCTTCATCTCTAACCTAAGATGGAGTTCGTCGACTTCATCTTTATCTAGTTAGATAGGGAGTTTTTTGACGACTCCATCGAAGTCCATCTTTAACCAAACAGAGATGAAGTCGATGAACTCTTTGAAGATCTGAGATTTTTTGACACCTCAGCTTTTCTTATTTACCAACCCAGAAGAGGCGGTGAACAGGACCCCATTTTTTTCACTTCCAGTTGTTAAAGTTTCAAAAGTAAAATAACTCCATCTTTAACCAAACAGAGATGGAGTCGATGAACTCTTTGAAGATCTAAGATTTTTTAGACACCTAAGCTTTTCTTATTAACCAACCCAAAAGAGACGGTGAACAGGAGCCCATTTTTTTCACTTCCTGTTATTGAAGTTTCAAAAGTAAAAGAAGAAGAAGTACCACTATCGCTTGAACTAGTCTCTTGTAAGAACTTCTATTTTATAATTGGCTTAATTTATGACAAACAACATTGGGGATGTTATTGTAGTGGGTAGCTTTGGTTCTTGAAGGCAAGCTTCCAAGCATCTCCTTGACTTCAAGATCAAGAGCACTTTAAAGGTATAACACTTGTTCTCGACTCTTTGAAGAGGTTTAATTGCACAAACTTACTAACTTGCATATGATGATTAATCTTGCATTTAATTTCGTTTGCTTACATGTCTTGCATATTATTTGTGTTTCCTTTTTGTGTGCATTTCACTCACTTCACACTTGCACAACATTCATATAGGTTAGGTGTGTTTAGTTGTGTTAAAAGAAGAGTTTATCTTTTTTCTGTGGTCTAGGTCGTAGTATGTACCGAGGTCGGTACATCTTGCTTAGGCCACGATCTTTTCTACTGATCCTTCTATGGTTGTTACGTAGCCTGTGCGTATTGCATATTTAGCGGTTCTGACCATAATGCTTTCTAGATGGTTTTCGCAGTTGGTTGCATGGTTGGTGCACCTCACCTATCCAGCGGTTTTGACCGTGTTCTTTTCTAGCGGTTTCCACGTGGTGTGTACCGCAGTTTGAACCTTTGCATAAACTGTGGCACACACCAAGATCTGACATGTTTTTTTGTAACTGTGTTCAAAACGACGTAGTCTTATCTAGGGCTTTATATATATTATTCATCTCTTTCTCCATGCCGTTTTTAGAGCTCAAAAATCAGATTTTTTTTTAAGAGAAAAGAGATCCAAGTGTGGGGAATCTCCAAGATTCCATTTTTACTCAATCATTCTCAAAACCCATGAGCATCTAGTATCTCAATTCATCATTCAGGCATGGGTGTTCCTTGTTTTCATAACTAAGTAAGTTGAACATGTTCTAGATTTTATTTATTGCCATTTTTGTTAATTCTTGCATATGTATAGCATTTATTGTGTGATAAAATACATGACTCTTTTTCTTGAACATGTCTTTATTATGCTTTGAGCCATTGATTGTTGATTGAGATTGTTTGTTTATGATCGCTTGTATTTAAGACGTTTTTACCCTTTCTAGCTAAGTCGTTTTGCTTTGCATTTAGACATTGATAATTCGGAGTTATTGCTTGCATCTTTAACTTTCTAATTAAGTATTTAGTGTTTGCCTATCATTAATTGCATTTAGGATATTTTAATATATTCATTTAGGTTGTTTAATCTCTTATTGAGTCAAGTCTTGTAACTAAGAGTGTCAATGCACAAGCAAATGGTCTAGAATCACTATTAAAGGCCCGTGGGTAGAATGGAATGTGTTAGTGATCAAGAATGATGTGATTAGAGATCAACTTAGGTTGTTAACTTTCAGTCAAATAGTGGATTTGAGAACCAGAAGTGGCTAAATGGTAAGCCCGTGAGTTTTGCCCAGTTGAGAGGTTTCTTACGTAAATCAATTAGCGTGGTTTTATTGTTTTCCGCAATTATATTTCGTTGATTGCTTGTATGTTGTGATTGGGTGATATGGTTTCATTTTTGATTATATTGATTAATCAAAAGTTGTTAATTAATTTTGATTAAAACATATTCACCATGGTTGTATTAGATACACTTTATGTATTTTCATCTCTATTGACTTAGCCTCTGACTCGGTCACTGACTTAGTACCATTTTTCTTCACTAAACTCCCCATCCCTCACAAATTAAAAAAATCCCACAAACCCAAATAAAATTCCCCAAAAACAAAAGAACCTAACAACTAAATTTGAAGCGAAAACGAGTCTCGTACTCTCATTTCAGTTCATTGGATGCTCTCTTAACTGTGATTGAGTTGATTTGAAGGGGGAAGTTGTGTTATTTTGTCAAAATTGCACATGTATTTAAGAAAAAAATGGTTATTAACAATTAAAAATTCATTCAAAAGAAAAAAAATATTACCATATGCAACCAAACACATTTTTCTGACATTCATACGAATCTGATACAATATTCTCACACACAACCAAACTAAACAATACAGCTTTCTTAGGAATCATATTACTGTGTTTAACTTTCCAAAAATCAGAAAACTTTAAATATCTCATACTAAACGGCTCCTAGGGGACAACTCTGAGGTTTTTGCTTGGTCTCATAAGGAGATGCCTACCATTGATTCTAGATTGGCTACTCACCATTTGAATGTTAACCCGACTTTTAAGCCAGTCAAATAGAAAAGACCGTTATTCAAGCATGAGAGATATGAAGAAATCAATCAAGAAGTGGACAGTTTGCTAAATGCGGGATTCATTTGTGAAGTGGAGTATCTAGAATGGATTGGTAATGTGGTGATTGTAAGAAAAGCCAATAAGAAATGGAGAATTTGTTTGGATTTCACTGATTTAAACAAAACATTCCCTAAGTATAGTTTCTCTCTCCCCATAATAGATCAAGTTATGGACGCAACTACGGGACACAAAATGCTTAGTTTCATGGATGCGTTTATTGGCTACAACCAAATTAGTGTTGGGGTTTTTGTCCTAAAACTTGTAATTTGTAAATGTGAATAGAACATAAATAAAAAAAAGTCGTTTATTCATTCAAATTTTCTCATACATTTATATAACATGTGTACTTAACATCCAAATTGCCGGATGTAATTTCGAACTGAGAATATAAATGTCATATATATATATATATATATATATATATATATATATATATATATATATATATATATATGGATTCAGTTTGAAATGAGCAATCTGAAGAGTCCGTAGATAGCAAATAAAGCTGAGTACTTTATTTGTGGTTAATCTACAGCCGCGGTCCATTCCGTAAAGTACGGTAATCTTATTTCATATAGTGATATGAGAATGAAGGCACCTTGTATGATGTGATAATATAAGATTGAGCCACGATTTATATAAATCTCTCACTAAGATCCGTTTCACGTTGAGAGTCATATATATCAACAAATGATGGCTATATATGGGTGATCTTAATCATGAGTCTCTTATCGACTCTTTCAGGTTAGATTGAAGTTTTTGATATACCATGTGCGAGATCGGGGTTGCATTCCCAATCAAAATGCTATGTATGTAGGAATCGCGATTTGACTTATGGCTGGGAAGGTTTGTACACAACAGTGAAATCCACTCCTTCTTACGAAAAGTATATAGTAGTTCTTTTAAGGGTTGATTCGTGGCTTGAACAATATGAGCGCTCTCCTAATTCCATAAGGAATGTAGAATTTATTGTTCATTAGAGAATCAATGGTACTTAATGGATAAGATATAATTAGAGGGGTATAACGGATATTATGATTCAGCTCTAATTATGAACTACTTGTGGAGGATTATACCATATGTAATAGTTATATCGATGGATACCGAGATTATTGGCTTGTACAAAAAACCTCTACAATTGAGAGAGTGCAGCTTCAAGTTTTTAGCGGAATAACACCTAAGTTAATAATCATGAAATTTAATAAAGAGTTTGATTAATTATTTTTAAGGATTATTGGATCTCAAAATATTGTGGGTCCATTAGGTACCCTTACTAGCCTGACTAATTAAAGGTAACAAGGGTCATGGTTAACTAATTGTATTGTCCGATTAATTGTGTTACGAAAGTGACATGTATTTATTTGAAAATTAATTGAATAGTGAGATTATTTAATTAATGAATATTAATGATTAAATTAATTAAATAATTATATTTAATTATACGATTAATCATTAAATGGAGGGTGTTGATTAATATTTGTTTTTTTAATGAAGATAAGATAATTTGATTATTATTTTTATTAAATCAAATATCTAAATTTGAATTTAATTTTAAATTCAAAATACTTATTATCCTTATTGATATATATGATATATTTAAAAGGATTAATAAAAGTGGTTAGTTTAAAAAGATATACATACGATATATATATATATTGGTAACTAACAAGTGAACACAACTTATCAGAGAGTGATTAAGTGTTAATCGTATGAAAACCAAAAGAAAAATAAAACCCTAGAAAAGTTCCAAGAGTTTTTTTCGGTCAAGGAGTGAAGAAAAAAAATTCTTCTAATTTTCTCTACATCCTCCTGTTGTTCTTGAGTATCGTGACGCACCCACACGTAGTTGCCGGATCGTGAGACATAGTCAGAAAGATCTAGTGGTTAAGATCAAGAACAAAATCGAAAGATCGAACGAGCCGTCAATGTCAGTATGACAATCATCTCTCATTAGATTGTTTATTCTTATACAATGTACTATGGTAATTGATTGCTTAAAAAAATTAAAATCTATTTCTACTGCGCAATATAAACCTAGGCACCAACAATCAGCATAGGACCAGGAAAAAAACACCTTTATCACAGATAAGGGGTTGTATTGTTATTAGATAACGTCATTCGGCTTGAAGAAAGTAGGGGAAACTGATAAAAAGTTGGTGAACAAAATCTTTAGTCAACGACTTGGAAAATGATGGAAGTTTAAACCGACGACATGTTGACAAAGTCATTAAGATCGATTGAGTACGTTGGCCATCTTCACAAAACATTCAAAATACTGAAAAAACACAAGATAAAGATAAATCTGGAAAAAAGCACTTTAGAGTACCCTTTGGAAAATTTCTAGGGTTCATGGTCATTCAAAGAGGAATTGAGGCAAATCTGGATAAAATTTGAGTTGTGTTAGAAATGAAATCACCTCGAATCTTAAAAGACACGCAAAGACTCACAGGTCGAATTGCGATCATGAACCGGTTCATTTTACGAGCTATTGATAAGTATCAGTCTTTCTTCATTGCTTGGAAACAAGGAAAGAATATGGAATCGACAGATGAATGTTAACAAGCCTTTCAACAATTATAGATATACTTGACGAATTCTCTATTATTGGAAAAACCCCTGATGATGAGGAATTATTCCTTTATTTTGCAATTTTGGACACTGGTGTTAGTTCGGCCTTGATGAAGCAAGATGGAAATGCTTCAAGACCTATCTATTATTCTAGCAAGGCACTTTAGGATCCTGAGACATGGTATCCCAAAACCAAAAAGTTAGCACTAACATTGGTAGTATCATTCCAAAAGCTAAGACCCTTTTAAGCTCATACTATTGTAGTGCTATCTGATCAACCATTGTAGCAAACTTTGCAAAAAATGGAGATGTCGAGATATTTTATTTGGTGGTCATTAGAGCTGAGTAAATTTGAGTTGAAACTCTTTCCTCGAATCTTAATAAAAGACGTGTAGTAGCAAATGCAGTTATAGAATTCATGCTGAAGAAGAAATAAAAGATTTTGGAAGTGATGATTTCAATGAACCTTAAAAGGAAATCGACGAAGTGTTATTGTCAAACTCAAATGGATTTGATCAGAAAGGGACAATCTCTTACAAACATGGAACTTGTTCGTTGATAGCTCATCCAAAACCTATGGAAGTAGGGCCGTAATTCTTTTACTAAGCTCAAAAAGGGAAGAGATTCAGTATTCAGTAAGATTTTAATTCAGAGTAACAAATAATGAGGATGAGTATGAAGCTCTAATTGCATGATTAAAACTTGCAAAAACATTAGGAGTTAGGCATTTATAAGTTAGCAGTGACTCACAGTTGATTGTAAGGCAAGTAAATGAAGATTATCAAGCCATTAAAGAAAACATGATCAAGTACTTGAAGATTGTTTGGAAAAAAATGAATCAATTTGAGGAAGTGCAAGTAGTTCAGATTCCACGGAGTTTAAATTTCAGGGCAGACACATTAACTCGTGTTGCCTTGGCCGTTGAAATAAAATTAGCAAGGATTATTCCAATCGAAGTCTTAGAGAAACCTATCATTGCTAAAGAAGGCTTGAAAATTATGGATGTGGAGCTTACATCTTCGAGTTGGATTAACCAGATTCTAAAGTACTTTAAAAACAGAGAAATACTTGTAAACAAACATGAAGCAAGAACGTTGAGGACAAGCTCTACAAAAAAGGATTTTTGTTGCCGTCCTTAAGATTCTTAAACCTAGATGAAGCAGATTATGTTCTTAGGGAAATTCATGAAACCATTCAGGAGGATGCGCACTTGCTTACAAGGTTCTCCGCCAAGCGTATTATTGGCCAAATATGCAGCAAGCTTCCAAGAATTTAGCGTCGAAAGTGACAAATCTTAAAAATTTATCGAGGTGCTGAGGTAACTTCCTGAAAATCTTATGAAATTGAAAAGCCTATGGCCTTTTACCTTGTGGGGGAAATAATTGATTGGCTGAAATATACAAACACGGTTAAATTGCCAAAAGCTAACCTGGGGGAGGGGGGATGGTGAATAGATTTTTAAACCTCTTTTAAATCCCTTAGAAACAAAAAAAAGTTTATCTTTTTAGATAACTTGAATCACAAAACATTAAAGATATGAAAGCACACTTAGATTATTAAAAGCATATTCAATTTGGCACATCAAAGTCTACAATTTGCAAGAGAATATATCAAACTAAAATTTAAATCAACCAACACTTATATATATATGTCCAATATACACAATTACAAACAAATGAATGACTATATACAAATATGTCATTTTATAAGATAAATGATATATACAACTTTGATCAAAGGAATGCTTGCACCTTTTTCTTTACAAAGATCTTGTTTACAAAGATATTGTTTACAAAGATATGAGGAAATGATGATCTAAACAAGATACAATCAATCACATTCAAATGTAAAAGAGAAAGAGATAGAGACATTTGACATGATGTTTTTTACGTGGTAAACTTCTGAAGAGGAAACATCCATGGGTTGATTCCATAACTACCGGCAACACCACCTTTCACTAGTTGGTTAAAAGTGCACCCTCAAAAGAGACCAATCCTCCCGATTGTCTATTTCCTTTTGGATATCACTTTTACCCTACCAGCGAGCCTTTTACTAATGAAAGACTTGCAATTTTCTATCCAAGACACTTCATATTAGACATGGCAGCGGTTCAATTAGAATCGGTGAACCGAACCGGAACTGACACGGAAAAAACTGTGATCGTAACCAAACCGGGATTTTCGATTCCGAACCGGAATTTTCAGTTTCGAACGGAACCGCTACATTGCACCATTCCGGTTTCGATTCCTATTTTGGCTGAACCGTCCGGTTTGAACCGAACGGTTTCGCCAAAACAGATTTTAAAAAAAAAATATTAGACTGAATTGTTGGAGGCCCGACGGTTCAGGTTAATTTTTTTTTTCTACAAATACCCTCCTCCTACCTTCATTTCTTTCTACTCCAATTTCCTTCCAATTCTCTCTAATTCTCATTTCTCTCTCAAGTCTCAATTCTCCAACTCTCCAAGTTTTCAATCTCTCTCAATTACTCAGTTCCCAATTTATTTTATTTGTATTTAATTTGCAATTACTAAGTTTCCAATTTCATTTATTTGCAATTTATTATATTTTCAATTTATTTTATTTGCTATTAAGCTTCCAATATATTTTATTTGCAATTAAGTTTCCAATTTATTTTATTTACAATTTAATTTGAAATTACTATTTACTAATTTTCCAATTTCATTTATTTGTAATTTATTTTATTTGCAATAACTAACTACTAAGTTTCCAAATTACAATTATCTACCAAATTTATTTTCAACCATTTATTTTCATCAATTTTTAAACATTTTTTGTTCAAAGAATTTTACAATTCAATTTTTAAAATGATAAGTGGAAGTGGAAGTTGTGATGGCCCTAGGCGTTCAATTTCGATGAAAGGTAAGGGTCGTATGACCGATAATCTTGGTTCTGATGACAGAGCCTATCACGAGTATCGGCAATGTCAAATCTATGTTGAAGACTTAGGCCTAAAACATTATCCATCTTATCCCCCTTTAATAATTTTTGAACCCGATCCCGATCGACCCGATTCTATCCCCAATTTCATAAGCCAATCAGAAAATATGCCTGATGAACAGCCTACAGATTTTGAATTTCATCCACCTTCGTAAGAGAATGTATCGAAGAAGGTCAAATATGATCTCTCTATACACCATATGAAGAACGTTACGCAAGATGATGAAACCATTAAAGTGGTTTGCAATTATTACAAAAGAGTACTTAAGTGGAACAAATTTGGAAGATATGGCACATATCGGAAGTATATAACGAACAATCATCCAGAAGCAGAGGCCTTATTGAGTTCACAATCCCAAATTGCCAGGTACGCTACCTTTAACCACCAATTATTTAAATATAGTGATGAAAACAATAGAGAAGAATTAGCTAGAATGGTTGCAACATAACACTTGCCATTTAGTTTTGGTGAAAATGTTGGTTTTATTAATTATTGTAAATGAGCATTAAATCCCACTGCATGTCGTGTTCCAAGAGCCACGCTCACAAAAACACTTGAAAAAAAATTATGATAAAGAAAAAAGAAAGTTGGAAAAATATTTTGAAAAATATAATGGTCGTGTTTCCATATATGCCGACATATGGAGTGATCATTGGAGAATGCATTCATATTTGGGTGTCACTTGCCATTATATGGATAATGGCATGGACTATCCAAAGAAGAATTCTTGCATTTAGAGTTTTTAATGAGAAACACAATGCTGCTAATATTTTTAGACATCTTAGAATTATTTTTACAGAGTATAACATTGAAAACAAAATTTTTGCAATTGGTTTTGATAATGCTTCTAACAGTACTGTTGTTGTTCTTGCTTTAATTGAGTAATGCAAACCTTATCTTGGTGGTAAATTTTTTCATCAACGATGTGCATGCCATGTGTTCAAAAGGGATTAGAAACTCTTCAACAGTTTATTCAACATATTAAAGATGCCCTATATTATTTAAGGAGAAATCCTTCTGCAATGAAAGCATGGGCAACATATTGTAAACAAAATGGTAGGCGTATAATTAGATTTCCTCGTGATGTTCCAATACGTTGGAATTCCACATGTAAATTGCTTGCTAGAAGTTATGATTATAAAGATTTATTAGTTACTTTATTCAATATAATGTTAGTCACATTAATCTTTATCAAAGTCATTGGGATGTGTGTAACAATGTTTGTTGTTTGTTAAAAGTCTTTCATACTGCTACTTACAATTTATCTGGTGTTTATTATCCTACAACTAATTTATTTATTATTAGGAGTCTTAATATTGTTAGTGCCTTAGCTCATTGTGAAACCGACCCACAATTGGTGGAGTCCGTTACTGCTTTGAAGGCTAAATGGTTAGTATATTATGAGAAGTTTTCAAATATCATAAGGCTAAATTGTGTAGATGATTGGACGAAGGCTGAATATAGGCAACAAGAATTCGATCAGGAGGAACCCTACGATTTCTTTAAAGATGGCTAACCTGACGCTAGAAGTGGAACAGATGATCAGAACAACACTTAATCCATGTATCCACATCATCACCCAACTTGCAAAATGGATAAAAGAACTACGTGGCCTTTGAATCCTCTAAATTTTAAACCCTAAGAAGATATGTAGGCAACTTAATCGTGGTAAAAATTAAGTGCAATGCCAAATTTTCATTTATTTAGTTTTATTTAATTTTTTTAATTTGTTATTTATTTTAGTTAAAAAAAATTAGGAGACCCAATAACATCCATTTACAATTTTACATTAACATATGTAATATTTTTTAGGGAACGAAAAAAGGAAAAAAAAATCTGGACCATCGAAATCGCCGGTTTCGAATCGGAACCGGAACCGACGACATGTCTACTTCACGTCTCTAGAAAGTTTACTTGCTCAACTCTCCAGATCACCTCAATCCAAGTCAAGACTTCTGAAAACTCCCATTTCTACACTCGATGTAGCATCCATATCCTGTCAACTGCACTCATTCCCGAGTAAAAGTTGAGTACTTAATGGTGTAATAAGCTTATGCAGGTTCCTTTAGCAATCCTAGGGTAATATTGCGAAACTGAGAAAAGTTGGGGCCAAAAATGAAAGAAGTGGAGATTTAAAGGTGAAGGCTGACGCTCGTGAAGCGCTACTTGACCAAGGCAAAATATCAGTGGTATGACGCTGGTGAAGCGCCACTTGACCAACACCACTCACCAGTGTAAAATATCAATGGTGTGGCACTGGTGAAGTGCCACTCGACCAGTGCCACTCACCAGCGCAAAATATCAGTGGTGTTGCGCTGGTGAAGCGCCACTAGACCAGTGTAACACCAGCGCAACTGTTCAACTTAGCAGAACTTCTAGGGTTTCATGCCTCACTCCTAAACATATAAATACCCTTTCTTGAGCTCTTCTTGGAACCTCTGACACGACCCTTGAACTCCAACTTCTCTCATTAAAATCCAAAACCTCAAAGACACCACCTTTCACTCAAATCATTCACCAAATCACTTCATCAAACCTCTAATCCATCATCCAAACTTCAAATCCACTCTACCAAACACCAAATACCAACCTTCCTACCATTTCCCACCATAAAAAAAAACCAACCATGGAGCATAGAGGGGAGCATAAAGAGAAGGGACAATTCAAGCACATTCAACCAACCAAGAGAGAGGACATCTACACTTAGTTTATTCTTAACATTTCTCTCTTTCATTTAGCGCTTGTATTTAATTATGGTTTGTATGAAAAACACATCTTTTGTAGCTATTTCTTATATTATGAACTAAACCCATCTTGGTTAAGGCCAAGATGAAACCTTTACAATGATTTACTAATAAAGACCACCACTTTATTCATATTGCTTGTGTTTATGTATATGTACTTTATGCTTTAATTAACATTGAGTGTCTAGCTAGCATTTGATATGTATTTGGTTGTTGTGTGATGTACTGAGAGGATAAGCACACAACGTGCTCGATGAAATGTATGATAAAGATCTAGTAAGGTAGAAATACTCAAGGCTAGTCTATAGGACTCACTTATTGAACCACTAAGCTTAATGAACTTGTATGTATTTCGGATGACCATCGAGAGATAGGTTATTGGTGCATATAAGTGTTGTTTCTATTACTTGAGAGAGAGTAAAGACTAATAGAGGGTGTCATGAGTCTACACATGCACTTCCATAATTTATTCATAATTGTATGTCTATAAATTGGTGAGGATTGGTTAGGGGGATTCAAAGTCTTAGCCTAAGTTCCTAATAGCAATACAATCACTAGTTTGCGTGTGACTTTGCCTTGCTTGCTTGTTTGTTTAAGTTTCACTAGTTGCATTCTAGGAGTAGTTTATATTTAATAAGTGTAAGTAGTTTAATTTAATCATCAAATATTTGTTTGTCTAAATAGTAGTTTAATCAATCAGTTGTGGTAATCAATTCATCAATCCTCACGGAACGAATTTTATTTATCATTGTGCTACTCCCACAGCTCCGTACTATTGTGGGTGCTCATTTAGGAGTGATCAACTTCCTTGCTCAACTCTCTAGATCTTTTCAATCCAAGTCATGACTTCATGCCTTTTGCAAGGACTTCCTAAATGTGATCCAATATGTGCAAATGCAAACATATGCAACATAGAATATATGATCAAGATATCCTATGGAAACTAGAAATGATCCGGTGTATATTTTTCTAGTTTATAATCCAAACAATTGACATCACACAAATAATGCAAATCAAATATGAAATGTATGGATTAGGTACACTCCATGAATAATTAGACATATGCATGAAAGTTCACAAAGAAAAGTTGACTAGTTGTTTATACATGAACAAAAACCTAGAATATGCAATTTAATAAATTCACACTTAAATCCTAATATTGTTCATGCAAACTAAAACTTGAAAACATAACATATTCATTAAAAACATATTCAAGACTTTAGAACTAAAAAAAATGCTAGAATAAAAAAAAATATTCAATGAAATTCTCTAGCAAATATTTAGAGCACATATTCACTAAATAATCAATTAACTCTCTAAGACCCTAAATATAAAATTAAATGTGTTAATCTTAAATATATTCAACTAAAGAGTCCTAGCATATATAAAAACTATCAATCATTAAGATAAAATCAATTAACACATAAATAGCCTCGGAATATAGGCTAGTCATAATACAACTCCCAAACATTTGAAATTTTAGATTTAAGAAAACATAAATCACATTTAAGTCTTTAATTAGACAAATCTAGCTTATAATTGAAGCTCTTTCTTCTTACAACATTTGTTCAAGTCACATACACTAAAATAAAAAGAAGACCCAAGGTATATTAGCATTTAAAAGCTTAGAAACCAAAAGATAAACAAATACTTTATCAATTTGAGTGCAACCACGAAATTGATATAGAACACCAAAAATACTTGAACAAAAGACTTCAAGACAACTTTGAGAAGATATAAGACTTCAAGATGATTCTCTCACTTTTTGAATCACTCAATGTAGTAGAGAAATGAGTGAGATATGAAGATTTGAAGTTAAGAGAAAAACTAAAAAAAAATCTGCATAAGTCTTATTCATTATGAAAAATGAGAGAGAGAGTTTTTAAATGAGAGAATGAGAGTCTAAGGTGGCAAGGTAGGGGCCACAGTTGGCCACTTGGGCCATGCCATATGGGCAACTCGTTGAGGCTCGTGGCATCTACGGGGACAAAAAGGATCCTTCCCCATAAGGCCACATGCCTCCACAGAGGAAGGGTACAAATGGCATTTTTCCATTCCTCTCTTCCCTCGCGCACCTCCCACGTTCATTGATCTTTCTCCGGCCTTCGAACTTTGAATTTGATTTTGCTTTCGGATTACAAACCAAGACTCTCTCATGGACATGGATGTATACTAAACTTTGACCAATATCTTGGAATTCGACTTGATACACAAGAACAAAAACTATGCTCAATAAACATACATAAAGTTTCGTAACTTCCAACTCAAAGTTCAAAAACTTATGAGTGAGTAACTGAAATGCTCAAAAGTCAATAGGGAACATTATGAGAATATATTCAAGTCCAATATGAGTAAAATACAAACAAACAAACAAATACAAGAACACATAAGTATGTCATTTCTTAAAGATAGTCCTACTACATGCATTCTTACAAAATTTGTCAATTTAAATTTACTGCATGTGCATATAATAATATGTGTATATGTGGTATACCAAATGAGCACAACAATGCAGTGATACAAATTTTATACAATACGTGTGTGCCTTAACGCATTGTAAGAGGAATGAGGTCTAGATATACCTTAGATGTGCAACAAAGCTTGTTCCACTTGAAGACTTTTTTTTACTTGATGAGTTGTCAATCTTATTTGAAGCTTGAATAACCATGAACTTAGACAACTAATCAATTCAAAGAAAATATTACGTCAACATGACTCAAAAAACTAACATTGGCTCATTGCCAACCGGAAAAAGTAAAAGTGAAATATTCTATAACTGCCATCGACTACTTCACTAAATTGGTCAAGGCGGAACCATTTGCCATCATAACTGAGAATAATACGATAGATTTTATATGGATGACAATTGTGTGTCGATTTGATATTCCACATTGAACGACTAAGAAAACGGAACTGATTAAACTCCATTAGTCTTAGCGCTCGAGTAGGAAGCGGTGATCCCCGTCAAAATAGGAATGATTACCCATCGAACAATTCACTTCGATGAGCAAGAAAAATTGGAGAGTTTTATGATGAATTTTTACTTGGTAGAGGAATAAAGAAATCAAGGTCAGATTAGAGTTGTTGTGTACTAGCAAACAGTGGCCTGTTATATTGATAGTATTGTCAAAAGTCGAAGTTTCAGAAACAGAGATTTTGTGCTGAGCAAGGTAACCTAAAATACACGGGATGCCCGGTCAATGAGCGATAATGAGAAATTGGGAAGGCCAATATCATGTATCAAACAACCTCAGGATCGATACATACAAGCTGAAGCGTCTGGATGGAACAGAGATAAAACATGTTTAGAACGCATAAATGTTATGGAAGTACTGTTAGTAAACAATAGGTATGAAAAAGATGTTAGTAAGTATGTAACAAATCATTTGATATAAATAAAAATCTTTTGTTTATAAACAAATTATGTAACATGTATAAATCGTTTACTATTTATGTCAAAAGTAAAATAATTTAAGATTCCATGGCTAATAAGAAAAATAAAGAATTATTCACATAAAGAAGCTTATGTGTGGTAGAAATAATTCTTGATTTTGTCTAAATACATTCACAACTTAAGATATAGGTTGTACACTTTATCTTGATTAAAGTTGTGGGTATTTTATTTTCATTCTGAAAGTGAAGAGCCTTGAATCACCAAAGTGAAAGACTTTGAATAAAAGACCCGGTGCATATGATGTATTGATTAGATCATGTGAATAGTATTTTATTTTACCATTATTGGAATAATAACTTACAATAGAGCAATTGACATATCTATCTTAATATGGAGATAAATGATGTATATATATACTATGAGTTGTAACATTTGAGCAATCAATGAATACAATCATGGAAGAACGATTTAATCTTAATAGTTTGGTGTTATTGATTCATATGTCATAACAGACATATATTTATAGATATGAGCATCATGGATCTTAAAATTAAATAAGCGTAAATACTACCTTATGTGTCTTACAAGGGCTTGGATAATAAATATTTGTACTGAGTATTTAATAAGAATTTATTGAATCATGTTTTATGATAAATCAAAATTATCCATTTAGATGAAAGGACGGTCCTAAGGAATAAAATAACTAATAATGCAATGGTCAAAAGTTATTTTAATAATTGATATTTTTCATAAGGATAGATATTTCACACAATTGCTTAGAGTAAAACTATTGAATATATTTTATTTTAATTCAGGAGTACAATTTCAGTTTTTTAATGGACTAAAGTGAAATTAATATCTTTAGACCAAATTAATTAAGAGTTAATTGATACTTTGACCAAATAACTTTAAAACTTGTAATTAAAATAACTCGTGGATCCCCAAACTTTCCAAATTAAATTGAATCATCTAAAAGTTACCAATTGAGCTCAAATAGTGGGTTCCAAGACAAGACCCAAAGATCCAAAATTGGATCCTTGGTTGAAGAAGATTTCGACCAACCTTAAATTGTAGGGTGGCCGAATCCAATATGTAAACAATGTGGCACACGCCACTTTGTGTGGATGGGAAGCAATCCCTTTCCCAAAAAAATTGACATCATGTTTCTTTTATTTAGTTTCCCATTAAAAATGAAAAACAAATTAAAATATGATTTTTTTGATAAAAAAAGAAATAAAAGTAAAGAAGAAGGAAAAAGAATTCTAATAAAATTAGACTTACTAAATCATATGATTGTGATTCTTGTATCCTTTGAGAAAATAAATTATTATTTTCTAAACCATATAAATAGATGGCTTAAAGAAGGAATAAGAAAGAGACAGAAGAGCAAGCTTGTCATTCTCAGTACGTTGACACAAGCTTTTTTGTTTTAAGTTTTTTCTAATGGATTTACACCTTGGTTTTAAGAAAAAGAGCCCACATTGTTAGGAGATGCAATCTTATGCAAAGTACGGAAGATTTACAGAGATGAAATTATAAAGGTAATCTATAAATTAATTCAATTTGTATTATATTTAGAATACGATCTGACGATGTTTTGAATTTATTTTTTATTTCAAAACGGATTTTTCCCTACAAAAGATCTATGTATCATGTGCAAATTGAAGTCGTCAATTGAAGTTTTGTATTCTTATCATTGTAAGATGTTGCTAAGTGCATATGGTCTGCGTAAGAAATGCACACCTAGTTTGCATAAATAAAATTGCAATGGTATTACTATGTCCTGTTTCACTTCGGCAGAAACAATTGTCTAGAAATGAAAATATATCGAAACATATAAAAGTACACAATAGTATAATGCTCTTACATTAAATAAAGTTATAACAACTAATGCAAGTCATAACAAGGCCTTGAAAAAATGGAAAACAATAATTATGAAATCGCATTTGTGCATTGTTTAGGATTAAATTTTCAGAAATATTTCCTTAAGCGTCCTAGATTGATGACGCAAGAAGTCAATGGTGATCAGAAGACATAATGATATTAGCTCTGCAATAATTAATTGATGTTTAGAGGCAATGAAAGTGAACTTTGCTGAGGACAAATAAAATTGGCTAATCTTATAAATATATATTTCTCAATGAAGGTGAACATAAGTATGAATCGGCAAGTATACATCTATAACTTTACTAATAAAAAATAGAAATCTTACAAATCATGGACCCCAAACTTTCGAATGCATGACTCGTATGTGGGCGCGACCTGCGGACATGAATACTGCTCTGATTGGACCGTGAGAGTCTAGTTGACATTTTGCCACTTCCCTAAGTCAATACAGAATTGGGTTTTAATCAGAAATAAATCTCTTTGGAGAATATTATCTAATTAAATTATTTCCTTATTAAACTAAAAACGAACTTTCCAAAAATAATCCCCGAATTAATCCCAAAACCTCAGTGTTTCGGTTTGGGTATTTAATATCTCTAAACGTTGATGCATGAAATCACTCGGATTTCCTATGCCGTAATTACATACTGAACGGGCTGTCAGATTCGCTATATAGCGTTTATTCTTTAAAGAAAACAGCCAAAGAACTATGGGAATCATTAGACCGCAAATACAAAACTGAGGACGCTAGTTCCAAGAAGTTTATTGTCAGCCGGTTTCTTGATTACAAGATGGGGGATTCCAAGACAGTTATGAGTCAAGTCCAAGAGTTACAGGTGATTCTGCATGAGATACATACCGAAGGGATGACCTTGAGTGAAACTTTCTAGGTGGCTGCAATCATTGAGAAGCTTCCTCCTTCATGGAAAGAGTTCAAAAACTATCTCAAACACAAGCGAAAGGAGATGAAGATCGATGATCTGATTCTCAAGCTTCGTATTCAGGAAGATCACATGAAGTATGACAAGAAAGATGTCAATGCGTCTGAAGCGAAGATCAATGTGGTTGAGCATGGGCAAAGTTCTAAACCAAAGAACAACAAGCCTGGGAAAGGATCCAAATTGGGTCTTAAGGGAGGAGTCTCTAAGAAGCCAAAATTCCAAGGGAAGTGCTTCAACTGTGACAAGTTGGGTCACAAATCTTCTAAGTGCATGTTGCCAAAGAAGAAGAAGAACCACGAGGCAAACGTGGTTACTGGTATATCAAGAGATGTATCTGAGATCAATCTCTCTGCAGTTGTGACAGAAGCAAACCTTGTTGGGTCAAACCCAAAGGGAGTGGTGGTTGGATACTAAGGCTACTTGTCATATATGCTCTGATAGGAAGATGCTCAATATATTTGAAGAAATGAAGAATGAAGAAAAGTTGTATATGGGCAACTCAGCCACATCTGACGTGAAGGGACGTGGTCAAGTCATTCTCAAGATGACCTCTGGTATAACCCTGAGCTTGAACAATGTGATGTATGTACCTAATATACACAAGAACTTGATTTCCAGTTCGTTGCTCAATCAGCATGGGTTCAAGATGGTGATTGAATCAGACAAAGTGGTTTTAACCAAGCAGGGAACTTATATGGGTAGGGGATATGTAACTGAAGAGCTGTTTAAGCTTAATGTATATGTTGTCAAAAGAACAATCAATAAAGATAATTCTTCAGTTTATTTGCTTGAGTCTTCCAATTTATGGCATGGTAGACTAGGACACGTTAATTATGATACCCAGGGTATCATAATTAACTTAAATCATATTCCCGCATTCAATATTGATCCTAAACATAAGTGTGAAGTTTCTGTTGAAGCAAAACTAACAAGGTCATCATTTCAAACTATTGAAAGGAAATCTGAACCTCTTGATTTAATTCACACAGATATATGTGATTTAAAATTTGTTCAAACAAGAGGTGGCAACAAATATTTCATCACATTTATAGATGATAGCACTAAATATTGCTATGTATATTTATTGAAAAACAAGGATGAAGCTATAGAGAAGTTTAGTCTCTCTAAAACTGAAGTTGAGAATCAACTCAACAAGAAAATCAAGGTACTGAGAAGTGATTGAGGTGGTGAATATGTAGCACCGTTTGGTGAATTCTGTGCTCAACAAGGAATCATACATCGAACTACTGCACCATATTTCCCTAGCAAAACGGTATTGCAGAACGTAAAAATCGTACCTTGAAAGAGATGATGAATGCAATGCTGATAAGTTCTGAAGTGCCTCAGAACATGTGGGGTGACGCTATATTGTCTAGCAATTACCTTTTAAACAAGGTACCCCGAAAGAAAGAAGACAAGACACCATATGAACTATATAAAGGAAGAAATTCTTCCTATAAATTCTTACGAATGTGAGGGTGTCTTGCCAAAGTAGCAGTACTTATACCTAAGAAGTTGAAAATAGGTTCGAAAACTGTTGACTGCATTTTCATTGGATATGCACAAAACAGTAGTGCTCATCGATTCTTGGTCTATAAATCTGACATATCAGATATACACAAAAACACGATACTGGAATCTAGAAATGTAATGTTCTTTGAACATGTATTTCCATGTAAATCCAATGATGAAGCAAGTTCGTCAAAACGAACACATGCTGATAGTTGTGAGGACTAAGAACAAGGAAATGAAGTAGAGGATGAACCTAGACGTAGCAAAAGAGCAAGGATGGAAACGTCTTTTGGTCTAGATTTTATAACCTATTTGCTAGAAGGTGAACCTCGAACTTTCAAAGAAGCGGTAGGCTCTTCTAACGAACTCTTGTGGAAAGAGGCAATTAAGAGCGAAATTGATTCCATCCTTCAAAATCATAATTAGGAATTAGTGGATCTTCCTCCAGGATGTAAACCGCTAGGATCCAAATGGATTTTCAAAAGAAAGATGAAAGCAAATGGATCAATTGATAAGTATAAGGCCAGACTTGTAATTGAAGGTTACAATCAACGAGAAGGTCTAGACTACTTTGATACATATTCTCCTATGACGAGAATAACCTCCATTAGAATGATACTTGCAATCGCAGCTCTGCGAAATCTTGAAATACATCAAATGGATGTGAAAACGGCTTTCTTAAATGAAGATTTAGATGAAGAGATTTACATGGAACAACCTGAGGGTTTTTCTGCTCCAGGACAAGGAAAGAAAGTCTGTAAATTGGTGAAGTTTTTATATGGTTTAAAGCAAGCACCAAAACAATGGCATGAGAAATTTGACAATGCTATGATGTCAAACTGATTTATGATCAACGAATGTGACAAATGTGTTTATGTCAAGGACATGAAAAATGGCTATGTCATTGTGTGCATTTACGTTGATGACATGTTCATTATTGGTAGTGATGATAAAGTGGTCAAATCTACCAAGGATATGTTGAAATCAAGATTTGATATGAAAGATATGGGACCGACTGATGTAATGTTGGGAATGAAAATCTCAAGGACATCTAACGGACTCATACTAAGTCAATCACACTATATTGACATGATTCTTGAGAAATTCAACAAAAATGATTCTGGAATTTCTAGAACACCAGTAGATACAAATCTACATCTATCCAAGAATAAAGGTGAGAGCATCTCTCAACTAGAATATTCTCGAGTGATAGGAAGTCTGATGTACTTAACCAGTTGTACAAGACTAGACATAGCGAATGCAATCAGCAAATTAAGCAGATATACGAGTAATCCAAGAACCGATCACTGGAAAGGAATAGTAAGAGTACTGAAGTACTTACGATTCACTCGTAATCATGGACTGTATTATACCAGATATCCAGCTGTCCTAGAAGGATACACTGATGCTAGCTGGATATTTGATATGAAGGATTCAAAATCCACTAGTGGGTATGTGTTCACACTAGGTGGTGCGGCGGTATCTTGGAAATCCTCCAAACAAACATGTATAAGTAATTTATAAGTGAATGTGTGATATGTGCTTTCAACATGTATGGCATAGAGGCTCTCTCTCGCGCGCGCAGGGGGGGTGTAAATCATGGACCCCGAACCTTCGAATGCACGACTCGTATGTGGGCGCGACCTGAGGACACGAATGCCGCTCTGATTGGACCGTGAGAGTCCAGTTGACCTTTTGCCACTTCCCTAAGTCAACGTTTTTGATTGTGATGAATAAGGAAAGCTTTAATTGTTTGGATTCTGATTTCTTACTTGATCACTAAGAATACATAATTGGGTTTTAATTAGAAATAAATCTCTTTGGAGAATATTATATAATTAAATTATTTCCTTATTAAATCAAAAACAAATTTTCCAAAACTAATCCCGAATTAATCCCAAAACCCTAGTGTTTCGGTTTGGGTATTTAATGTCTCTAATATTCTGTTTAACATACACAAAAACAATTCCAGTTTTTTTTTAGCAGCCGATTTCTTTTCGTCTCTGGTTTTCTTGGTAAGTTTAAAACTCGGTTTGAGTTCGCTGGTAGTTGATAGTGCTTAGGCCTACCACTGTTGAACCGTTGTATCCTGGGAGACAATCGCCTAATACACATACGGTGTTGTCCGGTGAAATTTTCTTAAGGACACCGTGTGAAACACGGGCCTCGGATCAAACTCTGTTTTCTAACGTTACTTTCTGTTTTCTTTGATACCAGTCAGGTTTGATTACAAATTACGTTTTACAGAGTTCACCTCTTCAACTGTTCCAATGACAGATATCATCAAAATGCCTAAAGGTACATTTCTCAATAAAAGTGAACACAAATATAATCGACCAAGTGCCCGAGTATATAAAGTGAATACAAGTATGAATCAACTAAGTATACATTTCTAACTTTGCCGACAACAAATATAAATCGTACAATTCTTTGGTTAAACTAACATCTTCAATTCACCGAGATACATCTGGATACATCTTTAGTTTCATCGAGATACATCTTCAAACTTCACTGAGATACATCTAAATACATCTTCAACTTCATCGAGGTAAATCTTTAACTTCAGCGAGATACATCTGGATGCATATTCAACTTCATCGAGATACATCTTCAATTTCATTGAAATGGTAGTTAAATATATACATCTTTCAGCAAAGCAAATATAATAGTGCCCCAAAACATAATCACCACATACAAACAAAACGACTTAAAAAACAAAATATCATAACCAAGTTCAACAAAGGCAGAACAAAATACAATACAATGTCCCGATACAAATACAAAACATGATGATCAAGGACATGAGAGCATCCGAGTTAAAAGTTCAACAAAGAGAAAAAGAAAGATTAATAGTGTCCAACAAAGCGAGATACGAGAAGATTAAAAAGAGGTGTCATGACATTAAAATCTTCTTGAAGAAGGTAAGCATGATTCTCATCGGAGTTGAAAGAGTCAGAAGAGTAAGGTGTTTTAGCCACTTCTTGCTTATACTGATATGCCATCCATTCCAATACATCGAAAATGTACTTTCCCCGAACCTCCTTTTGAGCATCCATATATCCTTTGAGGTAAACAATACCAATATTTTTTTTTCTTCTTTTTAATCATCCGGTCGTGTTCGCAATCTTTCGCTCAAGTTTCTCGATATGAGCTTCCAATTGAAACTTCTCCGTTTTAAACTCACCAAGATTCATCTCTAGAAGTTCACTGACGCAGTGAAAACGTAAAAGAATTAGACCGACGTCTAAATTCTATTGAAAACTAGAATCCATCAGAAAATAAAGAAACAAATTCTGAATCTTTTATTGAATGATAAGTTGATGAGCCTTTCGGCATACAAGGCTATTTAATGAGATAAAATCCTAACCCGAATCTTTGTCGGATAAGAAACGAGATTACAAAGCAAAAGTTACCAAAAATAGCAAAAACTTCCAAAAATAACAAAATCACGAAAGTTACAGAAATAAAATATACTAACGACCCTAAACAAGCCAGAATTGACGGCAGACGATTCTGATTTATCAAAATCTACTTACGACTAAAATGGAAACTTTCTTAAAATGAGAAACTGCAATTTCGGGGCCCTAAATGATGGAATTTGGCCAGAAAATGACGTGACTCACCTTCGAAAGCGGTGACTAAAAAATACCTCATCGATTCGCATCATGTGAAGTCACTTGACCTTGAATTTGCTTTGAATTTAGGATGGTCCCTCAGAGCTATGTAGGAGTCAGCTACCTGTTCTACATTAGTCCCCTCTACTTGGAAAGAACTCAACCTCGAGTTAGGTTCAGAATAGAGAGACTCTTCCACATGATATTGGAATAACTCTGCAACATTGAAAGTCTTGAAAATACCCATGGTCTCAGGTAGATCGATCACATAGGAATTATCATTGATCTTCTTAAGAATCTGGTATGGGCCATACTTCTTGGGCTTTAATTTGTTGTAAGTCCCAACTGGGAACCTCTCTTTGCGCAAGAAAACCATCACTGAATTGCCCTCCTCAAACACCTTCCAACACGTGTGCTTGTCTGCAGCTGCCTTGTATTTCGTATTGGTTTTTTCCAGTTTCTATCTCATCTCTGCTTGCACCGCTTGAGCCTGAGTAGCCATGTTTTCTACAGCAACATTAAATCCTGAACCTTTTGGTAAACGAATTACATCCACAATATGCATTGATGGCGACACATTTGTCACAGCAAAAGGGGATTTTCCCCGTGGCACTATATACAACACTGTTGTAGGCAAACTCAACTTGAGGTAATGCATGATCCTACTGTTTTGGCTTATCTCCACAAACGCAATGTACTAGATTTCCCAAAGTCCTGTTCGTCACTTATGTTTATCCATCAGTTTGTGGGTGTGCAGTAGAACTACATTTTAGAGAGGTATTAAACATTTTCCATAAGGTCACCTAAAAATGACTAAGGAATTTTGTGTCACGATCATAAGTAATTGACTGTGGCACTCTATGTAATCGAATAACTTCTCTGAAGAATAGTCGAGCTATATGTGACGCATCGGATGTCTTCCGGCAAGGGATGAAGTAATCCATTTTTGAGAATCTATCAACCACCTCAAAAACTGATTCTACTCCTCGTTGGGTACGAGGTAGTCCCAACACAAAATCCATAGACAAATCCTCCTAAATAGTTTTAGTAATATGCAGTGGCATATAAAGACCAGTATTTTATGACTGGCCTTTAGACACCTGACAAGTATAACATCTCTGTATAAAATTCCCAACATCTGGTTTCAGTTATGGCAAGAAACATCGTTCGTCCATGCTAGCCACCGTTTTGTCTCGTCCCAAGTGTCCACTCAATCCACCTCCGTGCAAGTCTCGGATTAATTTCTCCCACAGAGACGTCCTGGGAATACACAAACGATTTCCACGAAACAGATACCCATCATTCTTATGAAAATCACTGTCAGTCTGCTTCTCAATACACTTTGACCATATTTCCTTAAAGTCTTCATCCTCTCCATACAGTTCCTTCAAACACTCAAACCTCACAATCTCATGAGCTAGGGTCATGAGTAGGGTGGCATGACGGCTCAACGTATCAGCAACTCGGTTCAAAACCTCTGACTTGTGCTTAATAACAGAGGGAAATTTCTGAAGGAAAGTGGCCCACCTTACATGCATGTTATCCAAGTTCTTCTGACTGTTGATAAAATTCAAAGCCTGGTGATCGGTGTACAAGACAAACTCTCTCTATACTAGGTAGTGTTCCCAGTGCTTCAAGGCTCGGACTACTGCATAGAACTCTTAATCATAAGCACTCCATTTCTGGCGAGCCACTTAACTTCTCACTGAAGAAAACTACTGGTCGCTTTTCTTGGGATAACACGACTCCAATTCCTACACCACTAGCATCGTACTCCACTTCAAATATCTTCTCAAAACTAGGTAGAGCTAGTACCAGTGCAATGCATAATTTTTCCTTGATTAAGGCAAAACTCATCTCTGCCTTTTCTCCCCACTGAAACCGACCTTTCTTCATGCATTCTGTTATTGTTGCCATGACAGTGCTAAAATTCTGAATAAATCGATGGTAGAAAGTGGCTAAACCATGAAATCTTTAAACTTCACTCACATTTTTCGGTGCAGACCATTCTCGAATTGCTCAAACCTTCTCTTCATCCACATGAATCCCTTTAGAACTCACCACATAACCCAAAAATAACAAGCTACTGGTCATAAAACTGCACATCTTGAGGTTAAGAACAATTGATTTTCCTGTAAAACTTGTAACACCTCTCGGAACTGCTCTATATGATCTTCTTCAATCTTACTATAGATAAGAATGTCATCAAAATAAACCACAACAAACTTTCCCACAAAAGGCCTCAATACCTGATTCATCACCCGAATGAAAGTACTGGGTGCATTTGATAGTCCGAACGACATGACCAGCCACTCATACAAACCATCTTTGCTCTTGAACGCCGTCTTCCATTCATCCTCAGGCCTTACCCAAAATTGGTGATACCCACTACGTAGATCAATCTTCGAAAACAGCTTCGAACCCTTCAGTTAATCCAAGATGTCATCTAAGTAGGGAATTGAAAATCGGTACTTGATGGTTATTTTTTTGATAGCTCGATTGTCCACACATATGTGCCAACTCCCATCCTTCTTTGGTGTCAGCAATGCGGAAACTACGCATGGGCTCATGCTCTCACGTATGAAACCCTTCTGTAATAACTCTTCTATTTTCTCCCGTAGATTGTCATTCTCCCTTAGACTCATCCGGTAATATGGCAGATTGGGCAAACTCGCCCCATGTATAATGTTTATATAGTGTTGAATGTCTCATAATGGAGGTAAGTTGTTGGACAAATCTTCTGAAGTAATATCTTTAAATTGTTCCAGCAACGACTGTATTTTCTCTAGAATAGTTACCGCTGGTGTTTCTTCCCCCCTATACCACAAGAGCTTTAACCATTAAAATATAGACCTCCTGTGCACCCTTAACATCTGTCATGAATTCTGTATCAGATCCGGTCACGGTTAGAAATGACTGTTTTTCCACCTCAGAATGCTTGTTTGGCACTTTCTAACGATTGGAAGGAGCCATAACAATTTTGTATGACCCCTAGGTAAATAGATAAGTGTTATCCCGACCCCTATAAGTAATATCAGCATCATACTACCATGGCCGACCCAACAACACAAACTATCGGTCACATCACAAACTACCTCCTCCTTATATATCTTACAGTTACCTTTACTATCGGTCTTTTCTAGATCCATCCAATAGTATACGGTTTGGGATGTTTCTCAGTTGGCAACTTCAGATGTTCCACCAACCTCTTTACGACAAAGTTCTCGTAACTTCCACCGTCCACGATCAAGTCACAAACTTTCTGACTTATTGTGCAGCAAGATCAACATATATTGTTATGTTGACTGAGGTCCTCTTTCTTTGGCGCATACAACACCTATTGCACTACACAATTAACTCGCTCTCCATCTTCCTCAGTGAATTTTGCACCCTCATACAAGTCACCATCTCTTCCTTCATCCTCAAGAGCATATAGGCTTTCTTCGCCTCTTTCCACCCAATTCACTAGCCTAGAACGATCAGGACATGCATTTGAAAGATGAACAGGTTCTCCGCATCTGTAACAAATCCCTGGTGTAGGTCTATCATAGGGTTTGGATTCAAACTTCTGGATACGTTTCTGTTGGCTGGAGCTGCTGTTTGGTGGCTATTGTTGCTCTCTTATCCACTAAATCCTTTTGGTTGGCTCGACGGAACAGATGATTGAACACTCTTGTCTCTATTAGGGAATGATAACTCAAGATTGTTCCTTCGAAATTCGGGGTTTCCAACCTTATGTTGGAACCCCGTTGATCGGTTACACAGCGAAACTAGGTTTTTTTAAAAATTATACATATCATAATATGTATCTGGGACCAGTGAACTTAGGATCGTAATTATTTTTGAAACTAATACATACAATATGTAAACACAGGAAATTGTAATCAATAAAATCAGAAGAACATACCAACATTCGGAGGTTCCTTCACTTTATGTTATGCTCTTGTCTGAACCAATATTACCAACGTTTGAAAGCTCCTTCACTTTACGATGTGCTTCTGACTGAACCAATCGATCTTCCTCGCTATCTCCCGAAACTGGTAACTGCGTGTGGACGTGTCACGGTTTCAGGAACTTGAATGGAGGATGTAGATAAATACTTGAAGAAACTCTTTCTTCCAATTTGGTGTAGTGATTTCATGCACACATGAATTGCATCTCATGCAAAAATTATATTGACATATGTGGTTCCGTATATATAAAAACAATATATATCAAATATATATATATATATATATATATATATGTTGCCTACACCTCTATATATAACACCTGCACTTTTTATATATGTATATCACACACGCCTGTGCTACTTTATCTAACTATATATCACACACGCCTGTTGTTAGATCTATGAGTTTAGTTGGCATTATTCTATATCAAAACAACATTTCCTTTATATTGTTTAGTTGTCTAGGATTAATGATGATTTAAGCTTCAAAGAGGAAATGACAACTATTCAAGCAAGTTCAAGTTTTCAAAGGGAAAAAGTGCTTCATGATTCTACAAAGGTATATTAAGACCTTTCTTTTCTCTTTCAAGGCTTAGGCACACACACACATATCATACATTTGTCTCCCTGCATTATTGTGCACCACGTATAACACATTCATACACTTGAAGATGAATTCTCATGCATTAGTATGAAAATAACATGTTTTGGAAAATGCATGATTGGAAACTATCTCTATGTAGTTTGCATTCTAGTGTGAATTGTGTTCGTGTGTGTATTTGTTTGTATAACATGGATATTGAACTTGAGTTTAGTCTTAAATCATTCTTGATTGAGTTCTGGTTATTTCGGTTACTCATACTATTGATTTCAAGTTCCGAGTCAAAAGTTATTATACTTTCCAGTCATGTTACGTACCTTGTCTTCGTCTTCGTATATCGAGTCAAATTCTTATTTTCTGAGTTGTGTATCTTATATTTCCATGTCTGTGAGAGAGTTACAGTTCGTAATCCGCAAACGGATTCAAATTCCTAGTTCGCAGACCGGAGAACGGTCGAAGAACGCGAGGGAAGCACATGGGAGTTGCACCATGGTCGAAAGGCCAACAAGAGGTGCAAGCCCGAGATGGCGCGTGGCCATCTCGGCTGCAACTCCTTGCTGCCCCGAGATGCCCACGCGCCATCTCGGAGAAGCATATTGAAGGGGTAGCTTTGGTCTTTTCACATATATCTCTTCCCTCTCCTTTATATATCTCTTCTCTCTCTCATTTGAATTCAAGGAAGAAGAAAATGTAGTGCAGAAAATTTTCAGGTTTTTTCTCTCAACTTTGAATCACCATATATCTCTCATATCTTATCCGATTTGAGTGATTCAAGTTGGAGAAGTTTTGTATTGAAGTCCTCTATCATCTCTAAGCAACCTTGAAGCCATTTGTTCAATTTTTCTGGTGGATTACACCATTTTCGTTACTGCACTCGAAATTGTCAAGGTATTTGTTTATTTTTTGATTTCCTTGATTCTAATGTTCAAATACCTTGGGTCTTCTTCCTACTTGTGTGTATTTGACTTGAACATATGTTGATGAGTGATAGACCTTCAATTAAATGCTATTTGTGCTTAATTAGAAACTTGATTGTGAGTTAGGTTTCAATCAAACCTATGTTTTCACATGATTGTAAGTTGTATTGTGCTAGCATCTTATCTAGGACTTTTTGTGCTTTGATTGACTTTATTTTCAAGATTAATAGTCTTATCATGCGCTAAAACTCATTTGTTGAATAGATCTAGGATTAGCACATTTGATTTTATATTTAGAGTCTATTAGAGTTTAATTGACTATTTTTGTGAATATATGCTCTAAATGGTTGCTAGAGATTTGATTGATCATATCTTGTGTATCTAGCATTTTTGTGTTAGTACTAAAGTCTTGAATATGTACTTCATGAACATGTTTATTTCAAGCTTTATTAATATGAATAAAATCTAGGTTTAAAGTATGTGTTTGGAAATTTGGCATGCTCTAGATTTTTATTCATGCATAAGATCTAGACAATCTTGTTTTTGAGAACTTTATTGTCTATGTCTAGATCTTCATGGAGTGTACCTAATCCATACATTTCATATGCTCATGCATCATCTTGTGTGGTGTCATTTTTGGATTATAAACTAGAAAAATATACTTTGTGTGCTTATTGATTAATTCTAGTTTCCATAGAATTTGTTGATCATCTTATTCTATGTTGCGTGCTTGTTTGTGTTTTGCATTCATGATCACTTAGATGCCTTGTGAGAATGAAGTCTTGACAATAGGTGTGAGACCTATGTTGTTGAGCAAGAAGTCTTGGCAAAAGGTGTGAGACCTTGGATTGTCAAGCAAGGAAGTCTTGGCCAGAGTCGGGAGGACTCGGATAGTCGAGCAAGAAGTCTTGGCTAGAGTCGTGAGGATCCGGATAGGTGAGCGAGGAAGTCTTGACTAGATTCGGGAGGACTCGGATAGTTGAGCGAGAAGTCTTGCCTTGGGTCATGAGGATCCGGATAAGGTGAGCGAGGAAGTCTTGACAAGAGGTGAGAGGCCTCGGATTGTTGAGCATAGGGCGACAACTTCTAGAGTAGGATAGGAGGGTAGTTTCTAGGTGAAGGGGTCACTTGAGAGATTGTACTTGTATTATCTACTAGTGGATTTTGTTTACTGGTGGCTGCTAGCACTTGAATGTTTCCTCTTCGGAGGTTTACCACATTATATCTTGTGTCAACTTTTCTCTATCCATATCTCTCTTATATTGATAATTGTTATTTGAATAATGTGGATAAAACTTTATATGTAAGTTGACTTTCTTATACAATATTGTTTGTGTATGTTAGATAACTTTGTATCTTGTGATATTTCATTCAAGTTGTAAAGTATCACATTGTAATACTCTAAGTACAACTTATGGAATTTTATCTACATTGAATATATTTGTTCATAAGATACATTGATTTGTAGACTAAGAGTGGAGATTTAAACATACATGAATATATTGTTTTCTCATAACAATTATGTTAAATGTTAATTTGTATGCATATCAAGGTTTTGTCACTAGTCTCGAAAGATTTGTCAAAAGTGAGAGACCCCCCCCCCCCCCCCCCCCCCCCCCCCCCCATAGGTTGTTACACATGTGCTTAATATATATATATCACTGTTTTGTTTTTTACCATAAAAATCTCACGCTTGCTCTTGTTTTTTTTTTTTTGTGTATATCTATCAACTGCTCTTGCGTTTTGTATATATCAATAATATGTGTATTAGTATTTACATCATATGAAAATTCTTCTTTTGACTAATGTTTCATGTGTACACACCAATCTGCATCCAATGCAGTCTCTTGTGTTATTAATTGATATATATCTTTTAATTATCTTTTTCAAATATATCTAATATATTAAAAGTGATAATAAGTATTTTAAATTTAAACTTAAACTCAAATACTTAGATAAATGATTTACTAAAAATAAAATAATCCTATTATTTTATCTTCACCTAAATCCATATATCAACTAACACCCTCCAATTAATAGTTAATTAATCATTCATAATTATCAATATAATTAAATAATCTAATTATTTAATTAATTTAACTATTAACATTCATTAATTAAATAATCTCATCATTCAACTAATTCCTGAATTATATACGTGTTACTTTTGTAACACAATTAATTGGACAATCCAATTAATTAACCGTGACTCTTATTACCTAAATCGATTGAGCTAGCAAGGGGGCCTAATGGACCCACAGTATTTTGAGCTCTAATAATCCTCGGAATCATTAATTAAACTCTTTAATTAATATTCATTGATTATTAACTCCGGTGTTATTCCACTCAAAACCCGAAGTTGTACTCTCTCAACTGTAGACGCATTTACACAGACCAATACAACTCGGTGTCCATCGATATAGCTATTACATATGGTGTGATCCTCCACAGTAGTTCATAATAAGAGCTAGGTCATAATGTCCGTTATACCCCTATAATTACGTACATCCTTTAAGTATTATTGATTCTCTAATGGACAATAAATCCTATTTCCTTACGGAATTAGGAGAGCGTTCATATTGTCCAAGCCCCGAATCAACCCTTAAGGGAACTACCATCTACTTCTCACAAGAAGGAGTGGATTCCACTATTATGTACAAACCTTCCCAGCCACAAGCCAAACTGTAATCCCAACATACGAATCATATTGATCGGGAATAGCATCCGACCTCACCCATGGTATATCAAAGACCACGATCTAACCTGAAGGAGTCGATAAGACACTCAGGATTAAGATCACCCACATATAGCCATCATTAGTTGATATATATGAATCTCATCGGTAAACGGATCTTGGTGAGAGATTCATATAGATCATGGCCCAGTCCTATATGATCACATCATACAAGGTGCCTCCATTCCCACATCTCATATGAATAATTCAGGATAGAATCATTGTACATTACGGAATGGACCGCAGCTATAGATTAACCATAAATAAAGTACTCAGCTTTATTTGTTATCTATGTACTCTTTAGATTACACGTCTCTTATTGTATCCATCTGTATATGACACTCATATACACAGTTCGAGATTACATCCAGCAATCTTGGATGTTAAATATATATACAAGTTATTAAATAAACAACACAATAAGAATGAATTGAACTTTTCCTTTTATTTATTTCATAAATCCATTTACAAATTACATCTTTAGAGCATTCTTATCTCGAAGTGACGGTCTTAACCGGTTGAGATATCTGGCTACGCCCTATCCCTCTGTTTTACTCAAATTAGTTCGCTCCGAGAGCCTAGGAAATTCTGCAATGTAATCAAACACCGAATTGAACCCCAGTAAATAATTTGGAAGCAACTAGAATAAATGTTGCTCATATTATGGTGGCAGAAACCTACCCATCATAAGCTGCTTCATTCTACGCCAGGTCTTCACAATCGCCTTTTCTTATCGCTGACGGTTCTTTTACAACTAATCCCATCAGACTGTAGCCCCTCATTTCAGTCTAAAGGGGATAAATCTGACCATATTCTCTTCTGAAAACTCCATAATCTTAAAGAACCGCTCTACTTTTGTGATCCAATCAAGAAAATCTTCTATACGCAGATTTCCATTAAAGCTTGGAAGATCTGCCTTCAACCGGTAGTCATGCTCTCTAGATCGTCTCACTAGTTGAATAACACCATACTATCCATCTCCTTCGTCTTTGGAATCATAGTCGCTATCAGGTTGATGACAAGGAGGACGTCCTCTATTAACAGGTTGGCATCGGGCAAATCCCTTAGCACGCACTCTATTATCCGGTTGCGGCTGCCTGTTGTTAGAGTTGAGGTTCACCCTGACAAGCAGTTCACGAATCTCCCTTAACTGTTGTTGTTGTTCCTCCGCCCCTGCCCACAAGGCCTCCACCCCATGATCACTGTCAGTAGGGTTTCTGTCTCCTGCTCTATTAGTTGACATCAAGATCGATAAATCCTCGCTTTGATACCAATTAACGCAGTGAAAACGTAAAAGAATTAGACCGACGTCTAAATTCTATTGAAAACTGGAATCCACCACAAAATAAAGAAACAAAATTTTGAAACTTTTATTGAATGATAAGCTGATGAGTCTTTCGACTTACAAGACTATTTAAAGAGATAAAACCCTAACCCGAATCCTTGTCGGACAAGTGACGAGATTACAAAGCAAAAGTTACCAAAAATAGCAAAAAATGCCAAAAATAATAAAATCATGAAAGTTGCGAAAATAAAAGATATTAATAACCCTAAACAAGCCAGAATTAACGGTAGACAATTCTGATTTATTAAAGTCAACTTACAACTAAAATGGAAACTTTCCTAAAATGAAAAACTGTAATTTAGGGGCCCTAAATGATGGAATTTGGTCAAAAAATAACGTGCCTCACCGCCGAAAGGGTGACTCGAAAAGACCTCGTCGATTCACATCACGTGAAGTCACTTGGCCTTGAATTTAGGATGGTCCCTCAAAGCCATGTATGAGTCAACTACCTGTTCTATATCACTCACAATCAAGTTTAGCAACCGTAATAGTGTTGTCTCTGTTCAGAAGTCTCTTATCTCTTTCTTGGATTTAGTTTTCAAGATTTTTGATGGTATCATCAAGAATTGATATCCTCTACCTATGATGGTTGACTTTGTTTGCAAGCTTGCAATGTAACTCAGTGAAGTGCGATCCCATATAGCCATACTAGCAATAAATCAGAATGTAAAAAAAAAAACGGTAACGTCATCATCGATAAAAAAAAATGCCGAAGTTGACATTATCACAAAGTGCACAGTTCTTACATGGAGATGCATTTTGTTAAAGGAAGCAACAACATCCTCCACGATTCCTGTCAGTAGGCCATTTTCCTTAAGAACTATCATTTCCAGAACTTGTTGAGAATATCGTTGAAGATATAGAGAAGAGATATCATCATTACCCCTAAGAAAAAAAAAAAGACAAGGTCGAAGTGCTCCGAAAAGGGGAAAGTTGCGAAGTACTCCCAAAAGGTATAGATTACCCAAAAGTGGTGGGTTTCCTAGAAGGGCTAGGTTGCACAGGTGCCGTCACTTGTGGAGTTGAAACAATAAATGGTGTAAAAATAGAGAGAACACTGGGAAAGTCTGTTGCTTTACGAGATAAAGAAGGACCTTGTTACCGATTTTCTTCTCATTACAAACGAATTCCCTTTGTTCATCGATAGATGCTTTCCTTTTCGGCCGAGATATTTCCCCTAAAAAAAATATAAAAATAACAACAACGACGACGACAATAATAATAATAATATATGTGTATAATACATTACTCTTAACTAAAGGAGGACGAGAATCTGAGACAACAAAGAAACCCCAGATTGAGTAATACCCTATACTCCCAATCCTGTTCTAGTACGGAAAATACCTTGATAATTGGATCACTTTCGTGATCACGAAGCGCATAAATAGACGAATTCGACACTACAAGAACACAGTAATCGGTTATTGAATAGAATGCGTGTTTATGTAAATCAGTAAATATATATATACAAATAATAACAGTAATATACATACATATATATATATATATATATATATATATATATATAATTAGCAACGCTACACATCCCATCTACAATCTCACCATTTTCATCTCAAAACATGTGGCAATTGAGTTGTCATTTGATGAGTAGATACACATTAATTGTTGAGTGGATACATGGGTAAGTGAGATAAATTATAATTAATGTGTACCCATTCATCCAGTGACACATCAACTACCACATATGTTAGGATGAAAAATATGGATTTGTAGGTGAGATGTTTAAAATTACTCTATGATAATGATAATGATAATGATAATGATAATGATAATAATAATAATAATAATAATAATAATAATAATAATAATAATAATAATAAAAAAAAAAAAAAAAAATAAATAAATAAATAATGGGGTAGTAGTACGACAACTAGACCTGGAATCCCAAAACAATTAGGCATTGATTTTATGATCCCATCCTCATGCAGCTCCTCACCCTAACGTCCCGAAAAAAAAACCATTTCGAATTCCAAATTTTGTTATTATCAGGAAGGTTAAGTATTAATTTCAGCACATTAGGTCGAGGATGAAAGTAATACCATCCATAATCCGTGCTAGCTTTCAGACAGTTTAGTTATTGAAACTCGGCCAAAGAAGGGTCGTCATCATGCATTAGCTTAAACAAAACCAAAGTGGCAATCAAAATCCTCCAACCGTTGGGATAGAGTTGAGTTGGACAAGTTTATATTGACAAATTATAGAACTAATAAATGGGTTGGAGGGAAAGTCTAATGCTAAACTTACAAAAAATCGAAATAGAAGGTTACTTTATCTTCCAGGGAAAACTTGGCATATCGTTATCCCAAGGTAAGAAGAACAATATTGGGTATGGATAAGGTTCTTTTTTAATTTCTAAATACATTAGCAGACACAGCTGATTGGATATTATCTATTTCATGAGAAGAATTTGGAAGAGAAAGATGGATATAGGGTTTATGACTTCTGACGGTAGCAATTGTCATCACAATTGTAAGGACTTAAGGGGACTCGTGGTATCCGACGTCCTCTTTCTCCTCTTTATATCCCTCGTATTCAAAATGAAGCACATCCATCTTTATATATATAAAATAATAAATACATTTTTTAATAAATAAACAAGATGTAAATAAAATGAAATATAAGAGAAGATGACGAGAATGACATCATCATCGTCCAAAAACATCCTAGTGATGACGTTATCACATAATCTATAAAAAAGTACGAGATGATGAGGATGACATCATCATCATCCAAAAAAGTCTTGTTAATGACGTCATCTTGTCATCCAAAAAAAATTGTATGTTGTGCATTTTTGCTTATACCTTTCATGTGTAAATTAGGTCGCTCTTACTCTTGAAAGCTATTGGGCTTGTGTTGTACCATGAAATTAATTGGGCAAAAACCTCATACTCGACTATGAGTAAAATCCTAATTACGAAGAAGAATGTATGTCATGTAGCAGCAATACTTGGATTTGGTAAAGCAGAGCCAAACATGTAAGAATCAAAACGTGGTCCTAGATAATTGAATTAATCAAGCATATCTCACCTCGAATGTATAAGATCGTGCCCGAACCCATTTCAGAGAAGGAAGTCGTCCTAGGTCCTAAGTATCAATTCGAATGACGAGTTTGACGTAGCAAATAATGATATCCTACTCAGGTCTAATTCTTTTCAAAAGTCATCCTAGGTACTAAATCATATGACGAGATTGACCTGGAAAATGAAGACACCCTACACCTGGCAAATGAAGATATCCTGCTCGGGTCCAAGTTCGTTTTAGGAAATGAAATTTGGATGAAAACACATAAGGTTATTGGAATCTAACCGGATAGTGGCTTTCACTCTGCCACGTGTTCTAAATTGTCCCCACAAAGAAACACTATAAATGGAGAGGCTCATCAAAGAAAACGAGGGGAATAGAATGAGAAAAGAAATTGTATAGAAAGAGGGGAGAGATACAAATTGTAATTTCTCTTTAGATTAATCCATCTAAAAGTTTAATAAGAGCTATTTAATCTACTTTGTTGTTGATCAAATTTCATGTATTGAAATTGTAAAAACTAACACACAGATCAATTTACTGAAGAACTGTTTATTGAATTGATTGATAACAATGAACTGATACCAATTATTTATAGTAGCTGGGATGAGGTAACATGATAACATCAAACTTCTAACTGATAATTACAATAAAAATAAATCAATGATAATCCTATCTAATGATAATCCTAACTAAAGATAAATATGAATTATCTGAAAGATAAATCCAACATAATATCTAAAATGATAAATACAAAGATAATACTTGGTTTAATCCTACATAACTCCCCTTAAACCAAGTCCTTCATAGCTCGTCATGCCTAAAGACTTCTTAAGCATATGAAAAATGTCAGCTTTGAGTGGCTTTATGAAGATGTCTGCAACCTGTTCCTCTGAACGGCAGTACTCGATCACGATCTCTTTGTCTTTCACCAAGTCACGTATGAAGTGAAACTTGATATCAATGTGCTTACTTCTACCATGGTAGACTGGATTCTTGGTTAGAGAAATGGTGGACTTGTTGTCGCAGTAGATCACTGTGGGAGCATCCTGTTGATGCTTTAACTCAAAGCATGCGGCGCAGCCACATACCCTGTATAGCACCACCACCAGCTATAATGTACTCAGCTTCTGTTGTCGATAGAGCAACCACATGTTACTTCTTCGAAGACCAAGAAAATACTCCAGAACCAAGATGGAATGCAAATCCATAGGTGCTTTTCCTCTTTTTCGTATCACATGCCCAGTCACTATCTGTATATCAAACAAGCTCGACTTTGTTAGCGGAAGAGTAAAAGATACCGTCACCTAATGTACCTTTCACATATCGCAAGATACGCTTGCCAGCCTGCAAGTGAGATTGTCTCGAAGAATCCATAAACCTGCTAATAAGCCCAACTCCATAAGAAATATCAGGTCTAGTAGAAGTTAAGTATCTCAGATTTCCTACTAGCCTCCGAAAGATGGTAACATCAACTCGCTCTCCAGACCCATCCTTCTCTAACTTCAACCTTTTTTCAACTGGAGTCAGTATCGGCTTACATCCCTCCATCTTGAACTTTTTCAGCACATCACCAACATACTTCTTTTGACACACAAATATGCCTTTATCTATCTGAGTCACCTCAATGCCGAGAAAATATGACATCAACCTCAAGTCTTTCATCTCAAAATGACTAGTCATTATACTTTTGAACTCTGCAATCATATCAGGGTTATTGCCGGTAATAATCAGATCATCAACATATAGGCACACAATAAGAATATATCCATGGGAGTTGGATTTGATATACAAAGTGTGCTCATAAGGACATCTCTGGAACTCATGTTGGATAAAATATGTGTCAATGCGTGTATACCACGCTCTGGGTGCCTGTTTCAACCCATATAAGGCTTTCTTCAGCTTGTAGGCCTTATTTTCTTGCCCCTTCTTTACATACCCTATAGGTTGCTGTATGTAGACTTCCTCCCCTATCTCCCCATTCAAAAATATGGATTTCACATCCATCTGGAAGATTCTCCAGCGATTCTGTGCAGCAAGAGACACAATCAAGCGAACAGTGTCAAGTCTGGCAACAGGAGCAAACACCTCGAAATAATCGATCCCTAGCTTTGGCTTATAACCTTTTGTAACCAGACGTGTTTTATAGCGTTCCACCTCACCATTTGACTTGTATTTTGTCTTGTACACCCACTTAACACCAATAGAATGCTTTCCACCTGGCAAATCAGTAAGCTCCCATGTATTATTCTTCTCAATCTCACGAATCTCCTCATTCATTGCTTTCAACCAGCAATCATTACGAGCAGCATCTTCATAAGTGATAGGATCACAATCTGCAAATAGTGCAAAGTTTACCAACTCTTCATTTGTTGGATCGTCGTCATTACTAAGAACACAATCCTGAAATGAGCTGGCAATACCCGTTCACGTTGTTGATGACGGGAAGATTCTGCTGACTGTGGGTTCACCGGTGATGCCCTGGGGTCGAAATTGGATCATCCCTAGAATGACCATTAATCTCATCCAGGTCAACATCAATATTAGAAGAGCTCCCCTTACCGCAAGACCACTCCCAATATCCTTGCTCATCAAAGGTAATGTCCCTACTGACAATCACCTTTTTGGGTCACTGGATTATAAAGTTTATAACCCTTTGTTACCTGACTGTAGCCGATGAAGATACATTTCTCTGCCTTATCATCAAGCTTCTTTCTCAAAGCATCTTTCTCAAAGCATCAGGTACATGAGCATAAGCGATACACCCAAACACTCGTAAATGTTCAATGTTGGGTTTGAGTCGAGTTCAGGCTTCCTGAGGAGTCTTTCCGAGAACATTGTCGATGGGACATCTATTCAATAGATAGCAAGAACATGCAACTGCATCACCCCAAAAACCTTTGGGCAATTTCTTCAAGTGTAACATACATCTGACCATGTCCATGACTGTTCTATTCTTCCTTTCTGCTACACCATTCTGTTGAGGAGTATATCTTACTGTCAAATGGTGATTGATGCCATGTTTTTGTAAGAAACCATCACAGACAACATATTCTATCCCACGATCTGTTCTCAGAGTCTTGATAGACCTATCACTCTGATTCTCTACCAATGCCTTAAATCACTTAAAGGCTTCACAAGCGTCTGACTTCTGCTGTAAGAAATACACCTAAGCCTTCTTGTTGCAGTCATCGATAAAGGTAATAAAATGTCTATATCCTCCATTTGAAGGAGTCTCCACGGAGCATAAATCTGAGTGCACTAGCTCCAAGGGCTAACTATCTCTCCAAGTCTTCTTTGTAGGAAATGGGTCGTTGTGTTTCTTTCCCATAACACTTCTCACATACCCTATAAACCATGTTCCTTGAAGAAAGTAGCTTCAGACTCCTAAAGTTCACATGGCCAAATCTCATATGCCATAACCAGCTCACGTCTCCGATTACAGAACTAAAGCATGGTGAAGTGTCACTGTTAATATGCAGCGGAAACAAACGGTTTGGTGACATGTTTACCTTTGCTATCAGTCCTTTTTGTTCATCGTTGATGGTGCATACCCCTCTGTAGATCCTCATATCATACCCCTTCTCTGAAAGTTTCCCCATGCTCAACAGATTTTGATACAGACTCGGAACAAACAGTACCTCTGAGATGGTATTCTTGGATCCGTCCTTCAGAGAGATGGAGATTTTACCCTTCCCCATTACTGGCACCTTTGAGTTATTACCAAACTTCACTTCTGAAGTAAAGGTCTCATCCAATTCTGAGAACATCTCATTCATGCCACACATGTGGTTGTTGCAGCCTGTATCCATAAACCATTAGTACTTGGCATCATCCACTGCTACGCTACACTATAGCAAGAATGTTTTTGAATAGTCTCCATCTTCTACAACATTTGCCTAGAAATATCTCCTATTGGATTTGCACTCATTCTTGTAGTGACCATATTTTTTACATCTAAAACACTGAATCTGAGATTTACTCTTCTGATTAGTGTTATTGCCTCTTCCACCTTTCCCCTGGCTAGATCTGGAAGCACCTTCCCTCATATTTTGTAAGTTTTGACCATTCTAGCTTGCCTCAGAATTCTTTCGGGTATCTTCTTTGTCTTTCTTAAGACTCAACTGGCTCTACAAAGCTTCCTCCACCTTGATCTCAGACTTCTCATCTAGACGTTGTTCATGGGCTTGGAACGAACCCATCAACTCATCCAACGCCATTGCCTCAAGATCTTTGGACTCCTAGATGGCAGTCACCTTGTATTCGAACTTCTCGGTTAGTGTTCAGAGAATCTTCTCCATAATCTGAACATCTGAAATTTTCTCACCATTGAACTTTATCTGATTAACAAGTGCCAATGTCCGTGAGAAGTAATCTGCCACCTTCTCAATTTTCTTCATCTGGAGAAGCTCCAACTGCCTTCGCATGGTCTGCAAGCGAAATTTCTCCACCTTCTCTACTCCTTGGTAGGTATTCATCGGAATGTCCCATGCCTATTTTGTTGATGTTGTATGTGCAATTTTCTCAAAGATCACTGGATCCAACGATTGGTTAATGAAAAACCTTACCTTTAGATCCTTCTTGGTTGTTGCAGCATCCATTGTCCCAGTAATACCCTCGTAAACAACAGTCCATAACTCCTGGTATTCAAACAAAAGTTGCATCTGAACCCTCCAATACTCAAAATTGGTTTTTCCGTCAAATTTTGGTATTTTTGGTTGTATAGTGTTATTATTATTATTGTTAAGGGTGGCCATTGTAATTTGCCAAGACAATAATTAAACACAAAAGACAATTTAATATATCAGTAAAACAACAAAAAAATCACACACCAACCGATTTTGCTTTTACTGTTCTTCAAACGCACCAAACCTTCTCCAGCTTTCCCTCTCGTCTGCGACTCTTGGTCACACGATCGCTACAAGTCACGATTCCGACGACTTTCTCGGTCGACGACGATGTACTCCGGTCAAGCAATGGACGACAAGATGAGTCAACTCGTCACTACTTCGTAGGCTGATTTCGAACGGCAATACGACCTCGTCTCACTTTCCGGCGGCGCGTGGGTTGTGTGAAGGTCTGTCCGGCTTCACTGACTGCTACTCCAAACTCCTGGATCTTCAACTCCTGGATCTGTCTACCACTCCTGGATTCTCAACTCCTGAACCCTACCCTACTGCCCTCATGGCCTCGAATTCGGCTCTGATACCAAATGTAAAAACTAACACACAAAATAATTTACTGAAGAACTGTTTATTGAATTGATTGATAACAATGAACTGATACCAAGTATTTATAGTAGTTGGGATGAGGTAACATGATAATATTAAACCTCTAACTGATAATTAAAATAAAAATAAATCAATGATAATCCTATCTAATGATAATCCTAACTAAAGATAAATAGGAATTATCTGATGGATAAATCCAACATAATATTTAAAATGATAAATACAAAGATAATACTTGGTTTAATCATACAGAAATATATATATATATATATAAATTTTCACTTAAGCACGCATTGATGGAATTATATAAGGATATTGAATGTGAGCCACTCATTTTACATATTTTAACTTGGCATGTATGTACTTATCAAAACACTTTTATAAATGAGTAGCTCACATTCAATGTTCTTATATAATTCAATCGGTATACACCGATGGGAAAATAAATATATATATTGACAACCTTAAAAGAAACATATTTATAATTGGATCTTGTCTAATTGTCTCGGGTGATAAATCCACAAACACAACATTCATTCAAAATAAGATTTGATGTTTTGTACTTGTGTTGTTACTTGATATGAGTTAACTAAACTTGTAAGATTCATAAACATTGTTGAAAGGTACTGGTTGCGGTAAGAATTTATTTCCTTACATTTTATGAATAATCAATATTAGCATTAAATATTATTTCAAAAGAAACGTAGTTTTAAATATTTTCAACTAAGCTAAGATCAGTGCCAATGGTGTCGGCTCTCGAATTGTTTTTTTTTTTTAATTTTTTTAATTTTTTTAATTTTTTTAATTTTTTTAATTTTTTTTTACAAGTATGATAATAAATTCCACTTCCGAGAACTGCCGGGATCATGGCTCTTGTATCGGAAAAACCAATTGGTCAAAAAAGGGAAAAAATGGTCATTGTGAATCTCACACGTGTAAAAAAGATGCCGGTGTAGTGTGGACCACATGGACATGGGATTGTTATGTGAGCGACAAAGTTAATAAATTCACTGGCTATTTTCTACTCATAAGTTATCGAAATTCATACCCTTCACGTAACTTGTCAATTCATAGTAAAAGCTTTTTAATACAAAAGAACTAGAATGATACTGACATAGAAACTTTTCACAAACACTCTTTTTTAAGTTATATTTATTACTTTCACTCACTGTCTTTACATATATAAAATTATGAATACAAAAACAAACCGCTCTAGTAATATATTAAGCACGCCACCCAATTTGATTAAAATGTGACACTATCCTCGTAATATATTTAACACACAACCTTTATTAATTAAAATAATATCATTAACCTTCCTGAAATTTGCATTAGATAGAAGCAAAATCCTTTCTAAAAATCACCGTGAATTAAAAGTATCATTGAGATTTTATATAATTTATATAAAATTCTTTCCTTAAAAATGAGGAAGATCGATAATGAATTTTGAAATCGTATCTAATTACAAAATCAGGAAAGTTGATGATATATCTAATTTCTTGTAGTAATATTAAAACGTATAATAGATATAAGTTAATCGATAGAGCTACGATTATTGAATACCGAACATTGCGAAGGCGGTCGGGAGAGCAGGCTACCGGCACCGGCGGGGCAAGCCATCAGCTTCAGCCCAATTGGAGGGACCATGCAATTATACGACAAGCACAACGACGCCGTATCAGGCAGAGCAAATCCGGCCTCTAATGGAAATCTAGATAGGTAGTTATGTTGCAAGTACAATGTTGTGGTGGTACCGAGGTACACGCTCTTAATGTACTCCTCTGGCACAGCGCCTATCAAACGGTTGTTGTTCAAAAACAGGCTCTCTACTCCTGCCAGGACCGTTGATAGTTGCCCAGTGAGAAGGTTGTGACTGAGGTCAACGATGGATCCCTCACCGTAGGATGAAGATGAAGTGGGGTCCAGTGTTCTTGATGGGATCACACCGGATAAATTGTTCCGTTGCAAAAACAAGGAAGAGAGTGTGGGATTAAATAAGGAGGCTGGAATGGGCCCACTGAATTGGTTCATGCTCAAGTCGAGGTACACTAACTCTGAGAGTGATAGTAGACCGTTGAGTGTACCCCACATCATATTCTCGGACAACGACAAGTAACGGAGACTTAACGGCAGCGATGGTGATCTCAACGGTCCGGTGAGCTTGTTCTTCTTCATGTCTAGATGCAGCAACTGAGTCGAAACGCGAGGTAAGTCACCGGATATCATGTTGGACGCAAGAATGAGGATTTTCAACTGAGGCAACTCGGTCAGACCTGGCGGGACTGACCCGGTGAGTTGGTTGTAACTCAAGTCGAGGGTGTGCAAGCTTTTCAGAGAGGAAAAGGAAGTGGGTATTGAACCGGTTAAGCGATTGTTGGTTAAGGAAATGACTCGGAGGTTAGTGAGTCGAGAGAGTTGAGGAGGGATGGGACCAGTGACGAGTCCAGGGAAGAGGAGGAGCTGAGTTAACTCAGTGAGGTTTGAGATGGATGGAGAAAGAGAACCAGCGAGTCCAGGGGAGTCAGAGAGACCAGTGCCGAGTTGTAGAATATTAACTCTGTTAAAAGAGCAGGTAACGCCAGAGAAAGTGGAGCAGGGATCGGGTGAGGTGAAGTCCCAGGTGGAGAAGAAGTGTGTACCTGGCATGTCAGTGAGGGTGGCCTTGATGGATGCTAGTGCTGCTAGATCAACGGCACTGATCTTCTGATCGTGATCACGATGATATTGAAGCGATGGAGATACAATGTGAAGAAGAACAAGTAGAGGTACTAGAACAGAGTGTGGTGTTGAAGCCATAAGAAGCTAGCTACTGGATTTAGTTTGAGTCACTCACAGAAATCTTAATATTTCAAAGAGGGAGCTGAGAGAGGGAGAGAGAGAGACATGGAATGGTTTCATTGGACAGCATGTACACCGTGCGCATTGAAGGTTATGTATGGGAAGTAGATCTGTATCTGTTTCTGTTCTGTTTCTGAGTTTGTGATTAGAAGTTTTTAGGTTACTACACAACCTGATAAATTTTTGACAGTTCAATGGGGGTCGAAGATTGTTTGGATCCAATCACAAATTTCCGCGTCATATTTATAAATAAATATAATGCAACATTAAGGCTATTAAAAGAATAATCAATTAAATTGGGTCACCCATTGACTCCGCGCTTTCTATACATTCATGCGGCTTTTAACTTCGCTGATCCCACTAACTGTACAACCTCTTTATATTGCTTTGTTTTTTGGATTCAAATCAACTATGAAAAAAATGGTATCCCAAATTGGACCATGTGTAAAGTTTATTTTTTTTTATAATTAAATATAAATAATTCTATGGTTTGTTAAATATAAATTGGGGTACCAATATTTTGAATAGTGATTTGATTTTTTTTTTACATAAAAGTATTTCAATATTGATTATACAGATAAATTCTACTACTTTTAAAGTTTTTCAAAAGCCATGTTCAGTATTCTGAAATTATTATTAGCTTCTTCGGAAATAAATAAATAAATACAAAATATATTGTCTATGAAATTTTATAAATGTTTTGAGAAGAACAAATTACACTCAACATTTTTTAAAGGAAAAAAAAAAGTACATGCAACCTACCAAATGTTTGACATTAAACATGCAGAAAACTCTATAAGGAAACTGGTACGAGGACAAATTGACTCGACACGACCATTTTGACGCCCTTGCCCATATAGAGGACACACTGAACCGGGTCCCTATAGAATTTACTGATAAAGAACGGCGTAGGTTCATGACGTCGTGTTTCAGGCATTTCTTGACGATGCATCGGGAGATGAAGTTTTCGGGTGGTGTTATCCATCGGTTGCTTTTGAGGGAGCTGTATCATCAGGGCCCAACAGATAAGATACAATTCATGTAAGGGAACCAGTCGGTGAGGTTTTCAAAGGTGGAATTTTACCTGATCACCGGATTACGATTTGGAGTTGTACCTGACACGAGCGTGTATGCAAAAGTTGAGAACGTCATACATCAACAGTACTTTCGTATAGCCGATGAGGTTTCGTTGGAGGAGATGAGGGTTGTTGTCACCGGCGGAGAGTTTGAAGAGGCATACGATGCTGTGAAACTTTGTCTCATATATATGCTGAACTGGATACTGATGGGGGTGGAATAGAGATTCAAGATTCCAGTTTGACAGTTTCGACTGGTCACGATGCGTTCGACGCGTACCCATGGGGTGCCCACGTGTACATGCATTCAATTTACTCATTCAAGCACGCGCTTGACGGGCGACGAGACGGGTTTGAGCGACGCCAACAGGAAAAGGGCGCTCACGTACATACGGTGTAGACCTACAACATTTACGGTCTATCTCACGCCTTATTGGTAAGAACTTCGAATTACAACCTATACTTTATTGTTGGTATCCTAAATGGTATGGATTCTTATCCTACTTATCTTTGATGCACATATTGGCTTTAGAGGTGATCCCCGATTTGGGCCAACATTTCGGCACCCAGAGGGTTACAGATCCGTGTTCCCGTATTTTGAAATGGAAGTTGAGCAAACAACCGAGAGGGAAGAAGCTGGCCAAGATTTTCAAAGTCAGGGTATGTATTTAATTTGTTAATGTTTATATTGGTTACTAAGTGTACAATTACATTATTCTAACCAAGATTTCAGATGTTTGCAAGGAAGGAACTGGTGCCCACACCAGCTGAGAGAGAGAGAGACACCGTACTATACGGGGCTAAACGAAGGGGGAACCTGTATGTAGAGAAGCTTTAAATTTTACCTCTTGTCCTTGATCAGACTACCTTTGTCAGGAACAGTAGGATAGAGGGTGGGGGTTTTAGGGACAAGACCAGTGACAGTGAGGGATCTGAGCCCGAGACTGAAAGTTTAAGGGACAGTGACAGTAAGGGATATCAGCCGGACCCTCAGCGAGAAAGGCATAGGAGGGTTCGGTTTACCACCCCCGGGCCTACTACATCCACAAGGGATTCTCGTAAGGGCGTTGGACGTGATGGAGAGGTAAGTTTAAATAAAATTTTTGTTTTTATTTACACGACATGTTGATAGTTTTGTACTAACAATGTAGACATGATTTCAGGCCTTATGGGAAGATCTGTTGAACAATGTGCGTGAAGCCCTCCGGAAGAGTGAGGAGGATCGATAACATCAGCACCGACAGTTGGTGGATATGATCCGAAAGAGTGACGAGGATCGATAGCAGCAGCACCGAGTGTTGCTGGATAAGATCCGGAGGCTTCAGGGGTTAACCACGTATACACACAGGGATGGTCCACCACCTCCTAATCCAGACTTTAGTTCCGAAGACAGAACATGTGGGGGTGGGGGTAGGAGTGGGGGGGGGGGGGGACAGGATAGATGGACATAGCGAGGACTCGCCTACAGGGGGGCAGGTCCGGAGAGTAAGGCTCAGTCGCATACCGGCGATAATAGGCCTGCTACACATACAGCAGTTCGGTTGGACCTTCCAACAGTCTTATCTGGGTCGACCCAACCCTAGCTCCACCTACCACCCAGTATAGCGACCCAGCTATAGAGCATCCCCCCACCCCGTACATCGATCCAACCGCATTGATCTCATTCACCACCCAGCACATCGATTCAGCCGCAACGGTCCCCTACTTCACCTAACACATCTATTGAGCCACAACGGTCCCCTTCCCCACCCCGTACATTGACTGAGCTCTAGAGCTCCCCCTCACATCCACCACCCAACTCATCGATCCAGCTATAGCATTCCCCTCCAGCCAGTATATCGATCGATCGAACCGATATACCGGTATAAAGCTCTTAATCGTAACAAACCTTGGAGGCTAGAGTGCCGCCCAGGAAGCATATAATGAAGCACAGGTGACAGTTCTTGAGCCCCTACACAGATCCATACCGACCGAAGAGGGTAAGGACACGACCCTAGTCCGCGAAACATATATTTGACCCCCATAGACTGGTGGACGCTGATCAGCTAGCGGCATACAAAGCTTTCGAGAGGAACATCAATGAGGAACTGTGAGTACAACTTCATGTATGAATTTTGCAGTGTTTTTATATTTAAGTAATGTTTTATTGCTAACAATTCATTACTTTTATATATTGTCAGCATATGGACGTGTACCTCCATATTCTTTAGAAGCGTCAGCGAGGATTCCCCACTGTATATAACTAAAGGATAAACGTATTGGATACGTAATTCTATGTAAGTATTTATAACTTATTGGTATCGCATCTCGTTGTTTAGTTTTTTTTTTTTGATAACTTCCTGTCAATGATTGTATGTACAACCACTTATTATATTACAGTGGGATAGAATGATACCTCGTGATGCTCACGGGGCTATGACCATGACGAGGAGGAATGTGTTGCAGTTCCGATGGTTGGATGAGGACCTTCAGATGGTCCGTGGAGCTAGTGAAAATCATCCATGGCACGATGTTCGCTTGGTGAGTGTTACACGGTGTAAATGATTTAAATTAAAAACTGTTCGTATATTCTAATACCTTCTGAATACTATTACTGGTCTTGATATCGTGCAACGTTGGGTGCCAACATTGGCTCCTGGTGACCGTCGACCTTATTCTCTGGAAGCTGGAGATACTGGACCCTTAGAGACAGGATGTTCCCGTGTATATCAGGAAGCAGCAGGTCCGCCCATTACGGTGGTTTTTGCCATCAATGTTGAATGACGCGGGGTTCCACACTGCGCGATAAGGTGGTCATCGCCCGTTCCCTAGGCAAAATAAGCCCTTTACGGTCAACGTATTCTCCACTTCTACGGTCTCCCAACAAAAACAATCGTAAGACATTCTAATTCATTAACATGCTTAGAGTTTGTTTTATTAAAAACGAATTGTAACTCATCTTAATGTGTCCAATTGTAAGGGTAACAGTGGTACCCATACATTGAGACTGATCGAGTACTTACTGACGGGTCGACAACTTTTGATTGGTCGGAGGACGACATGGGGATCATTCGGGAGAAAATGACTTTGGAGATTTTTTGTAACTCCAAGCCAGCCTAGAGATTGGTTGTATATTTTAGATATTTTGTACATTTTTTTATGTATAAAGACATTCTAATTTAGTAATATTATTTAAATTTCTTTTAATGTTTCTGTTTGAAGTGTCTGTCATCAAATGTAAGAAACATATTGCAAACCTTGAACAATATTGCAATTGACATTGTCAAAAATAAGTTAATGAAAAAGTCATACAATTCCAAATTATTACAATCTGATATAATTCCAAATGTTTATAATGTGATCAATGGTAACATTGCCATTCATTCCCTATTAGAGTCCCTGTTAGGGCTCGTTTGTTTGTTGTGTCCAATTGAAAGACAGATACTACACTTACGGCGGTATTAATCGAGAACACCTCGGCTTTGATCTTCATTAATCAAAGGTGGGTTAGATCATCTCTTGAAATTATGTCCTGGTTGTCCACATCTTCTACACGATTGTGTAGTTGTCCTCTCCAAAGACGAGACATGTCGACCAGCCCTTGGGCGTCCTGCTTGTCTCCTAAAGATTGGATTCAAAATCACCCTCTCAACAATTTCAGATGGCACAAACCATATGGAAGGATGTCCAACCGGCATAATAAGAACCGAGTACACGTCAATAAGTGTCTATCTCTTGTAGTAGTCTGCACACAACGATGTCAAATCCAAGTTCCATTCCCTGTAAAAACAATGAAAATGATGAGATTCACGTTTCAGTAATATTAACCGTACACTAAACCTTGTAATGTACCTTACGGCAGCAAGTGTGTGAGAACATGGAAAATGATCCATTTGGAATTTATTACAAGTGCAGATCTTCCGGGCTAAGTTAACAGTCCACTGTTTTCCAGACCGTTTTACCAAGAATATATTCCAGTCGATAGGATTTACAGTCATAAAACCGCACTTCTCCACATGTTTAAGGATCACAAGATGTGTTGCGTCGGTCAACTGATAACATATGGACTATGCAGCTCGATAGAGATCGTGAAACCACCGCTGTAACATATTCCTAATGAACTCAGCCAGAGTCAACATAGGCACTTGTCATACAAATTTGAAGCATGAGTTTATGCATTCTGCAGCATTTGTTGTTATCACCATGTACCTTCTTTTGGGACAGTGTACACAAGATCACTTATGTGGACTGACAGCATTGACATAATCATATGCATTCTGATACAAGTTGCGTAACTCTTCCACATGCCGGTTATATTTCAACTTTGTATGCTCAGGCAACTTTGTCGATTACTATGACAATATACTTTCTGTGATATCGCTTCTTAATATTTTCTAAAAAGTGCCAGCAATATATTTTATGGGTGGGATAAGGAAGCACTTTAGAAATTCTTGCTTCTATGCTTGTATGTCAATCGGAAATGAAAACCAGATCATCAATATGACCTAGAGCACATTTCAAGCAATCCAAAAATCACTCCCACGAAAGGTTATTTTCTGAGTCGTTGTACCCAAAAGCAATTGGATACATATGTTCATTCACTATATTGTGTTGTTGCAACAAACACTGTACCCCTAAATCGTCGCTTCAAATGGGTATCATCAACGGCAATAACTGGACGCATACACGTCTGAAATCCTCTAAGTGAGGCACCAATTGACATGAAAAAGTAAAGGAATTTACCATCTTCATCGTACTGTAAGTCAGTGATTGTGCCAGAATTGTTTTGTTCCAAAACGTTACCGAATGATGACAACAGTTGGAAGATTTTCTCGTGCGTTCATAGGTTAGTGACAACGCATAATCGAGGGCTTGGTATGCCTTACTGTATATGATTTGGATTCCATACATTATTTTCATGTTAGCGATTATGTCATTCGGATACATTAGTCGACCATCTTGTTGTTGAAGTCTAGGTGTAACCACTTCTCCAATTATGATTGCACTAGCTTGTCGGTGGTGGCGGTGAATCTCCTCCAACAGACAAGTGTGTTCGTCGACAAAAATTCTTACTTGGAAGTATGTCCCTTCATCTCTCCTCACTACTCTTAACTTCCACGTACAGTTTTCCATCAAACAAACCAAATGTAATGTTGTCTTATTAGACATTTTCACCTTCCACTTGAAGTTCTGCCGCATTACAAAATGGCCTACTAGTTTTTTCCAATCCTTTTCGTAGGAAAAAATTGCCCTTTATATATCATGCTTGTAGGTTCATCTTTAACCAAATTCCTGCTTCCACCCATACCAAACGAGTATGATTCTACTCCTGGAATAACCCACGTTATGACATTACCAGAATCATCTGGACTTACATTAGCCCGAACCTCGGAGGTCCTAACTAAATCTGGTGCATTGGAACTAAATCTGTATACACGTCTTGCATGTCTTTCCGTTTGGATAGGTTCTTCATCATCCTCATTGTTCCCAACATTATCTACCGGATGATAATTTACCTCACTATCCACCTTATGAATTGGTCCAACATTCAGTTCTATATTCAGCTCATTGTTGTTGTCATTGTAGATCTCATTGTATTGGTGGTTGTACTGCCTACCATTCATCTCAATTTAACAACCAAAGACATCGTCAAATTGAGGTCCCACTATATCAGTATGGTCGGCTACTTCCGGTGGGACACCACACATGTTGTCCTGACCTTCGATCCCATTTCTTTCTATCAACAACTGGTTGCTTTCGCTTAACGATCGAAATTGTTAGGTGTTTTCACGAGGAGGGATATCTTCTCCCATTACATCTCTTGTTGCCCTCTCAATTAGACTAACACATACTCGAGGGATCACCTTATCTTCCTCTAGCATAAACTGCACATCATCGTCGTTTCTTATAAATGTACGACATGTAGTCCCTAGAAACGATTTATATAGACTGTAGATCAACATTGTATTTGTTCTCATCATACTTCACAACGGTTTGCACGATTGACACCAGTTAGTCGTAAGTCATATTATTTGACACATACAAACATTGGTTATCAGAACCTAAATACCTCTGACTTCTGTCGGGTAATTACTCACATCGACCGTTGTAACATATGACTATTCTCACTCGAAACCATTATTAAGAAAATAATGTTTAACATGAAATTTACAATTATAAAGGATTAAACAAAAATCTTAAGTATAAGCGATCGAGCTTTTTTTATACATGATCGAGCTTTTTTGTAAGGGATCGAGCTTTTTTTTACATGATCGAGCTTTTTTTTACATGATCGAGTTTTTTTTGTACGGGATCGAGCTTTTATTTACATGATCGGGTTTTTTTTTTGGACGACATCGAGCTTTTTTAAAATGGGTCGAGTTTTTTTTAATGGCTTGAGTTTTTTTGTACATTATCTAGCTTTTTTGTAAATGATCGAGCTTTTTTCTTAAGGGTTCGAGTTTTTTTTTTTAAAATGCTTTCGAGTTTTTTTTCCCCAAGATTATAAACTTGTTTGCACCAGTTCAAATAAGCTCGGAAAAATGTAAAAAAAAAGCTCCGAAATATTAAAAAAAAAAATGCTCGGACCAATTACAAAACAGCTCGTAAACATTTCAAAAAAAGCTCGGACCAATATAACAAAATCTCGGACACATGTACAACAGCTCGTAAACATATCAAAAAAGCTGGAAGCAAAATGTTCATACATGTTCATACATTGTTAAACCCCACAAAAATGCATGAAAAAATAAAAAATGAAGATAATTTTTTTTTTGTTACCTTATTGTGCAATATCTTAAGAGAGACTCGTTTTTGGAGAGAGATGAGTTGTAGATCGATTTTCAGGCAACTTTTTTAGAGAGAAAGAAAGGATGTGCCTTTTAAAGAATAAAGAATAAAGAATCGATTATTTATAGGCAATTTCGGTAGTTCACTATAATTGGTGTATTTTAAACTTAACTTATTAAACCGGTGACATCACTGCAATTCACCAAAAAAATGGGTGACATTTCTCATCATTTCCACATATGTAAAATGTCAAAATTAAAGTAAATTATGTGTAATTTGTTCTTTTCAAACAAGTCGCTTACTTTTTTTTTTCTTTTTTTTATGTTGTGAACTAGTTGAATCACCAGCAACTATACCAAATTTCACGAGGTGGATTGAATTTTACTATTAAATATCTAATGTTAATGCTTGTTGTAAAAGTTTATGTTAGTTACTCGTAGAAAAGAGTTTAAAAGTTGCATTTTTAAGCATGTTTTGGGGTTAGAGGTTGATTCGTGGTGGACAAACACCCAGTCTTTCTGTTCTTTGTTGGTTGACAATGATTGCATGGGAAGGGACTCTTTTCATTTTTCTTGATGTTTTCTATTTTTGTTTATGTTTATATAGCATGCATGCCAATGTTTTTGTTAGGATTGTTTCCCTTGGTTTTTGTCTTTTCTGGTTTTTGTTACTTTTCATTTTATTCTTTTTATAATATGGATGAATACTACCTTGGGGTTTCATATGATCGCTTGTGATGCTTTTTTCCTCTAGGTTTGTCCAATTTTATATAAAAAAAAAAGAGTTCAAAAGTTGCCAAATTTTAATCGAAGATCTCTTAACAATAGATTAGTAAAAAGAACAAAAATATAATGGAACGATTCTTGTTGGTTAGTATACCTTTTCCTATTGAATAAATCGGTCACAGTTGACGTCCCATAATGAATAAAAACTAACATGCTTATGTTGTGTTTGTTTTTTTGTCGGTAGAATAAACTAAAAATCCGAAACCTTCTATTATTAAACAAAAGGAAAAAGGAAATAGAAAATAGAAAAAGTTAATCAAAAGCAGAGGTATGCGTAGGTCCTAAAACATAAATCTAAAAAGGCATGCAGACTTCAACAGAAGACAAAGAAACATGAACCTAATTAACAAGATCTGAAATCATTCCCTTCTGCCTCAGCCCGTGTGACCTAATTAACAACAAAGCTTAATTTGCTTGGGCCGCTGAAACCTTAGAATTAGAGTGAATCTTAGTCTCAACTACAGGTAGGTGCTTAGAACTTCCCTTACTAATTTGGGACTTGGAACTAGATAAAACCTTAAAAGTTGACTTTACTTTTCTTTTTTATTTGGTCACCACCATAATCAAATTATTGTCAAAATCAGGATCTACTGGACCATGATTAAAATTTGTAGCATGAATAGCTTGGTCATATGATATTTTCTCCAAATTAATTTTTCCTCTTTTATCTCTTGAAATGCCATCCAAATCTTGCTGATCAAAATTCTGGAAGTATGTTATCCTTGGAATGTCAAGAATCACGAAGTTATTAATGCAAATATTCTCTAGAGAACATTGGGGATTCTCATGAGGGTACCGATATTGACACCTGTAAAACTTATTAGTACACCCATATTTTATTAAAAAATATAATTACATAAATATCCCAATATAAATTTACCAATAAGGAGAAGTTACTTTAATTAAAAATAAATCAAACACGATATACACTTATTAATTACATTCAGATCTTCAACTATATTTCTTTATTAAAAAAAACTTATTTTTCAAAATAAAAAAACTTGTGATATGCCCTAATTAAACTATAATTTTATTTCAAGTATCAAACTTTCTCATCATAACATGATTATCATATAGTTTTTGTCTTTATTTTATATATAGTTATGAACTCTATCAATAAACAAAATATTTTTTTTAACTATAGCCGTAGATATCAACAAGTTTTTTTTTTAAGATAGCCGTAGATATCAATAAGATAATTTTTTAAGATAATGTATAAACAAGAATTCCATATTGAATATCTTTTGATCCCATATACGGTTCCACATATTCCCTTTTATAAGGCTCCTACAATCGAGATATTTCCAAAAGTAAATTGGACCATCATTATAAAATGATTTGATTCCAAAAATAATATGTTTATATATATATATATATATATATATTGGGTGTAATAATAATTTAAAAGTGTTTATAAATAATAAGTATTAAAATGAATATATTTATTTCACTGAGGGTACTATTGGCATTAGATATGTGTTTATAGTAATATTTATTTTTAAAATTTTAGACATGGGTGTACATATAAAAATGAGTGTACTAATAAGTTTATGGGTATCAATAATCGTACCATTCTCATTATTATCTTCCAAATTTAAATACTTGGTATTCAAATCATTTAAGATATTAACATTAATTTCCCCATTGTGATTAGGAAATTGTTCGGTTGTTTGAATTTGAATTGGAGAAAAACTCTCTATTAGATTATGATCTTCCAGCGGTGCAATAAATATGCCAGTCATCACCGGAAAATGCCCTTCACGTATTGGAGTGTTCCTAGTAACATCACCAACTCCATTATGCCACTTTGAGTCATTAGCAATATCATTAAAAATTTCCTTAGAGGAATTTCCACCCTCTTTTATCTCTCTAGCATCGTGATTTGAATTCAGGCTTTCACAATTTGTAACTGCTCTAATTTCTTTCAAAACCTATTTCGACTTCTCTAAGAGAATCTCCAATAGTCTCTTTTGGAGACTCCTTTATTTAAGGGTGTATGTTATTGTAAGGGACCATTAAGAGAATATGTGCTCTAACAATACTCCCTTAAATAAATGTCCCCCTTATTAATTTTTATTATTATTTAAATGTTAGATATTGTGTTTAATAAATATTAGATATTGTTTGGCACCTTTAATAATCTTAAATAGGTGGAGCCCACTTTAAGGGGGTCTGAAAACACCTCTTAATTAAGGGAGTGAACTCCACCAGAACACAATTAGGGGAGTCAGTTAGGGTCCTGTTGGAGCTGTAAAAATACACCTACCCCTCTTAATTAAGCTAAGAGATGTCTTTAAGAGAGGCTATTGGAAATGTTGTAAGTTCTAATTTTTATCTTTCGAAAGCCGCTTAACTGGCTTGTAGACTACCAGAACTTTTGATCTCTTTCTACCCCCAACAGAAATATTGGATTTAATCTTCCTACAGGCAACGACTGGGTGTCTAATGATATCACCATTACTACAAATGTGAGAAAGATTTTCGTAATGCATGTCCATAGGAAATCCGAGAGTCAAAATTAAACAATGTTGAATTTCACAATAGCCCAAATAGTGACTCAAAATTAAAAACTAAATGACATTGTTTTTTTTTAAGTCATAAATCTTAAAATAAAAATGTTTACCTTCATACCTTTCAACTATTAATTGTAATATACGATACGAGGTTGGTCTAATGATATATATAACCCTCACATCTACACCACGTGGTTGTAGGTTCAAGTCCTCCCTCCCAAATTTATATGATACATCAAAAGAAAATGATTAATTGTTATATATTTACCTTTTAATGTACTAAAGAACCTAAAAAATGTAATGCTTTATAAACATAAATGATTTATTAATAAAATTTTGTTTAGCTTTTTTTAGATAAAAGAAAATGCAAAAAGAGTTTCTTGGTTAAGCCTAAAGTTTGAATTTTAGCCGTTAACATGAACTGGGTTTTATAATACCAAAAATGTTTGTAGGGTTTTTAATAAAACCGTCATACTTCAGGGGCTGAATTGTCAGTCTACCCTAAAACCCAAATAAATAATAAAAATACCCAAAATGTTTGAAAATGCCCTCACTCGTAATTGCACCGCATTTATTAACCTTATATATGACATTTACCAACCATCAACTAACAATTTACCAACAAATTCAACAAAATTATTTTTCCAACCTCCTAATTCTTATTTGATGATGTATTCACATATCTTTGATTTTTTTTATAAAAAAAATAATCGAATGGGGTATAAACCTATGGAAAAAAAATCCTTCGGGTCAGGTGATCCGATGACCCGATGAAAAAAAAATATCAGGTCAGGGTGACCTGACATCGGGTCACCCTGACCCGACATTTTTTTTCCTCGGGATAAAGTGTTCGGGTCACCTTAACCCTATGTTTTTTTCATGATTACAAAACCTATCAAAAAATCTATCGAGTCACCTCATCAGGAAAAAAAGCGTTGGGTCACGGGTCACGGGTCACTCTGACCCGATGTTTTTTTTTTCTTGAGTCAGAGTGAGCCGACATTAGGTCACCCTGACCTGATGGTTTTTTTTTTCCTCAGGATAGGGTTACCCGATGTCGGCTCACCCTTACCCAATGGATTTTTCCTTAGATTTTATACCTCATTCAATTTTTTAAAAACAAAGATATGTGAATATCATTATCAAAATATGGATTAGAAGATTGGAAAAATAATTTTGATAAGTTGGTAGGAAAATTGTTAGTTGATGGATGGTAAAAATAATAAATAAGTTAATAAATGGGGTGTAGTTATGAGTGAGGGCATTTTGGAAGTTTTTGGATATTTTTACAATTTATTTGGGTTTTAGGGTAGATTTACAATTCAGCCCCTGAAATAGGGTAGTTTTGCTAAAAACTCAAGCTTTTATTGAATTTGCAACCAAACCAAAATATTAAAAAATTGACACTTTTGTGATTAAAAAAAAGGCTAGCTAATTGCACCGATCCCCCTTAAATATGTCCGAATTTGCACCTTACACCATTTTTTTTTCGCCATTAAACCCTCTGACCTCTCACAAATTTGCACCAACCGACTATAAATGCCTCACACGGAGCAAAAAACCCAAGTGTTTGTCAAAAAACAGAGTTCAGGGGGTTTAGTGGCGAAAACAAAAGTATAAGGAGCATAATACATATTTTGGAAGAGTTTATGGGCCATCGGTGCCAGTTAGTCTAAAAAAAAACGTTATAGTCAATTCATTAATTATATGTTTACACTCTTTTTTTTTTCATTAATGACAATTTTAACATAAATTAAAATTACTAAACAAGAAAATAAAGTTCTAAAGAGACTCCAAACATTCATTTTTAGAAAAAAAGTTTTTTCTTAATATTTCACTTTTGTGATTTTTTCCTGTTTTACAAACCCTAAAATACCTTTTCCTTTTTTTAAAAAATAACTGTTTTTCCCATACACCATGAAACCTTCCATCATTATCAACACTAGTTTTTTGATATAAATTCTTTTTTTTTTTCATGTTTTCCGGTTTAACCAAATTTGAAACAGTTTTTTTTTTCTTAACTTCCACACATGTTCAATCATCACCATATATATACATATATATATATATATATATATATATATATATATATAATTTTATTATATATATAATATAAAATTCATTTTTTCCAAAAAAAAAATTAAAATTCTTTTTTTACAAAATAGAATTTTTTTACTCAACTTAAAATCCAAAAAAGAAAAATAGATATTGTTTTTCTATTTTCACAGTTTGATCTCCAAAACAGGTTTCTCATTGTTTCGATCTCTTCATTTTTGTTCAGTTTTATTATCTATTTTATTTGTATTTGATTACTTCACATCTCCTTTTTCATTTCTGTTTCAAATTTTCTAAAGAGAGGTATTCAAAATGGGTAATATTAAAATTAAATGTAGTATTTCTAGAGATTTGATTTTTTCTTCAAAAAAATAGTGTCTTTAGAATATGAGTGTAAAAAATAAACAGATAATTCAGGAAAAAAAATGAAGTATCTTTAAAATTTTTCTAAAATTTAAAATGTTAAAATTAAGTGTTTTTAAAAATAATGTGTAAAAAGAAAAATAATGGATCGTAAAGCATATCTCTCTTACAAAAAATTGAATTCTTTTGAACAGTACAGTACGAAGCAAAACACTTTAATTATTTTAAACGAGACAGCCAAATTAAGATTAGGGAATCTAAAGACGGATTTTAAAAAACAAATAGATGGAGATATATTATTTAAAAAGAAAAGATAAATGCATTTGAATCTTGATTTGAAGATTGAGTTAACGGCTGTATGCATGTTTCTGTTGCAGAGCCACGTATTAGTATTATAGTTGAATGATAATGATAATGCGAGTAATGGACCACGGGTGCTTTTTTGACGTGTGTTTATCCCTGGAAAGGCAAGTATGTTTGGTCAGGCGTCGCACTCACACTCACTGCCTTCCCTTAAATCTCCGATCATCACACGTCTTGCTTTGCTTTGCTTTTATGTAGCTAATAAATGCCACCGCTTCTGGCTTCTGGGGATGCATATATCACTATCCATGACTCACTTCCTTTTAACAACAATGCAACCGCAGACCTACAGTACTAACAGGACCACCAACCACCTCCCACAACAAAGGCCCTTCTACGTACTTATGTTCTTTGATTGATGTCATACAATTCTTGTCATATCATATTTGTGTCCATTCGAAATTTCGAATACAATCATTTTAATTTAATTAGGTAATTCAAAATTGTATATGGAATTGACAAGGGTAAGTAAGCAGCCTGAACATCTCAATAACCATGATAACCCTGTTTAAAATGACAATTCAGTCAGATTAAAAAAAAGCTATTATTACAAAATCGTAATTCCTTAAATAAACTAGCTAATAGAGAAATGAAGAAGAAAAGACAAAGTTTATAATAATTTAATACAATATAAGACACAATACTATATTTAAAATGGGAGAGCCGAGAGCATGCACATGGGAAGAGTGTGGGCATACCTCCAAGCTCTCCAGACGTTGCTTATATTATAAGGAAAAAGTTATATATATTGTGTATTATTCTTTCTGGATCTACAGCACATATATCCATTCATCATCAGTGAGATGGAGATATCGTCACGCCACAGTTGGAAAGATTCTTTTGTTCTATTTTCTTGGTGCAGCACCACTACTCATACTAACTTTTTCCTCGCGTGTTAGCTTCCTCGTATTTTTGGTATCCATGAATTATGTTTGTTTCTTCGTCAATGTTCATGACCCACCATCTTTGTCTCACCAAGGTTAGACACATCAACCGTTTACAACATTTTTCTGTTATTGAGAAACTCATTATTGTTTCTTTTTTTCATAAAAGTATTATAATTTCAAAAACAACTTTGTTAAAATATTATAATATTATAATTTCATCATGCCCATTCTCTGGTCATCATAACACACTCAAATATTATGAAGCAGCGAGCTAGCTAGCCAAGAAGGCCAGAAGAACACACACAATAAGGAATGTGTAACGGTCCCTGATCCCAGGGCAAAATAGTGGGATCAAAGTGAAAAATAAAATAAAATTTTATAACTATTATATATATATTTTTTAATATGAACTTTAGAGTTTTCTTGGAGGGATGGGGGCATGGGCGGACCACCATGGAGGCCTGCCGGGGCCATGGCCCCCCTGGCTCACTGATTTTTTTTTTTTAACACATCATAATAAATAAATAAATTAAATGATGAAATTTAAATTTTAGTACTATAATTTTTTATTATTTCACCCCCACCACCCCCACCCCCACCCCCACCCCCACCCCCACCCCCACCCCAATTTCATCATTCTAGTTCCGTCCCTGTATGGGGGACATAGCCCCCACCATCCCCCTTCCCCCCTTCCCCCCTTCCTCAGCTCTAGCCTGGTCCCTCACTAGGGAATATCCGATAAAAACAGCCCATCAATAATAGTAGCTAGAAACACAAGTGGAAAAGGTCTAAAACTTGGGTGCAACGTGATGCTATGCATCTCTCACCCCGATACTGCCACGTTAGCGACTTTGCTGATGTAACAGCATCAGAGTGGGAGATGCATGGTGCATCGGATAAAACCAAGAATCTCTCGTGGAAAAGAGTACTATAACCTATAGCACCTCACCTCACATGGGCAATCCGGTCAGTCTCCTCACCACAAGTAAGCAGTGGCGTAGCCATAATTTCCAGAGGGGGCTAAACTAAATATTTAGTCAAAATAATTCTAAATACTAAGTCAATTATCATACCGGAAATCAGAATCAATGGTATTAGAAAGTTCTTTTTCAATAAACATCACCATGCAAGTTGCAACAACTTGCATTAAACTCATCTTTGATCTTTATTTAGAAATGTTGTTTTAATAAACTCCATGACTAAAAAATGTTCGCTATGTTGAAGTAGAAACAGAAGAATCAACACAAGACGAATTAAATGATCAGTTAAAGAGGAAGTGTTTCGACTGTTCAGTTTTAAAGTGTTAATGGTTTGGTAGGGGTGGTGATAAACTGATGATGGTTTGATGGTTTGATGGTTTGATGGTGGTGATGAACTGAGTTTTGACTTTTTTGTTTTGTTTTTCAATTGGTTGGTTTTTGGGTTTATGATTGAAAAAAAAAATCAATTGTATTTTTTATTTTATTTTATTAATTCATTAATTTCTATTTGTTTAAATTAAATCATTAATGTTAAATTATTATTTTACTTGTTTACCCTTCAAAATTAAACCTATTCGGGTACATGTAGTGCAGTAACAATATTGCCCATCGAGATTAACAGTTAGTGTGAGTTTTTACTGGAATTTCTAATGGTAGGCAAAAAAATGTCTAAACTTTTGCAATCCAATGAGTAAAGTGGTAGTTATTGGAACTAGAGGGAAATTTTGACTAGTATGGCAAATGTTAGATGGGAAAATAATAATCTCTCTTTTTTATCAAGTGAGTCAACATTGAGGGTATATCTAATTATTCAATTACGTAATGGATTTTGTAATATGGTGTCTAAATGAGTAAAATGGTCATTATTGGAATTAGAAGAGATATTTTGACCAGTATGACAAAAGTCAGATGGGAAAAATTATAATCTCTTATTATTAATTGAGTCAACATTGAGGGTATATCTAATAATTCAATTAGTGGATTTTGTAACATGATGTCTAAATGGATGGCCCTTGGTTTTTACCCATTTGGGTTTCCACTAAAAATCAGGTGTTGATTTTCCTATAACCCTCTCCATGTTTTACATACTATATAAATTAAGTTTTACAATTTATATCTCCTGGAAAAAATTCAAAAAGTGTCATAAACCTATTCACCTCTGTAGGTTTAATTAGATTGACACGTTAGCAATTTTAGTTTGAACGACCTAAACTAAATATAGCTTGAGACGGTCAGAATCAATCCACCGAAATTAAACCTAAGAATGTCATACAAAATTGTAAGGTTCTCTATTTTATGATTTTCTTATTTCTATGATAAACCATAATGGGATGCTTTTGTAATGTATAGATTAGGATCCTTTTGTGCTCAATATTGTGATCATGATCGGCAATCTTTCTAACATCTCAAGACTTCAAGAGCAAGAACTTCAAGGATATAATCCACTTGACTTGTTCTTTTAAAGAGATTAGATGTAAAAAAATAGAATTCATTCAATTGTGTTTTACTCATTTTAGTGTGTATCACACCAATTTCACACTTGCACATCATGCATATAGGTTAGTGTGTTCAATCGCTTGAGAAGGACTCTTTTTTTTTTTTTTACACAGGCTTGGTGTCATTATGGTGAACCGTAAAAATCCTTCCAGTGATTTTCACGATCCAAGTGTCGTCTTGGTAAATCGTGAAAAAGCTTTCAGTGTTTTTCGCGGTTCGGTTCTCATCTTGATGAAACGCAAAGTGTTGGGCACGAAAATCCTTTAAGTGATTTTCACGGTCTTGGTTTCGTCCTGGTGAACCGAGAACTTTGGGGGCATGAAGTTTGCACAAGAGATTTTTACAGTCGTCGTTTTCGCCGTATTTTTCCGTCTTGGTGGACCATGAACTGTGGACCCAAAAAATTATTTTTCTTAATGACATGGTTTCGTGAGAACCCTATATATACTCCAAGACATCATCTTTTTCAACAAAAACTTTAATTTTCAGATATTTAGAGTGAGAGTAGAGTTCTTAGAGAGAGAAAGACCCAAGAAACAATTTTTAACTCTTCATTCCCCATTCATTAAGCATTTCATGCACTATCAAACAAGAGTCTTTATTGCATCTTCATTTTGTTAGTAAGAACAAGCATCCCATCTCATTTATTGCTCTTTTTAGTGTCAAGACTTCATCTTTAATGCATATGCATTGAAGTTATGGAGATGTAGAAATGGTGAGAAATATCACCTTTTTTTGTGAGTCGCAGTGATGTCAATGGATTAATAAATTAAGTTTAAAATGCACCTATTATGGTGAACTACCGAAATTGCCCATAAATAATCGATTCTTTATTCTTTAAAAGGCACCTCCTCTCTCTCTCTTCAAAAAAGTTTCTTGAAAATCGATCTACAACTCCCCCCTCTCTCTCTCCAAAAAACTTATCTCTCTCTAGATATTGCACAAGAAGGTAACAAATATATATGATATTCATTTTTATTTTTTTCATGTATTTCTGTGTGGTTTAACAATGTATGAGCATATATGAACATTTTATCTCTAGTTTTTTTGATATGTTTACGAGTTGTTGTATATGTTTCCGAGATTTTGCTACATTGGTCAGAGTTTTTTTTATATGTTTATGAGCTTTTTTGTAATTGGTCTGAACATTTTTTTTTAATATTTTCGAGCTTTTTTTACATTGGTCTGAGTTTTTTTTTTGTTGTGTCCGAGCATTTTTGAACTGGTGCAAATAAGTTTATAATCTTGGGTAAAAAAGCTCGAAAGCATTTTAAAAAATCTCGAACCATTAAGAAAAAAGCTCGAGCCCTTAAGAAAAAACCTCGATCCCTAACAAAAAAGCTCGATCACGTATAAAACAACTTGATCCATTAAAAAAAACTCGATCATGAACAAAAAAAGTTCGATCAAGTACAAAAAAAGCTCGATCCCATATAAAAAAAACTCGATCCCATAAAAAAAAAATCGATAATGAAAAAAAAAATCGATCTCTTACAAAAAAGCTCGATCTCTTACACTTAAGAATTTTGTTTATTCTTCATAATTTTAAATTTAATATTAATTATTATTTTTTTAATAATGGTTTGTAATGATAATTTTCACTGGACAATGGATCGGGTGAGAATAATCATATCTTTTAACGGTCGTTGGGAGCAATTATCCGACGGAACTCAGAGGTATTTAGGTTCTGATAACCAAGGATTGTATATGTCAAAGAATATGACTTACGATAAACTGATGTCAATCGTACAAACCATTGTGAAGTATGACAAGAACAAATACAGTGTTGATCTACAGTCTATATCAATCGTTCCTATGACTACATGTCAGATATTTATAAGAAACGCCGATGATGTTCAGTTTATTCTAGGGAAAGATAGGGTGATCCCTCAAGTATGTGTTAGTCTAATTGACAAGGCAACAAGAGATGTGATATGTGAAGATATCCCTCCTCATGAAAACACCCAACAATTTCGATCGTTAAGCAGAAGCAACCAGTTATTGGCAAAAAGAAGTGGGATCAAAGGTCGGGACAACATGTGTGGTGTCCCACCGGAAGTAGCCGACCATGTTGATATAGTAGGACCTCAATTCAACGATGCCTTTGGTTGTCAAATTAAGATGAATGCTAGGCAGTACAACCACCAATGACATGAACAATTAGCAGAATACTGAACCGAATGTTGGAATGATTCTTGAGGTGGATAAAAAGGTAAATTTTCATCCGGTAGATAATGTAGCAAACAATGAGGAAGATGAAGAACCTGTCCAAAGGGAAAGACATACAAGACCTGTACACAAATTAAGTTCTAGTGCACAAAATATAGCTGGGACCTTTGAGGTCCGGCCTAATGTAACTCCGGATGATTCTGATAATGCCACAACGTGGGTTATTCCAGGAGCAGAATCATACTCGTTTAGTATAGGTGGAAGTAGGAACTTGGTTGAAGATGAACCTACAAGCATGATATATAAAGGGTAATTTTTTACTACAAAAAAAGATTTGAAGAGACTAGTTGACCATTTTAAAATACGGCAGAATTTCGAGTGGAAGGTGAAAAGATCCAATAAGATAACGCTACATCTGATTTGTTTGATGGACAACTGTACGTGAAAGTTAAGAGTGGTGAGGAGAAATGAAGGGACATACTTCCAAGTAAGATATTTTATCAACGAACACACTTGTTCGTTGAAAGAGACTCACCGCTGCCACTGATAAACTAGTGTAGTCATAATTAGAGAAGTGGATGCACCTAGACTTCAACAACAAGATGGTAACTAATGCGTCCGAAGGACCTAATTGCCGACATGAAAACAATGTATGGCATCCAAATCAAGTACAGTAAGGCACATCAAGCCCTCGATTATGTGTTGTCACTGACATATGGAACGCATGAGAAAACCTTCCAACTACTGTCATCATTCTGTTACGTTTTGGAACAAAAAAATCCCGACACAATCACTGACTTACAGTGCGATGAAGATGGTAAATTCCTCTACTTTTTCATCTTGTTGGGTGCCTCACTTAGAGGATTCCGGACGTGTATGCGTCCAGTCATTGCCATTGATGGTACCCATATGAAGGGACGATTCGGAGGTACAATGTTTGTTGCAACTGCACAAGATGTGAATGAAGAGGTGTATCCAATTGTTTTTGGGTATGACAACTCAGAAAACAACCTTTTATGGGAGTGGTTTTTGGATTGCTTGAAGGGTGCCCTAGGTTATATTGATGATCTGGTTTTCATTTTTGCTTGACATGCAAGCATTGAAGTAGGGATTTCTAAAGTGTTCCCTTACACCACCCATACCATATGTTACCGACACTTTTATGAAAATATTAAGAAGCGATATCACAGAAAGGATGTTGCCGTAATAATGGACAAAACAGCCTTAGCGTACACAAAGTTGAAATATAACCGGCACATGGAAGAGTTACGCAACTTGCACTATAATGAATATGATTATGTTAATGTTGCGGTCTACACAAGTGGTTCTGTGTACACTGTACTGAAAGAAGGTACAAGGTGATGACAAAAAATGTTGAAGAATGTATAAACTCATGCCTCAAATTTGTACGACACTGTTTATATTGACTTTGGTTGAGTTCATTAGGAATATGATACAACAGTAGTTTCACGAACGCTATCGAGTTGCACAGTCCTTACGTCATCAGTTGGCCGACACAACATATCTTGTGATCCTAAAATGTATGGAGAAGTGCAGTCATATGACCGTAAATCCAGTGAACTGGGACATATTCTCCGTGAAGCGGTCTGAAAAACAGTGGATTGTGGACTTAGCCTGAAAGACCTGCACATGCAACAAATTCCAAATCGACCATTTTCCATGTTCTCACTATCTCACTGTTGCAAGGATCATTACAATTTATAGTGTAAGGATAATATTATCGAAACGTAAAAAACCAACATTTTCATTGTTGGTGATGTTGGTGCAGAGAGTGAAACTTGGATTACACATCCCTGTGAGAACTACTACAAGAGACATACTTATTGATGCGTACTCGGTTCCTATTATGCCGGTTGGACATCCTAGTGCCATATGACATCGCTGAACGGGTGGTTTTGAATCCAATCTCTAGGAGACAAACAGGACTCCCGAGGGCTGGTTGACATGTCTCTTCTTTGAAAAAGGCATCCACACAATTGTGTAGAAGATGTGGACAATCGGGTCATAATTCTAGGAGGTGTTCTAACCCTTATTTGATTAACGAAGGTCTAAGCAGAGGTGTTCCCGATGAATACCGCCGCAAGTGTAGTATCTGTCATTCAATTGGACACAACAAACAGACGTCATCTATCAGGGACTCTATCGGGGAATGAATGGCGACGTTTTCATTGATAACATTGTAATTATTTGGAATTGTATGACATTATAATAATTTAGAATTGTATGACTTGTTCATTAACTTATTTTGTAATTAAACGGGAGTTTTTTGCAATATGTGTCGTACTTGTGATGGCAGACACTTGAAACAAAAACATTAAAAAAATTGAAATAATATAACTGAAATAAAATGTTTTTGTACATAACAAATTGTACAAAACAGAAATAATACACAACAGTTAATATACAACCAATCTCTAGAACGGCTTGGAGTTATAAAAAATCTCCACAGCCATCTTCTCTCGAATGATCCCCATCTCGTCTTCCGACCAATCGAAAGCATGCCGATCCACCAGCAAGTACTTGATCAGTCTCAATGTATGGGGACCACAATTACCCCTACAATTGGACACATTAACACACATTAAAATTAGTTTATAATAAAAAAATATCTAAGTTAGATAATAAATAGAATGTCATACAATTGGTTTTGTTGGGGGGCCGTTGATGTAAAGACCACGCAGACCGAGAAGGTCATATTTTGCTTGGGGAACGTCCCATGGCTAGCTCATCGCGTAGTATGGAATCCCACGTCATTAAACATCGACTGTAAAAACCAGGGCAATGAGCAGATCTGCTTCTTCCTGATATGTTGATGACACGTCGTTACAGTGTCGTCAAAATATGAACATTTAAGTTCGGCCTCGCAAGCGTGCGAGTCACAGAGACTAGCACAGTGGCAAGCAATGATCGTTCTGTAGGGAGGTAGGATTCACCGACTGTCTCTAGTTCTAGCTATTATTACAACACTTCGAGCGGACTCATGTGTTGCATATGCGAAAGAATATGTTGAAAAGTAAATGATAAACTAACCTAACAAACTACATAAATAAACAATATGTACAATGATAGAATGGAATGGAGTGATATTGAATGTAAATGGTTACACTAAGCAAATGACTCCACCATAGCAATCACACAATTTCATACAGCATGCATAGTCCAAGATGAATGTCGTGCTCACTTAATCCTCGCCAATTGCCCTCACTCCAACAACAATTGACTATACCAAAATGCACCAACAACCTATCTCTCGATGGTTGCCCGAACTACACTCGGTTCGTTAAGAACAATGGGACACATGTAATGATAATACTTGTAAAACCGTGCGCAGGCTCTACACGTAGCGGCCAATCTACTAATGCACGTTGAGTGCTTCACCTCTCGGTCGATCACACACAACCTAGGTTCAATGAAGGGTGGCTAACCACTCAAGGCTTTAAGCATTTCGAAGGGCCACTCAACCAATAACAAGCATATGCAACGAAATAGGCAACAATACTAGGTTTATATCAAATTCCTAATGAATGAAAGTACACATCGAAAAAGAGACAAAGATACAAGGAAAGAAATATAAAATAGATAGAAAGGAAGCCCCTTATCCGTAACCGGGAATCTAACACCGGGTCTTCTCGAGTGTCAATCCGAGATGTCCTCACCACTGGACGACTACGACATTCTCCAATCTCATGAATGCACAACCCTCTCAACAAGAGAGAGCTCTCTTCTAATCTCTGTAGACTCCCTAAGATGGATGAATACGAATGGAAAATATGCTCACCTAACACTAATGTGCATCAATGCAATTGCTAAGACATTAAGGTGGCGTTTGGTTACCATGGTGGAATAGGAATTAGAATGGTAATGAAAATGCGAATTGAAATGGAAAGGAATGGAAAACTGATTTCTTTGTTTGGTTGAGACCTTAGAATCAATATCTGAATCAGTAATATTTTTTTTGGTTAACAACTGAATGAAATGGAATCAACTGTATTTTGACCAAAATACCCCTAATTACAAAATATTTATAATAACATTATTTATTATGGATAATAATAATAACAAAATATGAAAGTATATATAATATTATATTTACATATAAATATTATATATATATACATATATATTATATAATATATACATATATAATATTATAATATATTATATTATTATAATATATAATATTATTATAAATATATCATTTTGATATGGAATTAATGTCAACACAAACTAAAACCTAACAATCTCCCCCTTTGACAAATTCCATGTCAAATCACCTATACATTTACTACAAATATAAAATTGAAGATATGTCACAAAATCATTCCCTCACATTACAATGAGTAAGATTCCTATAATTAATATTCACCAACTCTTGAACTTCATCTTGATCTTCTCTTGAAGCAACCTACAAATCATCTCAAAGCACAATGCATATACAAGAGAAAAACAACAAATGACAACATATAATATGGATAAGAATATACAATTTAAACCCATAAATACATGTATCTCCCCCTCAATACATGCCAAAATACAAGAATTCTTAATCAAATCTTAAGACTAATTATTACATGTCATTGAAAGTTCAAAAGTTCACAAAAACAACATAAAAAGAAACTAAGTAACTAGCAACTCTTTCTCCCCTTTTTTGACATGAAATGATGCCAAAAGGTAAGAAACATACCATAAGACTCAAATATTAGTTACTTGGTCCACCAAAGAAAGATGTGCGTGTAGTTGATCTAACATAATACTTGAGAGGTGGTCTTGAACTTGAAGCAGTACATTCCTCCAACTATTTTATTCTAGCATGTTGTTTATCAACTAAAGCACTAAGCTCATCAACCTTCTTTTTCAAATGTAAATCCCAATCCGGAAGAATGTTTGTGCTAATCTCATGACAATCAACTTGAGAACTACTAAATATTCCAAAAGTATCACATGTCTTACCCTTATCCCTATATGACATGTATGACACACGTTTATCACTATACTTTTCCAAGGGTTGTACCAACACATCATCTCCTCTACTATTAACACCACGAGCTAAACACAAAGAAGTTATAAACCCCGGTAATGCAAGCTTTTTATCTCCTCTAGTGGAGAAAGCCACACTATCAATATAAAGCATAAGTAGATCCCCAAGGTTTATAGGTTGAATAGTCACCAAGGCATACACTATTTTGATCTTGTCTTTTATTCAACTCGGTTGAATTCGAAGATCCAATAATGTTAGTGCAAATGAATAGATGCCAAAATGCACTAGCCTTAGTTAACTCATTTTGACTAATATATGCTCTACCTTTCCACTCAAAAGAAGCATTGTCACAAACAGTTCTACCTATGATATTAAGATTCTCAATGAAATCTACATCTAGAAAGTTCGAATCTATATCATTAGATAGCCCAAGAAACTTGTTAATGTTTTCTGGGTTAACTCTAAACACAACACCCCTAATCTCCATCAAAGCATCCAATAAGGTGGCACTTTCTCTATATTCAAGATAAAACTCTCTAACAAGAGTATCATTCACTATTCCTAACATGCTCACCCAAGATTCCCAATTTCTATCCTTAATGCATTTAAGAACATAAGAATCTTTACACTTACCTAAGTCAATGCCTTTCTCTTGAAATATCTTCTTAGTTCCAAAGATCCCTAAATCCTTTGACCTTGAAGCTTTGGATCCTTTTGAGGTAGACTTGGCTTTCATAATGGGATTCGATTGATTTCCACTTCTGGTAACCTTAGTTCTTCCCATTTGTTCTTGTGTTATAAGATGCTATATACATACAACAAAAGTGAGTGAAAAACAAAACAAGTATATTAGTCACAAATATATAAAAACAAAGACATATGACTTAAGAATGAATCATCATGCAAGACAAAGATAGTGAGTAATATCTTACAAGTATCATTAAGTCAAAATATGCCAACATGTAACAAAATGAAGCATGTGAACATATCATAAAAGAGAACAATGTCTAGCATACAATGCTCCCCCTTGATAAATGCTATAACTAAAATCCATGATAGCATAAACTTCACAAAGATGTTCACACAATCACACATTCAAGCAATTTGAAGAAATATCAACAAAATAAGCTTCATATGATAAGAGAGATATACAAAGATTTTTCAAGTTCTCTCATAATTCTTCAACAATTGCTAAAATATCATCATACTCATAAACAAAGTATGTGTGTGTGAGAGATATGCTTCAAATATATATCAAGAAGTAGTTTGATAATCAACATGCAAACAATTTCCAACAACTATTCATCTTAAGTTTTTTCCATAAAAAGTCAAACCGATTATCATCCTGAATTTTTTCATTTAAGAGAATAGATTTCAACATATAAGCGTGTGTGTGCATGTGGCTCGTCATCCCATTTCTGTTTTTCAAACCGAGCTCATTTGATTTTCAACTATACTCTTTTTTAAGCCTTCCTCATTTTCTTTTTAGGCTTTGAATCAAAGAATTTTTTTTTTATGAATTCCTTTCAACACTTCTTTGATTTTTCCATTTTTTTTACATAAACAAAATTCACTTCATGATGGCTGCACTCATCACAATGGTGTAGCTCTTTCCAACATTGGGTAGCTTTCACAACCAATGTATGTAGCCCTTTTCATGAATGTGCTCGTTGAATTCTATGTAATTGCCGAAGCAAAATGGATACTAACCATAGGTCATTTTAAATGTACTTAAGCACAAAAACTTCAAGGTTTATCCAATGTTTACATATTAGTAAACTCAACATACTAGCAAAACATATAAGAGAAGCAAGATGCAATTTTAGAAAACCAAGATTTTATGGCTCATAAGCACATGATCTAAGAGCAATAAGTAGAGACTTATTCAAGATCATTACTTCTCTAATGAGTAGCTTTCAAAGAATATAAAGCTCATATTTTCAAAAGTGATGCCACTCAATATACTATACATAAACAATCATCAAAGCTAAGATCAATGTGAACAATATCACTATTAGATCCTAAAATAGCAAATGTCAATGAGAACCAAATGTATACTATACAAAATTCTCTAATATGACATGCTATGAGATGTAAATCAAAAATTGAGTCAAAAGATGAATATCTAAGAGAACATGCATTAGAGTATAGAGACACCTTTTTGCACATTATATTCACCAAATATCATACTTCCTCCCTTTTTATGAGCACTCTTGCCTTGAATGTCCTCATGTCACCAAGTTGATGATGTTTCACAACAAGAATATAAAAAGCATAATATCTCAACTCAATCAACACATATATCAAAAGAACTTCTCTAAAGTTAATCAATAAATTTTGACCATCATAACAATCATGATGTGGGATAACCAAGTTCATATCAATATATGGAGTATTCAAAGCTAGCAAGCAAGAATTCTCAACACAATTGATATATAGCCTCAAAGCTATCTCACATGTGCTTCTTATTTTTAGTGATAAGAGCACTCACCCTTGAACCACTTGTTCTTGGGTGTACCTACAAAAACATTTCCAATATCATCATTGACAATAATGTTAAATCTAGAGTAAAGTCCTTCAATGACTTGATTAACAAGAATATCATTAACACACTATTCCTTAACATTTTCAACACAAGCTTTGTCAAGTTGAACAAGATTAATATTTTTTCTACTCTATAACTTCTTCTCATGCTTAGCAATATTATCATGTTTCTCAACTTTCAAGACCTTAGCATGTTCAAGTTGAAGTTTAATCTTCTTATCTCTAGATTCATTTCCTAATTTTCATTTTTCTATATATTTATAACACTTAGGCTTAATGTAACATATTGTGTTGCAATAATGGCAAATTGGAATCAAAGATGAGATTGTACCTTTTGGAGTTGAACTAGCTTCACTAAGAGTTTGTAAAGATACCTTGTTCACCAACTTTTTCTTGGCTTTTGATCTTCTCTTCTTATGTGGTTTTTTATCAATCACGACTTCATCAAAGTGAGTAGGAAGTGGTGCTTCCAAGAGCTCATCTTCAACTACCAAGTCGTCTTCACCACTATGAGAGTTAACAAGATTCTTAACACTAGACACACTTACTGAATCATTCATTAAGTCATTGATGGCATCCTTAGCTGTGTCTATCTCTTTCATCAATTCTTGTTCTTTCTTTTTCAAAGAAGATATCACATTATCCTTCTCAAGGTTTATCTTTTCAATTTCTCTAAACTTCTTCATAATATCACCTCTTTCACCAAGAAGTCTACGAGTGACAACCACAAACTCATCTAGTTGTTTCTTGATCAAATCATCCTTCTTAACTACCTCTCTTTGAGCATTATCTCTAGCTTCTTCAAGTTTTTCTATCTTTTCCAACAACTCAAGATTAGTAGGAATGGAACTAAAGATTCCATAATGATTTGCATCAAAGTTTTTGTTCAAAGATATTGTACCATCAACATCTAGTGGAGAATGAGAAGTCGTTAGAGCTACAAAGTTGTTCACCAACTCTTCATCACTTGAAGACTCACTACTAGAGCTCTCATTGTCACTAGAGTTATCATCACTCCAAGTAGCCGCCAACACTTTGCCTTTCTTGTCTTTCTTAGATGGCTTCTTGGTGCACTCACTAGCAAAGTGACCAAAACCATGATAATTATAGCATTGAACCACTTTCTTGTTCATGGCTTGACTATTCTTCTCATTTCTTGGAGATAATGTTTTCTTAACTCTCTTTTCCTTAGAAGACTTGCCTCTAGGCTTGGCATTATTCTTTAGAAACTTCTTGAACCTTCTAACCAAAAGAGTCATCTCTTCATTTTCATCATCACTCTCCCCTTCTATAGCATTGAGAGCGATTCCCATACTCTTGATCTTTGGCTTCAAGCACATCTCATAAGTTTGGAGAGACCCAATCAACTCATCAATGTTTATACTATCCACATCCTTACTTTCCTCAATGGCTGTCACCTTTGATTTAAATCTCTTAGGAAGAGACCTAAGGATTTTCCAATTTAAACGCTCTTTTGAGATAGGTACTCCAAGTGCTTGACATTGGTTAGCAATGTTAAGAAGCCGGAATTGGAAGTCTTCAAACTTTTCTTCTTCACCCATACTTAAACCTTCAAATTGTGATACCAACATTTGAAGCCTCGATTTCTTCACCGCTAAGGTTTCTTCATTAGTAACTTGGAGAGTATCCCAAGCTTCCTTTACGGATTCAAGAATTTGAATGTAGGAGAATTGATGCCCATCAACTCCTCCAAATATGGCATTCATAGCACGATGGTGCCATTTAGCAACCTCAAACTCATTCGTTGTCCATTCACTCATTGGCTTGAGTATCATGGTTCCATCCTCTTGAACCTTGGTAGGAGGACTATAACCTTCTTCCACTAGCATCCAAGCCCTTTCATCATTAGAGTGGATGTAGGCTTTCATCCTTAACTTCCAATACCCATAGTTAGTGCCTCGAAGTAATGGTGGCCTAGTATTTGAGGCTCCTTCCGCCATTACATCATCTTGTAAACCTATGACTTCAAACGCCTTGCAAAAACCGTGAATGTATCACCCGGACTCTCCCTAAGTGCAATCTAGTGTCCTGCTCTGATACCAATTGAAAATACAAACACGGTTAAATGCTCAAGGCTAACCTAAAGGGGGGGAGGGGTGAATAGGTTAGACACCTTTTTCGACTCCCTTAGAAACAAACAAAAGTTTGTCCCTCTAGATTGCTTGTATCATAATATATATATCAATTAAAGATACTTAATCAATATATAGAACAAGTAAAGTGTGATACAAACAAGTAATGGTAACACATACACAATCTATATCATAGAAAGGAAGTCAACTTACATAAAGAGTTCTATCCATAGTATTCAAATAACAAATACAAATACTAGAGAGATAGGGATAGAGAGAAGTTGACACAAGATATAACGTGGTAAACCTCTGAAGTGGAAACATCCACGGGTTAGCAACCACCGGCAAATAAAATACATTACTAGATAAGACAAGTACAGTCTCTCAAGTGACCCCTTCACCTAATAACTACCCTCATATCCTACTCATGGAGATTTCGCCCTCAAGCTCAACAATCTGAGGCCTCACACACCTCTTGTCAAGACTTCATCGGTCACCTTACCGGATCCTCACGACCCAAGGTAAGACTTCTTGCTCAACTATTCGAGTCCACCCGACTCTAGTCAAGACTTTCTCGCTCACCTATCCGGATCCTCAGGACCCTAGGCAAGACTTCTTGCTCGACTATCCGAGTCCTTCCGACTCTAGTCAAGACTTCCTTGCTTGACAATCCAAGGTCTTACACCTCTTGCCAAGACTTCTTGCTCAACAACATAGGTCTCACACCTATTGTCGAGACTTCATTCTCACAAGGCATCTAGGTGATCATGAATGCAAAACGCAAACAAGCACGCAACATAGAATGCTATGATCAACACATCCTATGGAAAATACTATACATGAGCATGAATGCACAAAACAAATGTAATCTAGTCAATCATGCATGTTTAATCCATCTAGATCATGAAAGATATGTTCAATATTAATTACAACCCAAATACATGCATAGATCTAAAACTTGAATCACAAGATATGTTCAACTAACACATAATCAAGTTTAAATCACACAAACCAAAACATGCTAAAATCATATGACAAATTCATTTAGATATAAGCTAAAGTTCTAGAGCATATTCCTATTCATAGATTCAACAAAACACATGAATAGCTCAAAAGAACATAAGCACATGTATTAATGTGAGAATTCGGCCAAGAGAGTCTAATACATGTGAGGAACTATTTTTCACAGAATCAATCAATCAAAGATCATCAAATAGTCCTAGAATCAAAGCTAGCACAATACAATCCCAAACATGTGAAAACATAGGCAAAATCAAAACCTAACTCAACATGTAAGATTTCAATTGAAACTCAACCTAGCTTTAAAAGAGTTCAAAACTCAAATCAAAACACTCACAATATACATATATAAGTTGAAAAATAAAACCTAAGGCAATTGATCAAGTTTTAAAATAAAACTTTGAGAGAAAATCAATACCTTAGTTGATTTAGGTGCAGTCCCGTTTTTGTGTGTTTAGACTCCAAACAAAGCAACAAAACTCACTCAAACCATCAAAGAAAGAATGGAGGATGAATAGACTAACACTCTCAACTTTGAATCACTCAAATCGGAGTTCAAATGAAGAAGTTATGGTGTTTGGAAGGTGAGAAAATGTAGAGAGAAAATGTAGAGAGAAAATTTTCTGCAAACAAGTTTAAATTTCTTCTTATAATGAAATGTGAGAGGGAATGAGAATATAAAGGAGAGGGAAAATTGGGCATGTGAAATGACCAAGAGGGGCAAGAAGCAGCCAAGCATGCTTGCTGCCTAAGATGGCACATGGGCATCTCGGGGCAGCAACCCTTCTGCCCCGAGATGGCAACGTACCATCTCGGGAAAGAAGTGCTTTGCTGACTTCTTTCTCCTTCGACCTCACTTCGCGTTCTTCGACCGTTCTCCGGCCTCCAAACTCAGAATTCAAATCCGTTTACGGATTACAAACTATAACTCTTATGCGGACATGGAAATATAAGATACTCAATCGAAAAAATAATAATTCGACTCAATATACGAAGACGAAGACAATGTATGCAACATGAGTTGAAAGTGTAGTATCTTTTGACTTAGAACTTGAAATCAATAGTATGAGTAACCAAAATGACCAGAACTCAATCAAGAATGATTTAAGACTTAATTAAAGTTCAATATCTATGTTATACAAACAAATACACAAACAAACACAATTCACACTAGACTGCAAACTGCATAGAGATAGTCTCCAATCATGCATTTTCCAAAACATGTTATTTTCATACCAATGCATGAGCATTCATCTTCAAGTGTGTGAATGTGTTATACATGGTGCACAATGATGCAGGGACACATATGAATGAATTGTATGTGTGTGCCTATAATGTTGCACAATAATGCAGGGACACAAATATATGAATTGTGTGTGTGTGTGCCTAAGCCTTGTAAGAGAAAGATAAGGTCTTAGTATATCTTTGTAGAACCAAATTGCATCCTTTCTCTTTGAAGACTTAGAACTTGCTTTGACTTGTTGTTCATCCTTCTTTGAAGCTTGAATCATCATAAATCTAAACAACTAAATCATTACAAGTAAACATCATTTTGATATGGAATTAATGCCAACACAAACTAAAACCTAAAACCTTCCAAAATGTCAAAAAGATTAGCGATCTTTCTTCAGGCTCGAATAGAAACCATCCGCCAGGATTTTCCTACTAGCACTATTCATTATTGTTGGCAACCAGCTGTGGCAAGCTTTGCAGAGGAAGATTTTGATCTTCGAAGCCATATCCATCCCCCATATATCTTTCCAACAAAACTCGGATCCACTATCATTATAAGTAGATGGTGACAACTCTACCTTACTTCCTAACTTATATCCACGTTTTACCATGTAATCACCATTTTACGTATAATGCCATAGTATATATAATCGACTAGCCCAATGCTACAAGAAATCGATAATATAGCCTTCACATCATCCTCCACAAACAGATTCTTAATTCATGGTCCATTCCACAACCCTGAAAGAACTTTCAAATGCCTAACCAGAAAAGAAATCCTCTTCATTTTTGGGTGTATAAACTTTAAAGGTCGTCTGATAGGGAATCCACTTATGCTTAAAGGTTGATACTGTAAAATCTGAACCAATCCTCATTCTTGAGCCACTATCCAATAATTCTCGACCCCAGTACAAGTTTTTCCACACCATAGAGTCTGAATCTGAAGTACATGTTTTCATAATAGAACTAGTCGGATAGTAACATCTTTTTAAAATCCTTGCCCCAAGGCAACCTGGATTCTTCTCCATTCCCCATCCCTGTTTGGCCAACATTGCCTGATTAAATAATGTCAATTACCTGAACCCCAATCCCTTAATCACTCATTACTATGGCTATGCTCAGATTCTACCTTGAGCCCCAATAAAGGAACATTTTCTTTTCAGTGCTCCTTTACTAGAAAAGATTCAGAAATGTGTGAATTTTTTTAATTAACTTCTTTGATAGCTAAAAGAGGCTCATTGAGTAAGCCAGAATCACCTAAAGGACCACTTTGATCAACACCTCATTCTTACCCATTGAAATAAGCTTGCATCATAATCTCTTGACCTTATCCCAAATGAGATATATGATATTGTTAATAATTATTATATTCGATATAATAAAAAATGAATTTGGATTACCGTTCACCATCAAAAATCCAAATTCCAGCGGAAGCAGTGATCGAACACCTGGAACTGAATCACCGGTCGGAGGACGATCACATCATCGAAAAGTCCCCTCTGATCACAATGCATGTTACCCACACTTTGATTGTAGATGGGAGAAAATTCTACAGATTTTCTCCACATCTCTCTTGTGTTTTTATTCTCTGTATTTTGTGTTCTCTGTTGAACACATGCACACATGCATTATTCCATGCAATACTCTCTTGCACACACACATGCCTTTTGCATTGCACAGCACAGCACACACACATGCCTTTGCATTTCCCATGCACATACAATACATTCCATGCATAACTTTTCAATAAAGTATTGTATATCTTATGTATATCAGTTTCTTAACTGATACTTATACCATAAAAAATGCTCATGCAATATAAAAGTTGGTACATGGGCTTTGCATGTATTGGGCTAGGTTGCTTAGGCTTTGTATATATGCCATGGGCTTGGGTTTGGTCCACTTGGGTGTATAATGGGTCTCCAACCCATACCCAAATATACCAACATCTCCCACTCGCACAAGTGGGGCCAACATAGTTAAGTTACCACAAGCCCATCAAAGGTGCAACCTTATTAATCAACATCTGCCACTCCCTAAATGGCATAAGATGTGATATATACAGAGGAGCCTTTAAAACATTTTAAACACAAGTATTATCATCATCATCAAAAGTGTTCATACGGGTAAATGCATCGTGTGACCTATGAACAATCAATATATATATAAAAAAGGGAGCTAACAATCTCAAATGTAAATTCTTTATTTACAAGAGATAATTTTGTTCATTATTGTATCCTAGATTTAATTTATAATTTTTATCAGTCTAAAGCATACTTGATCCCTCAAAAGCTATGCTTGACTTTATCACATTTCATGTATTCACAATTGTAACAAATACAATTGGTCAACCGGTGAATACATAAGTCAGATAAAAATTCATTAAATCTTCCCATTTCATCTCTATCTCTCCGTCTCCAGATCAACTGCTACCATAGACGTGCCCCATAGGCTGAATTATCATAGCCAAAGAAATAACACGCTAAATGTGCTAACATTATCCTGTAACTTTAAGATAAAGTGAATGGTCATAAGGACACTGTTTGAAGTTAACGTAAAACTCCAATGGAACTTACACAATGTGGAAGCAGGGATTCATTTTCTCATTTTTCACATCGGTCACAAATAACACATGTGGTATGAAACACGTGTTACAGTGAATTTCAATCTAAATAAGAATGCATATGTCTTTATATTATTCACTATATAGATCTTAGTCTAGCCACAACTCTTGTGACTAGCATGAGTTCTTAAAAGCTCGCCTTTCTCTGACGCCACATTAAGATCTCATATCTTGCTTGAATCAGGCATCAATGATAGTGGGGTCTATCATGATCGGTTCTAAAATATTTTAGTATATTTATTATGAACCTCATTTTGACAAATTTAAGGCGACATATTCATATATACTAGCTCCGCGAGAATATATCCTACATATTCTCTAAAATAAATGTGTCTCATCTCAGCAACTGAGGCGACTGCATGTGTAAGAATGCCGGTCTCAACCTGACGACATATTTCTATTACATTATGTGTGTAAATATGCTAGCATTAACGGTAAATTCCCCTTACTATTAAAGTTATATCATAATCCTCTCAATCTAGGATTATATTGATATACATTTACCAATCTTGTAGCATAATTTCTATTGGGCCTTGTACATATCACAATGTATACTTATTAGTCAGTCGTACTTTCAAGGTATGTCATAATCCTCTTGACAACATCTCAATGTTGTAATCAAGGATTATATTGGTGTCCACTCACCTATCTTACGACATAGCTAATGATAGACTTTGTACATATAACAATGTACATGAGATTCTGTATGGTACTAACATGAGGAACTTGTAATTAATAACTTAATCTTATGGAGTTTCAATGTACACATTGAGGATAAGAATTTGTAATTTCACAACAGGAGTATCTATGAGCCTATAATTGCTCATTTCGAATCAATTATTACTCTAATATATATAAGCCACATTGCTCATATAAAATCTCAAAGAAATTTGAGAATTACCATTTCATTATGGTTTTACAAACTCTTCATTATTTCTAGCCAAGACATATAGTTCACATATATAGATAATATAAAAATTATCCTTAACCTGTTTAGTGAACTGACCATGGCTATCTTTAGTCATCAATAATCTGTAAGACATTACAGCTTGATGAAACAAAAGATACCACTTTCTAGAGGATTGTTTCAAACCATACATTAATCAAGCAAACACACTTATGCGCTCTTGATCTTTTGAAACAAAAAATTTTCAGGCAACTCCATGTAAATCTCTTCCTCTAGTTCTCTATCGAGAAGTTCAATCATTACATCCATCTGATATAATTTCAGGTTGAAATATGTGACTAGTGCTAAAATAAGACGTATAGAAGAAAACTTTACTTCCAAAGAATAAGTTTCTTCATTTGCGATTAATCACGCCTTATACCTCTCATTAGTACTTTCCGCCTTACATATGATATATATGGAATCCATACATTCATAAAGGTCTAATGACCAGGCGGTAAGTGAATCAAGTCCCGGACATGATCACTTTTCTATACTCCATCTCTCATTTCCATTGCTTTCATTCATATATTCACTTAGTAGATATAAGTGATAGTTCAATCCTAAAATCTTTGGCTCATCACTGTCAATCGAAGTAATCATCAAAACTTCCCTTTCAATCTCTAAAAGATGAAATGGAATAATTTGGTGATTATGTCCACGAGTTGGTAAACCATTACAGTGACTGATTTAACAGTTGTTTCACTCCCACTAGGGATGAAAGATCCATGAGGATTTCTACTCCCACTAGGGTGTAGATTTCCACTTCCACTTCTACAAAGGATGGAAGATCCATTTAGAATTCCACTCCCACTAGGGATGAAGGATCAAGTTAAATTTTAATTTACCGCCACTCGCATATTAACACAGATCATCTAATTCTAAAAATTAGATATCTATATTAAATTCACTTCTACTAAGAAATTCATTCTCTAATAATGACATCTTGTCATTCAAATCCAGTCACACTTCTATCTAATTATACACCATCAGTTATTTAATCCTTTGGAATGCACAGAGTATCAAATAAAGATACAACTTCTCTTCTTGCATCCAATTTCTCATTTCTATAAGATGGATTATAAACATAATCTGTATACCCTTACGGCTGTAGAATAGTTAGACCATGCTACCTACCTGTCCAGAATTCATATGGTATAGAAGTGTTTGATTAAAATGGAACATGATTAAGTAAGTAGACAGCAATAAACATATCTTCTAGTAAGATACTAAATAATTCATTTGCGCCATCGCAGACTTAACTATTTCCAACATTATTTAATTCCTTCTTTCTGTTGCACTATTTTGTTACGGAGTCCTAGAAATAAATAAATATCTTTTTATATCTTTCTTAATAAACAATTCCTTGAACTGTTCAGAAAGATATTTACGTACTCGGTTTATTCTTTAAAAACTCAAAAAAAAATTATCATCTAATATGACATCAACCAAACAATCTGAATGCAATCTAATGCTTTCGATTTATGAGAGATCAAATAGATATGACCAAGACATCTAAAGAGATTAATGAATGTAACTAGATAAGAAATTTCAATCTAGTCTTTACATTCATTCAATCACAAATGTAATAATGAATTAGTTGCAATGAAATTTCTGATCTAGTTCTTTATTAGATGGTTTTCTAGTTGTTTTTCTTGTTAGATAATTTGCATGACCTTTAAAATAAACGAGTCAAATTAGTCCTACTTGACTGATATACTCATTTTATCTAATTCAACATGACTTAATCTAGCATGCCAAAATATCCGCACCATTACCATTGTAATGATTAAAAAACAAACAAAATTATAACCGTCTCTACTGACGTATAATTCCATAAAACCATTAAACTATCAAATACCATATGAATATAATTTGCTAAAATACTATTCATATAACCATCATGATCATTAATGATAACCCGAATCAATGAGGATAACCACGGACATTAAAACCCAGTTAGATCTCAAGTGTATATTAGAACATCATGGAGTCTAAATTTAGGCTACCATGCAAACCCAATTTGTTGGTACTAAACTCCAAAAAAAAAAAATGTTCTAACACATATACATCTTGTCTCTAATAATCTAACTATACTCAAAGTGTGCTTTACAGTTTCTTGTTTAATGGTATGTCTTTACTTATCCACCGTCTACAATGGACGAGATTAAAAAAAAAGTACCTAACTAGAAACTTAAGCATAACTTAACAAATTCTTAAGTTTGAGTTTTACTCTTTTCGACTCAACACATTTATGAGTGAAAATGACCCATCTTGTCACAATCGCAACAATTTATTTGAGTTTAGCTCTTCCTCAATTCGTTATCCCTCAACTTCTTGTATAATTTTATCTAAGATTAAGTGGTTATGACTAGATTCTCTTCTCTTTTTGGAAATAACTATTTCCACTAATATGCTCAAAACTAAAAGTTTTATTCAAGTTGGAATCCTTCATATAAAATTGGCTAGAATCCTAAACCGCCTTTAGGCGCTCATCTTCTACTACCAAAATGACGCGATCAAAACGTGTCATATTAATTTTATATATTCCAACTATTAAAAGAGATCAGATCATTTAGTCGGTGTATCATGTTTTATATTATTATTGGAGGCTGCCACTAATTTTGGCTCTTCTTATAAGTACTCTAAAACTTGATACCGTACATACTAAATTTTAGTACTCAAAATCCTACTAAAAATTTCCCTTCAAGACAAAACTCTAAAAGGTAAACCACTTTACTTAAATCATATTGTACTTGTAAAACATACATTTGAAATTACTATTTAACTTACTCCACAACATGATGCGAGTAATTTAACTTATGGCTTGATAAGCTTTCACATCTTGTATGTCGAGTAATAAGTACTATGCCGAAGTTCAATCATGATTCATGTTATAGTCTTAAGAGTTTCATACTCTTAAAATACACTAAATCTTTTCGTATCTATTCCCTAGATTACAAGACTTAGTTTATCGCAATCAAATTGACCACAATATTATAGATATACAATCTATATTTTATGCTAATCTATGTAGAGACATACAATCTACTATGCAAGCATATTAATTTTCAAAAATACACACATTTAATTTTGCTGCAAAAGCTGACCGAACAAATGATGAAACAATTTAAGGAACAGAATCGAAAAAGTCGTCAAAGCGTCTAATTACCATCCGTTTCCAAAAATTTAATCATCATTAATTTAGTACTTTGCGTAAAATTCTAATTCTAATATTGTACTCAACAATTTAGAATTCCCAAAATAAGTGATCATATAAATAACAGAAGAATACAATGCACAAGTCCCAACAAAATATTTTATGGGTCAAACTGTTTTTACTACAAAGTAAATAAACCAAAATTATTTACTATAGAACGGTTTATTAAAACCACAGTATTTTCTCAAAATACGTGACTTTGCATGCTATTCATTCTATATGTTTTATATTTATATCGATCATCACTGAGAAAGACTCTCTGAGTCTTCACAACTCATCTAATTGTCATTTTCTCAAAATATTTTATCATCTTTCGCGTGTGCAATAACTCATGCGCCTAGCACTATGAATATTCATTGCGGATGTAGTAGATCGCTTTACATTCCCAATAATGTAACGCTTCTCTACGATTTCTAGTTCACACGCTATATGACCAAAATACATCGTGGTACCTTACTCTAGCTTTTCCAACCTTATAGATCTATTAACTCTTCGGGAAATTTCATTAAAAGAATATCTACTGCATCTCTCCACATAAAAGCATGATTCATTGACTGCGGCTATATGTCATTAATAAGATTCATGAAATCTTCTCCATTAAGACATATGAGATAATGCAGATTTATTCTAAAAAATTTCTAACTCATTTAGAAAAATTTGTCTTTTAATAACCTTATACATTTCCAATGTATATTCTAATCAAACTTCTTTTTCCTGATTGCATAATTAATTAGACGGAGAATTTTAAACGAAGACTTTTCAAAATACATAGCTCCCACTGAAGCTAAATTTCAGTGGCCAGTTTTTTTCGCAGGAAAATTCCATGACCATTAGAAAACAGTGCTAAAAGTCTTACTAGAAAAATCCACGGTGATCGAAAATATCATCGGAAACCATCATTGAAATCCACATCGAAAACTGTTATCGAAAACCGTACCGGAGACCGTCATCGAAATCCGAACCAGAAGCCGTAACTAGAAACCGTCACCGAAAATCATACTGGAAATTGTCATTGGAATCCACACCAAAATTTGTCACTTGAATTCATGCTTGAATCCGTCTTATTAAAATTCTCATTCGGAATTTATAGGACATTAATTCAGCTCCCATTGGAGTGAAACACATCGATGGAATTAATAAATAAATAAAAAATAAAATTAATTTTTTTTATCACCGGAAAACCGCCTTCGGTCGCCGGAAAACCACATATGACAGTCGAAAAACCGCCTTTGGTCACCGGAAAACCATTTATTGGTCGTCAGAACACATCGCCGAAACTATTCACCGGCCACCGGAAAACGTGCCGGTCGAAGTACGGGAACCGGTCTGGCCGGTGATGATGCGGCACCGGTAACTGTTCCGGACGTCTGAAACCGTTGTCGAAAACTTCCCCGGTGGTCGGAAACCGTCAACGGTTTCTTTCAAACACATCGACGCCACGTGTCAAAGTGAGAATGGGCCACTTGTCACAAAAGACAAAAGAACCGCCACTTGTCATCTTCTGGTGAGTCCACGTGTCAACACCAGAGCCACTTATGCATGGAATGCCAACGCCCACTCTTCCCATATGTTTCCGATCATGGGACTACCACCATCCGACTCTAAATTTATTTTTAATTCCATTTATGCCCTTAATTATGACGTTTGGGTTAGGGGTGAAACACACTCTCCGATCATAGGAGAGTGGAACATGTTCTTCGTGTTCTTCACCCACATTCAAGAATAAACAATTTTCCAGAATTTAATCCACTGCATGAAATTTCGAAATGGTTTTTCTCCCTCGTTTCTTAACCAAATTATGCAAATGATCTATCGTTGGAAAGCTATCAAAAGGCTCTATCTAATGGTACCATGATCGCAGAGAAACAAAAAAATGACAATAAAATTCCAACCCCATATCAGTCACGGGTTCTGTTTTTAATTCTTCAAAATTATCTCAATTTTGAAATTATAACATGGCAATAATCTCCAGAACATATAATCACATATATATATATATGTATACAATCATGCCATCTAAAACGAAATATAACAAGTGTGTGGTGTTATGCCATTATTGAATTGTGAAGCAATCAAAACGTGAAAGACAATTCCTAAGCATGGAATTCTACCAGAATACAATCTCAATCACGCTCAGATACCAATGTTAATAATTATTATATTCGATATAATCAAAAACGAATTCGGATTACCATTCACCATCGAAAATCCGAATTCCAACGAAGCAGGGATCGAACACCTGGAACTGAATCACCGGTCGGAGGACGATCACATCATCCGAGAGTCCCCTCTGATCACAATGCATGTTACCCACACTTTGATTATAGATGAGAGAAAATTCTACAGATTTTCTCCACATCTCTCTTGTGTTTTTATTCTCTGTATTTTGTGTTCTCTATTGAACACATGCACACATGCATTATTCCATGCAACACTCTCTTGCACACACACATGCCTTTTGCATTGCACAGCACACACACATGCCTTTGCATCTCCCATGCACATACAATACATTCCATGCATACCTTTTCAATAACGCATTGTATATCCTATGTATATCAGTTTCTTAAATGATACTTATACCACAAAAAAGGCTCGTGCAATATAAAAGTTAGTACATGGACTTTGCATGTATTGGGCTATATTGCTTGGGCTTTGCATATATACCATGGGCTTGGGTTTGGTCTATTTGGATGTATAATGGGTCTCCAACCTATACTCAAATATATCAACAGATATTTTCAAAAAGATTTAGCTTAATTCCTCCTCCAAAACTTAGCAAGCCAAGATAACGCTCATGACAGCCAACCCTCTGAACTAAAATAATCCTGGCCAGTCGGTCCCCCTCAACATGAGTAACTGACCCACTGACACACAGATCTAACTTATCATAATTCACCAGCTGTCCAGTCACTTTCGTATAAACCTTTAACATCTCTCAAGTAGCCACATAATCTCTAGGAGAGCCTTTATTAAAAACAATACTAATTTCTGTGAAGAACAAGTGAAAAACAACTGGGCTTGTCCTGTTACAGTGAAAACCTGCCAATCAATTATGCTGAATGCCTTCATTTAAAAGGGCAGATAATCCCTCAAAGACCAGCAAGTAAAGGTAAGGCGATAGTGGGTCACTTTGTCAAAGTCCCCTGGATGGAATCAAGAACCCACACACCCTCCCATTAATAAAAAAATAGTAGTTACAGTCTTCACACAACACATAGTTTGACAAACCCACTTCTCAGAGACTCCCACTGTGAGCATAGCTTTCTCTACAAAAAATCCCATTCTGCACGATCGTATGCTTTTGACAAATCCAATTTTAGAGGTTATGATCCCTCTTTCCGTTTCTTTGTTCAATTTGACATTTCCAATGTATCCCTCTACATGATATATATTATATTCGCCAACACCTTTGCTACAATCTTATAAATCACGTTGCACTAGCTAATTGGGTGGTAGTCAGTATTCTGCTCTGCCACGGGGACCTTTGAGATTAGACAAACAAGAGTATTATTGTGTTTTTTAATGACTTCCCATCATTCAAAACCTTCAAACTTGCCTCTATGACAATAAGGCCAACTGTGTCCCTGATACTTCTGGTAGAACAAAGCTAGGAACCCATCCGGACCGAGTGCTTTATTAGGGCCCATGTCAAACACCGCCCTACGTATCTCATCAGCTGTAAAAGGTTGGTCAAGAAAGGCACTTGAACGCGACGTAATCCGTTGCTGCATGTGTCAATAACTTTTGTTACATCCTTAGTGTTTCGTCTACTTGTCTGAAATAGGCCAGAGAAATAAGTAGTCACCACCCTTACAATATCCATTTTACTAACAAGCCAAGTACCAGTGTCGTCAGTCAACCCTCTAATTACATTTCTAGTTTTTCTGGTTGAAGCTTTGAGATGGAAGAATTTAGTATTTCAATCCCCCCTTTTAACCAGTCTACTCGTGATCTTTGTTTCCAGTATTCTTCCTCACCGGCTAATAAACAATCCAGCTGATACTCCAAATTCCCAATGACATTCCATAAACCTTGTTGAATGAAGCAAATGCATGACTCAACTCCCTCTGAACCTTATCTATTCCCTCCCTTATTTCCACTCGATTCCTAGATTTCATCTTGCATAGCTACCGCGAACATCTTGGAATAGCTGCTAAATTCTGATCAACAACTCCACTTTCCCCCATTTAAAACCAGTTTTAATTAATCAACGATCGACAATCGTCACGCTCAACCCAACACGCTCGCTTGTTACTCCAAGTAAACTGTGGTCCCTGGAAACCTAAGTCTTCTAGCTCGAACCAATCTAAAGCATGCCTGAAATCCTCCATCAACCGTCTGTGTGTCTATTTTTTTTTTGTAAATATTATTTTAAACTTGTAAAATCAATTTGTTCAAGCCTGTAATGAAAATTTCTTTAAGCCAATAATTTAATTTAGTCAAATCCGGCCCAAATGGATTCATATATGAAAAAAACCGTGTAATAATTAGAGCCCCAATAATTTGATCCAATAAACCCAAAAATCAAAAAAAGAAACCTAACAAAACCGGTCCAGTTTGATTGGTTTCTGATTGGTTGACAAATCTAATTTTTATTAGACCGGTTCATTTTTTCACACACCAAATATCATCGGTTCTATCAAAAAATGAACCGATCCATTAATTGGTTTTCACACTTACAACATGGAGTGATATTCGAATTTAGAACTTCAACTTCACAATGCCTACCCCTAATCTCAACTGTTCATCTTGGTCCAAGATGAACGGTGAAGATTTTTTTTTATATAAATAATTGATTTTATTAAATTAAGGGTGAAATATGTGTTAAACGTAACGATCAACTCTATTCAAACCCAACTGCGGAAGAGATGATTGTTAATTTTTGATAAAGTTGTTTGAGTGTAAAAGAGTAAACACCGTAGAGTTATGATATAATTTTCTCTTATATATAGTTTATAGATTTAGAGCTAATTTTACTCCCTGTGGTTTGCCCTTATACACCCAAACACAATATTATCAATATTATTAATTGACACTCACCTCTCATGTTCTTAGTCAAACTTGGTTAAACTTAATCGTAAACTAAGTTTGACTGTTTTTTTTTTAAGAAGTAAGTGAAATAAAAAATGAATTGGCTGGTGGAGATCTGAAAAAGATTATTAATTTTTAACTAGAAAAACCCTTTGAGAAGTAATGTTGTGAAGTTCTTTGGTAGAGCAATTTTTTTATTAAAAAAAAACTAAAAGTTCCATCGATCTGGATGAGCCATCGATCTGGATCTCATCCATATCGGTAGAGATGAAAGGGCTCCACCGGATGGAGCTTACCATCTCATCGGAGATGGAGTAGACATCTCCGATGAGATTTCTGATCTATCTCTAATGAGATGAAGCGAGCAAGTGAGCTCTAGAGATGGAGTGAACGATTCCATCTTTGATGGCACTCTCGGGCGAGCTCCAGAGCTTAGTGAGTGCCATCAGAGATAAATCTGCTGGAGCTCACGAGCTTCATTGGAGCAGATTGTGGAAAATATCCACGATTAGCTTTTTTGTTCGTTTTTCTTTTCATTTTTGAATAAATCTACTAACTTTTATTTGTTTGGAATTATTTTGGTTTTTGGTTTGTGTTTTGGAATTCAATTTGTGTTTGGGAAATAATTTTTATTTTCCTATAGAATTTGAGTTAGTAAATATAAGATATTGTTTTGATTTATGATATATGTTGGGTGTTGGAGTGGATAATTGATGATGATGATGATGGGTTTGTGAAGATTGATGATCCGGGTTTGTAAAGATTAAGGGTGGTCTATCCAACCGGTTCATCTTCTTCTTCTTTCTTTGTTCTGAGTTAGGCATTGAAATATTTGTTGGTGTTAGATTATAATCTCCATGGGAGAACCGTTAGAGTTCTAGTGGTATCATCGAGGTAATAGAATTTGTATTTTTATTTAAAAAAAAATAGTTACATTTTTTATTTCCTAATTATTTGTTTGGGCAAATTGAACTCAACCCGGAGAGTTTTTTTTTCCGATTTTTTTTCACTTTTCAAGCTTTCCTTTTATTTTTTTAATTCGATTTGTTGATTTTTTTCAATTCTATTTCTTTGAAAATTTTATTATTTTTATTATTATTATTATTTTTAAATAGATTTAGAGCTTTTTTTCCATTTTATTTTATTTTATATTATGTTTTAAAAATTTTGGTGCATCTGGGGTATTTTTTACTTGAACCATTTTAACGGTCAACCTTCATACTTAAAGGTCAAACCTAACGACAAAGGAGTTAAGTGTGAATTTTCGATAAAGTTATTTCTAGGTGTAAAAGACCAAACCTCGGGAGAGTTTGATGTAATTTGTTGATAGATATATTATGAAACCGTTTAATTAGTATGTGTGCCATATAGGTAAACATTAGATAAATAAATAATTCTAGTGGTTTAATATTAAAAACTTACCATCACCTTTCAACTATTATTGAATGTATAGACAAAAATGATTTTAGTCAAAATTTCCCCTAAGTTATAATGGCGTTAAGATATCTGTTAGGTTAGTATAGGCAAACTTATAATTTAATATATTCATAACAAAAAAAATAAAAAGGAAAAAGAAAAGGAAAAAAAAACTCTTCCTTTTCTTGCTCGCACTCATCTCAAATTCTCATACTTCTCAATTCTCACTCTCTCTCACAACACTGACCCTTTCATTTCTATCTCTTTCATGCTTCTCTCCATTTCTCCATTGTTGTAGTTTGTGTTGCTTTTAGTGGTTGAATTTAGGATAGTTTTATGGTTGGATGAAGTTGTGTCTCATTGGATTTGGAGTTGAGTTTTTGTGTTGATGTTGATGATGGTGGGCGGTTGTTGATGATGGGTGGCGACAAAGTGAGTTCTGTGGTCGTCGAGGGGAGATCCTTGGCCGGCGAAGGTAGATCTCTCATCACTACAAAAAAGGTCATTTCCATTCACCGATGAGTGGTCATAAATATAACCATTTTCGACGGTTAGGGCCGTCGAAAAAAGTTTAATCATAAAAAAATGACGCGCGTTGCATCACCCCATCGTCTCAGCTAATTCCATGCATTTTATGTGACTCAAACCCGTAACCTCAGCGATAGTGAATGTTGCTCTTACCATTTTACTATAACTTTATATTTGATATCTTTTACATACAATTTATATATAAGTTATTTATATGTTTGAATACTATTTGATTAAATATATTTTTTTATATAATATTTAAATATAACTATTGATATTGTTTTTTAAAATATCATTTTTATTAAAATATTTCCCTTATATGAAAGGAAATTACATTTTACTACTTTATCTTGAAATATGATAAATATATTATATCCCTGTTGATTTTATTTTTTATAATCAATATTTTACTAAAAAGTTAATAATTTAAACTTATTTCAGTAAAATTTATAATTATTTTGTATGATAAAGAAATAGATATTAAATAAATATTATTAGAGTTTTTTTTCTTCCAAAAAAATCTGATATATTAGCGTCATTAAACCTAATTATAAATAACTAAATAATTATAAGAATGTAATTACTAATAATTTTGTTATATTTTATATTTATTTAATTTAGTTAGATGTACACATAAAGTAGACTTCTTATTAGTACCATTGTTTTGTCCATAAAGTCTGGTCTCTATTGTATAATTTTCATGCAGTGATTGTCATAAATTTAAATTTTTTTTTACATTATCTATGATATTTTAAAAAAATTAAAATATTTGGTGAAAAATGTGCAGAGAGATTTCGTTAAAAAAATAGTGATAAATAAAAAATAACACATATAGTGATACATTTAAAATATTGACCTACAAGTTACATTTTTTTGTAGTATGTAAATTATCAAATACATTCCATTGTAATTTATTAATAAATTAATTATTTTTTCCATGACAAGCCATAACAAATAATGTAGAAAATAGTACTACATTTTCGATAGCGTAATTTCCATTAAAATTAATTTGAATTAAATTTTATCATTTCCGACAACACTCTTTATGCCATAAGAAATGTGTGTAATATTAATTTTTTATTTTATTTTCGACGGTACAAAATACCGTCGGAAATATGGACTATTTTCGACGGGCAATAGGCCGTCTGAAATGTTGTATTACTTTTTTCATATTTCCGACGGCATAAAGACTATTTTTTACGGTTATTCGACCGTCGAAAATAAGGTATTTTATTTTTACTCATTTTCGACGGCTCTATTATGACGGCCAGAAAAGGTACCATTACCGACGGTAATTAGTGCCGCTGGAAATAGTTCGTCACTAATATGCATTTTTTTTTGTAGTGCATGGATCTCTATCGCATAGATCTCCATCGCACGGTTCTCCACCGTATGATGGAGATCGCGTAGTTCTCAACTATTTGATGGAGATCTTAGTATCTCTAGCTCCATCGCAGGGTAGAGATCTCTTCGATGGAGATGGAGACATCTCACGACCTCCACCTTTGACGGAGATCACACGATCTCTACTATATTTTGTAGATCGATGGATCTCCATAGAATAATGGGGATCCTTCGATCTCCATCATCATTTTTAATTTTTTTTTACCTAAAAACCTTAAATTTCATATGAAAGAAAATATAAATATTATTGAGGGACAAAATAGATTTTAGAAACATAGTAGACTTTTTTATATATTATTAAGGGCATTATTGTCTTTTCATATGGTCAACTGAAGTCAATATAACGGAACCTTTAACTCTGTTAGTCAACATGGGATGTTTTTGAATAAAAACATCTTTTTCCATACTTTCAATAATAGTTGAAATGTGACGGGAGATTTTTAATATTATAATATGTACAGTATCTATTGGTCAATAATTGATAAAATAAAAACAGTCCATGTTTGCTTTTCATTAATTTGGTTGAAAGTTGGGGACCTCTCCTAAAATTTGTAAAATAATAGGCAAAGATATGGTTTGAAACATATGTTTTCACGCAGACCTGATTCCGTTGACAAAAACACTAAAAGCATGGTAGAGGACTGCATTACAAGGAAACTACTTCAACTGAAACTTCTTGGTCGTGCCTCTGGTCCAATTTTTATTTTTTTTTATATTACAATAATTAGGGATTTAAATAACGGGGGACAATTCAAACCCACAACCTTATGGTGTATGTATGATAAACAAACCATTAGACAAACCTCTTCTTGTCAATCATACCTCAAGTCCTTATCGTTTTCATTTTGTGCAACAACATATGGTGAGATTAAAAAATAAGACAACTTCTCCCCATTAAAGAAGTTTTAAAAATTAAACATCTAAGTACAACAAATAAATAATAAAAAAAAAAGCACTAAGTTCAACAAAGTTTAAAGAACAAGGGAAAAGTTAATTTAGAATAATAAATAATTGGGGGTTTCATCATTATCTCCATCACCCCTTTCACCATTACCACCCCTTCATTGTCATTATCTTCATATGTAGGAGTAGGAGATGGTGGACCATGTTAGGTTTTGGTTCGTATTCTCAAATGAACCCAATATGAACCAAACGAGACTCAACTGATGTGAAACTTCTTGGAGATGTGGGATAATGTTTGAAAGTTAAAGATAGTGTTTGAGGAAGGTTTGAAGACTGAAGAAGAACTGAAAAAAAAAAACAAATTTCGGAAGTACTCACGGCATGGACTGCGGTACGGACAAGACGCATGGACTGCGACACAGTAGCGGTCGATTCCAGGAGATCAAGCACGGTGTAGACCATGGCAAAGTCACAGGCACTATCCACGGTATTCTGAGTGGTGGACTTCAGTAAGGTTCCACAGTGTAGGGCATAGGTAGTCAAACGTGACCTAGATTGTGGTAGTAGCGGATTTTACCCAGATCAAGAATGTTGCGTGAAAATAGGAAAGTTTTTCTTCTGAAAGTTTTTGTGCTTATTGGAAAAGGAAAAAGAGTTTGTCTTCATGAAGAATAGGAAAGTCATGTACTTGAAGGAAAAAGATTTCTCCTTAACAAGAAGACTTGTCATTAATAGGAAATAGTATTTATATGGAATAAGTAATCTTGTTTGTTTAATTTAGGATTATGATTTTCTTTTATCTTAAACTCCCTATAACTATTATAATAGACATTGTAATAAGGTTATTTCGTATGGAGTCAAAAGAAACACCCTATAACATTAGAGAGTAGTGAGATCCAGATGAGAGACCTATTGGAATATTCAGGGAGGGGTCTAAGGGAATATCAGTGGATCAAGTTAGAGATCAGTGAGTGATATTCAGGGGAGACCTAGGGGATATTAGGGGTTCTTGGTGAGGATCTTGTGAGCGTTGTGTGAGTGGTTTGGGGTTAAGGTGTGCGAGAGAATCCTGAAGTATATGGTTGTAATAATTTACCATATACTGAAATTTTCTCTATCGTCTTAACGACCCGTGATTTTTTACCCGAATTGGGCTTTCCACGTATATCTTGTGTTGTGATTGGTTTTTTTTCTCTCATTTATTTTTCTACTATAGACATTATTAATTACTATGAGTTATGGACGTATATTAGGCATGACGATTCCGTGATCATCGGTTCAAAATCCCCAACAGACCAAGCACAAACCCATGAGGACCCGAAAAATTAAATGATAAGCTGAAAAACAGGAAGAGAACAAAGTGTTTGATGAAGTTCTAAGATAAAACAGAGAAATGAATGCAACATTCCTCACAAAGCTGACTTTTAACAAACCCTTGAAATCTAAGGAGAATAATTAACAGAAAGCCAATACATCAGCTTTGACAAACTAATTAAACACCTATACTAACTTGAACTCTGCTCAGCTTACACCTTCTTAAGCTATCATAGATATAATTGTGAAGCAAAGTGGGTGTTTGTTATAACAGAGTAGATGTTTGTTATGTTTGAAACATTTGAGGATTAGATGGGAGTTGGGAAAATTGACTAAGGTCAAGATGTGCAGTGTACTTAGGATCAGATTGCGCCCCGTTAGAATAATGTTCTGGTGCAATCTGGAAAAACGACGCTTTGACCTCTAACATTCAATGATTTGTTAATACTGAAAGGTTACACTTCCAATACAGTATCCTAGAACATCTATAAAATTTACACATTCCTCTTAGTACCTTTTAAGGGGATTCAGAAGCTCTTCAAATTATACCAATATAATTTCGAGTACATTATTTATAATTTGAAATCTAACTGTTGCACATTAATGTAATCATTAACAATACTAACAATTTGAATAATGGTCAAATATTTATTGTTATAAAACCGACGTAACGGTCACATAATTTTGTACATAAAATCATCATTAGTGACAATGGTTTTAACTTCTAAAATTAATAAAATATATTTTTTGTATTTTGGAATTTTAAATAAAATTTCCAACAATCCCCCTCAAATTTCAAAATACATCAAAGAATTACTAGAGAAATCACTAAAATTCAATGCATATGTATTGGTGCCTTTCGGGCTACGAACCAACCATTGGACAATTAATCACAGGAACTTGGTGAAACATAAAGTTTCTGTGAACTAATATCCCTTTTATGTGAATCAGATGACCAATTGCTCACACTGAATTCTAAATTAGCAAAAAGTTGTTCTTTTCAGTGTGGCGCTTTAATGGCCCTGCACCATGCTGGTCTTCATAAGTGCTTTTGAGATTTCTGTTAATTAACCTCTCAAAGGAACCAACCCAATTTTAAACTCATAAAGGTGAACCTCCATCAAGTGTGTATTGCAGTTCTTAGACACCACCATTCATTAATTGGGCTATGGAGTTCATTAAGAGCATGTAGCTCTACCTCATTCACTACAACAAACACTATCTCGCTATAGGGATAGACTCACAAAATAATAAAGCAATAGTGCCAACAAGACAACAAGTGGCTTGTTATTACCCCTATGAACCTAATTCATGGGATCTCTAATCACATAGGTGGGGTTACCTTCACCCTTGCCTTATGTTTTAGGCATAATCTTATCTCTCTCGACGTTTGAACCACTAACCTCAAACTCAGTAGTTTTTATCAAAAAATTGGCCATATTTATTTTGGCTATACAAAATCTAGGCTCATGTATAGATTTAAGCAATTGCTATACAATATTAATTTTCAAACAACTTCCCATAATTAATAATTGTATCCTAGAAAATTCATCTTTTATATATATATTGGTTTTGCTATCAGTGCGTACTGATATAACTTATATCAGTTCGTTGTATGTGGACCATTGATTATGGAAAAACTTTAATAAGTGCATACTTTAAGTCGAAGTATGTAAATCTAATGGTTCACATATAACGCACTGACGAATTGATATCAGTGCGTACTGATTTGAAAATTTATATATATATATAATCCATGGTAAAACACTCTCCATCAAAATTTTGAATATAAGCACCGTACCGTTGGATTTATTTCCAGTAAAATCAATTTTCACCATTAATCGGTGGACATCATACCAGTTTTAGTTTAAAACAATAGTGACCCTAAACATTCAAAACTTCACTTTGCCAAATCTACTCAATATACATGAAATACATCATGTAAACATTAAGAACGACCGTTGATTTAACATACACATGTCAACCAAAATACCACATATTTAATCATATAGTATATAAATTTGAGGCTAGTAATGAAATCACCGATCACATAAAAGTACTCTTCTGGTTCCAAATATGTAATGACATTTTTCTTGTCTTTAAACTTAGATATAGCCTCATTTTTATATTATGGTTGACTATAACTTAGATACACTATGACTCAATGCATCCCTTACAAAATTGAGCCAGCCAAAATGTGCAAGCGTTCAACCATTTAATCATAATATCATTTCCCGCTTTTTTTTTCTCTTAATAAAGAAAATTGATACAACTCACGAACTCTGCTTGCATATTTGGAAACTTCATATATACACATAAATCTATTCTTTTGGGCACAAGTGATCTCCCCTTGCCATGCAATAGTTAGGAACATTTATTAAAATTCAACATCGTAAACGTCATTAGTGTATATATATTCATTGATAATTCAAAAATAATTGTCTCAAACCATAACATATATTTCTATAAATAACAAAGAATTATATGTCATGAATAGCATTTTAAGTCATGAAAATAAGTTACCCGGTTTCTAGCAATTATAACAATAGTTGAAGTACTTGTTTGATACACCACAAACATATATTCTTCCCCTTAATTGTTTAGAAGAGACTGCAACTTAAAAATGCACAACTCGAAACGTGTAACTTATTTTACTTTATGCAATTCAGATCCATAATTGCCATCATAATTACTCGAAAGCCTTTTATAGATTCTGGCTTTGCAATAATCTCTCTAATCACAAAAGACAATAAATAAATAAATAAATTTATGGTCATAAACCTTCAAAATAATTTTCCAAATTGAGTCAATGATAAAATCAAAGCTCACAAAATTTCTTTAAACAAATAACTTTCATTAACATATATAAATTATAAAATGCACTTATCTGGAGATCACAAAGCAAATATTTGTGATCGAGGAACTGCATCTACCACTCTTTGTAATCCGTAGCCCCCCAGGTATGCTTGGTTCTGATTTCTTTCACCTTGACAACATCAATATAGGCTCAATGCTATTGTTTGAGAAAAATTATGAACATCCATCACCAGAAATCTGATCATAAGATTGTTGGAAAATTTAAGGATTAGATGGATGTTGGGAAATCGACTAAGGTCAAGGCATGTTAAAGCATTGTACCTAAGATCCTCTAGGACAATGTCATAGTGCAATCACTTAAAGGACGCTCTGAACTCCAGTATTTAATGACCTGTTAGTTAATACTGTCAAGGTGTACTCCCAAGTCCCAATACAGTATTCTAGAACAGCTAGAATATAAAAATGACCATATAACCATTATTTTTTCTCATTCCTCTTGGTAGCTTTTGAGATGATTGGTATTTTTATAAAATGATTTCAAATGCTCTATTTATAATTCGAAATCCAACCGTTGCACATTAAAATCACCATTAACAATACTAATAATTTGAATAATGTTCAAATATTTATTGTTATAAAATGACGTAATTGTCACATAATTGCAGACGTAAGGAATGAAAACACATCATGCAAAGTGAAATAATCAAGAGGAGCAAGCTTTGTTGCATATCAAATAATATTTAGACCTTTTTCCTCTTGCAAGTTGTTTAGGCATACACACATTGCATTCATATGTGTTTATGAATAGTTGTATTCAATTGGTATAACACACACACGCACAAATTGTTATATTCACATGCATTAGATTTATGTTGAAAACTTTATGAAATTGCACGTTTTAGGACTATGTTTAGGAAATGACATACTTGTGAGTATTTGTGTTTGTTTGTTTTTGATATCGAACTTGAATATGTATACATACACACATATTGTTGTATGCACATGTATTAGATTTATATTGACAACTTTTATGAAATTGTATGTTCTGCAATTATTTCTAGGAAATGGTATACTTGTGTGTGTTTGTGTTTGTTTACCTACAACATCTTTACCTCATCTCACTGGATCTACCATATCGCATCTTGGAGCTCAAAGAAGATAGGAGAAGAGATTCACTTGACCAAGGGAATCTACAGCACATCAAAGATAAAGAAGCTTGTGAAGATTTTCGTGGGTTTATTATACAAGTTATTTTCTTTTGTTTCTTCCTATGCGTAACTAAACCATTTTACTAGGGGATTGATGTAACCCTTTTTGACTACTCTATGTAGCTAATTTGTCAATATTTTCCATTAGCAATCCAGATTTAATTTCTCTTATTCAATTTATCCACGTTGCTTATCTTGTTTCACATGTTATTTTGTAACTTTAAAGTGGTGGGTTCATAGATTAGTTCACAAGAGAAGATTGTGGTTCATGCTTGGATGACTTTCCATCATGAACATAAACCATAGGCTCTAATGAATGAAAAGATTGATCTATACATGGTTTTGCATATTTATTCATAATATTGGCTTAAAGTTCTCTTGAAAGGAGGATTGATTATTGCTCATAGTATGACCATACATGAGAAATAGTTGAATACCTAGCTCCTACACTTTAATTATAATAAAGAACAAGTCTTAAATGTGGATTGACAGGCTTAAATGAGACTGAGAAGATACATGTGAGTGATCTTATAATGGTTCCATTAATTCCCTAGTGAGTTTGTTACTTTCATTGCTTTAGTTAATTTTAAATCTCTTTTCAAAACAATCCGGGCCTAGTGAGTTTCTGTTGACAAGGGAAAATCTCCACCAGTGGAGATTTTCGTGTGGCAGCTTCCGAAAGGAAGAGTGATGGTGAATCAGGTGCTTCACAGGCTTGGGGTGACTATAAATTCAAATTCGTTGTGTCCTCTTTGCAATGACAAGGAGGATTCGATCAATCATCTTTTCCTTCACTGTAGGTGGGTGTCGGTTCTATGGAGGACTGGTATGGGTTTGTGGGGTGTTCAAGCTTGTGCTTCTAAGTCGATGGAAGAGTGGGCTGAAGTCTAGTCGTTTTTAAGTCCTTCTTGCCAGAGTAAAAGAGCGTGGAAGACTTGTTTTTTTACAAGAGTGGAAAATTTGGGAGTTCAGAAATAATAAGGTTTTCAATGACATTGAACCCATCTCTTCTATTGCTTCGGACTTGATTCAGTTTCGTGTAGCCTGGTGGTTTAAACATCACGGTTGTGGATCTTCGGATCCAATCACTTCTCTTATGCAGTGTGTGAGTGAACACTGCAAGAACACTGTCAAGCCTAAGAAGCGTAGGGTGCAGGCTTGAATTTCCATGGGAATGGAGGCTCTGAAATTTAATGTTGATGGTACGGCTAGAGGTCAGCCCGGTTCGACTGGAATTGGGGCGTTCTGAGAGATTGTAGAGGCATGGTTCTTTGTCTTTTCTCATTAGCTGTTGGCAGAATTAATGGCTATCGAGAAAGCTTGCTCTCTCTGTGTCCTGAACCCAATTTTGAAGAGTCGTGTTATCAAGATTGTTAGCGATTCTTTGCTGGCAGTCTCGTGGATCAATGGTGATTCTTTTGGAAGCTTAAGGCACGTTAATAAGGTCTATGATATCAAGGAGTTGTTGTCGAATCATTGTAGCATTGAGGTCCGTTTTGGTTCGAGAGCTTCAAATTCCTTTGCTGATGATAGCCTGATAACCTTGCTAAACGGGATGACGGTGATGTAATCCAGTGGGGATCTGGATAATGGTGTCGTTTCTGTTTCCTGATTCTGTTGTTTTTGCTTTTGTCTTGGCTGTTTGGGTCCCTGTTTTGCCTTGCTCTGCCTCTTCTTGTTTTGTGTTTGAGGCTGTTTGTGCTGGGTTTCTGTTCTGCTTGCTCTTGGCTGGTGGGTTTCACTTTTTCTAATAAATTGCCGTTTCAAAAAAAAATCTCTTTTCAAATATTTTCCAAATCAAATGCGATTTTATATTTGTACACTTAAATTACTTCTGTTTTATTTAATTAAGATTTAACTATTTATCCATCGATTCCTATGAACAAATATTGCATGTCATTATACACTTCATTGTGATTTGTACACTTGCAAGAGTGGAATTACACACACTGAAAATGCCCATCAAGAAAATGTGCCGTTGCCGAAGGATCATATCCAGGCCACCCACATAAGGCAGAAATACTTACTATTATACTACAATGATAATGTTTGGGATTAAAAAGTATCACCCTTATCCCTTTGTAGGCCATTAAGGATATGTTCGGTATTGTTGTAATGTAAAAATATAATCACTTATAGCTTAACCTAAAAAATAATCCACTTAAAAGAAAAGTTGTTATGTGTTTGATAAATTAGTTTGGGAAAAATCAACTTAACAATGTACGGTAAACTTTATTAGGTTATGTGAAAAGACTAAAATGTACATTATTTGAATCCTACCAAAAAATTAGTAAATAAAAATATTCATTATATCATTTCCCCATTAATAGAAAACATAATCTCCTTTTAAAAATGATTAATTACAAAATAATTTTTTTAGGCCGGTTTTTGGCAACTATTTTTACAAATATTTACCACTTAATAATATTTGCTCACCTATCTTAACAAAAAAAAAAAAAAAACTATATATTTGCTTACCTAATTCTCACAATTTATTATTTAGGGACTTGATTCATAAGACTAATGCCAATCTACTATAAACCTAATTTCCCCCCTCCGGACTTGGGTTTCACTTTCTCTAGATTGTTCTTTCATGGCATCGCAAAACGTCTTACGTTATCACATTTCATGGACTCCCGTCTCTGATGAATCATGGCGAATCAACTTTGTCGGACATGTTGTGGACGGATGTGAAAATGCTGGAGCTGGATTCATTCTTCGTGATCAGAATGCCAAATTCAAAGCAGCTTGTGCAGCTCCAGTCATAAATTGCAGCAGCCGTCTAGGTGCAGAATTGGTTGGATTGAAGCATGGACTTGATATGGCTTTAAAGCTCGGAGTTGATTACCTTGAAGTAGAAACAGACAATTCGATTGCAATGAAGGTGATTTTTGGTGTATCAATCCCATCATCGTCAAGCAGCAAGCAATTTATTGAAGACTGCTCTTATCTGTTAAAACAATTTCGTTGTGTGAAGTTTGGTCAAGTGGATATTCATTCGAATCAAGGAGCAAATGAGGTTGCTGCTATTGGTATCGGCCTTAAAAAACCTATAGAGTGGCTTGACGAACCTCCTACTTACATATCTGAAACTTTAACTATGGATGTAATTGGTCGTTGGATTTACAAATCTATGCCTTGAAGTGTATTTTACAATAATAATTTATATATTATTGTAAATGAAATGAAATAATAAACAAAATGAGATGAGAGATGAGAGAGATATAATAAAGAAAGAGAGATATAAGAGAAAATTGACTTTTGTATTGATTTTAAGAGCTACCATTTACGAAATCATGAGATCTCTATTTATAGAGTTCTTAAGGTGGCACCACTTGCATAAAATAATGATGAAGAAGCTAAGCAAGTGGATCAAGTAGAAGATTAACACTTAGGCGGTGGAACAAGTTGGAGAGGTGAAGAGGTGGAAAACCATCCAATTACATAACTCTGATACTTCCCCTTGAATTTATACCACTTATATTTTAATTTACTAGGAAAATCACGGTGGGATAAAAACCTCTGTAAAAATATATATAATGATCCTTTGGATTTTGTAATGTTAGACGTTCTCAAAACTGTCTTATCAAAAACCTTGTCAGAAAAACTCAGTGGGACAAAACCTGATCGAATGGAAAAAAAGTATAATGCATATATGTACTGGATTAATGATTTCTTCAAAACTTTGTTCACATTTATACATTGCTAGGAAAAAACCCAATGGGATAAAAACCTTAACAAAGATATCCACTAATATGTTGGATCAAAGTAATATACTAATATTTATGATGATCTTCTGGATCAAGGTAACATATATACGATGATTAGCAATATCATTGTAAATATAAAGTAATATTTACAATGATCTTATTGATCAAGACAACATATATACGATGATCTACTGGATCAATATAATATTTATAATGATCTTTATGGATCAAATGACTTTTAGGTGTGCTTTAGGGAATTGTCTCATTAAAAGCCTTATCAGGAAAACCTAATGGGACAAAAACCTGATCAAAAGAAAAAAAGAGTACAATGCACATATGCCCCAATATAATTAAATTAATATACTTCATTTAATATGCTCCCCCTGATGGGACTCTTCTCTTGATAAAATTTCTTTTGAAGAAATTGATCGGAGCGATTTATATACCTTTTGAGGTCCCCATTTTCTAGTTTTTGTTCTTTTTTCGAGTATATTTTGGTATTTGATGTGTTTGTGAGCCTTGTGTCAGTACATATTCCCTACTTAAGGTATTTGAGCTTAATTGAAGAGTTTTTGAGGTTAAAGAGCAGAATTTGGAATAGCTTGTGCATAAAGCCTAACTTCGAAAGATCATATCTCTCTCCTTCGATAGAACAACATTTCTCATAATCACTTTTCGGAAAGCCACAGAAGTATTCTTTCCAACGCACTTTTTGGATCACAATTCCAAGATTTCTCGAGAAAGTTATGACCATTTTCGTAATGGTACGTAGAAAAGTGCGGTATGCAACAGCGCGAGACCAAGTTTTGTACCACATTTTTGGGCAGAAAGCTCCAAAAAGTGATGTGCGGTACGCTGTGTTGATGCGTACAGCACATCAAACCACACTTCTGGGAATAAATATATTTTTCAGACATATTCGGAGGGGTATTCTTGTCTTTTCACCCAAAAGTCTTGCCCTAACCTCCCACACTATAAATACCCCTTTTCTTCTTATTCTTGAGACATCTCTTCCCCTCTTTTCCCCTCTCACGCCTCTTATCTTCTCTCTTCCATTTTCTTCCATTTTCTTCCATTTTCTTTCATCTCTTGCTCCTATGAAGGTTTTTCCTCCATGGGAGCTCACCATACACCTCCATCTCACCACTATACACTTCCTCCATCCATCTTAGAGTATATTACAAAGGAAATTGGAGTCAAAACTGAGCTAGGAAGGATTTGAGCATCTTTTGAGGGTTTGTCTTCAAGGGTTTGTTTCTTTTTACTCATTTATTTGTATTTCTTGTTTTCTTTGATATATTCCACCAATTTGGGGATATTGTAAACCTACACTTGTGTAATAAATGTATTGATTGTTCTTAAATTCATTTGGGTTTTGTTTTGCTCTTTGATATATGTGTTTTTATGCTCTTAATATGATTTGTATGTGTATGAATTGTTAGAAATCAATGTGTCCATGATTGGGTTTAGGAGAAGTTATAATTTAGAGTAGAAATTAGATACCAATGATTGTTGATTGATGGATGGATGACTTGAAATTTCATGTATTGAGTAATTTGAGTAATAGAGATTTTAGCCCCAAATAGTAGAAAAGGTTTCAGTTCAAGCTTTTAGTTGCTAAATCGACATTGGTTCATATCATTGTTCTTAATGGGTCTTTATATTAAGATACGATTATCCATCCACGTGACAAGATTGGGTGATGAATTGATTGTGAAAAAATTCCATAATCAAGAGGATGAACCTTTAACCTAAATTGAATGCTCTTAATGATATAACAATCACTTTGTTGCATGTAGTTGTTAGGTAAACTTGTTTCCCATGTTTAGTCATCCTAGGGAGTTAACTAAACTGGATCTTTGACCTAGAAGTAAAGACCACCGACATTTCTTTTGTACTTGAGTAGTTATATTGATGTTTTGAATGCTTAAAGCTTTTGCTTAATTGATCACTTTGGAATTGATCCATGGTTAGATGCTATGTACCGAGAGGAGACGTGTTTGACAATGCTTAGATAAACATTCACTATGCTTGACTAGAAAGTGCTAGAACCACTAGGCTAGCGTATAGGGTTTGATTTGTATTCCACGTACTTAATGGGTTTATATATATTGTCTGGATTGCTCGAGAGAGATTTTGGGTATATATGGATACTATCTCTAAGGTATCGAGAGAGATTAGAGATTAATTAAGGGGATACGAGCCTATGATATACTTGCACATTTTAGGATTATGTGAGTCTAGAACGTAATTAGGAGGATTGTCACGGTTAAGTCGTTTCCCTAGTGTAACCACATTTTATAAATATCTCCATTCCATCTATCATTGTATATATTATTTATATAAGTATTTAGTTATATTATTATTCACTTTTCCGCACACGCAACACACGAGTTCGCTCGGAGTGTTGTAATAATAGCTAGAACAAGAGACGATCGGTGAATCCCACCTTCCTGTGGATCGATCCCTTGCTTGCCGCTGTGCTAGTCTCTGTGACTTGCGCCCTTGCAAGGTCGAACTTAAATGTTCATAATTGACGACAGTACAACAACATGTTCAGATCAAATTGGAGCCGCTGCCAGGGAGGTAGCGCATTCATTGATTGTTGATAGTTTTAACTTCCATTTTACTGATTTTTATTGCTCTGCGGAGTAGATTGTTATGTTAAAAATAAGCAACTCTTTTACTTATGTCTTTCATTGTGTGCACGACAATGTTTAGGCTATGTTATGGAGTTGTTAGTCGTGTTTTGTTATTTTATTTATAGCATATGCATTTGATTGCTTTTTTGAGTTGTGCTTATGCAAGGAATAGAAACTATCAGGTTGGAAAGACCACATGACTCTTGAGAGCTAGGTGTGCGTCTATCGCACCGCAACAGCTCTTCAAGTGAAACGACAACGCCACAAAGGCCATGTGGTTGCAGCCACAAGAGGTTTCCTCTAAATTTTGAGCTTTAATTTTAGTACTTGTAGAGTAATTGTCGACTTGGGTGGGAATCGCCCATGCGCTTAAAGTTATGAATGCTTTGCTTATTTTCTTTTATTTTCATTTATGTTTAGATCTAAGAGTGGATTTGTGTTGTGCTTAGATCTTAAGGTGTTTGTTGTAGACAATTTTCAAATCTCTGAAAAAAAATGCCCTATTTTGAATATTTTTGAGGCAAATGTTTCTTTAAAACTGTACTAATTGGTGAAGAAATAAATTTTTCTGCCCACGAGGTGTTCTTCAATTTTTTGTTACGATTCTGAATATATAAAAAAACGTAAAATTCTAGGTAACGATTCAAAAGTTATGATCATTTCTTCGACCATAGGTCAAGGACGATGCCCTGTTTTTCAAAACTGTATGTACATTGTTTTTACCGTCCATTTTCACACTTTTCCAATTCGAATTTTGAAATATTTTCTAAATGAAAAGTGTGTATCTATGTGTCTACTTGATGGTGTGAAAATTTTGTTAAATTATTTTGAGTTTTTTTAAAGATATGTACCAAAGAGTAGACATTATATGAACTTGAATTTCGACAATTTTTGAAATGTTTGGCCTCCATGTTGAGTTGCTTTCTTTTGTGTGCCGGTAGAGATATGCATAGTATGCTTTTAGCTCCACACATCACTTAAATTTGCTTGTATATTACCAATCTTTTGATGTTGATGTAGATAGAACTCTTTGCTTGTTTAGCTTAGGAAAATAATGGAGACTACCAGTGAGCTACACTTAAGCCTAAAAAGCGAAATTTGTGGGTTTTGTTTCTATTCTTTAAACACTTTTCAATTTTGTTCTTAACTGTGATCTCATTGTACTTCAAATTTGCATTGATTGCCATAGAAATTTATCATGTGGACTGCTTGTTGCGATTTATATTCCCTTGTTAGATGGACTTTTAGAAATGATTTTGGATTTGAGTGTGTTCTTAAACTCCATAAATAGCCCATACACCCCCACGTCCCTATGTGTGCTTACATTGTAAAAATTTGAGGCCAAACACTAAACCTACATACACCTTCCAACCGAAACACAAGTCATACCCTTGTTATTGATCATGTTAAGATGTATAGCTTTAGAGAAGTTATATTTTGCTCTAAATTTTATAAATGTGTACTTAGGCAATTATGTGTAAATGTGCAAAGGCAAGGGCTAAAAAAAAAAAGTAAAGAAAGTAAGTGTGAATTATAAACACTTAAGCCTTAAAGTTCTTCAAATGTAAAGTTACTCACCAATGAGTACAAGTGTAGCACAAATGTGCAATGTAAAGTTTAGTGCCTAGTCACTTGTGATGTAATGTGTTTTAGAGCTAACCAAAGTATTGTAATGTGTATAAACACCTTGGCATGATTAGTAACTTTATCCTTCTCACTCTTACCACATCTTCCATCCCATGCACCACCACAAAAAACATTGGCCCCAATACAAGTGAGGGAAAGTCCATTTTATCTATTAGAAAGTCTATATTTTGAATATGACTCAATGTATGCTCTTTCCATGTTCATGACATTTCAATTCTGTCCATGAGATCTATCACTATAAAATGTGCTTCATTGAATAAACTCATATGCGATATATTAGATTCTATGAACTTAACTTCCAAATCGCATGTGTTTGCTAGAGAGTGATCGCCCAGGTTCTGAGTGAAAAAATTAGACTGAAATTCGGTGAAGATTAGAGTCGATACGACTTTTATCTTAAGCATTTGAGCATATTTGTTTTGTAAACCGAAAGCATCCTACAAAAGTGGACTAGACTAGCTTAGTTTTTAATTACGTTTATTTTGTTTGACTGTTTTTTGTCCTAGTTTTGCTCGAGGACGAGTAAAAGATTGGTTTTGGGGTATTGATCAGAGCAATTTATATACCTTTTGAGGACCCCATTTTCTAGCTTTTATTCTTGTTTTCAAATTTATTTTGGTATTTGATGTGTTTGTGAGCCTTGTGTAGGTACATATTCCCTAAGGAAAGTATTTGAACTTAATTGAAGAGTTTTGGAGGTTAAAAGGCAAAATTTGGAATAGCTTATGCAGACACCCCAACTTTGGAAGATCATATCTCTCTCCTCCATTCGAACTACATTTTCCATAACCACTTTTCGGAAAGCCCCAAAAGTATTCTTTCCAACGCACTTTACGGATCACAATTCCAATGTTTCTCGAGAAAATAATGACCATTTTTGTAATGGTACGCAGAAAAGTGTGGTATGCAACCGCGTGAGACCAAGTTTTGTACTGCATTTTTGGGCAGAAAGCTCCAAAAAGTGATGTGCGGTATGCTGTGTTGATGTGTACAGCACATCGAATCGTACTTCTGGGCAGAAATGCATTTTTCAGCCATTTTTGGAGGGGTATTCCTATCTTTTCACCTTAAAGTCTTGCTCTAACCTCCCACATTATAAATACCTCATTTTCTCCTCATTCTTGAGACATCTCTTCCCCTCTTTTCCCCTCTCACGCCTCTTATCTTCTCTCTTCCATTTTCTTTCATCTCTTGCTCCCATGGAGGTTTTTCCTCCATGGGAGCTCACCGTACACATCCATCTCACCACTATAAACTTCCTCCATCCATCTTAGAGTATATTACAAAGGAAATTGGGGTCAAAACCGAGCTAGGAAGGATTTGAGGTCTTTTGAGGGTTTTTCTTTAAGGTTTTGTTTCTTTTTACTTATTTCTTTTTATTTCTTGTTTTCTTTGATGTATTCCACCAATTTGGGGATATTGTAAACCTACACTTGTGTAATAAATGTATTGATTGTTCTTAAATTCATTTGGGTTTTGTTTTGCTCTTTGATATATGTGTTTTTATGCTTTTAATATGATATGTATGTGTATGAATTGTTAGAAATCAATATGTGTCCATGATTGGGTTTAGGAGTAGTTGTAATTTAGAGTATAAATTAGATACACATGATTGTTGATTTATTGATGAATGACTTGAAAATCCGTGTATTGAGTAATTTGAGTAATAGGGATTTTAGCCCCAAATAGTAGAAAAGGTTTCAGTTCAGGCTTTTAGTTGCTAAATCGACATTGGTTCATATCCTTGTTCTTAATTAGTCTTTGTATTAAGACACGATTATCCACCCACGTGACAAGATTGGGTGATGAATTGATTATGGAAAAATTTCCTAATCAAAAGGATGAACTTTTAACCTAAATTGAATGTTCTTAATGATATAACAATCACTTTGTTGCATGTGTTATTAGGTAAACTTGTTTCCCATGTTTAGCCATCCTATGGGGTTAACTAAACCAAGTCTTTTACCTAGAAGTAAAGACCGCCGATATTTCTTTTGTACTTGAGTAGTTATATGGATGTTTTGAATGCTTAAAGCTTTTGCTTAATTGATCACTTTGTAATTGATCCATAGATAGATGCTATGTACCGAGAGGAGACGTGTTTGATAATGCTTAGATAAACATTCACTATGCTTGACTAAAAAGTGCTAGAACCACTAGGCTATCGTATATGGTTCGATTTGTATTCCACGTGCTTAATGGGTTCATATATATATTGTCTGGATTGCTCGAGAGATATTTCGGATATATATGGATACTATCTCTAAAACATCGAGAGAGATTAGAGATTAATTAAGGGGATACGAGCCTATGATATACTTGTACATTTTAGGATTAGGTAAGTCTAGAACGTAATTAGGAGGATTGTCACGATTAAGTCATTTCCCTAGTGTAACAACATTTCATGCATATCTCCATTCCATCTATCATTGTATATATTATTTATATAAGTATTTAGTTATATTATTATTCACTTTTCCGTACACGTAACACACAAATTCGCTCGGAGTGTTGTAATAATAGCTAGAACTAGAGACGATCGGTGAATCTCACCTCCCTGTGGATCGATCCCTTGCTTGCTGCTGTACTAGTCTCTGTGACTTGCGCCCTTGCGAGACCGAACTTAAATGTTCATATTTGACGACACTACAACGACGTGTCCCTATCAAAAATCTCCTGGATTTTTAAAATTGATGCATGCAGATGTTTATTTGTAAGTGTCTCATTTTATGATTGGCTTATTTCGTTGACAAAATCACAATTGGGTTCCAATATTGTAAAGGGTAGATTAGGTCGTCAATGTTATTGGACTCAAAGTGCTTCAAGGAAGATAGATTACTTGAATCTACTCATAATTAAAGAGAATTAGTAGCACACACTCACTTGCGTGCATTTCTATTGATTGCATACTTTTGAATGACTTTGTCTTGATACATTTTATTTCATTCATCACCCTCGACACTTGCACACCATGCATTTAGGTTGTGTGTTTTATTTGCCTTGGAAAACAGAATTTTTCTTTTAACGCTGTGCAGGTCCCTGGCTATGCACATACCTAAACCGCGTGTCCAACATTGGTTTGTTTTAGAGGTTGCATGCTTAGAGAACCACGGCATGTGCACATGCCTGCATAGTGGTCCCTACCGCGTTATTCACCAGAAGGAACCTGTTGCATGTACTGCGGTCTGTGCACTTGCATGCAGGATGGTGCCAACGGCGGTGTTGTCCAGACGGTGCACTATTGTATATATCACGATCTAGACAACATGGTCGCGCCGCGGTCTAGCCAGTGGTAATGATGGGATTTTGTTACATGTTTTCAAAACTGTGTCATTTCATCTAGGGCTTCATATGTATATATATCATTTTCCATTCTTTACCTCTTTAGAACTTCAAAGTTCAATATTACTCCATCTTTAAATAGCTCAATAGTGACTTGTAAGGAAAGGTAGCAAGATACAATTTTTATTGACCAAAACCCAAACACCCTTCTGTCATTCGTGAATCAAGCATTATCTAGGATGTGTTTAAGCATGGCTCTTTGACCGAGCCATGAAAACACTAGATTCCGAGTCTCCCTTCATATGCTTATTGCTTAATTCTCGGGTAAAACCAAGTTTTAATGGCTCGATTGAGTGTTTTTACAGGATTTTGTATAAAGAGTATCATATAGGTGATTTGAGTGAAGTTGGGGACCCAAAAGTGCTGAAAATTGGAAACTTGGGAAAAAGAGGCGAGTTGTCGCGGTCATGGAGAGTCGTCATGGGTGACCGCGACAACTTGAGGGGCAGCAACTTGTTTTAATTGTTGCCCAAATGTTGCCTGGAGAACATACGCAAACAGATAAGGAAGTGACATGTCACGGTCACAGATTTCGACATGGAAGACCGCGATATACTGGGCGACAACAACTTCCTTAGCCATTGTCGCTCAAGGTGTCGCCTGAAGAAAAGACACGGAGCGAAGAAGCCAGGTGTCACGGTTGGGTTTCCTTCATGAACAACCGCAACAATCAACAACGCGACATTACGATGGCACACGTCTCTAGATTGATTCCTGACCTATTTTTGGACCCATATAAGTTTTTAGGAATGGAACATCAGCCACATGAACATTTTGACAGTTCCAACCCTCTATCACTATCATTGGACAATTTTTTCCCATCCATCCATCTTGGAATCTTGGATAGCAAGAAGAGGAAGCTTACAAGTCAAGGAACCTCAATGAACAACTTTGGTTTCTTCTTAAACTCTTATTTGTTTGATTTTTGTTCCTTGATGTGTACCAACTTCTATGTTAGAGGATTAATGTAAACCTATTGAGCAACTCTTGTAATCTTTGTCTAATGGTTTTTAATTAAATACTTTGATAGTCTCTTTTATTGAAATACTTGCTCTAGTTCTTTCACTTAGATTCAAATGAGACCTAAATGTATGTTTGTGGTAGGATTAATTTATCTATGATGTTGAGGGTTAGATGTGGGTGACCATCTCATTTAGTCCTTAACTACAAGATTAATAATTGAGAAGATTTCCATATGCATGACCATGCTATGTGTGATTTGGTTTAGAGTCTTTAATTAAAAACTAATTCTAACCATTGCTCATTACATGACCTTGTGTGAGTAATAGGAAAGATTAGGTGCTTCATGAAACAAACCCTATCAATTAGATTTAAATGCTTAAATGAGACTTAGGGATTACATTGAGGAGTTTAATTAGGTTGCATTAATTCCCTAGCATTCCTTCATCTTCGTATTTTCATGTGAGCTTTTGTGTTACTTAGTTTATTTTTACATATTAGTGAGTTAAATTACCAACCAAAGACAAGCATTATGCCATTTAGTTTTCATGCACTTAGATTAGGATTAAATTAGACTAATTAGTGTTCAACTAGTAGAATCATCTATCCCAGTGAACAAACTTTTCTTTTAAATTGATTAAGATCAAAAATACTGCAATCAATGTTGGCACCACTGCCGGGGATCGGCGTAGATTTATTAGTTGAATCTAGGTAGCCGAATTAGGTTGTGTGTGTATCATTTGTTTTATTAGGATAGTTTTATTTCTTTTAGTTTCTTTTTACTTCGTTGGTATTTTTTTTTTTGTGTTTCAGGACCACAGGTGTATGCACGGTCGTCGTTCTCTTGGAAGGAATTTATTTCCAGTCATCGACAACATAAACCGAGTAGGTTGGCTTGCAAGGCAGTTTGAGGGTATAGATATTTTTGTTGAACTAGAGGGTGCATCTATTCCGGAAATGGGAGATCACGAGGAGAATGTGAATGTAAACCGACCATGGACACCTACACATGAGGAAAACCAAGGTTTCATAGCTATGATGGAATTCGGTCAACCTATGATGGAGCATCATTCGTCTCCTATAGTGTTGAGTGCAGCAGCTAGAAGTTATGAGCTAAAGGGACTTCACATTGCCCATGCTTCCTTCTTTCAATGGTCATCTGACCGAAGACTGTTTGCAATTCATGAAGGACTATCATTCTATACTGAAGACCTTCCTAATAGGCCGGCTCACTGAAGAACAGTTGAAGATAAGATGCATTAGGTATTGCCTAAAGGATAGAGCCAATGTGTGGTTTGGTTCCTTGAGGGCGGGATCTTTAACTACATGGGATGAAGTGTGTCAAGTTTTCTTTAATAGGTTTTTATCCGGCCGTGAAGATTAAGGAGATTCAGATCCAAATTGCAAGCTTCACCGAGAAAGATGATGAGCTTTTTTCATGAGGCATGGGGAAGATATAGGCAACTTTTGGAACATATCCCTCCGCACATGGTGATCGAGGAGTTTAAGGTCCATACTTTCTATGATGGATTGACAACCTTCACATAAGCTTCAATGGACAATGTGTGTGGGGGTTTGATCACAAACATGTTAGCTGTTAAAATATTTGAGATATATGAGCCATTGGCTCTCAACTCCCAACATAGAAGTTCAACTTCAAGAAAGGGAGGAAAGCATGGGGTATGAAGAAGACCATCAAGGTAGAGAGATGGTGTTATATAAGATGCAGGATGTCCAAGCCTTGAATTATCAAAGAAGAAGAAACGACCCATATTCGAACTCTTACAATCCGGGGTGGCGTAATCAACCCAACTTCTCATGGTCCAATCCTAACAATGCTTTGAACAATCAATCGAATGCTCAAGGACATCATCAAGGCGATTGCAGTCGGGGAAGTTATCAAGGTCAAGAGTCAAATGGGCAGCAGTGGAACAATACCGAAAACAGGGAAATGACTTCTTATCAACCAAAAAAGCCTTATTTGAAAGATCTAGTTACCAGTCTTGCTTAGAGTTCACAGCAGACATATCAAAATCTGAAAAATTTCATCCACGCAACCGGGCAAAGGTTTACCAACTTGGAGGCATCAATGAAGAATTTAGAGACACAACTGGGGCAAGTAGCTGACACAGTTCATAAGAGTGAGCCGGGTAGACTTCCTAGCTAGTCAGAGTAGGCTAAGGCCATGATCGTTTTGAGGAGTGGTAGAGTTTTAGACACCGAAGATGCAGGAGAACCAAAGAGGAAGAAGGTCAAAGAGTTGGAAGAAGATAGTGGGGGGAGACTTTAGAAGATGAGGAAGAAGTAGTAGTGGAAAATGTACCCGAGAAGACATCACTCCTACATAAGTCGCCCAACCCGTACGTTCCCCCAGTTCCATTCCCGGGAAGGTTAAAAAAGGATAAGATGGACAAGGCATATAAGGAGATTTTTTATGTCCTCTCCAAGGTACAAGTCAACCTACCCTTGCTTGACATGATAGAGAGAATGTCTGCCTATGCCAAGTTTTTCAAGAGTCTTCACACCAACCAGCAAAAGTTTGGCCAAACCACCAAGAATACATAGCAAGTGGTGCTAGTGCAGTTTTTCAGAAGACTCTTCCACCCAAACTCAAGGATCCGGGCAATTTTTGTATCAATATTATAGTTGGGGACTCTAGATTGGAATGAGTAATGTTGGATTTAGGTGCTAGTATCAACTTGATGTTGTTTTCTATTTACAAGCAATTGGGGTTAAATGAGATCAAGCCAACAACTGTGTCATTACTTCTAGCGGATTGTTCGGCTAGATATCTGAGGGGGATTGTGAAAAATGTGTTGGTACAAGTTGATAAGTTGATCATTCCGGTGGACTTTGTAGTGTTAGACATAAATGATGTTAGTGGAGAGACTAACATGAGACCAATTCTATTAGAAAGACCGTTTATAACTACAGCCAAGCCTATCATTGATGTGCAGAACGGGAAGCTTACCATGACAGTTCTAGATGAAACGGTGAAGTTCAAGCTATTTGATGCACTATCTTACCCATCTGGGTCGATGATTGTTCATTTATTGATGTTTTAGATCCGGGGATAGATGGTGTGTTCAGAGATGAAGACTAAGAAGAATTATCAGAATGGGATTGGAAAGATCAAGAGAAGCCAAAAGACATTTCTGAACCAGTAGAAGAGGTTGATAGTGAGGAAGAGTTTGAAGAACTGGTGGTATCAGATATGAGTATTGCACAAAATCCCCATCCCAAGTTAGAACTCAAGGAATTGCCAACCACGTTGAAGTATGCTTATCTAGGTGAAGATAAGACATCCGATAATAGTTGCTTCTGACTTGAAGGATAGTGATGAGGAGAGGCTCCTTGAGGTATTACATAGGTACAAGTCAGCCATAAGATGGTCTTTTAAAGATATTTGAGGGATTAGTCCTACTATTTTCATGCATAAGATTTTTCTGGAAGATGATGCCAAGCCTACAAGGGAAGCTCAGAGGCGGTTGAACCCAATCATTAAGGAAGTAGTGAAGAAGGAGGTTCTAAAGCTTCTAGATGTGGGAATCATATATCCGATATCAAACAGTAAATGGGTCAGCCCTATCCATGTAGTTCCTAAGAAATCAGGTATAACAGTGGCTACAAATGAGCAAGATGAGTTGATTCCTCAAAGACTTCAGACAGGCTGGATGGTGTGTATTGATTATAGGAAGTTGAACTCAGTCACCAGGAATGACCATTTCCCTTTTCCATTCATTGATCAAATGTTAGAGAGATTAGCAAGGTATAGTCATTATTGTTTCCTTGATGGCTACTCGGGATACAATCAGATAGCCATATCACCAGAAGATCAGGAGAATACCACTTTTACATGTCCATTTGGGACATTTGCTTACAGACGGATGCCTTTCGGTCTTTTCAGAGATGCATGATGTCTATATTTTCAGATATGGTGGAGGAGATCATTGAGGTGTTTATGGATAATTTCTCCGTGTTTGAAAATTCCTTTGAGATATGTTTGAAGAACTTAGCCCTGGTCCTGTAGAGGTGTGAGGAAAACAACTTGGTCTTAAACTAAGAGAAGTGCCATTTTATGGTACAACAAGGGATAGTTCTTGGGCATGTGATAAGAAAGAGAGGAATTGAGGTTGATAAGGTGAAGGTGGAAGTGATCTGAAGTTTACAACCTCCAAAATTGGTGAAGGAAGTGAGGTCTTTCCTTGGGCATGCAGGGTTCTACCAGAGGTCCATTCAAGACTTTTCTAAGATAACAAGACCTTTGTGTGCACTCCTTAGAAAAGTGACAGAATTCGAGATGAGCAAGGAATGTTTGCATGCTTTTGATACCTTGAAGGATCCCTTAACAAATACACCTATTATGATGCCTCCAAAATGGGAGTTGCCTTTTGAGCTGATGTGTGATGTTTCAAATTATGCTATCGGGACAGTTTTGGGGCAGCGGGTGGATAAGGTCTCACATGTTAGTTATTATGCTTCTAGAACCCTAAATGATGCCCAGCTTAACTACTCAACAACTTAGAACGAACTACTAGCAGTGGGTTTTGCCTTAGAAAAGTTCAGAGCATATTTGGTGGGAGCCAAGGTAGTGGTATTCTCAGATCATGCAGCCCTTAGGTATCTTCTTCGGAAAAAAAAATGCCAAGCCAAGGTTGATTCGGTGGATCCTACTATTACAAGAGTTTGATTTGGAGATACAAGACAAGAAGGGTGTAGAGAATATGGTAGCTAACATTTGAACCGCTTATTGTAGGAAAAACCGGAGGAAGGGGATGAATTAAGATTAAGAGAGAACTTTCCAGATGAGCAGTTATGGAGTGTGTCGGGTATGGAGCCTTGGTTTGCCGATATAGTGAATTATTTGGTTAGTGGAGTCATTCCTACAGAGTTGAATCCCCAATGACGGAAGAGGTTCATATTTAGGGCTATAAGGTTCTTTTGGGATGACCCGTTCTTATACATACACGGGGCCCGATGCAGTTATTAAGAGATATGTACCTGAAGCCGAACAAGAGGACATACTTAGGTTTTGTCATGAGCTACATTGTGGGGACATTTTGGAGCCCAGAAGACAGCTTTAAAGGTGTTGCAATCTGGTTTCTATTGGGAGTCGTTGATGAAGGATGCCGTCCGATTTTGCTCTAAATGTGACAGATGTCAACTGACTGGGAACATTGGAAAGAGGAATAAGAAGCCCCTAACTAGTGCCACGGTGGTCGAGTTATTTGATGTATGGGGCATCAATTTCATGGGACCATTCCCATCCTCTTATGGATTTAGCTACATCCTTGTTGCGGTTGATTATGTGTCAAAATGGGTAGAAGCACGGGCTACAAGAACTAACGATGGAAAAACAGTGGTAAAAATTGTGAAGGAGACCATATTTGCCATATTTGCTAGATTTGGGACTCCTAATGCTATAATTAGTGATGGGGGAGCGCACTTCTGCAACAAGTCATTTGTTACCCTCATGAAGAAATACAGTGTGAGGCATAAGATAACCACCCATTACCACCCACAAACATCGGGCAAAGTCGAGGTTAGCAACAGGCAAATCAAGAATCTTGAAGTGCCAAACACTCTAGGTCCATGCATGCTAGCCCTCTTTTCAACCATTTTTCTATCATGCTCTCTAACATACACCTCTTAATGTATTTAAAGTAATTTGGTCTTAAGTGACCAATCATACCACAAAAAAGATAAGTAGGGACAAAGGAAGAATTTATACCATTACATTGAGATCTTATCAAGGCATTGCCTTGTTGATGAGGTTGTCTTTGATGTACTAGTTGACTTGTCCTTGGAACTTGAGCCAATTGGTGGTGCTTTTGTAGTTGAGCTGGTTGAAATTGCCTCCTTAGTTGAGGTTGTTTCTTATGATCATATCCTTTCTTCAAAGTTGGCTTGTTAGAGTAGGTGATTGACTTCTCAAGGACTTGTCTTTTCTTTTTAGATTGCCTAGGCTTTGGTTGTGTTGTCAAAGCTTGTGTGAACTATCTCTCGAGTGAAAGGTTGCATGGATGAAGCTTTTCCCTTGCCTTGAGCTTGAGGATACATGACCTTGGCCTTCTTCAATTCTTCAAGGCACCCCATCTCTTTATCCTTGACAATCTTTAAGGAACTGTTTTTGTTGGCAAGTTCATCTTTCATTGTCTTCATCCTTTGGTGTCAATCTTCAATCTCCTTCTTATATTTAGACATATCTATCATGTTCGACTTCAAAGAGTCATCAATAGAAGTCTCCTTCTCTATTATCTTTACTTTAGAGGTAAGCAATACGATTTCTTCCATTTGCTCATACATGATCTCCCTATACTCAAGAAGTTGGTCTTGACAATTTTGCTTGCTATCTTAAAGAGGACGGATCTTTTCTTCTAAGGAAATCATCTACTTTCTCAAAATCTCATTCTCCTTGGAGAGCTCTTCATTTTTCTTTAAGACCTTGAGAAAGATCACATCACTTTGCTTCTCATTAATTGAGACAACATCCTCGTCAAGGCCTTTTCATTGGTCATTTATTGCCACACCAATATCTTCCTCATCTTTAGGGTCAATATTCACGGCCTTATTGCCTTCTTCACCTTCCATATAAGAAACCCCAAAAGATATGAAGTTAGGCACATGCTCTTCACTTTTCTTAAACAAGATCTTCTTGTTTACTTTCTTCACTTTGGAGTTCATTCTCTTCTTGAGAGATTTCATAAATCTCCTAAATCTCTCTACCATGAGAGTAGAGAGAATAAAGGAACGAAATTAGAATTCTTCATGTAGTACACTCAACTTTGGGGGTCATCAAAGCAATACCATCAGACCGTATTTATATATATTTAAAGTCCCCATTTCCTATCATTTGTTCTCGTTTCCGAGTATAATTTTGTTGATAATGTGTTTTGTGAGCTAGGTGTAAGCTATATGCCCTAAAATAAGATGTTGAACTTAATTGAAGAGTTTTGGAGAATAAAGGGCCGAAATTGGAATTCTTCATGCAGTACACTCAACTTTCGGGGGCCATATCTCTCTCCATAGATCGAACTGGGTTTTGTCCTACCACTTTTCAGAAATCGATGGATGTCTAGTTTCCAATGCTTTTCATAGATCTCAATTTTGGGTATTTTAGAAGAAGTTTATGGCTAGTTTTGTGATGATGCGCAATGTTGAATTCTTCTCCCCGTGGGCAATGCGACCTGAAAATGACCTGCCACCAAGTCACCTCCCAAGTCCCTTTGTCCTTTGCAAAATGACAGGTTTTTTTCCCCAAAGTCATCCCGTCTATAAATACCGTCAATTTTTACACCAAAAAAAAAAAGGAAGCCCCATCCAATTACACTAAAAACATTACCACACACTACACCTTAAACCCTTCTTCATCTTTTACATCTTCTTCCGTAAAATAAGAAAAGAATCAAGCTCCCACGGAGGTTTATTCCTCCATGGAAGTCTACTAAACATCTCAACCACCCTTTTTACACTACATCTATCCATCATAGAGTAGATTACAAGAAGAAAGGAGTGGTTTTTGGACCAAAAACTATTGGAACCCAGTTCACTAGTCATGCAGCGGAAATGGGTTTTAAAATTTTTTATACATATCATAATATGTATCTAGGACCAGTGAATTTGGGATCGTAATATTTTTCGGAACAAATACATATAAAAATTATTACACTAATAAGATATATATATATATATATATATATATATATATATATATATATATATATATATAAATGTAAATACAGGAAATTGTAATCAATAATAAGAAGAAGATTAAAATATAACCATATCAACGTTTAGAGGCTCCTTCACTTTTCGATATACTCCTGGTCTGTACTAAAGATCTTCCTCACTATATCCCGGGATTGGTAACTGTGTGTGGGCGCGTCATGGACTCAGGATCTTAGAATGGGGGATGAAGTAAGAACAAGAAACTATTTCTTTATTTTCACTATGCAACACTTGCACTGTTTTTTCTTTTAAAAAATCAAGCAACACTTGCATTGATACACCATTTATAAAAAAAACTCTCTTTTTGTCTTTTGTCAAATATATATATATATATATATGTGTGTGTGTGTGTGTGTGTGTGTGTGTGTGTTGTGCGTGAACACGCAGCTTTTTCTTCTTTTTCTAAATAATATATATCATATATATATATATATATATATATATATATAACATTTAAATTTAAAAAAAACTGCTCATATCTTTATTTAAAAAATAAAATATATATTTTATTTATCAAATAAGATATCATATATATATATATATATATAAAAATTTAAACAATTCAAATTCAAATATATATAATTTATTTTATTTAATAAATGAGATAATCAAAATATCTTATCTTTCAAAAATAAATAACAATTGAAACCCTCCATTTATGACTAATTACACTATTAAATAATCTTATTATTTAATTATCATAATTGTCATTTTAATCAATTAAATAATCTAATTACTCAATCAACTCCTAACACGAGTCACTTTCGTAATACAATTAATTGGACAATCTAATTAATTAACCGTGACCCTTATTACCTAAATCGATCGAGCTAGCAAGGGGACCTAATGGACCCACAGTATTTTGAGCTTCAATAATCCTAAGAATCATTAATTAAACTCTTTAATTAATATTCTTTGATTATTAACTCCGGTGTTATTCCACTAAAAACCCGAAGCTGTACTCTCTCAACTGCAGACACTTTTACACAGACCGATACAACTCGGTGTCCAACGATATAGCTATTACATACGGTGTGATCCTCTACAGTAGCTCATAATTAGAGCTGGGTCATAATATCCGTTATACCCCTCTAATTACATATATCCTTTTTGTACCATTGATTGTTAATAGACAATAAATTCTATTTCCTCACAGAATTAGGAGAGCGCTCATATTGTCCAAGCCCCGAATCAACCCTTAAGAGAACTACCATCTACTTCTCACAAGAAGGAGTGGATTCCACTATTGAGTACAAACCTTCCCAGCCACAAGCCAAATCGCAATCCCAACATATGAAGTATATTAATCAAGAAATGCATCTGACCTCACCCATGATATATCAAAGACCACGATCTAATCTGAAGGAGTCGATAAGACACTCAGGATTAAGATCACCCACATATAGCCATCATTAGTTGATATATATGAATCTTATCGGTAAACGGATCTTGGTGTGAGATTCATATAGATCATGGCCCAGTCCTATTTGATCACATCATACAAGGTGCCTCCATTCCCATATCTCATATGAATGATTCATGATAGAATCACTGTACATTATGGAATGGACCGCAGCTATAGATTAACCGCAGCTATAGATTAACCACAAATAAAGTACCCAACTTTATGTGCTATCTATGGACTCTTTAGATTACACGTCTCTTACTGATCGAACCATGATAACACTAGATTTCGAATCCCCCTTCCTATGCTTATTGCTCAATTCTTGAGTAAAATCAAGTGTTTAATGGCTCGATTAAGTGTATTTACAGGATTATGTGTTAGGGGCATCATATGGGAGTTATGAGTTAAGATTGGGACCCAAAAGAGCTAGAAATTGGAAACTTGGATAAAATGACAAAATATGTCGCTGTTATGATTTCCGTCATAGGAGACCGCGACACATCACGCGACAGCAACTTTTCTAAAGTGTCGCTTGTGATGTCGTCATGGAAGACCGCTACATGTCGTCATGGACAACCGATACATATAGGGTAGCGACAGTCCGCCAACACGTGTTTCTAGGTTGATTTCTGACCTATTTTTTGACCCATATAAATACCCATCTTATATTTTTGTGAAGGAACATCAGCCACATGAACTTTTAGACTACTTCCACCCTTCCATCACTATCCTTAGACACTTGAATCCATCCATCCATCTTGGAACTTGGGAATCAAGAAGAGGAAGCTTACAAGTCAAGGAACCTCAATGGCCAACTTTGGTTTCTCCTTTCACTCTTCTTTGTTTAATTTCCTTTCCATGATGTGTAACTAATTTCTATGTTAGGGGATTAATGTAAACCTATTGAGCAACTATTTGTAATCCTAGTCTAATGGTTTTTAATTAAATACTTTGGTAGTCTCTTTTATTGGAATCTATGCTCTAACTCTTTCACTTCTATTCAAATGAGACCTCAATGAATGTTTGTGTTAGGATTAGTTTATCTATGATGTTGAGGGTTAGATGTGGGTGACCATCCCATTTAGTTTTTAACTACAAGCTTAATAATTGAGAAAATGTCCATATGCATGACCATGCTATGTGTTATTTGGTTTAGAGTTTTTAATTAAAAACTAATTCTAACCATTGCTCATTACATGACCGTGTGTGAGTAATTGGGAAGATTAGGTGCTTCATGAAACAAACCCTATAAATTGGATTTAAATGCTTAATTGAGACTTGTGGATTACATTGAGAAGTTTAATTAGGTTGCATTGATTCCCTAGCATTCTTTCATATGCATATTTTAGTGTGAGCTTTTGTGTTATTTAGTTTATTGCATTTTTACAAATTAGTGAGTTAAAATACCAACTCAAGACAAGCATTATGCATTTAGTTTTCATGCACTTAGAATAGGATTAAATTAGACTAATTAGTGTTCAACTAGTAGAATCACCATCCCAGTGAACGAACTTTCTTTTAAATTGATTAAGATCAAAAATACTGCAATCACTTACTGTATCCATCCGTATATGAGACTCATATAAACGGTTCAAGATTACATCCGGCAATCCAGGATGTTAATATATACAAAAATTTATAAAATAAATAACATAACAAGTATGAATTGAACATTTCTTTTTTATTTACTTTATAAATCCATTTACAAGTTACATGTTTAGGGCATAAACCCTAACAATCTCCCACTTGCACTAAAGCATGTGAGGCATGTCTCGTAACCCTAAACCATCTAGGTGACCAGAAAACACTTTAGTCGGTAAAGTCTTCGTAAATGGATCAGCATGATTGTCTTGTGAGGCTATCTTGGTGACAATCACATCTCCTCTCTACACTATCTCTCTGATGAGATGATACTTTCTTTCTATATGCTTCCCTCTCTTATGGCTTCTTGGTTCTTTGGAATTAGCTACAGTACCACTGTTATCAAAATAAAGTGTGATGGGTTTATCCAAGTCGGGAACAACTTCTAGATCACTCAAGAACTTATGGAGCCAAACAGCCTCTTTAGCAGTTTCACAAGCGGCTATATATTCGGCTTCCATGGTGGAGTCAACAATGCATGATTGCTTGATACTTCTCCACACAATGGCTCCACCACCTAGGGTGAATACTGATCTAGACGTGGATTTTATAGATTCCATGTCTGACTGAAAATCAGAATATGTGTATCCTAACGGGATCAAATCCTGTTCGGAATACAATAGCATATAATTTCTCGTTCTCTGAAGATACTTGAGAATATTCTTGACAGCAACCCAATGATTCAATCTTGGGTTGGACTGGTATCTACTGACTACTCTCACTGCATAGTAGATGACCGGTCTCGTGCATAACATATCATACATGAGACTTCCTACTGCCGATGTATAGGGTACATGTCTCATATCCTTAACTTCTTAAGGTGTCTTAGGACACTATTGCTTAGACAAGTGAACTTCATACATGAAAGGTAAATTACCTTTCTTTGAGTTCTACATCGAAAATCGCACAAGAATCTTGTCGATATATGATGCCTAAGACAATGCTATGAGTTTGTTCTTATGATTCCTTATAAGTTGGATCCCTAGAACATAACTTGCCTATCTCATATCTTTCATTTGGAATTGGCTAGACAGCTAGCCCTCCCTTTACATCAGACAACACTCTCACATCATTCCTAATGAGTAGGATATCATCTACGTATAGGACCAAGAAAACTATTTTCTCGCTAATGATGCGCTTGTAGGCACAAGGCTCATCGACATTCTGCTAGAAGCCATAGGTTTTGATCATATCATTAAACCTAATGTTCCAAGATCTAGATGCTTGCTTAAGTTTATAGATAGACCTTTACGGCTTGTAAACCTTTTGCTCTTGAACTGAAGACACGAATCCCTCTGGTTGCATCATATAAATGCTTTCGTCAAGATTTTCATTCAAGAATACAGTCTTGAAGTCCATTTTCCAAATTTCATAATCGAAATAGGTAGCAATGGATAAGTGAATCATAATAGACTTAAACATGGCTACTGGCAAGAAGGTCTCTTCATAATTACCCCTTCTTTATGGGTATAACCTTTGGCCACTGGCATTGCCTTGGAGGTCTCCACCTTCTCGTCTACTCATTTCTTTCTCTTGTAGATCCACTTACACCCTATGGGCTTTACCTCATCCGGTAAGTCTACAGGATCCCAGACGGAGTTAGAGTACCTGGACTCCATCTCGAGATTCATGGCTTTAAGTCATTCCTCTTTATCAGGATCTTCTATTGCATTCTTAAATGTCAACGGATCATCAACACTATCAGTAGAGATAACACATTGTCCCTCACCTATACCTAAATAGTGTCCAGGTTGTTTCACAACCCTATCACTAGGTCTAGGTAGTAGTGTATCCTGATCAGGAACCATCTGACTCTCAGATGTTTGTGGATCAACAACTCTTGTTGATGAAGTACTAGTCTCACTAGGCTCCAACTCATTTAATACAATCTTGGAACGAGGTTTATGGTCACTAATGTAATTGTCCTCAAGAAACGTTACATTTGTCTATACAAATACTTTGTTGTCTTCGGAACTATAGAAGTGTCCACCTCTGGTCTTCTTGGAGTATCCTATAAACAGGTAAACAACAGACTTGGAGTCTAGCTTTCCAGTTCTGTTCTTCAGCACGTGTGCTGGACACCTTCATATACGGAAATGACGTAAACTAGCTTTACGGCTATTCCATAACTCTAGGGGAGTTTTAGGAACATATTTGGATGGCACTACATTCAAAATGTATGCTGCTGTTTGTAACGCATATCCCCAAAAGGAATTTGGTAATGATGAGAAACTAATCATAGATCTCACCATTTCCATCAGGGTTTTATTTCTCCTCTCCGCTACACCATTTTGCTAAAGTATACCGGGAGCTGTGAGTTGGGAAACTATCCCATGCTCAACCATGAAGTCTTCAAACTCTTGGTCAAGGTACTCACCTCCACAATCCAATCGTAATGACTTGATAGTCCTACCTAATTGATTCTCAACTTCAGCTTGGAATTCTTTGAACTTTTCAAATGTTTCCGACTTTCGTTGCATCAGGTAGACGTATCCGTATCTTAAGTAGTCATCTATAAAGGTGACATAATACTCATAACCACCCTTAGCTTTAACATTCATTGGTCCACAGACATCTGTATGTATAAGCTCTAGCGGTTCTTTAGCTCTAAGCCATTTTCCAATAAAAGGTCTCTTAGTCATCTTACCTTCCAGACAATATTCGTAGACATGTAAGGTGTCAACCTTAACTCACTTAAAGATCCATTTTTTACTAATCTGTCTATCCGGTCAATGTTGATATGACCAAGCCTTAGATGCCAGAGATACGTGTCATTATCTAAAGAAATCTTGTCTAGTTTTTGATTTTTCAACCTTAAACATTTCAGTGTTGAGCAGTGTAGTATGTATTAATGGTCTTAACACATACAAATTGTTTTCATTAATTCATGAACAAATATTCAGACCATTCTTTCAAATAATAACAGACTTATTATTTTAAGAAACAAAATATTTTTGTTCTAACAACTTAGAAACGGAAATCAAATTCCATGTTGAAAAGTCCTCATTTGTTGATTGGCTTATTTCGTGAACAACCACATTGATGGGGTTCATGTAAGGGTAGCTTAGGCTCTCAAGACCTCAAGAGGAGAAGCACCAAAGGTAAAATTCTTGTGCTTACTTACTTTGAAGAGATAGTTGCACACACTCACATACTCATGCATAACTCTTGATCTTATATGCTGAGTGTTTTTCTTGTGTGCATTTTAGTTTAAATGACTCTAGTTGACCTATTTGCATCTTGCTATGAAAGTTGTATGTCATGCTAGGCATTAAAATATGATGCAATTTCATCACTCTTGAACTTATTGTTTTGTGCATTTGAGTGTTGGAAAAATAAGCATTGAACTGGTGGTGCGCTACTCGACCAGCGCACCTCACCAGCGCAACTTTCACAGTGGAATGTCGCTAGTGTTGCGCCACTGAGTTGCGCTGCTGCACCAGTGCGTAGTTGAAAATTATAGGCATGCGCTGGTGGTGCGCTACTCGTCCAGCGCAAACTTCCCAGAGGATCTGCGCTTGTGTTGTGCTACTGGGATGTACCACTCGTCCAGCGCCTGTTTTAAAAATAGATTGTGCGCTGGTGGTGCGCTACTCGACTAGCGCAAGTAACCAGCGCACACAGAGGAAGCCGGGACATTTTTTCCAAAACGACCTCACTTTGATTGGATCTTATATATATATAACTCAATGCTTTAAGGTCGTGTATGAGTTCAGAATATCACATTTCTTCCTAAGAACACATTTCAAAAGAAAAACAGTTCCAATAACTCATTTTTATTCACTCAAAGCATTCCCATAAGCATTAAATCTTTATCTTGAATCATCTAAATTCATTTAGAGTGCATCAATGGATAGGGCTGCTTCATCACATCTTGTTTGGTAAGGTCATCACTATCTTCTCACAAGCCAAGTGTTTTGCATACTAAACCATCTCTTTAATTAATTGTATTCTCTTAGAATATTTCTATATACAAATTAGAGATTGTTGTGATGACATGATTGAGTGTTGTATTGTGATAGCTTCATAGGATTGATTGATCTATGTTTAGCTAAGCTATTTGAACATGTCATTTAGCACTTGATATCTATGATTGCATTAATTGTCATCTCATTATCCTAGATAAGCATATAGGGTTTTGTAGCCTTGTTTGTTCATTGAATATCATTACATATTCACTTAGGACATTTTATCTCTTCATTGAGAAGTAAGACTTGTGTGGCTTCCGGGAGTAGGTAGCTTAAAGCACAAGCATGATGAACTAGGTTCACTTATACCGAGATTAGGTAGTGATGGAGGATTAAACCGGGATTAGGTTGTAATTCTTTTATCATTAGTGGATTCAAGGTTCTAGTGTGGCGCACTCATCAGCCCGTGGTTTTTCCCATTTGGAGGCTTTCCACGTATATCTCAAGTGTTTTTATTATTTCCGCATTTATTACACTTGTGGTATCTTTGTAACTAGATAGGGGTATTTTTGTCAACTTGACTTTTAACGAAAATTGGGTAAAAGTTCATTAAAATCTATTCACCCCCCCCCCCCCCCCTCTAGATTAATATTACACACCATATTATTTGTTTCACATGTAAATCCAGGAATATAAAATATATTGTCCAACAATATATAATTATTACAAAAATGTAATCTAATTATGCTCATTGCTCGTGCCGACACGACATCCCCTAACCCCACACGCATTGAGAAGGCTTCATCCTCTAGCGGTGTCCAAGAATCAATCCACTATAAAGAAGAACAAAAATGATTAGTGGTCCCCGAATCAACTATCCAGGGTGAAGAATCATCTTCCACTAAACATGACTCAAGAACAAGTAAATCATATTTACCTTTCTTGGGCTTGTTCTTGTTTTAGGCTTTCTTGGGTTTGGGCTTACCCTTCGCCTTCCCAGCAGACCTTTTCTTTTTCTTATTATTGGAGGAAGATGGTTCGGCAAAATTTGCCTCACCAGTCTTGCCCTTGCAGTCCTTAGTCAATGACTGAAAAGTAGTAAGCTCATTGAGCAGCTGTGTGAGACTAAACCTTAACTTGTTCATCTCATAGTTACTCTTAAACTGATCAAAACTCTTCGGAAGAGTCGTCAGTATGATGCTCACTTGACTGGGTTCATTAATGGCCCCGCCATTGACTTCTGTCGTGTTGAAGTAGGACATCATGCTCAGGACATGTTTCCGAACTGATAGACCATCATTCATGCGAGCGAGCATAGTGGAACGAACAGCTTCATGTCACTTTTGCTCGGAGGGCTGCCCGAACATAACTTGCAATGACTCCATAATTTCAAATGTTGAAGTCATTGTTTCGTGCTTTGTGACAAGCACGTCTGTCATTGAAGCCAACAGATATGTTCAGGCCCTTCTCATCAGATGACACCCATCACTGGTATACTTCACGAATAATTCGTGTGGCATTGGCAGTAGGCACTGGAGGACATTCCTCCGTAAGCACAAACTTAAGGTCTTTGGTGACCAAAATTGCATTAATATTAAGTTTCCACTTAGTGTAGTTATCACCAATTAATTTGTCGTTTGCAAGAATTTGAAGTAATGCAGAAGACATTGCTGAAATAAATAAAGCATTCATTCAGTCATTTATTTAAAACAAGTGAGAGTGCTTTGGTATAAATTTAAACATGATGCATGAACATGTTTAACGAACTAGAACTACCCTAAAAATAGTTACTATACCACAACAATCCAACATACCACAAAAAAGTGCCGCATTAGGGTCGGTCAAATCTTTGCATGTTGGACCGAGACATTCTCAGTCAAATGATATTCTAGAATAACTCTTATTCCATATCATTCAACCATCATTTATTCAGTCAGGTTTTTAATTAACAAACTTAATCAAAACCTTCTTGAGTGTAACCCATAATTTCAGATCTCACGAGCTTAACTCGAGAATTGCCGCCTTAGGGTTGGTCAATCTCGAAATACCCTTAGAAGTCCTATATGTTAGGAAGTCAACCTTGGTATTGACCTTTATGGAAACCCTCCATAGGGAAGACGAAAGCAAAGCTGTCACGAGGCCCCACCTGAATCTCATGGTGTTGAACTAATGATGGAGACCGCAGGATATATATGTCATATATCCCTCTCCCACTCACTATTTTAAAACTAGGGTTTGCTATTATCCGTTAATGCACCTAGACTCTACAGGATCAAACGGCTAACTTTAATCAAGTTATCTAATGCATTAACTAATTCATTATTAGAAACAAGTTCTAATTAACTAATAAAATATTAATGATTTTTAACAATTAAAAATCTAATCTATTAGTGAATAATCTAAGTCTTTTAAAACTTTTTACTAAGGTCAGATTATTATGAAATTGTTTACCAAGTTTTAACTATTAAAACTCTAACACAATATTCAGTTCATTTATAATTAGGCAATTAATCAAATTAATCCTAATTACTATTAATCTAACTTATTAAACTCTTTAATAATTAGATTAATATTAATGAGAATTACCAAGTTTTTTAACCATTAAAAAACTAATCTCATTTGCATAGCCAATTACGTATTTGCCCATTTTAATCACATTAAAAAAAATACATAAATTATCAGGCTATGAAGCATGTATGACATATCAAATATATTTATGTAGGCACATCTAATCTAAATGACATACGTATGCATGACAATGCTTTTATCATCACATAATATAAAGCATACATGAATTGACCGAGTACTGTTGATTATTGAACCTAAAATAAATTGGAATCTAAAATTATAAAAATACCCCCTAAGGCATTCCTTGGTCTTCTTGTAATTTTCGAGTCTTCCAGTCTCAGGTCACTCATATTCATCTCATAAATCTATCTTCGCGTTTTTTCAGGTCTTCAATATAGGTTACATTTTTTTTACAATACGATAACAGTAAAAAAAAAACAAAAAAAAAATTAATACAACTCATAAACCCTAAATCCACAGTACCATATAATTAACGATCAATCATGTTTTTGTAAATTAAAAAATTTAATATACATACAAAAACATCATACAATCTATTTAAATTGTGCATACACAATCATACATACAATAGCATCGAAAACAATTTCTTGTTCCAAAAATAAAATTGGCTCTGATACCAATTGTTGGAACCTCGTTCACCGGTCATGCAGCGGATATGGGTTTTAAAATTTATATATATATATATATATAACATTTAAATTTTAAAAAAAACTGATCATAGCTTTATTTAAAAAAATAAAATCTATATTTTATTTATCAAATAAGATATTATATATATATATATATATATATATATATATATTTAATTTTAAACAATTCAAATTCAAATATATATAATTTATTTTATTTAATAAATGAGATAATCATATTATCTCATCATTCAAAAATAAATAACAATTGAAACCCTCCATTTATGACTAATTACACTTTTAAATAATCTTATTATTTAATTATCATAATTGTCATTTTAATCAATTGAATAATCTAATTACTCAATCAACTCCTGACACAAGTCACTTTCGTAACACAATTAATTGGAAAATCCAATTAATTAACTGTGACCCTTATTAACTAAATCGATCGAGCTAGTAAGGGGACCTAATGGACCCACAGTATTTTGAGCTTCAATAATCCTCAGAATCATTAATTAAACTCTTTAATTAATATTATTTGATTATTAACTCCGGTGTTATTTCACTAAAAACCTGAAGCTGCACTCTTTCAACTGCAGACGCTTTTACACAGACCGATACAACTCGGTGTCCATCGATATAGCTATTACATACGGTGTGATCCTCTACAGTAGTTCATAATTAGAGCTGGGTCATAATATCCGTTATACCCCTCTAACTACATATATCCTTTTTGTACCATTGATTGTTAATAGACAATAAATCCTATTTCCTCACGGAATTAGGAGAGCGCTCATATTGTCCAAGCCCCGAATCAACCCTTAAGAGAACTACCATCTATTTCTCATAAGAAGGAGTGGATTTCACTATTGAGAACAAACCTTCCTAGCCACAAGTCAAACCGCAATCCCAACATACGGAGTATATTGATCAGGAAATGCATCTGACCTCACCCCTGGTATATCAAAGACCACGATCTAACCTGAAGGAGTCGATAAAACACTCAGGATTAAGATCACCCACATACAGCCATCATTAGTTGATATATATGAATCTCATCGGTAAACTGATCTTGGTGTGAGATTCATATAGATCATGGCCCAGTCCTATATTATCACATCATACAAGGTGCCTCCATTCCCATATCTCATATGAATGATTCATGATAGAATCACTGTACATTACGGAATCGACCGCAGCTATAGATTAACCACAAATAAAGTACCCTGCTTTATTTGCTATCTATGGACTCTTTAGATTGCACGTCTCTTACTGTATCTATACGTATATGACACTCATATACACAGTTCGAGATTACATCCGGCAATCCAGGATGTTAATATATACACAAGTTTATAAAATAAATAACATAACAAGAATGAATTGAACCTTTCTTTTTATTTACTTGATAAATCCATTTACAAGTTACATGTTTAGGGCATAAACCCCAACAAAAATGAGCTAAGAAATCAAGGAGGGCTTAGACTAGTTTTCTTCAAGTGTTGTCTCCTTTAAACTCATTTCTTTTTGTATTTCTTGTTTTCTTTGATGTCTATCCCTAAATTGGGAATATTGTTAACGTATACTTGTGCTATATATGTATGTTTGTTCATAAATTCGTTTGGTTTTTTTTTCACTCTTTAATTTACACATGATTTAATCTCTTATTATGATATTCATGTGTATGGAGGTTCTAAGTTGATATGTATGCATGAATGGGATTAGGAGTACAGTCATTTAGAGTAGTAGTGTAATTTTGCATCCCATGATTGTTTGTATGTTGGTGGATGATCCAAAATACCATGTTCAGAATAACTTGAGTGTTTGAGTATAGGCTCCAAAGAGTAGAAGAAGTTTGGTGAAGCATTTACATGCTAAATTAGACTTTGGTTCCATATTCTTGTGCTTAATGAGTCTTGCTTCAAGACACAATTCACCCTTGACTAGGATGGGTGATGAATTGATTTTGGTGAATTTCTTAATCAAGAGAATGAACCCCTAACTTAAATTGAATGGTCTTAATAATTAACAATCATCATTGACGCATATAGTTATTTAGAATGCTTATTTCCATTTTTAACCATCTATCTTAGAGAGATTTAGAGAGATAAGGAAATATGAGAGAACTTTCTCTTATATGAGAGGGTCAGTCATTCAAGAAGAACGGAGTCTCACCGATATAGTCTAGTTGTAAAGACATCCGATTATTTGTGAAAACCTGGCGTTTGAATCCCAGTAGAGGATGGGTTCCCCTTTCTATCTTTGGTATTTCTCTTTATATCTCTTGTCTCATCTTTGATGTGTACTTCCATTCATTAGGGATTTTACGTAAACCTAGCATTGTTGCCTATTTTATTAAATGTGTTTGTTGAATGGTTGAGTGGTCATTTAAAGTTCTTAATGCGTTTGAATGGTTAGCCACCGCTTGAATGGTCTTCTAGGTGCCTAGCTAACACTTAGTTGAGCTTTGGTTTTTGTGTGAAGAATCGAGAGGAGAAGCATGCAACGTGCATGAGTAGATTTTCCATTGCATGTAGAGTATGGTAAAGATATGCGAGGCTTTGCATGCATAGTTACCAAATGTGTCTCATAGTTCTTAATGAACTCGTGTACAGTTCGGGTAACCATTGAGAGATAGATTGTTGGTGCATGTGGGTATATCCTTTGTTGCTCAAGAGAGAATATTAGTGAGGATTAAGTGATCACTACTTTCAACTTTGATGAGCATGTTTGTATGAAATTGTGTAATTGTTTTGGTGGAGTCATTTTCTCAGTGTAATCATTTACATCCCATATCTCTCCAATCCATTCTATCCTTGTAAATACAATTGTATATAATTTATGTTTTCTTACAATATTTACATTTTCTGTACAATAACAAACACGTATATCCGTGTTAGCCAAACTGATAACAGTTGACGGATCACACCATCCTACGGAACGATACCATTGTTTGTCCCTTTACCAGTCTCTTGACTCGTGCTCTTGCAAGGTAGAACCAAATGTAAATCTTTTGATGGCATCTCAATGATGTGCTTATCATAGCTACTGTGTACAAAAATATATCATCAATGATTGATTCTATATGATTTCACATATCTCTCATATGATTTATAGATTTTTTTCTCAATTTTTATATTCTTGTATCTCTGTTGAGATTTCTTCCATTTCAATGTATTTAGTCACTTCATGGACTTGTATGATTTATAGAAATGTGCTCAATTTCTAAACTCTCGTATCTCTGTTGAGATTTCTTCCATTTCAATGGATTTAGTCATTTCATAGACTTGTGTCTTTTTAGATATATCATATACTTATATAGTTGATTTAGTGAAAATGGATTTATTTATAACTCGAGTTTTGTTTACATTAGGATCCTAATAACAATACCTTTCAAAAAGGATCACAAGCTTATTATATGCACCAAATGATTTATTTGTTGCCCTTTGCTATGATCGTTCTTCAGGAACAATCACCTGGCCGAAGTTTATGAGATGACAACTTATAAAATTCTGTTACCGTTAATATATCATGTAACTGATTAATAATCATTTGATGATCGATTGTCATTTGTATTTGAGCGATACGAATATTGTGATTAGACACATTTATTACATATATTTAAAACTAAATTGATATCTCTATTTTGTATAAGAATAACTTTTCATTTACTATTCTCTTCTGGAAAAACTTTTCATTTGGAAATTAATCATTATAATATTATGTAGATTGTGCGCAAAAATGTAAATTGTCAAAAGTTTAAATGATCTAATAGAAGATTAATCAAAATCAACATTAATCTCATAATGATATATAAGTCTTATCTTAGATCATGCCAAAGATGCAATAAGGAGATATACTACACAATCAAATATCTTAAAAGGTGAGCAAGTCAATAACCAATTACAAGTAGTAATGGTAAATAATGATGATAAGTAGTGGGTTAGAGATGAAAGCAACAACATGTAAAATAGGATGTCCTTACCTAGAAATTGGCAATTATATTGAAATAATAAAGTTCTCGCAATTACCTGAAGACATTTGACAAGTGATTCTGTTGATCCATTCTGATTATGAGTACATGTGAAAACTAGATGTTGAACATCAATCCCATCTACTTTGCAATATTCATCAAATATATTGTAAGTAAATTCACTAATATTATCACAACGCATTTACTTGAATGGATAATTTGAAAATTATGCCCTAAAAACTGATAATTTGTGCTAGTAATATGGAGATGTTTGATAATAAACAAACATGTGACCATCTCATAGATAAATCAATTAAAACCAACAAATAATGAAATGGTTCATTTAGTGGATGAATATGGTCCATATATATCCCCTTGAATGAAAGGGATTCAAAACCAACTTTTAGAATGAGATGGTTCATTAGGTGATATCCATATATGTCCTCTTAGAATGGTGGGAATTCAAAACCAACTTTAGAATGATATTGTCTTATTATTAATCTCCATTTGTGAATATGCAGTGCATATATTATGGAATTAAAGAACCTTCTAGTACTTTAATTAATGTCCATAAGTAATTTTCAATGATTATACACATCATCGTAGATATTTGTTGACCAAAGCTATCATGTCAAAATATAACTATTTTTGGATCTGATAACTTATAGTTCATAACTGTATAATTTAATCCAGACGATAAACCACTCAGCTTTTCTATAATAAGTTTCTGGTTTGTATCATGAGAAGTAATGCATAGATTTTCAACATTCTCAATATTTATAGTTTCAATATGATAAATATTCTCACATATATCTTTGAATTAAAACTAAGCAGATTTCTTCTGGATCTTCTTGAATATAATGCATCATCAATTCATAATTTAGCATTGTCTGATAACAATACTATGGCTCTTCCAGGGCCTTCTATCAGATCATCTGGATCTAATACAATATTTACATTCGCTATGAGCAAAGTGAAATTTATAAAATATTTATGACTCTTTGAAATTGTATGAGTCGTTGTTCTATTGGCAATACACACACACATATATATCATTCACGAATTTTATGGGCATTATGTTTAATACTATTTTAGATCTCACCTGAAATAATAATAATCTCCCCATTTTGTAAGTATCGTTATCATGGATCCCCCCATTTAATATATATTATAAATATCACCATCATGGACCCCGCTATATATATATATATATATATATATATATTTTTTAAGTATCACACTATCTTCCTTTATTTTTCTTCTTTTTTAATTAACTTACTCACTATCCCTTTTCATCTTCTTCCTCATGCGGCCATACTCCCCCTTATTTTCATTTTTTTTTCAGTAACTCTGAATATTGCTTTTTCAAGAGCATCAAGCATATATGAAATTGATAAAATATTATTTTCAATTTTATTATATGTTAGGATCTTAAATTCTTGTTATTATACTCAACATCCCGTTGGGATGCGTAGATCCTTTTTTCTCAAATGAATAACATGCAAACATATCACTTCATATATATGAGATAAAACAAAATCATGGATCATACTGATTTTCTGAACTTCTATTTCAACCATGAATTGCAAGTTCAAATATAAAATTTAGAAAATTTCCGATTTTAAATAGATTTGAAACCCTAGATTCCAAATAATAAAGTATGGCATTCAAGTATATAACATTGGATCCAAAACTCCAGGCTCTCATCGGTTCATAAATTCATAAACTTTAAGTTCTGTTAAGTTGGTCTAACAGATATCATAAATTGCGTATAAATAAATAATACGAATATTTAAAGATCATAGTAAATAAATAAACTTATATATAGGTTTTATTGATGGCATAAGCCAACTTGTATACGAAACTATATAATGGTTCTATCAGGGGACTAAGCCAACCTTATATATTACATATAAATAAATACGAATATTTAAAGAGCATAATAAATAAATCCAGAACTATACACAGGTTTCTTTCGATCCAACCGTAGTCAGTCTCTATCGATATAGCCGTAGACAATCTCATGTATTGCGTATAAATAAATACGAATATTTAAAAAGCATAATAAATAAATCCAGAATTATAAATAGGTTCTGTCGACACAGCTGTAGCAAGTTTTATATATTACGTATAAATAAATACTAATATTTAAATAGCATAATAAATAAATCAAGAATTAGAGGTTCTGGTGACACAACATAAGCCAATCTTATATATTGCATATAAATATATAAATACGAATAATTGAATGTAAGTAAATCACTCTCCAGGAGATCCATTTTACTTGAGTACATAAATTTCAAAACATAAGTAAATCACTCACCTGAAGAAACTTTTTATTTACATACAATCGTACTGATTACATGTTGTAACTGAAATGAAATAATAAATAAAATGGGATGAAAGATGAGAGATAGATATAATAAAGAAAGAGAGAGACGACAAAAAATTGGCTTTTGTATTGATATTAAGAGTAACAATTTACAAAATCATGAGATCTCTATTTATAGAGTTCATAAGGTGGCACCACTTGCATGAAATAATGATGATGAAGCTAAGAAAATGGATCAAGTAAAGAGAAGATTGGCACTTGGGTAATTCTACACTTCCCAATAAATTGTTCCAAAAAATAATGGCAATGGTAAGAAATGTCACCTTTTTTTTGGTGAGTTGCAGTGATATCACCAGTTTAATAAGTTAAGTTTAAAATGGACCTATTATGGTGAACTATCGAAATTGCCCTTAAATAGGCGATTATTTATTCTTTAAAAGCCTCTCTCGTTAAAAAAATTGTCTTAAAAAAAAGTTATTTGAAAATCAATCAACTACTCATGTATCTATTCAAAAAACGAGTTTCTCTCCAGATATTACATAAGAAGGTAAATAAATATTTATGATCTTCATTTTCATTTTTTCATGCATTTCTGTGTGGTTTAACAATGTTTGAACATGTATAAACATGTTGTCTCCATTTTTTTTATATGTCTATGAGTTGTAAACTTTTAAAAAATAATGTATGAACATGTATGTATTTTTTTTTGTATTTATATTTGGCCAAGTTGATTTGAAGTGGTGCAAACAAGTTTAAAATCTTGGGCATAAAACTCGAAAGCATTTTAAAAAAGCTCGAAACATTAGTAAAAAAGCTCGAACAAATTTTAAAAAAGCTCGATCCATAAAAAAAAATACTCAATCCCTCACTAAATAAGCTCGATTTCTCAAAAAAATCTCGATCTCTTACAAAAAAAAACTCGATCATGTACAAAAAACTTTCGATCATATATAAAAAAGCTAGATCCCTAAAATAAAAGCTCAATCCCTAAAAAAAAAAGCTCGAGTCATTTTTGAAAAAAACTCGAGCCATATTAAAAAAAACTCGATCATTTATAAAAAAAGCTCGGTCCCGAACAAAAAAAGCTCTATCAAGTTCAAAAAAGCTCAATCATGTACAAAAAATGCTCGATCACTAACAAAAAAAGCTCGATCGCTTACACTTTCGATTTTTGTTTAATCCTTTATAATTGTAAATTTAATATTAAATATTATTTTCTTAATATTGGTTTTTGATGATGATTTTGACAGGACAATGGATAGGGTGGGAATAGTCATATCTTACAACGGTCGATGGGAGCAATTACCCGATGAAAATCAGAGGTATTTAGGTTCCGATAACCAAGGTTTGTATGTGTCAAAGAATTTGACTTACGATGATCTGGTGTCAATCTTGCAAACCGTTGTGAAGTATGATGAGAACAAATACGGTGCTGATCTACAGTCTATATCAATTGTTTATGGGATTACATGTCGTACATTTATAATAAACGATGATGATGTTCAGTTTATGTTAGGGGAAGATAGGGTGATCCCTCAAGTATGTGTTAGTCTAATCGAGAGGCCAGCAGGAGGTGTCATTGGTGAAGATATCCCTCATCGTGATAACACCCAACAATTTCGATCATCAGGCGAAAGCAACCAATTGTTCACAAAAAGAAGTGGGATTGATGGTTGGAAAAACATATGTGCTGTCCCACCGGAAGTAACCGGCCATGATGATATACTGAGACCTCAATTCGACAATGTCTTTTATTGTCAAATTGAGATGAATGGTAAGCAGTACAACCACCAATACAATGAAATCTACAAAGACATCAACAATGAGCAGAATACTGCATCGAATGTTAGGCCGATTCATGAGGTGGATAATGAGGGTAATTTTAATCTGGTAGATAATGTAGAGAACAATGAGGATGATGAAGAACCTATCCAAAAGGAAAGACCTGTAAGACGTGTACACAGATTTAGTTCCAGTGCACCAGATATAGCTGGGACCTCCGAGGTCCGGTCTAATGTAACTCCAGATGATTATGATAATGCCACAACATGGGTTATTCCAGGAGCAGAATCATACTCGTTTGGTATAGGTGGAAGCAAGAACTTGGTTGAAGATGAACCTACAAGCATGATATATAAAGGGCATTTTTTTCCAACAAAAAAGGATTTGAAGAGACTAGTAGGCCATTTGCAATGAGGCATAACTTCGAGTGGAAGGTGAAAAGGTCCAATAAGACAACATTACATCTAGTTTGTTTGATGGAAAATTGTACGTGGAAGTTAAGAGCGGTGGGGAGAGATGAAGGGACATACTTTCAAGTAAGAAGTTTTGTCAACGAACATACTTGTTTGTTAGAGGAAATTCACCGCCGCCACCGATAAGCTAGTGCAGTCATAATTGGAGAAGTGATTGCACCTAGACTTCAACAACAAGATGGTCGACTAATGCGTTCGAAGGACATAATCACCGACTTGAAATCAATGTATGGAATTCAAATCATGTACAGTAAGGCACACACCACCCTCGATTATGTATTGTCACTGACCTATGGAATGCATCAGGAAACCTTCCAACTACTTCCATCATTTTGTTACGTTTTGGAACAAAACAAATCCCGACAGAATCACTAACTTACAGTGCGACGAAGATGGTAAATTTTTCTACTTTTTCATGTCGATTGGTGTCTCACTTAGAGGATTCTGGACGTGTATGCATCCAGTACTTGTTGTTGATGGTACCCATTTGAAAGGATGATTCGGGGGTACAATGTTTGTTGCAACAGCATAAGATGGGAATGAAAAGGTGTATCCAATTGCTTTTGGATACGGCGACTCAGAAAATAACCTTTCATGGGAATGGTTTTTGGATTGATTGAAGGGTGCCCTAGGTCATATTGATGAGCTGGTTTTCATTTTCGATAGACATGTAAGTAATGAAGCAGGGATTTCTAAAGTGTTCCCTTATGCCACCCATACCATATGTTGCTGGCACTTTTCTAAAAATATTAAGAAGCGATTTCACGAAAAGGATGTTACCGTAATAATGGACAAAGCATCTCGTGCTTACACCGAGTTTGAATATAACCGGCATATGAAAGAGTTAAGAAACTTACACCATAATGCATATGATTATGTAATTGATGTCGGTCCACACAAGTGGTCCCGTGTACACTACCCGAAAGAAGGTACAGGGTAATGACAATAAATGTTGCAGAATGCATAAACTCAAGCCTAAAATTTGCACGACAACTGCCTATGTTGACTCTGGCTGAGTTCATTAGGAATATGCTACAATGGTGGTTTCACGATTGCTATAGAGCTGCACAATCCATGCGTCATTAGTTGACCAACGCAACATATCTTGTGATCTTAAAACGTGTAGAGAAGTGTGGTTTTATGACCGTAAATCCAGTAGACTGAAATATTTTCTCGATCAAGCAGTCTGAAAAACAATGGACTGTTGACTTAGTCCGGAAGACCTGTACTTACAACAAATTCTAAATGGATCATTTTCCATGTTCTCACGTACTTGCGACCACAAAGTACATTACTTTCAAGTTTTACTGTGAGGTGATTATTACTAAAACGTGAAGCTCGTCGTTTTCAATGTTTTTTACATTGAGTGAAACTTGGATTTGACATCTATGTGTTCAGACTACTACAAGAGACAGACACTTATTGATGTGTACTCGGTTTCTATTATGCCGGTTGGACATCTTTCCACTTGGGTTGTGCCATCTGACATTGCTCACAGATTTATTTTGAATCCAATCTCAAGAAGACAAGCAGGACGCCCGATGGTGGGTCTCCATGTCTCGTCTTCGGAGAGGACAACTACACAATCGTGTAAAAGATGTGGACAACCAGAGTATAATTCCAGGAGATGTTCTAACCCACCTTTAATTAATTAAGGTCCAAGCAGAGGTGTTCCCGATAAATACCGCCGCAAGTGTAGCATATGTCATTCAATTGGACACAACAAACAGACGTGCCCTAACATGGACTCTAATAGGGAATGAATGACAAAGTTTTGATCACATTGTAAACATTTGGAATCGTATTAGATTGTAATAATTTGGAATTGCAATAATGTTTGTTAACTTATTTTGTATATGTTTGTTAACTTATCGTATCACATTGTCAAGGTTTGGTATGTGTTTCGTACATGTGATGGCAGACACTAGAAACAAAAACATTAAAAGAAATTGAAATAATATTATTGAATTACAATGCCTTCGTACGTAAAAAATGGTAGGAAATATAAAAAATATACAACCAATCACTAGGCGGGCCTAAAGTTACAAAAAATCTCCACAACCATTTTCTCCCATGTCATCCTCTGACCAATCAAAAGGGCGTCGACCCGCCAGTAAGTACTTGATAAGTCTCAAAGTATGGGGACCATGGTTACCTCTGGAATTGGACACAATAAAAGGCGTTACAAATCATTATTAAATAATATCTAAGCACATGAATGAAATAGAATGTCTTACGATTTTTATTATTGGTGGACTGTAGAAGTGGAGACCACGCTAATCGAGAAGGGCTTATTTTCCCTAGGGAACGGCTGACAACCACCTCGTTGTGCAGTATGGAATCCCACGTCATTCAACATTGACTGTAAAAACCATCGTAACGACGACTTGCTGATTCTTGATATGAACAGGAACATCATGTCTTTAGGGGTCAAATATGTCCAGCTTCTCGAGAATAAGGTAGACGGTCACTACCAGCCAATGTTGGCCCCCAACATTGCACGGTATTAGGACCTGTAATAGTATGCAGAAGGTGTTAGGTTAGGATATACGAACAATTTATATTTTAAATCACTTCCACCGTCTAACACTTACCAAGTCAACCTCTTGCCATGGGTGTTTTCCACTCGTAGTTGCTCCACGGACCATCAGAAGGTCCTCTTCCAACCATCGAGACCATAAAACATTCCACCTTACCATGGTCACAGCCCCGTATGAATCACACGGCATCATTCTCTCCCACTGTAATAACATAAGTGGTTGTACATACGATCATTGATAAATTCGTATCAATAATAAAAAACCAAAAAATGAGATGCAATTCCAATAATTTATAACTACTTACATAGAATTGTGTATCCAATACGTTTATCCTCTGGTTGTACATAGTGGAGAATCCTCGTTGACGCTTACGAAGAATATGGAGGTATGTGTCCATATGCTGACAGACAATAAAACTAACAATACAACATTATTTAAACAAATGTTAATTTGAAAATCACGTAAGTACGTACCCTATCCTCCAAGTCCATGAAGTTGGACTGCATACCCATGAACCATTTGGCGTCCACTGGTGTTAGCACATCCACATCACGTCTGTTTAATGGTTGGATTAGCTTTAGGTAAAATTGAATAAACATTAAAACACTACCAAATTCATAGATGAAGTTGTACTCACAGTTCCCCGTTGATGTTCTTCTTGAAGGCTTTATATGCCGTAAGCTGGTCGGCGTCCATAAGTCCGTGGGCTCAAATATGTGTTCCACGGACTGGGGTCGTATCCTTAACCTCTTCGGTCGGTATAGATCTGTTTAAGGGCTCATCAACTGTCATCCGCGCTTAAGTATATGCTTCTTATGCGGTACTCCAGCCTCTGATGAGCTTTGGAGCTCGGTCAATGTGTTGGGGTGGGGGAGGGGACCGTTGAGCCTGGGTCGATGTGCTGGGTGGGGGAGAGGACCACTGCGGCTGAATCGATGTGTTGGGTGGTGGAGAGGACCGCAGACCTTGGGTCGACATGCTATGTAGGGGAGGGGACCACTCAGCCTGGGTCGACATGCTGGGTAAGGGAGGGGACTGTTGAGCCTAGGTCTATGTGCTAGGTGGGGGAGAGGGCCGTTGTGGCTGAATCGATATGCTGTGTGGCAGAGGGGACCGTTGGGGCTGGGGGGACCCAGATAAGACCGACCGAACTGCTATACGTGTAGCAGGCCTACTATCGCTGGTACGCGACTGAGGTTGACTCTCCGGACCTACCCCCCGGTAGACGGGTCCTCGCTACGTCCACCTGTCCTATCTGTCCCCCCCGTATACCCATCAGTCCTGTCTCCGGGACTAAAGTCTGGATTATGAGGTGAGAGGTCATCCCTGTGTGTATGCATGGTCGGCCGCTGAAGCCTCCAGATCATATCCAGTAACACTCGGTGTTATTACTGATGATCCTTGTCACTCTTCCGGAACATATCCACCAACTCCAAGTGTTGACGCTCTCGATCCTCCTAACTCTTCCGGAGAGCTTCACGAACATCGTTCAACAGATTTGCCCATGGGGCCTGAAACCATGTCTACATTGTTAGTACAAAACTATCAACATCACGTGTTAATAAAAAAATTAAACTTTCTTTTCAACTTACCTCTCCATCACATCCAACGCCCCCACGAAAATACCCAGTAGATGTACCTTGTCCGGGGGTGGTAAACCTAACCCGCCTATGCTTTTCTCGTGGAGGGTCTGTCTGATATCCCTCATTGTCACTGGGCCTTAAACCCCCAACATCGGACTCAGATCCTTCATTGTCACTGGTCCTGTCTGTCAAACCCTCACCAATTGTCCCACTGTTCCCACCAAAGGTAGTCTGATCAAGGACCGGAGTGGAATATGAAGCATGTCCTCCTCTACATACAGGCTCTCCCCCCCCCCCCCTCGTTTAGCCCCGTATAGTACGGTGTCTGCCTCTCAGCTGGTATGGGCAGCAGTTCCTTCCTCGCAAACATCTGAAATATTAGTTAGAACAATGTAATTGTACACTTACTAACTAATATAAACATTAACAAATTAAATACATACCCTGGCTTTGAAAATCTTGGCCAGCTTCATCCCTCTCGTTGTTTGGTCAACCCTCACTTCAAAATACGGGGAGACAGATCCGTAACCCTTCGAGTGCCAAAATCTTGGCCCAAATCAGGGATCACCTCGAAATCAAATATCTGCATCAAAGATAAGTACGATAACTATCCATAACATTGAGGACAACACTAATAAAGTATAACTTGTAGTTCGAAGTTCTTACCAATAGGGTGTGAGATAGATCGTATATGTTGTAAGTCTCCACCGTATATAAGTGAGTGCCCTTTCCCTGCTGGCGTCGCTTGAACCCGTCAAGCGCATGCTTGAATGAGTAAGTAGAATGTCTGTACATGTGGGAACCCCATGGGAACACATCAAACGCAACGAGATCCTCAACAAGCCGAAACAACCGAACTGGAATCTTGAATCTCTCATCCACCCCCATCAGTATCCAGTTCAGCAAGAATATGAGGCAGAGCTTCACAACATTGTACACCTTTCCAAACTCTGTGAATGTGACAACACCCCTTATCTCCTCCAACGAGACCTCATCGGCTCCAGGAAAGTATCGTTGATGTATGACATTCTCCATTGCTGCATACTTGGTCGTGTCCAGTACAACTCCAAATTGTAATTCGGTGATCAGGCAAAACTCCACCTTCGAAAACCTCACCGACCGGTTCCCTAACATGAACTGCATCTCATTTGTTGGGTCATTATGATGCAGCTCCCTCAAAAGCAAACGATGGATAACACCACCTGAAAACTTCATCTCCTGATGCATCGTCAGGAAATGCCCAAAACATGATGCCATGAACCGATGCCGATCTTCATCTGCAAATTCTGTAGGGACCTGGTTCAGTGCGTCGTATATATGGGCAAGAGCATCAAAATGGCTGTGTCGAATCAATTTGCCCTCGTACCAGTCTCCTTGTGGAGTTTTAAGTAAATCTCTCAACCTATTTCTCATCTGCAAAGTAACAGAAATACAACATCATTAAACAGAAAAAATCTCAGAACCAAAATTATAAGTCTCGATCCATTGTAAAAACAGCTCGGTCCAAAAAAAAATATCATCGATCCTAGGACAAATAAGCTCGACCCTTTAAAAAAAAGTTCGATCATATGACAAAAATGCTCGATTCCATAACAAAAAAACTCGATCCAGTGTAAAAAAAAAAAACTCGGTCCTATAAAAAAATAAGCTCGATCCCAGGATAAAAAAGCTCTACCCTTTAACAAAAAGCTCAATCCTATGAAAAAAAATGTTTGATCACATAACAAAATAGCTTGATGCTATGTAAAAAAAGCTTGATCACATGATGAAAAAGCTCGATCAAATGTAAAAAAAGCTCGAGCCTATGAAAAAAAGCTCGATCCATTTAAAAAAAAACTCGGTCACTTTCAAAAATGATCGATCCCATTCAAAAAAATCTCGAACCCTTATAAAAAAAAGCTCGACTTACCAAAACCTAATTTTCACAAAAATAAAGCTCGACTCATCTTTAAAAAAGCTCGACCCTTTAGAAAAAAGCAAGATCCTATGAAAAAATGATCGATCCCATAACAAAAAAACTTGATCCTATGTAAAAAAAAAACTCAATATTATTTAAAAAAAGCTCGATCTCATGATGAAAAAGCTCGATCCAATGTAAAAAAAGCTCGAGCCTATGGAAAAAAGCTCGATTCCTTTTAAAAAAAAGCTCTATCCCATTCAAAAAAAGCTTGAACCCTTACAAAAAAAGCTCGCCTTACCAAAACTTAATTTCCACGAAAATAAAAGCTCGACTTAACTACAAATAAGCTCGATTCTCTTGTAAAAGTCTCGATAATCCAGAATTTCATCTTCCTCAATAGATATTCAACCAAATTACAAACCCTAACCTAAACCACAACCATTCTCAAATCTCTATTTTAACCATAATCTACATTTTCAATCAACAAAACTCAATTCTAACATGCAATGCAAGTTATCAACAACAAAAACGAGGAAAAAAAACTAATCTTACCTTTGTCAATCGCAATTGTTCTCGTGTACTCTCATTCCGGTCACTTCGCCGTCGATTAGTTTCCCGTCGGTTTGACTCTTACTTTTCTCTGACTTAGAAAATGATAAATTTATCTCTGTTTTAATATTTTGGGGTATTTTCGTCTGAACACGTTAAAGGGTGCCTTTTAAACATACATTAGTAAAGTGATGATATTTGCACAACACCCCCCTCAAATAGTGCCAATAATTTTTTGAACCCCTACAAAAATATGTATTATCCAATGTGACAGTCTAATAAAAGAGATAATGAAAGAAAAATCATAGCAATTAATTAAATGATCTGGACTGCCATATTTAATTGTACATATTTTTAAGTTAATTTATTGGGAAGAGTACCATTTCCCTTAGCACTTAGGCGGTGAAACAAGTGGGAGAGGTAAGGAGTTGAAAACCATCCAATTACAACATAAATCGCGTTTTTCATAAAGTGTTTGTTTTGAATATTTTTTTCTTTTGAGTAAATTACATCATACTTACTTAAGGTTTGTTATTTTATATGCGAAAACAACTTTATCAAAAATTGACATTCATCCCCACTTATGTAGTTAAAGTCCGTTAAAATTAACCTTTGATCGTGTGAAAGTATAAAATACCCACATTCCTTAAATTAAATAATAATTTATTAAGAAAAACAAAAACAAATTGAAATTTTGATTTATTTTTAAATGGATCTCCACTATCCGGCTATCAAATAAAATTTAAATGATTTCATTTAGAAAAAAAAAAAGAATTTGTTTTTTAAAAAAAAAAAAGCTCTAATTTTTTATTCTAAGTTGATCTCCAATTGTCCATCACAAAAATGGAAGGTGAGGATTTAGAATTGAAATTAAAAATATACAAAAAAATTAAAAATTATATAAAAAAAAAGGGTAGAGATGAAAAAAAAAATGAAAATCCGAAAGGTTTTTTATTAAAAAAAAAAATTGATCTCTATCATCCATATCAAAGATGGATGGTTAATTTTAAAAAACAAAAGGAAAAGATGGTGTAGATCCAATCTCCAAATTGAAACTCCTTCCACCCCTACCACGATAGGGGGAGCGCAGCGGGCGAGGTCTCGACTCCTAGTTTAGTCCAGGAACGCTCCAACCTTCCTCAGTTGTGAATGGGGGAGGCGAGACCTCCCCAGTTTGCGATTCGAGAATAGAGGAGGTCTTGATTCCCCTATTTGTGGATGAGGGAGGTTGCCTCCCCGCCACAAACCAAGGCAGACCCCTAACAAAGGAGGATAAAACTCTATAGGGATCTCCATAGATGTCGATGAAGATCCAATCATGATGGACAATTCAAGTTGGATCTCCACTTTTAAAAAAAAAAATCATCTTTTTTTATATATAAATCTCCACCAAAGAGAGATAGTGTAGGTCTTTTAAATAGAAAATATCTATTTTAAATTTTAAATTATTTTAATTTGAGCTCAGCCGTCCATCTTGAAACCAAGATGGATGGTGGAGATTTTGTTTTTAATTTCTGATTTTATTAAATTAAGGGTATAATACTGATTTTACCCTTTAAAGTGTTAAAATTCCGATCAGCAGTGGTCAAACCCCAACAGTAAAGGAGGTGAGTATCAATTTTCGATAAAAAAAATCACTTGTGAAATGTCAAACTCAGGTAATTTGCACTTTTCTTTAAGATATAACAAGAAACTATTAATTTGTATGGGTGCCTTTTAGGTAGATATTAGAAAAATAAATAATGGCTACTATGTGTGGTTATATCCATCGTCAATAACTGAAAAAAAAATAGAATTTAAAGACATCTCCTCAAATTGGTAATAATAGGCAAACATATTGTTGAGTCATGTTTTATTGTAGGCATGATTCAATTGACAAAACACTATTTGCTTGTAATTTCTTTAGTTGCTTAGGTTTGTTTAAACAACATTACAAACTTACAAGCATTGTGAATGATAGCATTGCAAGGAAACCTCTACTTTTTGGGAAATTTGATCGTGCCTCTAGATTTTATCGTCTTCAACTTCCCTTTTCACAGGCACAAAATGTGCATTTATCTTCTTCAAATTAATCTCGAAGTTCTTTTCATATATCCCAAAAAACTTCAATATATGTGTAGCATAAGCATTTTGGACATCCTAATTCCAAAAGGATAATGCTTGGATGCTTACGGCTTACCAATCAGTACCTAAAATACTTACCCATTGATGTGGCTCAATTGAATTGTAATACATATTTTTTTTTTCTTTTAACCATTCCAAACAATTAAACCCTTCATCTTCAACCGTTCAAACACAAAAGCGAAATAGTTAGGCAAGTATTCAAACTCATATGTTTGTATTATAATTCAATTGAGTCACATCACTGGATCAGTATTTTTGGGTCCTGTTACTAGTGAGATTCAGATAGTATGACACGTCAGCAATAAATAAGGGTCGAGGGTGACACATCACCAAAATTCAACCAAATCGAACCAATTTGAGTTGATCAAAGAAGGCCCATTAACCCCCGATCAAGATAACACAGACGATTGGATAAGAAGACCCAATCGGGGTTGTCAAGATGGTCGGTCCAAAGTCTATGGTTAGATGATACCACTGGTCGGGGGAAGGAACTTCAATCGGATTTGGCAAATGGTCGATTGACTGACACATGGACAATACTCATATTTAAAAAAGTTATGACTCTAATACGTAGAAAAAGTATCACATTTAAACAAGGCATCTCGAAGGACACTTTGATAGGGAAATAGACTTCCTTATAGATATCAAGGTGGGAATTAGGTAAGAAATCTAGTGCAATTAAAATACAATCAATGCAAAACAAGGAAGAGAATAATACGATTTCAATAAGTAAGAAACCCGTTCCATTACGGGAACTTGCCTTGTTTGTACACCAAGAATTAGGGTTCTATGCATATATAAATAGACCCTAGTAACGCCCATAAAAGGGTCAACGTAAATTTAACTTTCAAGAGTGCAAAAGAGATTGAGTGTGTAAACAACTTTTACATAGTGAACTTTTCTCTGTCGCCGGCAACCGTGGATGTTTTCCCACGTTAGGGTTTTACCACGTAAAATATTTGTTAATAGTCAAAATTGGCTAGGGACCAAAAGAAAATTTTCCACTCTCATAGCCAGGGTCCGAAATCGTGATTACTTACCTTTGTATCGCAGTTCACGGGGTTGAGCTATTGGGCGACCCTGCAGAAGAGAGGAAAAGTCGACATGCCTGGGAACACCCTAGGTGAATCTCGACACGATCAGATCGAGCTCCTTGCACCAAAATAAGAACCCATGATAAGGCCGATACAGGGCTACCTAGACTCCCTAAGGTCAGAATTACCTCGCAACCTCCCTCGAAGCCCGTCATCCTCTCCAAACACAAAGAGAAACCTGTAAGGCACCAAGTTCGTATCACAGTATCGCTCCATGCAAATCTATCTTGACAGATAGAAGGAAGCTCGCAGAAGCTCTGTCATCATTAACAGGCTCTAACATGGTCATTCCAAGCTCAAAAAGGTGTCTGGAAAAGTCAGACCAAGCTCCTAGTACCAAAACCAGAACATCAGTATACCTCGCTCTTTGAGGAAGCGAATGCCATACTCAAAAACCTCCATGAGACATCACACCATAAAGGCACACAGGATAATATCTACACTCTAACAAACACTAAATAATTGTGCATGTGTAAGGCGAGTAATTGAGTCTAAATAGGAAACAAACTTATCTCCACCCAAGATACTCTCGAATTCGTTATTAATCAAAGTCAATGACATTTAAAATATAGGATCCCGCCTGATAAGGGGGGATTGGATTAGGAGAATAATGGCAGGAGATCCATGAGTTTAACATAATTGGACAGTGAATAAATAGGCTCGATCATGCACAGGGAAAGAAAAGAAAGAAAAAGAAAAAAAGAGGGGAGAGAGAAACCACGACCTAAATTCTGAGATCAGAACACGGCCACCAAAATTATCTACATATCGTCGGGCACGAAGCTGCCACCCGATGGTACCCCAGAGAGATTGAGAGCATTTGAGTGATTTCTGTATATACCATATGCTTCATCAATAAAGTAGTTCAGTTTGCCCTTACATGCCATGTCTATACTCATCTTAGTACTCGTCATCACACTTATTATCATACTAATAAACTAGGTATCAAAGATATCACCCCGGCTGCCACTTCTGTGGTAGTAGTCTCGAGGGCGCTAATCGAAATTCCTCACCCTGAGTGAATTTTTGGTTAACAATATTGTCTCCATATTTATCTTATTCTCTTGTGTAGTTTAATTTTCATCTATTTACATCTATTTGTGTGATGTATGGTGAGTGGTAGTTGATCCAAAAATCACTGTTAACAACTACCGCTAGAAGGAGGGGGACCTCCGTTAGCATTGAACTTGAGTAGTAGTTTCGGGAAAGAGCTCGTGAAAGACGATATTATGGCCACCAGCAAAGACAGAAATCAGTCTCCACGTAATGCTGATGCTTAACGCGGTGCCAACATATCTAACCCAGCTAATATTATTACCACCGGAGAAGGTCCACCCTCAAGGACTCCACAGACCGCCAGAACCAACATAATAACGTCCAAAGATGTAACCATATGTATTTTTCTAGATACATTTCGATAGATCCGGGAATCCCTAGGGAAGGTCATTAAAGACATCGCTAGACAGGGAATCAATATAATGGCTATTGTAAACTTGAGTTCACCGTACCAGCTTTCCACACCAGTGGTAGCCTAAGATCCCAGGATACGTTCTGGAATAGTGTCAAACACTCTAGGATCACCCCCAAAATCTGTGAGAAATAAGGCAGTGCATCCTGAAAGAAGAGAACATTCACTTAGAATGGATGATCGGTTCATAGGAAAATGCAGGAAGGTAAGATGGAGGAGAAACCCACCCCGGGCAGACAGATAGGCAGGACAGCCGAAGGAAAAGATCTCGTTTAGTTTCGAGTGATGATGAAACCAACCCCGAGAGATGTATGGAACTAACCTTTGTGGGCAGACACAACCCATATGGTGCCTAGATTACTAGAAGAGTTCCCATGGTCCCGCACGGGTTCACCATCCACCAAAAATCTGACGAGAACAAAGAGCTAAAAGGGGAGTGGGAGGTCCTTCTCAGAAAGAGAAGCCTTTAAGCGAAGACAAACCCGGGAAAATTTATTAATCGGTAATTCTGATAGTCCATTCGTCGATTCAAAAAGGCAGACCCATTTTTTGAAAAAATTTAGGATGCCGCACGTGGAGCAATTCAAGGCCAATATCGACCTGCATTAGCACGTTAGGAGATATCAAAGCGTGATGGCACAGTATGACTATGATGATACCCTCATGTGTAGGATTTTCCCCCAGACCCTAGGAGACCAGGGGTCTAGGTGATTTGGAGAACCCACGGCGGGATCCATTAGGAATTTTGAGGAACTAATACAGCTTTAACCAGGCAGTTCATGGGGAATATATAGCGGAGGAAGTTTATATTAGCCTTGTCAACCTAAAACAGAGGAAGAACGAGAAGCTGAAAGATTAAATAATCAGGTTCTCGTAGGAGGTGTCGGAAGTACATGACCCCAGTAACGACGTGGTAGTGTCCGCTATCATCAACAGCCCGTAGCACTACCACTTTTCGTTGAGCCTAAGCAGAAAATACTGACCCGTATGAAAGCATGTTAGATGACGACGAAGGATATGCCATGGTAGAGGAATAATAGATAGCCCTTATGAAGGGGAACTAATACGTGGAGGTCGGCCCGAAGGCATCCAAAAACCCAAAGACAGCAACTCAAATAGTAGCAGTAAAGTGGACCAGAAAGGCAATGGGGCAAAGAGTAAGGTCGGGCGTAAAGATGGTAATCTTAAAGGTGGCAAGCACTTTAAAAGACAGTACACCAATTACACCTCATTGGCCAAGAGACAAGAGGATATCTTGAAAGTAATAGAATAAAAGAATTTGTATAAAAATCCCCCGAGACAGTCAAGCTTCGCAAGAAGAGATACCCCCAAGTACTGTAGATTTCACTAGGAGATTGGCCATAAAACTTCCAAGTGCTATTAGCTGAGGGATTACATCGAAAAGTAGATCAGAGAGGGGCATCTCAAGAATATGATCTTGAGGAACGGGAATGATTAAAACAAGGACACCCCGAAGCAAGAACGCGATAGAAGCCAGAGGAGCCCCAACAGAAATTCAGACAATGGGGCGATTAACACTATCTTTGGTGGGCCACATACTGGGGGTAGCAGCCTAGAGAGAATGATCGAAGTTAGATAAGCCATTGACGGTAAGAGGAATCTGGAAGTAAACTCAATAGGTCTCGATTAGAAAAAGTTCAAACAAGGATATGACCAGACAGTGTTCTCCGAGGAGGACACGCATGGGTTTGAGGTAAGGCCGAACGGTGCGATTGTCGTGTCGGTTCGTGTAGTCTACAAAGAGTTACGAAAAGTGTTGATCGACAATGGAAGCTCGGTAGATATATTGAGCATAGAAATGTTTGACCAACTGGGACTACAAAGAAAAGACCTCAAGTCGCTCAGGGTCCCGCTAAGGGGCTCTAGGGGAGCAGAGGTGAGGTCGCTGGGAACAGTGAAACTACCTGTGGAGATCGGGAGTTTTCCCTACACAAAAACAACTCTATTGGATTTTATGGTCATAAATGTAGAAAACTGGTCATACAAAACCCTGTTAGGCAGACCTTTTCTGAACAAGTCGAAAGCTGTGACTGCCACCTATGCCCTGACAGTGAAGTTCCCAACGGAAGCTGGAGTAGGCATCATGAAAAACTCTCAAAAATAGGCCAAAAAAGCGAACCTAGTTATGTAAAAGGAGAAAACGGAACCAGAGGTAATGCAGATAGACCTTCAAGAAGAAGAAGGTGGCTTGAAGATTGATAAAAGAGTGGGTAAAGCAGAAACGCCAACCCGTTTCGACTTGGACCCAAGGGAAACAACTCCAGAAGATGGGAAAACTTAAGAAGATGAGCCAACTATAGAAGTTATGGTTGATGATAGTAACCCCGACAAGATAATAAAGCTTGAGTCTCGATTGACGGAGCAAGTTCGGGATGAGATGATCAACTTATTGAAAGAATACAGGGACATGTTCGTATGGAAGCATGAAGATATGATTGGAATTGACGCAAAGGTAATCTCCCAATGTCTGGCAGTCTATCCCGAGAGAAACCAGTCATCCAAAAGGTAGGCGATTTAACCCTAAGAGAAGCAAGGCAATTAAGGAGAAGATAGAAAAACTGTTGGCAGTAGGTTCCACAAGAGAGTTAGAGTACCCCGATTAGGTTGCCACTATGGTGTTAGTGAAAAAGAAGAACGGTCAGTGGAGGAGGTGTGTAGACTTCACCGACCTCAATAAAGCATGCCCAAATGACAGCTTTCTATTACCCGGAATCGACCGGATGATAGATGCAATGGCCGGTCACAAATTATTGAACCTCATAGATGCCTACTCAGGCTACAACTAGATCCAGATGTTCAAGCCAGATGAAGAAAAAACCTCATTCACAACTGACCAAAGGTTATAATGTAATAAAGTAATGCATTTTGGTCTCAAGAATGTCGGAGCAACCTACTAGAGATTGGTAAATAAGATGTTCGGCCGATAGGTCGACAGGAATATGGATGTATATATTGAATACATGTTGACAGAGAGCATAACATCTGAAAAGCATGCATCAGATCTCCAGGAGACGTTCGAGGTACTAAGGAAAATCGGCATGAAGCTCAACCCAAAAAAGAGTATTTTTGGGGGTGCCCTCGGGAAGGTTCCTTGGTTTCCAAGTCCATCAGAGGGGAATCGAAGTAAACCCGAAGAAGATAAAAGCACTAGAGGAGATGAGATCCTCAAGAACCTTGAAAGGAATTTAGAGGCTAACAGGTTGCCCGGTGTCCCTGAATCGATCCATTAGCAAGTAAACGGATAAATGCTTGCCTTTTTCAAAGCAATCAAGAAGGGCAAATGGGTAAAATGGGATGATGAATGCGAGCAGGCCTTCCGAAGGATTAAGGAGTATATAGTAAAAGCGTCAATCCTATCCAAACCCATGGACGGAGAGGTGTTGTAACTATATTTGTCAGTCACAGCCGTGGCAACGGGGTCAGTGTTGGTTAAGATGGACAGGGGAGTAAAAAGGCCAGTGTATTATACAAGCAAGGCATTACTACCAGCAGAAACTAGATACTCGATAGCCAAGCAAATGGACTTAGCCCTGGTAACAGTAGCAAGAAAGTTGAGACCTCATTTCTAAGCTCACAAAATAAAAGTCTACATGGAATTCCCACTGAAGCATATTCTATCCAAACCAGAAGTGTCTGAGAGGTTAACCAAATGGGAAATAGGGTTGAGTGAATTCAACATAACATACCTGCCAAAAGCCACAATAAAAGGGCAAGTTGTAGCCGAACTAATCGCCGAGTTTGCTGAGCCGAACAGTGAGGTGATCAAGATGTTCAGGGAAAAATAAAATAGAGAATTTACCTAGAAACCGCATATATATTGGTCGTCAAACATGTATGGCAGTGAGGCAGGCATAGTATTGTCCACCCCGAAAAGCGATCAGGTTGAGTGTGCCCTACTGTTTGACTTCAAAGCCACTAACTACATAGCCGAATATGAGACACTTTTGGCAAGCCTCAGGGTATGCAAAGCACTATGGCGGATGAGCTGGAGATATTCAATGACTCACAAGTGGTGGTGAACAAAATTTTAGACAAGTATCAAGCCAAAGATGGCAACATGGCTTCTTATCTAGAAATAGCTAGAGTACTGCTAGGAAGATTCAATGCCTACAGGATCGTTCAAATCCCGAGCAAAAAGAATGGGAAGGCTGACTCTTTGTCAAAGTTGGCATCAGCAACCGTTGGCATACGATCAAAGATTATCCCAGTCAACCACCTCAAAAGGCCAAGCATCAAGGATCAAGAGGAAGGGCCAGAAGTAAGGATGATCGAAGAAAGACAGGCCACCTGGATGACCCCGATCAAGAGGTACCTAGAAGATGGAATACTTCCAGCAGAAGTGAATGAAGCAAAGCACCTCAGATAAAGAGCCACCTGGTACTCAGTAGTCAGAGGAGAACTGTACATGAAAGGATTTTCAAAGGCTATGCAGAGATGCTTCAACCTAATAGAAGGAAGAAAAATGGTTGAAAGCATCCATAGAGGAGTCTGTAGGAATCACTTTGGGGGTAAGAGTGTTGCACACAAGACTCTTAGGCAAGGTTTCTTTTGGCCGACCCTATTTCGGGATGCTCAGGAAGTTACAGAACAATGCAGCAACTGTTAGAGGATAGCCAACGACATCAAAAGGTCATCTGAGCAATTGAAGAACTTGACATCGTCTTGACCATTCGCCAAGTTGGGGATAGATCTGATTGGCCCAATGTCAACGGCGACCAATAAAAGGGCAAAGCACATCATTATAGCCATAGATTACTTCACAAAATGGGTAGAAGCAGAGACACTAATGCATATAACTGAAGCTAACACGTCCAATTTTTTGAAGAAAAACATCATCTACCGATTCAGAATTGTGGACATAATAATCATAGATAATGGGACCCATTTGACAGTGACAACTTCAAGAAAATGTGCCAGGACTTTCGTATAAAAAATTACTATTCCACACCACCCCATCCTCAGACCAATGGCCAGACGGAGGCAGTGAATAATATAATCAAGCACACCCTAAAGATCATAATGGATGCTAAGAAAGAAAATTGGGCAGATAAGCTACACGAAGTTTTGTGGGCTTATCGGACCTCAAAAAGGACTTCAACAAGAGAGACCCCCTATTCGCTAGCATTCAAGACAGAAGCAGTAATCCATGTTGAAGTAGTTCATAATTCACCAAGGGTGTAACTTTTCCATAACTTTTCCACTCCAAGGTAAATATGGAAATGTTAGAACATAACCTAGAAGAGTTGAAGGAAATGAGGGACCTGTCGATGATAAGAAACATTGCCTACCAGCAAAGGTTAGCCAGGTATTATAACTCACATACTCGGGTAAGGAGATTTCAGCTCTGGGATTTAGTTCTCAAGAGGGTGTCACCCAACACAAAGGAAAAATCAGCTGGATCTCTGGCAGATAAATGGGAATGACCATATCAGGTGGTCGGATTGGTAGGGGTATGGAGCGTACCGCCTTTCCAGACCAGAAGAGGGTAAGCTGCTCAGGTCGTGCAATGCTCAATACCTAAAGATATTCTACCCTTGAAGATTTCTTATTTCTAAATATTTCTCATTAGTTAGAAGTTAGTTTGCTTTGTTTTTGACAATTATCTAATTCATTGACGTCTCTTTTAGCATTCAATAAAAGTGCCCCTGAGGAAACAGTTTCAAGAAGTCAAGAATAGTGTTATGAATTTGCTTTCGCTTACAAAAGCAATCCCGCGGCACCTAGAACTCACTCAATGCCGATAGGGACGCCCGGGAGTCCCAGTGAAAGGGCCAAAAGCATATGATGTAAAGGTCATACACACTCACCAAAACTAATTGGGTGTAATGAAACACTGGTAGGGCGCCTTCAGGCCATAAGCACCTAATCGGATTAGCCAAAAGTTGAATTAGGGATTAAATACTTATACTTAAAACAATTGCCAGTAAAACTTAAGCACTTGTAAAGTTAGTATAATATGAGCTACCCCATTGCAACGAATATTGATTAACAGACTATTGGAAGACGTCCCAATGACTTAGTTGACAAATAGAAAACAGGCATCTATAAATTAGATACCATACAAATGTCCACGAAAAGCTTGATGATAAAGTAGCAAAGTAATAGGGAAACAAGATAGCCAGCCGGGATAAAGCTAGTATTGTCTAACGTTGCTAGAAAAATAACTTATGTCCCCGAACGAACCCTACCACATGCAAATACTTGGTTGAAGATATGAAGGCTAGCTTAGTGCCGCAAGGCGCGGATAGCTTAAGCTAATAGCAAGCCCTGACGAAGCATAGATTGTTTGGTCAAAAGTGGGTCATTCAATTCAGTATGACGGTAAACAGGCTTTTAAATCACAGAATGATCCTTACCGTGCAATAGTTATAGCTAAGTTATTTAACTTGGTGCAATTTAATATACGTAGTTCAAGTTGGCAAATGACTATAGCCATTCGTAAATTGCTCGGTTAAAAGCAAATTACTCAGTGATAATTATACAGTTTTAGCAGCCGAGTGATCTCGATCGGACAGTAAAGCATTTGGTTCATACTGAATCATTTGACTAAATGCAAGCGATAACAAAATAAAAAAGAAAGAATGGTATTATTCATATCAAAAGTTTAAGAGATTACAAAAATGGTGATTACATGAGTAAAGCAGGCATGAAATAAGGCATCAGAATCAAGCATCCGGCGTACTCGAGGGGCCTCCAGGCCTGGATCCATTGAGAGGAAGATCATCGCCTCCATACACCTTGGTCAAGTCCCTAAAATCTGGCCAGCTAATATCGTCTTTCGGGTCATCGGCCATGAAAGGGGAGTAATCTGTATCGGGAAAGGGGCCAATGTCAGTCCCCTTAGTTAGGGCACCACTCTTCTCTCCAGTATGGAAAGCCACTATGGAGGACTTAGAATGAAGGTTCAGGTGCATAGGGTAGGGATTTTTCCCAAATTGATCTGCAATAAGCTCTTCACCTGATCTGTTGGTTCTTTATAGCTTCTAGGGACTCATCTTTGTGCTTCTTGATAGTCATGTCCCATTTTTTATGAGTCTTCCCCGAAGATCGCTCCTTGCTAATAAAGAACATTCGAGCGGTGGCTAGCTTTCTCTCGAACTCCCTCAGCATAACAGCCTCGAATGCTAGAATCATCCTGTAACTATCCACTTTTTGGACTTCAAGGGCTGATCTGGCCTTCTGTGAGAGCATCTCTATGCTAACCTGTTGTTGCTCTAAATCTTTTGTCAGATGCTCATAATGGAGTCGAGCCTCTTCAGATGCTTGTTGCAACTCATGCGTGACCTGTTCGGTAGAGGTAAAGATGTCTTGGGCAACTCAGGCTTTTTCTTTAAGTTTATCCACTGTTGTTTTAGTCAGGCACCTCGACTCGAGCTCAGCACCTCACAGCTCTGCCCTCACAACCCTTTTTTCTAGCTCCATATTCTTCGTGGTAAGCTCCATAAGAGTATCCTCAGATACAGAGGCCCTACTCTGAACGTTAGCAATTGTCTTCCTCAAAGCATCCTCAGACGCAACATGATTCTTTAACTTTTATTTATATTTCTTGACTTTCGACGCACTGGCCGAGGAAGACTTCAGGGCGTTATCTTTTCAGCAATGACCTTCTTCAATTGGGATATCTACTCAGCTTGTTTCTTTTGATCGTTTAAAGCCTGGGTCAGCTCCTCCACCGCCTGACTAAAAGATAGATGGAAAAGTAAAATTATTGGTGTAAACAAGCGAAAGATAAGGTGGAAGACACTTACAAAAACTTCATTATTGAAGATCATACGGATCCGCTCAAAGATACTAACAGCTCTAGCATTTCTTCTATAGCCATCACCATTGTACCATTCGTCAGCTGACATGGTACGAAGCACGGAAAAGGGGGGGCAAGAGTTACTCAAACAGGGAGGTAGAGAAGACCCAGATACAAAAGCAGCCACTGAAGCCGATGAAGCAGATCTATCATGATTAGAAGTAGAAATGGTCAAAGGTACTGCTGGAAGAGACGGGTCTACGATAATCTACGCCCTTGAAATTCCACCACCTCCTTGAACCTAAAGTATAGTTGTAGGGGCCCTTAGTTTCTGCCCTTCAGAGGCTTGAATTTCACTAACACCGTCCCGAAGAATGAGCACATGAGGTGCGCTAGTAGGGGCATTCCCAGCTTGGTTGGTCTATGTATCCCTAACAAAATTAGCAACAGTAGCATCTGAAGAGATCCCAGACTTATCCAATTGAAGTGATGTAAGCTCTTCAGTGCCATCAAGCACGTATTAATTGAGGAAAATCTCCTCTGAATTATGCCTACCATCATCAGAGTCTGAGTCTGAGTCGGTGAAAACTATTTGACATTTGAAAAAAAACTGGATAGGAGCCTTCCTAGGACGATGTACGGACGGATCAGTAAGAGCCAGATCAACAGGAAGATCAGCTTGGTCTCAAGATGCTTAGGATGAATAGAAGGAACTGTTTATTATGGCGTAGCCATATCACCAGCCCCAGTCGTGATGGCTTAGTTTTCACAATCGGGGCAGATGAAAGGGGAGCAAATGTTATTGATTTATAGTCACCCCTTCTTTTTGATCGATGCTAAAAATTAAGTCAGTTAGGGTCTTTTAATCATCCTTGTTGTCCTCATCAAGTATGATAGAGTCAAACCCTAGGAAACCATTGGATCGATAGCAGGTAAAGCCTTCATTCTTTTACTGATGACCTCAGAGGCAGAGGACCCATCCACCATTTAGCCAATTTTCTACCGGATTCCTCTCTACTGGACCTCTCTTTACTCAGCCTATCTCTGCTAGATCTCTCCCGACAGGATCATCAGATCTCTCCCGACAGGATCATCAGATCTCTCAGGGTTAGGCCTCTTCCCGAGTGGATCTATCCCTAAAAGGTCTTCTTTCACTTTCTCTAGAAGGAACATCATGTTCACTCCTTTCAGCCTGCCCAGTAGGTGTCATCGAAGTGTTGCCTGTATCTGACATTTAACTACTAAAAATGAAGCAATGAAAGGTTGGATGGGATCGTGACTCCAGAAGACAGCATGGCCTTATAAAAAGCAACAACACCATGAGGAGGGTTTCATATGGCACTCTAATTGTTAGAAATTAGTTACACCGTATGAAGGATGTCAAACCTATCCCGGAACTTCCAAAGTTCATCACTAGTTACCACGTTGATTTCGTAATCAAAAGCACACGGGTGTTCAGCAGAAAATCTTAGCATGCGCACCCGCCATTCACTCGGAACCTCCTCCATCTTCAGTCTTTACGAGGTAATGATCAAATCTCTCGTGAGACAAGTGGTTTCCCTAGGCGAGGCTTTAACGACTTGCCTCAAACTTGTTGTCCTTTACATATCTGGACAAGCACGAACAGAAGTAGAAGTAGTAGGATTAGCAGATGAAGGAACAAACTCAGGATGAACAATGGAATAATCTATATTTAAGGCAACAGGTTTAGACAAAGGAATGTACTATGAAAGTGACCCCAGAGTATAGACTCAAGCCTAGCAATATTCTCTTTATCACCCACTTCAATGGCATGCATAAGAAGCTCAAAATATTGATGATGAAGGGAAGGATCAATACCTGAAAGATTGGTAAGAGCAACGAAGCACTAACCGTCGAGGAAGAGAAAGTTAGAGATTTGGAGAGAAGAGAAAGTTAGGGTTTATAGAAAAAGTTATGAAGTCGTGAGAGGGAAATAAAAAAGTTTTGAATTATATAAAAGTGGATGATATCACCAAGGCATGTAAACCTCACCAAGCACAACGTGTAAGAGTGGGGGTAGGTGCACAAGCTTAAAAATCACACGTCGTTCAAAATTTGAAAAGTTACTAATGATTGCATCAACCGAAACGAGCGTGGTTGGGATTAATGATTAGTTGTTAAGCACTAATACGAATAATGAACTACAAGACAAAAGAGAAGAACAAATTAAACACACTTCGCCGAGTAAGTTCCCTTTTGGAATGAGATACCCGGTCTTGTATATTTAAGAGTGGTATTGTTAATGGTGAGAATCAGATAGTATTACACGCCAGCAATAGACAATGGTCGGGGTGCCACATCACCAAAAGTCAACCAATCTGAGTTGACCAAAGAAGGCCCATTAACCCTCGATCAAGATAACACAGATTATCAGATAAGAAGACTCGATCGGGGCTGTCAAGATGGTCGGGGGAAGTAACTTCGATCGGGTTTGACAGATGGTCGATTGACTGACACGTGGACAATACTCAGATTTAATAAAGTTACGACTCTAATACGCAGAAAAGGAATTGCACTTAAACAAGACATCTCAAAGTACACATTGATAGGGAAACAGACTTCCTTATAGATATCAAGGTGCGAATTAGGTACGAAATCTAGTGCAATTAAAATACAATCAACGCAAAACAAGGAAGAGAATAATACAATTCTAATAAGTTAGAATCTCATTCCATTACGGGAACTTGCCTTGCTTGTACACCAAGAATTAGGGTTTTATGCATGTATAAATAGACTCTAGTAACACCCATAAAACGATTAACGCAAATTTAACTTTCAAGAGTGCAAGAGAGATTGAGTGTGTAAACATCTTTTACATAGTGAACTTTTCTCGTTGTTGCTGGCAACCGTGGATATTTCCCTACCTTGAGGTTTTACCAAGTAAAATATTCTCTCAATATTTACCTTTTCTCTCTCCTATGTAGTTTATTGTTCATCTTTATTTGCATCTATTTGTGTGACGCGTGGTGAGTCATAGTTGATCCAAAAATCACTGTCAATAGGTGTTGACCGGCCAACACCTAAGCATTAAATATTTAATTTCTCATTATGATTTTTGATTTGGTTTGAAATAAAGTTAATGATTTTTGTAATGTTGGCAGCTGAGAAAATCACATTGTTTGCCTTATTCATATTTACTTTTTACTACAAAAACACCTCTTGAATTATAGTTTGATGATCTTTTGGGTTATGCACTTGTTACTTCAACAACTGTTATATTAATTTTGTTGACACTAATACGTGTTCCCGTAATCCCCGTTGGAGCAGGTTTGTTGGAGCAGGGCCAAGAGGGGGACAAGGCGACATCTCAGAAGGAGCGCCAAATGAGGATGCCAAAGTATGGTTGACATATGCCCTACTTCGAAATTTGGCTAACCTAAGCCCTACCAAACCTTTAAGAAGAAGGGGCCACCATCCAAGAAGGAACAAAACCATAGTAAGGGAGTAATATGTGCCTATTTAGGTGGGTACACATGCATGTGCATCGTGAGCCATGCAAAGAACCATGCAAGGAGGGTGTGATCATGATCGGTTGGATTTGGTTAATGGATAATCAGTTTGAATTTGAATTAGTTAGGGAGGAATAAATTAGCTAGGAGTTCAATAAAAATCATCAAGTTGTTACAAGAATTAGCTAGGAACTTAGCTTCTTTTTTAGATATCGTTGTAATCCTATTTAAGGATGAGAACATATTAATAAAAGATTACGAAATGAATTAACCCAAATTATCTCTCTGTTATTCTTCTCTCTTTCCCTTCCCCAAATTAATTCTTATCAATGGTATCAAAGCCGTTCAGTTCATGGATGCCAAGTTCCGTAACGGAGTTTACAAAATTTTGGTTCATCATGAGTCCAGATTTTACCAAATACATTCTACCCTAAAAACTATCATGACAGAACTCCAAGCCTAGCGCCTCTCTTGTAGCACATCTGAAACCAAAATCAACCCCTTCGCTCTTGGAGATTCCGCACAACCCCTAACCAATCCAACACTTTCCACTCTGCTGCCACTGTTCTGCTTAGTTCTCCACCCAACCAAAAATCCGATCCCATCTTCTAATACTACATAGGGTTTGTTCCGTAGGATTATAGGCCAAAAGGGTTGTGAAAGGAGCGAAAAAGATGTACCAAATTTTTCTGCCACACCTGAAGAATTGCCTAGCGAATCAGCTTTCACAAAACCGATCCCAAAAAATTTCTTCCATGTTATGGTCGGAACTAACCCATCCTTGGATCATTCGAGTTGTTGAAAAATTGAAGAACAAAGGAATGTATAACTCAAAAGAGAAAATACAAGCCAAAAAATCTGTTGAAATGGGATGGGGCACCGCGAGAAGATGAGATATCGAAAAATGATTGGCGTATCTTACAAACTTATCTCGACTTTATCCTTACGGACAAGGATAATTTGATAGGGGTGGAATGATATGTGCATATTTAGGTGGGTACACATGCATGTGCATCATGAGCCATGCAAGGAACGTGTGATCATGATCGGTTGGATTTGGTTAATGGATAAGCGATTTGAATTTGAATTAGTTAAGAAGGAATAAATTAGCTAGGAGTTTAGATAAAGATCATCAGGTTGTTACAAGAATTAGCTAAGAGCTTAGCTTCTTTTTTTAGATATCGTTGTAATCCTATTTAAGGATGAGAACACATTAATAAGAGATTAAGATGAATTAACCCAAATTATCTCTCTATTATTCTTCTCTCCTTCCCTTTCCCCAAATTAATTCTTATCAAGGAGTCGGTGCAAGCCCTAACAGGAATCCTCTAAAATGAAGAAGAAAGTCAACCAGAGGCAAGCTTGCAGGTAGGCATTTAATGCACCTACAACACACACCAAAGAAGGAACAATGAATATGACGGTTCAAGTCTTTTCTCTATCCCTAGTCCTCCGATGATCAACGGTCAGATCCAGTGTTATCTCAGTCTTAAGTATGGCCAACTCTTTCATTCACAATATGATTACTACTAAGTGGTAATAGGTCTAAATAGCACCAAATCCATAGTGATTTTTGTGAGTTTTAGGAATAACATTATATTAATAGTTTGAGAACCGGCACCAATGAACAAAATACACTAACCTTTTTCTTTTATTACTTTTCTACAAATTAGTTTTTTCTTATATAAAACCTCCATTGATAAAGACCAATGGAGGTTGAACGATTGGAGGTATATTCAGCCTCCATTAGAGATCAATTTCGACCTCTGTGGAGGTCGATGAAGAAAATGAAAAAAAAAAAGATTTTTTTTTGCTTTGTAAGTCTCAGGATTTGCAAAAATACCCAGTAAGTCTCTAAAATTACTATGTAAGTCTCGAAATTACAAAGCAAGTCTCGGAACTACAAAATAAGTCATAAAAGTATACAAACAAGTTTCAAAAACACGAAAATAAGTCTTGAAAAAAAATGAGACTTATTTTTGTAATTGTGTTTTATGGGTATTTTTGTCAGATTCATATTTTAGGTGCTATTAAAACTTAATTTATTACGTTGGTGATACTCTTAAAAGTAAGGGAGTAAAGAGCGATATAAAATTTTTAAACCCTAACTACTAATATCTAGATAAAACATCTAATAATACTTAGTTAATCTATTACATAACGTTTGTAGATCGATCCCACAAGAAAAAACATTCAGGAAATTGCACCTAATCTTCTTTGTATGTGTGTGGCGGATCCAAAAAATTTAATGAGATGGGGCACTTGAATAAAATAACAATTATATAAGAAAATATTGAAATTTTAAGATCATATTAGAATTCTTTTTTATATAAATAAATATTGATGGTATAATAAAGTTTAGATAAAATAAAATAAGTAATCAATATAAACTAAATAATCTTACATTAAAAAATAAATAAAAATAAAAATTACAATATTGAAAAAAAAAATTATAACAAGAAAAACAACATAAACAATGAAAATTTACAATTTTTATTCTTAAAAATAATAAATTACAATATAATTTTATAAGAAATTTTGTTTTGTATTTATAATGAATTCGCTTTAAACTTATATAAAATTAATTGATTATTAAATATCTAGACATGTATTTTTATTTTATTTTTAATTCTTCTAATTATTAGTAATTAAGTTATTGATTTATTGATTCTAAACAACTTAAAACTATAAAATAATGAACATACTTAGGATAAAATAAAATGAATCATATCAGATAGGTTATTTTAATATAATAAATTAAATTTGAGATTTTAGAGTTTTATTATTGGATGTATTAGGTATGTTAAATTAAAACTATTAGAAATAAAAAAAGTTTTCTTTAAAAAAAATAAAAAAAAATATTAGAAAAGTTCAAGATATTAATAGATAATTTAATACAAAATAAAATTTAATTAAGTAACAAAAAATAGGGCTGGGCACGGTACATTTTGGTTTGGTTTCAACTAGGACTGGACCAAACCAAAAAACTTGGTCTTTTGAAAATTTGTACCAGTTTAGACCAATCACTTTTTCAAACTAGACCAAACCAAATTGTATCAGTTCGGTTCGGTATAGTTCGGTCTAGCGATTGACTTGTAAAAAATAACATAATGAGAAGTTACATACATTTTGTTTTAAAAAAAAGCATACATTTCAAAAAAAAAATTGATAAATACATTTCAAATTAAAATAGCAAGAAAATCAAAATAAAATAAAATATATAGTAAATACATTTACATTGAAGATCGGTTGTTTTAAACCTGATGATTAGAAAGTAGGAACAAAAATAAGAATTATAGCAAATCACTTATTTTACATTTGTGGTGTTGCCTTAGTTTTATTTTATATGTAATTTTTTTATATATTATTCAATGTAAAACAAATGATAACTTTATAAAGCAAATGGAAAAAAAAAATCAATTTCATCATAGATTTCTTTTGACATTGCATTAAAGTTGGTGGATTAGTAAAACACATGAAATAATAAATCATAGTTTTTTATTTTAATGTTTTTTTAAAAGTTATATTGAAGAGCTTTGGGTATGATCTATATTGGAATAAAAGTGTGTTAAAAATATTTGGTTTACAGTTTAATCCGGGTTTGATAAGTTTGGACCATAGACCAGACTAGACCTTACGGTTTGTTATAATAAAACCATACGGTGTTTTTAAAAGTAAAAATAGAAACCAAACAAAACGATTTGGTTTGATGAGGTCCGGTTCATAGTTTATAGTTTTTTTTTATCCTAACAAAAGGTCATAAAATTTATTTTAGTAATATATATATATCTTTTAAAATTCAAAGGATGGGAATTGAACAACTTGCACTTAGTTGGAAAAGAAGTTCTACACCAACTCTGCAATAAAAGATTTGTTGAAGTTAATGTTATATTGTTATGTGATATATGTATATTATTTATGTTTTCAAAATTTGAGGTAGGACATGGTCTAAAGATGGGTATGTCTGTCTATATGTATAAAGTATTTTTTTTTCTCGGTACATATCAATAAATATATTTCAATAGCTTGTATATTAACTATTAGATTCAATAGCTTTGATTCAGTATGTATACATTTATCTATAACCCATATGTAATATAGTAATATATTTTATATCGATACGTATTGAAAAGAAAACATATATATATATATATATATATATATATATATATATATATGTATGTATGTATGTATATATGTATGTATGTATGTATGTATGTATCAGATTGTATAAACTTGAATTTTTTTATTTCAAAATTTAACTATGCACTTTTAATTTAATGATCTATAATCGAGACAAAAATGATGATTTATGAAACATATTAATAATGATTTTTTAAAAAGTATCGAAACTTATGACTTTTTTTAAAACCATCACAGCGTTACGATGGTTTTTAAAAACCATCGTAACGTTATGACACTTTTTTTAAAACCATTAACATATCATGATGGTTTTTAAAAACCGTCATAATTTTATGACGGTTTTTAAAAACCATCGTAACTTGTGACGTTTTTTAATAAAAACAACAAAATATCATGGGTGGATGACGGTTTTTACTGTCATAACCCGGTACTTAACCTTTTAAAAATGTTTTATCTATTTTTGTTCTAGCTCAATTAGTAGATTAACGAGCTTGAGGTTTGGATAAATAACTCTTAAGTTAGAGGCTCGAATCCGACATAAAGGAAAATCAAAAACTTAAAAATATATATGGGTTTTGAATAAATAGATATTGTAAATAAATATAATTGATTTTTTTTATATAAAATTATGTGAATTCCATAAGATATTATAAAATATTTTATTCAAACTTAAAGTTATAGCATTTTATAAACTTCATTTATAGTTATATTATTGAATCAATTTTTATAATTATATTATAACATAAAAATACAAAATAATAATAAAATTTGATTATGTATAGTTAAAGAATGTTACATTAAAAAGTAAAAAAAGTAACCTAAATTGAAGGAGGGAAAATAAAAAGATAAAAAGTAATTTAAAATTAAATAAGGGAGGGAAACTAAAAAAGTTAAAAATAATTTAAAGTTAAAAATAATTTAAAACTAAAAGAGGGAAAAAAAGTAAAAGAGGGAAATAATGGGTCCCACCATTACTATTAGGTTTCAACATCTCCATTAAGTCATAACTCTAAATTGTAAGTTTTTAACTTTCTTTTGTTTTTAGAGTTGTGGACGTATAGCTACCTCCTTTCCAACCTAAATCAATTTGTTTTCTTTCAAAATTTTCTCATGAGGCATTTCTGCGATTGGGTTTTTCTTCTACTTCTACTATGATCCAGGTTGTTCTTTTTTTCTTTTTTTCTTTTGTTATATCTCCTTATTTTTATTTCTATATTTTCGTTTATTTTCTCCTTTCAATAGTTTATTTTTATATTCTTGAATTAAATTTGATTCATTGTAATATTAATTTGGGTTTAAAAAGTTTGATTTTTGTAAATTTTTTTATTGATTGTGATATGTGAGATATAAAAATAAGATCATTTTTTTTATTTGTTTCTTGATAAAGATCTGTTGAATCTTATTCCAATGGGTGTTGTTTTTGTTGGTAGTAAATTAAATTTTAAGTTTGAAGAGTGTACATGTTTTTTTTAATGACCTTATGAAAAATTATTTTTATTCATTCTATTTTTATATTTGTTTTGCAGGGCATTCAAAGAGAAGAAATTCTTGGGATAGTTTTACTCTCCTTACAAACAACTTCAATCGCTAGTGTTGACACTATGTGTAATTACTTTTTTTTTTCTTTTTAGGAGGGAATACGTAGTTAAATTTGAGATACATATTCTTGTAAATAGAGTATATACTTCTTTGTATATGATAATGTAATTGTATTGTTTTTTTTAATCTAATGTGATTATTCAATTATATTGATTTTGTTTAATTTTAAAAGATAATTAGTAAGTTTTACTTATATATTTGATGAATTATTAAAAATTTAAAAATTAATAATATATATAATTAATTTTCATTGTGGAATATATAATATATTATAATATATTATAATATATAATATATTCCACAATGAAATATATATATTTTTTTAAAAATGTTTTTAGATTTATGATGGTTTTTAACCATCGTTACTTAACGATGGGTAAATAATGATGGTTAAAAAGCGTCGAGAAGTTATGACATTAAAAACCATCATAAAGTAAAACCATCATAAAATGGTTCTTGATATTGGATTCCTTGACGTTTTAAAACCGTCATAAATTGACATTTATGACGGTTAAAAACCGTCATAAAACACATTTTTTTTCTAGTAGTGAATAACTTTGATTCAGTAAATATACATTTATCTATAACCCATAAATGTCATATGACGATTTTTAACCGTCATAAAACACCTTTTTTTTTAGTAGTGAATAACTTTGATTCAGTAAATATACATTTATCAATAACCCATATATAATATACTGATATATTTTATATCGAAACGTATTGAAAAGAAAATATATATATATATATATATATATATATATATATATGTAAGTATGTATGTATGTATGTATATATGTATGTATGTATGTATCAGATTGTATAAACTTGAATTTTTTGATTTTAAAATTTAACTATGTACTTTTAATTTAATGATCTATAATCGAGACAATAAGTGATTCCTCATTTTAAATGTTTAGCTTAATACTGTTTTTGATTTGATAGAAAAAAAATAAAATGATATAATAAGTTGATAAGGAAATTAAAGGAAGGAAAAGAAAGCGATAGAAATGAAAAGATAGTTTTTTTTAATTATTATTATTTGGATAGTTACGAAAGAAAATAAAATAAAAGATTTAAATATAAATAAATAAATAAATAAAACTTATTCTATTTAAGAAAATATCATTTTTTTAATGATATAAATGATAGGTACTATATATATGTATTGTTATATAATGTTACTTTTAGGTTATCGGAAAAATCCATTTTATTTCCTTCCATTTCCTTCTAAATTTGTTGGGAAATCCAATTAGGTTAAACAAAAAATTATTGAATCACCTTTTTTCTTTTCTCTCATTTTCCTTTCCTTTCCCACTCATTTAATAATCTAAATAAAATATTAGAAGTCCATCATAATATTTTCATTTTCTTTCCTTTCTCCTTGTTTCCATCAAACCAAACGTAACTTAAATGTATTACTAAGTATTAAACATGTACGGAAAAATCAAAAACTTAATTTACAATCCGAATTGAAATGTCAATTATGAGTCCATTTTTACTCACCCCTTTTAAGGGGATTGAACATTTCTCCCCTCCTGTATGGATGACATATGTCTATGAAAAGGATAAATTTATCTTAACATTATCATATTTTGGATAAATTTATCCCTTCCTAGACACGAATCATCTATGCGGAAGGGGATAAGGGGCTAGCAAAAGTGAGCTAATGACACTACTGACATGTCAACATTACAAAATTGATGATGCGTAATGATTGTTGAGTAGAAAGAGAGAGAAAGAAGAGAAGAGAAAATGTTGAACTCCAACACACCATATATATATTGAATTGACAAGCAATTAATGAGAAGAACAACACATAATTACTAATTAGAATCAAAACATTGCTTTCTTGAAGTAGTAGCACTTGTTGCACGTATTTCAGGCGTTTCACATACAATGGTTAACTTATTGAAAGTAAGAAATGCCTTGCAAAATCCTTAAAACATTAATCAGGCAGGACACTGGAAATCTGAAGGGGGATGCTTGCCACAGTCAACAAGAACTCCAAGAGCGATGGGTAGAATAATATTTATGTTGAGAAGCTTAGCTTTAATGGTGGTGCAAAGACATAGTGCAGCATCCAAGTCTACTAGTCCTTGAAGAACTGGACAACATGTATCCTTAGCACTACTTCCAATACCAATGTGGATCAGCCCTCCTAACACGTCCACACATGCACCTAACTTGAGGGTGTCAATTGGACAGGTTTGTGGTGGTGGTGGTGGTTGCACCGTAGGCGGCGGTGGGTAGGGTTTCACCTTCGGTGGTGGTGGACAAGGCGTTTCCTTTGGTGGAGGAGGTTGCACAACAGGAGGCTTTGGTACATATGGAGGAGGTTGCACAACAGGAGGTTTTGGTACATATGGAGGAGGTTGCACAACAGGAGGCTTTGGTACATATGGAGGAGGTTTTACAATTGGTGGTTTTGGGACATAGGGTGGTGGTTTTGGGACATAGGGTGGTGGTTTTACAGCAGGAGGCTTTGGTGGTACATATGGTGGAACATGCGGTGGCTTGGGAATAATTGGTGGCTTCACAATGGGTGGCTTAGGGTAATGGGGTGGCTTGGGTACAATTGGTGGCTTAGGGTAATGTGGTGGCTTGGGGACATATGGTGGCTTGGGGTGATAGGGTGGCTTGACGACCGGCGGCTTGGGGTGGTGGGGTGGTTTGGGATGGAAGGGTGGTTTTACATGAGGAGGGTGTTTTGGTGGAGTTGGGTATGGGCAATATGGACAGGCAAGAGAAGGGAGCAAAGTGCCCAAGTTGATCAACAAGATCACCAAAACATTGGTTAAAACATATTTGCCCATCTTCACTACTGCTTAAGAGTTGAGCTTGAATAGCTCTTCAGTTCACTACAATGATCATATAATGGCATTTTTCCTTCTTATAAAGACAAGTAGAGGTTGAATGGGAGCAATCAATCCTGCTCATTTTTGTTTTCATTCATTGACTTCATACTTTGGGGACAACCTCAAATCACTACAGACATGTAACATATTGATAAGACCGGGACAATCTTTCAAGAAAATTATCGATATTACTTAATTTCTTTGTGGATTTTAATTCTTTTCATAATAATAATAATTATTATTATCTTAAGGTAGAAAACAATGTCATTAATTGAAAAACTCAAGTACATCCAATGTATGGTACATCCCTAGCCAAGGGGTAATGTCAGACATTCAAGTTTAGATGCCCCACCCTATAAAAACAAAACAAACAAAAAAACGAGGGCTCTAAAGTGAAAATAAGTTTGGATGAACTTTGGATTTAGATAACTAATTTCTATAAATAGTTTTTAAAAGATATTTACTCTAAATAGAGGGTAGATATATATATTATAAAAAACAAAAAGTAGAAGAAGTTTACAATTTATTATTAACTTTCTAAATTTATACTACGTATTTTAAAGTTTATAAGTTTTTGGTAACAGTTCGGTTTTTACATCCGAAATTATATATGACTCATAAATTTAAATTTTTTTTAATCGGATCAACTCGTTTGAATAGATTAATTCTACTCGAACACCTTAGATACAATTCGATTAAGCTGTGAAACCGTGTCTATCCTTTGATTGAATTGAAGAGGTTGATTCTGTCCAGTTGGGTTTTGAGATTAAACTTTATAACTTTAAAAAAAAAGACAAGAGGTACAGCCAAGAAAGAACGCGGTTTTTGATTTTAGATTGATTGTATTTTTAACATTTAGTGAGTACTATTGAATCCGTGATTAGCCAGTGCTTCTCTACTGCATGCATGTGACCTTTCACTTGCATTATAAAGTATAAATCCACAAAATGACAAACGCCACTCAGATTTTTCCCGGCACTTCAACAATGGATTTACCCAAAATCATATTTTATTCTTTCATCGGTTGGGTGTCGGTCACAAGTGCCAAAACTATAAAGATATTATGAAACTTATGGAATATATTAATGAATTTTTTTTTTCTTATTTGCATTAGAATTTCAATGTGGACCACGTGTGTATCTTTATTTGACTATTTTAATTATTGATTGATTTTCCTTTATTATGTAAATGTATGCAAATTGCATGGATGGACCATCGTTTTGCCACTTTGGACATCTTTTAAGTATTCAATTAATTAGTTTCATTTTTTTTATTTTCAAAAAAAAAAAATTTAATTAGTTTTTTTTGTTCTTATTTGAGAAATTCAAAAGTGCATTTGTCTATTACTTCTTAATTAAAGATATTATATCTAGAGACAGGGGTGAAGCCAGAACTCATCATCTGGATGGACTGAATTAATTATAATTTTTTTTTATACCTCATGTGTGGTAAGAATCAAATCTAAAACATTATCTTATAAAATTAATATAATTTTCTACTCAGATCACGCTGGTGGATGGTAGTTTAAAGTTTTTTAAAACAAATCTAAACGAAAAAAAAAATCACAATAGAAATAAACTTAAATACTTGTTTGAATAAGCAAATGAAGTAAGAATTTAAAATTTGTTTCATTTATCTATAGAAGAACACAGAATTGAGAGAAAAATGAAACTTTAATGTGTTTGAATATGAATAAAATATTAAATTTAATTATAAACTAGACTATTTTATAAATTATTAAGTAATGTTAATATTGTAATTATATTTTATTTGTATTTATATTTTTATTTATTTCTTTTAAAAAATCATTAAATAAATTATTATTTTTTAGAAAATGCTAGCCTGAGCTGAAGCCCATGCTAGATCACAAGTACCTCCGTCCCTGTTACTAGAGTTGACCCCATCAAGATCTCTATATGTGAAAGTGTAATACTAGTTTCTTGACTGCAAATTATGTAATCCACCAATTGAATTTTTATACTCTTCAAAATGAAGAGTACTACACTGTCTACTTAATCATTATTAACTTTGACATATGAAGCTCATTGGTTCTCAACTTTATTTGTTTACTACTAAAATTAGCATCATAATGTTTGAAACATGTTTCGTGTGAAGAGAAGAAAGGAAATTTGGGGCATTTATTATCTTTAGAAGATAGGAATAGGAAATTCCCGACAAAATAAAATCCACAAGTTTTTCAACGACAACAAAAAAAGATTCGTAGGTTGATAATAATAATAATAAACCTTGCTTGTGTCTTCGTGTTTGAGTAGTGTATAATATCAGTTTGGTTTATCTATTTTATTTGAGTTTTTATATTGATATTTATAAAATTTATTAATATATTTATATTTTATAAAAAATTTAATTATAAAAATATTTTAATAGAAATTTATCAATAAAGATAAATTATTTTAAATAAAAATAAACCAAATAATAATATATGTATTTATTAATTACATTCGTATCTTTAACTATATTTCTTTATTAAAATAACATTACCTTTAAAAAAAACAATTATGATAAACTATAATTTTACTTCAAGTTTAAAAAAAAAATCATTATCATATGACTATCATATTGCTTTTATTTTTGTTTTATATACGGTTATGAAATTTATCAATAAATAAAAGAATTTTTTTAACCATAGCTATATATATCAATAAATTTTTTTTTTTAAAAAATAACTGTACCTATAGATAATTTTTTTTTTATTTTTCTTTTAAGATAGCTATATAAATAAGAGAATTCTTGATTAAAAATATCTTGACTTCATATATGGTTCCACATATTCCTTTTAGAAGGTTCCTACATTCGATATATTTTTAAAAGTAAATTGAATCATCATTAAAAGAGAATCTAATTTTAAAAATAATATATTTTTTTAATAAATTAGATATGATAATAATTTTAAAATATTTATAAATAATATATATTAAAATAAATATATTTATTTTAATATCTAAATACGGGAATACTAATACTAATAAATTTTATAGACGTTAATATCCGTTCCCATTTATTTACGTTATCTGTTTTATATATATAAAAGTTTTGATAATAATAAAGATGTTGAAAAATTTATGGTTGACACCACTTTACATGTCAAGAGAAGAGCATTTATGGGTGGCAGCTTGTACACATGTAATTATGTAAGGAAGCCAACCTAAAGGATTCATGCAAGATTCCTTGTGGCCACTTTAAATATTTTCATTAAACCATTGGATTGAAACAAGCTATATATTGTTTAATTATATATGTAACTTGTACGTTGTAAATTGTAATCATCCGAAAACTTTCAAAATTCAATATATATATATATATATGTAGCATTTAAATTTATCTATTTATAAGTTTTCTGCTATTTTACAACACATTATAAACGATATCAACAGAACTCATGTAAGTAAATAGGATATTCAAGAGAATAAATTACTTACGGCTAAGGGTTTTCTTCATTTAATACGACGACCGACTATGCTTAATTTATGAATTATGAGTATGTCATTAAGCATTTAAGTCTAATTTTAATATTATTTTATGTGTTGCATTTTATTTCAATATTCATTATTTAAAAAACAATAATATATACTATTTTATGTGTCTAAATGATATGAAATTATTGTAAATTTATAATCCATTCATTTTAATTGTATTATATTTATATGAATTAAATGAATGGATTATAGTAATACTACATCATTTGTATATAAAATTTATGATATCTCCGATCCAAATACCGATCTCCTTTTTGTTGTTGTAGATTTTCTATCCAACCCAAGAGCTATTTGATGCGCCATATTGCAGCACCCCTCCATTTGTGCCGGATCAAGCGCAGTTTCCTTCTTCGGCGCTACTTTGTTGCTATCTTTTCTTTTTTTAGTCCTTAAATTTGTATTTATTCTCGACCATTATTCAATAAAATATATCATAATCGTATCTTATTTAAAAGTTTTATTTAATTACAGTTTTACCCATATTAAATCAAATATATTTCAATTGTATCCTTTTAATTATCTAATGTTTTTGTTTAAGTTATATTTGTTTAAGTTATATTTGTTTAAATTTAATAATTTGTTAATATCTAAACTTATCGTAATATTATTTTTAATTAAACGGTGAAATGTTAATTGTTGAGAAATAAAAAAAAATTAGAAAATATTCTTTTTTATATTAACATTTGGTGGAATGAGTTGAAGATGGAAACAAAATTTGGTGTGGAAGTTGGTGCAATTTGCTGCAAAGTTGCAACAAATTGGTGCAATGGATTGGAGATAGTCTTAGACATCAAATTTGGATAAAATATCATTACTCTTTTAAAAATTAAATTAAATTTTTTCTACGTATCTAAAAAACTCAAAATTTGAAATTCTTCCGATCAAATTAGAGTTTCTAAACGCATTGAAACTTGTGGATTTTTATTTATTTATATATTAATATACCATTTGAAATGACGACCACTCGAAACTGAGATGTTTGCAGGCTAAGGGCTTGTTTGGCTTTCTCATTTAACACTTAATACCACTTAATGTGTTCCATTAAGTTGTTTTGTTTGATTTTTTAAAGTTATAAAATCACTTAAATAACTCTTGAAACCGTTTATTTATAAAAGTGATTTTTTTCCACTTTTCACTTAATTAAAAACAACTTAAATTTATATCAATTATATATTTCTAAAACTATCCTCACAAACATAATATATTTTCCTTTTTCATTCTCTCATGACCCTAACCATATTATTTTTGTTTTTCTTTTCACCTTAAAAAAATTAGCACCCATAAAACCTAGCTAGTTCAAAACTCAAACAACTCCATTGGAATCCGGTTTTTGATTTCCAGCTTTTTTCAATAATTTGATTAGTTTTATTAATTTTATTTTAGAGATTGACGTCTCTTTTACCTTTACAATTTGTGATCAGATCGATTATTAAAATTATCAAAATTCCATACAAGAGAGCCACACAACAAAATTGAAGTGGGACCTCAAACTATAAATGTTTTTTTTAAAACAAAACTTTTTTTAAGTATTTAAATTACTTATTGTATATTATCTTTCAATATATTAAAATGTAAATATATAACAAATATTAATTTAAATTACTTACTATAGTTATCTTTTAATATATTAAAACGTAAATATTTAATAAATAATAATTGAAAGAATATAGATATAAAAGTATTTATTTTAAGATATTTAACTTAAAAAAAATAAACAATTTATCATTTACATTCAGTTTTTAGTTTTCCGTTACCATTCAGTACAATTTAATACCGTTCAATTTTAAGATAAAATATCAAACACAGCCTAAATAAATGTTCTTCCCATTGAACCGCATTTGTGTGGCGTTCGAAACTTGACTTGTGAATTTGAAATTTAATGCAATTGATGTTTTTGGATCCAATTACATTTCATGGGTCATTGATGTGAAGTTTCATTGAAATCCCCATATCTACATGATGCTATTAAGAAACCATACATTAGAAAAGGATCGAAAAGTCCACCGATGTGGTCCTTCGGCCACCATGAAGATTATGAAGATTTGAGTACCTCACGATTGAGTAACATGAAGTCTTAAAGGAAAGATTGGAAAGAGAGAAAAAAAAAAAGTCTTTTCCGACGGCTTAAGGAAAGGTTGGATTCTCACTGGAATTCGAGATTCATTCTTTATTTTTTATTTTACTGGAAAAATCCGTCAAAGTCCATCTCAAATAAACATTCACCGATGACTGTATGAGCCATCAGAAAACATTACATGGTAAAAAAAATGACACCATGCCCACCTCCATTTAGGTCGTTCTTAGGGAACACCACATCATCTAGCCGGCCCTAGGCCCATTGCATAATTCCAAATATTTCAATTCTCATGCATTTTTATGGTTTGAACTAGTGGCCGACATAGACATAGTAATAAAAGAAATTAAATTTAGACTCATTTATTATCGATAAATATCACTAAGAACCTAGGTTTGAGTTATAATTATTGTAATATATATAGTGATAGGTTCAAAAATTTTAATCAGATGAGATATATGAATAAAATAACATTTATATGAAACAAATATTGAAAACCTAAGATAATAGTAAAATGAGTTTTTTTTTAACTAAAATGATTTTTATATATAAAGAAAAATTGAAAGTATAACAAAGTTTAGACAAAATAAAACAAATAGAATATTTATTTAAAATAAACTAAATAATCTTACATTACAAAAAAAACAAGAAACAAAATATTAAAAAAAATAACAAGAAAAACAACATAAACAATTAAAAATTACAATATTTATTCTTAAAATAATAAATTACATTCTAATTTTATAATAAATTCTTTTTAATTTGTATTCATAATGAATTCACTTTAAATTATATAAAAAATAATAGATTAATAAAATTTGTTAAACATGTTTTATTTTTATTTTTTAGGATTTATTTATTGAATGTGTTAGACATGTCACACTAAACTATTAGAAATAATAAAAGTTTAAAATAACAATATATAATTTAATATAAAATTAAATTAAATTGAATTAAAGAAAAACGATATTTAACTTGTTTGAAAAATGTAATTGGTGGGAGTAATAGAGAAAAAAGAAACAATACCAATTGTGCTATGATTTAACTTGTGCTAAATGTTATAATATTATACATATATATACAAAATCAATTATTTATAAAAACAAATTTGAGGTAGGACATAGGCTCCATATGGCTTTAAGGATATATATATATACACAGAGGAAAGAGTATTAAATAGAACTCAATCAATTATTTAAAAAAACAAATTTGAGGGAGGACATAGGCTCCATATGACCTTAAGGTAGGTCCACCCCTATATATATATATATAGGAAAGAGTGTTAAATAGAACACTTTTTATGTTAAATTTTTAAAATATCATCATTTTAATAAGTAAATTTTAAATGGCCTTAAAGATAGGTTCAACCCTATATATATATTGGAAAGAGTATTAAATAAACTCTTTGTAGGTTAAATTTTGAAAATATCATCATTTTAATAAGTAAAGTTTAAATAGTATCAAAGGATTAAAATACCCTTATCCCCTTCAAATGATTTGTTTTTTTTTTGAAAAATTTCAATTTTTTTCTAGATAGTCTTAGAAATTGTAAAAAGTCTAAGAAAAATCTTGAAAACTACACCAAAAAAAAAGTCTCCAGTTTTTTTTGAAAACTACCAAAAAATCCTAAAAACTATTTGAATAGTCTCAAAAAATACTTAAAAAGTCTCAAAAATTAGAAAATAAATCTCAAAAATACGAATTAAGAATAGGAAACACCAAAATAAGTTTTAGAAATACAAAAAAAAAACACACAAGACTTATTTTTGTGAGTATATTTTAAGGGTATTTTTATCAGCTTCAGACTCAGGTACTATTTAAACTAAAGTTATTAAAACAATAATACTCTTAAAATTACATCATAAAAAAATGTCATTTAATTTTTGAACTATATATATATCAGTGTTTTGCATGTGAATCATTAGATTCAAATGTTTTGACTCGGTCTATATGTATTTATCGGTGTTTACCCATAATCTATGCTTCACATGCATAAATATAGACACATAACACTATTTATCACAATTTCTAAATTCAAAATGTAAACTTTGCAAAAAAAAAAAAGTCAATAATGAAAAAAAAACAATCAATATAAATCCGCAAAAAATATCTAAGTTCAAATAAAAATAACAGCTTAAAAAACACACTAATTATATTATTGATCATAATTTACCACAAGTATTACATATAGTAATTAACGAACGTCATTCACTAATTACCGCAAAAAATAAAGCTTCAGTACAATAGTGAAATAAAGGTAAGACTACAAAATTAAATGATACGAAATGAAATATACAAGTAGAAACTTAATTTACATATTCTGTAAGTATAATAAATCCATACAACAAAGTCCGTTTTTAGTCTCGGTTTTTTTGTGGCAAGGATGCTTAAATGTAGGAAAAAATGATAATTGATAGTGAACTTGGTTGATAATCTTATTGTTAAAATGTTATGAGTTTTGTGTTTTAGTCATAATTGTTTTTTTTAAGATAAATATATACCCAATTAGTTATCAAGGGGTTAGTTCGACTAGTACAATATTAGGTTTAAATTATAAATTCATTAAAAACAAATAAGATTATATATTTATTTTTTGGCTCAATGGGGGAGCTAAAGCGCATTCATTAGCTCTGCCCCTAGGTTGATCCCAGATGCTGTTACAAATAAGGTCACCGGAAATAAATATTCACCGAGCAATTGTCAGAAAATATTGTACGGAAGAAAAAAAATGACGCCACACCCATCTTATGTCGAACTTATACGAGACAGATAAATTCGATGGTAAAACCGAAAGTTATATTGTATAAAATACTTGCAAAATTTTATAAAGCTACTACTAAAATTTTGAACTTTTTTTGACGTTATCTCCTCTCAATTTTTTGTTTTGTTTTGGTTTTGTATAATGGGGCATCTAAACTTGAATGTCTGATACTACCCCCAAGCTAGGGATGTACCGTGCATTGGATGTACCTGAGTACCTACCTAAGTTTTTCAATTAATGACATTGTTCTCTACCCTAAAATAATTCTTATTTTTAATGTGAAAAGAATTTTAATCCACACAGAAATCAAGTAATGGTGATATTTTTCTTGAAAGATCGAATTTATCATCCTTATCAATATGTTACATGTCTGTAGTGATTTGAAGTTGGTTCTAGAGTATGAAGTCAATGAATGAAAACAAAAATGAGCAGGAATGATTGCTCCCATTCAACCTCTACTTGTCTTTATAAGAACGAAAATGCATTATATGATCATTGCAGTGAACTGAAGAGCTATTCAAGCTCAACTCTTAAGCAGTAGTGAAGATGGGCAAATATGTTTTAACCAATGTTTTGGTGATCTTGTTGATCAACTTGGGCACTTTGCTCCCTTCTCTTGCCTGTCCATATTGCCCATACCCAACTCCACCAAAACACCCTCCTCATGTAAAACCACCCTTCCATCCCAAACCACCCCACCACCCTAAGCCGCCGGTCGTCAAGCCACCCCATCACCCCAAGCCACCATATGTCCCCAAGCCACCCCATTACCCTAAGCCACCCATTGTGAAGCCACCCCATGTCCCCAAGCCACCCCATTACCCTAAACCACCCATTGTGAAGCCACCAATTATTCCCAAGCCACCTCATGTGCCACCATATGTACCACCAAAGCCTCCTGCTGTAAAACCACCGCCCTATGTCCCAAAACCACCACCCTATGTACCAAAGCCTCCTGTTGTGCAACCTCCTCCACTTGTACCAAAACCTCCTCCATATGTACCAAAGCCTCCTGTTGTGCAGCCTCCTCCATATGTACCAAAGCCTCCTGTTGTGCAACCTCCTCCACTTGTACCAAAACCTCCTCCATATGTACCAAAGCCTCCTGTTGTGCAACCTCCTCCATATGTACCAAAGCCTCCTGTTGTGCAACCTCCTCCATATATACCAAAACCTCCTGTTGTGCAACCTCCTCCACTTGTACCGAAACCTCCTCCATATATACCAAAGCCTCCTGTTGTGCAGCCTCCTCCATATGTACCAAAGCCTCCTGTTGTGCAACCTCCTCCAGTTGTACCGAAACCTCCACCATCACCACCATCACCACAAACTTGTCCAATTGACACCCTAAAGTTAGGTGCATGTGTGGACGTGTTAGGAGGGCTGATTAAAATTGGTGTTGGAAGTAGTGCTAAGGATACATGTTGCCCAGTTCTTCAAGGATTAGTGGACTTGGATGCTGCACTATGTCTTTGCACCACCATTAAAGCTAAGCTTCTCAACATAAATATTATTCTACCCATCGCTCTTGGAGTTCTTGTTGACTGCGGCAAGCATCCCCCTTCAGATTTCAAGTGTCCAGCCTGATGAATGTTTAAGGTTTTTGCGAGGCATTTCTCACTTTCAATAAGTTAATAATTACATGTGAAACGCCTGAAATACGTACAACAAGTACTACTACTTAAAGAGAACGATGTTTTGATCATAATTATGTTTTGTTTTTCTCATTAATTGCTTGTCAATTCAATATATATATACTGTGTTGGAGTTCATGTTTTCTCTTCTCTTCTCTCTCTCTCTTTCTACTCAACATTCAATACGCACTGTCATCCAATATTGCTATTTTCTAACGTTGACATGTCAGTAGGGTGTAATTAAATTGACATTCCGACTCGGATTTTAAAAATTGAGATACAATTATAAAATTTATTTAAATCCATATTCTATTACAAACAAAAATAAATTAAATATCTTAATATAAATTTATTAATAAGAACAAATTACTTTAATTAAAAATAAACTAAATACTACATCAACTCATTGATTACATATATCTTCAATTATATTTATTTATTAAAACAACCTTCATTTAAAAAAAAATGATAAATCCTAACATATGATAAACCTTAATTAAACTTCAATTTTATTTCAAGTATCAAACTTTTTTCATCATCACATGATTAACATATTGATCGATGAACAAAAAAATATATTTTTTAACGCTAGTTGTACATATCAACGATATATTTTTTTAAGATAGTCGTAGATATCAATATTTTTTTTTTAAGATAGTTGTATAAATAAAAAAATTCAGATTGAAAATCTCTTGACCCCATATACGGTTCCACATATTCTCTTTTATAAGACTCCTACATTTGAGATATTTTTAAAAGTAAATTGTAAAAAGAGAATTTGATTCTAAAAAATAATTTTTTTTTTATAAAATGAGTGTGATAATAATTTAAGAATGTTTATAAATAATATATATTAAAATTAATATATTTATATTAATGAGGGTACTATTGCTATTAGGATGAGTGCTTTTAGCAATATTTATTTTTAAAATTTTAGACATGTATATATTTATAAAAATTGATATACTAATAAGTTTTATAAGTGTCAATATCCACACCCTTATTCTTGTCTCCGAGTGAAAAATATTGTCGAAGGTGTTACTTTCAAAATTTAAATCTTAAAATGATGAATTTTTCCTTGCAAAAATGATGATGATGATATATCAAATTCTTCTCTAAAATTTATGGATCCAGACATAATATCTGTGGCGGTAGCTATTTGGGTTGGTTAAAAAATGCATAACCAATAAGTAAACCATGGCAAGTGAATTGTTCATACCTACAAATGAGATGATGTCCTTAATGATAAATTATTTAAATTGAATTTTAGATTAATTTTTTTATTGTATTAATTATATGTTATTTATTTTTTTTAACTGATTTTATACCGAAATGTAAGGATATGACCTAAAACCTGGTTAGTTAAGCTTAATAGCATTATGATCTCTAGTGTTTTAATTGGAGTTGAGTAAATACTTATTTGGTTTGGTTTTAAAATTTATCAAATATCTTCTTTAGGGTTTTGAAATATGTAGAAATTTTCTTGGAATGGCATGAAGTAAATTTCTGCCAAAATTCTTTCTATAGTAAAAATTAAAGACCAGTTTTCATTCTAGTATATTCAATTTTATATAGGATCACACTAAACGAATTTAAATTTGTAAATTAAACGGTCCAACCACTAGTTAAATACTTAAATACGTTTAATCTAAGACTTAGAATTGTTGAGAATCGATGAACACACAATATGCTTTGACAATATATATATTCAATGCCAGAAACTTTTTAGCAGCAAAGAAAGTAACAAAACAAACACCAAGAAATTATACTGGTTCAGATTACAAAATATAATTCTACATCCAGTTGCTGGGTAAATCAAATCTACTATGAAGAAGGCAAGAGTACAAGAGGATTACAAGATCATGTTTCAGAGAAACAATACACCAGAAAATATTCAAACCCACAGAGTTTTCTCCTATTTTCTACCTAGCCAAAACTGCTATTCTGTTCTCTTACCAGATCTCTCTCTAATTCTCTTTTTTATCTAAAACTACACAAACCCACGAACCGTAGCTTTTTTAAATAAAAGGAATTATGAGAAAAACTAATCTATTGATTATAGGACACGTGTAATCAATGACAGTTAGAAGATTCAAACTTCCAACTCAGCATTCTAGAAAGACTCAAGTTGAGTCAACTTCCACAAATTCTCCACCTTGATTCAAGCTTGAGTTTCTTGAGGACTTCATAGCAGACTTCCAGCTTCCTCTACACTTTTACTTGGGCTTAGCAGTTACATTTATCAAGTTCAAACATTTATTGAACTTGATACTTGAAACAGGTTTGGTAATCATGTCTGCAGGATTGTCATCGGTGTGTATCTTTTCTACTGAAACTCTTCCTTGAGACACAACATCTCTGATATAATGAAGCTTTATATCAATGTGCTTTGTCCTTTCATGGTACATCTGGTTTTTGGTAAGATGTATTGTGCTCTGATTATCACAGTAAACTATGACCTTTTCTTGTTTAACACCTAGCTCTCCAATAATACCTTGAAGCCATAAAGCTTCTTTCACAACTTCAGTTGCTGCAATGAACTCTGCTTCTATTGTAGATAGGGCTACAACTGGTTAAAGAGTTGCTTTCCAGCTTATGGTGCATCCAAACAAAGTAAAAACATAACCTGTAAGTGACCTCTTTTTATTTAGATCACTAACATAATCTAAGTCCACATACCCTACTAGCTTCTGTTCGTCAGAAAAATCCCTTTTATATTTCAAAACATGACTACATGTACCTTGTAAATATCTAAATATCCATTTTACAACATCCCAGTGACATTTTCCTGCCTTAGCCATTAATCTGCTAACTAAACTTGCAGCATATGCCAAATCTGGTACTGTACTAACCATCGAGTACATCAAACATCTAACATCGTTGGTGTAAAGTCCTCAATTATTGATTGGCTTATTTCGTGAACAAATCACATTTTGGGGTATTATGTAAGGGTAGCTTAGGCTCTCAAGACCTCAAGAGGAGAAGCACCAAAGGTAAAATTATTGTGCTTACTTACTTTGAAGAGATAGTTGCACACACTCACATATTCATGCATAACTCTTAATTTTATATGTTGAGTGTTTTCTTGTGTGCATTTTGGTTTTAATAACTCTTTTTGATCTACTTGCATCATGTACTTAAAGTTTATGTCATGCTAGGCTTTTAAGAATAGGATGCATTTTCATCACTCTTGTACTTGTTGCTTGTATGGTTGTTTGAGTGTTGAAGTAGGAATTGCGCTGGTGGTGCGCTACTCGACCAGCGCACCTCACCAGCGCAACATTCACAGTGAACTGTCGCTAGTCATGTGCCACTGAGGTGCGCTGCTGCACCCGCGCATGGTTGAAAAATTTTGCATGCGCTGGTGGTACGCCACTCGTCCAGCGCAACCTCACCAGTGCAAACATTCCAGTGATTTTACGCTTGTGTTGCGCCACTGTGCCGTGCTTGTCGACCAATGCCTATTGAAATTTTTAGGCAGTGCGCTACTCGACCAGCGCACAATGAAGAAGCTGGAACGTTTTTTTCCAAAACGACATCACTTTGTTTGGATCTCATATATATATATATATATATATATATATATATATATATATATATATATATATCTCATTGTCTTAAGGTCATGTAAGAGTTCAAAATATCACATATTTTCCTTAGAACACATTTGAAAGGAAAAACACTTCCAATAACTCATTTTGATCACTCAAAGCATTCCCATGTGCATAAAAACTTCATCTTGCATCATCTAAGTTCATCTAGAGTGCATCTATGGATAGGGTTGCTTCATTACATCTTGTTTGGTAAGCTCTTCACTATCTTCTTACAAGTTAAGTGTTTTTGCTTGCTAAACCATCTCTTTAATTAATTGTATTCTCTTAGAATATTTCTAGATACAAATTAGAGATTGTTGTGATGACATGATTGAGTGTTGTATTGTGATAGCTTCATAGGATTGATTGATCTATGCTTAGCTAAGCTATTTGAACATGTCATTTAGCACTTGGTATCTAGGATTGCATTAATTGTCATCTCATTATCCTAGATAAGCATATAGGATTTCCTAGTATTGTTTGTTTATTGAATATCATCATATATTCACTTAGGACACTTTATCTCTTCATTGAGAAGTAAGACTTGTGTTGCTTCCGGGAGTAGGTAGCTTAAAGCACAAGCAAGATGAACTAGGTTCACTTATACCCGGATTAGGTAGTGGTGGTGGATTAAATCGGGATTTGGTTGTAATTCCTTGCCATTAGTGGATTCGGTTGTAATTCCTTGCCATTAGTGGATTCGGTTGTAATTCCTTGCCATTAGTGGATTCGAGGTTCTAGTGTGGCACACTCATCAGCCCGTGGTTTTTCACATTTGGAGGGTTTCCACGTATATCTCAAGTGTTTTTATTATTTTCGCACTTATTACACTTGAGATTTTATTGTAACTAGCTAGGGGCATTTTCGTAATCTGACCTTTAACAAAAATTGGGTAAATTTGTTTAAAATCTATTCACCCCCCTCTAGATTAATATTAGGCACACCATAATATTTGTTTCAATTGGTATCAGAGCAGGTTCCTAGACATACATAGGTGATCCTTGCTCATTTTGGTGTGTGTTGCATTTTGTGTGTATATTGATCATTCATACATTTGCATTCATATCATTCATTCATTAAACACAATAAGTGGAAACGGTGGCAACGAGGGAGCTTCTAGCACTAGACCTCCACTTCTCATCGAGTTGAATTATACCTCATGGAAAGGCAAGATGGAGTCGTATATTTTCCAAATTCATGAAAGGGCATGGATGGCAATTGAAGATGACTACACTCCACCCATGATGACTTCTGCATATGGAGGAGATGATGTACTCAAACCAAAGGCACAATGAAATGCACAAGAGTTTGAGTCTTCAAAGTGGAATAGGAAGGCAATAATGCATGCCATCCTGTGTGCAATGGATGATAACCAATACAAGTTGGTTCAAAACACTAGAATAGCTTAGGAGGCATGGGATATCCTAGAAGTTGCACATGAGGGAACCAATGTGGTTAAGAATTCGAAGCTTTAAGTTCTCCGAACACAATTTGAGTTAATCAAGATGGATAAGAACGAGTGCTTCAATGACTTTGAAGTTAGGTTGATGGACATTGTGAACCAAAGTCATCAACTTGGTGATCCTTATTCGGATAGGAAGATCAAGCAGAATATTATGAGATCTCTACCCGATAGATTTGAGTCTAAGGTGACGGCTTTAGAAGAGAATAGTGGTTATAAGGATATGAAGCCAAGTGAAGTGATTGGGAGACTTCTAGCTTATGAATCTAGGAAATGTCCTAACCCTACACCATTGAAAAAGAAAAAAGATATTGCTTTGAAAACCTTCAAAGTTGAGAAGGAGGAAGGTGATGACTCGGATGAAGAAATGGCCTTACTAATGAGGATGTTCAAGAAATTCTACAAGTCCGAGAAGAAAGGCTTTAGATCCAAGAGTCAAGACTTGAAGAAAAATGCTTCATTTAAGAAGTTTGAGCCTAGGCAAGAAAAGACCGAGAATAAAGGAGTCCAATGTTATGAATGTGGTGGGATAGAACACTTTGCCTCGGATTGTGCAAATCACAAAGTGAAGAAGAAAGGAAAAGTGATGGCTGCCACATGGAGTGAAAGTGATAACTCTAATGAAGGAGATGAGTCTTCGGATGATGAAGAACTCATGGCTAACTTCATAGCATTTACATCCTCTCTTAGGAGCAAATATGCTAGTGAAGAAGAGAATGAAAGTCAAGAGGAAGACTACTCAAGTGATGATGGATCTTCATCACAATCCACGAATGAAAGTGTGGATAGGATGGATCTCAAGGATTACATGGCTAAGTTTGAGAGCTCAAGGTTAAAGAACAAGAATGAGATCAAGAAAGTTGACCAACTAAATGAAGAGTTGGTGAGATCTAAGAGGAGTGAAGAAGGATTGAAGAAAGAGCTTGAAGATGCTAGAGAGTTGTTGGCCAAGATGAACTTTAGTACCAAGAAACTTGACCACATGCTAGATGTTGGAAAGAGGCCAAGTGATAAGAAGGGACTTGGGTTTGAAGATGACAAGATGTCCTCCACTCCAAGCAAGACCATTTTTGTAAGAACAAACTCCTAGGATGAAGCTTGATCTAGGAGAGTGTTCAAGTAGTGCCCAAGTAAAGGTGACACCAAGAAGCCCACCTCAAGCTCATCCTACGAGGGCTCCTCAAGTTAACTTCCCTCAACCAAAAGACCACAAAGGGAAGACACCTATCATGTAAGCTCAACCAAGGAAGCAATCAAGTCTTGCTCAACAACAAAGTAGGAAAGCTCCTCAACAACAAGCAAGACAACCATAAAGACATGGGAAGGCTCCAATGCATCCTCAAGGATATGGTATAATTCCTAACTTTTTACCTACATGTCACTTTTGTGGTATTAATGATCACATTAGACCAAATTGCTTTAGGTATATCAAATTATATAGGATTAAAAGCATGATAGAGAAGAAAAAGGCCATAGCCATGATGTATGATCCTAGGACATCTAGAGCCATGATACATGTCACTAAGAAAAGTGGAACACCTTTGCATGATCCTAGGACATTTAGAGCCCATGTACCATTGACCACTAGGAAGGAAAATACTGCACCTAGGTGGATTAAAAAGGATGAACACCTTTGACATGTTGCACAAATTGCTTTGAAAGTTCATTCTTGTGATTTTTTATATTTGGATAGTGGATGCTCTAGGCACATGACTGGAAAAAAGAGTTTCTTTGAGACTCTTGTGATAGAGGAGGGAGGAAATGTCACCTTTGGTGATGGATCCATAAAGAAGGTCAAAGGAAAGGGAACCATTTCCATTCCTGGATTACCCTCCTTGTCCAATGCTTTGTATGTTGATGGTCTAAAAGCAAATTTGATAAGCATTTCACATCTTAGTGATGATGGACTCTCTGTCTTACTTAGAAAAAATGATTGTTCTATTCTATTGTCTAATAGACAAACCTTGTTAAGAGGTATGAGATCTAGTGACAATTGCTATTGTCTTGAGGCTAGAAGTGTGTCTTGTAATGTGTCAAAGGATGAACAAATAGAGTTGTGGCATGAAAGACTTGGTCACATGAACTTTAGGGATTTAAGAATCTTAGATAAGTTCAATGTTGTGCGAGGCCTTCCCATGCTTGGGAAAAAGGTTAATGGTGTTTGTGGACCTTGTCAACAAGGGAAGCAAACCTAAAGTATGCAAAAAAAGGCAAGCACTTATCCACTAAGGGACCTCTAGAGCTTCTCCACATGGATATAATGGGTCTTATTCAAACCGAGAGTATAGGTGGAAAGAGGTACATTTTTGTGTGTGTAGATGACTTCTCTAGGTATACTTGGACTTATTTTCTTAGAGAAAAATCTGAAACTTTTGACAAGTTCAAGATGCTTTGCTCCAAAATTCAAAATGAGATGAACTCTAAAATTAAAAGCATTAAAAGAATTAGGAGTGACCATGGGAAGGAGTTTGAGAATGCCCACTTTGAAAATTATTGCAATAGTCTAGGCATTTCTCATGAGTTTTCAGCTCCTAGGACACCTCAACCAAATTAAGTTGTTGAGAGGAAAAATAGGGTTCTTCAAGAGATGGCCCGTGTGATGTTGCTTAGCAACAATGTCCTTAGGAATCTTTGGGCCGAAGCCGTCAATACGGCATGCTACATAGAAAATAGAGTCTTTCTTTGGCCCCACACTAGGCAAACCTCCTATGAGTTATGGAAAGGTAAAAAGCCAAATGTTAGCTACTTCCATACCTTTGGAAGCAAATGCTATATTTTGAATGACCGTGATCAACTTGACAAATTTGATGCCAAGAGTGATGAGGGTATTTTCATTGGCTATGCCTTGAATAGTAGAGCCTATAGAGTTTTCAATCTAATGACTAGGACCGTAATGGAATCATCTAATGTTGTCATTGATGATACTAGGCTCAAATCTAGTGACCATGATGAGGAGGTAAATTTAGTTGATGACTCACCTTTGGAGAAGGTTGTTGATGTCTCTAATGTTAAAAAAACTAACCTTGATGATGACATAACACAACCTATTGATTGGATTCCTCCCCTGAACTCAAAAGAACCTGCTCCATGGGTTAGGAAACTCCATGACAAGGATGGCATCATTGGAGAGGTTAGTGAGGGTGTTAGGACTAGGCATCAAATGGCTAATCTAATTAGCTACACTTGTTACACCTCCCAAATAGAACCCAAGAAAATTGATGAAGCTTTAAAAGATGAATTTTGGGTTCTTGCCATGTAAGAAGAGCTTAACCAATTTGAAAGAAATGAGGTTTGGAATCTAGTTTCTAGGCCCAAGAACACAAATGTGATAGGCACCAAGTGGGTATATAGGAACAAATCCGATGAGGATGGCAACATTGTGCGAAACAATGCTAGGCTTGTAGCACAAGGGTATTGACTTTGAGGAGACATTTGCTCCCGTTGCTAGGATTGAGTCCATTAGGCTTCTTTTATCCATTTCTTGTTTGCACAAGTTCAAATTATATCAAATGAATGTTAAGAGTGCATTCCTCAATGGTTTCTTGCAAGAGAAAGTATTTGTTGAGCAACCCAAAGGGTTTATGGATCCTCACCACCCTAATCATGTCTATTACCTCAAGAAAGCTTTGTATGGGTTGAAACAAGCACCTAGGGCTTGGTATGAGCATCTCACTCAATTTCTCATAGATAGTGGCTATACTAGGGGTAGTGTTGACAAGACTTTATTCATCAAGAAAGACAAAGATGAGCTCTTTATAGCTCAAATCTATGTTGATGATATAGTCTTTGGTTCCACAAATGACACCAAAGTCCAACAATTTATTGATGTGATGTCTCACGAGTTTGAAATGAGTCTAGTTGGTGAGTTGAGTTACTTTCTAGGTTTACAAATTAAGCAAATGGATGATGGGATTTTCATATCTCAAGCTAAGTATGTCAAAAACCTAGTGAAGAAATTTGGCCTTGAAAGTGCCAAACATTGTGATACACCCATGAGCACCACTTTGAAGCTAACAAGGATGCTAGTGGTAAGAGTGTGGACCAAACCTTATATCGTGGCATGATTGGTAGCTTGCTCTATTTGACCGCAAGTAGGCTCAATATCTCTTTTAGTGTGGGTGTGTGTGCTAGGTACCAATCGGATCCCAATGAGTCCCATCTTTTTTCTATTAAGAGAATCATTCGTTATGTGGATGGGACTTCTAATTATGGAATTTGGTACTCTTTTGACACTAATGCTAGTCTTGTAGGCTTTAGTGATGCAGATTGGGCAGGAAATTGGGATGATAGGAAAAGTACATTGGGCGGTTGCTTTTTCCTTGGGAACAACCCTGTCTTTTGGTTTTGCAAGAAGCATAATTCGATTTCCTTGTCCACGGCTGAGGCCGAATACATAGCTGCTGGGAGTGGATGCACACAACTCTTTTGGATGAAGCAAATGCTAGTCGACTATGGATTCAATCAAGGTACTCTTACTCTCTTTTGTGACAACATGAGTGCTATTAATATTTTCAATAATTCGGTTCAACATTCTAGGACTAAGCATATTGACATCCACCATTATTTCATTAGAGAACTAGTTGAGAACAAATACATAATACTTGAGCATGTAGGTACTAATGATCAACTAGCGAATCTATTTACTAAACCCTTAGATGATACTCGATTCAAGACTCTTAGTAGATCTATTGGGATTTGTTTAATGGAGTGATGTGTTGTGGTCTTTGACCCCATATGGGGAACTCAAGCAAAGAGAGCTATTGTATACTTGTTGCATCTCACTTTTTTTAAAATGTTTATGCTCCTTTATTGATTGCTTGAGTAGCTTGGTTGCACTTATTACAGTATATTGTATTTTCTTCAATAAGTGTGAACTTTGCTTTGATTACAATCCATGTCATATTTATATTCAAACATGCATTTTCGGACTAGGAGATCTACATAGGAAGTACATATTGAATGACATATAATTATCTCCATGACATGATGATTCTTTAATGACATGCCAATGAAAAATGATAAAGCATGAATTGATGATTGCAATTGTTGAATGAAAAATATTGTGTGAAAAGAAGCTAGTGAGACTAAAATGTTGAATCAATGTCTCTCTTTCTTTATTGGTTGAACATGACTACTATCATATGGGTATCCTCCCGGAAAAATCAAGTAGGGTGCAAAATTGTTCATGCCATGTTTAGCTTATAAAGTTGGATATAGTGCCATTTAAAACATGAATCTATAAGACTCTATATCCTTGCCTCTCTCATGACAAATGGTGAAATTGGTTTGAATTATATTGGAAACCTTTGTCATTTGCTTTGCCAAATACCATTGTTTTTGGACTTGAATGCAACATGTCTTGTATGCAAAGCATTTTTGATTCACACATTTTCTTCAATAAATCTCCTTGTTTCTCTCCTATTAATAGAGTTGCATAAATGTGGCTTATATAATTATGCAACGATCTTGTATGCTCATTTCTTTCTTTGCCTTGAGTGACCCGGTTGGGGACTTCTCCTTTGCCTATATCATGACAACAAGGGGGAGTAGCATTGACCTAGCATTGTGATGTTAGGGGAGTAGCATGTGTTGGCCTTGATAGGGAGAATTGCATAAGTAGTACTTGTTTTAGTGGGATATTACATTTATAGGGAGTAACTTTTGAGGGGGAGCATTGCATGGTGCATTACTCATATTCTTATATGCAAATGCTTTTGTTTTACATTCACTTGATCATCTCACATGCACTTGGTTTGGAAAGTGTATTTGTGCTTGCTTTGTGTGTAGGGTTGATAGTTCTGCAAGAGATTGAAAATTTGAAGTTTTTTTTGTTGTTTATCTTTTTGTAATGTAGAATATCTTCCCGGTGTTTTGATTTTGTTTTGTGAGGATCAATGTGAGTGGTGGTTTTGTCACGAAATAGCCAAAGGGGGAGATAGTAAAGTCCTCAATTGTTGATTGGCTTATTTCGTGAACAAATCACATTTTGGGGCATTATGTAAGGGTAACTTAGGCTCTCAAGACCTCAAGAGGAGAAGCACCAAAGGTAAAATTCTTATGCTTACTTACTTTGAAGAGATAGTTGCACACACTCACATATTCATGCATAACTCTTGATCTTATATGTTGAGTGTTTTCTTGTGTGCATTTTGGTTTTAATAACTCTTGTTGATCTACTTGCATCCTGTACTTAAAGTTTATGTCATGCTAGGCTTTTAGAATAAGATGCATTTTCATCACTTTTGTACTTGTTGCTTGTATGGTTGTTTGAGTGTTAAAGTAGGAATTGCGTTGGTGGTGCATTACTCGACCAGCGTACCTCACCAGCGCAACATTCACAGTGGACTGTTGCTAGTCATGCGCAACTGAGGTGCGCTGCTGCACCCACACATAGTTGAAAAAATGTGCATGCGCTGTGGTGCGTCACTCGTCTAGCACAGCCTCACCAGCGCAAACATTCCAGCGATTTTGCGCTTGTGTTGCGCCACTGTGCAGCGCTTGTCGACCAACGCCTATTGAAATTTTAAGGCAGTGCGCTGGTGGTGCGCTACTTGACCAGCGCACCTCATCAGCACACAATGAAAAAGTTGGAACGTTTTTTCCAAAACGACATCACTTTGTTTGGATCTCATATATATATATCATTGTCCTAAGGTCGTGTAAGAGTTCAAAATATCACATATTTTCCTTAGAACACATTTGAAAGGAAAAACACTTCCAAGAACTCATTTTTGATAACTCAAAGCATTCCCATGTGCATCAAAACTTCATCTTGCATCATCTAAGTTCATCTAGAGTGCATCTATGGATAGGGTTGCTCCATTACATCTTGTTTGGTAAGCTCTTCACTATCTTCTTACAAGTTAAGTGTTTTTGCTTGCTAAACCATCTCTTTAATTAATTGTATTCTCTTAGAATATTTCTAGATACAAATTAGAGATTGTTGTGATGTCATGATTGAGTGTTGTATTGTAATAGCTTCATAGGATTGATTGATATATGCTTAGCTAAGCTATTTGAACATGTCATTTAGCACTTGATATCTATGATTGCATTAATTGTCATCTCATTATCCTAGATAAGCATATAGGGTTTCCTAGCCTTGTTTGTTCATTGAATATCATCATATATTCACTTAGAACACTTTATCTCTTCATTGAAAAGTAAGACTTGTGTTGCTTCCGGGAGTAGGTAGCTTAAAGCACAAGCAAGATGAACTATGTTTACTTATACCGGGATTAGGTAGTGGTGGTGGAGGATTAAACTGGGATTAGGTTGTAATTCCTTGCCATTAGTGGATTCGAGGTTCTAGTGTGGCGCACTCATCAGCCCGTGGTTTTTCACATTTGGAGGGTTTCCACGTATATCTCAAGTGTTTTTATTATTTCCGCACTTATTACACTTGTAATTTTATTGTAACTAGCTATGGACATTTTCGTAATCTGACCTTTAACGAAAATTGGGTAAATTTGTTTAAAATCTTTTCACACCCCCCCCCCCCCTCTAGATTAATATTAGGCACACCATAATATTTATTTCAGCTGGCATAAGGAATTGCATCCATATAACTCATTTCCTCCTCAGTTTTAGGTGACTGAGATGATGACAATTTGAAGTGTGAAGCTATAGGGGTTTGGACTGATTTAGAGTCATCCATTCCAAACGTTTTCAAGATTTTCTGAATTTATTCCTGTTGAGTCAAAAACAAAACATTGTTTTTTCTGTCCCTTGTGATATTCGTACTGAGAATCTTATTCGCAGGCCCCAAATCTTTCATCTCAAATTCCGTACTCAGTTGTGACTTTAATTTTCCTATTTCAACTATATCTGATGATGCAATCAACATATCATCTACATAAAGTAGCAATAAAATCTTTGGTTTCCTATCCAAAACTCTAAAGTATATATACACAGTTGTCATACATGCTTCTAGTGTAACCATTCCTTAGCATAAACTGGTCGCATCTTAAGTACCACTGCCTTGGACTTTGTTTCAGTCCATATAGAGACTTCCTTAGAAGACAGACTTTTTTCTCATGTTGAGCCATATATATTATCTCTTCCAAAGTACCATGTAAAAATATTGTTTTCACATCCATTTGCTCTAATTCTAACCCAAATATTGTTTTCAACACATGGTATGCCTTCCTTTCTCTTAAAACCCCACTTACAACCTACAATTTTCTTATTTGCAGGTTTATTTACAACTGTCCAAGTGTGGTTTTTATGCAAAGATACCAACTCTTCATTCATTGCTTCCAACCAATTCTTTTTGTTTCTACTTCTAACAGCTTCATGAAAATTTCTAGGCTCATTTTCATTTATATCTCCAGCTACTGTCAACGTAAAAGATATCAGGTCAGCATAACCATACCTGACAACAGCTCTATGATCTCTCCTTGCTCGGTCTCTAACTAACTGGTAATTGTTCAAGTCATCTGGCTCCTCATAGACTTCTTCATCACCTAGACAGTCTTCTGGTTGATTATTGGTATGATCAACAAAATCTGTATCTCTGTGTTGTTGGTCATTTTGATCATTTTGTAACTCCACCTCAAAACCAGCTTCAATTCTTGTGGTGTTTCTTTCAGAAGTTAATGACAACTTTGAATCAATCATGAACATCTCTTGTTTTTTGAATGTCACATCCTTGGTAATAAAGCTTTTAGAGTTGTTTCCATTAGTGTATCATAACTTGTAACCCTTCACGCCATATAGGTAACCAATGAACATACACTTCTTTGCTCTAGGCTCAAGCTTACCCTACTTAACATGAGCATATGCCACACAACCAAACACCTTCAAGTTCTCATAATTTAGAGGTGACTTAGATCGTACTTCTTCTAGTGTTTTAAAATCAATTGTTGTAGAAGAACACTTGTTCACTAGATAAGCAGTTGTGTTAACAGCTTCAACCCAGAATTTGTTTGGTAAGTTTGCACTAGACAACCTACATCTATTTCAAGAAGAGTCTGGTTCATCCTTTCAGCAAGACCATTTTGTTTAGGTGTGTCGGTGACTGTTTTGTGCCTAACCATGCCTTCATCTCTGAAGAATTTATTGAATTCATCATTGATATAATCAAGACCATTGTCAGTTCTCAACTTCTTCACTTTCTTACCAGTTTGTAACTCCACCATTCTTTTCCAATCTTTAAATTTCTGGAATTCTTCATTTTTTGAATTAGAATGTATAGCCATACCTTTCTTGAAGAATCATCAATGACATATAAAATATCTGCCTCCACCTTGAGATTCTATTCTTGAAGGACCCCATAAATCCGAGTGCACATAGCTTAAAATCTCCTTGGTTTTGTGAATTGAGGAACTAAAATTTACTCTTGTTGCCATTCCGTAAAAACAGTGTTCACAGAAATCGAGTTTCTCAAGTTTATCTCCACAAACTAACCCTTGTTTCTGATGTCTAAGCCTTTTGTGCCATAACAGTGACTTTGTGATATCAGTTGAAGAAACTGATGTTACCACTACAATCATTGTGCATCCTTACAGGATGTCAACCCATTGCTTTTGGTTCCCTTCATAACAACTATAGAGCCTTTGGTTATTTTCATAATACCGTCTTCTCCTTTATAGGAATAACCATTTTGATCTAGCATTCCAAGAGCAATTAGATTTCTCTTCAATTCAAAAACATATCCCACATAAGTTAACAATCTTTCGACTACATCATGTGTCTTTATTCTGATTTTTCCAATTCCAACAACATTTCAGGCTTTATTATTATCAAGCAGTACTTTACCACCATCTATATTTCTAAAAGACTCAAACCAATCCCTGTGAGGGTTCATATGAAAAGAACAACCTGAGTCAAACACCCACTGCTTATTAGAATTCTTTGTAGCAACTACAAGCACATCAACACTTTCATATCCTTTCTCTACTACAACAGCATCTCCATTTCCAGTGTCCTTTTCTTTATCTTCATTTTCCCTCTTAGGACAAAGTCTTCTAATATGTCCTTCTTCATGACAGTAAAAGAACTTTATCTTCTTTCCATTCTTCGATTTAGATCTAGATCTATTCTTGTTTCTTTGCTCTCTTTTATCAGTTTTGCCTCTCACTGCAAAATTTTCTCCTATGTGTTCCTTCTGGTCATTCTTCCTTTGAAGTTCCTTTGAATTCAAAACACCAGTAACGTCCTCTAAGGACAAAGTTTCTCTACCATGCTTCAAAATATCAACAAAGGTCTCATATGATTTAGGTAGAGAATGCAACAGTACCAAAGCCTTATCCTCATCATCTTATTCAACTAGTATATTCTCTAAATCCATACACAACTTATTGAAATCATCTATATGTGCTTCTAGATTCTTTCCTTCATCCATCTTATATGTAAAGAACTTTCCCTTGAGATTTAAGCGACTAGACAATGACTTGGTCATATACAAACTCTCAAGTTTAAGCCATACCTCAGATGTTGTTTTCATTTTAGCAACCTCTCGCAACACCTTGTCACTTACACTGAGAATTAGAGTATTGTATGCTCTTTTTATGATGTCCTTCTTCTTCTCATCACTGTAACTTGTAGGCATTTTATCCTCACCTTCAAGAGCTTTATCTAGTCCAAGATTCCCCAGTAAGGCCTCCATCTTCATCTTCCATAAGGAAAAGTCATTTGTTCCATCAAACTTCTCTATCCCATGCTTAGTAGAGGATGTAGACATCTTAGGAATTTTGTCAAACACCTTTCGAGTACCTTTCAAACCCCGTCAGAACTTTAGAGAACAAGCTTCGATTCAGCAACCATAACCTGGCTCTGATACCAATTTTGTTGAAAATCGATGAATACATAATACGCTTTGACAATATATATATATATATATATATATATATATATATATATATATATATGGAGTTCAAAAAATAAATGACACTTTTTGGAGGTGGTATTTCAACATGTCACTGCTTTAATAACTTATGTTTAAAAGACACCTATTATGGTGAACAGATAAAAATACCCCCAATAGTTGTTCCACATCAGATTTCTTTTTCATTCATTTTACTGTGACAAAGTTGTGAAATAGAGTGAGAAAATCTCGTTGAAACCCATACAATCATTCGATTGGTGACAGAGTAGTACTACGCAGACACATTCGAAGATCGAGCTCCCCGCCGAGCTCACGGGGGGACGGGGCAGGGGGCAGCGCCCCTGGAGCTTTTTTTTAATATTTGATCTGTTTTGTGTTGACGAAGATGAATATCTGGGTTTTTGAGACTTTTTAAAATATTTTTTAGTTTTTTTGAAACACGTTCGAGCTTTTTTTTTCAAAGATTCGACTTTTTTTTAAAGGGATCGAGCTTTTTTTGTACATGATCGAGCTTTTTTGTACATGATCGAGCTTTTTTTTAAAGGGATCGGGTTTTTTTGTACATAATTGAGCTTTTTTTGTAAAGAATCAAGTTTTTTTTTAAGGATCAAGTTTTTTTTGCGTGATCGAGCATTTTTTGTAAAGGATTAAGCTTTTTTTGTGAGGGGTCAAGCTTTTTTTTAAAGGGATCGATTTTTTTTTTATACATGATCGAGTTTTTTTGTAAAAGATCGAGCTTTTTTTTGTTAAGGATCAAGTTTTTGTTTTACATGATCGAGTTTTTTTTTTATGAGGGGTAGAGCTTTTCTGTACTTGATCAAGCTTTTTTTGTGAGGCATCAGATTTTTTTTCTTAAAGGCTCAAGCTTTTTTCTTAAGAGTTCGAGTTTTTTTGTCCAAAATTATAAACTTGTTTGCATCAGTTTAAAAATGTTCGTATCAATGAAAAAAAAAAGTTCTGACAAATTAAAAAAAATACTCTGACCAATTACAAAACAGTTCGTCAACATATCAAGAAAAACTCGGACCAATTTAACAAAATCTCGGACACATATACAATAGCTCGTAAACTTATCAAAAAAACTGGATCATGTTCAGACAAATTGAAGATCGATTTTCAGATAAGTTTTTTGGAGAGGAGAGAGAGAGGAGTTATTGCTTTCAGTTATCAAAGTGTGGAGATGGAAGTACAAAGAGAATTAAAAATTGATTATTTAAGGGCAATATGGGTAGTTCACCATAATAGGTGTCTTTTAAACTTAACTTATTAAACCGGTGACATCACTATAACTCATCAAAAAAAGAGTAACATTTCTCACCATTTCCACTATATATATTCAATACCATAAACTTTTTAGCATCAGCAAAGAAAGTAACAAAACAAACACCAAGAAATTATACTGGTTCAAATTACAATGTGTAATCCTACATCCAGTTGCTGGGTAAATCAAATCAACTATGAAGAATGAACGAGTACAAGAGGATTACAAGATCATGTCTCAGAGAAACAATACACCAGAAAATATTCAAACTCACAGAGTTTTCTCCTATTTTCTACCTAGCCAAAACTGTTATTCTGTTCTCTCACCAGATCTCTCTTTAATTCTCCTTTTTCTCTAAAACTGCACAAACCCACGAACTGCGCAATGAATATATATATTTTTATATATTCAAGTTAATGCGCACTGATATAAATTCATCGGTGCGTTGGATGTGGACTATTTGATTTACATACTTTAACTCCAAATGTATGTACTTGTCAAATCTTCTCCATAATCAGTGGTCCACATGCAAAGTACTGATGTAAGTTATATCAGTACGCATTGAGGAGAAAAGAAATATATATATATATATTAGTCACATCAATCTTTATCCACACTATTGGGATACTAACAACATTTCTGATATTTATTATCCTACTATTCAATTATTTATTATTGATAGTTGTAATATTGTTGGTGCATTTTTTGAGTGTTCATTTGATATATAATCACAAGCCTGCATTGAAACTATGAAAAAAAAATTGTTAGACTATTATAGAAGATTTCCCACTATTTATTTGCTTGCACTGTATTGTGATCCACATTGTAAATTAGAAAATTTGTTTGATTATTTAACTCTTTATTATTGTTGTTTAGAAATAGATGTAGATAGATGTAGTTATTGTTCTACAGTTAAGAAATTATTTTATGAGTTATATGATGAATATCATAGAGTTTATAGTTCATCACTAAACATTAATATTCTACAAACTCAAATTGTATCTCATACTCGATGCTCCGGATACTTGGGGTTTAGGGCTCTACTGTTACCCAAAAGATCAAAAAATTACAAGCTTTTTCTTCTTCATCAAGCTCGATCTCATATTCCAAGATTGAAACTTATCACAATATCAGTTTTAAGTTTGTGGGAGATGGTGGTGTGGAAGTGTTTGATATCCTACATTGGTGGAGGGATCATGAAAAACACTTCCCAATCTTGACTATTATAGCCAACAAATTCTTGCAACACCAATTTCTATAGTGGATGTGGAAGAAGAGTTTAGCGTTGGTGGAAATATTTTGACGCAAGACGTTCACGTTTCAATCCAGAATCAATTCAAGTCCAAGTTTGTGTTGATAATTGGACTAAGGCGCAAAACAAACAAGAAAGAACTCAAACAAGAAGCACTTTACGATTTCTTCAACGATGACCACACCACTGAAACGGAAGATAGGGATTAGTTACAATCCTAACTCCCAATTCTCAACTCACTTCACCGAACCGGTAATAAAAAGTAAAAGAACTACGTAACCTTTGATTCCTCTAAACCCCAAGAGGATACGTAAACAACTTAATTGTGGTACAAATTCAGTACAAGGCTAATTTATTTATTTTTTTAGCTTTATTTCAATTTTGTTTAGGTTTTTATATATTCATTTTATTTTAATTTCGGCATACCCAATAAACTGCATTTACAATTTCACAAAATTATATGTCTAATATTTTTTTTTAGTTAGTATGTAATATTAAAAAAAAAAAAAGGAACCGAACCGCCTGGAACCAAGGAACCGGCTTGAACTTGTAGAATCGGAACCGGAACTAGAACCGCGGTCGAATATAACAATGAGTTCATGACCCAACCCAATGCACCCTAATTAGTTTTAATCGCACCCCGAAGCAACAACTTTTGAGAACTGTATATAATTGTAATTTAATTTCCTCATGATCAACACAGTACGTAATGATACTGTAAATAATAATAATAATAATAATAATAATGTATTGCATGAATACATCAAGTGCCAAGTATTGATATACAAACAAAGAAAACTATTCTAAAAATAATAAGAAGAGAAATAAACCAATAAAAAAAAGTACGTTGAAAAAATAAAATAGCTAGAGCCTCAATGATAGAAAAAAAAAATTATAAATCCAAACAAATTCCGATACTGCAAAAATAAAATTATATTTGACAAAATGGTTTTATTAATTAATTGCTCCCTCAATCTTATATAAGGCCCGTCTAGTCTCAAGCAATTAGTTGTAGATGAAATTGCAGTCATCAGAACCTGCAATAATAGATGCATAATTAGGTTTGATAATATTAATTAGATAAAATAAAATACAATACAAGGATGTATATAATTATATATTTAAAAATGAGCAAATTATACCAAACTCTCGTAAGGTTGTCCCTTTACATTCAATTTCAACTTAAACATTAATTAACACTCATTTTTCTTACTGTTAGTTAAACATGATCAAACTTTGACCAGGTTTGACCATCAAAAATACCAAAATACTCATGAAATTCTTAATAATTTTTTTAAAATATATATACATAAAAGACAGAAATGCCCCTCACGCCCCTCATAAATATAATGGTAAAACTTACTTGGATCAATAGTGACAAGCATAGCAGTCCCACCAAAATCACAAGTTCCTCCTCCCACTTTTGTGTTCTGCCAGTAACTATTGAAAGCATACGAAGCATGTGCAAACAATGTATTGGGCTGAAAGCATACCCCATTGGGTTGAATCGACTTGCAATCTGCTCCGGATCCGCATGCATAATCCACCGCTTCTTGAATTATCGGGTCAGGCACAGTTGGCTTGGCCACACACCAAACTGCAGATTGAGGTTTTTTATGTGGAGAAGGCGGCGGTACAGATGGTGGTGGATTAACAACCGGCGGTTGATAGATTGGTGGGCTTGGAGTGTATTGGGGTGGGCCCGGAACATGTTTTGGTGGGCTTGGCCCATAATAAGATGGATTTGGGCCCGGTGATGGGCTTTGAGATGTGCTTGAAGGTGGGTTTGTGTAAAAGGGAGGGAATTTATCTGGTGAGGGAAGTGGTGTTGGAGATAATGGATTTATAGTGATTAGGCCATGCGATTGATCATCTTTTGAGTTCAATAATTGCACTCTTGCATCTACAGCCCAAATAATTGTAGACATGCAAAATCACTTGATCTGTAAAAAATATATATAGGACCTAGGCAACTAGCTATGACTAAAAAATAAAAATAAAAACTAATGGAAAGATGTTATTTGTTGGGGTTATTTGTTAGAGAATTTTTCTTAACATTCCTGCGTGGCTATAAGCAATGAGTGATACTATAGATGGTAAATTCCCCCAAAGGCCCTAAATCCCTAAATCCTAGAGACGAGGATGAGGATAAGAATGGGGATAGAGATAGGGATAGAGATAGGGATGATTTTCCCCCCAATTAAAAAAAAAAATCTCATTTCCCCATTTCCCACAACCAATAGCCATGAAAAGGACTAATATAGAAATAAAAACAATGGAGATATATAATAATAGTAATAATAATTACCGGTGAGAGTAGTGAAGAAGGTGGTGGCAGCAACTAAAAGAAAGAATTTCACACAAACACTTGCTGGCTCCTCCATAGCATGCAACGAATAACACCCTTAGCTTCCAACTAGAATTTTCTGCTTCGTTCATGATTTATAGAAAGCCACTAAGCCCATTTTCAGTACATAAAGTGGATGCGACTATTAATATTTAACAAAATCAACTAAAGGAAGATTCTTGTTCGTTGGCCATGTATTCTCATTTACAATGCCACATAGTCATATAGTGTAACATTGCTAGCTGCGAATATATGCTTGCTTGGAAGATGAGAAAAATTAAGAAACTTATGGTTTTCTTTCTTTCCTTTTAAATAACTTTCTTTTTCCACCTTTTTATTTACTTGCTTTCTACTCAAACTCCCCATGACAAAATCTTTAGAGCAATGGGGTTTGCTTATTTTTTCCACTTTTCATTTAATGGGTCTAAATTAGTTTCATTATGTTGTTTTTATTTGTTTTATTTTTTAAAATGGTTAAACAACTTAAATTAAAATTTTTGAGTTATTACTTATGCTTAATTACTAAATCATAATTACAATATATTCTTCCAAAACAATCATCTTAAAATAATAAATCAATAACAATTATTAATTTATGAATTAATTTTAATATTTTAATAATTTTAGAGTTGTATTTATTAAAATATTTGTTTTTAACTATTTATATAATTTCAAATAAAATACATAACAATTAGTAGCCATAAAATTACATAAAATATTTGTCTTCAAATTTTTTGGTTGGAGAAAAAAAAAACAATCAACACATACATTCAAACGTTAATTAGAAGAAAAAACAAACAAACATGTCTCTCATGTTCTGGGTTCGGTTAATGTTTAAGCTATGGTAAAATTTCGATATATTCAATCTTCTCATAAAAAAAACAACAAATGACCCTTAGATGTACCAACTGATTGTTCTACTCGACCACTAAAATGTTGACACATCAGCCCAAAGTTTACTATCAATTCTGGTTTTCACACTCAAAAAGTTTTACTTACCTATTTTCTCTATTTTTATGGGGTTTTTACTATTTAGTCCCTATATAATTAGAAAACATAAATTTTTTTACTTAGTTATTTGATTTTTCATCAAACTGGTCCCTATATGATTAAAAATAGTTCATTTTACATCTAAAGTTAGTCAAACGTAGTCAAAACTAACACTTAGAAGGGTAAAAAAGTCATTACACCTATTTTTCCCTTAAAAAATTTAGTTGACCAATAAAAAATCATAAAAAATGGATTTTAAAAACTCTCAAAAAAATAAAAATTTAAAAATTTAAAAGAAAATAAATTAAAAAATGATTTTATTCTCAACTAAAAAAAATGGATCCATTTTTTTAATGAGAATTTTTTTTATGTGAAAACATAAAACAAATTAAAACTTTTTAAAAAGAAGAATTGAAAAAAAAAATCAACTTAGGTGGAAATCCAGTCTAGGTTGGATCTCCACCTATTAGTGGATCTCCATTGGAGATTAATTGATAGATCTCCATCGCACAAGATCCATCAATTTGTTTATTGATTTTTGAGTTGTTGTTTTTTATCAATTATGGAAAAAAACTATTTAATTAGAGTGTAAATTTGTGTTTTCACTCATCCATCATTTATCAAGGGTAAAAAAGATTTTTACATGATTATGTGATAGTTGACTGTCAATTTGACTTACATTAGGACTGAAATTAGCTATTTTTAAATCATATAGTGACCAGTTTAACGAAAGATCAAATGTGAAGTAAAAATCTAACGTTTCACAATTAAATAGGGACTCAATTGTAAGAACCCCTTCTTTCATTGGTTTATTTTTAAGTTGACATTGCTACTTCTCAACGTTTTAGTCGTCAGGTGCACCAAGCATTTTCTCAACTCTAGGGATGACAATTAAACCCAAACCCATGAGATCCGTCTGAACCCGATCTGTTTGGAGAGAGTTTGGATGGTGAATTTACAACCCGTGAACCTGTAAACTCGTAAACCTGAATAAGTAAAAACCGAACGGGTTTGAGTGTTTATGTGGATTGGAAAAATGAACCCATGGGTGACCAGCGAACTTATTTAAATAAAATTATATAATATTTATATTTATTATTTAAAATATTACAAATTTAAACTCCAATAAAAACTTTTAACTATATAGAAAATAAAATGTAAAATTTTCACTCATTCTAAGTTGTAATTCTCAACTCTCATATTTTATATATATATATATATATATATATATATATAATGTTCCACATTTGAAAAACAAGAGTACAAGGTTCTACCATTAGCTATATATAATGTGATTTGTCTCTTATGACTCTCGTCTCGACTAAGAAATACTCTTGAAATGAATTGAAATTTTCACTCTATTAAGTATTTTTAGTCTTTAAAATTACAATATTTCATATATTTAAATAATATATAAATATTTGTTAAAAAAAAAATTGCAAGTTCACGGGTTTGACCTGTGGAACCGCTAGTTTCTTGGGTTTGTGGGTAGATTTGGGTGAAACACGAACCCTAACCCATTTATTTTCAAGGATTTGTGGGTGGTTTTGGTTGATACAAAGTTTTATGGGTTCGTGTTTGGATTTTATCAAACCCACCCAATCCACCCGAACCCGACCCATTATCATTCTTACTCAACTCTCTATAGCTTTTCCTAGGCATACAATAGGTTTTGTCTAAATTAAAAAGGGGTAAATATAGTAGGACCCAGAAGTTTGTCATTAATACTACTAAAAAGTAAGTGTGCATTTCTCTATTCCTACCTCTCGTATCCTTAAAATTAAACTAATAAAATGATCAAATTACCTATAGTTACTAAAATTTAAAAATAAAATAATCCGTTTATAAAATGACCAAATTGCAGGTTTACTTGGGCATTTTTTTCTTTTTATATTACAAGAATTTCAGGTCAGGTTAGATATATAACTCAAGATGAAATTGGGTTTATAATTTAATAACTTGATTGCACCATTTTTTGCTGCCAACCTAATCGACTTGACCCAATGAAATCGGGTTGGGTTGGGTAAAAAGTGCCCACACCATTGTGAGTGACAACTAAATGCATCGAAGGGAACATGTGTTTGCAATAGGGATGGTTGTTTCCCCATGGGGCCCCATCCCCCACAGACCCTATGGTGTTTTGGAAACAAAATTTGCCTCCAAATGAGTTTTAGAGGTGGGGTGGAAGTGTGGAACTGTGGAAGTGAACTTGGCCGCTATTTTCTCTATAATTTATATTTTTTATTTTATATCTAAAGTTTAAACAATTATAATAATAATATTATGTTAATATACTAATAGATATCGGGATGGTCGGATTCCATATTTCAAATTTTAATTATCATATTAAAATTTAGAAATTTAAGATTGAAAATGAAAAGAAATTAGAGAAATAGGGTTTGGGGTGAGGGTGGGGAACCTCCCTAAAACACCCCTATACCTAGTTCTCCCAAATGAGTTTTTTTATATAAATATTTTTTTTAGAGGGGGTAGGGGGTTGATAGAGGAATGGAGCCATGGGGTGCGGGTGGGGGGCCCTCCCCACCCCAATGCCCCCCATAACATTCCCTAGTTTGCAATGAAGTCAAGATTTACTAGGTTGCCAACATAGAGAGAAACTAGAATTGGTGAAGCAATGTGTTGTATGGAAAATCAAATATGATGATTTTTACATGGTTCGGCCAATCATTGTCTACTTTCATACTTTCAAGCTTCACCAAGCTTAGAATTCTCCATTATGATCTTCAATTGGACTTCCCGACGCCAATTAAACTTTTACAACAATTTTTACACCCCAACCACACACACACCTAAAAAGATTTAAGCATTAGAGTACGTCTGATATGATTTGATGACTAAATGTGGCTCACATATCATTAAATGACTTCATATAGATGATAGCAAGGTTTGTCAGCTCTCAGAAGACTCAAAAAATGGCTTGAGTGATGAATTTATAGAGATTTTTAATAAGTAGCTGGTTTTTACCGGTTATAGTGGCAAATTACACTTTGGTCCCTTTGATCTATAAAATTATCGTTTAGGTCTCAACATTAAATTTGAAAATATAACCATTGGAACCTATTGAAATAAAAATTTGCCGATATAGTTTTGAAACATTTCCATTTGGTCACTATAAAATTATAGTTTTTATCTCGTAGTTTCAAAATAGTGCACTTATACCCTTGATCGATCATAATAAATTATAGGTTGCCTTTTCATGTCTAAATGAAAATATAGTCCCAACCAATTTAGATAGGATATAAGAACACATAGGATTAAAACAACTCCGTTAAGTCCCACCTTTTTGTAATTGACTTATTTATGTGACAAACCACAATGGGATCTTTTTGTATAGGTAATTTAGGTATGGGATTATTGTGATCAAGCTTCCCGGCATCTCAAGCATCAAGAGCCATGCTTAAAGGTATAAACCACTTGAATTGTTTTCTTAAAAAGATTAAATGCCCACACTCACAACTCATTAATTTGTGTCATTTTTAGTGTGCATTTCACCTACTTCATGCTTGCACACCATTCATATAGCTTTAGGTGTGATTGAATACTTCAAAAAGAGAAATTTTATCTTGACCATGGTTTGGACGCAATACGTAGACCGCATTGTAGACCGTGTTAGATTCTAGTGGTTTTATACTGAGTGTGTCGTGGTCGGATAAACCACGGTTTCAACTGCGGTCAATTCTAGTGACCACTCCACGGTATGGAGCGTGAACTCGAAACCGTGATGAAGTCCAGAGATTTCATGTAGGTTGCTTACGCGAGATGTGAACCGCGGTGACGAGACCGCAATGGATGCCACATCAGTTATATGGTGCATGCACTGCGAAACGGACCGCCGTCGATGTGTTTTTTATAAAATACGACGTTTTGATCAGACCTGCTATATAAACATCTCTTTCTCTGATTTTCAACTACCAATTCTGAAAATTAGATCTTTAAGAGAGAGAATAGGGTTTCCAGTTAGAGAAAGCTTAAATATAGCATTTTTAATTCTCTATCCTTAAATTCATATGTGTTTAAAGCATCATCAAGCATCCTTAAGTATGGGTCTTCATTAACTCTCCTTGGGTTAGGTAAGAATAACACTCTAATCATTTATTGTTCTTATTCTTTCTTTTACTTCATTTATTGTATATTTTGAAGTATATTTGATTGTCTTGTGGTTCACTAATAACTAGGGTTTGTGGGAAACATATTCTCATATAGTTAAGCATCTTTATGTTTGTCTAGCATAAATTTTCATTGAGCATTCATACATGTTCACTTAAGCATTTATTCTCTTAGCTACATATAGTAGAGGTACAAGCAATTGTCAAGAAAGTTTAAGTTACGATCCTTGAAAAGAGTGACTAGGGTTGTCAACTTAGGATGTAATTACACTATCATATAGTAGATTTCTGTTTTTTTCCTATTGAAAGGTTTTTCACGTAAAAATCGAGTGTTGTTGTCTTTATTATAATTGGATTTTAATTTTGACTAATAAAAAATTTGGTAACATTGTCGATTAGCAATTTATTCACATTCCCTATAGGTCAATTGTATTTGCAATGGACATAATTTCAATTTGTATCAAAGTAGGTTCCTAGATATACTTAGGTAGATCCTTGCTTTCTATTATGTCTTGCACTTGCATCTCATACATTTCATCAAACACTATGAGTGGGAGTTAAATTTATAAAGAGGGAGCTTCGAATTAAGGCCAATGTTACTTAACAGTGCAACTACTCATTTTAGAAAGGAAGAATATAGTCGTTCCTTTTAACTATTAATGAGCATATCTGGATGGCCGTGGAAGACGGGTACACTCCACCTATTATGGTAGCTGAAGACGGAACCACCGTACCCAAACCAAAACCTCAGTGGACTGTTCAAGAGTTTGAACAAGCCAAATGGAACTCTAAGGCAATGCATGTCCTGTTTTTTACAATGGATGACAATCAATACATACTTATCCAAATTAAAGAAATGCCCATAAAGCTTGTGAGGTCCTTTAAGCCACATATCAAGGCACATGGAAAATGGAGTTGTTAAAGCTCCAAGCTTTTCAGACTCAATTTGAGATTATAAGGATGGTTGGAAATGAGTCGTTTGATGAATTTCATATCTGGTTGATGGACATTGTTAATTAAAGTCATCAACTAAGAGATCCTTTCTCCGAACCTAGAATCATTCATAAGATTCTAAGATACCTTCCTAATAGATTCAAGTCAAAGGTGACGGCTATTGAAGAAAATAGTGACTTGAAGAATTTGAAGGTGAATCAACTTATTGTCAATGAAGCTTGCCACTCAAACCAATAAGCAAAATGGGATACCTTTGAAGACCGCTAAAGAGGATAACGATTCCGATAATGACATGGCTCTCTTAGTGAAGAAGTTCAAGATATTCATGAAGCATGACAAGAAGGGAATGAGCTTCAAAGGAAAGAAGTTAAAGAATAAGACACCATTCATGTAGGGTGAGCCAAGTCAACACAAGCCTTCTATAAAAGGTGATCAATGCTTTGAGTGTGGTGAAATCGAGCACCTTCCCTGGATTGTGGGAACTTGAAGGAAAAACAAAAAGGAAAAGTAGTGGCCGCTACTTGGAGTGATGGTAATGACCAAATAGACAAAGAAAACTCATTGGATGATGAAAGATGAATAAATATTTATATGGTTTGCATGTTGATGGTCAAATTACTCCTTTACTAATGCTCGAAGCAAAATTCACACACACACACACACACACACACACACACACACTTGTTTTGCTTGTAAGTGTATTTGGTTTGCTAGCAATTTTAGAAGAATTATGAGAATGATTGAAAATCTTGGTGTATCTTTCATAGTATGTGAAGCTTATTTTGTTTGATTTCTTTAAAATTGCTTGAATGTGTGATTGTATGGTTATCATTGTGAACAATATCCTATCTTGATCTTAGATAGAGCACTTATTACGGGGGAGCATTCTATATTAAACATTATTCTCTTTTATGATATGTTCACATGATGTACTTTGATATATTTTGGCATATTGATTGTTTAAAATGTTGAATCTTGTGAATACATGATACTTATCTTGTAATAATTGTATGAGTGTGTGTGATCAATTCCTTCTTGTTTTGGGTTGATAGTAGTCGAGATTGCAATCAACTCCTTCATACTATAGGTTGATATGACTGTAGTAGCAATTAATTCCTCATTGTTTAGGGTTGATAGAGTTCCCCCTTGCTTGGGGTTGATATGATTGTGGTTGTAATCAAGTTCTTCTTATTTGAGGTTGATATTGTTGGGATTATGCTCGATAGCAAGAGTGTAACAATGTATTTGACAATCTTTTCATATTAATAAAAGTGATTTCTATTTTAAAAAATCTTATAGCATTTATAGTTTAATTATTATAATTGTCAAAAGTAAATAATCATAATATCAAAAGACTATGAGAAAAGAAGAATTGTTCGTACATCTTGATATGTATGAGGTAGACACAATTCTTTAGTTAGTCTTGAATAATATTCACAACTTAAGATAAATGTTAGGCACATTTATCTTGTTAAAGTTGTAGATTCTTTTGCTAGCATTTGAGTGAGATCAAATGTGTTATGATGAATCTAAATCATCAAAGTGTGGTGTCTTTAGGCAAAAGAATCTAGTGCACTGGATGCATTGAATATGATCACAGTGAAATACTTTATCTAGAACCGTCAATGGATAAAAGTTTTCACTTGAAGACAATCAGAGAGTCTATCTCAATCCTGAGATAAATGATGGACTTATGGTTGAAAGTGTTATCATTTGAGATATCAATGAATACGATTATATAGCATAGTCTATCCTCGATAGTTTGGTGGTATTCATTTGTTAATCGATAGAAGACTTCATTTATAGATATGGACATCGTGGCTCCGTTTATTAAATGAGAGTAGAATATCATCATATGGATGTTTTGAGATATTGGATATTAAATCTTAACGTTAAGTTTTCAATAGTTTCTATTGAAATATGGCTTCTAGACAAGTCAAAATATCCAAGTTTAAAATGTGGTCATATGATTAAATATGGTAAGTTGGAGAGCTATAGGCGGTCTATGAGCTCTTGGCGATTACTGATATTCTTCACGAGGATACACTTTCTCCATTAAGATCGTCTAGGGTATGAATGAACAATATTAACTTATTCTATCTTTATTTAAGAGTTCAATTTTAGTTCTTTAGTGGAATGAACTAAAATTAATAGATTTGACATAATTGAATCATTTGTTGATTGTGATTAGATTATGTCTATTGGAGCTTAAATTTAGATAGCCCTTTAAGATCCTCAATCCACACGAACTTGCATGGATCACTTGATATATTCTACATGACCAATTTATGGGTCCATCTAAAATTGTATTAAGGCATGTTGGCTTGTTTCTTTTAGTAAGAATATGTCTAGTTCACATGTGGACTTTTTATTTAAGTCCAATGGTTTAATAAAATAGGAAAAGCAATATTTTGGCCCATACATATAGGCTTGGGCGGCTAGGGCTTGTAGAATAGCCTTATATATTGTTTTTTATTTTATTGTCTAATTAAATGGAAATTAATTAATTAATTAATTAAAAGTCTAAATCTTTTTTCTATTAGGAGATGGTCTCCTAGAGTCATATTATTGTTGGTAATATGATAAGTATCAAATACTATATTTGATAAGTAGATAAATAATAGGAATTTACTTATCTAGTCAAATTATGAATTGTTTGATTTCTATCAGGACTCTAATTGACAATTGGTCAAATTAGGAAGTTTTTGATTTAGTCACAATTTAATTATATTCAATAATTGGTTATTGAATAGATACACTATTTGAGTAGGATTAGAAGGCTTAGTGTAGAAAAGAATTCTTCTTTGAAAATGATTCTTCTTTGGAAAGGATTCTTGGTCACCAAGTAAATTCTCATAAGGAAATGATTTTTGCCCACTAAGTAAATCCTTCTTATGAGAGGATTTGACCTCCTAAATTAAAAGGATGAAGAATTCGGCCACTATATATATGGTAGTGTAGAATTCGACCAACCTAATTTTTAGAGAAAAAAATTCAGCCATTGCCTTTTTCTTGCCTTTTTCTTGGAGAGAAATTTCGGCCAAGCCCTAATTTAAAGGAGAGAAATTTCGGCCAAGAGAGAATTTTGAGTGTAGATAATCCGGTTCTTGCTCTAGATAAATTCTTCCAACTCTAAAGATTGGTGTGTGAAAATTAGACAAAGAAGAAAAGGAAGAAAGAACGTTTTTGTTTTCGATAGTGCACTAGTAGCCTTTTCATCAAAATGTTTTGTGTAAAATATCGAATCAAGGTTCACGCGAGTTTCAATCAAATTAATTGATAATTCACAAGTGACCTAACGTTCTTTGTTTTTCTTCTTAGAGGATAATTGTGACTAACAAAGAAAGAGATTTTGTTTGTTTCCATCCTCAGGTATACAATTTAAAGAAAGGGAGCTCACACTCCTAGGTGATTCACGTTCGTGATTGGATTGGAAGATCTTACGGATTCAATTCGGTGCTAGTTCAATCGTCACGAAAAAAAAAGGTACGATACTTTTATTATACTTAATTAATCTAAGGTTAAGGTTCTTTTTATTAAAGGGAATTTTTTTAAATATATCAAACCCTAATTTTAAGCTTCTGCCTCGTTTTGAATCGATTTTTCCCTACATATATGATTGTGATTGAAACCAATTCCTCCACATTTGAGATTGATATGATTGTTAATGCATTTGTGGAATTTGGTGGAAACCACTTATGTGCTTATTAGTAAATTCTATGCATTTGTGGTTCATTATTTTATATATATGCTTCTTTATATGTTATTGTTTACTAACTTACTTTGATTTATCCAATCATGTTTGTTTTTTGGTGTTTAGTGATTCTTTACTAAAACATTTATGGGGAGAAACAAAGCAACCGGTCTTACTCATTCTCCGAAACCCATAAATGAACACAAACATTCTTCTTCAACCTCTAAAAAGACCAAAGCCAATAGGTTGAATCCTTTTGGTGCCATGGGAATAAAGAAGCTTAATCATGATAGAGGTGTAGATTTGTTTGAGTGTAAAGGTTCATACATTCTTCGTATCATTATTGAAAGGCAATGGGGTTCATGGTTGAATACAATTGGGGTTGTAAATGATAGCTTGGTTAGATAATTCTATTTTGAGTACAAGGAGAGTACAACCTATGAAGATGTCTTGATGAATGTTAGAGGAAAAACCTTTAGGGTCTCCTCGAAAAGTATCAATAAGTTCCTTAGGTTTTCAAATGAAATAACTTCAGAATTTCTTGATGTGGACAATGTTGAACACTTAAATGAGATAGGGAGAACTCTATGTGATTATAGTGAATTTGAGTGGGGAATGAGGGTTTTTATTAGCCAAAGTGAGTTAACCAAGGTGAATGCCTTTTGGCATCTCTTTGTTTATACCAATTTTGTAGGTTGTGTATGCATTGGTTACCAGCAAGCCTTTAAACCTTGATGAGCTTTTGATAGAACATATTGTGAGTGCGGATTGTTCAACTAGATTGGACAAAAAAATTGCATTTCTGGGGTTTATATCTTACTTGTGTATGGTACTTGGAGTTCCAAAGCCAGATGGTGATGTGCTTCTACCTTCCTTAGAGAAGTTTTGTGAGAAACGGGTGACATTTAAGTCATATAAGGAAAATGGTATGATTAGTGATACATTTAGACGTTTTGGTGAAAATCAAGAGTTAAGCAATGTGTCAAGCAGAAGTCATCTACCGGAATGGGCCATACAACTATAAGTCGGACTTGTGGAGAAGATTGAGGAGCTAGGTGCTAAAGTGATGCAACAAAAGGAAAGAATCAAGAGCTTAAAAGAAAGAATCACCTTAAGCAATGTATCCACCATAGAGAATTATCTGAGATCAACTAACGAAGGGAAGTTCTTTGATGGCACTAGTGGCTAACAAATAGCTGTGTGATCTTGAGGTATTATTTTTTTTTCTTTTCCTTTTGGCTTCATATCATGTCAAAAGGGGGGAGAAAATAATGATACTAAAATCTATCTTAGCTTTCTTAATCTTAGTTTTCTTTGTAACTTTGAATTGGTATCTTGAATTCTTGGGAATGTAATATTTTGATGGGATATTTTTTTGTGATGGATAGTATGCATGTACTTAGAAGGAGTATCCATTTGGACTATATTGTTGTCTAATCTTATCTAAATATCTTGTCATATATGTATGTTTCTCTGGTTGATTTTAGGTGATATCAAGACAAGACTACATGAAGAAATTCAAGACTTCATAAAGATCATCTAGGTTGTACAAACTCATTGTAATGTGAGGGAGTGTTTGTGACCAATCTTCATATTTTAAATTTTAGTATATGTATAGTTGTTTTGACATGGAATTTGACAAAATGAGAGATTGTAAGGTTTATGAGTTGTGTTGGTACAGTTCTATATCACGACATTTCATTTGTATTGATTAGTTGTCTAGATTCATTATGATTCAAGCTTCAAAGTAGAATTTGCAACTCATCATGTAAAGTGAAGTCTTCAAGAGGAGCGAGCTTTGTTGCACATCAAAGGTAATTTAGACCTCTTTCCCCTTGCAATGCTATTAAGGTAAATACACACATTGCATTCATATGTGTCTCTACATCATTGTGTTCAATTGGTATAACACATACACACACATATTATTGTATATACATGCATTATATTTAAATTGATAAATTTTGTAAATTGCATGTTCTAGGACTATATCTAGGAAATGGCATACTTGTGCGTTCATGTGTTTATTTATTTATCTTTTATTGATATCAGACTTGAATATATTCTTATATTGTTCCTTATTGAGTTCCGATCCTTTCAGTTACTTATTCATTAGTTTTCAAGTTCCGAGTTGAAAGTTACGAAACTTTCCATACATTTATCGTACATGGTTTTCATCATTGTGTATCGAGTCGAATTCCATATTTTTCATGAAAGTTTTGTTAACGTCCATGTGCATGAGAGAGTTACAGTTTGAAATAAAAAAATGGATTCGAATTCGGAGTTCAGAGACCTGAGAATAGTCAAAAAAATACGAGAGGAGCGCGGGGCAAAAAGGGAATGGCCAAAGTCCATTTGCCACCCTTTCTCGAGGAGGCGCGTGGCCATCTCGATCCCTCTGCCCTATAGATGGCCACGCACCTCCTCAGGGTGATATGGTGGCACGTGGCTATTGGCTAGCTAAGGCTTAGTTTGGTATTGCTTCCCCAGCTGCTTTTAGGGTCAAAAGTGATTCTGGACCTCAGACAGGGTGTTTGGTAAAATCGCGGGGAAGTGCTTTTGGTCACTTTTAGCTTCTCCCAACTGAGTTTTTGAGAAGCTACAAATACATGCTTTTGGATTTTGGCTTCTGCTTTTAGAAAACGCGCTACAGTGATATTAAATGAAATTTTACTAACTTTCCAACTTTATCCTTGTCTTTAACGAAATTTAACAAAAAAAAAATTGGGTTTATATTTTTGTACAAAAAAAAATGTTTCCATAATTAATTCAATAAAGTAAAATAAAAATGAAATAAAAAATAAAGTAGAATAAAATAAAGAAATAAAGAAATAAAGAAATATGACTAATTAATTAAATAAAGTAGAATAAAAAATAGGGCTAATTAATTCAATAAAATACCATAATTATATAACACTTAACACTAAATACAAATAAACAAGAAAAATATAAAGTATATCAAATTAGTACCATTTAGATGTCTTTGTCCTTTCAGTAATTTTACACACTCACAACACTTTTTATATCAGTTTACCAAACATATTGAAATTGCTTTTAGTTCTCACAGCATTTTTGAAAATCAGTTTACCAAACACTCAGCTGATTCTTCCCACAGCAATTCCAAAAGCAATTCCCCCCACAGTAATTTCAGAAGCAGTTCTCCCCACAGCACATCAATGCCAAACTAAGCCTAAGTCTCTTATCTCTCCACCTCACTTTCCCTCTCCCTTTCCCTTGAAATTTCCTCTCCTTCTCATTTTTCTTTTGAAGAAGAAAATGTACATAAATTTTCTTTGAAATTCTCTCAAATTACAAACACCATAGCTCACTCATTTCTTATTCGATTTGAGTGATTCAAGATGGAGAAGTTTCATCTTGAAGTCGTCTATCATCACTAAGCATATTTGGAGTCTTTTGTTCAAGTTTATTTGGTGTTCTACATCAAATTTCGTGGCTGCACTTTTTGTCAATGTATTTGTTTCATCTCTTCTGTTTCAAGCTTTATGATCTTCAATTACCTTGAGTTTTCTTCTTCTGTATGTGGATGTTATTTGAGCAAACATTGATTAGAGATAGAGCTTCAATTTAAGCTAGATAAGCTTGATTAGAGACTAGCATGCTACGTTAGGTTTTTATAAATCTATGTTTTCACATGCTGTGTGTTGTAATGTGACTAGCTTATTATCTAGGGCTATTTGTGTTTTAATTAAATGATTTTGATGTTTGATAGCCTTTTACATGTGTTAGATCTCTTTAATTGAATATGTGTAGGATTAGCACAATCACTTCTCACTGTCTCCTTAATGACCCCCGGGTTGACCACCTCCTGATTAAAGACAACATCATTTCTTACCTCCTATAAAGACCAACATATAACATGAAAAAGGACTATCCAAGTTTTGTGGCTCCTTGTCTTCGAATAGATGTATTGAAAATGATCATTAGAGCATTCCATGACTTAAGGATATACAAGTAACTAAAAGGCATGACAATGATTTTGGACCTAGTTTAATTATGAGCATCACATAGAGGATCAATTTTGTGTTATTACTGGTTTAAGACCAAGCCCAATTCTACTTTAAAATATTTTTAATTCAAATGAGCTTTACATAATAACATTAGAGTGCAGGTTTGAGCTTTTAATGGAATAAATCAAAGTTAATTTTAAAATACCGGTGCGTTGTAAGAAGATTTTGACTGGTTTATTAAATTGGAGCTAGGAAGCCCATGAATCTATCAATCCCTCTGCTAACTTAATTAAAATCAGACAAGGACTCTATGTACTCTTTCTATATATAGATATAAAATAACATACATTTGAGTAATAAAAAAGACTAAGAGGTCACCGTTGATGACAACAGTCCAGAGAGGACCATAAGGCTCAGGGCCCGACTGACGAAACAGGTGCAGAATGAGATGGTCGGACTAGTGAAGAAATACAAAGATGTGTTTGCATGGAAACATGAGGATATGCCAGGAATCCACCCAAAGATAATTTCACATAGTTTAGCAGTCAACCCAGACCGTAAGCCGGTTGTCCAGTAAAGGAGGTGGTTCAACCCATAGAGAAGCAAGGCGATCAGAGAGGAAGTAGAGAAGCTGTTGGTAGCAGGATCTATAAGGGAGATAAAATACCCTGAATGGGTGGCCAATGTAGTGTTAGTCAAAAAGAAGAATGGCCAATGGAGGATGTGTGTGGATTTCACCGACCTCAACAAAGCATGTCCGAAGGATAGTTTCCCAATGCCTTGGATTGATCAGCCAGTGGATACGACAGCTGGCCATGAATTGTTAAGCTTCATGGATGCATACTCGGGATATAATCAGATTCGAATGTTTTAACCTGATGAAGATAAGACATCCTTTACCACTGACCAGGGGTTGTATTGCTATAAAGTCATGCCCTTTGGTCTCAAAAATACCGGAGCAACCTACCAAAGATTGGTGAACAAGATGTTCATTTGAAAGATTGGCAGAAACATGAAAGTATATGTGGACGATATACTGACAAAAAGCATAACTTTATGAGAGCACGTAGGAGACCTCAGGGAAACATTCGGAGTGTTACGTATAGGACTAAGAAAACTACTTTCCTATCAATGATGCGATTGTAGACACAAGGCTCATCGACGTTCTGCTCGAAGCCGTAGGTTTTGATCACATCATCAAACCTAATGTTCCAAGATCTAGATGCTTGCTTAAGTCCATAGATGGACCTTTGCAGTTTGCAAACTTTTTGCTCTTAATCTGAAGACACGAATCCCTTTGGTTGTATCATATAGATGCTCTAATCAAGATTGTCATTCAAGAATGCAGTCTTAACGTCTATTTGCCAAATTTCGTAATCGAAATATGTAGCAATGGATAAGAGAATCCTAATAGACTTAAACATGGCTACTGGCGAGAAGTTCTCTTCATAATCGACCCCCTTTTTCTGGGTATAACCCTTGGCCACTAGCCTTGCTTTGAAGGTCTCTACCTTCCTGTCTACTCCTCTCTTTCACTTGTAGATCCACTTACACTTTAATGGTTTTACCCCATCCGGTCAGTCTACAGGATCCCAAACTGAGTTAGAGTATATGGACTCAATCTCGAGATTCATGGTTTAAGCCATTCCTCTTTATAGAAGACATTATTGCTGAAATAAATAAAATATTCATTCAGTCATATATTTAAAACGAGTGCGAGTGCTTTGGCATAAATTTAAACATGATGCATGCACATGTTTAATGAACTAGAACTATCCTAAAACTAGTTACTATACCACGACAATCCAACATACCACAAAGAAGTGCCGCCTTAAGGTCGGTCAAGTCTTTGCATGTTGGACCGAGACATTCTCAATCAAATGATATTCTAGAATAACTCTTATTCTATATCATTCAACCATCGTTCATTCAGTCAGGCTTTTAATTAACAAACTTAATCAAAACCTTCGTGAGTGTAACCCATCATTTCAGATCTCACGAGCTTAGTTCGAGTATTGCTGCCTTAGGGTCGGTCAATCCTGAAATACCCTCAGAAATCCTATCCGTTAGGAAGTCAACCTTGGTATTGACCTTTGTGGAAACCTTCCTTAGGGAGGACGAAAACAAAGCCGTCATGAGGCCCCACTCGGATCTCACGGTGTTGAACTAATGATGGAGACTGCGGGATATATATGTCATATATCCCTCTCCCACTCACTATTTAAAATTAGGGTTTTCTATTAACCATTAATGCACCTAGATTCTACAGGATTAAACGACAAACTTAATCAATTTATCTAGCGCATTAACTAATTAGAAACAAATTCTAATTAACTAATAAATTATTAATGATTTTCAACAATTAAAAAACTAATCTATTAGTGAATAATCTAAGTCTTTGTAAACTATTTACTAAGGTCAGATTATTGTGTTAATGTTTACCAAGTTTTAACTATTAAAACCCTACTACTTTATTCAGATCATTTATTATTAGGTTATTAATCAAATTAATCCTAATAAATAACCCAATTAATCTAATTTTTTAAACACTTTAATAACTAGATTAATATTAATGAGAATTATCAAGTTTTCTAACCATAAAAAAACTAATCTCATTATTCATAGCCATTTATGTATTTACCCATTTTAATCACATTAAAAAAATACATAAAGTATCAGGCTATGATGCATGTATGATATATCAAATATATTTATGTAGGCACATCTAATCTAAATGGCATACGTATGCATGAAAATGCTTTTATCATCACATAATATAAAGCATACATGATATTGAGCGAGTACTGTTGATTATTTAACCTAAAAAATTGGAATATAAAATTACAAAAAATTTCCCAAGGCATTCCTTGGCCTTTTAGTAACTTCAGATATATTCCAGTCTCTCCAGGTCACTCCGATTCATCTCATGAATCCTTCTTAGCGATTTTTTCAGGTCTTCAAATATATGTTACATTTATTTTTACAATACAACAACAGTAAAAAAAAAATATAAACAAAACAAAATAATAATACAACTCATAAACCATAAATCCACAGTACCATATAATTAAATATTAATCATGTTTTTGTAAATTAAAAAAAAATATACATACAAAAACATACATTCAATTTAAATTGTGCTTATACAATCATACATATAGAAGAATAGAAAACAATTTCCTGTTCCGAAAATAAAACCAAGTTCTGATACCAATTGTTGGAACCCCGTTCATCGGTCACGCAGCGAAACTAAGGTTTTAAATTTTTTATACAGATCATCATCTGTATCTGGGACCAGTGAACTTGTGATGGTAATTATTTTTTGAAACTAATACATACAATATGTAAACACAGGAAATTGTAATCAATATAATTAGAAGAAGAAAATCTTACCAACGTTCGGAGGCTCCTTCACTTTATGATATGCTCTTGTCTGAATGACTCTTACCAACGTTTGGAGACTCCTTCTCTTTACGATGTGCTCCTGTCTGAACCACTCGATCTTCCACGCTATCTCCCGGGATTGGTAACTGCGTGTGAACGCGTCACGATCTCAGGAACTTGAATGGAGGATGTAGAAAGAATTGAAGAAACTTTTTCTTCTATGTAGTTCAAAAACACACAAAGCATAAAACAATATATATCTATATTTTTTTCTTAAATCACACACCTGCACTGCTTTTTTCACAAATATATGTATTTCACGCCTTTGCTCACTTTTATCACAAATATATATATATATCATGCCTATGCTCACTTTTATCATATATATATATATATATATATATATATATATATATATATATATATATATATATATATATATATATATATCATATGTGTGTATCATGTATTTGCATCCTATGCAAATTCTTTTTTTAACTATTGTTTCATGTACACACACCAATTTCCATCCAATGCAATCTATTGTATTATTAATTGATATATATCTTTTAATTATCATTTTCAAATATATCTAATATATTAAAAGTGATAATAAGTATTTTAAATTTAAATTTAAATTCAAATACTTAGATAAATGATTTAGTAAAAATAAAATAATCCTATTATTTTATCTTCACCTAAATCCATATATCAACTAACACCCTCCAATTAATAGTTAATTCATAATTCATAATTATCAATATAATTATATAATCTAATTATTTAATTAATTTAACTATTAACATTCATTAATTAAATAATCTCATTATTCAATTAATTCCCGAATAAATACAATTAATTGGACAATACAATTAATTGGACAATCCAATTAATTACCTTGTTACCTAAATCGATCGGGGCTAAGAAGGGGACCTAATGGACCCACAGTATTTTGAACTCCAATAATCATCGGAATCACTAATTAAACTCTTTAATTAATATTCCTTGATTATTAACTCCGGTGTTATTCCACTAAAAACCCGAAGCTGCACTCTCTCAACCGTAGACACTTTTACACAGACCGATACAACTCGGTGTCCATCGATATAGCTATTATACATTGTGTGATCCTCCACAATAGTTCATAATTAGAGCTGGGTCATAATGTTCGTTAAACCCCTCTAATTATATATATCCTTTAAGTACCATTAATTCTCTAATGGATAATAAATCATATTTCCTCATGGAATTAGGAGAGCGCTCATATTGTCCAAGCCCCGAATCAACTCTTAAAAGAACTATCGTATACTTCTCACAAGAAGGAGTAGATTCCACTATTATGTACAAACCTTCCCAGCCACAAGCCAAACTGCAATCCCAACATACGGAGCATATTGATCAGGAAAAGCATATTGATCAGGAAATGCATCTGACCTCACCCATGGTATATCAAAGACCACTATCTAACCTGAAGGAGTCGATAAGACATTCAGAATTAAGATCACCCACATATAACCATCATTAGTTGATATATATGAATCTCATCGGTAAACGGATCTTGGTGAGAGATTCACATAGATCATGGCTCAGTCCTATATGATCACATCATACAAGGTGCCTCCATTCTCATATCTCATATGAATGATTCAGGATAGAATCACCGTACATTACTGAATGGACCGTAGCTATAGATTAATCACAAATAAAGTACCCAGCTTTATTTGCTATCTATGGACTCTTTAGATTGCACGTCTCTTACTGTATCCATCTGTATATGACACTTATATACACAATTCGAGATTACATCCGGCAATCTTGGATGTTAAATATATGGACAAGTTATATAATAAACAACACAACAAGAATGAATTGAATTTTTCCTTTTATTTATTTCATAAATCCATTTACAAATTACATCTTTAGGGCATAAACCCCAACAAAGGGTCAGTCCCGAGGCAAATGAAGTGATACAGACTATCTTTTGAGGACCATCAACTGTGAGAAGTAACCGAGAGTGAACTCAGAAAATCCGAGAACGGTGAAGGCAAGATAGAATTTTGACCTTAACTCCATCGAGCCCGATCCCGAAGAGAATAAGAAAGGATGGGACCCAATAATATTCACTGAAGCTGACTCACATAGGGTCGACGTCCGACCAAACGACGCTCTCGTTATTAATGCCCGAATTGGCCATAGAGAAGTTAAGAGAATTTTAGTAGACAATGGTAGCTCGACAGACATCTTCAATGTGGTTGTTTATGATCAGCTCAGATTGGATCGAAAGGACTTGCAATCTTTCCATACCCCACTCAGAGGATTCGGGGAAGTCGAGGTTAGGTCTATCGGAACAGTGAAGATACCCGTGAAGATCGGAGTAGCTCCTTGCCAGAAAACAGTGTTACTTGACTTTGTGGTGGTAGATCTAGACAGATGGTCTTATAATACGCTACTAGGTCGGCCATTCCTGAACAAAACAAAGGTGGTAACATCTACCTACGCTCTGATTATCAAGTTCCCAACTGAATAAGAGGTAGGAACAATCAAAGAGTCGAAGGAGATGACCAGAAAAGTTAATCTCTCGGTTTACAAAGACAGAGATAATAGTGAACACCAAGTATGCACCTTAACACAACCAGATCAGATCAAGCAAGAAGAATCACTGTTGTTCGAGTTCGATCCAAGGGAAGAACCGGAGACATCAACGAGTGAACCAATAGAGGAGGTGGTCTTAAAGGAAGATGAACCGAATAAGAATGTCAAATTTGGGGCCAACTTAGAAGAAAATGTCAAGCTAGATCTTATTGATTTGCTTAGAGAATACAAAGATATGTTCACATGGAGTCATGAAGACATGGTGGGGATAGATGCACGAGTAATATCACATCATTTGGCAGTGGATCCAAATACGAAACCTGTAATACAAAAGAGAATATCTTTTAACCTTGAGAGAAGTCGGGCAATCAAGCAGGAGGTTGAGAAGTTACTCGTTGTTGGGTCGATCAGAGAAGCCAACTACCCTCAGTGGGTAGTAAATGTGGTTTTGGTTCAAAAGAAGAATGACCAATGGAGAATGTGCGTGGACTTCACGGATCTAAACAAGACCTGCCCAAAAGACAGTTTTCCACTTCTGAGAATAGATCAACTGGTCGATGCTATATCAGGTCATGAATTACTCAGTTTTATGGATGTTTACTCGGGATACAATCAGATCAGGATGAATAAAGTTGATAAAAAAAAACAGCATTCACGGCCGATCAGGGCCTGTACTGTTATACAGTAGTGTCCTTTGGGTTAAAAACTGTTGGGGCAACATATCAAAGATTGGTCAATAGGATCTTCGCTAGTCAAATAGGAAAAAACATGGAAGTTTACATCGACAACATGTTAACCAAAAGTATCTCGGCAGACAAACATGCTTCGAACCTGCGCGAAACATTCAATGTCCTGAGAAGGTATCAGATGAAGTTAAATCCAAATAAGTGCCTATTTGAGGTTCTTTCAGGAAGGTTCCTTGGTTTCCAAGTTCACCAGAGAGGAATCGATGTGAATCCCGAGAAGATCCAAGCCCTTCAAAAAATGACTTCACCAAGGATGTTAAAAGAGGTACAACGCCTGACAGGATGCTTAGCTTCCTTAGGCAGGTTTATCTCGAAGGCCACAGATAGATGTGCTCCTTTTTTTTAAGTGATCAAAAAGGGGAAGGGACTTGAATGGAATAAAGAGTGTGAATAAGCATTCTTGAGGATCAAAGAATACTTAGTTATGAATAAAAGCCCGACATAGGATTCCAGAAATCAAAGCATGATAATAAGAACATGTAAAAGATGAGCATATGCTAATAAGAACATATGAAAAATCTGATTGCATAAAATACTCGGGGCCATAAATTTGGCAAAAATCCCGAATGGACGGAGAAGCTCAAAAGAGCATGCCAGCCGAGCAAGGTCAGCCAAGACCTTAGCCAAAAGGCAAACCCGATGCACCAGATTCTGGAAAATGGCTCGGGGCATCGTCGGGAAAATCTCGATGAGTTGCTCATCGGTAAACCCTTATGCAGACAAAACTAGGAGACGTCCTTAGTGACTTGCATAAAGACTCTAATATATGATCATGCTGAGCCTCGATGTAACGTTCGGGTAGCAATCGAGTATGAGACACAAGTATAAATCCACTTGTCTTAGTTTCAAGATGACTCGGTTAATAATATTAGCCAGTTTAATAAGATACTTGGCACTTGAAATTTATTTAGCTGGTTTAATAAGATACTTGGCACATGAAATTGTGTTAGCCAGTTTAATAAGATACTTGGCACATCAAATTGCGTTTGCCAGTTCGTAAGATACTTGGCATTAAAAAATAGCAACAAAACTACCCAGTTAAAAAGGATACTCGGCGGAGTTACCCGGGCAACAGAGTTAGCTAGTAAAATAAGATACTTGGTGTTTAAAAAAGTTATTCGGATATTTACAATAGCCAGTTAATGAGATACTTGGCAAGCAGTAATGCAAAATATGGAACTTTATTAATCAAATATATTTTTACAAATACATTTATAGGGCTGAGGATTTAAAGCTCTTGCCGATGCTCGGATCGGGCACCATTTCATACTCCCGAAGAAGACTTTCATTAGAAGGCCAGACGATTGCGTCAACCATGTCGTCCATCCAAGCACCATAGTCCGTTCCAGGAATCGATCCAACATCGGGCTTCGACCCATCCGCCACAGCCTTTTAATTGGCATAAAACATCGAAAGATAGTGCTCGGATGGAACCTCTAGGTGCATAGGATTGAGATCTTTACCTCGAATATAACAGTAAGCTCTCCACTCCTTCATCTAAGTTCGAAGAGATTCCAATGATCGGTCCACATGGTTTTTGATTGATAACTCCCAATTGGCTCGAGCCTTTTCAGTCGCCCGATTCTTAACCTTGAAGAATTCTCCAGCTGAGACCAAACCTCGTTGGAACTCCCTAAGGAGTAGGGCATCATAGACTGGGGACCTCTCGAAACGATCAACCCCTTGAACTTCAAGTTCCAGCCAGGCTTCCTTCAAAAAAGATTCGACAGTCAGTGCCTGACGATTAAGGTCTTCAATTTTCTGCTCATAAGATGATTTTGCTTGCTCAGCCTCCTATTCAGCTTTGAGCATTGACTGTTGGGCAGCAGAGAGTAAATTTTTAAAGGATACAACCTTCTCTTCTGCAGAGGAAGCTTTCTCCTAGGCCTCCATCTGTTTAGCCAAGCAACGGTCGGTAAACTACTGGGCGGAATTCACCTCTTTTTGATAAGCAGCCTCAATCCGAGCACGACTATCCTCACTCTCTTTTAACTGAGCTTTAAGATGCTTAATCTGATCAGCTTGATGTTCTCGCATCTGAATAAGTTCAGCAAACTCAGCAACCACCTGCAGGGAAATAAGTTAAAGATTTGAACAAAGGCATATTAAGTCGAAGTTCGGACCAAAGACTTACGTAAGTCGCACTAAAAAAAATATTGTGAAGACGCTCCATAGGGGAACCCTCCCTGAAGCAACTCCAATGGTCGTCACCATTAAAAACCCGACCAGATGACATCGATCTCAACATATCCTGGGGGTCAGGTCGTATAGCGTTGCCCGAGGATCTCACTCATGCATCTCCAACCTCAGAGGGCAAAGAATCTTTGTTAAGATTATCCGAAGTTCCTACTCTTCCCAAAGGCGTCCCAGCTTGGGCGTTCGGGGAAACTCCAACATCGGCCTCCCCTCGTCACTCGACTCAACAAATGACACCACTCGATGAACTTTTTGAGAAGGACGAGCGGGAGAATCAGTTGCCTTCCTTTTTCTCAACTCGAGTACAGTGGAAGCCGATGTCAGCTGCAGATCTTCTTGATCTTCAGTAATATCTTGAAAGGATTCAAAAAGATCAGGATGAAGGTTAATCTGCTCATCAGGGGGTACCCTAACTTTTTCCTCATTCCCATCAGCAAACTACTCAGCCGACACTTCATCGACCGGAGAACTAGGCTCACCAGACACTGCAACACTAGGATGCCCTCCCTACCTGCTTTCATCCTCAGACACCCACTAGGCACTATCAGTTCCAAAAGGGCCTCTCAGACGGCTTGATTCCCCCGCAGTCGGCTGAATGATTTCTTTAGAAATATACTCGGGAACTTGCTTATCTGCCTCATCGGAATCCTCATCCAACTCATCATTAGGTGAAGCAATCCCTTCCTTATTTTGGCGAGAAGCTTTCTTACGACTCTCTTGAAAAAATCAATTTCCCTTCCTTATTGGGGCCTCTCAGACGATGTCCGTGTCATACACTGAATACAAACAAGTTAGAAAAGAAATAAAACAAAATGAGTAAAATGAAAATGAGAAGAGATTCTACTTACGACGTCTGCGATAATCCAAAATCTGAGGAAAGAAGCCGAGAGCTATCATTTTCTTCTCATCGAAAAGGTAAAACCTGCTTCTTTTCTCCAGAGTGCGCACGGTCGCTCGAGCAAGGTTAGTCAACTCGGCATCAGTTAAAGTAGGCCACGACTTGTTCCAGCGATCAGGAGGGCAAAAGAAACGGGGAACCTTTAATACTTCCCGATCTTTCCCAATTAAGAGCTCAATCTCGAGTCCCAAGTTCCCTCAGACAAAAAACCAGCTATTTTTTCAGTACTTGTTTGAGGTAGGGAAACCCCACACAAAGCCTTTCTTCTTAACGTCGAAGGAAATATCGACTCCTCGGTTCACCTTCGTCCTCTCGGGAATCCAGCTATCTGGCTGGCTAGATAAAGAAAGTATGTTCCAATCCGAATAGATTGTCTTAAAGTATAAAAGTGTCTAATTTCACGAGAAGAAGGCGGTGGCAAATTCATTCGACTCCACATATGCCACGTGCATATCAGGATCCTATAACTATTCGAGGCTAGCTGAGCTGAAACAATCCTTGCTTCAGCAAGAAACCAAGCAATGAAAAGCTGTAGGGGAAGAGTCACACCACAACAGAGCATGAATCCATAAACTGCCACCACGCCCGGAAGAGGGTTCCATACAGCCCTATCACTAGCGGGAACCAACAAAACCGAATCATCCAAATCAAATCGAGCGTCATACTTTTCGATTTCTGCTTCCCCGACCACGTTCGGCTCGGCATCATACGTGCTTAAAAAATCAAGAGAAAAAGAGATCTGAGAGCCCGATGTTCTACCTCGACGTCATTCTCGCTAATTACTTGTCTTCCAATCTGAATACCGCTTGAACTATGTTTGTGAACCGTATGGTTACTTTGATGATTTCCCATCCTAGATCGTAAAAAAACCCTGTGATCAGAAATAAAAGACTTAGAGTTGGAAGAAGATTCAGAGCTAGAATTGAAACGAACATCCGGATAAAGCCTGGAAACATCAACATTTAGAAAAAAAAGGCTCATCAGGAGGAGTTTCCCCCAATAACCTACGAACACAAGAAACCAGTTGAAAATCTCCACGCTCAACCACATCGAAAGCTATAACAAAAAGACGTTGTCGTGAAACAGGATCCATCTGAACTGACCTTTAAAGCAGATGCGAAGAAACCAGGAAAATCCTAAATGAAGAATCAAGACGAATCTGTACACAAGAAACCTGAGTTTTTTGCTTCTTTCTGCGAAAAATGAATAGGAACAACACTCAGTTAAAAAAACAACTTAAATGGTTGAAGACACGAAACCCTAGGGTTTTGAGAAGCGAAAAATATCAAAAGAAAGAAAGGGACATTCAGTGACGTAGGCGGCATATCCGATAGTCGATGAGTCGCGTCTCATAAATGCCCATATAAATACCAAACATTAGAAGGACAAGTGTCGTGGAAAGAACTGACCAAGCCGTTAAAATTTCAAAACGTCATAATCATTGGGATTTCATGTGAAGGGAAAGATAAAAAGCCTAGTCGGAAGGTCGATTAAAATACTTCCACCTAAACATGATTCTACTTGGCAAAAGTATTTTAAGGGGGTATTGTTATATGTATATTTTATTGAATGTCACGTCACTGACAGGTAAGACAGTCCCTAAAAAAGATTGTCAGACAGGCATCCGAGCTGGCAACTAGAAGACAATATCCAAGACATCGCTAAGGAATAAGAACCCAAATAAGTCTGAACATGGGTACTCGGCATATTATGTTCTACTCGGAACATTACAAGAAACCCGAGTAGAACAGTTCGGCATACGATTCGTATATGTGAGTAGGCCCGGGAATCATACTCCAATACGCAAAACGACCTATCAAAGGGTTTCTAGAAGGATAAAACACCAAACATGAAATAAATCCCAAATCAGGTAATAACTACTATTCTAGAAGACTACACGCCGATAAGGAAATAAGTCCTAAACGGATCAAGCCACCAGAATCCTGTTAAAATTCAAACTCGATCTTCACAAGGTCTCTGAAACGGAAAAGAAAATAAAGACGACTTCAATAAGCAACCAGTCTTAATTAAAATACAATTCTCTTTCCTTACTTGTACAACAAGGATTAGGGTTCTATACGTATATAAATAGGTCCATAATCTCATTGTAATAGACATAGAGAGACAGACTCAAAAAATGTAATCATTGCAAGAGAGAGGCAAGAAAGATCGAGTGGTGTAATTCTTTGTTTAAATAGTGGATTTGGCTTGGTTATGCATTCAACCTCCCGTGGATGTTTATCCGATCATCGGAGTTTTACCACGTAAACTTGTGTCATAATAACTTCGATTGCATTCTCTTTCTCTTTCTCTTTCTCTTTTGACAGATCATAACCAAACCAACGTTGTTGACTTTTACCATCCATTGAGAAATTGACGACAACACACACACACACATATATATATATATATATATATTAATTTTCTCCTCAATGTATAGTGTACACTGATATAAAATATATCAGTGTATTGTATGTGGATCATAGATTATGTATAAACACTGATAAGTATATACACAATGGGTCAAGGTAATTAATTGAATATAATGGTCCACATTCAATATATTGATATATATTTGTTTGTGTGCACCGATGAGAATATATATATGAAATAAACACTAAAAAAAGGATAAGGGAAAAAGGAAAAAACACATCGAGTTTGTAAAAATGTTAACAAATTGAAACTTATAACAGCGTCTTACTTATTTTCCAAACTAATAAAAGCCTAAAAACAAATTTGAAAGTTGTTGACCCTCGCTACCGTTGGTCTCACCCAAGTTACACTAACTCATTCTCAAATATAAACTGTTTGATTATTTGTTTTCTTGCGGCGCCATTCTCAAAAATTAGAATTTGTAGTGAGGACTGAGGAGGCCTTCAATTTCGGATTCTATACATCAAGACAACCTCATCTCACTGTGATTTTTATTATCTACACAATCAGCTTTTAAGTCATGTATTAGCAAAATAGCCTTAAAGCCCAAAGCGTAAGCCCACCGGTGACTGAAAGTGGTTTGGTCTAGATCTAACGATCCGGGTCGACTCGAATCATCATATAGTTATCTTTTGACTTGATCTTTTATGTAACTGCTATCCGATAATAGAAGCAGAGTTTGAACTGGTCCGGGATTTTATGTCCCACGAAATCTGGCTAAGATCGGAGGGATAAAATCCTCCACGATATCTCCTACGGGAGGGGATTGGTTTCAAAAAGAGACCTATAAATAGAACCCTTCGTTCACCGAAAAGGGATTCTAATTCTCCTCTTTTTCACCTAACACTATTGCTAGCCAAAATTATACCAAAATAGCAACTCTGGTCACCGTAATTTACTGATTGAACCTCAATCCAATCATCTACTCCATTAAAACTCAACCTAAGCTTATCTAAGGCTACAAAACGAACACCAGCCCTGTTTTCTCTAATTTGTTTACTCAATTATTCTATTTGTTTTCATCTTTTTTGCAGACTCGACATATCTGATTCGACAGGCTAGTCTAAATTGCTTGGACCTAACTCGAATCGGATCTGATCCACATCAATTATAGTTTGACAAACTACAAGTCATATATATTCTTGCACGCTATAATCTAAACAAAATAAAGCCACCCTAAAAGTTGCAACATACCATTTGACTTCATGAAGCATTCTGACTGCTATAGTATATTTTAGGTGGCTCCACAAAATGTGAATACAAGAAAAAAGAACAGTAATTAATATATATATATATAACAAATCACAACAACTTGAATTTTTGTATGTTCTGCGACCGAACGCACATTTCCATCTGAATCTCCCAAGGGCCCCATGATAGGTTTTTGGGGCGCCCGTGACACACCCATTCACCAAACAAAGTTACCCCAACAAGCCAAGACGAAATCGCTGTCTAACATAACAGAAAATACAAGAACAAACACTAAATATTCTTTGTACTTTACTTGGAATTGGAAAGAATTACCAGCTTAACTCTTTGTTAATTTAACAATGGAATTAATTATTATTATTTTTGGATTACGGAATCAATAAGGAAATATTTTTGTGGGTAATTGGTTTAAATGCTCTGCTGATCATATGTCCAAGTAGTTTATAGAAAGGTTTGAGCAAGTTTTTCAAGTTGTTTCAGCTGTTAATGTTATGATTATTTTTCAGTTATCATGTGTATTTCTTAGGAAGGAAGAAAACTGATAATCACTTGGCATCAATTAAGGAGTGTAAGAGAAGATTGAAGTTTGAATATGCATGTAAAAAACCAAGTACTGAAAAAAGTAAATGTGACAATATTCTAGATAAAGATCTTTTTTTTTTATTTGTATCAATCTATGTCCTCTGATCGACCTAAGCAGCAATAATTGGTCTCTAATTGGGAAGGAATCTGGAACTGTAAGGTGATACATAACGCATGAATTCAATGAAGAATAAATGAAAGTGGAGATTTACCACCATGTAATTAAAGGGGAGGGAGACATTGATGTATTGTTTCTCACTTATAATCATCAAAGTTGTCTTCTCAGCAGTAGATGAGATTTAATGGTTGATGATTAGGGACAATGTTTAATGAAGAAGATGATCATGTGATTGTAAGGGACCCACCTATCTGGCATCATAAGTATGTGGTACACGGGATTACATAGAAAGATCAAATACATGCCGTGCAAGTCATATTTGTGATTGGAGAAAAATTTATATAGGACAGTTTTATTGATGTGACAATTGGATCGTCCAATGAAAGTGTGTCATATAATATTTTAAATATATATTTTCATATTTCTAATATAAATAATTCATTTTCATTGGACAATCTCATATGACAGTAAAACCGTCTCATCACGTGTTAGATCGGTCTATAAACTGATCCATGCTAAGGCAGCAACATGGCAATTTGTTTAACCCCATTACACAAAAATCCAAAATTTGCCTGAAACCTCTTGCGCTGCCAGCTAGAACTCCAAAACCACACATGGTTTATGGATTTATTCAAAGCTTTGTTCATTATTATATGTCAATGTTAACATCAAATTAGCAAACCCTACATGCTCCTTGAACCCTATAAAACCCCACCCTTCCCAACAAATCTCTCCACAACAATCTCAAATAACTCTCCTAGTAGCTAGCGAGTTATAGAGTATTTGCTTTTGCAACTCTTCTTAAAAATAAAAAGCTCGCTGCTAGCTATTAGTATTTGAGAGATGGGTTCAAAAAGCTCAGCATCGCTTGCTCTCTTTTTCGCAGTCAACATTCTCTTCTTTGCCCTAGTCAGTGCCTGTGGGTCTTGCCCTTCTCCTAACCCAAAACCAAAACCAAAGCCAAAGCCAAAGCCAAATCCCACCCCGTCCTCGGCTTCCTGCCCCAGAGATGCTCTTAAACTAGGCGTATGTGCCGATGTGCTGGGTTCTTTGCTAAATGTCACCATTGGCTCACCTCCTATAACTCCATGCTGCAGTGTCATCCAAGGCCTTCTTGATCTTGAAGCTGCGGTTTGCCTTTGCACTGCCATCAAAGCCAACATTTTGGGTATCAACCTTAACATCCCCATTTCACTTAGCTTGCTTTTGAACGTTTGTGGGAAGAAGGTTCCACGTGACTTCCAGTGTGCTTGATCATACATATACTTGTGTTTCTTTGTTTTAATTTCCTCTGAATTCTGCTACCAGTGTGCGTGTGGTGCAAGTGGCAATAATTTCTTCTTTGTATTGATTAATCTCCCTTCTTACTGTGGTTTGTTTTAATATGTTGTGGGATAATAATAGTAAATAAGTTCGATTTGTTTCCCTTATTAGTGTTTGTGTATTATGGGAAATTAAATGAATTTAATTACTTGTTAATTAGCTTGAAATTTTGTCAAATATTTTACTTTTCGTAATATATGCAGATATGCTTTGCTTTTTTCGAAAACAAATAAAAACATCAACAGCCAAATTGATAAAAAAAATATATATATATATATATATATATATATATAGAGTGATGAAAGGCTTATTTTCTCTAAATATCTGCACGGTTACTGCAAACCCTAGCAGGGTAACTCAATGGAGGGGTTATTTTTTTTTCTTTTTTGAATTAACAATCCCTTGAGAGGTTTTATTGTTAATTAACTGGTCGCATACAGCTTCAGTCTTCACGAGGGGATGACCCACAATCAACAATGGCAGAGAAATGAATAAAAATAAATAAATGAAGTAGCACTTAAAGAAAAAACGAAAGTACATTTGGCAAGGTTATGCTATATGGGCATTATGCCACCAGCCCCATGTACATATATAGATGATCAAGAGTCAAGACAGCGGGACGGAGGCAGAAATTTCATAAGGCTTCGGTTCGAACATGTAAGCATTTATAAATATAAATATAGATATATGACGATGATGATAAATTATAATAATAAAATCAATTGAATTTGAGCTATTTTCTTAATAGTATAAAATACACTACTTATCATAACCTCAAAGATATAAGGCCAGTTGTTTTTTAGTGCGTTTTAGTTTTTATTTTTTAAAATTGATTTCGAAATCGTATTCGTTAACCGTTTTTCATTATATTTTTGAAAAAAAAAATAAAAAACAACACCAGTGTTAAAAGTGAAAAATTTGAAAAACAAAAAATACTTATTTTTTATTTTTGTTTTTCATTTTTTTATATAAAAAAAATCAATTTTTTAAACTATTAATTTTATTGTTATGCATTTGATATGGTTAGGACAAGACGAGATAAGATTTTTAAATGACCAAAATACCCATTATGTATATTTATATATTTCAGAATAATTTATTTTCAACTATAACTAAAAGTATTTATACAATAATATATATATATATATACACACATTATAATTATTATATTTATAAATTATAATAATTTATAATTTATAATATTATAATATTATAATATTATATATATATATATTATAATTATTTATTTATAATTTAAGATTTTAATTTTAATTTATTTATTTTAAAATATATTTTTTAAAATTAATTTTTTGTGTGTTATTTTTTATTTAATTAAGAATTTCTATTTTAAAAATATCACTTTTTTTTTCTTCATTCATTTATTATAGTCGTAAGATTCGAAGTTCTTCTTCTCTTTTTCTTGGTTCTCCTCTTCTTCTTCCCCATGATAGAAAATAGAGCAGCCGAAGCCGGAGGGGGTAAGGGGCTCCTTTGATGACGCTGATCTTGCGTAGGGGGTGAGATCCTCCTCTGAAGAATCCGATCCAGATCGGCGTCGCCAGAGGAGTCACCTCCTCCGGCGTCGTAGCTGTCGATATGCTCCTCTTCCATTTTTTTTAATTTTTTTTCTTTTTTCCTTTTTAAAGATTTTAATTATTTTTCATTTGATTTATATTTTTAAAACGATCTTGTACAAACGATCATCTTGTTGGTTTATCCAATGGTTTTCAGTTTGAAGTCTAGCTTGGGAGGTTTTACATTTAACTATGTCTCCAAAATGGCCAATTTGGTAGCTAAAGGTTTAGCTAAAAATGCTTTGCTGCTTCAGAGCGACACCTACTGGATGAAGAAGTTCCCTTTCTGAGTTATGAATTTTGTTAAGGCCGATATGCCTAGCTGATTTGTGTCTTCCTATTTGGTTTCTCTTCTTGGGCTGTTTGCTTGTTGTTTTCTGTGTTTATTGTTGTATAAAAAAATGTTGGTTTTGCTGAGATCTTGGTATGTTTGTTGAATTTTGATGTTGGTTGATTGAAAACATGATTGTGATTTGTTTGTTTTTATATGTAAATAGATGGAGTTTAATTCTTCCCTGATAATGTTGATGATGATGATTGCAGATAAGGTTATGGTCACTTGTTGGATTTTCCTGCATAGTGAATTAGTGACTGTGATCGATGAATGCAACTAAAAAAAGAGGTTTCCTTGTTGGAAAATTTTACTGTGATTGTAATTTTTATTTAATAACAAATTTTGACTTAGTTGATAATTATAGGGATGGATTATTGTCGATTTCTGATATTTTTCAGTTAATCTACCGGATGTATTTTTAACGTTTTTTTTTTTCCTAGAATAGAGCTTTCAGCTTATGCTATCGTACGTGTTTCGGATTTTGAAATTGAAACAAAAAATAGTGTTTTTATTTTTATCTTTATTTTTTTATCGTGAAATAGTAAAAGAAAAACACTTGATATGTTTCGTAGTATTTTTTAAAGAATAGTGTTACTTGTGCACTTGGGACAGAGGTTAAAACCACAAAAGTTTCTTTTATTGGAAAATTATTATTGCATTTATCGTAACAATACAATAAATGTTGTTGTTGACTTTCTTTCTATATTAACTTTTGTGTTTTTAACCCGTGTCCTAAGAGCCTGCATTTTTTAAAAGTAATTTTCTGAAACAAAAATGATGTAAATGGGTTTGGTTGTTTAAAAAGAGGATAAAGTTGTTGTTTTAAGGAAAAAATTGTGATTTATTTTGAATTAATGTTTCGAAAATAGTAAAAAACAATAACAAATTGTTTTCAACTTTTTAGTTATAATTTTTTAAATTTTATTTTTTGTTTTAAAAACAATTTTTTAAAACTTGTAACCAAAAAAAATTAAAGTTGCTTTTTGTTTTTAAAAACAGAAAACCATTTTTAAAAATGGTTTCAAAATTCAAACGGCACCTAATATTTAAAAATAATAATAATAATAACAACAATCGATATAACACAAAACATAGATAAGTTCAAATTAATGTAATAGCTTTAACAATTAGCGTCCCTTTTTTTTTTCTTACAATTTACTAGTTACATACCATTATAATCATTATTCACTGGTTACATACCATAATGAAATTTAATAAAAAAAAAAGGTTTAAAATTGTTAATTTTAACTACATAAAAAAAAAACTGAAATAAGTAGAGAATTCATGAATTCACAGATTCAACAAGTATATACAATAAATTAAAATCTGAAAGACAAATTTATGCTAACAGATGCGGTGAAGGCATAAAGCTGCTAATTTCTAAAAATATAAGTGAAAAAAAATTTGATGTGAACCACAGAAACTTGTTATTACAATTAGGAGTAAGTACGGTTCGGTTCGGTTCGGTTCGGTTTGGTTTTGGGCAAAACCAAACCGAACCGAAAATAGTTCGATTTATATAAAATGAAACCAGCTTAAACCGAATAAGAGATGGCAACCGAAGAACTGAACTGATTTTAATCGGTTCGGTTCGGTTCTGTTCGGTTCATTTCGGTTTTGAACCTAATGGGTTTAATGATTCTTTTTATTACGTTTTTAAATTTAATGAGTTATTAGATACTAATTTTAGCTATTTGAATAGCTCAAAACCAAAAAAAAAAAAATCCATATCAAACATAACTAAAATCTATATAAAAAAAATTAAGTCAGTTCAAAACATATTTATTTATAAATTTTTTTAAGAATTGCATATACTTTTTCCCGTTACACTTTGCTAAAATAAAGAAGGAATCTCCTCAATAGATTCAAATGATAAAATTTTGAGTGGCAGAGCAAAGGAATTCAATTTAAAGAGAAAACTGCTATTTTCTTTCTTTGAAAAACAAAGTTGGGAACAAGATAATGGAATGGTGAGACAGTTTTAGAGATTGAAATAATGAGTGTTGTTGGCACAGCTATATTGTAGAAGATCAAACAAACAAAGAATTTTATTTACCCCAGGTACCAAGGCAAGGAAATAGGAAAAGAATAATAACCCATAAGTTATATTACAATGAACTCCACAGGAAAAAATTGCTTCTGTCCAATTTTCAGAATCTTGAACGTTGTCTACACTCAGAAGGAATGCCTTGTGGAAAACGTTTCAAATCAATGCAGTAATTATAAATCATGAAATAATTACATTTCAAATCAATGTAGTAATTTTAAATCGTGGAAATGGTGAGATATATCACATTTTTTATTTTGTGTTGTGACGATGTCACCGGTTTAATAACATAAGTTTAAAAGATACCTATTATGGTTGTTATCAGAAAATTCTAAGTGATATGACACGTCAACAAAAGACTAGGGTCGGGGACACCATGTCACTAGAGGACGATCAGATTAAGTCAACGCAAGTAGAACTGAGAAAACCCGACCAGTTCCTCCCGACTCAGATATCACAAATGATCGGGTTTTCTAACCCGATCAGGTTGTCAAGATGATCGGGACTAGGGTCATGTTGAATCGATGATCAGGGAAAACAAGAATGGTCGGGAAAAACAAGCGATCAGACGCGCGACACGTGGATAGTATCCAGATTCAATAGGGTCACGACTCAAATATGCATAAAACTAGTTTGATTTGAACAAGGTTTCTAGAAACGCACTTTGATAAGGAAACAAACTTCCTTATAGACATCAAAGTCCATATTAGACAAGAGATTTAATACAACCAGAATACAACCAACTTGAAATGGGGAAAGAAGAAGAGTACAACTCCAATAAGTCAAAGTTTTACTAAATAACAAGAACTTTCCTTACGTGTATACAAAGAATTGAAGTTCAATGCATGCATAAATAAGCCCTAGAAATACCTATAAAGGGATGAAAAAACATAATATTTAGAGAGAAGATAAGAGTGATTAAGTGTGTAATCTTTTTCCTGCATAGTGAATTCTTGTTGCTATCATTGGCAACCGTGGACGTTTCCTCACTTCGGGGTTTTATCACGTAAAACTCTGTGTGTCGTTTATTTTCTCGTTATTTGTGTTTGCAATCAATTGTTACTTTGCTTTAATTATGTGATGGGGGATTAGTCTAGAAATCGTTGTCAACAACTGACGCTAGAAGGAGGGGCTTAAACCTCTGATAATATTTCGTTTACGTGAGTGATTGCAAAAGAAGTTAGCTAAAGCCAACATCATGGACACTAGTAGAGATAGAAGTCCGTCTCCCTGTAAAGTAGACGCAACACATGATGCCAATGACCCAGATCATACAGATATCTTTGCTATAGGAGGAGATCCATCCTCAAGAACCCCTGTTGTCCATCAGACCTGATACTGCTACAACCACAGGTGCAGCAGCTGGCATCTCCCCATAAGAGTTCAAACAAATCCACGAATCCTTGCAAAAAGTTATCGAAGATGCTGCTAAGCAGGGAATAAGCATATCAGCCACGACGAACTCACTCCAATCGTGGCCCAGGATCCAAAGGTGTGCTCCGAGATAGTAGCGATCACTCTAGGAGCACCCCAGAAACCTGGAAGAGATAGGGCATAACATCATGGAAGGAGAGGGCGTTCACACAGGAGAAGTGACCGAGAAGATTGAGAAGCAAGAGAACACCAAGAATCTAGTTCACACAGGTCGTGTCTGGTACAACTCAAAACCGTAGTCCGGTGATCAGGCAAAATTCCACATTCGAAAACCTTACCGACTGGTTCCCTAACATGAACTGCATCTCATCTGTTGGGCCATTATGATGCAGCTCCCTCAAAAGCAACCGATGGATAATACCACCGGAAAACTTCATCTCCCGATGCATCATCAGGAAATGCCCGAAACATGACGCCATGAACCGACACCGATCTTCATCTACAAATTCTACATGGACATGGTTCAGCGCGTCGTCTATATGGCCAAGGGCATCAAAATGGTTGTGTCGAGTCAATTTGCCCTCGTACCAGTCTCCTTCTGCAGTTTTAAGCGAATCCCTCAACCTAATTCTCATCTGCAATGTAACAGAAATACAACATCATTAAACAGAATAAATTTCGTAACCAAAATTAAAAGTCTCGATCCAATGTCAAAACAGCTCGGTCCTAAAACAAAAAGACTCAATCCCATTTCAAAAAAAGCTCGATCCTTTTCAAAAAAAGCTCGATCCTATGACAAAAATACTTGATCCCATAACACAAAAGCTCGATCCAAGAGAAAAAAAGCTGAAATCAAGGATAAAAAAACTCGACCCTTTAAAAAAAACTAGATCCTATGAAAAAAATGTTCGGTCCCATAACAAAATAGTTCGATCCTATGTAAAAACAGCTCGATTCTATATAAAAAAAAGCTCGATCACATGGTGAAAAAGCTCGATCCAATGTAAAAAAAGCTCGATCCTATTCAGAAAACGCTAGAACCCTTATATATAAAAAAAAGCTCGACCCACCAAAACCTAATTATTTCACGAAAATTTAGAAAAAAGCTCCATCCTATGAACAAATAAGCTCGATCATATGTAAGAAAAGCTATATTTATTTAAAAAAACCTCGAGGTCATGATAAAAAAGCTCGATCCAATGAAAAAAAAAGCTCGAACCTATTGAAAAAAAATCGATCCCTTTCAAAAAAGCTCGATCCCTTTTAAAAAAAGCTAGATCCCTTTAAGAAAAAGCTCTATCCCTTTCAAAAACGCTCGATTCAATTAAAAAAAAGCTCAAACCTATTGAAAAAAGCTCGAATCCTTTTTTAAAAAGCTCGATCTCTTTCAAAAAAGCTCGATTCCTTTTCAAAAAAGGTCGATCCCTTTCAAAAAGGTTCGATCCAATTCAAAAAAAACTCGACTTACCAAAACCTAATTTTCTCGAAAATAAAAGCTCGACTCAACAAATAAGCTCGATTCTCTTGCAAAAAGTCTCGATAACCCAGTTTTCATCTTCCTCAACTGATATTCAACCAAATTACAAACCCTAACCTAAACCACAATCATTCTCACATCTGTATTTTAACCAGATTCTACAATTCCTATCAACAAAACTCAATTCTAACATGTAATGCAAGTTAACAACAACAAAAACAATGAAAAAAAATTATCTTACCTTTCTCAATCGCATCTCTTCCGGTCACTTCATTGTCGATTAGTTTTCTATAGGTTTGACTGTTGCTTCTCTCTGACTTTGAAAACGACAATTTCCTCACTGTTTTAATATTTCAGGGTATTTACGTCTGAACACGTTAAATAGTGCCTTTTAAACATACATTAGTAATGTAATGATATTTTTACAACACCCCGCTCAAATAGTGCAAATAATTTTTTGACCCCGATGTCGAAACCCACGACATTTATAATAAAACCAAATCATAAATAAGACAAGAAATTTAAAAAGGGTAGAATAGGAAAAGTACATAAATATAAGGGGACAGTATTGTCCCTACACCCACATAAAGTCTCAATCACGTGACCGGAAGAGACGTTGTTTTGGAAGTAGCAAATTACAACGGTTACTTTTTTGTGTCTTCTTCAACCTTAATAGGTCCTCGTCGCTCTCTCTCTCTCACTCTCTGAAAATTCGAGTGCTAGTAGAAAATGAAAATCGACAAAGAAGAAGAAGAAGAAGGAGAGAGAGAGAGCCTGATAATAAGGAATGCGAAAGTGGTTGAGTATTTGCAGCCAATAATGTGTAGAGAGCTTCTCTGCAAGTTCCCAGATAACTCTTCATTCGATTTCGACTACTCGCAGAGCTCGATATGGTCTCCTCTGGTTCCTCGCACTTACAGTCCAATGGATTTGGATTTGAACACACCCAGAAAGCTCTCTTATGAATTCGGGTTGTTTGGATTCGAGTTGGAGAAGAAGAGCAAGAAGAAGAAGAAGAATACAATCACTACTACAACAACATCATTGAATGTAAATCTTAGTCTTTTCAAGAAGAAGAATACGAAGAAGTTCTCTGATTTCTCTCCAGTTTCTTCTGTTAAGGGTTCTTGTGCGCCTATCACTACTAAGGTATTTATTATTTAATAATCTGCAGGCTTCTTGTATTTTTTTTTTTAGTGATTCATGAATATATATGAAATATTGTGTCAGGGATGGAGTAAGTTGCTGAAAGCTGCTTCAAGACATTTTAAGAAGAAGAAGAAGAAGAAAGATTCTGCGGCGCATGTGAAGCTCTCCAATTATTTGAGAAATGCAAGTAATTGAAGACTGAAGACTGAATTTGTTAAATATTTTTGGTTAGCTGATTTGCATTTCGGATCTATAATTAAATCACTTGCTGCTGTAGTTAAAAATATTTGCCTAATTATTGACATTGGAAATTCAATTGTTCAATACTTGAATTGTATTTGTAATCAATTCTTTAATCAACTACAATTACAGAATTACATTTTTTTTTTAAAATTTAGGGGAAAGGATTCGAACTTAGGATCTTAACTAATGTTGAGATGCGTTTACTCCTACAGACATAAATTCAAGACATCGCCTCCTCTAGAAGGAAGGAGATCCCCATGCCTCCTCTTTTCTTAAGGAACGAGGCAATGCCTTGAATTTAAATATATTTATTATATTTATCGGATATTTATAATTAATTTCATGGTTAATTTTTTATTTTAATTTAATATTTCAATTAGTTAATGTTAATTTTATTTTTCTGAATGTTTTTAACATTTTATATTAATTAATTATTTTTTATTTAAAATATAATGTTTTTCCACATTTTCAATGTGTAATATTGTTGTTTTTACAACATTAGTATAAGAAAAATCCAAATAGCGAAAGAAAAAAAAATGGAAAAATCTAAGGACCATATATAATGTCTATAAATTAATAACATTTAAACCATATAAATCCATGAATTAATTGATAAATTAATTTTTATTAATTTATGAAGATATTGAATGTTTATATTGACGGCATGGTATATTATTGAGAATCTTTTCAACAACGAAGCTAATGATGATACCGTAACTTTAGAACATGTTACAAGTAAAATATCACTGTAAGTGTTAATGACACTGATAATTTATATTTAGATTTATATTTCAAGGAATCATAGTCAACCTCAATTCTCAATCCTGTAGGTCCTTTTTAGCAGATTATTATTTTATGAAATGGGTAGACTAGACGATGTATTTTCACAATAAAATTTGTATTATTTTATAATTTAATTCAAAATTTATTATATAAAAATTATTAATTTTGTTTTGGAAAGACTGACGTTGTTTCAATGGCGTTACTCAAACTTCAGATATTTATAGTTTATGATAAGTTTTTCAAATGATAAGCTTACGTCTTACACCCATCCATCAAGATTGAAGAAAAGGCATCAACTGCCAACCAAACAATATCACATCTGGAAAACCGTTGGAGGAAAGGCCACGAAAACTCGGCCATGGCCGCCTCTGTACCTCTTCCACTCTCAGCAGCACTATCAACCACCACTTCCCCTCCTCCTCTTCCTCCTCACCCTCCAACCATCTCGCTTTCCCCACCATCCCCAACACCTAAAACTCTCACAATTCGTTCCCGCCTCTGCAAAATATGTCAACAAGGCCAACCTCATCTGGCACGCCAACTGTTCGACACTATTCCCCGCCCAACCACAGCTCTATGGAACACCATCATCATCGGCTTCATTTGCAACAACATGCCTCATGAAGCCATTTTGTTCTATGCCCGCATGAAGAAGACCTCTCCTCACACCAACTGTGATAACTACACTTTCTCTTCTACTCTCAAAGCCTGTGCCGAGACTCGTAATCTGAGGGTAGGTAAAGCAGTGCATTGCCATTTTATTCGGAGTTTGTCCAACCCTAGTAGGATTGTTTATAACTCTCTCTTGAATATGTATTCTACCTGTTTGAGTTCGACAAATGGTGAAATGGGTTATACTGGTTTTTCTGATTTTGGTTATGCAAAGTATGATGTAGTACGTCAAGTTTTTGATACAATGCGTAGAAGAAATGTTGTTGCGTGGAATACTTTGGTGGCGTGGTATGTAAAGACAGAGAGATACACGGAAGCAGTTATGCAATTTAGGAGGATGATCAGAATGGGAATTATACCCAGTGCCGTTTCTTTTGTTAATGTATTCCCAGCTTTTTCGAGTTTAGAAGACTATAAGAATGCTAATGTTCTCTATGGATTTCTTGTTAAATTGGGAAGTGAATATGTGAATGATTTGTTTGTCGTTAGTTCGGCTATATTCATGTATGCAGAACTTGGTCGAGTTGATCTGGCTAGGATGATTTTTGACTGTTGTTTGGAGAGAAATACTGAGGTTTGGAACACTATGATTGGTGGGTATGTACAGAATAATTTTCCCATTGAATCTATTGAGCTTTTTCTTCAAGCTATGCAATTAGATGAGGTTGTTCTCGATGATGTGAGTTTTCTGTCAGCCTTAAGTGCAGTTTCACAGTTGCAGCAACTGGACTTGGCTCGACAGCTGCATGCCTGTATAATTAAGACTATAGCAAAATTGCCAGTTATTGTAGTTAATGCAGTAATTGTCATGTATTCAAGGTGCAATTGTATCCATACATCCTTTAAAGTTTTTGATAAGATGCTGGAAAGAGATGTTGTATCTTGGAATACTATGATTTCTGCTTTTGTGCAGAATGGGTTGGATGATGAAGGATTAATGCTATTGCATGAGATGCAGAAGCAACAATTTAAGATCGATTCCGTGACTGTTACTGCTTTGCTTTCGGCAGCATCAAATCTTAAAAACCAGGATATTGGAAAGCAGGCCCATGCTTATCTTCTTAGGCATGGAATTCATTTTGAGGGAATGGAAAGTTATCTTATAGACATGTATGCAAAATCTGGTTTGATTAGGATGTCACAAACAATTTTTGAGAAAAGCGGTACTGGAGACAGGGATCAAGTCACTTGGAATGCTATGATTTCTGGGTACACTCAAAATGGACTGGTTGAGGAAGCCTTCACTGCTTTTAGACAGATGCTTGAACTGAATGTAACTCCCAATGCTAGGACTATAGCTTCAGTGCTCCCAGCTTGTAATCCAATGGGAAATATAGAGTTGGGCAAGCAAATCCATGGATTTTCCTTTCGCCACTTATTGGACCAAAATGTCTTTGTGGGCACTGCTCTAGTTGACATGTACTCCAAGTCAGGGGTGATTAATTATGCTGAACATGTTTTTGTTACAACCCCTGAAAAAAATTCGGTTACATATACTGCAATGATATTGGCTTATGGTCAACATGGGATGGGTGAAAGAGCTCTCTCTTTGTTTCACTCAATGCAAAGTTTTGGAGTTGAACCTGATGCAATTACCTTTGTGGCAGTATTATCAGCTTGCAGTTATGCTGGTTTGGTTGATAAAGGTCTTCAAATCTTTGACCTGATGGAGAGAGAATACAACATACAGCCCTTAATTGAGCACTATTGTTGTGTTGCAGATATGTTAGGAAGGGTTGGGAAGGTCTTTGAAGCCTATGAGTTTATTAAAGAATTGGGTGAAAAGGGTAATGTTTTGGAAATTTGGGGATCACTTCTTGGTGCTTGCAGACTCCATGGACAATCTGATCTAGCAGAAGTTGTTGCCAAGAGGTTGCTTGAAATAGATACAAGAAACAATATGACAGGATATCAAGTTTTGCTCTCAAATATTTATGCAGATGAAGGAAAATGGACGAATGTTGATAAAGTAAGGAAAGAGATGAGGGAAAGGGGGTTGAGAAAAGAGATTGGTTGTTCATGGATTGAGGTTGGGGGTCATATGAACTGTTTTATGTCCAAGGATGAAGAGCATCATCACAGCAATGAGATATATGAAATGTTGGAAGGGTTAGCCTTGGAAATGAAAGGTGCTGGTTATAGGGCCTTTCAAAACTCAAATCCAGAACTCATCTCTTGAGTATGATGAATGAAACAGAACATTGCTTACAGATCTTGGAAATGGCAGACTAAACAATGTTTAAGCAAACTGAAGATATAGCTAGCTTCAGAAAATGGATTGGCGGATGGATGGCTACTCTTTTGTGTGTGTGTGTGTGCATATGGTGGATGCGAATATCATGGTATCTCTAAATGTGGGTCCGCTTGTCCAGACTGACAATTTGGGATTGTGGCAGAATTACTGGCTGATTTTTTGAGCAGGTCGGTATTTTGTATGAAGAAGATTGCCATGGATATTGCCTTAGTAATGGAGATTGTGCCTGAATAGGTTCAGGTCAGTTACAATAAACATTTCACAAACTTGCGTTAGTGTCATAATTTCAGCTTTAACTTTAAATGATCTTAAGATTTCACACTATGCCCAGCAGGAGCAATGGGGCTGTATTTTTTATGTTGCATCAGTATGACTATTTGTGTTTGATCTTTTTGCTTGAGTTTGTTTGTTTGATTGTTAATGTGGCACCTTTCCATTGTGGGGGTTCTTTTTTTCTTCTTCATAATTATTGTCCTCATTTGTTGTCTTGCATATTATGGGTTTCTGTGCTGAAGTAATAATTCATCCATACCAGAATTAGATTACACCATCCGTTACCTGTCTAATCTTGTTAGAAAAAAGTCTAAAGATATTGGAAATGTAGCTTTGAAATTCAGTGCAGTCACCTGTGATTTTATTGAGGTTGTTGTAAGTCAGTAGAAAAAGCTTTATTGCAAGAAGTTTGTGACTCTTTGTGAGCATTTTTTTTTCTTTTCTTTTCTGAATTTAAACATGTTGAATTGTTCTTTACTCACGACTGTGGTGAAGTAAATTGAGATTTTTTTTTTTTATTTCTGTTTTGGATTTTTTATATTGAGGGGGACGAGTTGTCTCTATAGATTGGGAACTGCTATTATAGGTATTGTTTGGGTGTGTCCTGAGGCTGGCTAATCTTTTCTATAACATTTTCAGTTTCCTTGTGAACATTTTCTTGTAGTTTTTTAATATATTTTTTTGGCTTATGATAAAAAAAAAGTAGAACTTCTATAAAATATTGGGTCACTTGGGTTCTGTCATTCAAATGTTTTTGGTACTATCTAAACTGCTTGGCTTTCCTTGTGAATAGAAAATTTACAATTTTTTCTTTGCAATTTGTTTCAGGCAGAAAATTGAGTGATTTGGAAATTCATACCTGCACAGAAGATGGATGACTTGAATTGAAAATTTTAACGGGATATTGCTGGGAATAATTTTACAGAAAGAATTAACCAAGTAAAATTAAAAGCATATTCTCGTGGTTTACAAGATTTGATGTACATAAAATAAACAAGAAAATGATTACTTTGTGTTCTCTCTGGTTTTTTGTTTCTTTTATTTTTCCTTTTCCGTTTTCATTACTTTGACTGCTGTCTTGCTCTATTTTTTGTCCTTAGGTTCAGGAAATAGGGATTTCATATAGGGTTTTAGAACTAATTCATTTAATAATTTTATTATTTTTTTTCTGAAAATTTCAGTCACAGTAGTAATTTGAACAAATGTTATGTAGACGGCACAACCCGAGGAGACCTTATCATTATCTCTCAGCATCTTCTTAATTGTGGGGATTGATCTTGGATTCATCCACTGTTCCCCCAGTTTGTGCCAGTATGCCTCTACTGAATTATGTGAATTGCACCAGGGAAATTGAAGGGGCAACTGTACTGGATCTTTGACAAAGAATTCTACCCTTGTTTTGTCTTTCATCAAACATAAGAGAAGAAAACTAGTAGTGAGGTGATGCACGATTGATTTTATGCCAAGATCCAACAGGTAACTAGTGTTCTTTTTCTTTTCTCACTGCTTAATAAAATATATGGAGCATATTTGTATTTAATATATGATAATTTTCTCATGATGATTGTTTTCTGTTATTCTCTTTCCTAAAAAAAAAACAGAAGGTATCAAACTTTTGGAAAATTGTTATACATTCTCAATTTTCTATTCTGATGATAATATAATACACAACACAGGAAGTTAGCAGTTAGAACCATTCTCGCCAATAAGGATTTAGGCATGCCCAAAGATGAGTCCAAACATTTGGTAATGCATTGTATCACAACATATTAATTGATAGTCTATCCAATCTTTAGTCAAGTTCAGGTTTATTAAGTTTCCTGGAAGAAAAAAACAAACAAACAAATGGTTCCATAGTCTAGTCCATCTCAACGAGTCTTTCCTTCAACTGTCTTTCTAGCAAAATACCATGTACAATTGCAAGACACTTTAAACTTCATCGTTTAAACCTCTCTAATAACAGATTTAATGGTCATATTCCAACTAGAATTTAATGTTTGAGCAGCAAGAAAATCTCACTAGAGATAAGAGAATTGTCATTCTTAGAACACTTTGATGTTTACTATGGTAAACGTTTTAGAACTCTCTAAATCATTTCTTCCAATAAAATCTTGATATGCCCTCCAACTTGAAGGGGGAAATCCTAAAGTTTTTACAAGTTCACTCATCACAACATTTTAATTTTTAAGGGTAATAAAGGTTAATGAGGAGAAGTTAGTTATTTGCCTTCCTATCTGTACTTATTATTTTATTATTATTGTTATTGTTATTGTTATTATTAATCCCATCTAAACTCTTACCTTCTAACTACTGACTTGTTACAATTTGCTTCATGTAACTTCATTTTTTGCTTGCGTAATTTTTGGATTCTTCTTTCTCCTTAGACACTCAAATAAAAATACTGAACTTAAAACAAAAGTGACAAAAAATAGGGATATTATTTCAATGTAGAATTATGATAATTAAATTACATACAAAAAAAAAAGTAGAAGAGGTTTTGACATGAAATACAATATTGTAATAAGAATTATGGAAGTATTTGCAAAGCACAACTTCATAGTGGTAAAGTAGTTGTTTTGACGAAAGTTTATAGTTTGAAACGTAAGAAGTCAACATTCGCTAGTGTTTGGAATTGAGTTTCTTGTATCATCCAAAAAACAATAGAGAAATGTTGTGAAGTTTTAAGGTTTCTATCTGCACAAAAAATAAAAATAAAAATAGATTTATATGTGCATAGACAGGAGAAGGTTTTATTTGCCTTCTGTAATGGTTATGAAGATTTTGAGTTGGATTAAACTTAGAAAGTGAAAATTGTTTCACATGTTGTATCTTGCATGCAACATAATTGCAAACCAAATTTCGTTCATTGCGACATATCGAACATTACATTGTAACGAACTAAAATCTGGATGCATTTGTTGTTAACTTTGGCATGTTTAGACTTCTACATTCTGGCACATCGAGTAGAATAATACTAGTTAGCAATTTCATGATAGAAAGGTATTTGTAAATGCCTACTAGTATAATTCTAGATGAGTCGGGATGTAGAAGTCCGATCATTAAATTAGCAACAACTACCTCTAGTTCTGACTTCTGAGTTAGATAGAATATTGTTTCTTGGTATGTCGCGGTGAGCACTATTTATTGGATGAGTGAGTATGTAAAAATTATACCATGCCAAAAAAAAAAAAAAGGCTGCTTCCAATCCGAAGTAAAATGTTACTTGATGTGTCGTAGTGAGCAATTGTTGGTGAGCAATTATGATACAAGTAAGATAATGAACAATACTTTTTGCAATCTTCACTCTTTTAGTCCATTCCAACACAAGTATTTTATCAAAGTTAATAAGGTTTCCCTTTTTATGTACTCTTAAATAAATAAAAACCATAATATTTTTTTTGTGCAAACAAAAACCATAAAGTTTCACAAATTTCCATAATGTGCTTCGGATAATAAAGGAATCTCAGTTTTGAAACTTTTCGCAAAAGTTTACTCCTTGATATCCAAACTATGAAGCTTTTTCCAAGCAAAAACTGTCACTAGGCAATTGCGCTTTGTAAACACTTCCATAATTCCACTTAGAATACTATATTCTATTTTTAAATCCTTTCCCACTTCAATTATATCTTTATTTTCAATTCAACTCTCATAATCCGTTAATTCCTTATTGAAACCCTACCTCTTTGTCTTAAGTTTAATATCTTATCCTTGTATCTAAGGAGAAAAAAGTTAAATTTTTTCTATAGGAAATAAATGCAGTTATATGAAGCAAAATTGTAACAAGTTCAATGTTAGAAGGTAAATGTTTACAATGGTTAGGTGACAAAGGCAAACCAGTGACTCCACAACATAAAACTTTCTTGCTCTTAAAATGTTGTAACAAGTGATCTTGTAAAACCTTTGGGATTTCCCCCCCAAAATTGTTGGATTGTAAGCCTAAAGATGTCATTAGAAGGAATGATTTATGGATGCTCCTAAAAGGTTTAATAGAAAATATCAATGTGTTTAAAGAATGAAAATTCTCCAATCTCCACTAGAATGTTCCATTTGAAGTTATTGTTCGATGTTGGCGGTTTAGGGAATAAAATTAATAATTAAGAATTTTAATTTTTTATGGGATTTGTTTCATAGTTTATCTACACTTGTTTAGATTGTTTTTACCGTTGGAAAGAAATATTTAAGTATTTTTAAGATGAGATTATTATAAATAGGCTTATTATTTCAGTTTATTGTATTTGTTTCATATTATTTAATATAACTTATCTTTCCTTTGGGACAATTTCTTTTCGTGGATCAAGAGTAGTCATTCTGCAAATATTTCCCTTGTGAGTATCCACTGATTGCCGCGTCAAGAGTCTTCTAAACGTGTCTCAGGTTCTATGGAGTGATTCTTCATACTTCAATCATACAATTCTGCCTCATTGTTACCCAAACATCAAGTACCACATGTCCGAATTGTTTGTGATTTCAATTGTTGGTGTGCAAATATGATGCAAGTAAGATAAAACATCTGCAACACTTTTTACAATGTTCAGTCTTCTAGTCTAATCCAACTCAACAACTTCATCACCTTTACAAAGAGCATATAACATGCTTCCCTTTTTGTGCACTCAAATAAAAAACATACATTTTTAAAGTTTTATACAAACAAAAACTCTAAAGTTTCTCAATAATTGTGCTTTGGATAATACATGTCATAGCTAAAGTTTGCTCAATTTCCAAATGGTAAAGCATCTTCAGAGCAACTACTTTGCTAGCAGGCAATTGCACTTTGTAAACACTTCCATAATCCCATCTAGAAGTGTGTATTTCATGCCAAAATTGATTTATACTTCAATTGTATCTTCATATTCAATTCAACCATCATAACACCATATTGAAATCATATCTTTGTGTCTTAAGTTCAACATTATAGCCCTACTTCGTAACAGAAGTAGGAATTCAAACTTATGTAGGCAAGAAATGTAGTTGCATGAAAAAAATTGTAACATGTTAAATGTTAGAAGATAAACTGTTTACGGTGGGTAGGACAAGATGAAAAATCACTATTTTTTTTCGTTAAACGGTTTCGCCCTTAAAAAGCTACTATGAGTGATGTTGTAGAAACCTTGGTTTTGACAAGATGACAAATCACTAACTTTTGTATTGAACGAATTTTGCCCATAAAATATGCAATTAGTGATGATGTAGAAACCTGGGATTTTCCCCTCCAAATTTTATTTAGTCTAGTCCTCATGTACCTTAATTTCACCCAATTAAACAAAGTTTTTGGATACCAGTCTATGTGATTTCACCCAATTAAACTAACTAGGTCTTTCCTCAAATAGACTTTTCAGGCAAAATACCATTTACGATTGCAAGGTTCTTTCAAACTTCATTTCTTAAACCTCTCTAATAACAAACTTAGTGATGTAGAACTAGAAGAGGAAGTAAGAGAAGTAGAGAAAAGAAGATTGGAAAATTACGATATTCTTTTATTCATTTAAGTGTCTAACCTTAAAAAACACTTTGAAGGGATCTTTTTGTAGTGGCCAAACACCAAAGAGATATATACATAGACTCGCGATAATAATAAAGCTAACTTATGGGTAGTAGTTGACTATGACATGGCTAGACTTCGACATTTAGCTCGCTCAATAGAAAGTAGACAATTTCACAATAGCAATATTGTAAGTACTTGGTAATATGGTTTATTGGATGAGTCAAGATGAGAAGTATAGTCATACCAAATTCAACAACAGCCGAGGTAAATTAAATTCTGATTTAAGTAGAATATGTTGTTGATGTGAAGTGAGTAATTTTGTATACATCATGCATCTTAGCACTACCAATCACCGTCCTCGGAGTCTGTTCCTGAAAGTTACAGAGTGTTGGAGGAAACACAACTGAACAGTTAGAGTCAAAAGAGAGTTTGCTAACTGATAATAAGTTACTAGAGAGATTACTGACATGTAGGTCAGAATTAAGAGTGATAGTGTTAGAAATCTTAACAGAACCTGTTCCAGCAATGGATGACAAACTGCCATCGGCAATCAGAACCTTTTTGTTGCCAGAATAAGGTGAATATGTATTAAATAAAGATGAGATACTTGTCATATGGTCTGACACGCCGGAGTCGATGACCCACAATCCCTAATTAAATTGACTCAAATAGCTAGTAGAAAGATTACCTGATTGGGCAAGAGAAGCACTAGCAGGATCAGTTACCAAGTTGTCATTTGGGATCTCCAGTGAATGATCAATTGTTGCCCCAAACGTCTCAATCATTGCTAGATCCCCCTCTTTCGGTGCAGTCAAATCCGGAAACTGGATTGGCCACTCTTTATCACAATCGAACCCAGCTTGTACATAATACTAGTTGTTACCGATAAGCATCCCACCTAAATGTGGTGTAAAGGTGACCTTGTTGAACACAAAAAAATCCATCCCAAGAATACAATCAAATGTTATCGGTAGGACCAGTAGGATACATGAACCGCTCCATTGACCAATCCGAACATGAATATCTAGTAAACCGTCTGAGTAAGGCTATGGTTGGATGCCTAACCGATCCACCACCGCTTTCGCCATAGGATTCTATGAGGAACCAGTATCAAATAATGCAGTAAGGATTTTTCCATTGATTTCCTTGACAACCAACATTAGTCCTGAATTTAGACGTGAGTGTGTCAGAAAAATTATGGAGTTAATTTCAGCTATGAAAAAAAAAATGAAGCACGGTAGAAAAACACTTTAGTGAGAAGAGAAAAAAATTTGAAACAGCAAACCTAAAGAGTTATAGGCTCGGAATAATTTAGAAAGAAACAAAAAAACCCTAACCAATTTGTTAAGGCTCTGATACCGTGAAGATTTTTTATATATTGATTGTATGTTCAAATAGTTACAATAGGACATATATATACAGAGTAAGGCCCGGTTTGGGATTGCTTCCCAGGCTGCTTTTGGAGCTAAAAACGCTTCTGAAGTTGGTCTGGGGTGTTTGGTAAAATTTCTGTAAAGTGCGTTTGGTTTCCCCCACAACAGAAATTGGGAAGCTACAAATTGATACTTTTAGAAATCAGCTTCCTAGGAAACAGAAGTGAAAACACACGCAATTTTTTTTTATTCAAACTTACTATTTTATCTTTTACCTTTTATAAAATTTATCACATAACAAAACACGCACTTAGTATTTATTATTTTATTTACTATTTATTATAATATATACTTTGCTATTTAGGTGTTGTCTATTTTAATTTATGTAATCTTATGAATCCTTAAATCAAATTATATTAGTTTTTTTGATATATTCACAATATATGTGGCAATAGATAAAAAAATATTAAAATAAAATTATATATTTTTTAACAAAATTTATTTATTTATTTTATAACAAGTTTGTGGTCACAAAAAAATAAAATAAATTATTTATTTTATAACATGTTTATGGTCACATGTAAAAAAAAAAATTATTTATTTTCAAATCATCTTAAATATTCAATTTTGTCTTTTCTAGTATTTTTTTACAGTCACAACACTATTTACTTACAGTTTACCAAATACATTGAAATTGTTTTTGGTTATCACAACACTTTTAAAAATCAGTTTACCAAACACTCAACTGATTCTTCTCACGGTAAATCCAAAAGCAATTCTTCCACAGCAGAATCAAAAGCAATTTTCCCCACAGCACAGCAATACCAAACTGGGTCTAAGTTTCCTTGGCCTACAATTAAGGTTATAAATGCTAATTAATTAATTTCTAACAATTAGCTAATTAATTAGTCAATTAAGAATTAATTTACAAGTCAACAATTATAGGAAATTGATTCGTAGAAATCCTCCTAGGATTTAACTCCTATAATTACTCGTTAGTCATCACTTTCCTATATAATTGTATATAAAGGTGTAAGTTTGGGCCGGCCCGGCCTGTTTGGGCACGGCCTGTCGGGCCTGTTTTGGAAAACAAGGCCCGGCACGGCCATGGCAGGCCGTGCCGATGGGCAGGGCCGTGCTGGCCCGTTTGCCCTGCTAGACTGGCTAAACGGGCCGGCCCACTTAAATTTTTTTTTTAAAAAAATATTAATAATATTTTTTTTAATTAACTGGGCCCACTGTGCCGGCCCGCCGTGCCTGGCACACCGGCCAGGCGTGCCGGGCCGGGCCGGCACGGCGTGCATCGGTTGGAGGCCCGGCACGGTCTGTAATTATGGGCCATGCTAGACACGGCCTGCCTTCCTTGGCAGGCCGAACGGGCCGGCCCATATTTACACCACTAATTGTATACTTGCATACTCTCTTATGTGATTGTCTTAATGATAAACAGTAATTATGTCGTCATATGATGTAAGTAGAACATTCTACAATAATTCTGATTTAAGTAGAATATTCATGTCAAAACCACTTGTACTATAATTATGTCTTCATATGCAATTTGACCTTCATAATTTTATATAGAAAAAATTACTCTGTTATTTTTCGCTTGTCTTAAGTACAATATCTGTATCCTTACGTCTTAGGTGAAATATATTTTTTAAAACTATGCAGTTACATGAAGCAAAAGCGTAACAAGTTGAATGATAAGAGGCAAAAAGTTTACAATGGGTAGGACAAGAAAATTGCTAACTTCACCACAGACCTTTGTTTCCCTTAAAATGCCATGATGGGTGATCTCTACAAATTGGATGGCAAGTCTAAGTGTTTAGGGATGGTTCCAGAAATTTTGCTATAGGTAACATCAAAGTAATCTGAGAATGACATCATCTAATCTCAAGGCTTTGATTGAAACTATTTTTGCCCATCATTAAGTACTACAAGTCCAAATAGTTCCTTATTTCAGTTGAAACAGGACTGCTAAATTTGTAGTTAGAGAGTTCTAAACAATGAAGTTTGAAGAGTCTTGCAATTGTAAACGGTATTTTGCAAAACATCGGTTTGAAGAAAGAAACAGTTCAACAAGTTTGTTTCATTGGTACCATGTATGTTGTTATCCATTAAGTTTAGCTGCACTCGACCGTTTATACTACGTATTATTTGATGAATGGGTCCAATATAGTCATTACATAGAGATGAGTTAGATTTTGTGGAGCTCAAGTTCTAGAGGCAACAGATCATTGAGCCTGTTAGAAATAATACAGCTATGAAGTTGGATAAACGATCCAGAGTTGAAGGAATAGGACCATATAGCTCAAATAGAGATGCTTCAAATTTTTCAGATTACCGAATTCTTGAATTAGCAAACCCTAAAGTTGGTTGTACCGAAGTAATAGAGCTTGCAACTTGGAAGTTGGTTACATGACCAAGAGTCGAAGGAAGTAGCACCAGTAATGTTATTAAATTCCAAATTCCATAATACCCATTACATAATCAAATGAAATAGATCAATTTATTTTTGTTGGTGATTGGTTGATTATAGCTATAAAAGTTATAGACCACCCGCAAGATTGTTAGTGCTAAGATCTGGGTAGTAGAGTTTGGAAAATGCACCTGTCATTGATAGAATGCTTACAGATGGATGTTTTAAACCCTGAAATATGTCTAGTCTCGAAAACAGGATAAGTTGAATGGCCAAGCTCCCTCTTTATGCCTTTTTTTCATACAATATTAGTGATGATTCCAGCTTAATTGCAGTTATACCCTCCCGCTTGCAATGATTTGAAGTAATGTTGGCAAAGCAGTTGTTCCATAAACCAGTGTTTAGTTTCCATTTGTTATTCTATAGCTGATGATTCAGATGCTGCTTTAAATACATCACTAACATTAACATGCATGTAAAACAATGACGCATATTTTAAATATCCAACATCTTTTGGTTGATTCTGCTATCAACTGTAGTAAGTTCATGTACATAATAAGATGGTATTTAACTTAAGAACTTGAAATTGTACTCTTTCCTATTTATGAGAATAGAAAATGAAAATTCTGTGATTTTTATGGCGTCCATGTTTTGATAGCATCACTTAGGGGCTGTTTGTTAATCACCTCTTATTATTTAAATTAATGTCTAAATTAAATCTTAATTTAAGATGTATATGTCATATATAAAAAGTTAAAAAATTTGACTTTTCACTTATTTAATAAGTTATAATTAACACCTTGATAGTTACTTCAAAAGTTAATCTCATATAATTAATCTATTACCAAAAATACCCCTAAACAAAAAAAATCTCCAATTTCTTAAACAACTCAAACCTTAACCCTACAAATCCTAATTATATTAAACCCTAATCCTAACTAAAACCTAACCCTAAATTGACCTAAGAGAAGGAGAAGGAGACGGCGGCAACACCTTCTCCTTAGGATTTGACCAGGTCAGCCTCCTCTTTGCCTTCGACGGGAGGAGATTGGTTGGTCTCCTCTCGATTGAAGGGAGGAGCTCCCATTCGTTTTAATGGGAGGAGGCTGTCTTCTTGAAACTCGGCATCGTTGCTCTCAGAGGAGGCAAAAAGGTCTCCACTTGAATCCTGATGTAGTAGCGGTCCTTGACATTTTTTTTTCTTTTCTTTAATTAAAATAAAATATTTTATCTTATCTTATTTTAAATAAAATATTTAAACTAATAAATAATTGCATATGAATATTTGTTAAAAAATGGAAATACATTAAAGAATAAAAATAAAGTATCCTAAAAGTTGAATGATTTGTTAGAACGAGGAGAGAGTAGTAAAACCAAAATTACTTAATATTTAAGTGGGATAATCTCAAATAAGAAAACAAACAAATGAGAGTGTCTTAAATATTAAGTGCTATCATTTTACTTAATTCAAATAAGGTCTTTTAATATTATGACAAAAAACAAACAAACAAACAAACACCACCTTGACCGAAGTGCATAAACTATTAACTTTTTCTATTTTTGTTTATCTTGGTATTATAATCTTGTCATTTCCCTATTATTTTGCATCAATATAGAACTTTTACACTATGTTTGGACTGGTGGAATAAGAAATAAAAGAAAGGAAAGGTAAATGAGAAAAGGAAAGGAAGAGAAAGTGTTTTTAATGATTGTTGTTTGGATGGCTATGAATATTAAATAAATGAAAGGAAACCAAATTTATTTGGAGGGTAGAAATAAATGAATTCATTTTATTCTATTTATGAAAATATTATTCTTTTAATAATATGAATACCTAATATTAATATGGTTAGTTTTGGGATATTGAAAAAAAATCATTAATTCTGGATTTCTTTCCTTCCTTTTCCTTCTAAATTTGAGTGAAAACCAAATTGGGTAAAACAAAAAGAAATAGTTTCCTCATATTCCTTCCATTTCCTTTATTTTCCTTTCCTTTAACTCTCATTTAACAATATAAACAAGATATTAGAAATCCATCCAAATCTTTTTCTTTCCTTTCTCTCATATTCAATCAAACCAAACATGCTATTGGTGAACATGTGCGGCCATGGCTCTCTCTTTTTTCTTCATGTCAAGCCCAAGGCAACTAATAAGAAGGGTGGAAAAGGTTGATTATGGGTGAAAATAGATATTTTCGGCTCAAAAAATAATGAGGCGAATATCTTTTTTCCTATTCTAACCTAAAATCCTGATGGATGATGAATGTAAAAGCTATAATTTCTTTTTGGTGCAAGTAGGATTCTTTTATGCCAGAGAACCTAAACTTTTGAGACAACTCATCCTTCTAGGCTTCTATGAAAAAAACATTTCTCCTAATTATGTTAAGTTTTGAGTTTTGTGTAATTAGTCTGGTGGTGCTGTGGTAGATAATTTACCATGGGAAACTTGTTATGATGTTGGTACTGACTATTGAGTGAACTACATAAAGCTCGATTAGTCTACAAATAAGTTGAACTCAAGATTTCTATAAAAGCTTGTTGCATACATTAGTAGTGGATGATCTGGTGATTGTTTGAGTTTTTGGTGGGTCTTGGGATATGTTAAGGGAAGTTAATAGTTAAGATTATAATCGGTGGAAATTGCTAAAAATAACCACATATAATATAGAAAATTCATTTTTAACCACAAACGAAAATTTATTCATTAATAACCACTTTTTTAAGAAATTACTTGAACGCCCTCATATAAAAACCAGCCCTAAACACTCTCTCTTTTTTCTTTTTCTTTCTCTTTCTCTCTCTCTCTCCCCGATCTCTCTCTCCCCGTCGGTGATGTACTGGTGAATCGTCGTTGACCTCCTCTCTCTCACCGAACCTTCCTGTCTCTCTCCCCGCACTTCTCTCTCCTCCATTTCTCTCTCTCTTTCACACTCCTCTCTTTCTCTCTCCTTTCCTTTCTCTCTCACGCGACGTCGTTGGCTTACCGGTGTGCCATCGCTTGGGTTTCATGACCGTCCAGTAGCGTCGTCGAGCTCCCTCTCCGCCGGTAATGTGATCTGTAGAAAAAAGAGGAAGAAAACGAAAAACATAGAAACCCAGAACATTTCAAGTTTCAACATTTTAATTTGGTCAAGAATTCAAGTTTCAACATTTCAATTTAGGCAAGATTTCAAAAATCTAGAAACCCATAACATTTCAAGTTTTAATATTTCAATTTATTCAAGATTTCAAGTATCAACATTTCAATTTAGGTAAGTTTCCAAGTTTCCAAGTTTCAAAATATCATGTTTTTAGATAAGATTTCAAGTTTCAAGTTTTTAGTCGTGATTTTAAGTTTGGTTCCAAATTTTAGTCATGATTTCAAGTTTGCCTATAGTTTTTTTTTTTAAAAAAAAAAATTCAAGGGTATTTTTTATAAATTATGAACATACATTGATTTTTTTTTTAAAAGTGGTTATTAACGAATAAAATTTCAAAAGTGGTTACTTACGAAAGTTTATGGCCAGTCCTGTAAGTGTTTTTCAGTTGCTGTTTTTCGAAAATAAAAATGAAAATGAAAACAGTGTTTTTTATTTCAGTTTCGAATTCCGAAAACGCATCTGGTAGCATATACTGAAAGCTGTATTTTGAAAATAAAAACGGAAAAAACGTGTCTAGTAAGTTAACCGGAAACTATAAAAAATTGATTACATAATTAACCAATATAATTTTGTATTGTAATTTTTAAATTAAATAAAAGTAACACATCAAAAATTAATTCAAAAAAATGAATTAATCAAAACTAAACTCTTAAATTATAAATAAATAATTACAATATATACATATATTAATATATAATAAAAATATGATATTAATATAAAAAATATATATTATATATTATATTATATTTTTATATATAATATATTACATTATATACTATATAAGTATATAATACTCGATATTATATATATATATATATATATATATATATGTATTATTGTATGAATGTGTTTAGTTCTAGTTGGAAATAAATTATTCTGGAATATATATATATACATATAGGGGTACTTTGGTCATTTAAAAAGCGTGTCCCGTCTTATCCTAATCATATGAAACGCATAATAGTACAATTAATAGTTAAAAAATATATTTTTTTATATAAAAAAAAGTAAAAAACAAAATGAAAAACAAAACCAAAAACGAAAAACAAGTATTTTGTGTTTTTTAAATCTTTCACTTTTAATATTGGGTTTATTTTTCATTTTTTTTTCGTTTTTTTGAAAATAAAATGAAAAACGGTTAACGAACGTGTTTTCGAAATCGTTTTTAAAAAATAAAAACGAAAACAGATTGAAAAACAGCAGGACGGTCTTAATGTTTCCTATGACTATTTCTGGATTTCTTTCTTATAATTAAAAGCAAAAATCCATGGATTACAAAGTGTTTGAAGTAAAAATATGGGTGGAATATAGAAATCATGAATTGGTTTGAAATGGGAAATATTTTAACCAATTTTTTATTTTTATTTTTAGAAATCGCCGCAAAAGTTCAAACATTTTTTCAGCTAATTTTTTTCCCAAGGACTTTAGGTTGTGGTTCTGCTTTTATACTCTCCGTATAGTTTGTTTTCTATTGTTGTTGATCAGATTTTTACAGTGTTTTTATTTTCTACAGCAAGTGCTGGAGCAGCTGCAGCTGGACAATGAATTTTAAGTTGATATAGAAATACCGGCAGGGGCGGAGGAACGTGGGGCCGATGGGGGCGAGGGTCCCATAACCCAAAAAAAAATCACAAATTTTAGGTAAGGTTCCTTTATAAAATAATATATTATAATATTATATATTCAATTAGTCATATATTTCATTGTCATTCTTATTTTTTACAATATCAGCATCAGTTAATCTTATTTGTTTGTTAACCATTTGTTTGTTAACCATAAATGTGTAGTCTTGCTACTTTATATTTAAAAATATTATTGTTATAAATTATAAGAAAAAACCTACTTATATCTAATTTTATGTTTTTATATTTTACATATAAAAGAAAGAAAATGTATTGCTTTTGGATTTGATTTCCTATACATTATCAATCGGTCTATCCTATATGTACACTTCTTTTTCTTTTTTTATTTTTCAGTTTTTCCCTTAAACAATTTTATTATTTGTACTGCAACTAAATTCTTCTCATTATACGGTTCAATATTATAAATTAATAACTATTTTAGATTTATTTTTTAGTTTTGTATTTATTATTTTCTTAGGTTATTAATATGATTTTATTATATTTATTGTACTGATTTGTTATTTAAACGTTTATTTTTTAAAATTATTTCGATTTTATTATAACTTAATTTTGTTTGGCCCTCAGATGTGTAGCTTAAATGGTAAAGGGACATGGGGCTTGGACAAGTAACTCTCAATTCCGCGGCTTGAATCATACCAATTGCAAAAAACTTAAAAAATATATCTAATATAAATAGGTAAATAGATAGATACAATAAAAAAATAATAATGTTGTTTGACATATTAAAACCTCATAAGCTTGTTCATATTCGTCAGCATCTAGAAGATGACTTTCTTACAAACTCTTTAATCTTGTATATTGAAAGGAAAATCACATTGAAACTTTGTTTCTTGAAGCTTAAATCACATTGAAACTTAATATAGATTTGATTGATTTTGGAGATTTAAATGAGTAATCAGTTCATTTTGATTCATAAAACCGGATTTATTAATTAATTTGTTATATCATTATATATGGGACTAGATGCTATTACATTTGATTTTTTTGATAACTAGTTTTTAACCCCCCCGCCCCCAAAAAAAAAAAAATCGAAATCCTAGCTTTGTCCCTGAATACCGGTGTTCGAAAATATATGTTCAGGCGTCCGTTGGTCGACCCAATTAGGATAAAACCCGTATTAGACGGCGGGTAAAAAAAAAAGGACGATTTGATTAATTTGTCAATCGATTTTACGGATTAATCGTTTATTTGTTTTTATATCCTAATTATACCGTTTAAAATTTAAATATTAATTTTTTTTTTAAATGACTATTATTTTTTTATGAAAATAACAATAAAAAAAATTAAATTAAATTTTTGACCCTCTATAAGTGGTCTATGTTAACTTCGGTCGTCTGACATTTAATATACCAGTAAGAAATACACAAGTAACAATGGATGTATTATGTGGAGAAATTTTTTAGATCAAGTAACGTTAATCTTATCTTAATTTTATGAATTTTAATCTTTAATATCATCTAATCTCATAATATATAAATATCATAATATATTATTAAAATATGATTGATTTTTATAATCATTATATAACCAACTAACCAACTAACCGCATGTTTTAAAAATATCCTAAAAAATATCAAATCAATATAAACTCAAATCCTAATTTTATATCCTACTGTCAAGTGGCAGGTTAGAAGACGTTGCATGAATGCTGAGGAAGATTTAGCGGTACAGTATGATGTACGCACTTTAAAAATAATAATAATTTAATGTTGCATTTTGACTATTTTCACATTGGTTCTCGACCACCGGCAAAGCTAAGCAATGACATCATCACTCACTTTGGGTCATCTCTGATAGATCTTCATTTCTTCGGAATGGAAATCCAATCCACTCTGATGGATATTTATATTATGAAATCAAAGAAAAAGAAATGGAGATCTAAAGTCACATTTTTCATTTCATTATTAATCTTTTCTAATCCAATTTTATCTTCGTAGCTATTATTTAATTTTTATTATATTATTTTTATATTTTTAACTAAATTTAATTAATTTACTATAATCTTTTATTCATAAATCTAATAACTATAACAATTATACAGTTAAAAATATTTTATTGAGATCTTTTATTTAAATATAATATTGATTATATTTAATTAATTTTTTATTTTAATTCAAAATAAATTTTTTTAAATAAATTTTTTTAATCAATGTTTTATATCTTCAATCTTTAATAAAATTGAAATCTTCAAAATAAAATACTGCAATAGAAAAATAACAAAAGAAAGTATATTAAAAATATTTAGAGTAGAAAGCTAGGTATAAATTAGAAAGATCAGATCGATTGAAATATTCTCGAAATATTCGATTTTGAATCTCTAAATTGATGAAAAATTTGAGGTCTTAGCAACCAATGATTTTATATATATGCTGTACACATAATCACCTTGTTTATATCTCTCAACTTCAAATCCTGAATAAAAAAAAAAAAATCGTATGCAGAAAGCTGCAGAGCTCGTGTTCATCCCTTCACCGGGTGTGGGCCACCTTGGATCGACGGTGGAGATCGCTAAGCTTCTCGTTGACAGAGACCAGCGTCTCTCCATCACCGTCTTCGTCATCAACTTCCCGAACTATGATAATTCCAAAATCACCCCCACCTACACTCGCTCACTTGATCGTATCAAATTCATTAACCTCCCTAACCAATCTTCAGATCCCAAAGCCTTTCACACTTCCCTCATCGAAAGCCAGAAACCCCATGTCAAGGACGTAGTGACTCAGTCCATGTCACTCCCCGACTCACCTAAACTCGCTGGGTTTGTACTCGACATGTTTTGTACCTCCATGATTGATATCGCTAATGATTTTGGTGTGCCTAGCTATATCTACTTTACGTCTGGTGCATCTAGTCTTGGTCTCACGTTTCACTCCCAATTTCTAAATGACGAGCTTCAAAAACCCATCTCTGATTTGAAAGACACGGATACTGAGTTGGTAGTGCCGAGTCTTGCGAAACCAATCCATGCCAAGTTTTTGCCTAGTGGGGTTTTAAACACAGAGTGGGCCGTGTATTTGCACGAACACACTAGAAGGTATAGGACAGCTAAGGGTATTTTGGTAAATACGTTTGCTGAGCTGGAATCTTATGCTGTTAACGCTTCCGCTTCATCAGAAACAGAGATCCCGCCTCTGTATCCAGTGGGTCCCATATTGAATCTGGACGGTGATAATTACGATACGCGAAAAAAAGCAGAAATCATGGAATGGCTTGATGGTCAACCAAGGTCATCGGTGGTATTCCTGTGCTTCGGGAGCATGGGAAGCTTCGGTGAGGATCAGGTGAAAGAGATAGCGTGTGGGCTTGAGCAGAGTGGACACAGGTTTTTGTGGTCTCTACGCCAATCGCTTCCAAAGGATAAGGATAAGTTTGTAATGCCAAGTGATTACGACAATCTAACGGATGTCCTGCCAGAAGGATTTCTAGATCGGACGGTTGGAATCGGAAAGGTGATTGGTTGGGCCCCACAGGTAGCTGTGCTGGGCCACAAGGCAATCGGAGGTTTCGTGTCGCATTGTGGGTGGAACTCAACGCTGGAGAGTTTATGGTTTGGAGTACCGATTGCCACGTGGCCGATGTACGCCGAGCAACAGTTCAATGCGTTTCAGTTAGTGAGAGAGTTGGGATTAGCGGTGGAGATTAAAATGGATTACAGGAAAGATTTTTCGAATGAGAATGCAGCAGTGATTGTAACCTCCGAGGAGATTGAGAGAGGAATCAGGTGTTTGATGGAGTATGATACTGACATAAGGAAGAGAGTTAAAGAGATGAGTGTCATGAGCAGAAAGACCTTGATGGACGGTGGATCTTCATTCTCTTCTTTGGGCCGTTTCATCACTGATGTCATGGACAACATTTAGAAACCAACCCCTGAATCCTGATAGCCTTGGTTTCCATCCAATAATTTTTTTTTAAGAAAAAAAAAATCTCAATCAATATTAGCTTAGTTTATAAGCTTTGTTGGTACTGTTGTTTGTAATACGTAAAAAAAAATTTGGTTCGCATTTATAGAAAATAACAAACAGAAATAAAGGTTAGGGAATCGAAACCCGTGTTTTACACGGTGTTCTTAAGATAATTTTGTTGTATATAACTAGGGGTGTGTGTTTGGGGAATGAGAATGGATATAGGTCTCCCCATCCCCATCCTCATCCTCATCCCCATCCTCATCCTCATCCCCACTTCCTAGACCCTTTCCCCATCCCCTTCCCCATTTCCCCATTTGGGGAAAATGGGGAAGGGGATGGGGATGTTTGGGGGAAGGTCCCCTCATCCCCATCCACATCCCCAATTCCCTATTTTTCCCGTTTTTTTTTGTTTTCTCGTATCTCTCGTTCCCCCATTTTCTCATTTTCCTATTTAATTAAAAATTATAAATTAAATTTTTTTTAAAAAAAACAAACCTTTCATTACAAATAAAAAATATCAATGCATTACAAATTCAACATAAAATGTTTTAAATAATTCAAATATATATTATAATTATATTTATATACCTTTTGGGGAAATGGGGAAATGGGAAAATGGGGATCTCCATCCCCATCCTCATTTCAATTTAATTATGGGGAAAATGGGGAAATGGGGAAATGGATATGGGGAGGGGTCTCCCCATCTTCATCCCTATTTTAATTTGGGGATGAAAATTATCCACATCCCCCCCCCCCCCCATTTCCCCATTTTCCCCCCAAAAATGGGGATAGGGATGGGGATGCTAGGATTTAGGGCCCCGGGGATAAATATGCATCCCTATATATAACACTGTATGTGTATAGCAATTGTCTCTCAGGATATAACGATTCAACAGTGGAAGTGTGAAGCACAACCACTCTCAACGAACTCAAATTAAGCTCGAACTTACCGAGCACAAAAAAGAGAATAAACGAGATGAGAGAGAAAGCTACTGCTCTTTCAATTTCGTGATTTTTGGAATACCTATTATGAAGTGTAGATTAGGGTTTCTTATAAAACCGAATCAAATAGATTGATTTGGGAATTGCTTAATGACTACTTTTTAAATGATAAAGGAAAGTTAATTAAAAAATAACCTTATAAAAGATTTATTCCTGATTGATCATTGATTATGATCACTTAATGATCAAGTAAGTTTCAAAATCCAAAATTGATCACTGATTCTGATTACTTAGTTATCAAGTAAGTATCATGATCCAAAACGGAAATCAACTATTTTCTTAATTCTTTTCTTAGTTTAAAACGTTTGACTTAGTGAAAATAATTAACTATTTCCTTATCAACAAATTGATTTAGGAAAAATTAAATTCAAAATAGTAACAAAAATTCGGTTATACTCACACGGTCGCACCCACACACGAGTCGTGCAATCAAAGGTTCGAGATCCTTGATTTGCACCCTTTCCCACCCCCTTATGCGCGCGAGAGAGAGTCTCTATGCTACACATGTTAACAAGCTACTATCACACAATTACTTATATATTACATATAAGTTCTTTACCCAACCAATGTTGGATGTTTTTCCCCCCTACACAATGGGCTCACTTTGAAACTCAATTTCTCATTCACCCATTAATAGATTTGTGAGTTTGAGTATATCACTTCGAAGCTCTCACGAAGGAGAATTCGAATATACATCAATCTTTCATTTTCATGAAACTGATCATACTCAAATAACCCTCTCAAACCTGTAGTTTTTCACAAATTTTCCAACATTCCCCACATGAATGAAAATTGACCTAGGAGACACGAGAGATGATTTTGGTAAGTTCAAACGGTCGAAACCTGCATAGGATAGGTAAGTGTTACCCTTTTAACCTTCCCCTGTAAAAGCATGCTTACTTTACTGGCTGATCAGTTGATGTGATATCCTTGAACTGTTCTACCGTTTTATGTAAACGATAGCACACCTCACACAGGCATCTTTCAGACCCAATTTGGTTCTCATTATTATGTTTGTTTTAGCCATGAACATACGTCCATGGTTCTGTGAAAGTCATTGGAGAATATAGCCCTTCACTATTCTCTTTTAGAAGCGACCCCACTTCTCTCTCACATAGGTGATTTCTTAATTAAAAGTAACCCTTATTACTCTGCTAAGATTTCCAATGCTTAGAATTCTAACGTATAAGAATCATAAAAAACATAGTTTAACCTTTTCCATGCGGACATCACGGTTTCATCATAGGAATGGACTGGAGAGTAACCCTTTGGTTAGCGGATCCATAATGTTATCTTTTGACTTTACATAGTCAATCGAGACAACTCTAGTTGAGAGAAGTTGTCTAATGGTTTTATGTCTTCGATGTATGTGTCTAGACTTTCCATTATACATGTTGCTCTGTGCTCTTCCTATTGCTGATTGACTATCACAGTGGATGCAAATCACTAGCACAGGCTTTGGCCATATTGGAATATCCTCTAAGAATTGGCGTAGCCATTCAACCTTCTCACCACATTTATCTAGAATGATAAATTCAGATTCCATCGTGGATCTGGTTATACATGTCTGATAAAAGTGGGAATATGATTTAAGTTAATTAATCTACGTAAAGTATCATGCTTAACATGTCATAATCTACCATTCCATAAATTGAAAGACTCAAGCAAATAAACTGAAGCATTATCTTTATTTATTGTTCTTTTAACAACAGATACATTAAGCTTAAAAAGCCCCTCAGTTACATATCCCTTACCCACATAAGTTCCATGCTTAGTTAAAACCATTTTGTCTGATTCAAACACCATCTTGAACCCATGTTGATTGAGCAACGAACCGGACACCAAGTTCTAGCGTATATCAGGTACATACATCATATTGTTCAAGCTCAGGGTTATACCAGATGTCATCTTGAGAATGACATGACCACGTCCTTTCATGTCGGATGTGCCTGAGTTGCCCATATACAACTTTTCTTCATTCTCCATTTCTTCAAATGTATTGAACATTTCCCTGTCATAGCATATATGGCGTGTGGCCCCAGTAACTAACCACCACTCCCTCGGGTTTGACCGGACCAAGTTTGCTTTTGTCACAACTGCAGAGAGATTGATCTCTGAGACCTCCTTTGAAATCCCATCAACCATGTTTGCCTCATGGTTCTTCTTCCTCTTTTGTAACCTGTACTCAGAAGATTTGTGACCCAGCTTGTCACAGATGAAGCAATTCCCTTGGAATTTTGGCTTCTTGGAGACTCCTCTCTTTGGACTTAATTTGGATCCTTTTCCAGACTTATTCTTCTTAAATTTAGAACTTTGCCTAAGCTCCACGACATTAGTCTTTGCTTCACCCAGACTAACATCTTTTTTCTCAGACTTCCTATGATCTTCTTTAATACAAAGCTTGAGAGTGAGATCCTCGATCTTCATCTCCTTTCGCTTATGTTTGAGATAGTTCTTGAAAGTCTTCCATGAAAGAGACAACTTCTCATTGATTGCAGCCACCTGGAAGGTTTCATTTAGGGTCATCCCTTTGGTATGAATCTCATGTCGAATCACCTGAAGCTCTTGGATTTGACTCATAACTGATTTGGAGTCCCCCATTTTGTATTCAAGAAACCGGCCCACAATAAACTTTTTGGATCCAACATCCTCAATTTTGTATTTTCGATCTAATGACTTCCACAGTTCTTTGTTTATTTTCTTTGAAGAATATAAGCTATACATTGAATCTGTAGCCCGTTCAATATGTAGTTACGGCACAAGAAATCCGAATGGTTCTATGCGTCTATAGCATTCCATACCTGAACAGCTCGCTCTTCACCACTATTGGCTTTAGGAGCTTCTTCAGTCAAGAACCTAGCAAGGTTCAGTGTGGTCACATAAAACAGCATCTTTTACTGCCACCGCTTGAAATTTGGTCCATTGAACTTATCAGTCTTCTCCATGTGATTCATCGGTAATGGAACATTCCTTTGACTCACGTACTGGCTCATCGCCGGATCAGGCATATTTCTCACGAATGAGTTGATGGCCAGAGTCGTTGTGGCCACACGTGACAACACAATAGGCACTTCTCCCACAAGCAAAGAATTCACAGCCGAAGTATGTAATCCCACACTTGGATTAACATTCAGAGTCTCTAGTGGAACACTCGAGTTCACATTTTATTTGCAATATTATCTGAAATAAAAACAAAATTGTTTTAGTATCACGTAAATAATATCACCGATATTAATTGATATCTAATAAGTGAATCAACAATAGATTCCATATTTCTCAACGGAAATCACAATCAGTGTCTGGTATTACAGACCCGATTATCTAGTTAAAATCGCAATTGATTTCCAAATCAGTGTCTGTTAATAGACCCGATTTGCCAAAAAATAAATTAGATTATTAAGTGAAATCAGTGTCTAGAATTAGACCCGATTTCCATAGTTTTTTTCTTTCGAAATCAGTGTCTGGAAAGCATACCCAATTTCCACAAATCCTTTTAGTTTAAAAACCGAACCATCAAAGTTCCAAGTTTGTCACGATATGAACCAAAAACCAAAACTAGAGAGTTTTAAGAAAACGTTTTGCAAAAGTATAGAGGGGGAAAAGAAATTGTATTAAGATTATTGTTGTAATACGCAAAAACAATCTAGTTTTAAATCTGTAGAAAATAACAAACAGAAACAAAGGATAGGGAATCGAGGTCCGTGTTTCATACGGTGTCCTTAAGAAAAAAAATTACCGTATATAACACCGTATGTGTATACCGATTGTCTCCCAGGATACAACAATTCAACAGTGGAAGTGCGAAGCACAACCACTCTCTGCGAATTCAAATTAAGCTCGAACTTACTAAGCACAGAAAAGAGAAGAAACAAGATGAGAGAGAAAGCTACTACTCTTTCAATTTCGTGATTTTCATAATACCTATTATAAAGTGTAGATTAGGGTTTCTTATAAAACCGAAATGAAATAGATCGATTTGGAAATTGCTTAATGACTACGTTTTAAACGATAAAGGAAAGTTAATTAAATAATAATCTTCTAAAAGATTTATATTTGATTGATCATTGATTATGATCACTTAGTGATTAATTAATATAATAATCCAAAATTGATCACTGATTCTGATTACTTAGTGATCAAGTAAGTCAATTTAAAACGTTTGACTTAGGAAAAATAATTAATTTTTTCCTTATTAACAAACTGATTTAGGAAAAATTAAATTCAAAATAGTAACAAAATACGGTCCAACCGGAGTGGCATTAGTGTACACAAGTCGCGTCCACACACTAGTCGTGCAATCGAAGGTTCGAGGTCCTTGATTTGCACCCCCCACCCTCCCCTCTACGCACGCGAGAGAGCCTCTATGCCACACATGTTGACAAGCTACTATCACACAATTACTTATATACTGCATATAAGTTCTTTACCCAACCAATGTGGGATGTTCTTTTTCCCCTATACAATGGGCTCACTTTGAGACTCAATTTCTCATTCATCCATTAATCGATTTGTGAGTTTGAGTATATCACTTCGAAACTCTCACAAAGGAAAATTCGAATATATATTGATCTTTCATTTTCATAAAATCGATCATACTCAAATAACCCTCTCAAACCGGTAGTTTGTCATAATTTTTTCAAGAGGTACTAAAGTTGACTACATTCGGAATAAATAATCGGTAGATAATCACATTCAAAATACCTAATCAGTGGATAATAACCTTTGGAAAACATTATTAGTGGATTACACATGTATCATAAACATAACACGCATAAATTATATAAATGGTGTGATAACCAAAATCTGTCATATGGCTCGATCTTGATCCAAATATGTTAATCAGGCCCAAATCCATTATAACTTATAAGGATCCAATCCACTCAATAGATTAATAAAGTCAACACTAACCAAGACAAGTAGCTCAACTTCTCGAATATCTCGGAATATCTCTAGGGTCTCTCTCCCATTGCCAATAAATAGAAGATCCCTTCTCATCGATAAAGCAGAGGAAAAAATGTCTGTTTAGTGACTTGAGAAAAGCTTGTCAAAGAAAGCCTTCGTAACTCCGTCAACTCCTACTCACATAAAAATAATAAATTATGGGACCACAGTCTAACTCTCGCTTTCTATCAATTTACTATCGTTCTCCATACCAATTGACTATTGACATATTCACTCCAAACCGAGGGCTTTACAGGTTCAATGCCAACACGTTCAAATTGAGGGCTCTACGTTCTAACTTTACAATCAACCTAATCAAATTAAGGTCAAAAGAACTGCACAACCCATGACTCATCATTTCAGAAACCAACCCCTAATAGCCTTGGTTTCCACTCAATATGTTTTTTTAGGAAAAAAAAAACAAATCTCAATCACTATTTAGCTTGATTTATAAGCTAGTTTGAAAAAGATTGAAACCATGTAAAGTTTAGTTGAAGGAAAATTGGGAGTTCTATAAGCCTTTTTTACCAAGTTTAATTGGTTGAGTGACAAAAGCTAGATTGGTTTTTCTTTCCCATAAATTTAGACCCTGTTTGGGAGGGTAATTGGAGGGTTTAAAAGCTCTTTTAAAGCATAAAAATGACATTTAGTAGTGTTTGGATGATTGAGGAATAGAGTTTATAGAGCACAAAAGCTCTTTCACCATAAGCAAGCCAACTTACTTTCTCTAAAGAGCATTTTACAAACTTAGCAAGCCCAAATTTGATTTAATGAATTTTTCTTATTAACATATTTACCCTTAATACAATGAACAAATAAATTATATGGTTAATAGCACCAACGCCCCTGAATTATACTTGAAATCACATGTTGTTCTTGACATTAAACCCCTTTGAACTTTCGTTTATTGGTAAAAACTGACAGAATGATAACAGACGTTAGAGGAAAATTACACTTGCATTCCCTAATTATATGTATAATTACATTAAAACCGGAAAAATATAATAATAACACTCAAACATCCTTTAACTCATTGACTAATGTCAACAATAATAATAATAATAATAATAATAATAATAATAATAATAATTAGTTAATTAATTAATTAAATAAATAAAGGTTCATCTTTCTCATCCATCTGGAAAAAAAATCATCAAATATAATATCTCCAAATCATAAAACCACACAGAATCCATCTTTGTCAATCTAAAAAAAAAAAAAAACCTTCCATTTTCAAACAATATCTTCTTTATTTCTCCATCTATCCATCCACAGTAAAATCAAACAAAACAAACATTACACTTCTCATCATCTCAATTTTACAAAAGTAAAAAAAAAAAATCCTAACTAAAAATAAAAAAGTCTCAAGCATCTCATTCAAACTTGCTAATTATTTGTTATATATATATATGTATATATATATATAGAGAGAGAGAGAGAATATGGGAATCCCCATTACCACTAACATTCAACTACAACTAAATTTTTCTTCACGCATAATTCTTTGTTACACTTTTTTTTTGAATCTAGATCTCACTTTTCTTTTTCTTCAATCATCATCGGTATTTTTTCACTCAATCAACAACAACTACATTTTTCTTCACCTAGATTTTTTTGTTATAGAATTTATATATATATATATTTTTAGAATCCAGATCTCAATTTTCTTTTTCTTCAATCACCATACTTGAGGAGAAGTTGTATGTCAGTCCCTGGATATCGTATTTCAGTGAAGCTAGAATGCCTAGGAACTTAAAATGTGTTCAAGCATATAATTTTTTAATTAAAAATATATAAATTCCAAATAAACCAAATTCCAAAACGCTAAAAATAAATCATATAATTTCCGTGGTGGGGAGAGAGGTGGTGGAGATAGCAGTGGTGGTCATTGTCTTCGTATTCGCTATGAAGCTCGTACGCGGCGGTGAGCTCTTCAACAAGATCTGATGAAGAAGATGTGGTGGTCCGATTGAGAGAGAAAGAGAGAGAGAGAGAGAGAGAGAGAGAGAGAGAGAGAGATTTGGCAATAGAGGTAGCGGTGGTGGTCGTCGTCTTCGTCTTCGTTATGAAGCTCATACGCGACGGTGAGCTCTTCGATAACTTCTGATGAAGAAGAGGCGGTGGTCCGGTTGTGTGTGTGTGTGTGTGTGAGAGAGAGAGAGAGAGAGAGAGAGAGAGAGAGGGAGCGAGAGTAAGAGAGAGAGAGCTTCTAATCGGTTGCCAAAATTTGCAGGAATTATAGTGAACACTTTTGACTGTCTTGAACCAAGACCTCTCAAAGCAATAATAGGCGGACTCTGTGTGGCTCAACGACCTAACTCCATCGATTTACTGTGTCGGACCGTTGATCACCGCCAAAGACAGTGGCATTGCCGACGGAGGCAGTGGTGGTGTGGCTGATTGTTTGACTGGAGAGGGAGATTTGGCGGTGGATGGCGGTGGCGGTGGCGGTGGCAGTGGTTAGGATTTGGTAATGGTGTTTGATGTTGAAGATGTTTGAAGATGGGTTTGGTTAGGGTTTGATAATAATGTTTGAGATGGAGAAATGAAGAAAAAGATGATGTTAGGCTTCAGTAATGTGTGAGTGAGATAGTTAATTAATTTATTTATTTTATGAATAGTAAACCGATAAAATTTTTAAGATTTTAAAATTTATTATTAATAATAATATTATTATTATTTTTAGGCATTAGTCAATGAGTCAAAGTGTGTGTGAGTGTTATTATTAATTATATTTTTCTAGTTTTAATGCAATTATTCGTATAATCAGGGTTTGTAAGTATAATTTTTCTCCAACGTCCATTACCGTTCTGTCAGTTTTTGTCGATAAACGAAAGTTTAAAGGGTTTAATGCCAAGAAAAAAAGCTTAGGGGACAACATGCGATTTAGCATATAATTCAGGGGTCATCGATGTTATTAACCCTAAATTATAATACCAATTGTATCATTCTCTCTCATCTTCTCTAACATGTTTTTCTTATTTACATAGGACTTTAACTACAAATTACAATCTATTCAAATCTATAGAATTCACAATATCCGACCAAGTCACGTTAAAATAGATAAATATTGAGATAATACCCAACAACCAGACCAGGCACCTAGCTCATGCCAACAATCGGAAGCGGATTCGGAGCCAGCACCGAGTTCTCCATCATCAAAGATGGAGATATACATTTAGGTCTCCATTTTCAATCATATACGACGGTGAATGGAGACCAAACTGGATCTTCGTCGCCAATGAGCAATGGATCTCAATCGCCAATCATGGAAACCCATCGGAGACCCAGGCCATCAATGTGGCTAATCAGCGGTGAGCAATGAGGGTTTGTAATGATGGTCTTCTCTGATGGGAATATGCTTCGAGGTGGTAGCGATTTTTGAAATTGGTGGTGTTTGAAATGGTGGCGAACCAGTGACGTTTGAGGCCTTCAAATTGGAATGGTGGTGATCAGTGTTCCACTCCTATCATTTTTTTTCCTTTTTAATTAATTAATTTTTTAAAATATTGTTGGTTGTTTTATTTATTTTTTTCATAAATTTTTATATTTCTAATTATATATAAATATGCTATCCTATATGAACTAATTTTTTATAATAAAAAATATTATTAGTCCAATTAAGGTACAAATGAGTTATTATTGTTAAAAAAGATTATAAAATATTTTAATCAAACTTATTTAAAATGTATTTGTAAAAAAATATCGAAAGGGTATAAATATCATATCACGGTTAGTAGAGATATTATATTGTTTCAACCAAACACTTACAAAAGCTCTTCCATATATAAAAGTTCTTTTGAGATACATAATTCAAACATTAACAGAAAAGCTCGGGATATTACTTCTCTTCTTTTACTTTCAAAACTTTAAAGTAAAAGCTATTATAAACGAGTCATTAAAACATTTCATATATATGAATATTCTTACAAATGACTAGTTTTGATCATGCACCTGTCAAATATACTTGATATATGTGGTAGTCAAAAATAGCACATCACAAATATTAAAGCCCAACGAAAGACAGACCCAATGTAAATCCAAATTGTTACAGCCCATGATCAAATCAGTAAAGATTAAGTAAATATAGTCATTCAACTGATTAGTTCAAATTTAAATATTAACAAATCAAGTACCGGTCCATAATATCGAACCGAGATTAATGGAATTACGTGATCAGTTTGTTAGCTGAGTAATTGCTTATCGACTGTAAATAAATGAGGTCCACTTCATCTGTGATGATCTTTTTTTAGGGGACTCTCCTACTCACTTAAGCAAAGCAAAAGAGGGGTTTTTCTCCCCTAGCTCACATAGAAAAGACAAAAAATATAATTCCCACTCATCTTGCATCAATTGACTTTTTGCATCACACATGTCCCACATCTTCAACTATTTTGTCTTTCTTTTTTTTACTTTTTACGTTCGACAGCTTTGTTCCACAAATATCCAATATAATTAATCTCTCATTCTACTTGGACTGTTCGACCAACGCCAAGGTTCTACAAGAGCACTTGACCAGCACCCATCCTACAAGCCCAAACTGAGGACTCTATAATTCCAAACGGGGGCTCTACAGGCCCAATACTTCACCTCCAAGCCAAGGACTTTACAAGTCCAATGCCAACACGTCCAAACTAAGGGCTCTATGCCCAAACTCTATATTCAGCCTAAACGAATATAAGATCATCCGAACGATACCACCTAGGACTCGACCAACCTTATTTACAGTTTGATTTAGATTTTATTCATTATTGATTTGAAATTATTGATAAATTGTCTAACTCGAGAATCAAAAAGTCTCTAACGGGACACCCCCCCTCGCTCTGTGACTCTACCATTGTCAGTGCCCACTGACTTACGAAAATTCAACTGGAAATTTTTGGGCTCTTCAGTTTGGCGTCCACCGTGGGGCCTTGACAATTATTTTTGCAAAACTAACGAATTTACAGGTGTAATGCCTAAATATCCATTCCACTGGATCTCGAGTACAATCATGACGAACCAATGCGAGCAACAAAAACAATCAACAACCTAGAAAATTTGCCGACCCCACTTGGAACACAAGATACAAATCAACCAAGTGTTCTCGAACGAACGAATTACAACATCCAACCAATCTGAATAAAAAATAGTAAAAAAGCACCTTTTTATGATTATGAAGTTATTGTTCGAATTGAAGTTATTGTTCGATGTTGGCGGTTTAGGGGAAAAAAATAATTAAGATTTTTAATTTTTTATGGGATTTGTTTCATATTTTATCTACACTTGTTTAGACTGTTTTTATCATCGGAAAGAAAATATTTAAGTATTTTTAAGATGAGATTATTATAAATAAGCTTATTATTTCAGTTTATTGTATTTGTTTCATATTATTTAATATAACTTATCTTTCCTTTGGGACAATTTCTTGTTGTGGATCGAGAGTAGTCACTCCGCTAATATTTCCCTTGTGAGTATCCACTGATTGCTGCGCCAAGAGACTTCTAAGTGTGTCTCAAGTTCTATGGAGTGATTCTTCATACTTCCATCATACAATTCTGCCTCATTGTTACCCGAACATCAAGTACTATATATCCGAATTGTTTGTGATTTCAATTGTTGGTGTGCAATTATGATGCAAGTAAGATAAAGCATCTGCAACACTTTTTACAACGTTCACTCTTTTAGTCTAGTCCAACTCAACAACTTTATCACCTTTACAAAGAGCATATAACATGCTTCCCTTTCCGTGCACTCAAATAAAAAACATATATTTTTAAAGTTTTATGCAAACAAAAACCATAAAGTTTCACAATAGTTGTGCTTTGGATAATACATGGCATACCTAAAGTTTGCTCACTTTCCAAATGGTAAAGCATCTTCAGAGCAACTACTTTGCTAGCAGGCAGTTGCACTTTGTAAACACTTGCATAATCCCATCTAGAAGTGTGTATTTCATGTCAAAATCGTTTTCTACTTCAATTATATCTCCATATTCAATTCAACCATCATAACACCATATTGAAATCATATCTTTGTGTCTTAAGTTCAACATTATAGGCCTACTTCTTAACAAAAGTAGGAATTCAAAATTATGTTGGGGGATTTGCATAAATGGTAACTACCGGTTTGCATAAACAAAAAATAGTTTCTGTTTGAAATTTTTGCATTTTTGTTCCTTTTAGATTTGATTTTACCGAATTATCCTCAAAAATTCATTTTTATCATTTACCATTTAAGGGATGATATTACCATACTACCCTTCACACAACTTTCCCAATTAAAAGACCCCAAGCAATCCATCGTTCATCCAAACTTCCAAAGACAAAAAAAAAATCAAACCTAACCTAGCAAGACATCGCAAATCCATCCCCTCACAAAGGGATCTTCCAGTGTGGCCGGTGAAGGAAGGGAGACTGGCGAAGACATCTCCAGTGGTAGGAAGGAGCAAGCAACACCACCAGTGTGGCCGGCAAAGGAAGACGAAAACATCTCTAGTGGAAGGAAGGAGCAAGCAACACCACTGAAGGTGGTGGTCACAAAATCAACGAGAACAAGCTCCTCTCCAAGAAAAAAAAAAGTTCTTTTTTCTTCTTTATTTTGTCTAATTGTTTGATTTATTCCAAAAAATTCCCAATTTTTATTTTATTTTCTTTCCTTTCAATTGATGATTGCTTTGACATGTGTGAATGGATTCCGACTTAAGTTTGTAATATTGTTTCGTTAAAGTGTAAATAGTAGCAAACCTCTTGGCTAAAAAATGAGCTTCGAACTATGGAGGCAGCCTTTTGTGGTGTGATTAAGTTCTGTGTTTTTCTTGGCTTGCCTTTTTGTTTTCCAGTGGTTTTGTTGTTGTTCCCTTTTTGCTGTTGGGGGCTTTTGGGTGTAATCTTGTTTGGGTGGTGTTTTTTTTTTTGGATGTTCTTGTGCGCTGATTCTGTTGTGGCTGTTGTCGTTGTTTTGTTTTTTTGATGTCCTGCTGGTTTGTGCTGCTCCCGTCTGTCTTGGAGCTTGAATAAAATTGTCTTTAAAAAAAAGAAGTGTAAATAGTGTGATTGGGATTTTGAAGGGTATGAGTTTTTTCCTAATTAAGTTTGAATAGGATTTGATTGTCTTACTATGTCACCAAACCTAAATCCTAATAGGTATTAGTTACTGTCACCAGCAATTGCCAAAACCAACCAAACCATCATTGTTTATGAGAAGGATTAGGTAGGCTACTAAATATGAAATTGGTTATTGAATTATCATATTGTTTTTTATCTCCAGTTTTCTATTTGAGAGTCCAATGTCCTAGTGGAAAAACAAAATGTTATTCCATGTATTTCTTATACTGGGAAATGTTATCCCCACTATTCTTTTATAATTGAGTGGCAATCACCTTCGCTGTTAGCTTTACCGGTTCACTTTGCTGTCGAACTTGTGGAAATTTAATCTCCATTTTGGTTTGAATGATTGATGAAAATGATTTTGGTGAAAAAACTGTCATATTCTTCTATTTGGATTTCCTTGGACCCTTTTTCATGACAACTTGTCTGTAAGAAGTGACCAAATGACAAAGTTGGGTCCTCATAAATCTTATTCTCGTGGCCAATGCCTCTTCGTTTAACTTAGTTTAGTTAACAGTAGGCTACTAATATTCAAGTATGTTTCAATGTTTTGTAATTTTAGATTTTCAGGTTTTGCACTATATAGATGCACATAGTATTTTCCTGTAAAGTAATGCTAGACATTCCACCTTCGTATATCATATTCATCCCAACTTATGATGTGATAAATGATATAAATCATCATTAATGTGTATTCATTGACCAATTGACACCTTACAAATTAGGATATAAGTTGAGGTGTTTAATATTACTCTTTTTCTGTATTACTGCACCGGCGGGACACTTTGCATGTGTTAGAACTTTATGTTGTGTAAATACTCTCTAAATACAATTTCTATAGCTATCTATAACCAGTTTGTAATTGTACCTATGGAACACAAATAAAGGGTTGACAAAATGGGTCGGGTTCAACAGACCTGGACCATATCATTAGAAAGACTATATCATTAGAAAACCTGCATACCATCTATAACTTTAAGCCCACATGAATTGTTGATCAATTTGTGGGTCCAAACCCGGGTATGTTTTAGAATTTTATTACAAGGAGCTCTTTTTACTTTTAGTTTAATGTGAGCTTCCATTTGTATTACATCTTTGTCAAGTGCGAAATAAATAGCCTAAGATTTTTCTATATGTGGCTTGAACTCAGGCAGGCCATGGTTGGGATGTGAAGAGTGTTGATTGGCACCCTACAAAATCTCTTCTAGTTTTTGGTATGTAATATATTTCTCCTGCAAACTTTGTTGAGGTTGAGGTTGTGATTTCAGTGGCAATTGTCACACTTGTGTTTAATTAGTATCCTTTCTCAGGTGGGAAAGACAATCTTGTGAAACTCTGGGATGCTAAAAGTGGGAGAGAAATATGTTCTTTGTGAGTATTGCACCGTATCTTGGTGGTTAAAGTCAAAATTTGGAATATTCTAACAAGTAATGCATTTCTTTTACAGTCAGACAGAAAAATACAGTACTTTGTGTCAAGTGGAACCAGAATGGTAACTAGATGCTAACTGCTTCGAAGGATCAGATAATCAAAGTGGGCATCTCCATCTCACTTTTTTATGTTTTGCTTCTTTCTTTTTTCAATTTAAAAAAATATATATCCTTTCAAATGATAGTTATTGTTGGATGCTTCTTTTGTAGCTATATGACATAAAAGCTATAAAGGAGCTTAATATTTCCGTGGGCATGTCACAGGTTAGTGACATTTTCTCTCCCAGTGCACATTTTGTGTGAGAATGATAATATTGATAAATTTTGCCTTAACCTACTGATAAGGTTATTGTGAGTAAATGAGTTGCTTTGACTTTGCATACACCAAAGCTTTTATAAATGTAGAGAATAGGTGTCAAAATGGCTAAACCGAAGCCCTTAACTCTTGGTATCACTGGATTAAAATTTTGGCTTTATCAAAGAGGGGTTTGGATTTCTGTTGTGTGAGAGTGGATAATGAGACCCTGCATTTGTGATTTGACATGCACTTTTGAGTTCAATTCTCAGCAATGTCAAAGAAAGAGGGCTTATGTAGGGCCACTGTGACACCAGCTAAAACATACTTGTACAATTTGTAAACTCTTCCATTTAGTGTCGAAATGATATGACATTCCTAAAACCCATTAATTTCAATCTTATAATTCTAATATGAAGAAATCAAAGTTGTCACATCATTTGGGTTTCAAATTTGGATAAATTTGTATTATTGTAATTTTTATTGTAGATAAAAGAATATAAAAATAGAGTGTGAATAGATATTTGGTGAATTGTCCACAACATCACTCTATAAATAATAATAACCTAAATCAAAATTACTTAAAACCCGTCCTCTTATCTCTATTTTCTTAACACTTTGGTTGTCAATTTTTTTTCCAATTTTATTTGGTGCATCAATCATCATATTGACAACATCACAATAATTATAGTATTTGCTATATTGGATGAACTTTATTACCGACGGGTTTGACTTAGACCAACCACAAATACATAAACAAATATGTGTGGGGGAATTGAACCCAAGACTGACAATCAAAACTTTGATACCATGTTACTAATTAAAAAAAAACTATCATATTATCTGATAGTAGTTTAAAATACAGTATTAAAAATTTGTCGGGAGTTTATTTTTATAGCTTCCATCAAGATTCTTCTCCATTTCTTTCCTTTATTTTTTTTAATTTTATTTTCTTTAATAAGTTTCCAATTTCACTTCATGTGTCTTGCTTAGTTAAAAAGCAAAAGCAAGGCATATATGTACAATTATCATGATTATATATATATATATGGGCATTATCCCTAGCCCCAAAAAATTACACATTGGTTATGTGTTTTTGTCATGAGGATTAAAACCACCATCCCACTTCAATAATCCTTCTCAATCCATCAATCAATACCCTTCCACTAATAACATTAACATATAGTTGACGATTTACTTATAAGTTATATCAAGTCTGGTTATGTGTTTGTTTCTCATCTGAGTTTTTGTTTCAATATTTTTTATATCAGCTTTTAAGGCTAAATAACTTGAATGTCAGGGTTTTTGTTCCTCTTGATAGTTTTAGAAATGCTCTGTTTTTTTTCTGTTTTTTTGGGTTATTTTTTTATGTTTTTGGTGGTTGTTAACAGAACATTGTCTTGTTTTGATAGGTATATCATGCTCAATATTAACATAACTTCTTCTTGTTTTGATAGGGTTTTGGGCTATGTGATCTGCTGTAGAGCTCTTGACAGTTTGTTAGAAAAGTGAGGTTAAAGCTTGAACTGAACGTGAAGATAGGAGCAAGATATACTAGTGTGGAGGAAATATATTGGTGAGACTGTATACGAAGACACGGATTCACTTTAGAGAACAAGTGGATTCATCTTTTTATCTTTTACCTAGGTGGATGCTTTTTGTTAGTCTTTGTAGACATAATTTTTGACCTTTGTATCCAATTATCAATTAATATTCGTGTTTCATTTTTTGATAGTCCATAGTAGATACTTTTAAGATTCTTATACTGCATGTTACTCATTTGTGTTGGTCCTTTGGGTTCTTGTGGGCCTTGCGATCTTATGAGGTATATATCAGTTGTGATTATAAGTTTGTTTTGACAGTTTAAATCACCATGACATCTCACAAGTGATATACTTGAGCATGCTCATGTCGGCATGTCCTTTGTGTTTATAAAAGGGATACGAAATTCACTTCACAATTCAATTCCAAATGTTATTTACTTCAATACTTTGGTTTTTAAAAAATTCTAAGACCTATTTTGAGCTCGGGTTCTTAATATTGTAAGCCCGAGAATCAATCTTTTGAGCCCAATAATTAAGTTTTTGATTAAATTTTATTTTTCCGATACCGTGGGAGAGTTCTCATATGATTTGACTATAATATGGTGTTAGATCCCGCATCCAAAAGCGATTTAAGGAGACCAAGTGCACAACTCATAACTACATTAAGTGTATGGAATAACTATTATTATTATTATTATTATTATTATTATTATTATTATTATTATTATTATTATTATTATTATTATTGTAGTGGATTGTGTTTATTTAGATTCTTTAAGTCATGCATCTACTTCAGATTATGTCTCCTAATTAAATTAGACCCATAATGAGGATATTTCATTTTAAGTCCGGTAATCAATCTCTTGAGCCCTGGTTTTAATCATTTGAGCCCGGTAATTAAGTTTTCACTTGACGTGACTACACTATTATTATTATTATTATTATTATTACATTACTGTAATAGTGTTTGTTTAGATTTTTGTAAATCATGCACCTACTTTAGATTGTGTCTCTTTAAATTAGACTCATTATGAGGTTATTTCATTTTAAGTCTGGTTCTCCGTCCTTTGAGCCATAAAACAATCGTATGAGCCTGTGTCTTGATCTTTTTAGCCCGGGATTCTGTATGTGTTGAATTATTACTATTATTGTTATTGTTATTATTATTGTACTGGATCATGTTTGTTTTGATATTTGTATATCATGCCCGTACACTGGATGATGTTTCCTAAATTAATTATACTCTCAATGGTCGTATTTCATTTTAAGCCCGGTTTATATTATTGTAAGCCCGGGGATCAATCTTTTAAGCCTGGGTTTTAATCTTTTGAGTTTGGTACAATCATACAATGTTTTAAGTATCTGTTTTAATATTGTTGGTGATTCTTTAAATAGATTTCTTATATTAGTAACCCTGTTTTGTAGTTCGTTGTGGAATATTTTATGTGTAATATTGGTTTATAAGGGATTAAAAAGCCCTTGCAAATGAAAAAATTGTATTTGATATGTAGTTTTATACAATTTTGTTTGTCTCGAGTTGATACTTCTAGTATTTTATCTTGTTCCGTTCATAATGCATGTTACTTTTGTGCAATCATATATGTAGCATGAGTTTCCTTTTCCAAACTTGATCTTTAAACTCTTGAGATTCCTTTAAGTGATTGGGTTGACTGTTTATTTCATTTTTTGCTTCATACTAATCATTCTATTCGTCACGGCTGGCTTCAAGTCTCCTCCTTATTTTGATTCTTCTTTGTTTTGTTTGTAACCAGATGCCTAAGGATCCTAACGACAAACACTGGCGGTTCCCAGACCATAATACATGGGTTCGCTTAAGAATAAACAGTAATAGCAAATGTCAGATTATTCAAGTTGTTAAAGATGTCCTTAGTAAGTGTGGAATGTTAGAAAGGTTTAGGAATGGACCTTTTGGGCATTATTTGATTTGCCACAACCCATTGTAGTTCACGGCATGCTTATTTACAACCTTCTTTAAAAAGAGATTATTCATCCGAAAGGAAGAGAGGATGAAATGTGTTTCGGCTTGGGACAGAAGAAAGTTTGTTTCGGCAAAGAACAATTTTGTGTATGTAGTGGGTTGAAAATGGGCGTGATGCCTGAAGGGTTTTTAAAGATGAAACCTGATGTAGAGGCTTATTTTTATACAAAATATTTCAAACATACGCTGACATCAGAAGTCTTGGAAAGCATTTTTTCACAAGGAACGGAAGCAGACTGCGAACACTTGTTAAAGATGGCATACATCTTAATGGTATGCCAATTATTTGGCTAAGATGAGCAAAAAAACGTCATACCAGGTTGGTTGATAGCTTTAGCTGACAATGAACAAGCTTTTACAAATTTTTCGTGGGGAACATATATCTTCAGTATGACATTGTTTTGGCTTCATTGTTCAACTGAGAAACGACTTCAAAGACTGAGAGGGAAAAAGCCCTATACATACAACATACACGGATTTGCTCTAGCATTTCAGGTATGTGTATCTTATTTTATGATCCTTTCAAGAATACAAAAAAATATTTGTATAAAAGTTGGCATTGTTTGATTATTGTTATTGTATAGGTATGGGCCATTGAGACTATACCGCGGTTGACAAATATCGTCGGTACACAAACTGGCTTCTGGTTTCCAAGGATAAACAATTGAAATTTCAATAAAAAAGTCGTGAAGATCGAAAACAAGTTCATATCATGGGGGGTGTGTATTTCATTAATTTTTCTCTCGTCTCTTGCAATATATAAAATTTAATATTACATAAATGTTATTAGTGAATATAAGTTTAGGCTATAACATTGTTTGTTTCCTAAATATAGATATCATTGGTAAATTGGGAAGTTGACCCGAAGGAATTGGAGACGAATTATTATAAGTCATTGGACCTGGACTATGTGTGTGGAAAACTACTACACAAGGGTAAGGTGGTAGAGGTTGAAGATGTAATTAATGACGAAGAGGATGCTGGTTCTTATGAGGACCGAGATGAAAAATTGGAAGATCCCGTAAATATAAATGATGGAGATGCTGCTTTTTCCAACCACCAAAGAACAACATCGGTCTTGAGATCTTCAAACTCAATAACAGAACCCCCAACTAAGAAGCAGCTTTCCCCCCCTAAGGCAGAACTTCAAACTCCGAAGGTATCACCTTCGTTTTAGTGTTGTGTTACATGTGATGTATTGTAATTTTGGGAACTTACAAATTTTTTTATTTGCAGTCTAAAATTCAGACTTCAGTGCCGTCCAATATCACTGAACTCTATTCAGTTATGGTTGTACTGCTTAAGGAATGTGAAGAACGGATGACTGCTTTTAGAAAGTGAAGAACGGATAACTGCCTTCTGTAAAACCGAATTCGTAACTATTAGAGAAGAAATGGCGGCATTTCACAATGTTGGAGATACAACTGTGGTGGTAACAGCCAAACAACATATTCATACATCAAGCAATATCGGATCGGGTGAAAAATCACAATCAGAAGAATATGGTAAGAGTGGTATACACTCAGGAGTTGCAAGAATGATGTTCCAATCGTTGTTGATTCTGAAATGCCTGATTTTCTAGACGACACCGGAGTCGATGCCAAATTGGATGAGAGTGACCTTCCAACCAAAGTTTTTGATGCCAAACTAGACAACACAGATGTTCTAGTTGAGGGTTCAGGAGAAGCTTCAACGCAGGATCCTGATACCAATGTGGCCAAGATTGCTTTGAATGGCGAAATGGAAGCGAGTGTCGTTTCAGACGCAGTGGCTCAGGTACATGAAACTTATTATGGATTATGTTAACATGTCTTGTATGACTTCAAAATAGAACACTGTCTACATTGTTATTTGTTCATGTCTTTCCCTTGTATGCTTCATTTTTCATTTGTTTCTCTTATTTGTTGTTATTATGCATTTACTTTATAAACAATGCATATATCATGATTGTAAAGTTTTCGTGCCCCACTTAACCCTAAATAAATATGTTTATAAATTTAGGATCCCAACAATGATATCGAACCGGTAAAGAGTGATATTCCAACGATAAACCTGAATGTTAGAGAGGAGCGACCTCAGGTATATGTGGTATGCATATATTTGTCTTTGTATCCCTTGTATTATATATACTAAATATTCTGGGTGCAGGTATTAGTTGAGCATGTGTTATTCAACCCAATTGAAATGGATGAGATCAACAATTCTGTTCTACTTGCCACACAGCAGCATGAGCCGCTGTCAAAGGTTCAAGTTCAAGTTCAAGTTCAGGGGATAGTTGTCGATGATTACCCATCTCCAGCAGTGAACATGTTGGTTCCCAACAGTGACCAAAGTGTGATAGCTCTTGACAAGGCTGACCCTAATGTTGAATACAAGGATCAAGATAATATTAGGATTCGAAAGTGATCAAGGTTTATTGGGAGCCCATGGACTGATCCAATGCCCAAAAAGAAAAAAAGAAGAAGTCAAGTGAGCCGAAGGAACTATCAACTCAAGCTGAATCTAATTACAATGAATTCACATCTTTTATGGCCAGCAAAGACCCAACTAAGTAATAGTCCGCTCATTGTCTCCTTTATATTGATATTTTAATATGTGAAATTTTGTTCCCAATATAAAGTAAGTTTAACCATAATTTAATAACAGGGTATATTTCGGACAAATGCAACAGTATATATTTCGTCAAAACTTCAAGCAGATAGCGGACAAGAACAAATGGATATCGAACTTGGTAGTTTTTTTTTAATTATTCCTATATTTTTTTAATAAGGATTTATGTCACTAATTAACTAATGTTCATCGGTCGATTTACATAGCACATTGACAGTTACATGGATATTTTATGGAGGAGACGTTCGACAGAAAATGTCAACTACTTGTAAAATATCACATTTGCCACATGCTTATTTTTCGTAAGTATGGTCTACTGAAAAAAGTATGGTATATTGAAATGGTCTATTGAAATGGAGAAATTTACTCAAACCATTATACAGGTTCTATTGAAAATCGTTTGTTCTACATAAATGGAGAGAATACAAATTGAAAGGGCTGTACAAGAAATTGAGGTGGTTCACGGCAAACCGAAGGGCAGAAAGAAAATATTTCCTACTCCTCAGGTTTTAGAAGTTTGGGATGAATACCCTGAGTTTTTACCTTTAGAATTCGAGCCCGAAGAACATTTTTGCACTTATGTTCGTGGTGATGATTCTTTATATGAGCCTTGGTGGACAATGGAATCGGTAAGTACCTGATAAAACTAGCATGGATTTATTGTATGCTTAGAATTGGTGACTTCAAAAGAAAATTGTTGAGGATGAGGAAAGAGTTTAGTTTCTATTTCTTTGATCACATGTCAATGGATTAAATATTTATTTTTAGTCATAACCTTTGTCTTGTGTATACAAGTGTTGATACCATGCAACACCAACGGGCACTGGGTTCTTTGCCAAGTATTTCTAAAAGAAGGAAAGGTAAACTTGTTTGATTCAATGTGGGGTCGCAACGATAAAAATGTCCGGTTAAGAGAAATTAGTTGCCTTCTTTATCTGTTGCCCTCCATTTTGCACCGAGCAGGATACTATGAAGAATTGGGAGTCAAACCGAGGACTAATGCATTCTTGGCAGAAAACATCGACCAAAATTTTCTTCCACAGCAGACTGACGGGTATTGGTTTTTTATTACTGTAACTGATAAAATGTCTTCATTCATCATTTATATTTATTTTTGTCCATTAACATTTTACAGTACAAATTGTGGTGTGTTCATGCTTAAATACGCAGAACTTATACTCTCTTCCACCTCTCTACCGTGGATTAACAAATTTAGCCAAAATGATGTACCTGCCATTTGTGAGGCAATGACATTGGATTTGTTTATAAATAGAGTTATAGAAAGGTAGTTATAAAATGTGGTTCTGATTTTGATTAACAAAAATCACTGGTATGACATTGGTGTACAGAAAGAATATTTTGAGCTCAATGGCAAAGCGCCTATTCTCTTGCCTTATTATTTGTTGTTTTTAAATTTGTTAAGGTTGGTTGGTTTAGTGGAGGTATTTTTTTTTTCATGTGCTGTAATCTCTTTATCTTCCTTCTCATTGCATAATACTTCTCTACAATACGGTAATGTAGCAACTGTTGTGGACTTCATGATTCAGACTCTCATCATGTTCCAATCAATATGAATTATAAATTTCTAGCATCCATCTCATGACCATGTTCTATTAGATGGTGTTGGATTGTAAGTTATTATGGAACACTGCTCTTGACTTGTCTTCAATTTAGTTTTGAGACATTGCAGTCATGCTTTGGGCTTGATGAGGAGTATCATTGCGTGTCATATGGCATGCTGTGTTGAAATATTACTTTTACTGTAATTGTTATTATTATAGTATTGGATCGTGTTTATTTAGATATTTATATGCCATACCCTTTGGATAATGTGTACAAAATTAATTAGACTATCAATAAGGGTATTTTGTTTTAAGCCCGGTTCTTAATATTTTAAGCCCGGTTTGTAATCTTTTATTATTCTTCAAACAATTTCTTATGGGCTTCAACATACCTTGTTTGCACCATAAGTTCATCAGTTATAACTTAGAAACTGACATACATACTATTGACAGTCTATAAGAGTGGCACAACATCAAAGGAACGATACAATTAGCCAGGAAAGACTACACGTATAAAACAGCAGGACGTATAAATTCTCACTAAAATAGCTTACATAATTGATAATTCTACTCAATTTCAAGACAATCCACAACTCTTATCAATCATGCGTTCCCCTGAGGGCCAAACTATGCGAAAAATATTCCCTACTCATTGATGAACATATACATTTAAAGAGTTTAGTCAAGTAATTAGATCGAACACCAAATACCTAATCCATTTTTGATCTCTCTTCCTCCTCCAATCATAAACAAAGCAAAAACACTTTAAAACATGATACCAATCTAGTAATGGACTAGTACACTCAAAACATTCAACAATTATATGACATTACACTAGAAAAACAAAATTGTCAAACTAGGTTATTTTTAGCTAACCTGTTCACAGACTAGGTTACTGACTCTGAAACTGCGGAAGTTTAAAATCAATGTAAAGAATTCACAGTAAATGCTATAAAAGTATACTCTGTTCAGTAGCTGAGCAAAATAGGGACAAAAACAATAATAAATTTCAATCCAGTATGCTCACGGTGAAGTCCATACTCTTCTTTCATTATAATCAACATTTAAAACTCAATATTTCATTTCTTTTCCCACTATTTTCTTAACAACCAAAGAAGCAACACCAAGAAAAAGCAAGAACAAAAAATATATACATATACGTATACATGTCTAAAGAGCAGAGAAATTTTCAATCCAGTTTTATTCTCACGGTGAAGTCCCTACTCTTCTTTCAATATAATCAACATTTAAAAATCAGTATTTCATTTCTTTTCCCACTATTTTCTTAGCAACCAAATAAGCAACACGAAGAAAAAGCAAGAACAAAAAATATATACATATATGTATACATATCTAAAGAGTAGAGAAAGTAAGCGAAAATCAAGATGGAAGCTACCAGAGCACATAAGGAAATCAGGGATAATAGCTTCCAAAGGAAATGGCTAATGCAAAATACATAATGGAAACCCACTAAGGTATTTGAAAATGGCTAATGCAAACCGGTAAGTTATAAAATAAAATTCTGCATTATGAAAAAGAAAATGTTTCACAAAATCAATTGTCGGATCCCTGTTACATTTCTCTGATCCATCTAATCAACATACAATTTATCATACAAAGTCTAACTATTGATAACATAATTTTCCCTAAAATTAAGAGAGCTCATGTTCTTGTTGCGAATAAGTAAAGCAAAATTGTAGATCCATGACGAACAAGTTCTACAACGTCAGGTTGAGATTATTGAGCTAGCAGCGGTTTGTCTGTTCAATTATGAAGATGGTTGAAAGATCACTAATTAGAACAAGAATCATATTACTGCATTTCAAAAGCCTTGTATCAAAACTACATAAAATTCAAGATACAACTTCACCCAATCTCAACAAGGTTTTCTTCTAGACAATTTATTCCAAATTCAATACTTCAAAATTTCTGAACGCATAATACAAATTACAGATGCAAGTCACAGAGTCCAACCCAACAACATCAAGGGATAAATTCACAAAATGCAAAACAAAGAAAACCCACTTTCCCATTTCACAAAACAACATCAATCAATCACTACAAAATAATAAAAATGAATCTAAACCCACGTACATTACACCTAAAAGCTGTAAGAAACAACATTTATTAAACTGCTAACTCCAAAGTGACAAATCCAAAATGGCATGAAGATAACTCAACTACTCATCATCCTTAAGCCCGACATCAACTAAAAAAAACAGAACTCACTGTGTGGAAGCAAGTGACTTCCCATCAGAGCTGAATGTTGCTGCAATAGTTGACCTTGGAGGAGGTAGCAATGGACAATATTTGGCTGATAAATACCGTAATGATTCTGTCTCTACCCTGAATACATGCCAGGAGTTCAAATTCAGAACACAAGGTATAAAATCTAAACATTGCAGTGAATGTAACTATCCAAAGCACAAAATTTCTTCTTCTTCTATCAAACATAAATAAAACTTTAGGTTTAAAACACCCATTCAATAATCACAAATTCAACAAGTCTGAAGATGAAGATTGACATTCATACCTTGTTTTCGATTTTGTGCTTCTCGAAATCCTAGAGGACATAGAGCCGGGACTGAAGACGAAGTTGAAGATAAAGGTACTTGGTGGGTGGTTGTGGAAGTTGAAGATGAAGGTCGATGAAGATGGTGGAAGTCGAAGATGAGGGGAAGGTCAATGACCGAAGACAGGTTTGAGAAAAAAAATCCCCTTTCTTTGTAGGTCTGGAAATGAATCCGCTTGTAAGTGTAAGTGTTGGGGTAGATTCGTCACTTAGAAATTTGAATGGGCAATTTCGCCATTTCTCTTATTTTAAGTGGAAAGGATATTTTAGTCTTTGATGGGTTAATTGGGAAAAAGTTAAATACAAGAATGACCACTAATGCAAATTTTTCAATCAGTGGCTGTTTTTGGTTTTTAAAACATGGGAATGGTCATTTTCTTCTATTCCCACAATTATGTAGGCAAGAAATGTAGTTGCATGAAAAAAAACTGTAACATGTTAAATGTTAGAAGATAAATTGTTTACGGTGGGCAGGAAAAAATGAAAAATGTCTATTTTTTTTTCCTTAAATGGTTTCGCCCTTAAAAAGCTACTATGAGTGATGTTGTAGAAACCTTGGGTTTGACAAGGTGACAGATCGTTAACTTTTGTATTGAACGGCTTTGCCCATAAAAATCTACGATGAGTGATGTTGTAGAAACCTGGGATTTTCCCCTCCAAATTTTACTAGTCTATTCCTCATGTACCTTAATTTCACCCAATTAAACAAAGTTTTTGGGTACCATTCTATATGATTTCACCCAATTAAACTAACTTGCTCTTTCCTTAAATAGACTTTTCAGGCAAAATACCATTTACAGTTGCAGGGTTCATTCAAACTTCATTGCTTAGGCCACTCTAATCACAAACTTGGCGATGTAGATGTAGAACCAAAAGAGGAAACAAGAGAGTTGAGAAAAGAAGATTGGAAAATTACGATATTCCGTTATTCATTTAAGTCTAGCAAGTCTAGCCTTAAAAAACACTCTGAAGGGATCTTTATATAGTGGCCAAGCACCAAACAGATAAATACATAGACTCCCGATAATAATAAAGCTAACTAATGGGTAGTAGTTAACTATGACATGGCTAGACTTTGACATTTAGCTCTCTCAATAGAAAGTAGGCAATTGCACAATAGCAATATTGTAAGTGCTTGGTGATATGGTTTATTGGATGAGTCAAGATGAGAAGTATAGTCATGCCAAATTCAACAACAGCTGAGGTAAATTAAATTTTGATTTAAGTAGAATATGTTGTTGACGTGAAGTGAGTAATTTTGTATATATCCTACATCTTAACACTGTCAATCATCGTCCCTGAAGTCTGCTCCTGAAAGTTACACAATTAGAGTTAAAAGAGAGTTTGCTAACTGATAATAAGTTACAAGAGAGATTACGGACATGTAGAACAAAAATAAGAGTGATAGCATTAGAAATCTTGACAAAACCTGTTCCAGCAATGGATGACAAACTGTCATCGGCAATAAGAACCTTTTTGTTGCCAGAATAGGGTGAATATGTATTAAACAAAGAGGAGATAGTTGTCATATGGTCTGACACGCCGGAGTTGATGACCCACGATGCAGAATTAAATTGACTCAAATAGCTAGTAGAAAGATTACCTGATTGGGCAAGAGAAGCACTAGCAGGATTAGTTATCGAGTTGTCATTTGCGATCTCCAGTGAATGATCAATTGTTGCCCCAAGCGTCTCAATTTTTGCTAGATCCCCCTTTTTCTGTACAGTCAAATCCGGTAGAGTCAAATCCGAAAATTGGATTGGCCACTCTTTATCACATTGAACCCAACTTGCACATAATACTGGTTGTTATCGATAAGCATCCTACCTAAATGTGGTGTAAGGGTGACCTTGTTGGACACAAAGAAATCCATCCCAAGAAAACAATCAATGTTATTCAAGGGTAGGACCAGTAGGGTACATGAACCGCTCCATTGACCAATCCGAACATGAACATCTAGCAAACCGTCCACGGATGTAGATTCGTCATTCACTTCTTGAATCTCGTCAGAGTAAGGCTTTGGCTGGATGGCCTAACCGATCCACCACTGCTATCGCTATAGGATTCCGTGAGGAACCAGTATCTAATAATGCAGATTGATTTCCATGACAACCCACATTCGTCCTGAATTTGGACGTGAATGTGTAGGAAAAATTATGGAGTTAATTTCAACCACGAAAAAAAAACGAAGCACTGTAGAAAATAATTTGAAACAGTAAACCTAAAGAGTTATAGGCTCGGAAAAATTTAGAAAGAAACAAAAAACCCCTAACCAATTTGTTAAGGCTTTGATACCGTGAAGATTTTTATATAATGATTGTATGTTCAAATAGTTACAATAAGGTATATATATACAGAGTAAGTTTCCTTACTTAGACTACAATTAAGATTATAAATACTAATTAATTAATACATAACAATTAGATAATTAATTAGTCAACAAACAATTAATTTACAAGTCAACAACTATAGGAAATTGATTCATAGAAATCCTTCTAGGATTTTACTCCTAAAATTACTCATTAGTCAACACTTTCCAACATAATTGTATACATCCATACTCTCTTATGTGACTGCCTTATTGATAAACAGTAATTATGTCTTCATATAATGTAAGTAGAACATTCTACAGTTATTCTGATTGAAGTAGAATATTCATGTCAAAACCACTTGTACTATAATTATGTTTTCATATGCAATTCGACCATCATAATTCTATATAGAAAAAATAACTCTGTTATTTATCGCTCGACTAAAGTGCAATATTTGTATCCTTACGTCTTAGGAGAAATAAAAATTTTAAAACCGTGCGGTTACATGAAGCAAAAGTGTAACAAGTTGAATGATAAGAGGCAAAAAGTTTACGATGGGTAGACATGAAAATTGCTAACTTCACCACAGACCTTTGTTGCTCTTCAAATGTCATGATGGGTGATCTCTACAAATTGGATGGCAAGTCCAAGTGTTTAGGGATGGTTCCAGAAATTTTGCTATAGGTAACATCAAAGTAATCTGAGAATGACATCATCTAATCTCAAGGCTTTGATTGAAACTATTTTTGCCCATTATTAAGTACTACAAGTCCAAATAGTTCCTTATTTCAGTTGAAACAGGACTGCTAAATTTGTAGTTAGAGAGTTCTAAACAATGAAGTTTGAAGAGTCTTGCAATTGTAAACGGTATTTTGCAAAACATCGGTTTGAAGAAAGAAACAGTTCAACAAGTTTGTTTCATTGGTACCATGTATGTTGTTATCCAATAAGTTTAGCTGCACTCGACCGTTTATACTACGTATTATTTGATGAATGGGTCCAATATAGTCATTACATAGAGATGAGTTAGATTTTGTGGAGCTCAAGTTCTAGAGGCAACAGATCATTGAGCCTGTTAGAAATAATACAGCTATGAAGTTGGATAAACGATCCAGAGTTGAAGGAATAGGACCATATGGCTCAAATAGAGATGCTTCAAATTTTTCAGATTACCGAATTCTTGAATTAGCAAACCCTAAAGTTGGTTGTACCGAAGTAATAGAGCTTGCAACTTGGAAGTTGGTTACATGACCAAGAGTCAAAGGAAGTAGCACCAGTAATGTTATTAAATTCCAAATTCCATAATACCCATTACATAATCAAATGAAATAGATCAATTTATTTTTGTTGGTGATTGGTTGATTATAGCTATAAAAGTTATAGACCACCTGCAAGATTGTTAGTGCTAAGATCTGGGTAGTAGAGTTTGGAAAATGCACCTGTCATTGATACCTGAAATATGTCTAGTCTCGAAAACAGGATAAGTTGAATGGCCAAGCTCCCTCTTTATGCCTTTTTTTCATACAATATTAGTGATGATTCCAGCTTAATTGCAGTTATACCCTCCCGCTTGCAATGATTTGAAGTAATGTTGGCAAAGCAGTTGTTCCATAAACCAGTGTTTAGTTTCCATTTGTTATTCTATAGCTGATGATTCAGATGCTGCTTTAAATACATCACTAACATTAACATGCATGTAAAACAATGACCCATATTTTAAATATCCAACATCTTTTGGTTGATTCTGCTATCAACTGTAGTAAGTTCATGTACATGATAAGATGGTATTTAACTTAAGAACTTGAAATTATACTCTTTCCTATTTATGAGAATAGAAAATGAAAATTCTGTGATTTTTATGGCGTCCATGTTTTGATAGCATCACTTAGGGGCTGTTTGTTAATTACCTCTTAGTACTTAAATTAATGTAAATAAATTTGTTTGTTTTTATAAATTAAATCTTAATTTAAGATGTATATGTCATATATAAAAAGTTAAAAATTCTGACTTTTCACTTATTTAATAAGCCATAATTAACACCTTGATAGTTACTTCAAAAATGAACCTCATAATAATTAATCTATTACCAAAAATACCTCTAAACAAAAAAAAAAACTCCAATTTCTTAAACAACTCAAACCCTAACCCTACAAATCCTAATTATATTATACCGTAACCCTAACTATAACTAAAACCTAACCCTATATTGGCCTAGGAGGAGGAGGCGACGTCTATGCCTCTTTAGGATTTAACTGGTCAGCCTCCTCATTGCCTCCCATGGGAGGAGGTTGGTCGGTCTCCTCTCGTTTTAATAGGAGGAGGCTGTCAAAACTCTGCATCACTGTGCTCTGAGGAGGCAAAGCGGTCTCCTCTTGAATCTTTGATGTAGTTGTGGTCCTTCCTTAACAATTTTTTTCCTTTTTTTAAATAAAATATTTTATTTTATCTTATTTTAAATAAAATATTTAAATTAATAAATAATTTCATGTGAAAACAAAGAATTTTTATATAAAAATAAACATTTGTTAAAAAATGGAAATACATTAAAGAATAAAAATAAAGTATCCTAAAAGTTGAATGATTTGTTAAAACAAGGGTAGAGTAGTAAAACCAAATTACTTAATATATATGTGGGGTAATCTTAAATAAAAAGAAGTTAAAAACAAACAAATGAGAATGTCTTAAATATTAAGTGGTATTATTTTACTTAATCCCGATAAGATCTATTAATATTAAGAAATAAAAATACAAACAATCACCGTCTTGGATGAAGTGTCTAAACTATTAATTTTTTCTATCTTTGTTTATCTTTATATTATAAGCTTGTCCTTTCCCAATTATTTTGCATCAATATAGAACTTTTAGTAAACAGATGCGATCGTGACTCTTTCTTTTTTCTTCATGTCAAGCCCGTGTCTTAAATATTAAGTGGTATCATTTTACTTAATTCTGATAAGGTCTATTAATATTAAGGAAAAAAAAACTCACCGCCTTGTATGAAGTGTCTAAATTATTAACTTTTTTTATCTTTATTTATCTTGATATTATAAGCTCATCATTTCCCTATTAGGCTATTATTTTGCATCAATATAGAACTTTAAGTGAACATGTGCGTCTGTGGCTCTCTTTTTTCGTCATGTCCAGATCGGAGCAACTGATAAGAAGAGTGGAAAAGGTTGATTGTGGGTGAAAAGAGACGGTTTTGGTTCAAAAAATAATCAGGCAAATATGTTTTTCCTATTGTGACCTAAAATCCTGTTGGTTGATGAATTTAAAAGCTATAATTTCTTTTTGGTGTAAGTAGGATTCTTTTGTGCAAGAGAACCTAAACTTTTGAGACAACTCGTCCTTCTAGGCTTCTATGAAAAACATTTCTCCTAATTATGTCAGGGTTTGAGTTTTGTGTTAGTCTGGTGGTAGATAATTTACCATGGGAAACTTGTTAAGATGTTGGTACTGACTACTAAGTGAATTGCATAAAGCTCGATTATGAGCTTGTTGAGGCTCGATTAGTTTATAAATAAGTTGAATTCAAGATTTCTATTAAAACTTGTTGCGTACATGAACTTAACTTAGCAGTAGGGCTGGCAATTCGGGTTCATGGGATGGGTTGAACTCAACCCGACATGACCCGTTTAATTAAACGGGTTAACATTTTGAAACCCAACACGATACGAATAAATACACGGGTTAGACGGGTTGACCCATAACACGTTTAATAATATGATCGGGTCATGATAGGTCGGGTTTGAGCCATGTGACCCGTTTAACACGGATAGTGTTGTGTTGACGAGACCAAACCAAACAAATGGCACTTCCATGTTTTTGTTGAATGATCATACAAAGCATGGATCAACAAGATTTACATGTTATTAACCAAATAACTGGGTGGGGAATTTTGAGGTAATAATCATCTATTTTTTCTTCTTTCAAGGAATTGTTACTTGAAAGTATTACACTGTTAAAATATAAGAAAAGATTGATGAAGAAGATCGACCAAAACCATCGCCGTGAATTAAAGGAGTCCAGCTCGACCAAGATCCGTCGTTGCCTCTTCAAACTGGTCGCACTTCAAGTGCCGCTGCTCTCCAGCATCGTCGCAGCTCTGTCGTACCAACAACCTGATCCCACCCATAATCTGTCGATTGTCAGTCGCCGCTGCTCCGACATCAATTTCAGTCATCGGTTTCTTTTCTATGATTGAGAGGAGATCTGAATTTTAAAATAAAAGAGAGCACAGTGAAAGGAAGAAAAAAGAGGAAGAGTGAAGGGGAGAGAGTGAGAGGTGATTTTGGTGAAGTTAGGGTTAAGGATTTAAGAGTGTTAGTAGTGACGGCTGCTGGTGAAACCTAAAGAATGCTTATATAGTATGCCAAAATTCATTTATAACCCTTGTAATAATAACAATTATAAATGTATCTATATGACTAAAGGGGTTAAACGGGTTACCCACGAATCCATTTAGTCAAACCCGGCACGACCCATATAATAAACAGGGTTACACAGATCGACTCGATTACGACCCGAACCCGTTAAGAAGCCAATCCAACCTGTTTAGGTATCTCGGGTTCGTCTCAGGTTGACGGGTTACGGGTCAATTTTATCGACTCTACTTAACGGTGGATGACCTAGTGATTGTGTGAGTTTTTGGTGGGTCTTGGGATACGTTAAGAGAAGTTGATAGTTAAGATTATAATTAAAAGCAAAAAATCGTGGATTACAAATTGTTTGAAGTCAAAAGATAGGGGGATTGGGGGAATATAGAAATCATGAATTGGTTTGAAGTGGGAAATATTTTTATTTTATTTTTTTGTAAAAATCGCCACAAAAGTTCAAACATTTTTGCAGCTAATTTTTTTTCCCAAAGACCTTAGGTTGATAGGGTTGTTGCTTATATACTTTCCATAAAGTTTGTTTTCTATTAGTTGTTGACCAGATTTTTGTGTTGTTTTTAATTTCTACAGCAAGTGTTGGAGCAGCTCGACAAAGAATTTTGAGTTGATATAGAAGTACTGGTGTTCGAGTATGCGTTTAGATTAGGGGTGGACACTAAGTTCGGAACCGAACTGAATCGAATCGAACCGAACCGAACCGAAAAAAGGTTGTTCTGTTCGGTTCGGTTCGTAGAATGAATTCGGTTTAAACCAGTTCAAAAAATAAAAAACCAGAAAAATTTCGGTTTAAACCGGTTTGAACCGATTAAACCCCCTATATAAGTAAAAAAAAACCTAACTCACTTTTTCTCTTTCATTCATTGAATCTTTGCCTTCTCATCTCCTATCGTCGGATTCTCTACTTCTCAGTTCTCTCATCTCTTTCTCGTCTCCTTCACTGTTCTCTGATCTGCTCGTCTCCTTCACCGCTCTCTGATCAGCTCGTCTCCTTCGCCTCTCGTCTCCATCGTCGATCGTCTCCTTCAGCGCTCGTCTCCGATCTACTTTGTCAGTTGTTCAAAGAAGATTTGTCTTCTTTTTCTAATTTTATTTTTGTCTTATTATTTTTTGTTTCACATCTGATGAATGATATGTTTGTTCAATTTGGTCTCTGCTCATCTGATTTGCTTGTCTTCATCTCTAGCCAAAGCTTCAACGAGATGACTTTCAGCTCGTCCGATCTGCTCTTCTTCAGCTCGTTCGGTTGCTTCAAAGGTTAGTTACTTAGTTGTTGTCACTTGTCTTGTTGATCAATGAAGACATGAAGCTGGGTTTTTTTTAATTTCTTATTAAATTTAATAAAGGAAAAATTAGATAAGAATGAAAATAAGTAAATAACAATTTTATCATTATTTAGATATTTAAAAAAAATTGAGTATAGTGGAATGTTAGATATAATTGTGTTGTGTCTGTGGCATACTGGCATTTGTGATATTTTTTAAAAAAATAGTTGTCTTGTTGATATAATTTTATCTTTTTGTCATTTGTGAATCTGTGATGATATTGAATATTGATTGTTTGTCAATTTTGATGTTACGGAAACATCCAAACAGGTTTGCTTTCAATTCCAACTTCCAATTGAAAGAAATTTTTTAAAGCTTACTTTTTTATTTGCATTTGAAAACAGTCCTTAAACACTTGCATTTGAAAACAGTCCTTAAACACTCATGACCCATTGATGTTTTATGAAAGGTAGGTTTTGTATGAAAAAATCTTTCAAAATTTGTCAACATGTTTGAGTTATAAATTGCTAACCATTAAACTTAAAAGTGGTCTGATTTTGATCTTGTACTTCCTGATCCATGTTATGTTCGACATAAACGAAACATGTGTTCTTAAAATCTTACAGAAATCATGGTTGAGTTGTGATTGGACTGTTTTTTAAAAGGAATAGTGAAAAATGAAAAACATTTTATCAGATAGCTACACGGGTTGAAATTAATGCATATTTCAGTCATAATTAGTAAAAATAATATTATGTTGGTTTTAATTATTTATTGTAGTTTTGAAATTGTGAATAGATGGAGATTGATCATAATATTGATTCAATTAATCCTAATGTTGATAGCCTTGTAGACTTCTAATATGGATGCAGTCTTTTATTTTATCGTTATTACTAATTACCATTTTACTTACGAATGCAGGAGCCATGAAGTTGGAATTATTGTAGTATTTTACTGTCATTATTGTATTTTCTGATTGGTATTATTTTACTATTATTACTAATTAATTAGGTGATTTGGAGTTTTTATTTTAGTTGTAAGTTTAATTTGGATTGTAATTTTTATTTGGGACTTGAATTTGTGATTTAGAGTTTTATCTTTGAAAATTGAACTATATGTTTCATGTCTGTATGAAATTTGTGAAAATTGAACTGTATATTTAATGTCTTTGAAAATTGAATTTATTGTATACTACTTATTCAATTTGATTTTTTTTTAATGAATTATGACTTAAATTTGATTGGTAAAGTTTGATTTGAGTTTTTTTTTTGGCTTGGGTTATTAAAATTTAAGAATGTTTTGCCCAAAATTAGAATCTGACAAGTCAAAAACCCATCAAATTTAAAAAAATATTAAAAAAGACTCGTTAAGCCCATCAAGCCCAAAAGGCCCATCAGGCAAAAACAAAATGAACCGAACCGAACCGATTAAAGTCAGTTCGGTTCAGTTTGGTTACCATTTCTTATTCGGTTTAAACCGGTTCATTTTTGGATGAACCGAAATATTTTCGGTTCAGTTCGGTTTTATCTAAAACTGAACCATGCCCACCCCTTTAGATTGTTGTTGGCCATTCCTATTAAGACAAAACCCGTATTAGGTGATAGGTAAAAAAAAAACGATTTTATTAATTTATTAACTGATTTCATGGATTAATCATTTACGTAGAGTTAAAGTCCTTTTTATATCTTTAATGTACCGTTTAAAATTTATATATTAATTTTTTTAAAAAAAAATTATAAAATAAAATAAATTCTCAAACGTTAAACGTTACTCCGTATGTTAGGGTTGGGCTGCTGTTTTTTACTAGAACAGTGAGAAATAGTGAAATACACAAGTAACAATGTAATTATTTTGTCGGAGGAATTTTTTGAACCAAGTAACAACAATCTTATCTTAATTTTATATCCTGTTGCCAAGTGGCAAGTTAGAAGACGTTGCATGAATGCTGTGGAAGATTTAGCACTGGAATATGATATACGCACTTTAAAAATAATAATAACTAAATGTTGTATTTGACTAGTTTCACAATGGTTCTCGATCATCGGCAAAGCTAAGCAATGACGTCATCACACACTTTAGCCACGGGTGATTTTATATATATACTGTACACATTATCACCTTGTACTTATCTCTCAACTTCAATTCCTAATTTATGATAAAAAAAAACAGTGAGAAATTGTGAGAAATACACAACTAACTAAGCAATGACGTCATCACTCACTCTGGCCACCGGTGATTTTATATATATATGCTGTACACATTATCACCTTGTATATATCTCTCAACTTCAATTCCTATTTTCTATATATAAAAAAAAAAAAACGAATGCAGAAAGCTGCAGAGCTCGTGTTCATCCCTTCACCGGGTGTGGGCCACCTTGTATCGACGGTGGAGATCGCAAAGGTTCTTGTTGACCGAGACCAGCGTCTCTCCATCACCGTCTTCGTCATCAACTTCCCAAACTCTGATAATTCCAAAATCACCCCCACCTACACTCGCTCACTCGATCGTATCAAATTCGTTAACCTCCCTTGTCAATCTTCAGATCCCAAAGCCTTTCTCACTTCCCTCATCGAAAGCCAGAAACCCCATGTCAAGGAAGCAGTGACTCAGTCCATGTCACTCCCCGACTCACCTAAACTCGCTGGGTTTGTACTCGACATGTTTTGTACCTCCATGATTGATGTCGCTAATGATTTTGGTGTGCCTAGCTATATCTACTTTACGTCTGGTGCATCTTTTCTTGGTCTCATGTTTCACTCCCAGTTTCTAAATGACGAGCTTCAAAAACCCATCTCTGATTTGAAAGACACGGATACTGAGTTGGTAGTGCCGAGTCTTGCGAAACCAATTCATGTCAATTTTATGCCTAGTGTGGTTTTAAACACAGATTGGGCTGTGTTTTTGTACGAACACACCAGAAGGTTTAGGACAGCTAAGGGTATTTTGGTAAATACGTTTGCTGAGCTGGAATCTTATGCTGTTAACGCTTCCGCTTCATCAGAAACAGAGATCCCGCCTCTGTATCCAGTGGGTCCCATATTGAATCTGGACGGTGATAATTACGATACGAGCAAAAAAGCAGAAATTATGGAGTGGCTCGATGGTCAACCAGAGTCATCGGTGGTATTCCTGTGCTTCGGGAGCATGGGAAGCTTTGGTGAGGATCAGGTGAAAGAGATAGCGTGTGGGCTTGAGCAGAGTGGACACAGGTTTTTGTGGTCTTTACGCCAATCGCTTCCAAAGGATAAGGATAGGTTTGTAATGCCAAGTGATTACGACAATCTAACGGATGTCCTGCCAGAGGGATTTCTAGATCGGACGGTTGGAATCGGAAAGGTAATTGGTTGGGCCCCACAAGTAGCTGTGATGAGCCACAAGGCAATCGGAGGTTTCGTGTCGCATTGTGGGTGGAACTCAACGCTGGAGAGTTTATGGTTTGGAGTACCGATTGCCACGTGGCCGATGTACGCCGAGCAACAGTTCAATGCGTTTCAGTTGGTGAGAGAGTTGGGATTAGCGGTGGAGATTAAAATGGATTACAGGAAAGAAAATTCGAATGAGAATGCAGCAGTGATTGTAACCTCCGAGGAGATTGAGAGAGGAATCAGGTGTTTGATGGAGTATGATACTGACATAAGGAAGAGAGTTAAAGAGACGAGTGTCATGAGCAGAAAGACCTTGATGGACGGTGGATCTTCATTCTCTTCTTTGGGCCGTTTCATCACTGATGTCATGGACAACATTTCAGAAACCAACCCCTGAATCCTGATAGCTTTGGTTTCCATTCAATATGTTTTTTTTTTCCTAATCAATATTAGCTTAGCTTATAAGCTTTATTGGTACTAAATTGACCATATTCGGAATATTTAATCGGTAGAATACGTGGATAATTACATTAGGAAAATATTACCGGTGAATTATACATGTTTTATGATACGCATTAATTAAATAAATGATGTGATACATAAATTAAATAAATGTTGTGATTGCCATAATCTGTCATATGGGATCTAAATATATTAAGCAGGCCCAAATCATTAGCTTTATAAAGTCAACACTGATCAGGCCTAGTAGTTCCAACTTCTCAAATATCTCGGAATCATTGCCAATAAATAGAAGAGCCCTTATCATCATTAATGCAGGCAAAAATGTCTGCTTAATGACCGGAGAAAAGCTAGTCAAAGAAAGCCTTCAATTTCAACTCCACCAACTCCTACCCACATACAAATAATAAATTATGGGACCACAGTCTTAACTCTCATACAAACTCTCGCCTCTCTGTCAATTGACTATCTTTCTCCTCACCAATTGACTAAGGACGTATTCACTCCAGACCGAGGGCTCTACAGGTTTAATACCAACACGACTCTACGTCCTAAATGTGCGATCAACCCAATCAAAATAAGGTCAAAAGAACTAATACAGCCCATGACTCAGCATTTCAGAAACCAACCGCTGATAGCTTTGGTTTCCATTTAATATGTTATTTTTAGGAAGAAAAAAAAAACAAATCTCAATCACTATTTAGCTTAATTTATAAGCTTGTTTGAAAAAGATAGAAATCGTTAGTGTGAGCAAAAGTTATATTGAAGTTTAGTTGAAGGCAAATTGGGAGTTCTACGGAAGAAGCCTTTTTTACCAAGTTTAATTGGTTGAGTGACAAAAGCTAGATTGGTTTCTCTTTCCCATATATTTAGACCCTGTTTGGTAGGGTTTTTGGAGGGTTTAAAAGCTCTTTTAGAGCATAAAAGTGACTTTTAGGAGTATTTGGATGACTGAGGAAAAGAGTTTATGGAGCACAAAAGCTCTTTCACCATAAGGCAAGCCAACTTACTTTCTCTACAAGAGCATTTTACAAACTTAGAAAGCCCAAATTTGATTTAATGAATTTTTCCTATTAACAGATTTACCCTTAATACAATGAACAAATAAATTATATAGCTAATAGCACCAATGCCCCTGAATTATATACGAAATCGTATGTTGCCCTTGAATTCTACGTGAAATTACATGTTTCCCCTAAACTTTTCAAATATCTCAGAATATCTTTAGAATCTCTCTCCCATTGCCAATAAAGAGTTCATTTTTGCTCATCCCTTTAAGGGGGTGAGCATTACCCCCTCCTGCATGGATAATATGTATTCATGGAGGGGGTAAATTTATTTAAACACTATTATATTTTAAGATAAATTTATCTCTCCTAAACATATGTTATCTATATGGGAGGGGGGAGAAAAATAGACTCGCCAATAAATAGAAGAGCCCTTATCATCATTAATGCAGAGGCAAAAATGTCTGCTTAGTGACTTGAGAAATGCTAGTTAAAGAAATCTACTCACATACAAATAATAAATGATGGGACCACATTCTAACTCTCACACAAACTCTCGCTGTCTATCTCAATTTACTATATTTCTCCTCACCAATTTACTATCTTTCTACAAGTTTAATACCAACACGACTCTACGTCCTAAGTGTGCAATCAACCCAATCAAAATAAGGTTAAAAGAAGTATACAGCCCATGACTCATCATCTCAGAAACCAACCTCTGATAGCTTTGGTTTTATCAGGGGTTGGTTTCCATTCAATATGTTTTTTTAGGAAAAAAAAAACAAATCTCAATCACTATTTAGCTTAATTTATAAGCTTGTTTTAAAAAGATTGAAATCGTGAATGTGAGCAAAAGTTACATTGAAGTTTAGTTAAAGGCAAACTGGGAGTTCTATGGAAGAAGCCTTTTTTACCAAGTTTCATTGGTTGAGTGACAAAAGCTAGATTGGTTTTTCTTTCCCATATATTTAGACCCTGTTTGGTAGGGTTTTTGGAGGGTTTAAAAGCTCTTTTAGAGCATAAAAGTGACTTTTAGGAGTGTTTGGATGGTTGAGGAAAAGAGTTTATGGAGCACAATAGCTCTTTCACCATAAGGCAAGCCAACTTACTTTCTCTAAAAGAGCATTTTACAAACTTAGGATGCCCAAATTTGATTTAATAAATTTTTCCTATCAACAGATTTACCCTTAACACAATGAACAAATAAATTATATGGTTAATAGCATCAACGCCCCTGAATTATACGTGAAATCGCATGTTGTCCCCTAAACTTTTTTTCTTGACATTAAACCCCTTGAACTTTCGTTTATTGACAAAAACTAACAGAATGGTGACGGACGTTAGAGGAAAATTACATTTACACACACTGATTATATGTATATTTACATTAAAACTGAAAAAATATAATAATCACAATCACACTCACACACCCTCTGACTCATTGACTAATGTCCAAAATAATAATAATAATAATAATAATAATAATAATAATAATAAATAAATTAATAAATAAATAAAGCTTCATCTCCCTCATCCGTCTGGAAAAAAAAAATTATCAAATATAATATCTCCAAATCATCAAACCACACAGAACCATCTTCGTCAATCTACCAAAAAAAAAATCTTCCATTTTCAGACAATATCTTCTTCATTTCTCCATCTCTTTTCATCCGCAGCAAAATCAAATAAAACAAACATTACACTTCTCATCATCTCAATTTTACAAAAGTAAAAATAAAAAATAAAAAAAATAAAAAAAACCTTTCAAGAAATAAAAAAGTTTGAAGCATCTCATTCAAACTTGCTAATTCTTTGTTACATATAATTTTATTTTATTTTGAGAATCTGGGAATCTCTATTATCACTACCTTTCAACTACAACTAAAATTTTCTTCACCCATAATTATTTGTTACTTTTTTCTTTTTTCTTTTTTTAGAATATAGATCTAAATTTTATTTTTCTTCAATCGTCATCGGCATTTTTTCACTCAATCAACAACAACTACATTTTTCTTCACCTAGATTTTTTTGTTATAGAATTTATATATATATATTTTTAGAATCCAGATCTCAATTTTCTTTTCATTCAATCATCATAGTTGAGGAGAAACTGCATGTCGGGCCCTGGATATCGGATTTCAGTGAAGCTAGAATGCCTAGGAACTTAAAATGTGTTCAAGCATATAATTTTTAAATTCAAAAAAATAAATTCCAAAACCCAAAAAATAAATCATATAATTTTCGCAGAGGGGAGTGAGGTGGTGGAAGTGGCGGTGGTGGTAGTCATCGTCGTCTATGCTATGAAGCTCGTATGTGGCGACGAGTTCTTCAACAAAACCTGATGAAGAAAAGGTGGTGGTTTGGTTGAGAGAGAGAGAGATTTGGTGGTGGTGGTCATCGTCTTCGTCTTCGTCTTCGTTATGAAGCTCGTACGAGGCTGCGAGCTCTTCAACAAGATTTGATAAAGAAGAAGCGATGGTCCGGTTGAGAGAGAGAGAGAGAGCTTATAATCAGTTGCCGAAATCTACAGGAATTATAGTGAACACTTTTAACTGTCTTGAACCAAGACCTCTCAAAGCAATAATAGACGAACTCTGTGTGCTCATCGGCCTGAATTCACCGATTTACTGTGTCGGATCGTTGATCACCGCTAAAGATAGTGGCAGTGACGGCAGAGGCGGTAATGGTGAGCCTGATTGTTTGAATGGAGAGAGATTTCGCAGTGGTGGTGTTTAGGGTTTGGTAATGGTGTTTGATGTTGAAGATGTTTGAAGATGGGTTTGGTTAGGGTTTGGTAATGGTGTTTGAGATGGAGAAATGAAGAAGAAGATGATGATGTTAGGCTTTGGTAATGTGTGAGAAAGATAGTTAATTAATTTACTTATTTTACGAAGAGTAAATTGATAATTTTTTTAAGATTTTAAAATTTATTATTATTATTAAAAAAATTTAGGCAATAGTCAATGAGTCAAAGGTATGTGGGTGTTATTATTATATTTTTCCAGTTTTAATGCAATTATTCATATAATCAGGGCATGTAAGAGTAATTTTTTTCTAACGTCCGTCACCGTTCTGTCAGCTTTTACCAATAAACGAAAGTTCAAAGGGTTTACTGCCAAGAAAAAAGTTTACGGGACAACATACAATTTCGCATATAATTCAGGGGTCATTGATGCAATTAACCCAAAATTATAATACCAGTAGTATCATTCCCTCTCATCTTCTGTAACGTGTTTTTCTTATTTACAGAGGAACTCTTCAAATCTGGAGAATTCACAATATCCGACCAAGTCACGTTAAAATATATGAATATTGAGATAATACCCAACAACTAGACCAGGCACCTAGCTCATGCCAACAATCGGAAGCAGATCCGGAGCCATTTGGGTCTCCATTTTCAATCATATACGACGGTGAATGGAGACCAAACTGGATCTTCGTCGCCAATGAGCAATGGATCTCAATCGCCAATCATGGAAACCCATCGGACACCCAGGCCATCATTGTTGCTAATCTGCGGTGAGCAGTGAGGGTTTGTAATGATGGTCTTCTCTGTTGGGAATATGCTTCGAGGTGGTAGCGATTTTTGAAATTTGTGGTGTTTGAAATGGTGGCGAACCGGTGATGTTTGAGGCCTTCAAATTGGAATGATGGTGATCGGTGATCCACTCCTATCATTTTTTTTTCCTTTTTAATTAATTAATTTTTTAAAATTTTTTTGTTTTTTTTTTTTTTTTTGCTTGAAGTTTTATATTTCTAATTATATATAAATATGTTATCCTATGTGAACTAATTTTTTATAATAAAAAAAAATATTAGTCCAATTAAGGTACATATGAATTATTATTGTTAAAAAAGATTATAAAATGTTTCAATCAAACGTATCTAAAATGTATTTGTAAAATAATATTGGAAGGGTATAAATATCATATCACTATTAGTAGAGATATTATAATGTTTTAACTAAATATTCTCAAAAGCTCTTTCATCTATAAAAGTTCTTTTGAAATATTCAAACAGTAACCGAAAAACTCGGGATTTTATTTCTCTTCTTCTACTTTCAAAAGTTAAAAGTAAAAACTATCGTAAACGAGTCGTTAAAGCATTTCATATATATGAATATATGAATATTCTTACATATGACTAGTTTTGATCATGCACTTGTTAAATATACTTGATATATGTGGTAGACAAAAGTAGCACACCCAAATATTGAAGTCCAATGGAAGACAGACCTAACATAAATCCAATTTGTTACGGCCCATGACCAAGTCAGCAAAGGCTGAGTCCTTGCTTATTGGCTATAAATAAAAGAGGTCAACTTCATCTTTGATGACCTTTTTTGGGGGGGACTCTCCTACTCACTCACGCAAAGCAAAAGAAGGGTTTTTCTCCCCCGACTCACATAGAATAGACAAAAAACACAATTCCCTCTTATCTTGCATCAGTTGACTTTTTGGATCACCCTTGTTCCATATCTTCAACTATTTTGTCTTTCATTTATTATTTTTTACGTTCGACAGCTTTGATCCACAAACATCCAATACAATTAATCTCTCCTTCTCCTCACACTGTTCGACCAATGCCCAGGTTCTACAAGAGCACTCGACCAGGGCGGGCTTGACCTCTAGGCAACTGAGGTTGTTGTCTAAGGTTCCACCTAAAATTAAAGGCCTCGTTTTTTTTTTTATTAATATATATCTTTTTATTTATTATTTAAAAAATATCTCTTTATATTTATAAATTACCATGCATTTCTATTTTCAAGATAAAAACTATTTTCAAGTAAATCATATGTAAATGAACTTAAATTCTCATTAACGTTTTTCTAACAAAAATTACACATTAATGTTTTTTTTTTCTTTAAAAGGTTAAATGTTGTGTTTAATTATATATTCACACTAAAATCTATTATTTTATATCTTCTTCTATATTCAATCAAACCATCCTACTCAAAATCAAACTCTCAAATTCTCTTGTAGTTTCTCGGTGTACTATTTCATAAATATTCGAGTTCAGTTGTTTGATTATTTTGTTTTTTACTGTAATAGAATTTTTTTAAAAAAAAAGTTTTGGTAACTGATAATTAGATTTCAGATATTATACATATCTAGCAGAAAATATGAATCCGGATACGAAAAACCTAAAAAAAAAAATTTGAAACGCAAAAGGGGAAAAAGCTGTGGAATCGTAAGGCCTCATCTTAAATTTTCACCTAAGGCTCTGACTACCCTTGAGTCGTCCCTGCACTCGACCAACACCCATCCTACAAGTCCAAACGGAGGCTCTACGGGCCCAATACTTCACCTCAAAACTAAGGACTTTACAATTCCAATGCCAACACGTCCAAATTAAAGGCTCTACGATCAGCCCAAGTGAATGTAAGGTCATCCGAACGACACCACCTAGGACTCGACCAACCTTATTTACGGTTTGATTTAGATTTTATTCAGTATTGATTTGAAATTATTTTTATTTATTGATAGATTGTCTAAATCAAGCATCGAAGAGTCTCCAATAGTGGTGTAAAAATGGACTGGCCCGGCCCATTAGGGACGGCCTGTCCAGTCCATTTCTGGAAACAAGCCTGGCTGGGCCTGGCACGCGACGGTGTCGCGGGCCAGCCCGGCCCGGCCTGTTTCCAGAGAAGCAGGCCTGCCTCAGGCGGGCCGTGCTTGCGTGCCCGCGCCAGGCCGGCCAGCCGGGCCCCTCTGGCGGGCCGGGCGGGCCTGGTCCGGCGGGTTAGTTTTTTGGTCCAATTTTTTTTCAAAATTACGTTTTTTTGGATTTAGGGTATAAGGTTTAGGATTTATAGTTTATGGTTAAGGGTTTAGAATTTAAAATGAATGAAGAGAACAAACAATTATTAGGATTTGAAATGAATAAAGAGAATGAACAAATTTTTAATTATTTATTTATTTTTCACTTATGGAATTCAGTAATACATATATATATGATTGCCTCATTAAAAATCTTACCAAGAAAAACCCAGTGGGATAAAAACTTGGTAAGGGAAAAAGAGTGCAACCGTTTTACAACTTACAAGTAAATAATAAATACATATGTAAAAGTATAACCTAGTTCTGGCCTTGGCCACTACCTGAAGGGTCATCAATATATAGATTGTTGAAATTTAGATTAAGTTCTTTATCTACAGTTAGATTTTGTAACCTTTTTTTAGCATACTCCCAATCCCGAAAGCATGTTAATACCTCCACCATCTCTGGAGACAAACAGCTTCTTCTTGGTTCAATTATGCGTCCACTGGTGCTGAAAGCTTGTTCTGAAGACACCGTTGACACTGGAATAACCAGTACGTCACGTGCTAAGTGTGACAGAACTGGATACCTGTACGTATAGGTCTTCCACCATAACAACAAATCAAACTCTTCCTTGTCTTCAACAGCATCGAACTGTGCTTCAAGGTACCTAATAAGTTCGGTACAAGAAAATGGGCTAGATCTTTGCCCTGAAGAAGTACTTGCTGATTTGTCTTTTTTTTCTTCGTTTCAAAAGGCTCCAACTTGTTTGCTTCGGCTCTGTCTCCAGTCGTGTTGATTGGGGGATGTCAATGTTGCCAAACCTGGTCTCATAAATATGAAAAATCTCGAACAACTTGGTTCGAATGTCAGTAATTTGTTCTGAATAATCTATTGACAAATTAATATCAATAAACTCAAGCAAAACTTCTTAACCAGATAATTTAACCCTGGGATCTATTATAGCACTTAAGGCATAAAGTAGGGAATGTTAGCCCAATATTTTTTCAACTTTGTCTCCATGACAACAACTGCAACGCCTAGATGTTCATCTTCTCTATAACTATTTAACAGTTCAGACATTTCCACTATCTGATGGATTGCCTGGGAAGATGTGGGGTAATATACCCCGGAAAGAGTTACAGTGGCATTGTAAAAAATCCTTAAAAAATGAACAAAAATCTTTGTCACATACCAATCGTCTGTGGAAAGTAATTTTGGACTAAGTTGTCCTGTTTCGGTCAATTTCATGTTATAAAAACATGTAATTGTTGTATCATATTCCAAACAATTTTGCAACATTAAATAAGTAGAGTTCCACCTTACCGGCATATCAGTTTGGAATCGTCGGGGTTTGAGACGGTTTAATTTACAATGTCTCTTGAATTCACTGAATCTAGGATTAGAACTGCAAATCCAAGAAATAGCATCTCTGATGCGATCTATTTGGTCGCTTACCTGCTTTAAACCAGCCTGTACAACTAAATTTATAATATGGCATGCACACCGTTGATGGAAGAAATAACCTCCATCTTGCGGGATATTTCTTGCAACAAACAATGCAATAGAGCTAGTATTTGCAGATGCATTATCAAATGTGATTGAAAGAATGCGATGCGTGATTTCATAAGTTTCTAAAACTTCCATTATGACATTAAAAATGTTTTATGCGGTATGTGTAAAATCCATAGGACGAAAACCAAAAATTCTTTTTGTTATCCTCCAATCAGAATCTAAATAGTGTCCTGTGACACATAAATAGTCATGTTTGGAACATGCATTCCAAATATCAGAAGTTAATGCAACAGAGACACGTAAATGCTGTATTTCAGCAACTAAGTCATCCCTTTCGGTTTCAAACAATCGTATCAAATCATTTCTAGTGGTGGTTCTAGAAACAGGTTCATATTGGGGGTTATATGCAGATGTGATTAATTCTTTATAAAATGGACTCTCACCAATACTGATCGGTTGATCAGTTTGTGCAATGTATCGTGTCAAGCACTCTCTAGCGTGCATGGCGTCGAACTGCCACGACGTAACGGACCCGTCTGGGTGCCGTTGAAGCTGTGTCTGGGTTGTAGTATCTACCTGTCCATGCGCAGGCATACATTTGTGCATATGCCGTCTCAAATGTCCGGTTCCTTCCGTACTTGTAGCATAATTCTTATGGCAAAACTTACATTTAGCTCTGAGGCCAGACGCCCCGTTTGGGAGTGTCATTTGGACTATGTTGAAACATTGCCACACATCTGATGTTAATTTTCTGGGACGTGATGTTGGTGTAACTCCGGAACCAGAAGGTCCCGCTTGAGTATGGGTCGGTTCTGAAATATCAAATTCATCGTTGAGCATATTCAAACCGTCGGGAAAATAAGGCTGCTGGTTAGGATCCATTATCTGAATAAAAATATGAGCACTACAGTAGTTAATAGTCAAATTAAAAATCAATATTTACTAACAGTAATCTTAATTTACTAACAATAATTACTATAACTAATACGACACTTACAATAATTTATATACTTAAAAAACAAATTAAATAAACAAAAAAAAATCATAATCTACTAACATAAAATTTTAAATTCACTAGTTCACTACTACAAATAAAATTGATAAATTTACTAACATAATATACTAACATAAAATTGATGATTTGAACCACTACTCTTAAATTTACTATCATAATCTACAAATGAAAAATTTTAATTTATGAAAAAAACAATATCAAAACGTAATTACTACACTTAACATTCATCATTTACTTATTACAAAAAGTAATTTCAGTAATACAAATTAACTTTCTAAATTTATTAATAACAAATATTAAAATTACTACTAAACTTAAAAATCTTAATAAACTAAACAAATAATATTAACATTAAATCCCAAAAATTGATAAACTAACTAACTAAATAGATAATGTTTTCATTAAGTAACTCAAATCTAAACATAAACATATAAATTTACTATGAGAATATGTTAGACCAAAAGTAATAACAAAATTGTACCTTTAAAATTTGGTGTGTTGGTGGAAAACGTAGAGAATTTTGTAGAGAGAGTAATAACCAAAATGAATGAAAAAGTTTAGAGAATTGGAGAATATATTAGAGATTGAGATTTGAGAGAATGAGAGATTGAAAGAATGATAGAGAGAGTTAATGGAAAATGAAATGGATGGAAGTATTTATAGAAAAATTTGATTTGTGGGTCAAAATATAATTTAAAAGATTGTAGGGGGGTTTTGGTAATTTTTATTTCCTCCAACGACTGGAATTGATTTCCAACCGTTGGAGGTTTTTTGAAAACAAAAAAAAAAATTGGGCCGAACGGACCGGCTGATCGGTCCATCGGGCATCCTCCCAGCGGCCTGGCCCTCTTCCTTCACGGGTCGTTCCTAGAACGGCCCGTGAACTTCCTGGGCCGGCCGGACCGGCCTGTCACCGGCCGGCCCATTTTTACACCACTAGTCTCCAACGGGACACCACCCTCTTGATCCACTTTACCTTCTTATTTTTAATAGGATCTCATAGCGCACGACCTACTTATTTTTGTTCTACCACTGTCAGTGCCCACTAACTTACAAAAATTCAACTATAAATTTTTGGGCTCTTTAGTATGGCATCCACTGTGGGGCCTTGACAATTATTTTTACAAAACTAACGAATTTGTAGGTGTTATACGCCAGACAAAATGGCCCAAATATCCATTCCAATGGATCTTGAGTACAATCATGACGAAACAATCAACAACCAAGAAAATCTGTCGACCCCACTTGAAATACAAAAAGCAAAGTAACAAAGTGTTCTCGAACGCCAACCAATCTGAATTAAAAAAAAGTGAAAAAACACATTTTATTCTGAAAAGCACAAGCAAAATGAATCACAGAAATTTGGGAAGATTAAAATATCTCGAATATGTTCTGACATGTTATTCTTTTGTTGTCGTTTTACCAAATTGTGGAAATTCATATCGGTCTTTGATATTAATCAATATTTATGTCATTTGATGCTTCTAATGTACTCATTTCTTTGCTATGAATGATTTGTTGATTCTTGCTAAGTGGCTAAAAGTCTTACCACATTTCTCCATATAGTGTTAAAAACTCTTCCTATACAAAGACAAAGATAATCAACATTTAATGTTCCGCTTGACAACGCGAGTTATATCAGATATGGGTTTAAAATGTTCTACGACGAGCTTCGACTTATTCGAGTGGCCTTCTATGTTAAGCCACCTAAAAAAATTTGAATCGCGTTATCGTTCTACAATCAAGCTAACGCTCTACATCGAGCTTACTATGAGTTAGATCGATGACTTCCAAGTTACGATCCCAAAACCCTCAACGATGAATTACACAAAGCACTCAATGATGAGCCGAAAATAAAAATGCTCTATGAGGCTAAAAATAATAACTCTCTACGATGAGCTATAAACAACGCTTTTTATCGAGCTACAGGTACCAAATGTCGAATAAAAAGTGATCCAAGTCACATTACACATCGTTGAACTACAACATCATATAACCCAAGATCTATCAAATGCCGTGAAAATGATTGTTAGCAGATCGTCACCTTACAAATATAATATGACTATTGGCCATTGCACCACGTAGCTACAATTTGAGCTTCAAGTCTAAATGAAATTTGCCATGTAATGGCTCTCTGTCGAGTCAAGCAGAAATTTATCATGTAATGGTTCTCCGTTGAGTCGAGATCAAATTTTCCATGTAATGGCTCTCCGTCGAGTCAAACCGAAATTTGTCATGTAATAGTTCTCCTTCGAGTCGAGCTCGAATTTTCCATGTAATGGCTCTTCTTCGAGTCAAGCCAAAATTTGTCATGTAATGGTTCTACGTCGAGTCGAGCTCTCCAAAATTTAGCTCTATGTCGAGCTTTCCAAATTTTGATCGACATCGAGTGCTCTACGAAATTGGATCAAGTTATGATCCGTAGAAAAAATAAATATTTTGTTCTAAAAGTTTTGCTCTACATCGAGCGTTCTACAAATTTCGTTCTACATCGAGCATTCTACAAGTCTCACTCTAAGTCGAGCGCTCTACGAAATTGGATCAAGTTATAATCCTTAGCAAAATAAATATTTTTGTTCTACAAGTTTCGCTCTACATCGAGCGTTCTGCAAATTTCGTTCTATCTCAAGCATTCTACAAGTTTCGCTCTACGTCGAGCGCTTTACGAAATTGGATCTAGTTACGATCCTTAGAAAAAAAAATGTTGTACAAGTTTCGCTCTATATCGAGTGTTCTACAAATTTTGCTCTACATCAAGCATTCTACAAGTTTCGCTCTACGTTTATCGCTCTACAAAATTGGATCAAGTTACGATCCTTAGAAAAAGAAAATATTTTTGTTCTACAAGTTTCGCTCTACATTGAGTGTTCAATGTTGAGTGTGCAACCAAAGTCCCACATTGGTTAGACATGGGGATGATCTTAGGTATATAAGTATGGAAACAACCTCCATTGATATGAGGCCTTTTAGGTAGAGACCCAAGAGCGAATCTGTACGGGCTTAGGCCCAAAGCGGATAATATCATACCAATGTGGAGAATGTGGATTTCTGTACTTCTTACATTATACAAATTTCACTCTACGTCGAGTCGAGCTCTCCAAAACTTAGCTCTATGTCAAGCCCTCCAAATTTCACTCTACACCGAGAGCACTACGAAATTGGATCAGGTTGCCATCCTAAAAAAAAAAGTGTTCTACAAGTTTCATTCTACATTGAGCGCTCTACAAAATTGGCTCAAGTTACGATCCTTAGAGATATATATATATATATATACATGGTCTACAAATTTTGCTCTATGTCGAGTCGAGCTCTCCAAAATTTAGCTCTATGTCAAGCCCTCCCAATTTCACTCTACACCGAGCGCTCTACGAAATTGGATCAGGTTGCGATCCTTAAAAAAAAATGTTCTACAAGTTTCATTCTACATTGAGCGCTCTATGAAATTGGATCAAGTTACGATCCTTAGATATATATATATATATATATCAAGTTACGATCCTTAGATATATATATATATATACATGTTCTACAAAGTTTGCTCTATGTCGAGCTCTTCAAATTTCGCTCTACACTAAGCTTTCTACAAAATTGGATCAAGTTACCATACTTAGAAAAAAAAAATCGTTATACAAGTTTCGCTCTACGTCGAACGCTCTACGAAATTAGATCAAGTTAAAATCCTTTAAAAAAAAAATGTTTTACAAGCTTTGTTCTAGATTGAGCGTTTTACGAGTATTTTTTGCTCTACATCAAGCGTTCTATAAATTTCACTTTACTTTGAGTCGAGCTCTCCAAAATATAGCTCTATGCCCTAGATCAAGTTATTTTCCTTAAAAAATATTTTTGTTCTACTAATTTTGTTCTACATCGAGTCGAGCCCTCTAAATTTCGTTCTACGTCGATCTACAAATAACAATCGGTACCGTCGTTGATCGACTAACGTCCTAAAAAAAAGAGTTGGATAGAGTAAACGAGTTAATTACAAAAGAATGAGACTGTTTAAATAAGCCAACCCATGATTTTTCTATTTAGCTAACATTGATTTCTACCAACGACTGTCTCATAGATCATTCAACGTAAGAGTTCGATCGAAACAATCTACTATCTAACTTAAAGACTTTAACTCAAACAGCGGGGGTTAACTGTGATAGTAAAAAATAGCACATCTCAAATATTAAGGCTCAACAGAAGACAAGCCCAATGTAAATCCAAATAGTTACAGCCCATGACCAAGTCAGCAAAGACCGTATCAAGATAGCCATTCAATTGATTAGTTCAAATTTAAATCTCAACGAATTAAGTATCTCGGTCCATGACCTCGAACTGAGATTACTGGGATTATGAGATCAGTTTATTGGCTGAGTCATTACTCATTCGCTATAAATAGAAGAGATCCACTTCATCCGTGGGGACCCTTTTTTTGTAGGACTCTTCTACTCACTCAAGCAAAGCAAGAGAGTGGTTTTTCACCCCTGGCTCACATAGAAAGGACAAAAAAACACAATTCCCTCTCATCTTGCATTAATTGACTTTTTGCATCGCCCCACATCTTCAATTATCTTATCTTTCATTTATTACTGTTTACGTTTGACAGCTTTGATCCACAAATACCCCATACAAGTAATCTCTCATTCTACTTCGATTGTTCGACCAACGCCCAGGCTCTACAAGAGCACTTGACCAGCACCCATCGTACAAGTCCAAACTGAGGACTCTACAAGTCCAAACTGAGGACTCTACAGGCCTAATACTTCACCTCCAAACTAAGGACTTTACAAGTCCAATGCCAAAACATCCAAATTAAGATATCTACTTACAAAGTTTACGTTCAGCCCAAACGAATATAAGGTCATCCAGACGGGATACCATTTAAGACTTGACCAGCCTTATTTACAATTCAATATTGATTTAGATTTAATTCAATATTGATTTAGATTTAATTCAATATTGATTTAAAATTATTTTATTTATTGATAAATTGTCTAACTCGAGCATCGGAGTCTCCGACGGGATACCCCCCTCTTGCTCAGTTCTTTCTTCTTATTTTGTACAAGATCTCATACTGCGCTACCTACCAATTTTTGTTCTACCATTGTTAGTGTCCATTGACTTACGAAAATTCAACCGGAGATTATCAGGCTCTTCATTATGCGTGCTTGTAATTGTTAAGAGAGCTCAAGAAAAGAAAACAAGAATTAAAAAATCGAAACCATTTATTTATTTGTATAAGTGCTAAATATATTTTTATCAAAAATTTATGAAAATTATATTTATAATTTAATTATAATGATTAAACTTGTTTTAATTTGCAAATATATATATCACACTTCGTGATGGAGCATATTTTAACTTTTTTATTGGCCTAGAGAGAATTTATTGTTTATTTATATAATTATGTCCTTTTAAATCATTTAGTTTATAGATATTTTAGTAAGTAGAAATTGCACAAACTTACCTCATATGCATACTAACACAAAAATCGACAAAAAAAAATTGCAGTAATTTTCCCTTGACTCGTTAGATAACGACAAGGGTTAATATCCGTTTTGCCCTTAATTTAAGTATTTCAACAATATAAAATATTATATAAAATAAATTAATGAATTGAAATAATTAAAATTTCAGGAAAAAAAAGTTAGAAGAAAATAATTAAATAATTAAAAGAAAATCAGAAAACTTTCAAAAAGAAATCAGAAAATTTTGAAAAAAATAATACAAATAATCAAAAGAAATCACAAGAAATCAAAAATCTGCTAGAAAATCAGAAAAAAGAAATATTTAAATCAAATAATTTAATAAATAAAACGATCACTCCATGGAGGAGAACAAAATGTTGAGAAAACAATATCAACAACAACCTAAGGAGAACAAAAGATCTCCTATAATGGAGATTTTGGTTCCAAATCTTCTTCAAAAAAAATGGAGGAGATTAAGGTTCAGTTTGGCATTGCTGTGATGTAGGGATAAGTGCTTCTGAAATTGCTGTGAGGGGAATTACTTTTGGAATTGTTGTGGGAAGAATCAGCTGAGTGTTTGGTAAACTGATTTTCAAAAATGCTGTGAGAACTAAAAGCAATTTCAATGTGTTTGGTAAACTGATATAAAAAATGTTGTGAGTGTGTAAAATTACTAAAAGGACAAAGACATCTAAATGATACTAATTTACTATATTTTATATTTTTCTTGTTTATTTGTATTTAGTGTTAAGTGTTATATAATTATGGTACTTTATTGAATTAATTATCCATATTTTTTATTCTACTTTATTTAATTAATTAGTCATATTTCTTTATTTCTTTATTTCTTTATTTTATTCTACTTTATTTTTTATTTCATTTTATTTTACTTTATTGAATTAATTATGGAAATATTTTTTTGTACAAAAATATAAGCCCAATTTTTTTTTGTTAAATTTCGTTAAAGGCAATGACAAAGTTGAAAAGTTAGTAAAATTTCATTTAATATCACTGTAGCACGTTTTCTAAAAGCAGAAGCCAAAATCCAAAAGCATGTATTTGTAGCTTCTCAAAAACTCAGTTGGGAGAAGCTAAAAGTGACCAAAAGCACTTCCTCACGATTTTACCAAACACACTGTCTGAGGTCCAGAATCACTTTTGACCCCAAAAACAGCTGGGGAAGCAATGCCAAACTGAGCCTAAGGCACAGTTTGGGATTGCTTCCCATGCTGCTTTTGGAGCTAAAAGTGCTTCTGAAGTTGGCCTGAGGTGTTTGGTAAAATTTCTGAAAAGTCCTTTTGGTCTCTTTTGGCTTCCCCCGCAGCAGAAATTGAGAAGTTACAAATTGATGTTTTTAGAAATCGGCTTCTAGAAATCAGTTTCCTAGGAAGCAGAAATGAAAACACACTTAATACTCTTATTAATGATTTTTTTTCCAAACTTACTATTTTATCCATTGCCTTTTATGAAATTTACCACATAACAATAACAAAACACGCACTTAATATTTATTGTTTTATTTACAATTTACTATAACATATACTTTGCTATTTATATGTTGTATATTTCAGTTGTGTAATCTTATGAATCCTTGAATCAAATTATGCTAGTTTTCTTGATATATTCACAATATATGTGGCAATAGATAAAAAAAAAATATTAAAGCAAAATTGTATATTTTTTAACAAAATTTATTTATTTATTTTATAACAAATTTATGGTCACACAAAAATAAAATAAATTATTTATTTTATAACATGTTTATGGTTATACAAAAATAAAATAAATTATTTATTTTCAAATTATCTTAAATATTCATTTTTGTTTTTTCTAGTAATTTTGTTCAGTCATAACATTTTTTTACCAAACACATTAAAATTGCTTTTGGTTCTCACAACACTTTTAAAAATCAGTTTACCAAACACCCAACTGATTCTTCTCATAGCAAATCCAAAAGCAATTCTCCCACAGCAGAATCAAAAGTAATTTTTCCCACAACACAGCAATGTCAAACTGGACCTAAGGGTGTATTCGGCTACGTTTTGCACCCGTGGTTTTTGTTTTGAAGTTTCAAAATCACACAAAACGTCTTCGATTAGAAGATTTTGTTTTCATTTGTTGGAAAACAAAAACACTGTTTTAGTTTTATAACATAATTAAAGACATAAAACATCTAAATGATGTTTTCGTTGTTTTCTTCCCAATTTTTTTTTCTAAATCACAACATTTCTCTTCTGTTGGTTACAAAACCCAATCAATCCCTTCCAAAAATACTTCCACGATTGAAACTATGCAAAGTTATTTTCATCTCTTTTGCTTCTCAACTCCCCTGTTTAACACCAAAACATCCCTCAAGCATACATAATACATAAAGAAATTGGAAGGTTATTGTTATACTAAGAGCAAAAAAAGAAAATAATAGAGAAAGAGAAAGAGAGGGATTGAGAAGAACTTCTGGTTTCGTCTTTGTTTTTTTTTTTTTTAAGATTTAAGAGTTGAGATTTTGTAAATTAAAATGAAAAGTCCAAATAATGGATAAGAAAGTTAGGATGACAAGGATTAGAATTACACAAGTGTCTTATATATATAATTAATAATAATAATAATTTTTTCGTTAACAATTTTAATTCTTTTTAAGGTTATTATAATAATAATTTTACTTAAAAAGTTAAAACTTATTATTTTGCTAATTTATTTTATTTTAATTGTTAGTCCCAAATTAAAAAAAAAAACAAATATTTGATTCATATAATTTTTTGTTCTCAGCTTTTGAATATACGAAAATCAACTACGAGTTTTTAAATGAAAATATACAAAACAAAAAACAAAAACATTATTGATCGGCCACTATGAATCTCAATTAATGGATATTCTTGTTCCGGTTCTACAAAAATGAAGGAGATCTGGAACCACATATCCTAAATGGAGAATTTCTATTATATATAGTTTTTCTAAATATTTTAAATAATTGTTGGTGTTATTGGATGAGTTTGTGATGGTAAAGAAGATGAAAGGTGGAGATCGGAGATGAAGAAAATGAGGGTTGGAGAAGTTGAAGCAGAATTTTATTGGGTTGTGTTTTGGTCTTTGTAAATTAATGGAGAAGAAGAAGATTTTTTTGTGTGAAGAAAAGAAGAAGATGCATAGTGATTTTTTTTTTTTTACAATAATGCTAAACAATTTAAAAACTAAACTAAATGATGTAGCAGATGATTTGTTCATTAATCACGTCATTTCATGATTTATGTGACGGTGATAATAATAGACCTATAAATTTTACCCAAAAACAAACTTTTATACCTAGAGCTAGCACAAGCAATAACTTAACAACACTTAAGTAAGTTCAAAAGCTCTGATACCATATATTTTTTAAAAAACATTATTTTGTTAAAAGTGACATCTTTATACACTTTATAGAATAATTCATTAGTTTTAACGAATTATAATTTGATATTTTAAGTCTTGAATTTTTATTAATTACTGGATAATTCCTCTGTAACTAAAAATTAAAATCAACCTAAAAATTAAAATTAGTTTTATTTCAAGATTAAATGGAGGATTTGATTATCATGGAAATTGCTTTCGTGTCAACATGGAGGTTGATTGACGTATTTGTCAATATGCACTTAACTATTTTTCTAGAGGGAATATTTTAACAAGAGACCATGTCGATAAGACGAATACAAGTAATTGAGTGAGAAAGAGAATTAACATTGTTTTTTTTTTTAAACATCCTTCCTTCTGCTTGAAGGTTGCATGAAGTTTTTTTAAAATAGGAAATATCTCAAACACATTGGTTTACAAGTTTAATTATTCTTCACAAAAAAATTAATTCGATGATGCAAAGAATTCAAAAATAAAATAATATTTTAATTTGATAATTGAAATTATTGGGTTTTAAATAAAATCTCAAATTATAAAGAGTTTTAATTCAAGAAATAACATAATTTGATTTTATAATTTTTGTGTTGATTTTAATTTTCAATTTTAAAGGAATTATAAGACAATTAATAAAAATGGAAGCATTAAATCATCAAAGTTTAATTCATTAAAACTAATGAATGATGTGGCAAAGCCTACAAGGATGCCACATCATTCGAGCCCCATATTTGGACATAAAATCTGACTAAAGTAGCATGCTACGTTGCACGGATACGGATACGGATGCAGAACGATAAGTAGATATGGTAAATCTCTAAACATTAGGTTACGGATAAGGCAGGATACGTCAATTAAAATAATATATATTTATATTTATATTTCAAAAAATATAATTCAATAATTCATTCGAAACATATTCTATATAAATATATTTATGATATACGAAACGAACCCTAAAAAATAGAAATTTAATCTTAGATTTATTTTAAATAATTATATTTGGACCCTTTAACTTTGTAAAATAGTAATTTTACTCCAGTTTTAACTAAAATAATTTTAAAAAATCCCCAAACGTATCATTGTCGTATCCCCGACATATCAAACGTGTCCCCAGACAAACTTGAGAATAAATCAACGGATACATCAAATGGTGTATATGATAAGTATCCGGGTGTATCCGGGTGTATCCGGGATATATTCGGACAGAATACGAGTTCGATACGAGTTTTTTTCCCAATTTAGAGTATCCATGCAACATAGGTAGCATGATTAAAAAATAAATTGTTGAAGAAGAAATTGATCTGATTTTGCTATTAAAAAACTAAGACCAGCGATATGATCTTATGTTGATTTTAGTCCCTCGTAATTCATGAAATGAAAGGGCGAATGACGTTGTCAAACACCCAAACACTCGACAACTTAATTATTTTAGAGCAAGTTGCACCAAACATGTGTGAGGTTTCCCTTTTGATAAACCAAAACAACTTTATTGAAAATTGGCATTTTCCATTGTGCACTTAAAGCTAATATCATCATTTTACCTTTAATTTAATAAAATCTGAAAATGAAATTTTTTCCTTTGGTTCATTTGTAAAAAATTAAAAACAATTAAAAATTAAATTCAGTTTTTGCTTCTTTTTTTTTTGGGATGTTTAGTTTTCAATTTCTTCAAATTTTATTTCATAAAAAATATATATAATATTTTTAAAATGTTTTATTTATTTAATTTAGGAAATATGTGTAGTTTCATCTTTTTGACGACGTGAAATGGTCAACAGTTATTTTTTTACCGGCGTTGATTAATGGCATGGCAAGTGGGTGTAAATTTTCAATAAAGTTATTTCTGTGTATAAAATATCAAACTTCAAGAGAGTTTGATCTAATTTGTTCTTTTAAAATAATTATACTTAAAACAATAACAACACAAAACATTTACGTGGAAACCCTCCAAATGGGAAAAACCACGGGCTGATATGTGCACCACACTAGATCCTTAAATCCACTATTGAATGAAAGTTTACAACCTAGATTGACCTCTCGTCACACCTTCCAGTTACTAACCCTTTCACTCTACCCAACAGCCTTAATAGTGATTCTTGATCTATTTGCTTGTGCCCTAACCACTTAGTCACAAGACTTAACCTCAATGAAGAGTCAAACACAACCTAAGTGAATATGATAAAATATTCAAACATGCAAGTAATGCTAGGCAACACTAAATGCTTATCTAAGAATTTAAGAATGTCACTAAGTACAATTCCTAGATATCAATGTCTAGATAAATGTTCATTAAGACTTAAACTATATATAATTATGCAACAATATATCCTAGTTATCAAACAAGGAGCCAATCAACACATGTTGTCATAAAACATGGTAATGACTATAATGCAATCACAAAATGCAATCACAAAATGCAATCAATGAGTCCTAAACAATATCTAAATGCAAAACATAAAGATTTAGCTAAAAGGGCAAAATGGTCACAAACCCTAGCTATCACAAAGTATAAATCTCAACCAACAATCAACAACCAAAGCATGTTATAAATGCAATTAAACTCAATAACATACATTTAATGAACAATAATTGCTAAACATAGACAAACATGTCATAAGAATTGAACAAGAAATTTTAGGGCATGTAGAGATTACCTAATCAATGATAAACAAGAAAAACCATGCTTGGAAGATGCTAGATGCTCATGGATTAAAGTTTGGTAGAGTCAAGATAGGTTCTTGGGAGCTCTCTCTATCTTGGAGTCAATTTCTCTCTCAAGAAAAGCTTGATGAGTAAAAAATGGCTTATTGGACTCACACCCTAAAGAGAAGAGAAGAGAACATATATATATATATATAATGTGCCCTACATGAAACGACGTCGTTTTAGACAAGGGGCAACTGATTCCTATCATGACTGATGTGCATGCCGCGGCCTAGGCAAGTGTACAGACCACGGTAGCGCGAGCGGTGCATCGTCTGGGAATCTCCGCTGTCTGAACCACGGTAGAGGCAATGTCCAGATCGCGGTAGAGCCAGCGGTGCATCACTAGGAAACTTCGCTTGGGAGACCGATGTGCATGCAACGTGCACAGGCCGCGGTAGCAGCAGCGTGCAATGCCTGGAGAACACCGCCTGCCGCGGCGGAGGCAATGCACAGGGAGCGGTCCAGGCCTCGGTCAAGGGGAAAATGTTCTTCTAAGGGCAAACTAAAAGCAACAAACACCCAAGTAAGAGTTATGGTAAAGAGACACACAATTAAGGCAATTAAGCATGCATGCAAGATGATCAAAAACACGCATGAGAGTGTGTGTGTGCACTAAAAACTCTTCAGAAAAGGTTAAGCAGGTGATTTACCTTTTGGCTTGAGCTGGGTCTTGAGCAATGATGACCTAAACTACCCTTACACATTAATCCCCAAATGTGGTTGTCAACGAAATAAGCCAATCAAAAACTAACTTACAAAAATTTATAACTAAAAAGTTGAAAACAACACTTTAAGGCCCCGTCCTCCAGCTGTTTTTCAGTCCGTTTTCTTTTTTATTTTTCATAAACGATTTCGAAAACGCGTTCGTTAACCGTTTTTCATTTTATTTTCGGGAAAAAAAATGAAAACCAAAACCAATGTTAAAAGTGAAATATTTGAAAAACATAAAATACTTGTTTTTTATTTTTGTTTTTGTTTTTCATTTTGTTTTTCACTTTTTTTTATATAAAACAAAATTATTTTTTTAAAACTATTAATTGTGTTGTTATGTGTTTGATATGGCTAAGACAAGATGGGAAAAAAATTAAATGACCAAAGTGCCCCTCTTAGATATATATAGATATATATTCCATAATAATTTATTTCAATCTAGAACTAAAAGTATTAATGCAATAATATATATATATATATTATAATATTATATATTATAAAATAATATATTTTATGTATATTATAATATATATTATGTATTATATATAATATTTATATATAATATTTATATATAGTATATAATACAATATTTACATAATTAGTATATTAATATTCGATAATATATATAATATATAATAATATTTTATTATTATTATATAATGTAATATATTATATATTTATATAGGATATAATGTAATATATTATGTACAAAATATAAAAATATAATATAATATATATTTTTATTATATAATATATATATATTGTAATTATTTATTTATAATTTATTAGTTTAGTTTTGATTAATTCATTTTTTGAATTAATTTTTGATGTGTTATTTTTGTTTAATTTAAAAATTACAATACAAAAATTATATTGGTTAATTATATAATCAGTTTGTTTATAATTGTAATAATATTAAACAAAATGTTAAAATTGATATTTCAATTTTTGATAGTTTTCGGTTAACCCACCGGACGCGTTTTTTCCGTTTTCATTTTTAAAATACAGCTTTCAGTATATGCTACCATACGCGTTTTCAAAATTCGAAACTGAAACCAAAAATATTGTTTTCATTTTCATTTTTATTTTCGAAAAACAGCAACTGAAAAACGCTTACAGAACGGACCCTAATATTTTCCATTATTTTCAAAACGTATTTTCAAAACAAACTATAACTTTTATATCCAAAAGAGTAATGTCAGACGTCCCAAATTTCTTTTTCAAATTCTATTTCAAATGATATGGCACGTGAGATGTCAGCACCTTATAAATCATGATATTATACAGTAAATGATGTGATGTTGACACCTCATAAACATATCATTTGGGACAGAATCAAGGAAAGAAATTTGGAACGTCTAATATTACTCTATCCAAAAAACTAATTTTTAATCATTTCATGTGTTTATAGTGTGAACGTACACACACGAACATTTACATGCTTGAATTTTGAAGTAATAATGTTTTTTTTTTTCAAAACAACTTCTCTTGATACACCCATCACAAATTTTTCATCCACCCCATGGAGGTCAGGGGGCCATGGCCCCACCGATCCATTAAAAAAATATAGTTAACAAATTTATTGTTAAAAACTTATAAAAGAATTTTAAAATATATGATTTTTTCATTTTAGTAGTATAAGGAAACATGACCATGAGTTGCATGAGTATGAACATGCACATGACTCATAGACTTACCAATATTCTCTTCATCTCGAGCCTTTATGAGATTAGACTTCTGATAATAAGTGGCAAAATTATCCATTATCAAAGTCCTGATCGCCCCCTTCATCGCCACAAACCCCATGAACGGAAACTTTCCCAAGGTTTCTCATTCAAACAAGGCGAAGTTAGATTCTCAAATGCATCAAAAAGTACTCGAATGAACCTGGTTGCCAACATAACACTCGCAGAAAATGGCTTTATTATGAAAAAAAATGTTCTTTTTAATAGATAAAAGTCGGAATAGCTTTTTAGAGAATCGAAAAACAAACTTTCATTGCTCTGGCTACGAGTATCGAAACGATGGCCGCAAACTTATATTGTGAACAGATCTCCAACAAACTTGTAATGCAAACCTCTATCAATGGAGGTATGTTGCCCATTGTTAGAGCTCTGTTCGCAATATAAGTTTACGGTCATCGTTTTGATACTCGTAGCCGGAGCAATCAGAGTTTATCTTCCAATTCTCGAAAAAGATATTATTTCAAAAAAGATAAAATTTGGAAAATGGAGGAAATTATTTGAAATTATCTTCTAACTTCTCATTTAGTCAGAAAACAGATTACTAGATTTGTATATGAGTGGCTTACAATAACAATTATCCAAGTAACAGGTGCCATCTGATATCAAGACAAAAAATAGCTAATCAACTAACATCTAATAAGCTAATTAGTTACATATCAGCTAATAATATAAATTAACACTAAAAGCTCTTTAATATTCCCCCTAAAGATGAACTATATAGGTTGTGTCGTCCCATCCAAGAACTGAAACTAAGTAGGATGCAAAGCCTTAGTGAAAATGTTTGCTTGATGATGTTGTGTGGACACTGAAGTCGATCGGATTTACAATTAATTTGTTCGTCAAGGTAGCATTGACAACTTGTAAAACAAGGGGAGAAAAAGAGCGGTGGCGAACCACAGGAGAGGGTGTTCCCTTGGAGGGACTGTCCGACGCTCAAGTCAATATTTTGTTCGATAAATGAAGCAAAGAAAATAGCAGTAAACAACAAACCGTGTTGCTTGATGTATCTAGTCGAGCTCTGGTTGATTAAGCTGGATCGACCCTAGGAATCGATGATGTCGATGTGTTAGGGCTCGTTTGGAAAAAACTTTTACTTTTAACTTTTAACAATAGAAAAAGAGAAGTAAAAGCCTAAACTTTTCGGTTACTGTTTGGATAGTTTATCTAGAAGAGTTTTTACATCAGGAAGAGCTTTTAAGACTGTTTGGTTGAAACATTTTAAAATATCTTCTAATTATGATATGACCATTTTACCCTTCCAATTTACTTGTCATTTCTGATTTCTCTTTCTTACATTTTCTCATCCCAAAAACGCAATCCAGATTTCTTCAACCAAATTCCGCCAACAAAAACCAAAAATCAATTCCACAAAAAAACTACAAAATAAATTCCACAAATCCAAATAAATTACGATATTCCAACTCAATTGTAAAAATCCAAGTCTTCTCCTTCAATCAAAACAACATCAACTTTTGTAAAAAATAAAATAAAAAAGAAAGTCAATCGGTAAAAATGGAGCAAATCCGCTCCATCTTCGTCGTTGATAGAGCAAATATGCTCCAGATAAAACATTTTCCTTCATCTTCGAAAATGAAGTCACACCTCCATCATCTCACTTGAGTTGCATGTGTAGTTACGGTGTTCCACCAGCCGCGGCCGTTTCAACGTCCTCGCCGACGACGGGTTCCCGTTCAAGTTCTCCATCATCCTCATCGTATTCACCGCCTCCTCTGTATACTCCGGCTGCTTCCTCGCCCTCCTCATCTCAGATCCCGACTCGTTCTCGTCCTCAATCTCCCTCTCCAACGCCATTGAATCGTGTCAGGATGAAGAGATTTAAAAAAAAAACTATAAAATCAATTCCACAAATCAAGCTTCATAGAATTTAGGGATTTCTCTTGGTAGGAATTTAGAGATTTCATGTTGGTTTGGGATTTTTTTCAGACAAGCTCGTTGAAATAAGGAAGTGTCATTTATATAGGAGGGTAAAATTGGAATTATAAAAAGTTTCATTAAAAGAAATTTTGGCTTCCCCTATTTCTTAGAAGAGCTTCCAATAGAAGCATTGTGAGGGCTGCTTTTGCTGGAAGAGCTTCCAAATTAGATTAGCTCTTTTATAAAATTATCCAAACATGCTCAGAAGTTGCTTTTAGGTTCTAAAAGAGCTTTTGACCCTTCCAAAAGCTTAGCCAAACAGGCCCTTAGTTCCTTAGGGATTCTTTGGATTGTCTTAGATCGAACGAGGGTTGGATTGACACTAGATATCGATGAGTTTAATGTATGTTGTCTAGGTTGGCTCCTTGATCCAAAGTAGGACGATCGTGGGTTTGGTTAGTCAACTATTAAGGGCAGTTGGGTCGACCTCGATTAGATGGTGGAACATCAATTAATTCTGGGGGGAACCGCCACAATGAATGTGAATACAGCAAGGCTAAGCAAAGAGAATTGAGAGAGATAGAGCTTTCGCGTGAGAGGAGAGAAAAGTTTCGACCATTTCTCTAAAGAAGGGTTTTGCTTTTGTAGTAAAGCTCAAGGGTATCCATGAATCCATCCATCGAGCTCATTATGAGAGCGTGGATCATGGGCATTCAATTTCCCATTTTGATTCATTCTAATCGGGAAATGAAGACTTTATCAAGCGTTGGGATTTGGGTAACGCATGATTTGATTGTGATTTTAAGTCATCGTTGACCACGCGTTTTCAATGATCTAAAACCCTCGTATGTTAGGCCTGACTTTGGGTCCACGTTGTTTAATCTGGTTAGGCATGGCTTTACTCTTTAGGTCCACGTTGGTTTAATCTAGTTGGCACTTTTGATGTCATCATTTCATTGGTGATCTTCTCATATAATTGAGATCTTGGAGATTTTCACTTTGTAAAGATCAGAATGTTAATTTAGCATGAATAAAAATCAGTGTTCAAAAAATCGGCCAGATCGATCGATTAATCACCGAATAGCAGCTAGGCAGCCTCCTGCCGTGGCGAAAAGCCAAAAGTCGGCCATATTAGGCGGCCATAGTCTATCATCCATCGTCGGGCATTGTTCATCATCACCCAACAGCCAAACAAACCATCGTTTATCGTTCATCGTCCGTCGTCTGTCGTCCGTCGCCATCGTCGAACTATAATGATTTGACGGAAACATGGGTTGACAGGAGGCGGGACTGAGCAAACTGACGATAGGGATGAAAGACGGACAAGGGGTGTCAGCTTCTAAGAACAGAGTCGACGACGGCTAGGGTTCTTTATTTTTCAAAAAAAAAAACAAGATGATTTGGGGACAATAGAATGAATCGTAGAAGGTTTTATATCAGGACCTGATCTGTTGTTGTTGGGCCAATTGGTCTAGATTCAATTTCTTTAGGTTTTTATAGGCTTGATATGTCGTTGGGCATATTTGTTTTAAGTTTTTTAACTCATTAATTATTTAGGTTTGAGAATTTATTTGTTATTGAATTTTTAACTTTTTATATAGGAAAAATAAAATTCGTCAGCCAATTAATCCCCGATTAATAGGTCTAAGCGCTAGACGCTGGATCTCCACCCGACTAGTACTTAACGCCGACTAGAACTCTGATAAAAAGCAATAGAAAGGCATGGATCAAGTCGGTTTCTATTATCTTCTCATTTGTGCTTTGTTATATATTTTTATTTAGTTTTATAACACTGTTCTCTTTGTTTTGAAGCAATTTTAAAAATAAAAGGCAGAAAAATTCACACAAATAATGAAGGCCTTAAAAATGTCAAAGAACGGTGATAATGACACCCCTCGAAAACATTATATACACCCCCTTTAGTAATTAAATCCATCAAAAATTTTAAAAAATCTTTAATTTATAAATAAACCCCACTTAATACCAAAAATGTCATTTCTTTAATTATATTGTATTATATTTTCATAAGTACACACCACTTATGATTCTTTTTATTAGATAACCACTTTCTGTTTGAGTGAGTTACAGGGATACAAGATTTGTATCATGTCCCAATTGATGTGGAAGTAGATGAGTGTTAAATGACATTTCAAGAAGAAAAAAAAATAGTCGTTCGATGAAATTAAAGAACATCTGATATATATTTTTTTACTAGAAAGAACATATAATATTTATAAATAAATAAAAACTCTAAACTGCGTTTGAAAGAAATAAAAAAATATAGATGATATAGTTAATTTAAAAGTCTGTTTACATACATAATGATTTTGTTATTCTAATAAAAATTAATTTAAAACTTTATTTTTTCACAACCAAATTTGTCTCATGATTTTGATTCATTTTCCATACTTAACAATCAATTTATATTTCCTTAAAACAAATTGAAAATATATTTAAAAGAAAATATAAGTTTATTAAAACGAAAAGAGTTTTTATGATATGTGTTAATATCAAACCATTAATAGGAAAAAAAATTACAAAAGAATAAAATACGAAACTAATTAATAATTATTAATGGGCATCTTCAATGCAAACGTGGCTTGGCGAAAAAAAAAAGATGTCACGTAGGATTAATAGACATTTTTATAAAAAAAAAATCTTTCTACAATACAGCCGTGCATATTCAACCTCAAACTGACATAAAAATAAATAAATTAGACATTGACAACACGATCATCCACTTTCAGACGCCCTATTACACATCCCTTTTTTAGGCTGACTCAGCAAAGATTTAAAATTGACATTAATTTTTCATATATTTTTTATAAGGAAATAAAATAAAAAATAAAATATGAAAACTGACTCAATAAACATTTAAAATTTACATTAATTTTTCTTTTATTTTTGATAAGAAAATAAAATAAAATAAAAATATGAAATAAAATTAGACACGTCATTAGAACAAAATAAAATAAAATAAATATATAAAATAAAATTATACACATCATTAAAACAAAATATGTTTTTAATTGAAGCATTAAAGACAAAATTTTAAATTGATCGTATATTAAGTACATGTTTATGCTAACATAGAAAGCAAGTTCCTTAACATTTTTATCTTGTCAACAATAATTCAAACGCAAACCATTTTTACATTAGAAATGCTCTAACAAACAATTAAATCTTTACTACGGATACTATTGAATTTTTAAAAACATACTAATTTATGGAGGTACAAATATCTTCACTCAGTTCCAAAATAATAATATATACAAGTGGTGGGCTAAGCCCATTTGGCCAAGAGAGACATGCAACCAGCTCCAAGAAGAAGAGAAACATTAGCCCAAATTTGAAGCTTTGAATTGTTTTGCATCTTTGGATTCATGAAATCAGCAGCAAGAAGATCCACAAGAGACATGTATATTAAAATCCCAGCTGCGGCTGCATTGAAAATGCCTTCCACGATTAGAGCGGTTGAGCTAGTCTCCTCATACACATTGGTTATTCCTATTCCTATCGCTATCCCAACCGGAGTTGTCAAGGAGAAGAACAATACCATTATTGCTGTTGCTGCACCCTTGAATTTCGCCTGTATAACATAATAAAACAAACAATTAAGACGCCAACCAAAATCAAACATTCTTATACTGAAAAACAAAGCATTCAATTATTTTAAATACAGTTTGGTTATATTTATTACAAAATTTAAAGCAATATTAAAATTGATTATGTTTTTACCTGTGCAATACAACCGCCCAATCCCATGCCTTCAAAGAATTGATGAAAAGTCAGCGCAGCCACCAAAGGCCTTATAGTTTTTGGACTTTCAGAGGTACCAAGTGATATTCCTATGATAACTGAATGCACCACTATTCCGAGCTCCAACACCTGCCAATATCTAAAATCATTAATTTTCAACACCACTCACAATTTCACAAACACATAGCACAACATCCAAATTAATATAAGTATTATTATTATATTATTTATGTTTATAATAAAATTGTATAACAATCTTGAAAAATCACCTGAGAAATAACACGATGTCTTAGAAGCTGAGAATCCTGATCCGAAGAAACCGGACCATGAGCATGTCCATGAGTTGCATGAGTATGAACATGCACATGAGCACCGTCCTTCTCTTCGTCTCCACCATTATTAGGTCGAGACTTTCTCAGATTAGATCTCTGATAATAAGAAGTGGCAGAAGCATCAACCATTAAAGTGCCAATCGCCGCCATCATCGCCACAAACCCCGTGAACGGAAACTTCTCCCACGGATTCTTTTCCAAGCATGGAGAGGTTAGATTTTCAAACGCATCAGGAAGTACGTGAATGAACCCGGTTGCCAATATAACCCCCGCCGCGAAGGCCTTTATTATGAAGAAAACGTTCTTTTCAGGACTCAAAGCCGGAATAGCTTTTCCGACAATAGGAATACAAACTCCGATTGCTCCGGCTACGAGTATCGAAGCGATGGCTGCAAACTTCAATTTGAGTGCTTCAGATTTGTTACGGTCTTCATCTTCTGGTTCACAAGTGCAGTCTCCGAGTACTAATGAAGGCACTACTAAGAGAATGACAACACAAGAGAAAAAAAACCTGTTCATGGTGAGAAATTTACAGAGAAAGAAAGAATAGGAGATTGCATGAATTTCTTTTTTTGTGGAAATAGGGTTTTATTTATACAGAACAAGACTGATTACTTGATGAGTTATTTTGTCATGAAATCATTGTTATTATTTCACTATGGCAAAAATTACAACATACAATACAAAAGAGAGTTAAATTACAAAAAAGAGATTTGTTGGGATTTTGTTCTGCCACTTACATGTAGGGATATATTAGTCGTTTTGGGGAAGAGTGATTAACAATTAGCTTGTATGTGAGGAAATAATGAGGTCATTTTAAAACTAAATCGAATAATTATTTTTCGGATCCGGCAATAATGATTGAATAATTAATATTTACAAAAAAAAAATGTGATACTATTGTGTTAATGAGGAAAGGAGGAGTTATTTTTAGTGGTTTGGGAAACTAACACAAGTGATAGAAGTATGTCGACATAATAACCTTAAAGCATGAACTTCAAAGCATTCTCACTATAAGTCAATGGTTATATTAAGTAAGTCAACTAAAGATGTCGAAATTATGTGAAAATGTATTATTATTACTATTTTATTTTTGAAAGAGAACTAATTGTCTTTTAGCCCAATTGATGGGATGCCATGTCCATCGGTTCGTACCACTTTATAGTCTCTATTTCCAGCCACCCGTTTACCTATTTACTCTAGCTAAGATTTTAAAGATTTAAATTATTATTTTTTGGGGTTCTAATTAAGTAAGAAAAAAATTGAAAGAAAAAGAAAAAAACCATATTACAAACTCTCAAAAGGATTTCTAAAATTTATATCAAATAAGTCATCAACTCTTTAAGAATATAAGGTTGATTTAGTGATAAACTTCTCACTTCTACTTTTAAGAAATTATGGATCTGAGTTGTGACTTCTTTCTCGATCCAAAAATATTATAATAGTTTTAAAAAAAATTGAAAAAAATTCTAAAAAAAAACTCCAGCCATGAACCACCAAACTATTAAACCAAATACCCAGCTAGCAATGGCATGAGGCATCATCCTATTACAACGATGAGGAACATGATTGATATCCGATTAAGTAAAATTGATTATCAAAGATTTGCAAATCTCCGATAAACAAGTCTAACCAATATTATAATATCATACGCATGTTATCAGTGTTCTACTGTCAGTTATTTGCGGTGCTAGAATTTTAATTCACGTTGCTTAAGGATTGAAATCATTTTTAAATCCAGACATCCAATTATAATTTTACCAGAGATATTGAAAACTGTTGGGAAATAACATTCGCATGTACCATTCTATTTATCTCCTATATATAAAAAAATTATTGTATAATATTGATAATTAATGAATTTACAAACAAGATTTTACAACTTTACTATATGTTTTGGATTGATGGATATGAGAGAAAGGTAAGAAATAGAAAGTGTTTTTAATTATTGTTGTTTAGATGGTTATAAATATAAAAGAAAGAAAAATAAATCAATCTTATTGGGCGGGGGGAAGTAAATGAATTTATATTATTCTATTTACAAAAATGTTATTCTTTTATCAATATGAATATCCAATATTAATAGGGTTAGTTTTTGGATATTGAAAAAATCACTAATTCTGGATTCGTTTCCCTCTTTTTCCTTTCAAATTTGAGTGGAAACTAAATTGGATGAAACAAGCAGAAATTATTCAGTCATTTTCCTTCAATTTCCTTCTATTTATATTCTTTTCTCTCTCATTTAACAATATAAACAAGAAAATAGAAATTCATCCAATTCCTTTCATTTTCTTTCTCTTCTATTCCATCAAACCAAACAAAGTAAAGTAATTTAGAATAGATATTTGTTTTAAATCTATTTACATGTAAGAAACTATAATTCAAATATTATAACATGGGGAAAATAAATTAAAATTGCAAAAAAAAAATCATAATTGAAAGGCATTAAACGACTAAAATGAAAGTATAAACATGTATCTCATTATGGATTTAGCAATTTTGACTGGCCATTGCTACAATATCCAATATCTTAAATTATTTTTCAGTACAGATATTATATTCTTAATATCTAAGATAGAGAAGAATCCAAATGCTACTGGCTTATTTACGAAGATAAAGACTTATGAAGATAAAAGACAGTGCACTTGATGACGAAGCTTCATTGAAAGTACTTAAATTGAATTTATACTCTATAAAAAAGTCGGGCAAAGTGCAAACAACATTTTCAAAAAAGCAAATGAGTATAACCTCTTTTTTTGAAAACAAAAAAAGAAGCGAACTTTCGCTTGCTTAGATAATTTGTAACTATAATTTTTTATTTTTTTAAAAAAAAAATAATCAAAAATAAGTTTAAAAAATTGAATAGTGTATTTTAATTATTGAAATGTAAAATTCAAACCTTTTAATACGGTGGCTCAAAAGTCACAAGTCATAGGTTGGCCAATTTTTGGTGGGCCACTATTTTGCTGTCCCTTCTCATGTGGAATTGTGGAGAGTCTGGTCCTTGATTCTGGATGATAGTCCAGAAATTCCAGAATACGACTCTCTGTTTTGTTTTTTTTTTTTTAAATAAAAAATTAATTGAGATTCGTTTCTTGTGTTGTGTCTGTAACTGTTGACTCAGTCAAATGTTCAACGTTTTCAACTTACAATAAGTCCCCTCTATCTTTTCTTATCTTCTGTCATAACTCATAACCTGTTTCACACGTGAAGACTTTGACCTTTGCATCCTCATCATTCTCCTCACTTTTTTATTTGTATATATTTTGTATTTTTAATTTATATATAATAAAATTAAGATTCCACAACTCACGATCCGGTTAAATTAAATATGCATGGTTAAACACTTAAATAATTACTTCGGAAAACTTGATTAAATTTAAAATTTTGGTTTTGTCCGGGCTATTCTAGATAATTTCGATAAAAATCTAACTATTCATTATGTAAAAGTACAACCAAAAGAAATCTACATATCAAAAGAAATCTATTACATATCGCTTTAAATAAGCATGATAAGATAATTACTTTCATAACAGTATAAGAAATCTATAAACACATTAATTAATACAAAGGATCGAAATTGAAATCCCATTTGAAAAAAATGGAAGTTAAGTTAAACAACCCTAAATCAAGAGTCAACGTAGGTCCTCACAATTATCTTGTCTTGTGTTGTGGATAGGGGTGGCAATGGGACGGTTCAGAGCCGCCCCAAACTCGAAACCCTGATTTTCAACGTTTGTCTTAAACCCGTCCCGTAACCTGATCGGATCAAAAAAGTATGTCCTAAACCCAACCCAAACAAGGCAAGGGTGCCCCAAACCTGTCCCATTTGACATGTTTTGTTTACGTAAATTTGAATTTAATATAACATAACAATTATAGTTAATAAATATTAAATTCATACGTAAAGTATAAAATACAAATCCTAAAATGATTTAAATAAAAATATAAAATACATTATATATATATATATATATATATATATATATATATATTACGGGTCAAACGTGACAAGTCAAGGTAAAGGGACCGTCCCATGCCCGACCCGGTAACCCGATCGGGTCAAGAAATTTGCTCTAATCCATCTGGTTACCTGTTTTTTCTGCTCCAAACAGGCTGGGGGCCCATGGATTTGGGGCGGGTCAAGAATTTTTGCTGCCCCCAGTTGTGGATGTGAGGACCTTTACCTCCGGACAAAACTATCTTGTAGATGCGGGTCTTTCTTTGTATTCTTATTATTATAAATATTTTATTTCATTAATATTGCCTCCAATATATATTCTTTCATAACTACATTCATACAAGCTTTTAGAAAGGCACTTTATTTGTATTTTGAAAATAAAATTTGAAAACTCTAGATACAAAGTTGATTTTAACAAATCGTTGTGTTTGTCTTGGTTGATAATTTAAATAAAAAATTAATTGAGATTCATTTCTTTTGTTTAGAGATACACATTTAGGAAATGGGGATAGATATAGGTCCCTCATTCTCACTTTTCAGACCTTTCTCTCATCCCTCTAGATGAGAATTTTTTAGGGGAGGTATATCCATCCCCATCACCATCCTCATCCCCATCCCATCCCCATCCCCATCCCCATCCTCATCCCCAGTTCTCCATTTTTTTGTTTTTTCCGTTTTTCCATTTTCCCATGTAACTAAAAATTATAAATTAAACAAAAAAAAAACAAACATTCCATTACAAATACAAAATAAAATACATTAATACATTATAAATACAAATATATATTATAATTAAGAATATATATTATAATTATAATTATATATGTTTAGAGGAAATGAAGAAATCGGTCCCCATCCCCATTTCAATATAATTGTAAGGAAAATGGAAAAATTGAGAACCCCCCCGCCCCCCATTTCAATTTGAGGATGATTTTCATCTCCATCCCCTTTCATTTTTCTGTTTTTCCCCAAAATATAATCCCTAAATTAGGATAGAGATAAGGAGAATTGGGATCCCGTCAAAAAATATACATCTCTACTTATGTTGTGTCCGTAAGTGTTGACTCAGTCAAATGTTCAACGTTTTCAACTTACAATAAGTCCCCTCTATCTTAGATATGACCACGGTTCGGTTCGAACCGTGGAACCGAACCGTAACCTTAACCGTATGAAATGAACCGTAACCGAAACTGTGGAACCAGTTTCGAAACCGTAATCTGAACCGTGGGGGAGGCGGTTCGGTTTCAATTCCTTCTCTGAAAAAACCGTCCTGAAATCTGCGGTTCGGTTCCGGTTCAGAACCGCTGGTTCCAGAAAAAATAATTATATTTTTTTATTTTTCTTATACTAATTTATAAATTTAAAAAAAAAAACCGAACCGACAAAACCGGTAGAACCGGACCGGAACCAAAACCGATAGAACCGGACCGGAACCGAAACCGATAGAACGGAACCGAAATCGAAACCGGTAGAACCGAACCGGAACCGAAACCGGTTAAAACTGTGGGCATGCCTACTCTATCTTCTCTTACCTTCTGTCATAACTCATATCCTGTTTCACACGTGAAGACTTTGACCGTTACATCCATATCATTCTCCTCTCACTTTTTTATTTGTATATATTTTGTATTTTTAGTTTATATATAATAAAATTAAGATTCCACAATTCACGATCGGTTAAATTAAATATGCATGGTTTAATACTTAAATAATTACTTTGGAAAACTTGATTAAATTTAAAATTTTGGTTTTATCTAGACTACTCTAGATAATTTCGAAAAAAATATATCTATCTGAAAGTACAACCAAAAGAAATCTACCTATATATCGCTTTAAATATACACGGGGTGGAGCTCCCCTCTCTTAACAAAATCTTCAAAGTTTTTTTTTTTAAATACACAGTTATAAATTTTTTACTTTTTATCAATTTGATCCTCACAATTTTATATATATATATATATATATTGACCTCTTCAATCTTGAATTTCTGACTTCGCCCCTAAATACATGATAAGATAATTATTTCCATAACAGTATAAGAAATCTACAAACATATATTAATTAATACAGAGGATCGAAATTGAAATCCCATTAGAAAAAAAAAATGAAGTTAAGTTATACACCCCTAAATCAAGAGTCAATGTAGGTTCTCACAATTATCTTATCGTCTGTTGTGGATGTGAGGCCTTTACTGCTGGATAAAACTATCTTGTAGATATAGGTATTTCTTTATATTCTTATTATTATAGATATTTTATGTTGCCTCCCATATATATTCTTACAAGTTTTTAGAAAGGCACTTTATTTGTATTTTGAAAATAAAATTCGAAAACTCTGGATACAAAGTTGATTTTAACCGAGCGTTGTGTTTGTCTTGGTTGATAATTTTAATAAAAAAAAATTGTACAAACTTCCAAATTTCTCAATATAAAGAATTAGTCTTAATCTTTGAATTTTTTTTTTCTTTTGACAATATATTAATCTTAGAATTAAGAATACATTGTCTTTTCAGAAAGTGGAAATGGTGAGGAATGTCATATTTTTTTGGTCACTTGCAATGATGTCACCGTTATAATAAATTAAGTTTAAAAGACACCTATTATGATGAGCTACCGAAATTGCCATTAAATAATCGATATTTTATTCTTTAAAGGCTGTCGTCCAAAAATGTTGTCTGAAAATCAACCACCTACTCCATTTTTTCATCAGAAAACAAGCTCCATTCCAGATATTGCAGAAGAAGGTAAATTAATATTTCTGATCTTCATTTCTATTTTTTATTGTATTTATGTGTGGTATAACACTGTATGAACATTTATGAACATGTTGTCTCAATTTTTTTATGTTGATTTCCTGGAGCTGTAAACTTTTTACAAAGAATGAATGAACATGTATGCATATTTTTTTGTATATATATTTGACCGAGTTGAGTTGTAGTGATACAAACAAGTTTATAATCTTGGGCATAAAAGCTGAAAATATTTTTAAAAAAGGTCGAAACATTTGTAAAAAAACTCAAAAATTTGAATAAAAGTCTCGATCAAATTCAAAAAAAAGCTCGATCCCTCGAAAAAAGGCTCGATCCATAAGAAAAAAAAAGCTCGATCCCTGCCAAAAAAAGCTCGATCCCTTACACAAATAGCTCGATCCCGTATAAAAAAAGCTCGATCCCTCACAAAAAAAGCTCGATCCCTCACAAAAAAAGCTCGATCCCTCACAAAAAAGCTCTATTCAGTAAAAAAACTCGATTCCGCAAAAAAGCTCGATCCGTAAAAGTAAAAGGTCGAGCTATATTTGAAAAAAACTAGAGCCATATGAAAAAAAGCTCGAGCCATATATATAAAAGCTCTATTATGTAGAAAAAGAGCTCGGTCTTGAACAAAAAAAGCTCGATACCATTAGAAATAGCTCGATCATGTACAAAAACGGCTCGATCATATATAAAAAAAACTCGATCAGTTTAAAAAAAAGCTTCATATATTACACTTTTGATTTTTTTTAATCCTTTATAATTGTAAATTTAATATGAGATATTTTTTCCTTATTAATGGTTTTTGATGTTGGTTTTGACAGGACAATGGATAGGGTGAGAATAGTTATTTTACAACGGTCGATGGGAGCAAATACCCGATGAAAATCAGAGGTATTTAGGTTCCGATAACCAAGGTTTGTATGTGTCAAAAAATTTGAGTTACGACGAACTGGTGTCGATCGTGCAAACCATTGTGAAGTTTGATGAGAACAAATACAGTGCTGAGCTACAGTCTCTATCAATTGTTCCTGAGACTACATGTCGTACATTTATAAGAAACAATGACGATGTTCAGTTTATGTTAGGGGAAGATAAGGTGATCCCTCAAGTATGTGTTAGTGTAATCGAGAGGCCAGTAGGAGGTGTCATTGGTGAAGATATCCCTCATCCTGATAACACCTAACAATTTCGATCGGCAGACGGAAGCAACCAGTTGTTCACAGAAAGAAGTGGGATTGATGGTCGGGAAAACATATGTGTTGTCCCACCGGAAGTAGCCGCCCATGATAATAGACCGGGACCTCAATTCGACGATGTATTTGGTTGTCATATTGAGATGAACGGTAGACAGTTCAACCACCAATACAATGAGATCTACAATGAGATCTACAATGACATCAACAATGAGGAGAATACAGCACTGAATGTTGGGGTGAATAATGAGGTGGATAATGAGGGCAATTTAAATTCTGTAGAAAATGTAGAGGACAATCAGGATGATATAGAACCTGTCGAAACGGAAAGACGTGTAAGACATGTACACAGATTTAGTTCCAGTGCACCAGATATAGCTGGGACCTCCGAGAGGAGGGCTAATATAACTGCAGATGATTCTGATAATGCCATAACATGGGTTATTCCAGGAGCATAATCATACTCGTTTGGTATTGGTGGAAGCAGGAACTTGTTTGAAGATGAACCTACAAGCATGATATATAAAGGCCAGTTTTTTCCAACGAAAAAGGATTTGAAGAGACTAGTAGGCCATTTTGCAATACGGCAGAACTTCGAGTGGAAGGTGAAAAGGTCCAATAAGACAACATTACATCTAGTTTGTTTGATGGGAAATTGTACGTGGAAGTTAAGAGCGGTGAGGAGAGATGAAGGCACATACTTTCAAGTAAGAAGTTTTGCCAACGAACACACTTGTTCGTTAGAGGAAATTCACCGTCGGCACCGACAAGCTAGTACAGTCATAATTGGAGAAGTTATTACACCTAGACTTCAACAACAAGATGGTCGACTAATGCGTCCGAAGGACGTAATCGCCGACATGAAATCAATGTATGGAGTCCAAATCATGTACAGTAAGGCACACGCCGCCCTCGATTATGCGTTGTCACTGACATATGGAACGCATGAGGAAACCTTCCTACTGCTTCCATCATTTGGTTACATTTTGGAACAATAAAATCCCGGCACAACCTCTGACTTACAGTGCTACGAAGACGGTAAATTTCTATACTTTTTCATGTCGATTGGTGCCTCACTTAGAGGATTCCGGACGTGTATGCGTCCAGTCATTGCCATTGATGGTACCCATTTGAAGGGACGATTCCAGTGTACAATATTTGTTACAACAACACAAGATGAGAACGAACAGGTGTATCCAATTGCTTCTGAGTATGGCGACTTAGAAAATAACCTTTCATGGGAATGGTTTTTGGATTGCTTGAAGGGTGCCCTATGTCATATTGATGAGCTAGTTTTCATTTCTGATAGGCATGCAATCATTGAAGCAGGGATTTCTAAAGTGTTCCCTTATACCACTCATACCATATGTTGCTGGCACTTTACTGAAAATATCAAAAAGCGATTTCATAGGAAGGATGTTTCCGTAATAATGGACAAAGCAACCCGTGCATACACCGAGTTTGAATATAACCAGCATATGGAAGAGTTAAGAAACTTGCACCAGAATGCATATGATTATGTAATTGATGCTGGTCCACACAAGTGGTCTCGTGTACACTGCCCAGAAAGAAGGTATAGGGTGATGACGACTAATGCTGCAGAATGCATAAACTCATGCCTAAATTTTGCACGCCAACTGCCTATGTTGACTCTGGCTGAGTTCATTAGGAATATGCTGCAACGGTGGTTTCATGATCTCTATAGAGCTGTATAAACCATGCGTCATTAGTTGACCGACGCAGCACATCTTGTGCTCTTAAAACGTGTGGAGAAGTGTGGTTATTTGACCGTAAATCCAGTCAACTGGAACATTTTTTTGGTCAAGCGGTCTGAAAAACAGTGGACTATTGACTTAGCTCGGAAGACTTGTACTTGTAACAAATTTTAAATGGATCATTTTCCATGTTCTCATTCTCTTGCGATGGCACGGTACCTCGGTGAAGCTGATCGTTTTCAATGTTTTTTACAGGGAGTGAAACTTGGACTTCACAACTTTGTGTGCGGGCTACTACAAGAGACAGACACTTATTAACGCGTACTCGGTTCCTATTATACCGGTGGGTCATCCTTCCACTTGGGTTGTGCCATCTGACATTGCACAGAGGGTGATTTTGAATCCAAACTCCAGGAGACAAGCAGGATGCCCGAGGGAGGGTCGCCATGTCTCGTCTTCGGAGAGGACAACTACACAATCATGTAGAAGATGTGGACAACCAGGGCATAATTCCAGGAGATGTCCTAATCCACCTATGATTAATAAAGGTACAAAAAGAGTTGTTCCCGATGAATACCGCTGCAAGTGTAGCATCTGTCATTCAATTGGACACAACAAACAAACGTTCCCTAACATTGACTCTAATAGGGAATGAATGACAAAGTTTTGATCACATTGAAAACTTTTGGATGTGTATCATATTGTAATAATTTGGATTTGCAATAATTACTTATTAATGAATGAATGAATATTAATGAATGAATAATGAACGAATTAATATTCATGAATTAATTACATGTCTGTGTACATATAAAATGGGAATATACAAAAAATCACTTGGCGGGCCTGGAGTTAGAAAAAATCTCCACAACCATTTTCTCCCGAATGATCCCCATGTCGTCCTCTGACCAATCAAAAGGCCTTCGACCCGCCAGTATGTACTCGATAAGTCTCAAAGTATGGGGACCACAGTTACCTCTGTAATTCGGCACATAAAACACCATTAGAAATCGTTCATAAAGAATATCTAAACACGTGAATGAAATAGAATGTCTTACGATTTCTTTTATTGGGGGACTGTAGAAGTATGCACCAGGCTGACCGAGAATGACTTATTTTCCAGAGGGAACGCCCGACGACCAGCTCGTCGTGTTGTGTGGAACCCCGCGTCACTCAACATAGAGGGTAAAAACCACCGTAATGGCTGGACCTGCTGGTGCCTGATCTGATAAGGGACTTTCTACCTCCAGGGGTCATAAATCTCAATCTTCCCGTGACAAAGATATACGCTCACCACCAGCCAATGTTGGGCCCCAACGTTGCACAGAATCAGCACCTGTAATAGTTTACATGTCGTGTTAGCTGAGTATATACGAACAGTTTTTTTTTTAATCATCTTCATCATGTAACACTTACCAGGTCAACCTCGTGCCATGGGCGGTTTCCATTCGTGGTTGCTCCACAGACCTTCAGAAGGTCCTCTTCCAACCATCGAGACTGTAACACATTCCACCTTACCGTGGCCACAGCACCGTGAGAATCGCGAGGCATCATCATCTCCCATATGTACAACATAAGTGGCTGTACAAGCATTGACAATATCGTATTAATAATAAATAACCAGAAAATTCGATTTGCTTCCCAAATGTTATACCTACTTACATAAAATTGTGTATCCAACACGTTAATCCTCTGGTTGTACACATTATGGAATCCTCGCTGACGCTTGTGAAGAATATTGAGGTATGCATCCATATGCTGACAAACAATAAAACCACCGTAATTGTTAACAATTCAACAATACTTACACAAACGTTAATATGAAATTTAATAAGTACGTACCGTGTCCTCCAAGTCCATGAAGTTGGACTGCATACGCACGAACCATCCCGCGGTAACTAGTGTCAGCACGTCCACATCACGTCTGTTTAATGATTGAATAACCTTAGCTATACATAAATTTGAATAAACAAGAAATGTACATCCATTTGTATTATAAAAAGTTGGACTCACTGTTCCCCGTTGATGTTCCTCTTGAAGGCCTTGTATGCCGCAATGTGGTCAGCGTCCAATAGTCCGTGGGGGTCAAAAATGTGTTCCACAGACTCGGGTCGTGTCCTCAACCTCTTTGGACGACATGGATCTGTGTAAGGGCTCACCAACTGTCATCCGCGCTTACCTAAACGCTTCGATGCCAGGGAAGGGGACCTCTCCGATGGCACAGACGTGTTGGGTAGGGGAGAGGACCGCTCCGAAGGCACAGACGTGCTGGGTGAGAGAGGAGACCGCTCCAAAGGCACAGACGTGCTGGGTGAGAGAGGAGACCGCTCCGAAGGCACAGACGTGCTGGGTGGGAGAAGGGACCGCTCTGACGCCATGGACGTGCTGGGTGGGAGAGGGGACCGCTCAGAAGGCACAGACCTGCTGGGTGGGGGAGGGGACCGCTCCGACGGTATGGACTTGCTGGGTGGGGGAGGGGACCGCTCTGACGCCACATACGTGTTGGGTAGGGGAGGGGACCGTTGTGGCTGAATCAATGTGCTAGGAGGTGGGGGGATTGATGTGCTGGGAGGTAGGGGGCCATCCCGGTGTGTACATGGTCAAACCTTGAAGCCCCCGGATCATATCCAGTAATAATCGGTGTTGTTGCTGACTATCCTCATCACTCTTCCAGATCATATCCAACAACTCCAAGTGTTGACGTTGTTGATCCTCATCACTCTTCTGGAGGCCTTCACGCACATCGTTCAACATTTCTGCCCACGGAGCCTGAAATCATGTCTACATTGTTAGTAAAAAACTATCAGCACATATTAATAAAAAACACTAAACTATGTTTTCAACTTACCTCTCCATCACGTCCAACGCCCCTACGGAAATCCCCTGTAGATGTACCATGTCCGGGGGTGGAAAAACGAACCCGCCTATGCCTATGTCTTTCTCGTTGAGGGTCTGTCTCATATCCCTCACTGTCACTGGGCCTCAAACCCCCAGCAGAGGGCTCAGATCCCTCACTGTCAATGGTCATGTCTGTACCACTGATCCCGCCTAAGGTGGTCTGATCAGGGACCTCATGCGGCATATCATCCATGTCATCTTCTATATACAGGTTCTCCCCTTGTCTAGCCAGGCATAGTACGGTGCATGTCTCTCAGCTGGTGTCGGCACCAGTTCCTTGATCGCAAACATCTGAAATAATAGTTAGAACAATGTCATTGTACAAATACTAACTAATAAAAACATTAACAAAATAAATACATACCCTGGCTTTGAAAATCTTTGCTAGCTTGTTCCCTCTCGGTTGTTTGGTCAACTCCCTCTTCAAAATACAGGGAGTCAGATCAGTAACCCTCCGGACACCGACCTCTTTGGCCAAAGCAGGGATCACCTCCAAAGCAAATATCTGCATCAAAAATAAGTACGATAAGTATCCATACAATTTTGGGCACCAACAATAAAGTACAATTTGTAGTTCGAACTTCTTACCAACAGGGCATGAGATAGACCGTATATGTTTTAGATCTCCACCCTGTGTACGTCAGCTCCCTTTTCCTGCTGGAGTGGCTCGAACCGGTCTCTTCGCCCATCAAGTGCATGCTTGAATGAGTGAATAGAATGTCTGTACACGTGTACACCCCACGTGAATGCATCGAGCTCCTCAACCAGCCGAAACTGCCAAACTGGAATCTTGAATCTCTCATCCACCCCCATCAGTATCCAGTTCAGCATATATAAGAGGCAGAGCTTGATAGCATCGTACGTCTTTACGAAATCTGCACCGATGACAACACCCCTAATCTGCTCCAGCGACACCTTCTCGGCTCCAGGAAAGTACCACTCATGTATGCCATTCTCCACTGATGCATACATGGTGGTCTCTGGTACAACTCCAAACCGCAGTCCGGTGATCAGACAAAATTCCACCTTCAAAAACCTAACATACTGGGTTCCTAACATGAAGTGCATCTCATCTGTGGGGCCGTTATGATGGAGCTCCCTCAAAAGCAACCGATGGATTATACCACCGAAAAACTTCATCTCCCTATGCATAGTCAGGAAATGCCCGTAACATGGCGCCATGAACCGCTGGCGGTTTTCATCTGCAAATTCTACAGGGACACGGTTCAGTGCGTCGTCTATATGGGCGACGACATCAAATTGGTTGTGTCGTTTCAATTTACCCTCGTACCAGTATCCTTCTTGAGTTTTAAGCGAATCTCTTAACCTAATTCTCATCTGCAATGTAACAGAAATACAACATCATTAAACTGATTTTTTTTTAAAAAGCTCGATCCCTTTCAAAAAAGCTCGATTGATTTACAAAAAAACTCGATTCTTTTTTAAAAAGGCTCGATTCCTTTCAAAACAGCTTGATTGTTTTACAAAAAAACTCGATTTCTTTTCAAAAAGGCTCGATCCCTTTCAAAACAGCTCGATTGCTTTACAAAAAAGCTCGATTCCTTTTCAAAAAGGCTCGATCCCTTTCAAAACAGCTCGATTGCTTTACACAAAAGCTTGATTTCTTTTCAAAAAGGCTCGATCCCTTTCAAAAAAAATTGATCACTTTCAGAAAAGCTCGATCCCTTTTCAAAAAAACTCAATCCCTTTTAAAAAATGCTCGATCCCTTTTAAAAAATGCTCGATCCCTTTTCAAAAAAGCTCAATCCCTTTCAAATATGCTCAATCCAATTCAAATACAGCTTGAACTTATTCAAAAAAGCTCGAAACTTATTCAAAAAAGCTCGATTCCTTTTCAAAATGACTCGATCCAATTAAAAAAAATATCGATTCATTTTCAAAAAAGCTCGATACCTTTCAAAAAAGCTCGATCCCTTTTAAAAAAAGGCTAGATCCCTTTTCAAAAAGGCTCGATCCCTTTCAAATACGCTCGATCTAATTCTAAAATAGCTCAAACCTATTCAAAAAAGCTCGAAACCTATTCAAAAAAGCTCGATCCTTTAAAATGGCTCGATCCTTTTCAAAAAAAGCTCGATTCCTTTTCGAAAAAGCTCGATTCCTTTTCGAAAAAGCTCGATTCCTTTTCGAAAAAGCTCGATTTACCAAAACCTAATTTTCACAACAACAACAAAAAAAAAAAAAAAAACTCATCTAAACAAATAAGCTCGATTCCCTTCAAAAAAGTCTCGAAAACCCAGATTTCATCTTCCTCAAATGATATTCAACCAAATTACAAACCCTAACCTAAACCACAATCATTTTCACATCTCTATTTTAACCGGTTTCTACAATTCCTATCAACAAAACTCAATTCTAACATGTAATGCAGGTTAACAACAACAAAAACGAGGAAAAAAAAACCAATCTTACCTTTGTCAATCGCAGCTCTTCTGGTCACTTCACCGTCGATTAGTTTCCCGTCGGTTTGACTGTTGCTTCTCTCTGACTTTGAAAACGACAACTTCCTCACAGTTAAAATATTTCGGGGTATTTTTGTTTCAAACACTCTTTTAGTGCCTTTTAAACATACATTAGTAAAGTGGTGATATTTGCACAACACATCTCTCAAATAGTGCCAATAATTTTTTGACCCCTTTCAGAAATGGTTTGTAAAAAAAAAACAATTTATACATTTTCTATCTTTAGATAATTTTATAATACTTAAATTATAACTCCAAAAAGCTTCTAATACATTTTACAGAACAAGTTGTTAATTCTTGTTTAATTCTTGTTTAATTCCTACAACTTTAAGGAGGCCTTTAATGCGAAATCTAAACAAAATGTCATGGCACCCACGATCTAGTTAGTCTTTGCTACTAACTGTCTATTAATTAACAAAAAAAAAAAAAAAACTATCTACCTTCTACGTACACTCACAATTTGCTTAAGTCATTCTTTTATTACAAGCACATCCTTAAATAAAATTACTATTATAGGGAAAAAATATAAATTAATAATAATATATTTTTTTCCACTCAACATATTTGATCATATAAACCCAAATTGATATAACTTTCTTACAAGTAATCGAATTCTTTTTAAATCAAATTTTGATCTCTAAATTACATCCCATTATATATTCATAAGTTTCAATTATCAACAAGCCATTATTTGATAAATTACGAAAAAAAAATTAATCAATGTGTTAAGATCGTGTGGTTACCACTTATCACCATACAACTTTATACATTCATAAACCATTATTGCCTTCCACTATGGCACTATGCTAGTTTTTAGTTAAACACACTTATATTATAATATGATCGAATAAAAACCTTAATAAAGTTTGACCAAAATCATTTTTAAAAAAAAAAAAAAACTAAGGGGTGTATTCAATTTGTATTTCAAAAAACTTTTTTAAATGGATGGATGACTTTTGTAGAGTTTATGAACTTTTATGGATTTTTCTAGACTTTACAAAATTATAAAAAACTTTAATAGACTTTGATAGACTTTACTTTCATAGATATTTAGAGTTTGTTTGGTTAGGCTTTCGAAAAACCTCTATTGGTGAAAGATGAGTGATAAAATTTACACCCCTTAAAAACTGTATGTACACCCCTAAATTAATATGTTTTTAAAAATCCAATAATACCCTTAAATAAAATTACTAAGAGGATTAATTGTTTGTTAGTACACCTACCAATAATTATTAATTCGTTTCCTATTTTAATCTTTTTTAATTTTTTTCCTTTTAATGGTTTGATATTAATATATATCATAAAAATTATTTCCATTTTAATAAACCTAAGATTCCCTTTTAAATATATTCTCATCCTTTTTTAAGGAAATATTAATTTATTGCTAAGTATGGAAAATAAATCAAAATCATGAGACAAATTTGGTTGTGAAAAATAAAAGTTTTAAATTAATTTTTATTATTTGTTGGAAGAACAAAAAAATATTTTTGTTAGAAAAACAAAATCATTATATATAAAAAAAGACTTTTAAATTGACTATATTTTTTATATTTTTTATTTCTTTCAAAAATACTGTAGACTTTTTTTAATATCGATATTTAATGTTCTTTCTTGTCAAAAAATATATTATATGTTCTTCAATTTCATCGAACATCTATTCCTTTTTTTTTAACATATCATTTAACACCTATCTACTTTCACGTCAATTGAGACATATCACAAATCTTGTATCCTGACAACTCTCTCGAACAGAATATGATTCTTTAATATATATATATAAACAAATCTTAAAATGGATTTTTAACAAAAAATAGAGTTTGATTTTTAAACAACCGAGAAGAGAAAAGAAGTATGGAAGAGAAAGAATTCTAAGAGATTTAAAGGTAAAAACAAAATTTGATATACTAATAAAGTTGATTAAATAACATAATAATAGTTATAGATTGTGTGTATTTATAAAAATACAATATAGTATAATTAATGAAATGGTATTTTTGACATTAAGTAGGGTTTCATTACAAATTAAAGATTTTTTAATTTTTTTATGGGGTTGATTACGAAAGGGGTGTAGATACAGTTTTTGAAGGGTGTCATTATCGTCACTCTAAAAGATCTACCGGCAGTAGATATATTAGAAATAGAGTTTGTTTAAAAAAAAAATCTAGTTGTTCGGTTAGTAAACTTTTTTTTTTTTAAGGTCTAAAAAAACTCAAATAAACGTTTATAAACCTTTTAAGACTGTAAAAAATTCAACAAAACGAGTACTTATAAACTTACATTAACTTCTAAATATAATTTATACTTTGTTGTAACAAAATTATATTGGGTGGCTTTATTACACCCACCCCGTTAAACCTAAACATTAAAAACCATTTTAATTAAATCATTTCTCTTTCAATCGACACAAAATCAAATATGAGGTGAATACCCTAAATCAAACCAATCTCCAAAACGTTATTTTAATTTTTCTATAAATAAATTATAAAAGAAATTTTTGTTTCAAATATATCACAAAACAATATTATTTTTTTTACAGTAGAGTGAGAAATCGAGAGGAATGGGATTTTTATTCTTCTATTTTGAGTTTCTTACAGTGTGATAAAGTCTCCTCATGCTTCACATGACCTAAACCACATATAAATCAAACAAATTGTTCATATCATTTTTTTTTAGATTGTTATATTTCTGTAAAAAGAACTTTTAAAAGAATTTACTTTCAAAAGAGGATTCATAAAATCATTCATGATACCGAGTAGAGGGAAAAAATGTCTATATTTGGTTTGATTTTGTTCTTCATCCAAATTTGATTTTTGGTGGCATTAGAGCCAAACAATTATATTTCTCATGTCAATAAAGATATTCTCTCAAATAAATAAATAAAAAAAGAAAAAAAAAGTCTTTTAGATAAATGAAAGACAAATCGTGAGAATTTCTATAACTAAGGGGTCGTTTGGTTTTTTTACTTAAAACTTAATGGGTCTAAATCATAATTATTAAGTTATTTTGTTTATTTTTTTAAGTGGTCAAACAACTTAAAAATCCTAAAAAATAACTTAAAATAAAAAGTAAAAAATCTTGACTTTTAACTTAATTACAAATCATTGAATTGCATTAAATGCAATCTAAAATATTTTCTTTCGATATTATCCCTCCATATATAACATATTTCTAATTTCATCAAAATTACATATGGTATAGAAATCTTTATTTTAATATATTGATTATTTTAAATAGCTTTAAAAATAAAAAATAACCCAAATAAAAAATAACTCTAATCACTGATCATATTGGTATTTAATATCGATACTTTATTATGATATTATGGTGAATATATATATAAAAATTATAGTGTTTTGTGTAAGTTTTCCTGATGTCCTTTTCATTTTATTTTTTTAAAAAACTTTTTCTTTTCTTAGAAAAATGAAGTTTGTTTGTAATCAAAGATGAAGATCATAATCATACCGCTCTTAGAAAGATGAAACAAAAGCAAACTCTCATAGTTCGGAGCCCAGCTCCAACTACTTCTTCGTAAGTGAGGTGAGATACTTCTTTCGGTTTGAATAGGGGGTCGCCCTTTTTTTGGTTGAAGTAGCCACGACTTCGGTCGTAGTAAGTTGAAACACATAAACCCAGTCCACTTGCAGTGCAGCCATGTTGATCAAAATGACTAAGTTTCATGACTTGACCAGTCACTCGCCCTCGTATTAGAAGATAATCTCACCCTGTGGTCGACATTCAAATATAATTATTATTTTTGGATTGTTTTTATTCCATATTATGTGTATAATTGTTTAACATAAGCATAAATGTAAAATTACTTATATTCAAATAATTTTACTTTTAAAAAATAAACGTGTTGACAATACATTCAGATGTGAGAAAAAAAAACAAATATGTCATTCAGGTTCAGATTTCAATTAGTATTCAGTCATTATAAAAATTCAGGACTGTTCAATATTCAGACAAAAAAATAAACGACCCCTAAAAGTCATTGACATTTTAAAGTCATTAAAAGTCGTTGATATTTTGAATACCTCATAACTTCCATAGACTTTTAAAAAGTCTGGATTGGATACTTTATGACTTTTATAGACTTTTTAAAAATAAAAGTCTGTATTGAATACCTCATCACTTTTATTGAGTTCTTAAGGCCCCGTTTGGTGAGCAGGATTGGATTGGACTATTTCATGGGATTGGATTGGATTAAGATAGGATTGGGATTAGGATTGGATTGGATTGGATTGGACTTGACTGGATTAAATTAATATTATGCTGTGTTTGGAGAAATGTGAGACTGGACTGAATTAAGATCATGTTTTGTTTGGTAAAACATGAGATTGGACTAAATTTGATAATATTTTGAAATTGAATAATAAATTATTGAAATATGTATTTAAAGAAAAATTAATGTTTTAATTTATATATTATTAAAGTAATAATATTCAAAAATATTTTTTAAATATAGATTTATATTATTTTTAAATAAAATTTAAATACGTTTCGATTTTGCAATTTGTTTATTTAATAAAATAATATATATATATACACACACACACATGTGGGACTATTAAGAGAAATTATGAATGATATAATTTCGGTCCTTAATAATCGAATGGAAATTGAATAACAAATTAGTATTTGTCATATGTTTGGTACAATTTTTTATTGAATTAATATATATATGTGTGTGTGTGTGATATTATTATTTTTTATTATGAAATTATTATAAATTAAAAAAAAGATAATGAAAAGAAAAGATAGAAAAAAAAAATAAAAGAGATGGTTTTAGTCACAGGACTAATAAACCCACCAGTATAGGTGGGTTTATTTAGTCACATGTTGATGGGACTATTGGGTACTGTTGAGAGATAAAATCTCAATCCTATGTGATTGTCAAACGCAGGATTAAGACTAAATTAGTCCAATCCTAGACCAAAACCCAAACAACAAACAGGGCCTAAAAGTCTATATTGAATACACCAAAACTTTTAAATTACATAAAAGCCTTTAAAAGTCATTTGAAATCTAAATTGAATACATCCCCTTAGAGTATCTCCAACGTATTACACCAATTTGGTGTTAAAAGAGCATATTGGGAGAATATGTTTACACCAATTTTTTTCTGACTCCAATATTCCACATCAAAAGAGCATATTTTAATAATATTCTTTCAATAAATCTTTAAATTATTATACAAATTTAAATTGGTTATAATCTTTTTCTCCTAAATGCGCATTAATATATCTTATATCAATGTGTTTTATGTGGATCACTTATTATGGAGAAACTTTGATAAATATATATACTTTGAATCAAAGTATGTAAATCTAATGGTCCATATCCAACGTACTGATGAAGTTATATCAGTGTGTATTGAAATTATATATATATATATATATATATATATATATAAGTATATTTACACATATTGTGACAGTAATTCAAATCCGAAACATTATTAAACTGAATTAATGTTATTACACAAAGTCATATTGGACTGTGGTTAATTTAGAAATAGTTTATGCGGACGATATGAAATATTGGGATTAGAAAGGTCGTGGTGCAAAGTGTGAGAGAGCATCTTGAAAACCACCGTCTAATTACTCTCTTAATAGTCCTTGATTTAAGCTTAGTTGAAGGTAACTGATTCACTTGCGAATCGCCACCTTCTATCTGTGGCAGTGTGCCAGTGTGCCACATTTCAAGCTACTTCACGTCTCCTATCTATTGAAATCCAACTGCATTAGCTTATTTTGTTACAAAATATGTTACTTTTTATGGTGTGATTATACCAACAAATTTTAAAGTGTAATTGGATTATATGAACTATGGTCTATGATAGACTCTTATGATCTTATCTCTAACCATTGTTAATAAGTATAGTAATTAAATTATATATATACTAATATGGGTGTCATTTTAAATATCTCAACGAGATCTTTCCAACGTTATGTTTTTTTAGGATTACATTCTTTTATAATTAAGCAGGAGATAATTAAATTAGTAGTTTTAGAAAACCAAAAATGATTGATGTGACATTTAATACCAAAAAAAAGATTTGTTGTAGCTACGGTTAATGGTGTTCAAGGTTCGGTTTCGGTTACGAACCGTCGGTTTCGGTTACGAACCGTCGGTTTCGGTTACGAACCGTCGGTTTCGGTTCCGTGGAAAGGCCGAACCGTAACCGTAACCGTAACCGTAACCGGAATGGGACGGTTTGGGACGGTTTCGGTTATGGCGGTTTTCGGTTTTCGGTTCGGTTCGGTTCGGTTTCGGTTTGGTCCGGTTTTTTGTTTTTGTTTTTGTTTTAAAAAGTGCCACGTGTCAGCATTTTATTAGTTGTTGCATTTTTTATTATTTTTTATCTAAACCGGCGGTTTTTTGGACGGTTTTTCATAATTCATAACCGTAACCGAACCGTCGGGAACCGGTTTTGTAACCGACGGTTTCGGTTTCGGTTTCAAGATGACGGTTTTGGTTTTGAGAGGACGGTTTCGGTTCGGTTTCGAACGGTTTAACCGAACCGTGAACACCTCTAGCTACGGTGAATATCAAATTTGGTATACAACGTAGTTTTTTTTTTTTTTTTTTTATGTTTGGTATATTGATTGGAAATGAATTTTACATCAAATTGATGTATTTGTTGGAGTTACTCTTAATCTTTCACTATAACAAGTAAAGAACCTCACTTCTCTCACTTACAATTTGATGTATTTAAGTAAAATTATAAGAGAAACTCTCACATGTCTAGATATGAAAAATAATTGCAAGACTTGGTTTAAGATATTCAAAAGTTTATGTGAGGAGCCAAATGTCAACGAAAACAATAAACAGTAAAGGTGGAACTTTAAAGTACTTGAATAAAAATTGTTCAAAGCTATTTAAGATGAATGGGGCTTGCCTTTATTGAGAAAATTTGAGAAATAGTATTTTCAGACACAATAAATGTGTCAGTCAACCGTTCAAAACCATGGCGGCATATGAGGGGAAGATGAAAAATTAGCTGTTATAACCTTTCTGAAGCTTAGCAGAACATGAAAGGAATATGAGGTTCATAATCTACCAGAGCGCATGCATGTTCCGCCACATAGAAGAATACGAGTGGATGATGTGCTACATTGTCCTCACATGGTTTGCTACTTAGGAAATTTGAATTCTAACGTTGACTTGGTATGGTAAATATCTTGAGCAAATCTAAGCAATTATTTCATATCAATTACATGGAAAATCATTCATAAGCTAAGAAGCTTCACCATTTGATTTGTGCAACTTGTGTAGATTTTTGCTTCTTTAACATTCATGCACACCATTTGATTTCTCCAAGAAATTGACATCTTGTATGGTGCACATTTTATCTCTAATTTTGTTGAAACTTAACTAGGATAAAAAAAAATGGACTCAAATCCCATATCAAATATTCATGTACCAATTTCTATATATAACCAAGCAAATTGGGACATGTAAACAACTATATTTACATCTAATTATTGTTTTAAAAATGAGTTTATATTTAAGATAATTGTAGACATTCATCCCTTTTATTCAATATTTGCATCCAACTTGATGTGGCAGTTTACATGACACTTCCTTGTCAGCTGCCACATCATCATATTGTCAAGTCATTACACTTTTTAATTTTTTTTTCTAACCCTAATTTTTAACTCTATTCAATTTGTTCCTAATTTTATATAATAAAAAAAAATCAGTTTTTGTAGAGAGCTCTAGAAGTTGACAAATATGTGTCCTATAAAAGCTTTAGAAGTTGATGAGGATGTGTCATTTAAGCTGTCATAATATATTGGATACAAATGATGGATAAAAGGGTTGGATGTTTACCGTTACCCTTTCATTTAATATTTCTAGAGTCAACTTCTTCTCCATTAGTTTCTTAGCCTTTTTTTCCAAAAAAAAAAATAAATGACTTGACTTTTGAAATTCCACACTACGAAATATATTATTTCCAAAAAAATTCCTCATTTCATACGCAACAAAATTTTCTCTTCCATATGCCATTTTCTTTCTCTCCCTTAAAATTAGAGATAATTTGTTGTTGATATTTTTTACTTATTCTTATTATATGTCATATTTATTTTTGCAATGAAAGTGATGGATAGTAATGGTGATTATATTGTGGATGGAGAATTTCAATGACATGGAAGATTGGAGTTTGAAGGTAGAGACAGGGCCGGCCCTGGTTTTTAGGGCCTGGGCTGAAAATTTTGGAAATGGGAAAATGAGTCTCATGACATGTCAAACGAGGAAAAATCTAAAGTGAAAAAAAAAATCGAAAAAAAAAATCAGAAAATATTAAGCTTTTTATAGACCTCTTTGATCCTAAATATTTAGACCAATACTCAAAACAAAAATTTAGGTCTTCATAATCTGAAATAAAATAAAAATGGCTCCATAAATTAGTACTTAAAATATATAAAAATGAAAATGGACCCTTAAACTAATACGAAAACATAAAAATAGATCTTTAAATTAATACTCAAAATATGAAAATCTAATCTTTAAAAAAGGGGCTCGGGACGGCAGCCTCTAGGAATACAGCATGGCCGACCCTGGGTAGGGACAACAATATATTTCATGAATCAAATACAATAGATGAAAATGAGGTAAAGGATTCTGAAGCTAACGTAGACATTACAAAAAGGATAGAAGTTATTCATGGTGAAATTGATGATAAATTGATACCAAAGGTGGGTATGAAATTTCAAACCGAAGATGAAGCTTATGATTTTAATAATGCTTATGCATAAAGTTTTAGCATTCAAAAAAGTAAAGGATATAAAGGTAAAGGTTGTACAATGATAAATAGAATTTTTTGTTGTTCTTGTGAAGGATGTCGTGAGAAAAATAAAAAGAATATTAATATGAATATTCATCGTGCTGAGAAAATATTCGGTTGTATCAAATTGTTGAGTTCATTGTGCATCACACTCTTGTGACATCAAGCCCAAACAAGAGTCATACACATAAAGCAGGATTCCAAGGAAACGAGTTTATAGGCAAACAATTTCAAGAGCAGTTTTTTTTTTTTTTTTTAATAAAAAAGGGGGGAATAGTAGTTTATTTTTATTTCTCTTATTTTCAACAATGACACTAAGAGAAATTGTTTTAATTTCAAGAGTAGTTTTTTTAAGGGGAAAATAGTAGTTTATTTTTATTTCTCTTATTTTCAACAATGACACTGAGAGAAATTGTTTTATTTTATATAATCCAAGATACAATTTAACATATTTTCCGTCCATATTGTTTTTTTTATGGACCATATTGTGTTTATTTTTACAAGCTTTTTTACAATCCATATTGTTATTTTGAAATATTGAACAAAAAATATTCTTATTACAATTTTAGCTTTTCTCACAGAACGATAACATGGAAGGAAAACTAGTCTATTTATAAGATAATCTCTTTCTGTGGTAAAAATAATCAAATTTTAAATTGTAATTTAAATGGCAGAAAATTATTATTATTATTATACATATATAATAACTTTCAAGTGATAGATCTCATACTTTAATTTTAGTCCACACTTGATGAAATCATATCCATTTGAATGTTTTTTTTTATGGATGATAAGTTAATTGAAATCTAACTATAAATAAAATTTGAGATTTTTTTAAGCACTAAAACTATTTTTCACGATTTTTTTAAATATAAAGGCATCGAAAAACGGGAAACATATAGGGAAAATTGGGAAAAATAGTTCAAGTGCTTGAAAAATTCTCAAATTTTATTGATTGATAGATAGATTTCAATGAAATTATTATCCATAAAAAATTCATACAATCAATATAATTTCATCAAGGTGTATATTGAAATTAAAGTAAAGGAATAAGGGATCCCTCACTTGAAATTTTAAATTCTTTTTTTTTTATCTAAAAATACCACAATGAATAAAATAGTATATATTCAAATATAAAATCTGGTACAAACAAATATATATATATATATATATATATATATATATATATATTAAGGGAGGGAAATAAAATGGCCAAGAGCATCTCCAATGGTATTCACAAAAGCAGGAGATCAGTAATCAAATTTTGATTATTTATCCAAAAAAAAACACTGTCCAGTAAAGTTACTAAAATTTAGCAGTTATCAGTAATCAGATTGTCTCTTCAATAATCAAAATTGAAGATTGATTTTCAATCTTTAAATACAAACTTAACCCAAATTAACTATTGTTGTAATTTTATTCTTTCTCTCATATGTGACTTATTGTTTCAACCCTAAACATTTTAATTAAGTAAAATTCGTTTTTCATTACGAATTGATCAATACCCGTATCATATACCTTCTTTTGTCTTTTATAGTTTTTAATATTTTTTTTACCATGTTCAATAGCAATATATTCAAGATGTTTGACGATTTTATAGCTTATAGAGCGGAAACGATGAAATAAAAATGAACGGGAATAATGAAAAATATATGACTGGAGTACATTTTTGATTTAGATAAAATGGATTTTTGATTTAGAACTACACGATCGTCAAATTTAACAATCCCTAAATAAACATTCTTCGGTGATAACTTTTAAGGAACCAAATTTATTTATTCCATTGAAGATGCTTTTAGAGAAGAGAAATTGTGTTATGAGAAATGAGGAAAAAAATTGGAAATAATATTATTTTATAGTGTGGAATTTCAAAAGTCATTTATTTATTTATTTATTTGGGAAAAAAAAAGACTGAGAAGTTAACAGAGAAGAAATTGACATTAAAAATATTAAATGTAAACTCTTTTTAATGAAATAATTAAATGTAAATATAGTTGTTGACATATCCCAATTTGATTGTTTTTATGATGCTTATGCATATAGGGTTGGTTTTAGCATTCAAAAAAGTAAAGGATATAAAGGTAAAGGTGGTACAATTATTAATAGAATTTTTTATTGTTCTTGTAAAGGGTGTCGTGACAAAAATAAAAAGAATATTAATGTGAATATTCATCGTGATGAGACAAGAGTCACAAGATTCGGTTGTATCAAGTTGTTGTGTTTATTACGCATCACACTCATCACTCATGTAACATCAAGCCCTAACAAGATTCATTCACATAAAGCAGGATTTCAGGCATTCAATTTCAAGACTCAAGAGTAGTTTTTTTTTTCTTTTTTTATAAGGGAGAATATAATTTAACGTCCATATTATTTTTTGAGTTTTATTGAAAACCGATTCATTTAGGAGATTCAAGTTAATAAATAATCTCTTTTTAAAAAAATTACAAAACTAATCCAATTGAGACAATATTAATATTTTAAAATATAAAAATTGCATCCCAACCAAAAGACCCAAAATTCATCTTCTCTTCTCTTTTCTTCCAATCGACCAACCCTCACCTAAATTCCAAAATCCCTCATTTCTTTCAAATTTCACCAAATCTCTCTCACCAAAATCCCTAATCGACGGCACTACTGGGTTGGAAGATGACGACGGTGCCACTGGGCTTTGAAGACTACCTGTTCATCTCCGAATACTGTTAAATATAAAAGAGGAAATAGAGAAAAAAAAAACCATAATCTATCTACTTCACAATTCCCACGCCTCATTCTCTCAACCATCAATCCATCACAGGTCACTAGCTCACTACCCAGGTTGGAGCTTATTGACGGAGTCGTATCGCCTCAGTTTGTCGTCGTCCACAGCAGTCGTCGCTCGTCGACTTCCTCAGCCCCGATGACCTATCGTCGTCGTACCCGTCCTCATCGTATATCGTCGTTGTCCCTGTCCTGTCGTCGTTCCCAACTGGCATCGTCACTCGTTATCGTCCCGTCGCTCATCGTCGCCCATCACCGATCTTCGCTGTCCTGCACTTCAGATCTTCACTTCGTTGACGAAGGTGAGCTCGACTGTTTATTGAATTGTCTGATATTGAGTTGTGAATGTGTGGGAATTGTTTAGAAGCTTTTGAGTGGTTTGACTCTGTGTTTGTATAAGAAATCAATTGAATGTTAATTATTATAAATTGTGAACTTGTTGGTATAACTTGTTGAAAATCAATCAATTGAAAATCAAAGTGTTTATATAACTCGAGTGTTGCCCAGAAAATTCAGACAAGCTGCTGGAGCTCCTTTTTCTTCTTCGCCTTCTGAGGCCAAGTCTCACTTTTGTGTCTCGTAAGCTCGTTTTTTATTGTTTAAGTTGCTTTTTTACTCTTGTCATTTGTTTTTGTGTTCGAAGTTTGATTGGTGACAAATTAGGAAGATACGGTTTATGAATTATGCTTAGTTTTCAAAGAAATGTCTGACTGAGCTTTGGTCACAAATAGATCATGGTTTTGGTTTTTTTTTTAAAGAAAATTAACATCTTTTATAGAATCTCCAACTACGTTTTCGGTTTATTTTTGTGAAAATGAAAGATTTCGAGGCTAGAATTGAGTTAGTATCGGTTCTTTTGATATCATTATATGTAAGAGATTGAACTTTTTTTTTGTTAAATAATAACATTGCTGATTTTCATCTAAATATTGAATATAGACAGTATATTTCCATTGTGCTGCTTAGGAAATTGCAAGTTTTTAGTTTTGTTTATTACTTATAACATATTAATGGCTAGTTGTTTATAGGATTTTCAATTTTGCTGGGTTCATAGTTCGTGTAATGAAATTAGTATGCATCTTGCTACGTTGATGTTTTTGGATAATGTTAGGTTCATAGTTGGTGTAAATGAATTTATATGCAGTTGATTTTTGTTGGTGTTTTTGCAATCTGAATGTTATTGTAATAAAGATATGAAATCGAGCAAATGTAGTTCGGAATTATTCTGGTTGGTATAATCAAGCAAATGTAGACATGAAATTTGCCCATGAATTATTCTGGTTTGTGGAATTATTCTGAATGTTATTGTACTTGTTGGTGTAATCAAGCAAATGTAGACATGAAATCTGAATGTTTGATAGTTTGGAATTAGGTTTCTCATTTGCAATTTGGAATGCTTAACTGTGTTTGACGTGCCTAACATCATTTAGAATTCCAAACAAAGTTTGGAACTTCTAACAGAGTTTAGAATTCCAAACAAGGTTATGAAATCCAAACGTTGTTAGGAATTCCTAACAGCGTTTGGATTTCCTAACCTCGTTTGGAATTCCAAACGATTTTAGGAATTTTCTACAACAAGTGTAATAAAAAAGTTGTGATGTAATCAAACGAGGTTATGAATTTTCTCGCAAATTCAGTTAGATAATTTGAATTTTGTTTTAACGGTTTTATGTAATATTTCAGGAAAATTGAATGGGAGAAGAGGTTGATTTGATACATGGTGAATCCTTCGACTCGATCTAAGCCGATAAAGTCAAGTATTTCAGAACATACTTTTGTTTAAATCTTTGGCGATCTAGAATAGCCTTGTGAAAAAATATTGTAAAACAACATTATCTCTCTTGATATCTATTATTTTTGAATTCTATTAGACCATGTGGTGAATTCTGTTAGGCCATGTGGTGATCTAGACTCCCAACTATTTTTTTTTTCAATGTAACAAACTGATGTATAATATATCAAGTAACTAAAGGTTGTATTTATACATGAAAAAATCTATTTTGGTTACTTTTCTTAAAAACCGTAAATTTTTGTTTCTTTTTTTTCTTAAAAACTATTTAGACATGCAAGTAACTATTTAGGCAACAATTACAACAATTTCTATCAAATTCGTTAACATTATACATAAAAATGTACTAGTTAACAATACATAACACTGTCAACATTACACAACTTCCATCAAATTCGTTAACATTACGCAAAATGTACTAAACAAATATAATAATGTACCAAACAACATCGTGTCATCTAGGTACCGTTGTGACACGTAATAAGGTTTGCGTTTTCACTACGGGGTTTTCACAAAAAAACATTTGCACATCATCATCAATCACAACTTCAAATGTTGCTAAAACCTCCGGCGGGTTAAACAAATACTTCATTTTGATGGAGAACTCGTTTGGATTGACATTAATAAGACCAGATATGATGTCTTCTAACGGTTCATACGATTTTTCCCTTGAAACTGAAATTCGTTTTGACTTTCCAGATTGATACTTGAACTTCCCACCACTTTCACTCCATTCCCCATTGTATAAAACAACGAACCGAACTTTATCCATGAAACCTTTCAAATGAATAAGAAATCCATAATTAAATTCCTAAACAAATATTCTATACTCGAGGTACAGTGAATTTATAAAACATTCTAAATCCAAACTAAGTTAAAATCTTGATGCCGCTAGAATTCCTAACTGTGTTGGGAATTCCCAACACAGTTAGAAATTCCCAACGTAGTTAGCAATTCCCAACACCGATAGAAAATCCAAACTGAGTTGGAAAATACAAACTGAGTTGGGAATTCCAAACGCAGTTGAGAATTCCAAAAGCAGTTAGAATTCCTGCCCAACAGCATTGGGAATTCCTGCCCAACAGCGTTGGGAATTCCTAATGCAGTTAGTTTTTCCTAACGCTATTAGGAAAAACTATCCTGGACACTTTAAAAAAAAATGCTACCAATTGTGTAAATTCAATCCAACAATGAAAAATTAACCACACCAACATCAAATTCACACAAGACCCATGTTCTATTACATTCATGTCAACTATTTTCACAAAAATAAGCAACCCTGATGTACAAATTAAACTAAAAATATATATTCAAACATGAAATAAACTATAAATTTATATATAAAATTAAAATTGATCACACCAACATCAAATTCAACCAATACCCGTGCTCTATCATATTAATGAAAGCAATTTTCACAAAAATAAGCAACCCTAATGCACAAAGGAAAGTGAAAAAGAGATGAAAAATAGAAATATACTTTAGATTTATGTTTAAACTTTAAATTTATCAAAATAACATCAAATTGACACAAGACTCATGCTTTATTAAGTAAATTTAATCTATTTCCACAACAAATTAACACAAATACAATTAAATCCGAGATTCAACTAAAAATTTTCAAAAAAAAAAAACTCACCTCAAAGCTTGAATATATTGTGGATGAATATTTTTGAGTTGCTCAATGGTGGAGAATGTAAATAATTAAAAAAAAATCGAAATGAAGGAAGAGAAAACAAAAAAAAAATGTGTGAGGATAATAGGAGAGAAACCGAAATTGGGTGTTGTGGTGGAGAGAGAGGTGGATATAAGAGGAATAGAATGGTGTTGTGGTGGAAATAAGAAGAAAATAATGAATACAGTTGTAAGTAAGGGTATAGTTGTACTTACACATTAAAAAAGAGTTAGTTTTGTAATATTTTCAAAAAGAGGTTAATTATTGACTTGAGTCTCCCAAATGGGTTAGTTTTCAATAAAACCCTTGTTTTTTTTAGGGACCATATTGTATTTATTTTTATAAGCTTTTTTACCATCCATATTGTTATTTTGAAATAATTTTGAACAAAAAATATCCTTATTACAATTTTATATTTTTTCACAGAACGATTGTATGAAGGAAAACTAGTCTATTTATAAGATAATCTCTTTCTGTGGTGAAATTAATCATATTTAAAATCGTAATTTAAAAAGTAGAAAATTAATATATATATAAGTTTTTTTTTTTACCATAAAAAACGAACTAGACCAACATGTATAATCTGAATTCAAAATTTTTATTTTATCTAAAAATACCTCAATCAATAAAATAATATATATTCAAATATAAAACTAGAAAATAGTCAAGTTACTTGATCCATATGTTTTTATTGGTTAAAAAAACCAATATCAGCCGTATGTATTTAATATCAAACACCTTAAATAAAGTTATTGCGAAAACCGGAGGAACTGTTAATGATGGAGAAGAAGCTATTCAAAAAAGAACATTGCTTGGGTACTACTGACCAACAAATGGTTGATTGTCACATAATCCAAAATAAGGAGAAAATGGTAAAAAATTAAAGAGATTTTACCACGTGGCAATACCCCATTGAGGATTCAGTATAGTTGGGTACTGACCAGTCAGTACCCAAGTTTTTTCCTTCAAAAAATATATATATCAGATATCTTAAATGATTTTTTCAATCAATCAAAATACAGAATAAGTACCTTGGATATTAAAAAATCCGAAAATACTTTGGTACTAATATATATATATATATATATATATAAAAGCTGGTATTAAATCCCTAGTTTTAAGGGAGAGAAAGAAAATGGCTTATAGATGAGAAAATTTTGTGGAGTATGAAACGAGAGAAATAAGGAAAAAAATTGGAAATAATATTATTTTATAGTGTGGAATTTCAAAAGTCAATTTTTTTTGGAAATAATATGACAGAGAAGTTAATGGAAAAAAAGTTGGCAAAAAAGTTGGCGAAAGAAATATTAAATGTAAACTTATCTAAATTTGATGTCTAAATATGGTATCAAAATGATGTAATAACACTTCAGTCCATTCATTTAAATTGGAATAGATTTGTATGAATAAAATGAATAGAGTAGATTGTTTATATATTATTTGGACACCAAATTTGGATAAAGTTAAAGGTGTAAGTTTGGGTCGGGCCGGCCCGACCTGTTTGGGCACGGCCTGCCGGGCCTGTGTTCCAAAACAGGCCGGGCCTGGCACACCATGCCCATTGGGCGTGCCGTGCCAGGCCCGACCTGTTTTGGAAAACAGGGCCCGGCACGGCACGTGGGCACGGCCATGGCAGGCCGTGCAGATGGGCTGGGCCGTGCTGGCCAGTTTGCCCAGTTAGACGGGCCAAACGGGCCGGCCCACTTATTTTTTTTAATATTAATAATATATATATATATATATAACTGGGCCCACTGTACCGGCCCGCCGTGCCGACGGTTGGGCCTGGCACACCGGCCAAGCGTGTCGAGCCGGGCCGGCACGGCGTGCCTCGGTTGGAGGCCCGATATGGCCTGTAATTATGGACCGTGCCTGGCACAGCCCGGCCCAAGATGGGCCGGCCCATATTTACACCACTAGATAAAGTAACGTACTCAAAAATTAAATATACAATAATTTTAAATATCCCACCTAAAATTCTATTTTTTTCATCCCAACGTATATAATATGTGAGATCTTAAAAATTATGAGTAGATACACATTAATGATGTTTTATATCACCTATCACATTATAAATATAACATGTATTGGGATGAAAACGGTAGGATAGATGTTTAGCATTACTGTTAAATATAAATATAGTTATTGATATGTTCCAATTTAGTTGGTTAGACACCAGATATTTGAAAGACGATTTGAATTCTAAAAAGTTATAACCATGCTTCCTGTTGGACTTGATGGTAAGATGACAGGAGTTCATGTGTTTCTTACCACCCAAGTTCAAGCCACAGCTTGGTAGCATCGTCAATAAAAAAAATATATATAGATCAAACATTAAGTAATAAGTAGGTTCGCCTCAAAGCTTAAAAAAAAAAAGGTATGTTCGCCTCTAAGTTTTATACTTTACTTTATTTTGATGATGACAAACTATAGATAAAGTTCTAGTAATGCCTCAAAGTTTTATACTTGATTTTATTTTGATGATAACAAACTATAGATAAAGTTCTAGTAATGTTTAAGATATTTTCATTTATTTGTTTTTTATTTGAGATCATTAACTTAAAATATTAATTCGTTAGCTTTTTACTAATCTACCCATCTTTAAAAAATAAATCAAAACAGTCATTTGATGAAATAATATAATGAATACTTTTATTTACTAAATTAGTAAATTATGGGTATGATTAATTTATATTTTCCTTAAACATGTTATCCCTTCTTCTTCTCGTTTTTTTTTATATATAAAAGGGATAATTACATCGGTGGCCATCAAATTGATAACACACTATCAAAATGGTCACTAGATTGGAAAGTTGTTCCAAAATGATCACTTTAGGTAAACTTTGTGACACCAATGACCATTTCATCAAACATTACTAACTTTACGGTTAAATAGATGAGCATTTCAGCTTTAAAATTAGATCTGCATATTGAACAATTTTTTTCCCCCTTTTTAGAACAAATTCCACAAACACTTTTTATGAAGTGAATCAATCATGGAAGATAAATATCTTCAAATTACCCGAATACGAAAACCAACATCAGAGTAAGCATATAATACTTTTGTTTTCAACTCAAAATTTTGATATTTATAGAAAGCTTTCATGAAGTATTATATTTTATATTTTATATTTTATTTTTGTAATTATAGATAAAGTTACTAAAATGTCTATTTATTTAACCGTAAAGTTAACAGTGTTTGATGGAATGACCATTGGTGCCACAAAGTTTGTCTAAAGTGACTATTTTGGAACAACTTTCCAATCTAGTGGCCATTTTGATAGTGTGTCATCAATTTGATGACCACCGGGGTAATTATTCCTATATAAAAATATGAGGGACAAAGAAGCTAACAAGTGAAATACATGTAAAAAAAAAAAAGATATTCTGTAATATTAAAAACCTCCCCTTTTCCTTGAACTATTATTGGATGTATAATTATAAAAACTTTTATTGTAGAAACCTCTCCTATAGACTAAGACCATTATCATTCAGTTTGTATTGATTGAGTTTAACCATTAAAACGTTTAAAATGTACCTATTTAAATTTCAATTGTATAAATTGACCATTACACCCTCATACATTTACCAAATAAATTAATAAAATGATACAAAATATGGGAATGTTAACTTGCGATGGAGAAGTTGTTTTGTGGACAATTTTATCCCTAAAAATAACAAAATTACAAATAAAAAATGCATTTAAAATAAACCGGAATATGTATTTCTTTATGTATTTATTTGTCTTTTTTTTATAAATCCAAATAAATACTCATTTTCAATGCTTTTGGTTCATTTATAATTTTGTTGTTTTTAGGGATAAAATTATCCACAAAATAATTTCTCCTTTGTAAGTTAACAATCTCGCTTTTTTATATCATTTTATTAATTTATTTGGTAAAAATATAAGAGTATAATAGTCAATTAATATAATTGAAGCTTAAATAGGGATACGTTTAGAGATGTACATTTTTTCCCGGGGTCCCAATTCCCCATCTTCTCCATCCCAATTTGGGGCTTTTTTTAGGGGAAAAATAGGGAAATGGGGGGGAGGGGATGCCCAACCCCATCCCCATTTCCTCATTTTCCCCACAATTATATTGTCATCCTCATTTCCTCATTTTCCCTAAACATATATAAATATAATTATAATATATATTTGTATTTGTAATGTATTAATGGATTTTATTTTGTATTCATAATAGAATGTTTGTTATTTTAGTTAAATGTGGAAATAGGGAAACGGACAAACGGGAAAAAATGGAAAACAACGGGAAAAATGGAGAACTGAGGATGAGGACAGATATACCTCCCCCCAAATCCCCCATCCCCATTTTCTCCAAATCGAAAATTATGGGGATGAGGGAAGGGTATGGGAAGTGGAGATGGGGATAGGGATTGAGGAACCTATATCCATCTCCATTCCCCAAATGTGCATCTCTAGATATGTTAGACTTTTTAATAGTCAAACACAATCAACACAAATGGAATACCAACAGTCTTAGTTCATATTGGAGGTTTCTAAAATAAAAGCATTTGTAACTATACATCTAATAATAGTTCAAAGATGAGGGAAGGTTTACAATATTAACAAAAAAAAAAACCTAACCTTAAAAATTGAAAATGTGAAATTTTAAAATAAATAAAGGAATAAAGCAGTCACATTCAACCTTTGGCAAACTTATAATTGTCTGGGAGTCACTAGGAATAAAGCAATCACTTGCAATCACTTTCAACCTTTGGCAAACTTATAATTGACTGGGAGTCACCGGTATTGGGGGTTTAGGCTTTAGAAATCTGACATTTTCAACAAACCTCTTTTGGCTAAGCAATGTATGGAGGATTATTAGATACCGGAATTCGCTTGCTTGCTTCTCTCTTGGTTTTACTTTTTCCGTCGGATTTTCTCTCCTCAACAAAATTATTTCAAATTCAATTGTTATGAAGGGCACAAAGAGTGCAAAATATGACAATAACATTATTTAAATGGATAAATTTAAAATTCCCTATAATTTTATGGCTACTTATAAATAAAAGCTATTAATCACCTTACTTATAATTTTATAAGCAACCAGCTGGGACAAGTAATATTCATAGCAATAATTTGACCAACCACAAAAACACGATGCTAACGTGGGTAATCTCAGCAAGAGCCTAAAAACTTTATGTATGACTTACAGATTTTCAAGAGAAATGAAAAAAAAAAAAAATACATGAACAAAATGTATAAGTTTCCACTCAAATCCAAGCTCATTTTTCAGCAGTCAACGCACTGTATTTTACCTTCTATAACTTTACAGAAAACCGACATAAATAAAACCAAACCAGGCATTTCTGCAATAAACCTACAAACTATAAAAATCAGCAATACCTATTTCTTCTCTTTTCTTTCTTTCTCGTTGTAAGATTCTTCATCATCATAATAATACTCTGCTTCATCATCGCTATCATCATCATCATCATCATCATAATAATATTCTTCATCTTCGTCTTCATCATTCTTGCCATTCTCCAGTAGTTCTCTTGAATTCTGCCCTCTTAATCGCTCTTGAATTCTATCCCTGATTGCCGTGCCCTGACACACATCCCAAGTTGAATAAGCAGACATGCAACATACAAGATATGTACAATTTTTCTTTGTATTTGTCTGCACCATCGATAATCATATACTCATATATGACTCCTATTAACCCATATTCATAGCTTTGCTCACCATTTTATGGCAACCTTCTTCAAACATCTCTAAGAAACCAGCAACCCACCGATCAGCATTTTCCACCCACTCATTTCGATGCATTGCAACAGTTTGAATCTACAAATATCACAACATCAGTATGATCCCATCAAAATTCTACACAACAATGATAGGTAAGATGCAAAAATGAAGTTATGACACAAATCACAACCACATGATTCTAGCCTAGGCATGATAGATGAGAACAATAGGATCAAAAATTAAAAAAAAAACTGGGCAAGGACCAGCCTGATTGAGATCAATAATTTCACTGCATTAGCAAGTATGGTCAGACTAATTGGGAATCATCAAAGAAAGTAACCATTCATAAGAAGAGAGCAATCTACAGAAAATTAACAGATCTAAGATTTTAAATTGAACAAAACAAATCAGTCATATACACTATACCTACAGAGTACAGCAAGGTACCCATTCAGTATTCCAAAGTATATATCATTTCTGCATAAAGTGACTTGATCCTAAATAAGAAGGTAAATTACCCACGTAATCCTCTCATCTGCAAGGCACATGGTTTAACAGTGCTAACCAGGTAACGACAGGGGTCTATACACAATGTAAGCATTTCAACTCAAGCTTTACCCAAACCTAAACTTAGACCATAGTTCGGCATCATCTGTGAAGCAAATAGTTTGTGTGTCCTAGTTACCCAAGGTAGATATGGCAGTCATCCTCTTACAACTGAACTCAAACTAACCTCCAATCCAACCAGACCATATTAAGAGTTTAAGACACAGCCATAGCTGAACAATAACCTGGAATGAAATCCTTAAGTCAGTCCTTAAAAACCTTTAATTGATTTTTAGAAGAATGCAATAGTAATCTACCACTTTTATCGGAAGAAAACACTAAAGATTAAGACAATGAAAGAGACAACACCGTACTTTTAGAATCAACTGGGAAGAGTGTTGTTAACACTAATGTTTAGCTCAATGAATGAGATAACACAGTACTTATAGAGTCAACCAAGAATAGTGTTGTTAATAAAACTACCATTATTTTCAATGCAAGGCACTTTCATGGATAGTGCGGCTGCCTCATGCCAAATTTCCCCATCTGTTATTTTCTTAAGTCTCCTTGATGCCAATAACCTAAAAATGTATCCCTGTATTTGTCCCCTTTATATGTAATTGGGAAAGTGTAAAAGGTTAAGATGGTTTGTAGGATTCTTGAGAACTTTAAGCCTCAGCCTGCACTATAGCTAACAACTTCTAAAATCAAACAATTCAACTATAAAAGAATGAAAGGATGAGAATAAGTCAAAAAAATAATTGAAGTGCTTAAGTACCAAATCTAAAAAGGTCTCACTCCAAAAGTCCACATACTAAGATCACAATCTGATAGCTGTTTTCACATCCTTCCATTAGCAAGATCCAACTAACCAACATGCTCATCCCCAAGACGGAAAAAATGGCATAAAAAAGTAACAAGATTTCATGAAAAGATATAACAGTTTTCCTGCAATTTGGTGAGCTACCTAACCTGCCATCAGCAAATTGCACCACGTTATCAATACTAGTACCTCTTCTAAGGGTCTAATAACTATTCTCCATACAAGCCTAAGGTTGGTACATTTTGCAATAGGGGGGGTGTGGGGGTTGGGGATGATATTCACGGAATTAAATCGAACCTTTACTCAGGGAACCAACAGAACCTGCTTTCCTTATAACAAGGAGTATCATAAAAGAAAATGAGGCGAATAGATCTTAGACAAAATATTTGCGGAATTAAATCGAACCTTTACTCATGGAACCAACAGAACCTGCTTTCCTTATAATGAGTATCATAAGGAACATGTTTCTATGGTATTTGGCATTCTAAACACAATGCTTCCTTAAGGCACCTACAATGCTGGTTTTAATACTTACATGCAGTCCAGCCACAAGTATGCGAAAGAACTTTCCATCATGGTTGTTATTTTGAAAAATTTAAGAGCAGACTCAAGAAATCAATTTGAGCGGCAGAAAAACCTGTTGAACAAATAGGACAAATAAAAGATTCACAATTTGATTGTTATTTACAGGAAAATCCAAATCAGTGTCCTCTGATCTCGAACCATGGCCCAATGTGGCTTGGTGGTAAAAGGTGCTCATTCAGCCAGCAATGTCTCAAGTCCGAGTCGCCGCACCGCAGGTGATATACCAAAAAAAAAAAGGCGGTCTCAAATGCAGGCAGGGAATCACTTCCCGTTATACCTTCTAAGTCTACTTCTAGGCCCAACTAGTAATACAATTATCTTAATTTCTTATGCACATGGAAATTTGAACAAAATGCAACCCAATAGGCCAAAAAAGCACTGAATAGTTGCAAATTAGCTGCTAATGCGCCAAATTACATTTCTATTCAAATGCCTTTTCTTTCATTCTGTTCATTAGCTGATGCATATACAACGTATATGCATCAGAAAACCTAAATTTTTCATGAGATCCAAAAATTATGCATGCCAACATGGCACTGCCACAAACCACACCTGAGCCAGTGACTAAAAACGTTTTAATGCTGCTAGATTAAGCTGGTAACATTAACTAGCTAACAGAATTCATTGATCGTAAAATAATAGAAGGAAATAAAGAGATACAATGCTCCCCGAGCAAAAGAACAAAGCTGCAAGGAGACTAATTTATAAACCCAAAGTGATTCTTTATATAGTTTCACGTCACATGCTAAATGCTAACCATAACGCTCTAAAATTTTTAACAAAATTAGAAGTAAAATGAACAGAACAGAAAAAAAAAAGGTTACAAAGTACTACGATGTTATGGAATATGATAAATGTACCTTTTCTCCAACTTTTTCTTGTTGTTCCTTCACTTTCTCTTGCAATTTTTTCAATCTCATGTTAACCCTCAGCCTCTTTTCCTATTTAGATTGAACATAAACCACAATAGATAAGCTTCCTCAACCAACACAGAAGCCATGTCAAAACATAAACAGTGTTTACTTGGTTAGCACTTGACCAGATCCTACACAACACATGTAAGCAAAGATCATACCTTCACGTAGCTAACGCCGAGATCTTTTCTTGTATACCCTCGATCCAAGTTGCGCATCACATACTGGTTATAATCTTTAACAATCCTCATTATAATGTCCGATGTTGAAATCCCATCAGTTCGTTTCGTCTCCAAAAACTTCCCAGCTGCTTTAACCTACAATAGACAATCAATTTTATAATTATACATTTAAGGTGTGAGTACTTGAAATACAAGCAACCATTATCACTCAGACTTACAAATTCGTAAACATCATTTCCAGCACCACTAGCATCGGCATATCTGTACAAATGAGACGGAAGAAAATCAATTATATATTATTAGCCCAACAACAAAAGACCTTACTAGCTAACTAACTAGTAGCACGCACGTACCCATAGCCCAATGCTTTTATCACTCAACAAGCAGAAACAATAAACTTAATGGGGACAAAATTGCAAACAACATACATGATGCAAAACAACTCTATCTAAAATAATTCAACATTAATATAACATTTCTGGCCTGAAGAAGAGAAACTAAAATTGAGCAGAGTATGCTAGAAAAATAAAAATCAAACTTTGTTGGCTATGCTTACGGAAGAGAGTCATGGGCTACGTAATCGATATTGTGCTTGTCAAGAAATTCTTTAGTGACCACCCAAGGAGCATCAGGAATGACTTCATCGACCCACCTGATGAAAACAATAATAACAATAATGAAATTCAAATTGGATGCTCTCTACGGATAGTCTCCTAAAAAAAAGGAGAGGACAGATCTAGTGAAAAGTGAAAGACATATAATAAGATATGAATTGAAAAGCATAGAGACTTACTTGCAATGGCGAAGTGATTCATAACGCTCATCCTCAGTCATGACGGTTTTACCCTTGAACCTGTGGGTGATTTCATCACTGCAGCATCCAACAAGTAGATAGGTGTTTGGCAACCTGAAATTCACAATTTCATCAAATCAAATCAATCTCACAACACAACACAAAACAATAACATAGAAATAGAAATAGAAATAGAAAAAGAGAGCGAGAGAGAGAGAGACAGTTTCTTGGCTTGTTCGAGAGAGCGAGCGTGGCCGAAGTGGAAGAGATCGTAGATCCCATCGGCGTAGATTCTGACAGGGCGATCAGTTGGGATGGAATTCAAACTCGATTGGGTGGTCTGACTTTCGCACGATTTGTTCTTGCTATTGTTCATGTGTTGATTGCTTTGCTTCTCCTCCGCCATTCCGATTTACAATTCAACTCTGTATCGTGCTTCTCATTTTTTTTTTCCGATGTTCCTGGTTAAGCGTTTTCACTTTGCGAATATCCGCTTCTTCAGGTTTCTTTTTTTTTTTCTAATTTTTTTTTTAATTAAATTGCCGCTTTCATTTGAGTATTTGTCTGCGACGACGTCATAATAATTTATACGTATATTCTCCGCAATCTACTATGCTACGATCTACGTCTTGCAAACATTTCGAGTATAAATTTAAAAATTAAAAAAAAAAAAAAAAAAACTGTAAAGTTTTTATTTTATTTATGGACAAAAAAAAAATAGTTATTTCTATTGGAGTCATTTGATGGCTGCTTGTCACGGGCTTAGAGTTTGCGCAGCACACCCGTGCGGCACTTAGGCAAATTCTATGAGAATGTTGCTAAGTAAGTCTTACAAGAGAGATTTGAGAGAAAAAAGTAAAAGAGCTTGAATGGAAAACAAATATTGTATTGCTATGAAGGAAGCTTTACAATGCTTTGGATACTAGAATGCTTGAGTTTCTAGGATCTTGTCACGGGGTGAGAATTTCATCTAGGCACACCCGTGCGGCACTTAGTCAACTTCCGTGGGAACATTGTTAAGTAAGCCTTGTAAGAGAGACACTCGGGCAAGTTCTTGGACGAACGTTGCCGAGTGTGAAGATGCGGAAGCGATTTAGAGTGAGGAGAGTCGGGAGAGGGTCGAAATGGGGAGCCCAGAGGCAGAGGATCGGTGGACTTGCGAAGGAAGACCACGATGCTTTGGATCGCTAGAATTCTTACATTAATACATCTCTTCCTTTGAGAGTACTTGTGAGCATTCTAGCGATCCAAAGCATCGTGGTCTTCCTTCGCAAGTCCACCGATCCTCTGCCTCTGGGCTCCCCATTTCGACCCTCTCCCGACTCTCCTCACTCTAAATCGCTTCCGCATCTTCACACTCGGCAACGTTCGTCCAAGAACTTGCCCGAGTGTCTCTCTTACAAGGCTTACTTAGCAATGTTCCCACGGAAGTTGCCTAAGTGTCGCACGGGTGTGCCTAGATGAAATTCTCACCCCGTGACATGCTGCTCTGGATCCTACAATCCTCAAAAGTTGACAGGCTCAATTGTTTGGCTGCCACCTGTCATCTTAACATTTAAGTATAAACCGGTCGTTTTATTTAGGGATTATTACATTGACCAATCCTAAAATTCGATATAAATACAATAAGAAAACATCTGTCTACACTATAAATGGTCATGGTCATTTCCCCCAATAGGGCCCCATTCTCCACGGGCCACACCTCCATTTTGGGGCAATTTTTACCGCTAAATGGTTTTTGGGTTGGGGACTAATTTTCCCTCTAAAGTCTAGATTTTCTCAACCCCTAATCTCATTTCCTTGTTCTCACATTTCTTTAAAGGATAATTACTCAAGTGACCATCAACTTTTACTACCACTATCAAAATGGTCACCGGATAGAGAATTGGTTTCAAAATGACCATTTTTGATAAATAATGTTACACTAATGATCATTCCATCAAATTCCATCCATTTCTATCCAATAAATAACATTTTAGTAAATAAGGGGATATCCTTAATTTATTTTAAATTTAAAAAAAAAATTAAAAAAAAAAATTATATTTTGTGTATGTATATACATATAACATACATATCAAACATGTATATATATATATATATATATATTATCTTTTGAGAAGATTAAGGCTATAAATTCTCAAAATTCTAAAAATTATATTTAAAATCATCTGTAAAAAATTCTAAAAAGTATATTTGAGATCAGCTGTAAAGAAATATATATATATATGTATTTTTAGAAGATTAAAATTCTAAAAAGTATATTTGAGATAAGTTGAAAAGAAATATATATATATATATATGAGATATGTTATACGTATATACACAACATTAAATATAATTATTTGTTTCAAAAATCAAAAGAAAAAATTGATTTCCCAAAAATATCTAAAATAGATTAATGACATCCTCTTATCTTTGTAACCTTAATCTTCTCAAAAAGAAACATACACACACACACACACATATATATATACATGTTTGATATATATGTTATATGTATGTATGTACATACACTAAATATAATTATTTATTTTACAAAAATTGATTTCCAAAAAATATCTAAAATAAATTAATGATATTCTATTATTTACCAAAATACCACTTATTGGATGGAATGACCATTAGTGTAACACTGTTTACAAAAAATGACCACGTTGAAACCAATTTCCCATCCGGTGGCCATTTTGATAGTGGTGGCAAGAGTTGATGGCCACCGGGGTAATTATCCCTTTCTTTAAATGGGGATGGGGTGGGATCCAATTTTCTCAATTTTTTATAAATATAATTTTTCTATTATCAGTTCGGATTGATATAAAATATATCAGTTTCTTACATGTGGATCATTGAATTTAAAAGATGTTTTGATAATATCAGTTTCTTGCATATGAGCCATTAGATTTAAAAGATGCTTTGACAAGTACGACTCGGCTGCATAAACTTGTCAAAGCATTTTTTAAATCCAATGACCCACATACAATGAACTAATATATTTTATATCAGTTCGAACTGACAATAGAAATATCGTGTGTGTGTATATATATATATATATATATGTATTTACTTTTATTTTCTTTTAAAAAAATAACTTTAACTTTAAATTTGTTTTGACTTTTATGTGGAATACTATATTACTATAGTTATTTTGTAATAATTTTGGATTAAATTAAATCAATTATATATTTTAGATTATTTATTACATTGGATATCGAAACAATGTGAATCGAACGATTGAATTTCGAATCCTGAATTCTAAGTTTCGGATTTTGGATTGGAAAATATTTTGATTGAAAATTGAAGAAATAAGAAAAATAGGGGACGGAGTGGGGGCAGGGGAACTTCCTCCCAAACACCCTTATCCCCACTTCCCCCATATGGGGTTTAGGGGCGGGGTAGGGTAGGTTTTAAAAATGGGGGTGGGGGACCCTCCCCCACCCCAATGGCCCCCCACACTCATCCCTCACACTTTACACTGTGAGATTGTGGGTTAGAGTAGTCCCCCCCTCCCATAAATCCCGAATTAAACTAATACTTGATGATTTGAAAAATTATATCAAGTGATGTGGTAAGTGATTTGCTCATTGACCACGCTATTTAGGTTGATTAGTACTACTCTCCAAATTATTGTAATATTTCAAAAAAAAAAAACTTTACAACCGGTTGTTTGTTCCATTTAGTATAGAAACATATTTTTTTTTTCCACAAAACAAAAACATAAATATATTGCTTTATGTTTACAGTAACAGTGGTTTTAATAGTATTACATGAATTGGATTGGGTAGCGGTAAACAATCTAAAATTTTAACTCAAATTTCAACCCAAATAATATGACAAGTGAGTTGTCATCACCATACAAAACATGAGATAATGTGATTAATGAAAAAATTATTTGCCAGATCATTTTGATTGAAATTTGAGATAAATTTTTGAATCGACTAACATTAGTGATCGGAAAAATTGTTACTAACAAAACTTACAAGTAATCAAGAAAATGATTACATGTATAGTAAATATGGATATGAAAATTCTAATAGTTACCAAAAATAATCACAAAAATGATTATATATGTCTTAATTATGATTGCAAAAATCCTAAAAATGTTTACGAGAATGGTAAATGTAGTTACAAATAAAAAAAAATCCATATAAACTTGAAGATTGATACATATATTATCAATCTAGTCACATGAATTCCAGAAGTAGTTATACAATGACAGGTTATAATATTTTAAAAAAATCAATAGAATATTTTATAAGAAACACATTTTGCCTGGCAAAACTTTGTGTCATGATTGTTGTTAAAGAACCTCAAATCCGTGGCAAAAAGCCACCGAAGCACAATTTTCATTTTCGATATGACCCTTGAAGCATGAAATTTGCGCTTTTAGTAGGGTTAACTAAAACAAAAATAAAAAAAGCAGCAGTCCAAGTCAACTAAGAAAATGCATTACTTATTATTTATAGCTAAGAATTATACAACAATAAATACGCATAAACTAATCATAAAAGTAGTATTTTCTCCTCTCTCTCTCTCTCTCTCAAAGATAAAAGGAGTAAAAGTAGGTGAGTCCCTCGACACTGGGTTTTCTTATCTAAAAGAAGTAGTGTTTTTTCAAATCTCGTCTCTTTCATCAAGCTTCCTTCAGAAATGTTAGAAGAAGAGATAGTGAAACTGTATGAGAACCTTTCGTTAGCAGATGAAGATAGAACCATTCATGAATTGCACGTGGAAGATTGAAAGGAAGGCGAAGCAGAGGTGGGTCATTGTTTAGTGGGAAAAATTCTCTTGAGAAAGTGAATAGAGAAGCTTTTAAATGTTTAACAGAACATTTATGGAGTGAGTGTAGCAGTTGAATCAATAGGTGATAACATTTTTATGTTTTATTTTAACAATCAAGAGGATACAACTGAATCTGGCAGTAGGACCATCGTACTTCGATAAAAGCCTAATTGTTTTAGAGAAACCAGATGGAACAAAAGATATCTCTCTCCTGGGGTTTGATCGGGTCGAGCTATACGTCCAAATCCATAAGGTTCCCATAATGTGTATGAACAGAAAAACAGTACGATGGCTATCAGATCAAATAGGGAAAGTGGTAGACATTCCAGCAGAGTCCAAAGAATGTTGGGGGAAATTTATGAAGGTTAAAGTTCATATTGACATATCCAAACCGTTGAAACGCTGGCTTCGACTAAAGTTGGATAAATCTGACAAAATGGTGGTGGTGGGCCTGAAGTATGAAAAACTTCCGGAGTTCTGTTATGCTTGTGGTAGAATCGGACACTGCATCAAGGAATGTACAGATGAATAGGCAAAGACAACAGCTTTAGGTGGTACCTTAACCAAGTATGGTTCATGGATGAGAGCCCAGGTCCCTGAAAGGTAAAGAGGTCGACAACAACAACTTTTAGGGGGTGCCTTAGTCGGAAAAGTAAAACCTCGTGAAGAACTATGTAAGGAGGTTGACAATGGTTTATTGGGTTCTGGAAGTGCCTCGCTTGGGTTCGAAAATGGGGATCCTAAAACCATAGGGTTATTTGCAAGGAGGAAGACTATTGTAGATCATTCGAAAACCCTAGCTACCATCAGCGATTTCGGACCCTCTCCAACCCAAGGAAAATGGGCCACGGGACCAATAGAAGTTCCTTCTCAAGAAAATCATGATCCAGACGTTATGATTTCCAACTCCAAACATGTGCCAGCTACTATGACAAGTGAGCCAAAAGAAATGAAGCCAAAAGGCCTCGTACTTCCAAAAAGGCCCAAGTCAAATTCTATTAACCAAGATAAAATGCTTACAAAGAGTGGTTTGCGATCAGAAATGCAAATTTCCCCATATAAAGGAAATGCAAGAAAATAGAAAAGACAGGCAAGGGCTGAAAAAAATGACCAAAAGATGTCTAGTTCTACTAGTCCAATTAGAAGAATGCTTATGATGTGTAATAAAGGTAAGAAGTTCTCTCATGGCAAGTCTCTAGGAAAAAAGAAAAGTTTAGCTCAAAGTACCGGTCCTCCCAATCCTTCTCCAAATGTCAAGAATTCCAATTCAAGCCCTTTGAGAATGAAGGGAAATCAAAACTACAAAAGGAAGATTGTTTGTAGAGATTAAAGAGTCTAAAAAAGGAAGAACGACTTCCAAACCTTCGGATTCTAATTTATCGACAGAGCCTGTTCTACAGGCACATCAGGAACAATGATTGGCCTTAGTTGGAACGTAAGAGGAATGGGGAATCCTTGCACGTTCGCGGCCTTGTCAAGGTTGCTCAAAAGACATTCTCTTGACTTTGTATTTCTTTCAGAAACAAAATTCTATAGTAGGAAGGCAGATCGAGTAAGAAATAGTTTTTATTTTTATAATGTTTTCTTGGTAGATTATATTGATAAGAGTGGCGGTTTAATGTTATTATGGAAAAAAGGTCTTTCTGTTTCCATCATGTCTTATTCCTTAGGTCATATTGATGTTACTATCCAAATGGATGACGGGTTCCTCTAGCGGTTCTCTGGCTTCAATGGGGATTCAAATCCTAGCAAGAGAGAGGGCTCTTGGACTTTGATTCGTCATCTCAGAAAGGTTGTCAATCTCCCATGGGTATGTGGTAGGGACTTTAATGAAGTGCTTAGTATGAACGAGAAAGTTGATGGCTCGAAAAAAAAATATAGCATGCATTATTCGATTTAGACAAGCAATTGATGATATTGAGCTTAATGATCTAGGATTTTCAGGCCCGAGCCTTACCTAGAATAATAGAAGATATAGGAGTAGTAATGCTCAGGAAAGACTCGATAGATTCTTGGCTGATAACCAGTGGAGGGACAAATTTGAATAAGTGAGAGTGGATCATTTAGGTTTTAACTCGTCGGATCATCGTCTTATCCTCTTGACTTTTTACCTTGTGAGCATGCCGCAGAGGAATAGACAATGGAGTTTCCAGTTCGAACCCTTATGGCTAAAAGAAGATGACATAGACAGAGTGGTAGACGATGTCTGGAAGTTTAATGGTTCTTTAGTCTCCTCTCATGATTTCAATGGTAAACTCGACCATTGTGCTGCCAAACTAACTAATTGGAGTGTCTCTCATTTTAAGAACCTCAGTAATCAGATAGAGATCAAAAACAGAGAAATAGAGCATTTGTACAAGTCATGTGAGGAAGCAAGTGTTATGGAATCTATAAAGGCTCTGGAAGTTGTGGTGGAGGGCCTTCAAGAGAGTGAGGAATTGTATTGGAAACAATGCTCCAAGCAGATTGGTTGGAAGCGGGTGACAAAAAATTCCAAGTATTTTCATGCTATAGCTTCGATTAGAAAGAAAAATAACTCAATTGATAAGCTCCTCGATTGTACGAGATGACTATTTTGGTTTAATTTTTTGCTCCTCTAACCTTTCCCCTTAGGATACCAGATGTGCCATTGAAATGATGAACTCTAGGATTAGCGATGAAAATAAGGATAAGCTAAATGATGATTTTAATGCTGAAGAAGTCAGAGTATCGGTTTTCGACTTGAGTCCTACAAAATCCTCCGGTCTAGATGGTTTTCAAGAAATATTTTTCCAAAAAAATTGGAGTGTTTTGAAAGAGGATTTCTAAAAAGTCTGCCTTAGTATCTTAAATGGTAACTTTTCCATCAGGAACTTTAACAGCACTAATATAATCTTAATTCCAAAGATTAAGAATCCCACACAGCCAAATGATTTTCAGCCCATATTCTTTTGTAGTGTAGTCTATAAAACTGTTACAAAAGTGATCGCTTCAACACTAAAGAATTACCTTTCGAACATCATTTCTACTAATCAATCTATCTTCGTCCCTAGCAGACAAATCTTTGATAATGTCTTGGTCATTTTGAGACCACCTACTCAATTTCTCGGATGACGTCAGACAATAAGAGTGTTATGGGGCTCAAACTGGATATGAGCAAGACGTATGACATAGTGGAATGGAGCTTCCTCCAAGCCGTCATGATAAAAATGAACTTCCCTTCTCACTAGATTAGCTTGATTTTGGATTGTATTTCCACTACAAACTTCTCTTTTCTACCAAATGGAAGTTCGATGTGTAGCTTCTCTACTTCAAGAGGGCTAAGACAAGGTTGCCCTCTCTCTCCTTATCTCTTACTTTTTTTATGCAGAAGTGCTCTTTAAACTGATCTCGGTTTCTAAAAAGAATGGAAGGGGACTGGGTATTAGAAGTAGCAGAAAAGGCCTTCTTAATAGCCAATTATTTATTACAGAAGATAGCATTCTTTTCAGCAGAGCCTCGAAAGATTGCATCTTAAAGATTTTGAGGATTTTGGAGATTTACGAGCGAAGTTCAGGCCAACAAATAAATCTTTAAAATAGCAAGATTACGTTCAACCCGAATGTTCTCTCTAGTACTATAGACGAAACTCTAACCTTACTGGGTGTTGATGTAAGTAATTGTTATGACATGTACCTTGGGCTTCCCTCTATGGCTAGCAGGAAAAAAAGTAGCTCTTTAACGAGATCAAAGAAAAGGTTTGGAAGAAGCTGAGAGGTTGGAATGTTAACCTGTTTTCTTTTGGTGTCAATGTGGTCTTGATTAAAAATGTAGCTCAGGTCATTCCAACCTATGTCATGAGCATCTTTTAGATTCAAGTCGGATTATGTAGGGAGCTTACTTCTATGTTTTCTAAGTTTTGGTAGAGCTATAGAGGAGGCAACCAGAAGATTAGTTGGGTTAAGTGGGAGACCATTTGCCTTACAAAAAATCAGGGATGGATGAGGTTTAAAGATTTGTCAATTTTTAATCAATCTCTGTTGGAAAAACAAGCTTGGCACACCTTAGAGAATCCAGGTTCCTTGGCGGCCCACGTCTTAAAGGCAAAATATTTTAAGAACGAAGATTTTCAGGAGGCCTCTGTTAAGAAATGTAACTTTTACATTTTGAGAAGTTTATTGTGGGGTTGTTCCCTTCTCTCAAATGGCCATAGATGGGTGGTGAGTGATGGAAATAATATATATGCTTTTAAAGATCGGTGGCTTCCCCGTCCTTACATTTTCAAGCCTATCACTTTTGATCCAGGCATTGACCTTTGTATGGCAGACCTCCTTGACAGATATCATCGAGGTTGTGACACAACCAAGTTTAACTGTTTTTTCCTCCTAATAAACAAGGATATAATCAAGTATATCTCTATTAGCTGGGGTGGCAAGTACTCAATCGTGTGCCATTATGAGAAAAATAGAGCTTATATAGTTCAAAGTGAGTATCGGTTGGCTCAAGACCAAAGGGCAGGAGCCTCTCCTTCCAATTCCTCTACCTCTTCCAGTTGATGGAATATGTTATGGCATATTCATATTACCCCTAAAGTTTGAATTTTTGTTTGGAGGGCTTGCTTAGATGTTATTCCTTCTTTGGAGAATATATGGAAAGGAAAACGGTGGTCTCTCCCCGCTGCAATAAGTGTGCTGCTCATGTCGAGTCATCCAGTCACGTCATCTTTTAATGAAAGGAGGCTAAAAAGACCTAGTGCAAAGCTGGTGTTGATCTCTCTTTTGCTTGGGAATGATCTCTTTCTGTAATAGAAATCTTTCATCAAGTTGCCTTTCTATCAGGTTCTATCGATCTTGACTGTCTTTGTATGTTGCTTGGGTCATTTTGGGAGAATAGAAATTCTCTTTTGAACTGTGGCAGGTGTAAATTCCCTGAGCAAGTGCTGAGCGGGGTTGATGCTTTTTTGAAGGAATTCTTGAATTCCAAGCAGGCTATCTCCTCCGGTCCTCCCCGTCATTCTCCTAAGCTTAACCCCTGCTGGTTAGTTCCGCCTCCGAGTCACCTCAAACTAAATTCTGTTGTTGTTTCCAGCAATAGTTCCAAAGTTTTGGGCATCAGAATGGCCATCAGAAATGATAAAGGATTAGTGATTGTTGCTCGCTCTAACGAATTGTAGGGTTCCTTCAATGTTGTTACGAATGAGCTTATTGCCCTTCGTGAAGGTCTCCGGTTTGCTCTTTTATACAAGATCAACTTTGACATAGTGGATGTTTCTTCGCCCTCGATGATCTCCATTCTAAACAACCCTTCTTCTAAATGTGGGGATTCTAAGTTTTTAGTCAGTGATATTTTGGCTATGTTTTCTTTAGCTGGCTATAGCTTGGGTCAAGTGATCTCCAAATCTGGAAATTCCTTTACCCTTAAACTAGCCCAACTCGTTTTTTCTTCGGTTAAGGAACGCTTGTGGCTGTCTAAAAGCCGTGGTAGTTCCTCTCATGTGGTGTAATGTTTTTCTTCTATAAAAAAAAAGACGCATCAACTCTTTTTTAAGCTTTTTTCTTACATCTTTGGTTTTTTTTTTATCTTTTACGATAAAAAAAAAATAAGAGAATGGTTTTCAAGTAAGAAGGAAAAGAGGTTTTCAATATGTGTATCTTTTTTTTTCATGTCATCTTTAGTACTTAAATACTTAGTGAAATCGAAATTAGGGTTTTGATTGAGTAAGAACCTTAGAAGCATAATATGATGATTAATTAGTTCCAATTTTTTGATATCAATGTACTTATAAATGACATGTATCTATTCCAAAAATTATATTTAATTTATTTATGGTATTTTTATGATTTGGCATTTGATCTTTTGAACTATACTATCTTATGTTGCAATAGAAATTCGTTTTGTTTCAAAATCATAAGTTTCGTGTTTTTTTATGAATTTTCAATTTGAAACAATTGTGTTGGAAATATCAGTTTTTGTAACATAGTTAGATTTTGAAGTTTTATTTATGTTATACGCGTTGAAAATTTGTGTAATTTGGTACAAATGTTTAACAAGTCAAGAGTGTTTCGGAATTTATTTTACTATTTATCGAAATAGTTATGAATTTTTTAAAACCGTGTATTGTAATTTGTCAAGTATTAGACAGATTACAGAATCCAAAAATATAAATACTTTAAAAATACATTTTTGAATGATTTGTCTTTGAAACTTTTATTTTAGATCCTTACATGTGTTATAAAAGTTAATGCGAAGATTTCATATCAATTTGATATTTGTATAATTTTTAAAAATTCCAATGGTAGGTAGTGTTCGGTATTATCTATTATCAGACATATCAGAATACTACAAAATTTATTTATTTTAAGGTATTTATGGATTTGATTAAATTCTGAAAAAATTTACACCAATATTTACATTTGTATATAGTGTTTTTACAAAATTTTGGATTTTCCAGTATGTAAGTAATAAATTAAAATTCTACATTGGAAGTTGTTCGGTTTTCAAAACAACATTGGTTAGTTCTAGTATTCCGATTTCGATTTGTGAAACGTTATACCATCACCTATTCCAGTCATGAATATTATTTAGCCTCTGATATTCGTATGATTATGTGATTTTATGCTAAGGATTAAATTGTTAGTTTCGTGGGTGATTGCTTTTCTTTAGTTTTCTAAGAGGTAAGTATATTATACTCATTTTCAAAAATAGAATCAAAATGTTATGTATATGAAATTTTTTTGTGCGTGCTTTCGAAATGTGCTTAAAATTCTTCAAAATGTGTTAAGTATGCATTTTGAAATATGAATGTATGGTACTATACAATATGTTTTTGCTAGACAACTTTTATTTACCGTTGCTAGTAGGCACTTTTATGACTTTATATGGTGTGTCCTAGTTATATGTGATTAGTTAAGTGTGTGGTATATGTTAGAGACACTTCTCATGTACCACACACATAACTAAAGTCACAAAAATGTCTACTAGCAACAATAAATACAAGTTGTCTAGCTAACACATATTGTATAGTACTATATATTCACATTTCAAAATGCATGCTAACACATTTCAAAGCATTTTAAACACATTTCAAAAACATGAATAAACAAAGTTCATATACATATAACATTGTGATTCCATTTTTTAAAATGAGTCTAGTATACTTTACCTCTTAGAAACCCAAATAAAAGCAGTCACCCACGAAACTAACAACTAATCCTTAGCCTAAAATCACGTTATCATACGAATATCAGAGTCTAAATAATGTTTAGGACTGGAATATGAGCTATCATAACGTTCCACAAATCGAAATCCTAATATTAGAACTAGCTAGTTGTTTCGAAAACCAAACAGTTTGCAATGTAGGATTTTTACTTTATTACACACATACTGGAAAAAAAAAATACAAACACATTGTAAACAAACGTAACTATTAGTTTAAATTTTTTTAGAATTTAATAAAATCCGTAAATACCTTAAATATATGAACTTTTATAGTATTCTGGTATGTCTAATAATCGACAATCCCAAACACTACTCACCATTGGAATTTCTGAAAATTATACAAATATCAAATTACATGAAAGAACTTATATAACCGATAAGAGGATCTAAAATAAAAGTTTCAAAGCAAAATCATTCAAAAACATATTTTTTAAATTAGTTATATTTTTGGATTTTGTAATCTGTCTAAAAGTTGACAGATTATAGTATCCGGTTTCGAAAATTCATAAATATTTTGGTAAAACCCTAAAATTAGTAAAATAAATTCAGAAACACCATTGACATATTGATAAATATCTATACCAAATTACACATTTTTTTCAATAAGTATAACATAACGAAAACTAATTTTGAAGTCCGACTATGTTACAAAAACTGAAATTTCCAAAACTACCATTTTAAAATTGAAAATTCATATAAAAAATACGAAACTTATGATTTTGAAACAAAACGAATTTCAGTAGCAACATTAGATAGTCTGGCTCAAAAGCTCTAAAGCTAAATCACAAAAATAACATTAATAAATTAAATATAATTTTCAGAACAGGCACAGATAAGCCTTAAGTAAATTGATATTAGAAAATTGGAACCAAATAATCATCCTTTTATGCTTCTAGGGTAGTAGGGTTCATACTCAATAAAAACCCTATTTTTGATTTCAATACGCATTTAATTACTAAAAAAAACATAAAATAACACACCTTGAAAACCTCTTTTTCCTTCTTTCTTGAAAGCCACTCTCATAGAAATACTGTTAGCAATATGGGAGGGTTTTTTTTTCCTCTTTCTCGGTTGTCGTTGATCATAGAATAAATTATAGGGTTTATGTATTTGTTCTTTTGATCGTAAAAAGAAGAAACCAAGAGTTTTAAATAAACAGAGTTTTAAAAAGATATGATTCCTAATCGAAATAAGATTTTTTTAATTATTTAATTATTTTAAAGAAAGAGTTAGATTTGGAATAAAAGACTAATCTAATTCTAATTTTTATTTTAAAACTTTAATCCCCACAATATAATTTACAAAAACAAATAGTGTTTTTAAAACTTAAATGCTTAATTAATTATTCATATTATTAGTTTTGATTTATAGATTTCAACCAAATTACAACATATTTATTTACTTCGATGAGATAGACAAGTCGATACAAGTTCGATTTATATATGATAAAATATAAAATCCACCCAAATCCATTAATTTTGTATGTATTTGGGTAGAATGCACAATTAACCGATTAAAAAAAATAATAAATCACATAATTTTTGGAGTTACAAACTAGTTATTGTAAGACTGCAACCACTGTTGTGCATCAATAAAAGACATATTGACGAAATAAGAGGCAAGTGTGTCGTTGAGTCTCTGAACATAAGGTGCCCTCATCGTCATATTAGCTCCTGCACCTGAGCAATTGTATTCTCCATAGAATATATTCCTGCATCCAATTTTTCACAGACCAACCGACAAATTAAATTAGATTATTTTCATGAAAGCCCTCGACAATAACTTTTTTTTAAAAAAAAAACTATAACAATTAATTCGGGATATAGGAATGGGATGTAACTCGAATTCATAATTTCACACTGTGAGAAAATCTTTAATACACCAGACGTAACTGAAAAGCTGATATTTCAACAATATCAGATTTTTTTAAAACAGAGACAAAATGCTAATGTCTTTTGATGTGTTAACTTTTCAGTGATCAGACTATTGAACAGGTGTACCAATGGGGCCGGTGTACCCTGTGTAGTAAGGATTTTCTCCCATGTAGATGTGATTAGCCTATACGACATAATTAACAAGGGTAGTGAAATAAGGATATAATGATGATCATACGGATCTCTGGCAGGGTCATTGAAGTCATTCCAACCCTCGGGAGCAATAATATCAGTCATGGTTGTGTATGCAAAAACCACACGAGAAAATGGCCTCCAAGCACGACCCAACCATATTCTTCCATTTCCTCCAACACTGCAATTCACAAATACGAACCCTGTGTTGTCATCCTTAGATGCTCTTCCATGAGCTGTCACTGCTCCATTTATAACCTTTGCTCCTGGAGTTACAGGGCTCGCCATCGATATCAGCTGACAATTCTCATAGAGTGACCTTGCATTCCCAAATATGAAATCAATGGAACCTTGAATGTAACAATCTCTGAAGTAATGGCGACCCTTGTCATCATGAAGGGTGTCTTGAGCTCCGAAGAATCCACAACCCCAGAAAGCAGATTCATCTCCTGATATTCTTATTGCAACTGCTTGTGCACCTATGTCACCTGGCCTTGGAATTGGAGCTAAATTCTATTCTCACGTAAATAAAAGTTAAGTTATTTTTGCATGCATAATAAAGTGTGCTTTTACTCAAAGGATTTAGCGCGTATGTATATATATATATATATATATATATGCACGAAGCTAAGTAAGAATTCAAATCGTCTGTTAAAAAATGTTGTCTCAATTTATGTCTAATAAACTAAATTCAGCAATATCAACTATCATCATATATTAAATGTAAACGTTTTTTTGGAACGGGCAGGATCTGTGGCTAGGGGTGGGCATGGTTCGGTTCGGTTCGGTTTTGATCAAAACCATATTGAACCGACATATATTCGGTTTTTAAAAATGTGAATCGGTTTGAACCTTTTGAATTTGAAAACCGAATTGAACCGAACACCTTTATCTCGGTTCGGTTCGGTTCGGTTCAATTCGGTTTTGGGCCTAATGGGCTTTAAAGGTTTTTTAATATGTTTTTTTAATTTTTTTAATTTTTTAGGTTTTTAAGTTGTTTTTTTGGCATTTAGCCATAAACTTTTTTAAGAAATCATAATATGTAAAAAATAATTTAAACAAAATTCTATCCAATTTTGAATCCGAATCTAAAATTTCAATTATATTCGGTCTACATACTCAATCAAAATATAAAATCATCATAATTTCTATAAATAGAAGTAAAAAAATGTAGTATATATATGTAGTTCAAAAATAAAACATCATCAACAAACAATCCATAATAAAATTGAACCTTACAAAATAATTAATTAAGACAATTCGGTTTATTCGGTTTTTAAATTTGAAATCGGTTTGAACCGAATAGAAACTATAAACCGAACCAAACACCCTTTTTCGGTTCGGTTCGGTTCGATTTAATTCGGTTTCGGTTTTTATGCCCACCTCTATCTGTGGCCATGCAGCCTCCTGAAAAAATTATTTTTAATCGTTATAATTAATTGATTTTTTTTTCTTTTGTTTCTCTAAAATGAAAATTATAGAGTTTAACCCCAAACTTGTCAAAACTTACCTCTTGGAAAATTCATTTTTAGTCTTTATAATTAATTGAATTTGTTTTCTTTTTCTTCTATAAAATGAAACATATAGAGTTTGACCTCCAAACTTGACGAAACTTAAAATTTTGGTTTTGCTACGGTCCTATATAGTTACATTATTAGCTATGAGAGATGATTTATTTTATTTATTTATGTTTTTAAAAGCTTGATTTTTGAAAGCAATTAGATTGAAATCCAACGATGGATAACCACCCATTAACAATACTGTCATTGTATTGTAGTTAAACCCATGCTCGAATATTGCAATGTAATAATTTCTTTCCAAATAAGCAATCAAGTCTTACCATGAAGCTTATGTTCTTAGCAATGAAGTTGTCTGAAAACACCTGAACAGAGCCACTATAAAAGGTACCATGAGCAGAATTGGCCGTATCATTCCATGCAATAGCAGTTGATGTATAGCCTTGTCCTTGAAGTGTTATATTTGGTTTGATTTTTGGAACAATAACTTTTTCACTGAAACAAATCCTTGCACAAGTTAAAAATTAAACCTTGGAAGATAATTATAAAAAATAGAAAAGGATAACCAATTAATGAGTACTTACTAGTAAAAGCCAGTGTTGATCAATATGATGTTTCTTTTCTGGCTAAAATTGCCGACTGCATCGACAGCCGATTGCACGGTGGTGAAGTTGCAACACCCGTTTCGGTCGACACAGAGATAAGATGTGGTGTTTGTATCTGGAGGGACAAAATCAGATGGGAAATCATCGCAGATTGATACTGTTTTCCCCTTGTTATCATCAGAATGTTTGTGGTGTTTATGGAGATGATCATGACAATTGATGGTGTATGTGGAGGTGAATGTTGTTACAATATTAAAATCAGTGAAATATTTGAGGAATGTTGATGATGTGTTTGGATTGATGATCAGAAAAGTTGATGTGAAAACTGATAAAATGGCAACAAGAAGAGAGATCATGAATGAGATGGTTGTAAGAGTAGTCATAATGTTTAATTTGTTATAGGAGGAAAGACAAGTGAGATATTTGAATAGGAGAATGAATATGCAGAAACATGTGCACTTGAAGCGTAAGAATTGATGGCATGCCTTGCAAATCACCCTTTGGTTTTCAACCTACCAAATATTACATATTTGAATTGAGAATGCACTCAAGGCCATTCCCTTTTCTCTTTTTTTTTTTACAAAAGAAGAAGAAGAAGAAGAAGTTAATAGTACGTAGCACCCCTAATCTTTATCTTAAACAGTTAATTGATCTTCAAAGGTTTTGAAATTGAAATATCCATCTCTTTGATTAATTATTTTCATGAAACTTGATGGAGATCTTTGACATATATGTGATCATGAGAGATTTATGATAATTAATGTTAATATCAAATTTAATTTGTGGGTATTGAGAGTTGAGTGTATTTAAGTCAAAACATTAGGGAATGTTAGGAAAATACCCGCAAATTAAAGAAGAGTTTGATGATTTTTATTATTTAATTATTATTATTTGGATTAAAATCCCTTATGGCATATTGATGTAAATGTATATTATGCTATAGTCATTGGTGTACACGCAAATTGTGATCATTGGATTAAGAAAGTACACCAACTACAGCCCAATTAGCATGTAAATGAGGTCTGTTGTCCACATTGAACATTAATTATTATGTAACTATATTAGACTACTATAGTTACATGGCCCCATTTTTACATAAGTTCATCGGTCATCGCCCATTTTATTATATATATATATATATATATATATATATATATATATATATATATATTCAAATTAATACTATACGTGCTAATATAAATTTATTAGTGCGTTAAATGTGGACCATTAAATTTACATATTTTGATTCAAAGTATATGCACTTGTTAAAACTTCTCCATAATCAATGGTCCACATATAACTTACCGATGTAAGCTATATAAGTACGAACTGAGAAGAAAATGACTATATATATATACAGTCTTTCTATCATCCGTTCGAACTGATATCTTACATGTGTACCATTGAATTTAAAATATGCTATAATAAATGCATACAACCAAGTCAAAGCATTTAAATTCAATAGTGCACATATAAGAAACTGATTTTTTATTATCAATTCAAATTGACAATAGAAATTATATATATATATATATATATATATATATATATGATTAGAAAATAAAAAATAAAAAATAAAAATTGGGCTATTCCATGAGTATATATATGATTAGAAAATAAAAAATAAAAAATTGGGCTATTCCATGAGTGCATATAATCAAAATGTGTTGGGGCCTCGGTATTTAGTAGTAGATTTTGAAGTTGGAACCAATGCATGGCCTGGCCAACCAAAAAACCCAATTAATGTCAACCCAAATGTGTCTATTTTCTCTTACAAAAAAAACAAAAAAAAAACAAAAGGTCTCGCATGATTTGGTAAATATCCACTTAGCTAGCCAGTGTCATTGTATTCATTTTAGGCCTAAAACAACGATTTTTTTTTTATTATTTTAAGATAAATACACTGACCTCCCCTAAACTTTGAGTTAATTGCATTGGGAGAGCAAGTTAGCGCTAATATATGCAAACCTCCCTTGCTATTAACTTGGATCCCTTAAAACCTAAGGGTGTTTTTGACATTTCCAACGAAATATATAATCATTTTTCCTCTGTAGTTTGACATATTAGACACTTTGTCCCCTCTAATTTCAGAATGACCATTCTCCACCCTAAAAATCAAAATATTAGACATTTTACCCCCTAACAGTTATGAATTCTGTTAGTCAAATACTTAGACCGTTAAAAAATCAATTAAACGGTCTTAATATCGTTGAGCACATAAGTTATGCCTCCTAATAATACCACTAATTGTTTTTAAAGGAAAAAATCAGAAATAAAACAATAAAAACTAATAAAAGTATTTTAAAAAACAGAATTGAAAAAAAAAATATTAAAACAAAAATTAATACAATAATTAAATGTAAAAATACAAAAATTAATTAAAAAACATTAATATAAAAGAATAATATAATAATATAATAATATAATTGTAACAAAACTAAAACAATATTAAATTGTATTTTGAAATATTGAATTGTTTTTTTAATATTGATTTTTTTTGTTGCTAATTTTTAATTTTTTAATTTTTATTTTCAATTATGTTTTTTTTAATACATTTATTGATTTTTATTCTCTCATTTTTTATTTTTTTTCTTTAAAAACAATTAGTGGTATCATTAGGAGGCATAACTCATGTATTCAAGGGTATTAAGGTCATTTAATTGATTTTTTTAATGGTCAAAGTATTTTACCAATAGAATTCATAACGGTTATGGGGTAAAATATCTAATATTTTAGTTTTCAAGGGAAAGAATGACCATTACTGATACTAGAGGGAGTAAAATGACTAATATTTTGGTTTTCAAAAAAGAGATTGATTATTTTTAAAACTATATGGGGTAAAGTGTCTAATATGTTAAAATATAGGGGGAAATAATTATATCCCTTTATTTTAGGCCTAAATTCTCAATAAAAACCGATATTTTTTTTTTATTTTATTTTGAGATAAATACACTGACCTCTCCTAAATTTTGAGTTAATTGCATTGAGAGAGCAAGTTAGTGTTCATATATACAAACCTTCCCTGCTTTTAACTTGGATCCCTTAATACCTAAAGGTGTTTTTGACATTTCCAGTGAAATATAAATCGAACAAGAATTTTAAAAGTGAAAGCAAGAAAACATTAATATATATATATATATCAATTTTATTGTTTTTTTTTTTAATTTCCATCGATTTCAAAAAAGTTTGAACCAAAACTTCTTTTTAAAAAAAAAAATCATTTAAAATATTATTTTAATTGATATACTTCCATTTCAAATTTGATAAATGCTTGAGCATTTTCAATCTTTATATTAATTAATCAAAGTCAACTTAGTTCTTTTGTTAATTTTCATTAACGGTAGGGGAAGTATAAGTATATTAACACAAACTTACTCTTCCAATACATATCTGTCAAACTTTAGGGATAATTAGTTACCTCTTTTTTACGAGTCTTTTAAGCCCTCTTTTTTATGAATCGTATAAGCCCTTTAAAAATTAAAGTTATTTTTTTAGCTTTATTTTACCGTAATTAACGCATAAGAGATTAGGATTTAGTTTACTTTTCGACAAGTCCACCACTATTAATAAAATGATCGGATATTTCTCTTTCACTTCCATGATAGGGATTCATGTCCCTACGAAGGGAATATTTATTTTTGAATGTCAAGAAGAGTAAAACATGAAACAAGTTTTAAAGAAAAGAAATGCGAATGTTGCAAATTATGAGGCTGCAAAGCTATATTTAATGCAATATTGTCAAAGTATGATATAGTCAAAGTAGCAACACATTTAAATGGGTCAGAAGGTCAAAATTAATCAACACTTTTGATATAAAATACACGTGCTTGACATTATATAATTTGAAAACTAAGGTAGCTAATAATATTATTCTTTTAACCAATTGAAGATTGATGTAATCTTAGTAAATCAAAAGCCACCCATTTTAATTCAAATCAGTAAAGATTATTAGGGGCATTATTTGACTTTTGTGAAGTGCATTTTTCTCATTTTTCACGTCTATTGGGCCCCATCATCCGCTCACATTCACCCCCTCTTCCCACCCCATTTCTCACTCAATCAATCCCTTTCATTTTCAATCCAATTTTTTATGTCATCCATTACCTGATGTTTATTCTTTTATCATCTTTTTGTAGGTAATTATGTGAACAACAAAATTGTTTTCATTCACGGACTTGACTTTGAATATTATACTTGTCACATAACAGCAAATCAATACTTTATATAGGTTTTTTTTATATAATCTCATCCCCAAATATGGACGCGTATTCGGTCGAACAAAGATTCAACATCAATGATTCAGCTTATAAATACAATATGAATTAAAGAGCTTGGAATTATATATAAAGAAAGAAGAAAGCATTGCAATATATGATCAAGAATCTAAAATAAAATAAAAAAAAACACAAATACATACTTGTGTTTGTTATTAGTTCATATATTAGACAATAGAGTGAGCCCCACTTCTTAAACAAATTCCAATCTAGGCCCATAGTTTTCCAAAACAAACAACAAACACATCATGAAAATAAAAGGAAAACTACCTTAAAAAAAAAAAAAAAAAAAAAAAATTTGACCCAGTAAAAAAGGTGTCGATAAATAAAAAAAAAAAAGAAAGAAAGAAAAAACTTGAATCCCCCTCTCAACTCAATTAGTGTAGTATAGTGTAGTGTAGGCTAAGTAAGCTCTAGATTACTACAATGAAAAAGTGAAAAGGATAATATTTACAGAAGAAGCAGAAGAAAAGGTCAAAATGGTTGAGCCTAAAAAGAGTAAAGACAAACAAGTCAGTACCTAACATCAACTTTCTTCTTTATGTCTCTCTCAAAACATGAACCTGTTCTCATTGGTTGGAGGAGCCCTAACAGGACCTGTTACATGTTGTTGTGATGAAGATGAAGATGAAGAAGATGGAACATTTCCCATTACAAACCCACCACCATCTGATATATTCTCCATGTTTCCACCTCTCTGAACATGAAACCCTTGACCTTGATGATGATATTGATGATGCTCTCCTTGATTGTGATTATTGCTGCCTAGTGATATCATCCATGGCTGGTTTTGTGCCTGCTGGTGCTGGTATTGTAAACGATAACCAGGAGGAGGCAACATAATCGAGCCAGGGTGGTTGATTTGATGACCACCCTGTCGAGTCCCTAAACTGAAAGGTGGTGCACCACCACCCTGCCCTACTGCTGATGATGACCCAAAAGGCGCACCACCTGGACCGCCCGTAAATTGTTGCACCATGGCCCGGAAGTTTGTAGTGTCCGTGTTTAGTAACGTTGTAGGGGTCCTCCTGGAAGCCCTTGAACGTCTACGCGCGGGCTTCGACACACGGCCGTCCGGGCTCAGCTGACTCATAGTTGATGATGGTCCTCCGGAAGAAGTAACCGATGACGCAATATTGGTGATCAAGGTGGGATCAATATTAATTCCCGATGAAGAAGAAAGCATTTGGGACGATGATGAGAGAGTTTGGTGAGGTTGATAAAATTGTGCCCAATCACTAGGACTAGACATGGTTTCACTGCTCATCTACTACTTACTCTCTGTTTTCTAAGAAAGGAATTGAAGGGAGGAAGCAACAAGAATGGTGTGCTATTTATGGTGGCTTCAACGTGGTCAAAGTACGACCACTAAGATACATCCTGGCCATTCATTTTTGTGAACATGAAATAAAGAAATTACAAATTGATCGATCTCACGTGATGTGCACGTGTTCTTTCAGCTGAGCCGGAGAATATATATATATATTTGGCTAGGTTTCTGGAAGTTCTTAATTACCATGGTTTTCATTTAAATTTCGAGGAAGCAACGTTTTGTGGGGCTTAATCACGGTGACGTCAGCTTGGTGAGTCGTGGCGGTAGGTGACTTGTCTGACTTGGAGTCTTCAAACAAACAAGTATGTGGTCACTGGTCAGACGATGAAACACCCATGTATCTTCCAATCACTTCATTGCTGGTAGCTTTGCTACCCAAAATAATTTCAAGATCATAATCATGTAACCCCCCCACTAATTTATGTTTAATTCTTCCTTTAAAAGTCTTACCAAACACGTATTTAGGGACGCATATGGGTTATTTCTTTCTTGTGTCGTGTGAGAGTAGATAATTCAGAAATCACGTACATAGTGTTTAATTTCATCCCTAAATTTATTATAATTTATTTAATATCAAATTTTAAAAAATATATTATTAGATTGTTCAAATTCATATATAAATGATGTGTCATATGAATCGTAATTAATTTTACAAACCATTAAAGGAAATTTACCGATACCGTAGGAAAAGAATATTCATGGAACAATTTATAATATCATTTGTAAGACTTAAGAAACTTATTATATTTAATTGAACGGATTTACCATTTAAACATAATATAGTGATACTTGTACACACATGTTGTCACCAAAAATTCTCATAATTAAAAGGATAATATAAAGGGCTGGACCATATTTGGGAAAAGCTGAAAGGCTGGAGGAGTAAATTGTTGTTGTTTGTGGGAGGGATGGAGATGATGATCAAAGTGATTCTTTTCACAAGATTTTAATAGGTTCTGTTGGGGAGGCTTTAAAACGAACCGTCGAATTCACTAGGCCACTTGGAAACAAAATTGTAGTGGGAAAGAGGCTGGGGGCCTAGGATTTCACAGCTTGTTAATATTTAATCAGGCTTTGTTGGCCAAACAGGTATGGCAGATGAAGAAGAACCCGGAGACTTTGGCAGCACGGGTGTTTAAAAGTTGTTATTATCCATCTATCACTTTTTATGAGAGCGGAAAAATCAAGGAATGGGTCCTGGGTGTGGAGGGATCTTTACTAGGGACGTGACCTCTGGATGCGGGTTCAAGGTGGAGGATTGGAACTGGCTCATCAGTCTCAATTTTTTAGGATAGATGGATTCGGTCATCATTCAAAGTCTTCACACCAAAAATGATAAACGATATCTGGTTGGTAAGATAGTTAAAAACTCCTTCAGTCTCCTGCAATGATCCGTTGTTACAAGAATTGTTTGCTAAAGATGATATCGATATGATTAACACAATCATGTGCAGTAACAATAAGATATATGACTTTTATTGTTGACATTTTGCACGGTAAAATACGGGTACAAGCTGGGGGTCTCTATGGAGATTACAACTTCTGGTTCCAATGGTCAGGGGACTGGTTTCCAATGGGAAAAAAATTCCGAGGAATGGATGTGCCAACAAAAAATAAAATCTTCTTTTGGAAAACCTGCCATGAGTGGCTCCCTGCAATGGCCAGCCTTGCGAGGCGAAAAGTTTCGATGGATAGGTTGTGCCCTATGTACTCTAAGGCTTTCGAAACAACAACTCATGCTTTGTCGAGGTGCTCGGGTTTGAAGAACGTGCAAACTTTGGTAAGTAACATTAATGGTTTGCGGTCCAAATATGATGTTTGCTTATGGATTTCTCTCTTCTTGTCTGCATATTCTGAGGGAGGGGGAGTTGGAGTTTTTTGTTTTTTGAAAGATAATTATTATTATTATTATTATTATTATTATTATTTGATAAACACAAAACACATTACACAAACGGAAAAATAGACGACGGACTGATATCCAGCCACAAACGCTCCATAACACAGGAGAATGCCGACAAAGCAAGATTGTGTGTTAAGGACTTCCCCGATAAAGGGGAGGCTTGACACTTACAGAAACCAGCTTCAAAGAGTAAGGCCTTAATATAATTGATAATAGGAAATGAGTCCCTTAACAACGGAACCGAGCCAAGTAAGAGGGAAAGCCACACGAGAAGAAGAGATCTCAGCTAAAGAAATAGAAAAGTTGTAGAGATTAGCAAACCTGAGGCCCTCCCGTAAAGCAATAAGATGGCTAATCTCCACTGAAAAGACCCCAAGCAGGGAGCTGGCCCTGGCAGCCAGAACTTTCCCTCTGTCATCCCTGCTAGATAAACCAATGCCAATAGAACTTGAGCACTTGTGGGTAGTTGGAGTTATTAATTGTTGTCTGGTGGTGAAGTTGGTTTCTCTGTAATCATTTGGTTCATTAAGAAGGATCAATATATCTAATGAGGACCACTATGTAAATAAGAATGATTGATCTATCAAAATTAAGGTACATTTAAAATAAACTTGACACAATTAGCGGTAGTTAAAAGAAAATTTAAGTTTTGGGGTTATTTTACAAAAACAAAAAAAAAATTAAGGTGTCAAAGTAAAATTGAAATTCTTCTAAATTGTCCTACGTCAATATTAAATGGTTTGATATAATTCAAATGATATTTTTATAGGTCAATGATAATATATAATTTATTAAATTATAATAAAGTTGAAATAGTCCATTAATACGTACTGTTCATCTGTATGACCATATCAATAAGGTTGTAGGTTTAAATTATTAAATTATAATAAAATTGAAATAGTCCATTAATACGTACTGTTCATCTGTATGACCATATCAATAAGGTTGTAGGTTTAAATTATAAAATCATAATGTGATATCTTGTTCCTTTTTACATATCATATTTAGTGGTACAATTTGAATCTGAAACATTATCAGAGGCGTCACCTACCACCATGTAATAATTGGATTGGATCGGTAGTGTTTTATTTGAAAAGGTACCAACTGTAATTAAATAAAATAGGGTTCTAAACCCTGATGAGTAAACACTATACATATAAAGGAGCACAAAGAGGGGCAACGCATAGTTGTAGTTGTGGACCTGTGGTTGTGGTACACCACCCAATTTAAAGGAAACGAATCTATAGCCTCATATAAACAAGTTTTTGTCCTGTTTAATTTGCTTTCAAAGTCAAGAATGTCCACACACATGACACACCAATATTATATTCAAGTATGCTTTGAAGTAAGAGTACTTAGGCACACGTTACAATAAGTATCCAAAATTTTGAATGAACAACATTCTACTCTAGGTTTGATTTCTTAATACTCTACGATTAGTTTTGGTAATCTAATCAACTAGAGTTTATTTTGGGAATTTTCAATTGAATCATCTTAGCAAATCAAGCAATTGCATACAAATACACACACATTGAATACCGTTGAATTTGATGTATGTATAATTAATTAATTAATAAGTGCAAAGTCTTTGTATTGCATAATTATATATACCAAACACTAGACATGATTTTAAATTTGATTTTTTTTAATCAATTTTAAATTTGATTTAGTACGGTAGAAAACGGTCAAAAGAATAACAAAACCGGGGTATGAAAATCATTTAAGATATAGAAAATAGAAAAATAGGTTTGGAAGAATGAAGACCATGTGTTTTTGACCGATTGTATTTGCATATTTGTAAATAAATAACGTTGTGTCATTTGTGATTTGTGAATGTCACCTTCAAACCCGTCTCTTCTTCCTTAATCACCGGCAACCTTAAATTGACTGTCCATTTGAGGCACGCGGCCTTCCAGCAAGTAGTAATTTTAAAAAAAAAATTATAAAAATCGTAAAAACTATTATGGTAGATACAAAAGAATCGGTTCATATCAAACAATATATATGCGGTCCTATATTTACTCTCATAATAGGAGATAATTATTCTCAATAAATTGAAAAAAAGAAAAAAAAAACTCTTCATACATACTTATAAAATATATATAATGAGATTTGAACTTTGCGCTATTTAGATGGGAGGGAAGTTATTATTATTGATTTATTACAATTTGAAAAACCTGTCCTCAACTGGGCCCCATACAGGCCCAGCTCACTTTTTTTAGTGGGCTTTATGCAATTTTTACTATCAACCTTAGCGATGCAACTTTTACAAATAATTTCACGAACATCCCTTCCGTCTGGGCGACTGGGCATAGGAACAAGGCGACCGTTAGAGCCCCCATTTCCAAGGATCCAAATTTCATGTTGAAACAAAATTGGTGTATTCTGTTTTTAATTAAGTCTAGAAATCTACGTATTAGTTTTTTTATTAAAAAAATTAACACATATATCACTTATCTATATATAAATCTAGAGACCCATATACTTTAAAAAATAAAACATCCGATATATATATATATATATATATATAATTGTATAAAAGTCTTGAGGCTTAACTTATATATATATATATATATATATATATATATAAATAAAGGTTATCCAAAAAAATATAATTATAGTACTTAATCATATCAATATCAGATCTAATAGTGTATCAATTTATCATACATTTGAAAAAAAAAATGAAATCAATTCTAGGGTTCTTGAAAGAAACACAAATATAATACTTAATTAGTACTTTTAATTTTAAAAATATGAGACGAGTAAAGTTTAAGTGATACATTATTTGATGTAATTATAACATTTTTTATTCCGGTGACTTTTTATTTGTTATTATGTTATGTTGCAGTCTTGCTTTTTAGTTATTATATTGATTTTTATAAGCATTTATTATTTACTAGAGAAAATAAATAAATAAATATTCATAGAAGATCGAGGGTTTTATTTTTATAGTCCACCTTAAGCCCCCAAAATCGGCATTGCCGTCAATTGATCATTTTTTTAGTGTAAAGTGACTAAAATAACACTTAATACTTATAGATTGTCAGTTATCTGATATATGTGTTATGATTGAAAGTACGTGATTAAGGATGTGATATCTACCATTACTCTTTGAAAATAAATAAAAAAGAGAAAGAAAATAAATTACTGTTATATTACCTTCATTCATCTTCTCATCAAAATTCTTTTCCTTTTTTTCTTTCTTTCAATTTCTCACTCCAAACTCCACAAACTTAATATTTGTCCTTATTGCCTCCATTTTTCGGAAACCAAACAACAATCAAATTTTTAATCACCACAAGACTTTTTATATCAATTTAGATTTCTTCAATCAAAATCAATAAAAAAAAAACTACAAATCAATTTAAAAAAAAAGAACACCTTTAAATCAATTAAAAAAAGGTTTCAATTTCGAAAAAAAAAAAAAACTGTTCCGCTAGAGATGTATCACCTCCATCTATCCCATACATGAGGTGTGCTCCTTATTGCTTCAATGGATTATATGTATTTTTTTTATATTATTAATAAAATAATTTTCATAAGATTAATAAATATATATTATTTCTTATCATAATACTTGTTTTTTTAAAATAAATGAAAAGGACACCCATCAATTTTAAATAATTTTTAAATTATATATGAAATATATATAATTAAAAATCAATTAAAATTAAATTAATTACGCACAGGGACGTAACGAGGATTAAATCCTAGGGTAGGCTAGAATAATTTGTACCAATCATTAACAATACGAGAAAACTATATTAATTAAAAATAAAGATTCACCCCATCAATAAAAGATAGCTAGATTTATCCTATAAATGTATATCCTAAATAAATACGTTAACACAATTAATAAAAAATAAAATCAAATAAATTATAAAATAAATATAAAATACAAATACAATCAAATACTAATTAAATTGTATCTTATGATTTTTCAAAAGATCAAACTTATCGATACTAAAAAAAATATAATTTATTTGATTATTTTATTAATTTAATTATGATTGAGCATATGCACCTATATTACTATTTATTAACAAATTTAAAAGCAAAAGTATAATAAAAAAATCAATTTAAGAAATATGTATCTAAATTTCAATAAAAACAAAAGAAATTCATTAAATAATATTTTTAGTTTGTAAATTTTAAATTAGAATAATTGATAATTAGATTACTCATAAAATTGTATAAACAACAAATTATAGTAATTAAATTTAAGTAAATTTGAGGACTATGAAAGGGGTACGGATATTGCCACCCATAAATGTGTTTTGATAAACACACCCATATTTATAAGTATATACATATCTAAGATTTAAAATTAAATCATTACTATAAGTATCTATCTTACATCCAACAGTACCCTTATTTAAATGAATATATTTATTTTAATACAATTTATTTATAAACCCTCTTAAGTTATTAACACGTCCAATTTCACAAATGATATGCACTACTAACTTTTTTAAAAAAACTACTTCTCATTTTTTGTTTATTGAAAGATTTCATAGTATAAATGAAAAATGTATATCTGTATGATTAGAGTTCTCTTAAAAAAAAAATTACCCATTACTTTATTATATGATATTAAGAGATTTTGAATAATTTTGATAGTTGAAATAAAATTTGGGTTTAATTAGGGTTTAGTTTTTTTTTTTAAAGAGATATAGTTTAATATATATATATATATATATATATATATATATATATATATATATATATGGGTGTGTGGATGTGGGTGTGGGGGGTGTAATTAATGGTTGTATATAGTATTTGATTTATTTTTAATTAAATTACTTTGTTTTTATAGGTAAATTTATATTATAATATTTTTGTAATTAATTTTATTTTTAAATATAAATACGTTTATCATATTTATCGATGGAAATATCATCACCATTGTGAGCGAGATAATAATTATTAAAGAAGATAAGAAAATAAGAAAAGATAAAACTTGGCTCGTATGTATCATGAACTAAAAAGAGTGGTCAAGCAAGTTTAAATGTAGCCTCCGCTACAATACTGCAATCCTACTACTGATTTACTAATTATATTAGGAATATTAATTATTAATTATTTATTTTTATCTTATCAATTTTTTTTAGAAAAGCTAGGGTGAGCCCAGCCCTAAGGTATGTCCATGATTATAGACAATATTGCTTTTACTCTTACAATATGTTAAACATATATTTTCAAAACAATTAGACCTTGTGGATATTATAATAATATATATATTTTTTCAAAAATATAGTTTTCAGTTTTCAATACTATAAGCTTTTTTAGATTTTAAGAATATGAAAATCAATATCTTATTTTTTAAAATTGAAAACCGGTAAAATAGAAAACAAAAACAAAAACATTAATAAACATTCTGGATCGATTATGATGGCAAGGGAATGACAGTTGATGAACTCCGAAATCTAACACTCGGTCAAAGATAAAATCCAATGAGAATATAAAGCCAAATAATGTGTCAAGACAATAACGATAGCATGTCATACGGGGCTAAAGCTGGAATTTTGGGTTTGGGAGAGGGGGTTGTAGGTCACTCAATCTTTAAATAATATCAGTAGGAATCTCGTATAAGAAAAAAAATATGGATCTCACATCTAATACTTTTTAATAAAATGTGATACTATTTGATGTTAAAAGTAATGATACAAATAAATAAAAAATAGACATTAACTTATTAAAATGTAACACGTCTATTTTATAACTATAAAATTATTTATAACTAAATCAATATAATTTTCTTCATAATTTTCATTTCAATTACATAATTAAAGAGTGTATGAGAAAACCTATTTTATTTTGTTGCAAAACGTAGACATATTCTTAACAACATGCCATATGCATAACTAAAAATAATATTTTAATAGTTCATGTCTTATAAAATATAAATTTCAATAGCTTAATTAAAATATCATTATACCATTGATATATTTAATTCATAATTTTTTACATGCTTGTAATTTAATTGTATAATATTCATATCAAACCGAATTAACTTATAGTAATTTTGAACAAAATTTAAATAATAAAGTTATAAACTAATAAAATAAACTTATCAAAATCATATTAATAATTAATCTAACAAAATAAATAAAACATGTCATCGTTATATGAGTTAAATATTTACTTGGTTTGTTTTAGTGACATCTAAAAAAAGTAATATTATATATATAATACACACTGAATAAGGTAATAATTTATGAAATAATAAGAAATTAAAATATTAAAATAGATCGGTTTTGTTTCCTATTTTTATGATCAATAAAATTTCAAAAACAAAAATTATTATTTAATTTATATTATTAAAATAATAACGGGACAAGATAATATTATTATCTACTTTGTATATATATCACACTATATCACATTTTTTTTTATTAATTTACATTTTAAATTTAGGTATAATATGATTTTTTTTTTATTTGATGGAGGGCTATGACCCCTATGGGCCTCTACCTAAATTCGCGTCTGATACCATAACATGAAATGTCAAGTCCCAAAACTTGTATGTATGAAAAGGCGAGACCCATATAAATATATAATGATATAAAAAAAATGGTATTATCATTAAAGTCCATAAAGGAATTGTCACTTTTTTAAAAGTCTTTACTATATTAGTCACTTTAGTCCATTTTTTTTTTATTGACAACTATAAAAGAATGAGTAAAAATACTTTTTTACTTTTGAAAAAAAAAAAAAAATGCCTCCATTAGGATTTGAACCTTAGTAAAAAATGAACCAACTACAAACTTTGACCAATTGAACTATATTAGTTTATTGTCAAAAATTTGTTAATAACATGTGTGTATATATATATAGTTATATAATTTGTTTAAACTAATTTCAATATATTTGAATAAATTAAAATAAACTCATATATATAATTGAAAATAAACTCATATTTAATAATAATATATAAAAACATATTTATGAAAATAAAAAGGAAAATAATAAAACAAAAGGAAATTCAGAAAATCCAAAAAATTAAAGCCCATATTTTTTTCTTTCTTTTTTGGATTTTTTTCATTTTCAAAAAATATATTTTTTCAATTTGATAAAAAAAGAAAACCAGAAAATGAAATCCCATAAATTGAAAATGGAAAAAATCAACAACAAAAAAAAAGAACAATAATAATTTTTTTTATGTTTGTTCCTTTTGTTTTGTTATTTTATTTTTCATTTTCATAAATATTTATATATTATTATTATTATTATTATTATTATATATGAGTTTATTTTAAATGATACAAATATGGGTTTATAATTATTATTTTTTGTTTATTTTTTTTCCTTTTCAATTTATGGGTATTGATTTTCTTGTTTTTTTTATATCAAATTGAAATAATATATTATTTGAAAAGGAAAAAAAATCCAAAAATAAAGAAAAAAAAATCACGGCTTTGATTTTTTGGATTTTTTAAGTTTCCTTTTGTTTTCTTATTTTTTTTTTCATAAATATGTTTTTATATATTATTATTAAACATGAGTTTTATATATATATGAGTTTATTTTCAATTATATAAATTGATTTAAATTAGTTTAAACAAATTATATAGCTATAAATACATTTAAATCAACAAATCATCAACAATGAACTATTGTAGCTCAGTTGGATGAAGCTTGTGTCTTTGTGTTTTTTAACCATGTATGGAGACATTTAATTTTTTTTTCATGGTTAACCAGCTATTATTGAAATTAGAAGGACTAAAAGATAAAAATTTAAAAATAACCTAAAATAGTATTTTTACTCATTCTGTTATAGTTGATTGTTAGTTTTTAGTTAAATGGACTAAGCTGATGTATTTTAAAATAGCAATAGACTAAAGTAATTAATATGGTAAAACTTTTTAAAAGATGACAATTTCTTAAAAGTAGGGACTTTAGTGATAATACCCCGTATAAAAAACACCAAATATAATAATATATAGGCATCGTGATTGATTTTGCTAACATTAAAGAATGGTGACCACTCACTCTTGCTGTTCCTGAATAATCTCACATTGACACAAATAATGTGATGATATGATTCCATTGTGTAGTGACTAGTGTGTACCAATAAAATTACATGCACACATTATTGCGGTTGCTGTTAAGACTTTGTATATTAAATTAAATTGGAGATGCTGCAATCAAGTATGTTGGGAAATTGGGGCGGTGAAAAAGGGCATACACAAAGAAGAGTGGAAAACACATGTCAATGACAATGTCTTGTTGCTAAATGCCAAGTGAATAGTATTGGATAATGCAGTTTTTTGCCCGCCAAATTGTATTACATTATAATAATGCTAAACATCCAAACTATAATCCCATCATTTTCATCCCAACACATGTTATTTGATGAACGGATATACATTTATTGTTAAGTGAATATATTGGTAAGTGAGATAAATTACAATTAAGTGACACATTAAATGCTACATGTATTAGGATAAAAAAAGTGAGATTATAGGTGAGATGCTTAACATTACCTATAAATACCAAACAGTGTTTCCAATACATCATATAGTGTTCGGTGGGTTTAAACTGTATTAGAGTTGGATGTGAACTTTTTTATTTATTTGTTTTAAATTAAATTATATAAAATATTAAAATCATATAATTTTTTTTAAAAATTCAGAATTATTTATAATATATTTTTGAAAATGATTTTATAAAATAAAAAAAATAAAACAATTATTATTATTGTAAATTTCAAATCAAATATGAAATATTAAATTATAAATAGTATTTATATTATATGATACAAATGATTATTTAATTTACATATTAAAAATATTTAGGAAGATTAATTTCGAATAAAAATTTATTTATTTTGAAAATATTAAATATTATTTTTAAAAAATATAATACAACAAATATATACTTTTATTTTAAAAATATATTAATTAACAAAATATTTAGGAACAAAAATCCGATCCGATATAATCCAAACGTGTATAATTTAATCCGAATCCGAAAGAAAGCGGGTTTGAGACTTTGAGTGGGTGTTGGATATAACAGATAGTGGATTGTCTCTTACGATTAACAAATTTGCATTTTGTAATGGCCACCACCTCAACATCTGTCTTACAGCTCTCCTCCACTGTCAGTCATGGCGGTTTTCAGACTACACAAGTTGGCTTCATGGGTATTTCAAGCTCCCCATTTTTTCATTTCTCTTCAAAACCAGATACTATTCCTCATCTTCTCTGTTATAAGCCAAAACGGCTTCCTTTTATCAGGTACATTCTTCTCTTCCTTTTCTTTTAATGAAATCTGTTCACTGATAAGTTATTGGTTATGGTTTTTAATAGACTTATATGAATTGAAGTAGGAAATATTGAGCCTTGTTATTTCTCTAGATTGGAACTAAAGAGTAAAGACCAAACATTATTGCAACCGTAGCCTTATAGCTAATTTGAACTGAATTTATTGGTGTTATTATTCTCTTGTTTTGTTGATGTTGTGAAAACTCAATGAAATCATTCCATTTGTTTCAAATTTGTGAACCATGTTGATGTAGATGCCAATCCACAAACACTAATGAACCAAAAACAAGAAGGAATCTTTTGGATAATGCAAGTAACCTTCTTACCAATGTGTTAAGTGGGGGAAGTCTAGGTTCCATGCCTACAGCTGAAGGCGCTGTATCGGATTTGTTGGGTCGCCCTCTCTTCTTTTCCCTGTACGACTGGTTTCTAGAGGTACTAAACTACTTGCTCTTTACAATGATTTGTCCACAGATACTTCAATTGGCATGCTATATTTTTGTCATGTGTTTTTGTACTGCGAATTGTGAATGCTCGTCTAGTTTTGCTTGTGTTTATGAAAAGACTGTTGAATGTTTCATAAGGGTCATGGAGACATGGTGCGTGAAGGCTTAATTGAATGTTTGATAGCATATTTTGTATTGATGTTTGGCAACTTGAAGCCTAATATTTGCATATTGCCACTTCTTACGACATGCTACGAGTTTTTCTTGTCTGACTTTATTGATGATTTCTGTGTTTTATATTTCATTCTTTATATTGATATATGTTTAATGTGTCAGCATGGTTCAGTGTATAAACTTGCTTTTGGGCCAAAAGCATTTGTTGTTGTATCAGATCCAATTGTCGCCAGGCATATTCTACGAGAAAATGCATTTTCTTATGACAAGGTACAAATGTACAATCTTCGAACTTTCTTGATCATCCAACATCAGCAAGATTTTCTTATGGGACTTTATTTTTACAGTCATAATATAAAGTCTGCTAGTATTTTAATCCTCTTCCGAATTAGCATACTTCTTTTGAAATAATATTCTGTTGCTTAATAAAAAATTTCATATTATTTATCCATTTACACAAGTTGTCATATTTTAATTAGGGCATTCTTGCTGATATTCTAGAACCAATAATGGGGAATGGACTAATACCTGCTGACCTTGACACTTGGAAACAAAGGAGAAGAGGTGAACAATATGCAATTGTATATAGTTGGGTACAAAAGAGTGCATCTGTCTTTGTGTGTGCACGAGGATGCCTGTGCATGCATATGTACGAGTACTCAACGTCTTTTATGTTACATAGAGACAACAATTATTCTGAAATTTAATGCTATTCAATTTCGTGTTGATCATTCAAGTTATAACTAAGATTCTATAGTTTCAAATCTGGTGATAAACTATCTCATGAGAAATGGGGAAAATTCTGTAGAAAATGTAAAATGTGCACAGAATCGTGATAAGGAAAAAAAAAACATCAGCAAATGCTAGGGATCTCGAGTGTAATTAGATAATCCTGATCAGAGTTCCTAATATGTGTTGCAGTTTATTTGGTTTGATTAGATTAACTAAGTATTACATACATATATGCATCGATTCTCGGAAGTATTTGAACTTTGTACCCCTGAGTCACTTGGCTATAGAAAACAGAATAGAGGATGAAAGTTTGTATAGAAGATGGGAAAGGGAAGAGATGAAAAGAATGAGAACGAAAAAAAAAAAAAAAACAGAGAAGGGGTTTGAAATTTACGTACAATTGAGGAAAATCAATCTGTAACAAAATAATTAAGAAAGTACTAAGTATTACATACATGTATGCATCGATTTCAATGTAGTAAAGTGTCCCAAATCCACACAAAAAATGACATGCCCGCACATGCATACACATATGCAATTATCAGTTGTAACTGTTCCTTTTACTTTGTTCCAAATTAATGTGCAGTTATTGTTCCTGGGTTCCATGCCTTATACTTAGAAGCCATGGTCAAAATATTCACCGATTGTTCAGAAAGAACGATATTGAAATTTGAGAAACTTCTAGAAGGAGAGCACTCTAGTGGTGGGAATGCAATTGAGTTGGATCTTGAAGCTGAGTTTTCAAGTTTGGCTCTTGATATTATTGGGCTTGGGGTCTTCAATTATGACTTCGGTTCTGTTACAAAAGAGTCTCCTGTGATAAAGGTTTGAAAAAATAACCATACATTCTTAAATTCTCCATGGTGTTGTATGTCTTTTGCTGCATTTCAAATTGTTCTACATTTTAGTTGAAGTTACATTACTTTATTTTTGTACCACGTGTATCTGATTAAATTATCAAATGCCAATTATTAAAAAAAGAAAAGATTTTAGCAAATTTATTATTTTTAATCTTCCCTCTGTCTTAATTCTTTTGAATTTTCTTGGGATGTTTTATTAATCACCGTAATTCTTTCTTGTATCTGTCTTCTGCAGTTTTTTCATCGCAATTTGCATAATTTCATGAGGCGTGCTTACATATTTTCTTATTAGCAGTGCACTGAAAATATTCCAATGCAAAATATGTTTATTGTATTCATTTTAGACATTTTCCTTCTGGGCATTGTGCTCGATCTCTTTTTTCCCTTTCGGAACTATAGTGCAAGGATAAAGTAGTATAGTTACTGTTTGGTGGAGGGGTTGGCCGAATAATATTTCTAGTAAGATCGATGGCAAGTGGCTTTTGCTTCCTGCGTTCTGTATGGCAGTGGGGAGATAGTTACTGTTTTAATGTTCATATCAGGACCCTTATGACTATTAGTTTAGCATTATTTGAGGTGATGAAGAGAAACCATGAACAAGTGCAATTATTGCTGTTGTGACTTGTGATGATGACATAGAAAGAAAGAATGTTGAAATTATTTGTTATCATGATGGATATTGATGATATTTTATTTGAACAGAGACTGCTGGGGAATAGGGAATAGTGATCTAGATAGTATTAGTTATCAATAATTATATCTTGAGAGATTAGTTTAGATAGAAATGGTCAAGTCAATAAGCACTGTTATAACTTCATCAGTGCGTTGGATGTGGACCGTTAGATTTACATACTTTGACTCAAAGTGCATGCACTTGTCAAAGCTTTTCCATAATTAGTGGTCCACATGCAACACATTGATGTAAGTTATATTAGTGCGCACCTAGGAGAAAATGACTGTTAGTTTAGGTTTGTTTTATTTTTATCGGAGTTGGGTGTTTATCTCTTTCTTATTGTTATCTATGAAAAGGCCCCTTTCATAGCCTTTTGTAATCAAACTTGAATGATGAATTGAATTATTAGTATGTTTCTCAGTCTGATGTCCTTTTAAATTTCTCCCATTTCTGTTCATTCTCTACTTCTAAACCCTAATTCTCTCTAGTTTCTCTAATTATGTATCTAGTCTCCCTATTTCTGTTGCTCTGTCAGTGTGTAACCATTCAACCCTAAAGTAAAAATTATTAGGAAAAGTCTTAACAATTGTATTTAAGCACTATTAACACACCCTTTTGTGCAAGACTAACGAGCTTGCAATGTGGTGCAAGCATAAAACACAAACATATAATAAATTTAGAATACAGATAATATATTCTAATATAATCACTAATGGGAACTTGAACCCAAACACTCTTGGTAAAATGACTATTACCATGTTATTTCCACTGAATTCAAAACCTTAAGCTATTACGAAAGGCCTATAGTATTTAAGCATTCTAACAATAGATTTTCCATTTTTTTTATTGATGTTGAGTGTACTAATTGTCTTAATACTGACAGAATAAACTACTAATATCAGCTGGGAATCATCAGAACCACCCTATAGTTCATTATTGCTGAGCGATATGGATGTAAAAGCGAGGTAGCTTCTGAGTTTAGATGTGATGTTTAGCTGGAGTCCCCATCACTTATCTCCGGGGTGAATAAAACTTCTAGACAATCGGACCAGTAGTTGTATTATGTTTCTCTTTAATCAGTAATCTAAGGAAGCTACTATTATTTAGTATGTTTTATCTTCCTGCCCCTAACTTAACATATATATATATTTTTGCATCGATGTATGCTACATTGAATGTTAAAAGCACTTTTGGAAATGCATTACAGGCAGTGTATGGTACTCTTTTTGAAGCCGAGCATAGATCAACATTCTACATCCCTTATTGGAAATTTCCTCTAGCAAGGTGGATAGTCCCCAGGCAACGGAAGTTCCAGAATGACCTTAAAGTTATTAATGATTGTCTTGATGGACTCATCAAAAATGCAAAAGATACTAGACAGGTGAGAATATATTTTACATGAAAAATAATATGAATAGTTGAGTAAACCAAGAATATTCTTCTTTTCTATGTTTTATAGGACACTTTTAAGAACTTGCTGTGTCAGACACTTGAGGATACTGTACACAGGTGACAGGTCTACATGTGTCTGACATTTACTTAGTATAAGGAACATTGACCTCCATATAGCTTAAATGTGAAAAAAATTGAAGTGCTCTGTATTTGTAAATGTCCATTATGTCTTGCTTTTAACAAGCAAAATAGACATTTGACACCTGTGTCTATCTGCTGTTCCATTAAATTCCATCCAAATTACATTTCTATCATGTTTTCAATACTTTTAGGGAAAATTGTTTTATTGTTGAATGGTCAGTTTGTATCTTAAAGAGGTTAATTACTTTGTGCACTTATCTACCATCATAAAGGTACCACTGGTGAAATGATTTAATTTTTGGATAATATGATAACAAAATCCCTTAACATTAAAGTTCAAACAAAAGATGATATGCGTATTTGATTGGGTCAAGAGTGCTTTTCAAAAGTTTGATTTGAATCCAGTGTGACGCATGTTTCTAATACTTGATAGCAAAATTATATCACTGTTGAGATGTGAGAGTTGGTATATTCAGGAGTTTAATTGCTTGGAACGCGTGTATCATTAGGTAAGTATCACTTGTGACTAAGTTTAATTTTAGTACGAATTTTGGTACGCCGATAGAAAATTTGCTTGACTTCAAATCAAGTCACATGAGAAAAATTACTGGACTTCAAATAAAAAATAATAAGAAATATTTGATTGCATCAAGTTGTTTTTCCATCCCGAATGCATGTAATGAATATTTCATTATGAAATTATGTCTGTATTAAAATGTTAACTCTTTGGAATAGTAAGTGGTTTAGGATTGCTGTAGAATCCAAAATAATCATTGTTTTATTGTTGGTGATGGATAAGATTTGCATATTTTTTTAACAAGTTAAATTTTTAAAAAATAATAGGAAAATAAAATATTCTGTGATGTTAAGGACTAAATTCACTTTTCTACTATGTATGAATTATTAATTAGGATGTCCACTTAAGACTTCTTAGGCAATAATTGTCACACCGGTAATTAAGAAAGCTTTTTTGCCATGTGAATCATGTGGATACTGGGGTATAGTTGTTTAGATTCTTGATTTGAATAAAAAATGATATTTAATGTAGAAGTAAAAAGGGAAAAAAAAATTGAAGAAAAGAAAAGAAAAAGATGAGCCTGGAAATGCATTTTAATCTAATGCAAGGAATTGAGAATGCTGCCGAAGATTAACTTTGTGGCAGACTAAGGAACAAGAAGCCTTAAAAAAGTTTTAGGGGTTTATAAATGAGGGATATGATAGAAACTAGGATGGAATAAATCAAATTTTTTGGCTACAAAGTTGTTTGAAGTAGGAAGTTACATGAAAATACTTCCGACATACGTCAGTAGCATCTAACTTAATTCAGTGTCAACCACACCTGAGATACCTTATATACCTCATATTGTTTTTAAATAAATTTGTGTATGTTGGCTTGCCTGTTGCAAACTTCATAATAGCTTTTGAATATCACTTCTTGGCCCTTGTCAATATGAGTTTAGCTTCGTTACTGTAGCATGTGATGTGGCGATGTGCATAAGCAAAAGGAGTATATTTGTTAGAACCAATATCTAGTTCTAGACCTTGATTTTTATTGCATTACATGACAGGAAACTGATGTTGAGAAACTGCAGCAGAGGGACTATTTAAATCTTAAGGTGGGTACATATATTCTCTTGTAAACTATCTTTTCAATATTGGCTTGTGGCTGTAATGTTGGTTATTTTCAAAGTTCTGGTATAATCAATTTTGCAGGATGCAAGTCTCTTACGCTTTTTAGTTGATATGCGGGGAGCTGATGTTGATGATCGTCAGGTAAATATTTATGTCTCCTAATTCGATGCTTCAATGAATTGAGTAACTGGACTAAGAATTGACTAAATTCGGCATAACTTAAATGTTTATTATTGCATTATTCTAGACTATCGGACAAATATGTTGTTACTGTTTTTCCCATTATTGCATTATATCTTAGTGGTTTTATGCATTTATCTTCTAGTGTTTACCTGCTATACTCTGTCTATACAAGGGGGGAGTGAACACACCATTTACCAAGTACAACCTGTCTTAAACCTAATGTACTCTTCAGGTGTTTTTGAACTTTTCTGGGGCATAATTGTTGGTGAAACTCGTGCAAATATTGATCTTTTTGTACTTGTTTATTTTTCCTTTTGTTTTTGTTTTTCTACAGCTAAGGGATGATCTGATGACAATGCTTATTGCTGGCCATGAAACAACATCTGCTGTCCTTACATGGGCTGTTTTCTTTCTTGCACAAGTATATTCTTCTTTCTGTCTTCCGGATGCAGCATTATTTTATTGTTGAAATATTGTGGTTTTGTCTTCTTTTATGGGTCATTTTCCTTCAAGAGTATTTTTACCTTGAGAGTTTTATTACCATACCAATACTTAAAACCTCAAAGAAAAAGGAAAAGAAACATAGAGAGAAGAAAAAAAGTTTGGACCATGCTGATGCTTATAAACTCTCTGTTCTACAGAATCCCTCCAAAATTAGGAAGGCTCAAGCTGAGATTGATTCTGTGCTGGGAAAGGAGAGACCAACTTTTGATTCACTTAAAAAATTAGAGTAGGTATCCAAGTCTTCAACTCCCATGAACTTATTTATTTCATTGGTGATTATGTCATGGAAATTGTCTTCTATATATATGCATGCATCATTAATTGGCATCTTGTGATAAGTTGCCTAGCCTAATTTGTATAATATATTAAACATAGGTATAACTAGGTTTAAAATGGCTATGCTAAAGAATCTCAACCCGCCATACAAAACTATATCTGCTTATAAAGTTGTGTTAATTCTGAAACAAACACTATACTGCTGGAAAATCTTTATAGTTCTCAAAAAGAATCTTTAATGAGAGATTACAAGGTCATGGAAATATGTGAGTCTTATAGCTAGCAAGCTTCTATGGTTTGAATAATTACATAAACTAAAAGAACATGTATTTGTTGGTCTCTCACAAACAAAGATCTTTTATCTTTAATAGAACTTGGATTGTATGAATTTCAGTAAGTTCATTTTGTTAATAACTAGTGCTTGAAAATTAGTTTTATACATCATCTATAGCATAAAAGGCCTAAAATGTTTATTATAGAAATTTATGTGATATTTGGTTTGTTATAAAAGATGCTTTTCAAAATTAAAATACAATTTTGACAGAATACCATGGAGAGTTTCTGAATGAGCTAAAAAGTCTGCAGGTCAATTGAAAGAATGGGCTAAACATTCCAATAATGATCTTTACTTGGCTTGTTTGCATCACTATTAGTAGCACAAAGTATAGTAATATGTATGCTCTGTGTTTTCAGGTACGTAAGACTTATTGTAATGGAGTCTCTACGCTTGTATCCTCAACCTCCATTGCTTATTAGACGTGCCCTGAAACCAGATGTATTACCAGGTATTTCTCATTTTCAACTCTAGGTTAGTTATTTTATTTTACACAGGTTGTGAATTGATTATTTTTTGTGTAAAGAAACATAAATAATGCTGCATGTTCATTTTTTTTTTGTTTAAAGAAAAATAAAATGAAGCATAAAGGTTAAATTGATTTAAATACAAGGAAAATAACAATGAAGTATTGACAAAATAAAGCTAACCTAAACAATGCTTTTGAAATGTGGAAGATGGATAAGAGATTATGGAGATATGGGGTGGCGTGGAATGGATAGATGAAAAGGGGTGGAGTTGCCCTTAAATGTATGGCAAGGGCCTAGGAGATAGATGAACTATGAAATCATATAGATTGTGGCGATAACTAGTGGTGAATGGCATACAAGTGAAATTATCATATGCCAGTTTTATTAATATCACAGAATAGAAAATACCTTCTCTTAGAATGAGGTCATATTTCCAACCTTGAAGAACTATTTTGATAACAATAATATGCTAGGCATCCCAACTCTATAACCCAACTTGTACTAACTTATGATGTGTCAGTTTGTAAATGTATATCCATTAATGATGACGTATCTCAGTTGTGCCATATATTATATGAATTAAATTGCAACATTAGAAGTTGGGATACAAGTAGGATATGAGTTCAGATGCGTAACATTAATGTTTTGATAAATTATCAGCCAAAGAAGCAAATTATTATGGTTGACCAACTGTGGAGATTTTCCATTAAACTCTATATAACACTTTCATAAGTATCACAATTAGGTGGAGATCCATAACCTGTCTCATTATGTTTTAAATGCTGGTATGAGTTCACACTATTGCAAATGACTACTATGAATAAGATAAAGAAAGGCAGAGAGGCAACTTAGTTTTGTTGGTTGGTAAGGTAAAATTGGTTTACTGTAGAAGAGAAAGTGAACTTGAAACCTACTTGCTCTATATTAAGAACATAAAATATGTATTTTTTTTATTGATGATACACAAAAAAAATTATGTATTTTCATAGCGACTGATATTTAACTTTTACTTTAAGTTAATTGATGTTTATTTATGCTTAACATTTATAATATCTATTAGCTTTACATGCTGATTCTATTTCCTTATGAGACCTATTCAATCAGTATTAACGTTTAGTAACTGTCACAAACAAGTAAAGAAACAGATTATAATAATCTGCCATGTGAAATATTGAAGGGCTTGCTACAAAAAACCCTGACAATGATTAAATCTCAAGTGGTGCTCTGTGTTTTTCATTGATATTTAATGAAGTTTAAGCTGATACATTATTTTCTACAACTGGGTAGTGGGTAGACATGTTATTTGTTTGTCTGTTGATATTTGGGAATTTGATTATGCAGGAGGATACAAGGGTGACAAAGATGGTTACTCTATTCCTGCTGGGACTGACATCTTTGTTTCAGTAAGTAGAAGCAGTGACATTTTCCATTTTATTTAATATCTAGTATTATTTTTTTTAATTGAAAAAATATACTATTGTAAAAGTAAATCGGATGCTTGAAATTGAGCTGGATTCATTGTAAGGTTTGTTGTATATTATATTTTTTGTACTTATGCTCCTTGCTCTGGTTTCTTGTCTTTGCTGTTTTAAAGACGGTGTTCCTTTAAACAATACAATCTTTTCAGGTATACAATCTCCATAGATCACCATACTTTTGGGACCGGCCCCATGAATTTGAACCAGAAAGGTTTTTAGAGCAAAGAAAGGATGTAGGCATTGAAGGATGGAGTGGTTTTGATCCAACTCGAAGCCCTGGGGCATTATACCCGAACGAGGTTGTTATTTACGATGTCAATATATGTTTTGAAGCATAGTTTCTTAAACTCTTTCTAATATCAAGGTTATAATTGCAATTACCAGATTACATCAGACTATGCGTTCTTGCCCTTTGGCGGGGGCCCAAGAAAATGTGTAGGAGACCAATTTGCAGTGATGGAGTCAACTGTAGGTTTGGTTTTGTTGTTACAGAAGTTTGATGTGGAGCTGAAAGGATCTCCAGAATCGGTGGAATTGGTTACCGGAGCAACAATCCATACTAAGAATGGGTTGTGGTGCAAATTGAGGAAGAGATCTGATAAATGATAACTGTTAGTGTCTAGGAGTTAAGCTAAAGTTCCTGCAATACCTAGAAAATGTTTCCTCAAGCAGTAAGATACAGTATGTCAAATGCTAATGTAAAACTTAAAACAGAAAATCTGCATTATTTACTTTGATTGTCTTCTTGGACTATTTTTCTCTCTTTTTAACTTTTGAAATATTAACAATTTAAAAGCATTTTTGGATAAAGAACTATATGATATTATAATTTCGGTCTGTTTGGAAAAGTTTCTTTAAGTAGATCTTTTAATGAATAAAACAAGCTTTTTATCCATTTTTTTTAACGTATTGAATGATATATGACTGTAATAGACATTTTAGTGTTATTAAAAAAAAATCAGAAATATATATTTAGAAAATTTTTAAATTTGAACTTTTCCCTATAAACATAAAGCAGTTTTTTTAAAATTATCCAAAAGTTTTCACAAATATTTTTGAAAAGAGCTATTTTAATTAAGAAGGATTTTTTAGTAGGTAGAGAAACTCTTTGGACATGAATATAAGTTATTTTCTTATTTTCTTATTTTCAAATGATAAATTACACTTATGATTGCTCTTCTCATATTTACACCAGCAACAAAACCAAACATCCCATCAACTCAAGTCATTTCAACTAAAGTAGGGTTTTTATCCAAACTCGAACCATAACGACAAAGGAACCCTGCGATGGTTTAGAAGCTCCCTTGGCTGAGCGCCTGAACCTGCAGATTTCAAATGGAATGTTTAATCAGTCTTTGTTAATTCCTGCTCAGTTTTGTTCACTTTAAACCCCCCTGCTTGAATATACAACATTTGTACAGGTAAGGAACACAACTCTTGCACACACTGCAGTTTAAAGCAATAGACAATAAGCTGGAAACTATATGACAAGAAAAATGAGCTAATCCTCCTCTAGTTTTTCCTTCTAAAGTAGATGTTGGCCACAATGGAATATAAATTCGTCATTTCCTCTGATACTAAACACAATCTTTCCTTAAATTAAAAAGTTGGTCCAGTTCAATTTTAACCAACGTCCATGTGGTAATTGTGATATGTGCATGATCCAAGTTTCCTGCATTGTGGGGAAGACCTGATCATTAAATAAATTTGTTAGATTGAATAAATTAGATTGTTAGGTTGTGCTTTAATGGCATTGTTGTTTTTGATAAGTGGGTTGCAAAGAATCAGGCAACACTTACCAGTTACCACTTTCCCTATTATCTTGCTTAGTTGATAGGTTGTTGTTTTGTTTAACTATGTAACTCATTCAAAGTCCCAACCTATAAAAGCTGGTGGCAAATGAATTATTGACAATTATCGTCTCTATCTCTCTTGCTTCGTTCCATCTTTTCTAAATTCTCTTTATGTATTTTTCAGGCACATTACATTGTCTCTTCTTAATATTCATCATCACGCTGAATTTGCTTGTCTTGAGTGTGCTATGGAAAGGCAATTTTATACTAGTGAGAAAACTTCAGATGCTAAAAAGAAAATTTCACAAATAAACAAGTGGAAAATGTGCTGGTGTGCAGGCAGCAGGGTGCAGAGGTGCAAATATGCTGGAATTTCACTTGCGGTCTATTCGTTCTTCAGGGTTCTGCTCATCTTCGTCAAAGTCAGGTGGAACCTGCATCTCACAAATTGTTGCCATTAGATCGGAAGATGGTAAATAAAATAACATTCATTACACTGCCACTATTACAAATCAATTGGGTCATTGGAACCTCACTTTTGGTAGTCATCTTGCATCTGTACACTTGGGAGCATGTTGGATGGAACGAAGATTTTCCAGTACTTGCATCTTAATCGTGCTAAGATATGATTTTCTATTCAAATTATCCTGCTCAAAAAATGAAATAGAAGATGATGAGTCTCTATACATCAAGGTTGCCGTTATAGTATGCAAAGCAAATCATCAAGATGTTTTCACAAAATCGCCTACGTAATTTGCTCTTTTTAGGCTCAACTAACAAATGTTTTAACTCTGGCCGATTAAATTGACCAATTAGTAAAATGATTCCTTTGTATGTAGTAAACCCAAAAAAAAAAGTGCCCACTTGGAATTCTCAATGCACAATCAGGAGCAAAATACTTGATATACTCAGAGATACATTTTCTTTTGTGTATCCTCCACCTACAGGAATGACTTCTTATTTTCATTAAACGTATGGCACCCATGAATTGCAGGTACAATTTGATCAAATACACATACCGGTAACGGCAAATTGAATTTCTTCACAAACCGAACACACTCTGCATTCCCTGCAAAGAACCTCTCAAAGGCAACACAAAGAAAACTTTAACATCAAATCAACAACTAAACTAATGCAGGCTACCTCAAAGATTAGGCAAATGTTCATAACTTTAGTAATAGAATGAGAAACCAAACAAACTCAACATTTTAATAATTGAAGGGGAGAAAAATAGTATTAATTGAACAAATTAAGAGTTTGTTATAAATTCTTCTTTATATGGAGACAATTTATAGGGAAATACATAAGTGAGAATCAAGGAAATGATTCTCCTATAATCAATATAATGATCTCCTACATTCAAGCTAATTCACAACTACACTAATCAAACAATCAATTACATTAATTAAGCAATCAATCAATCAACTATACAATCTAATTGATTATATTCTAACACCCCTTTAAGTTGGTGCATAAATGTCACTTATGCCTAACTTGCTAATTGAGCCATAAAAGTTCCTTCCGTTAATAGTCTTTGTGAGGATTGATCCTTACTTGGTACATACGGAAACTCAATTATATTTTCTTCTATCTTCTCTTTGATGAAGAATCGATCAATCTCCATATATTTGGTACGATCATGTTGGATAGGATTACTGACAATCTGAACCGAAGTTTTATTATCACAATATAACTTCATGCTACCCTTTGAGTGAAATCCCAAATCGCCCAACAAGTTTTCAATCACAACAATTCAGTAATTCCTTGGGCAATCCCTCGAAATTCGGCCTCAGCACTAGATCCTCAAAGTGACTAGATTACCTCCTACAAAGGTGAAGTAACTAGAAGTTGATCTCCGATCACTAGCATTCCCAGCTCAATCAGCATTCATGTATCCCTCGATATTTAGGTGTCCATTTTGAGAAAATATTAATCCTCTGCTAGGAGATCCTTTTCGATACCTTAAAATCAGAAGGACTACATCCATGTGATTCTCCGTGGGGGCGTGCATAAAATGACTTACCACACTCATTGCATATGCAATATCAGGATGAGTATGCGATAAGTAGATGAGTTTACCAACAAGCCTATAACATCTTTGTTGGGGTTTGATCAGGGTGATCTGGACATTCACATAACTTATGGTTTTGATCCATAGGAGTATTTACTGGTTTGCTAGCAAGCATCCTAGTTTCTGTAAGTAGATCAAGAACATACTTTCTCTGACTGAGGAAAATCCCATGTTTTGATCGGCTACCTCAATTCCCATAAGGCACCTTAATACCCATAGGTCTTTCATTTCAAACTCTATAGCCAAGTGACCTTAGAGATTAGTCATCTTCAGATCATCGTTTCCTGTAACAATCATATCGTCAACATAGACGATCAGTATAATGATCTAGTCACCCTTACGTTTGAAGAATATGATGTGATCCGAGTTACTATGATGGTATCTGAATCTCCTCATATAAGTAATAAATCGCCTAAACTAGGCCCTAGGTGATTATTTCAGTCTGTGAAGAGCCTTTTTCAGCTTATATACTTTGTCAGTTTGAGACTTGAAACCAGGAGGGAGTTCCATATAGACTTCTTCACTAGGTTCCTTATGTAGGAAAGCATTCTTCACATCGAACTGTTTCAATGTCCAATCCAAGTTCCCTGCTAGTGATAGAAGTACCCTAACAGTGTTTAACTTGGCTAGTGGTGCAAACATCTCCTGGTAGTCAACCCCGTAAGTCTGAGTATACCCATTGGCGACCAGCCTAGCATTGTACCTTTCAATTGAACCATCTGCTCTGTGCTTAATGGATATACCCATCGTCACCCAACAACCTTTGTTCTTTTGGTAGATCCATTATCTCCCACATACAGTTTTTTTGTAATGCCTTTATCTTATCTTTCATGGCTTGAATCCATTTCTGATATGTCAGTGCATCCTGCAATTTACCAGGAATAGATACAAAGGATAATTGATGTGCAAATGCCACAAAGTATTCAGACAATCTCTGAGTTGATCTGTGATTAGTAATAATGTAAAGAGCCTTACTATCTATTAGAGGTTGCTTAGAGGAGAAACCAAAACATATAGGTGATCTATGTTCTCAACAAAAATACCGTCGAGTGGGTAAACTAGGGTCATGATCCGTGTGATTTTCACTAGAAAAGTCATTAGATAAAGTAGAGAGTTCAGGAATTACCTTAGGAGCATTTTTCACCTCAGAGTCTAATTGATGAACTAGTATTGGAGAAGAGGAAGTAAAGGATTATGCCATATGTAAGGGAACTAACTCCTCATATTTCTCTTTCCCTTTATTTTACATTTCATACACTTTTCAAGTTGGTTATGTCATTTCAGGAATCTCACTTTTTTCTGCAGAAGATTGACTTTCATCATTAGAAAATAGACTTACGAGCAAACTAATAGTTTATGTAAGAGACTCGGGCAAACTAATGGACAAACTAATAGATATACCATTGTCTACTGTAGAAGACTTCTCTTCATGGTTCGAGTTCCCCTCTGAAGAGAAGTCTCTGAGGCAAAATATGCCTCATTTTCCTATAACGTAACATCCTGTGAAACAAACACCCTACGAGACAAAATAGTAACACTTGTATCCTTTTTGCGAGCTAGAATAACCTACAAAGACACACTTAAGAGTACACGGGTCTAACTTTACTCGATGAGGAGTACGGATATATACATATAATACACATCCAAAGACTCGAGGAAGAATATGTATGACAGAGTTAACATCACAGAAATGAGATAAGGATTGAGTAGAGTTTGAAAAGATAAAACACTGGATGACATGCGATTAATGAGATATGCAACAGATAATACAACATCACTCCAAAAAGATTTAGGCATATGCATTTCGAGTAGTAAAGATCGTGCAACCGCTAAAAGATGACGATTTTTACATTCGGCTGTGCCATTTTGTTATGGATTATGTGCACAATATGTTGGGTGGAGAATACCGTTTCGTAAACAAAAGGTTTTGAAATTATGATTGGGATATTCACCACCATTATCAGAGTATAAAATTTGAATTTTTTTATGAAATTATGTGTAAATTATGTGATAAAATCCAAGTCATACGTGTACAGTCATCAATAAATGTAACAAACCGACGCATACTAGATACAGACACAACATTAGAGAGACCTCACACATCAGAATGGACAAGAGAAAATGGCATAGAGCTCCTATTATTATTACTAGAAGGAAAAACAGTGCGATGATGTTTTGACAAAACACACGTTTTACATTGAAAATTATTTTGACCAGTAAACGATGATGAAAATAAAAACTTAAGGTACTCAAATGAACGATGTCCTAAGCGTCTATACCAGAGATAAATATTACTTTCCTTATCAGAGTTGACTTATACTACTCTATGAGGTTGGCTAGATGAGTGTGAAAAGCACGAAGAACTATATGTTGTAAAATAGTACAACCCCCCTATTTCCATACCAGTTCCAATCATCTCATTTGTGTGAATATGAATATCCTAAAACACACAATGAGTAGGCCATAAGGTGAGAGTGCATTTAAGAGATTTAGTGATATAACTGATAGAGAGTAAGTTATTAGATAAGGTAGGCAGATATAAAACAGATGCCAAGTGTAAAGATGACGTTAATGATACAGATCCAGTCCCATTAACCGGGGTGGGTCTACCATCAGCATATGACACACTATATGTTTCAGTTGAACTATGATGACTAAATTTTCAAGAATAAAAAAATCATGTGATTTGTTGCATTAGAATCAATTATCCAAGTATTATTACTAGAAATTGTAGAAGTACTGAAAACAGAATGAAATGTATCTGAACCGGACATAGTAATAACGGAAGCAAAAGAACAGAAAATACCCGAAGAGATTGGCAGCAGAACAGTAAATTCGATAGTCGGAATAACAAATCTGGAGTTTGGTAGTGGAACAGTAAATTCGGCAGTCAGAACAGTAAAACGGGTAAAGCACTGTAGCAAAATACTGTAGATGAGTACTGTAGCAATAGAGAGAAAAAAAGTTTTTTTTTTTGAAACAGTAACAGAGAGGAAACCTAAAAATTTGTTTCAGACTATGATACTATGAACAAATTAAGAGCTTGTTATCTATTCTTTTCCATATGAAGGTAATTTATAGGGAAATACATGAGTGAGAATCAAGGAAATGATTCTCCTATAATCAATATAATAATCCCTTACAATCAAGCTAATGATCTCATACATTCAAGCTAATTGTCAACTACATTAATCAAGCAATCAATTACACTAATTAAGCAATCAATAAGTCAACTATACAATCTAATTGATTATATTCTAACATTAATTACAAAGAAATAAGCACCATCAATTGAGAGATTAAAGCAGCCCAAGCGATCCCTAGCAAGAGAATCTACCCCATATTGAAGAACTATGGCACCTAGTAAATATGTTTCAACAACCTTGGAGATAATCTACAAAAGAGGAATATATAAACAAGTTTACACTTTGACACCATTAAGCAGAAAAAAAAAACAATTTTCCGGTGCTTAGATGCTTTGAACTTACTATCTTGAAAAGTCGATTGAAGTTAGTGTCATCGATTCCATCCTTGAATGGGACATTTATGGCATAAAACTTGTCTTCTCTTTCTCCTATTTCCTTCAATTCAAATGATTTTAACAGATCACTTAAATTTCTATTTTGACATAAAACTGGTGATGAACTATAAACATACTTCCAAGCAATGATTCTAAGAAAATAAAATATTCTACCACAATGATCCTTATATTAATGTGTTATAGAACTTCCATGTAAATAACACATCACATAAATAATGAAAGCTGGAGTCAGCATATTAACTAGCATAAGGGGATAACACCCGACATCTCTTTTATTGAGAAGTGAGAAGTCTTTATACATTTAAAACAACTTACGGTAAATATCGAAGCAAAAGAAAAGAGGAGAAAAATTAATATGGTCGAGTATAGTCAGTTAAGGCAGATTATAACAGAAGGTTGAACAACTTACAAATTAAAGCACCTCTCGAAAAATTAATCTATTTTCAAAACCAAGTCTTTTGTGAAGGGCAAAAGTGATTATTTAGGTTTATGAAGTATAACAAAGCAATGAGATCTTTTTATTGATTATTACCATTTCCTATATTATTGCAAGAGTCATAACCCAAGTTACAATATCAAGTAAAAATAGACCTCGATGGAGAAAACAAATTAAAAGAGAACATAGATTGATTGATATTGAAAGATTAATGCTAAATTATCACTTCAGACTATGAGATAAGAGATGAACTAATGATGGTCCGGCACAAATAATTAGGTAGAATATGATATATGCTTCCTCTGCTAAATATATTTTGGTGACATCAACTCATTGAGATTTGAATACATCCAATATTTTAGAGAAAATTACACTAATGCAGCCCAATAAGTCATTAAATATTGATTTTAACCAAGTGGAGTTTTCATTGTAACCAAAGTGGAGTATTATATATATATATATGCTATTAGAAAAACTGACATTTTATTCAAGGGATAGTTTGTTGAAAGGATATGCTAGTTTAATATCGTTTTCAACTTTTGGTGTAGCAGAAAATATGTTTGCATGTTTTTATATATGGCATACTAGCACATATACCTAGAACCTACCTTTGCCCCCAAAAACCAAGATGTGACATAGCTAGAATTTTCTCAAATGTTATTACTAGTATTTAACAAATTATGATATTTAAATATCATTTTCATAACACAAATGCATTGTAGAATATAAATAAAAGATTAAATCAATTAACAATGATTTCTTAGCTTATAATTGTTAACAATGAAAACTCAAAAGCAACTAAATCCAGGTCACATAAAAAGAAATATATTACATTCTAATTTGAAGAGGTAGTAAACAACTTAGAGTAAAATATTTCTTATATCTATCTTGATGCTTCAATTTCAAATAAGGGGAACAATTGTAAAGTGAAATACTGCAGATAAATGAAAGGTGACATTAAAAGTACCTTGACATAATCAGTTCTAGGAAAGAACATATCCCCATACTTGTGAAAACTAACAGTCATTACCCTGTCATGTTTAACATCACCATTTAAATATATGAAACACAAAACTTTTAATAATGAGAAAGAAACAAAAGATCTACCAGCCATTTATGAATAAGGATAATACTAACTACTAACAAATCACACAAGAAGCACAATTACAAAACCAAAAGAAAACGCCCATGCATCATATAACTGCAATAAACATGCGCTCCTTTAAAATCCTCAAATAGCCTTCTATTCCTATCTGGCCAAATCACATAATAAAAAGTCATCATTAAACATTTCCATAACATATCAACCTTCTTCCAGCAGCCAAAAACACATAAACCGCATATACCAATTTTGTAAGTTAAGGCAAAATACGACCACATAAATAAATTTGTTCCATGGATAAAACCTATGACGAATAATCATAATAGTTGATTCTTAAGATGTTCAACATCCACTAAATTTTGGATTTGTTCTATACATGCAATAAGTTTAAATAGTAGAGCTCAAATGTGAGTTTGGTCATGAACGCAAAACATTCTATGTCTGAAACTACAATCTAAAGGTCCCAAGTAGCTGCATAAAAACTAAAATGACATAAATTAAACGTAAAAAATGTTCACGTAGTAATCAATAAATACATGTTTTCTCTGATCAAATGATCAATAACAATTCAACCCAATCAAGGACTTCTTTTGTTGCATCTCCAAGTTAAAGAAGACTAATCTCATTACAGTGAGTTACAGATAGTACCTATCCAGGACATAATTAAAGATCTCACAGCTCTACAATCCATTTGTGGTTGATATTTATAATACAATAAGAATGATCTACTACCTGTCAGTGAAATAAAAGGCATCTTCAACGCTATCACCATGATGCACATCTATATCAATATGCAGTACACGAGGATGATGCTTCAAAAACTCTAAGATCCCCAAAACCAAGTCATTGATGCAACAGAAACCAGATGCCTCGCACTTATTAACATGATGTAACCCACCGACCCAATTTATTGCAATGTCACAGAGTTGATTGTTTAATCTCCTTGCAACATCTGTGAGAAAACAAACTCATTGTAATGTGATGGTGTATTTTGTGACCAATCTTTATTTTGAATTTTTAGATATTTGTGTAGGTATTTTGATATGGAATTTACAGGGGGATTGTTAGGTTTGTGAGTCATGTTGGTATAATTCCATATCAAAACGTCATTTCCTTAATATTGATTAGTTTTCTAGTTTTAAGTTTGATTCAAGCTTCAAAGAAGAATAACAACACCTCAAGTAAAGAGAAGTCTTTAAGAGGAACAAAATTTGTTACAAATCAAATATATATCTAGATCTTATTCCTCTTACAAGACGTTTAAGCACACATACACACATTGTATTCATATATGTCCCTATATCGTTGTGCTCATTTGGAATAACACAAACTGCACCAACAAACAAAGACCAAAAGCAACCCAACAAAGAAGAACATGAGAAACCAGAAGCAGGAGATCCACCCAAAGCAGAAACACAAACAACTCTCCCCAAGCAAAACCCCAACAAAAAGAAAAAGAAACCCATGAAGACACTTGCATGAGAGTTAATGTGATAATAAATCTAGATACATAGAACTTACTGTTTTGTATTTATATTTGACCGTTTTTTAGAGTTAACATGAAAATAAATCTAGATGCATAGAACTCTGAGAATGATAATCTAGAATTCATAGTCAAGTCTGTGAGAGTTAATGTAATAATAAATATCTAATTTTTATAATCAAATTTAAAATATTGAAGTTTTCAAAATTCGAATATATTAATATTCTTCAAAGTAGCACAAGTCTTAGTTCAAAATTCAAAAGTTTTCAAAATCCGAATATAATTCTTCTAAGTAACACAAGTCTTAGTTCAAAATTCAAAAACACTTGCATATATACATACAAGGACATGAATACGGAGTAATATTAGATTGTTAGTGTATGTATCATGATCTTTTACCTTTTAAGAGTTAAAATAATGATTTGTTCAAGAAATACGAAGTAAAAATATAGAAAAGCAATTGCATCTATAGATCTATTCATATCTGTACTATACACTTATACAGAGTAATGTTAGTGTGCATAACAAGATTTTTTACTCTTTAAAAGTTAAAACCAAGATTTGCAATTCAAAATAAAAGAACAATTAAAACATAGAAAAACAATTTGGGTCTCAACTACTAGCAAAATCAACAAGATATGTGTAAAATGGAGAGATAGTTAGTTACCTCTTCTTTTTGTTTGAACAAAACTTGAGCTTTGAATAGGCTACTTGTGTTTAGGTTAATTTAGTTTCAGAGAGTTCAGAGAAGGGAAGGTTGAGATATAAACCTTTATGTAGTGCTATATATAGAGAGTGCTATATATATATATAAATGAAGCTCGAAGGAGATACAAAGACTTTTGCCACATTGATGATGGATTGGATGGACTTTATTTATTATTTATATTTTTTGAAAATGATTGGATTATTTGGATGCAACTTGAGAATTGAGATGACCAAAAACATAATAAAAAGAACAAAAAAACTACAAATATTATAAATAATGTATAATGAATATGAAATGTTTCCTTATTTGAGCTCTAAAGAGTTGATGAGGGTCAATTCTTGTTAGAGCCTAATGTATGATGTATTAATTGGATTCATTTCAAAGAGCAAGTTTTGGTCTGTATTAATTAATTTAATTCCTAAAATAGCAATCAATCTAACATGGAAAAGTTAAATGTGCAGATGTCAGTGTAGGTGCATAACTCATAATGTTAAATTATTAAAATTGATGTATGAAATTATTAAAATTTTAAATGAAGAAAATTATTCAAATTCGGTACAAATAATTATGTATTATGTATTATTATTATTATTATTATTATTATTATTATTATTATTAGTTGAAGCATGTTAATTTCTTATAGCATGATTTGGTAATAAGTTTTTTTTTAAGGGAAATCATTATACTCAAATAGTTGGAATTATGGAGTTGCTTTGATCAATCAGGATCACAAATATCAAATACAAAGTGTATATAAATATAGTAAGAGTAAATAAATCATGAAAGACATTTTATAAAAAATAGTAAGTTGAATGGTAAAATAGTGATTGGTAAGAAAGATTAAGAGAGTGAATTTAGAAATGTCATTGTGGTGGGTTTTCTATGCATATATAATTATTGTATGCACATGCATTAGAGTCAAATAGCCAGCTTTTATAAAATTACATGCTTTTATAAAATTGTATGTTCTAAGACTATTTCTAGGAAATGATATACTTGTGTGTATTTATGTTTGTTTTTCTATGTTCACTTGGTATCAGACTTTAATAAGTTCTCATATTGCTTCTTATTGAGTCCTGAACTTTTTGGTTACTCATTCATGAGTTTTCGAGTTTCGAGTTGGGTTTTATGAAACTTTCGGTTTGTTTATCGTACATGGTATTCGTCCTTATGTATTGTCGGATGTAAATTTTATTAGACGTACACGTCATTGACAAAGATGATAAAATTGTCAGGTGGACATCCAAATAGGCATTCAGAAAATATCTTACAAGACATCACCAAAGAAAAGAAGCCCGAGTAAACAAGTATTGAACAAAACCTACTCGGGGTCAACTGACGTCATATACTACTCGGGGTCAGTTAAAGATGCTCAGGGCTAGTTGATGACATTTTCTATTCGGGATTAGATGACGTTATTCGGGACCAGCTAACATCGTGTTATACTTGGGACAAACATGAAGACAATCGAATAAAAAGCCCAGCGCGTAGGTCACACGAGTCGAGTCGTTAAAATACGCGAAGATATCCATATCAATGAGGAATTCCAAGAAGAATACAATACCAAACAGAAAAGGTTCTAAATCAGACAACAATTTTATTTCTTCAAAAAGACTACGCTCTTATAAGGAAATAAGTCCTAACTGAACTGAATCACTAGAATCTCATTCGATCTCAATACAAGTCGCCAAAATAGGAAAAAAGATAGAGTACTTTAAACAAGTAACCAATCATAGTTAAATGCAAAGATCTTTTATTACTTGTACAAAGAGGATTAGGGTTATATGAACATATAAATAGACCCATAATCTCATCACAAAAGACACAGAAATACAGAAAAATACAGAGAGAAAAAGAGAGGTCGAGAGTTGTAATTCTTTTCAATAGTGGATTTTGGCTTGGTTGATTATTCAGCCACCCGTAGACGTTTCTCCGGTCATCGGAGTTTTACCACGTAAAACTTGCGTCCGATTACTTTCTCCTTCTCTCTCTCTGTTTGAAATCACAGCTAAAATCCAATTCTTGTTGACTTTTTCCATACATCCAGAAATCGACGTCAACATATATCGAGTCAAATTTCAAGTTTTTAGTTGAAGTTTCTCATTCATGAGTTTTCGAGTTTCGAGTTGGATTTTATGAAACTTTCAGGTGTGTTTATCGTACATGGTATTCGTCCTTATGTATCGAGTCAAATTCCAAGTTTTTAGTTGAAGTTTCATAGACGTTCATATCTATAAGAGAGTCCTGATTCATAATCCGAAAACGAAATCTAATTCGGAGTTCAAAAACTAAAATACGATCGAATAAGGCAAGAGGTGTTCAATAGATTGCATGAGAAAAGAGGGGTGGCAAAATGCAATAACACTCCCTCTCCCGTGGAGGAGCATGGGCTCAGCGGGAAGGAAGCCATTCTGCCCTCATGGATGCCACACGCCTCCATGCTATGCCTATGTGGCGAGGTGTGTTCCCTCTCGCGTGATCATTCACACTTCACCTAAGCTTCCTTCCAAATCTCTATTAAAAACCCCTATTTCTCTCATTTGTTCTTTGAAAAAGACATTGTGCATAAAATTTTTATGTTTTCATCTCAACTTCAAATCATCATATCTCACTCATTTACCCAATAAAATTGAGTGATTCAAAAAGTGAGGGAATCGTCTTGAAGTCTTCTATCTTCTCAAAGTGATTTTGAAGTCTTTTGTTTAAGTATTTTTGGTGTTCAACATCAGTTTCGTGGTTGCACTCAAATCTTCAAGGTATTTGTTTATCCTTTTATTTCGAAGCATTTAAACGTTCAAATACCTTGGGCCTTCTTCCTATTTTAGTATATTTGACTTGAAAAAAAAATAGAGATAGAGCTTCAATTATAAGCTAGATTTGTCTAATTAAAGACTTAAATATGATTTAGTTTTCCTTAAATCTAAAACTTCATATGTTTGTGACTTCTTTCTACGGGCTATTTGAGTGTTAATTAAATTTATTATGTTGATTGAAAGCCTTCTCATGTGTTAGGATCTTTTAGTTGAATATATTTATGTTTAACACATTTAATTTTATATTTAGAGCCTTTGAGATTTAGCTGATTATTTTGTGAATATTTTCTCTAAATATTTACTAGAGAAGGTTGATTGAATATATTTTGTATTCTTGCATTTTTTTGGTTTTAGTTCTAAAGTCTTGAACATGTGTTTAATGAATATGTTATGTTTCAAGCTTTAGTATGAATAAAATCTAGAAATTAAGTGTGATTTGGTTAGATTGCATTTTCTAGGTTTTTGTTCATGTATAAAGAATTAGAAAGTATTATTTGTGAACTTTCATGTCTATTTATAGTTCTTATGATGTACCTAATCCATATATTTCATATGTGATTTGCATCATTTTGTGTGATGTCAATTATTTGGATTATATACTAAAAAACATACATTGTGTGTATAAAGTTTATTTCTAGTTTCCATAGAATATCTCGATCATATATTCTATGCAGCATATGTTTGCATAAGCATACAGTTGATCACGTTAAGAAACATTGTAGAAGCAAAATGTCTCTTGTTGGACCATACGGTTATAGCTCTAGCAAGGGAGTCTTGACTAGGATCATGCAGATCAGTAAGGTGAGCATGAGAACTCAATTAAAGGCATGCGGCTTCTAAGTTGAGTGCCGACAAGTTTTTCACTAGTAAATACCGGACAATAGGATATAATGGATATCCAATTAGAAGTCGACAGTCATACGGATTGGTCGCTTTGAAGGTGTACTTTTATCCAACTAGTAAAATATAATGTTACTCGGAGGTGGTTGAATGATTCAACTTGTAGATGTTTCCTCTTTGGAGATTTACCACATAAAAATGACGTGTCAAATGTCTCTAACTCAAACTCTCTTATATTTGTGTTTTGTGATGTTTTTATCTTGTTAAATCTATTAGTAATGAATATCGTTGTAAACAAGATTCTTGATAAGTTTGAGTTGCGAAAAAATTGTTGAATCAATATGTATCTCTTTTCTCTTGTAATTTTTTGTAGTGTTAAAGTTCTACTTAGTGAATTTACATTGTAATATTAAAAATACTATTTGTGGATGTTTCTTTACATTGAATATATTTGTATATGAGATACATTGTTTCTTGTTATATGTTTGTGAAAACTGTATCACATTCTTTCATATTTGTGAGTTTATGTCTGTAGACTATGAGTGGTGTATTGAGCTTACATGTGATAGTTGTTATCTAATAACAATCATATTAAGGGTTAATTTGTTTGTTCACCGAGTGTTGGATAAAAGCCTCGAAAGGGTTAAACATTGCACCATTCACTTAAAGTTAATTCATTGAGTTCATCACCACGTCATAGTATCGACTTGTCGTGATTGTCATGTTTCTAGTCGACTTGATAGTTTAGTGACCATTGTTTTGCTTTAATGATAATTTTTTCTTTGACATAACACTTGCAATGGTGATCACCTGAATCTAGAACATTGTCATATTGAATTAACGTTTTTATCATCGTACCACATTAAGATATTTTTTAAATTTATTTGAATATAACTTAATTAAAATCTCAAACTTGATTAAATTTCTAATTGAGATTATATTGTGTGCATATAAACATATATAATGATTTTCTCTTAAATGATCTCTTATTTTAACTTGTTATACAGATCTGGATAAAATTCAATCAATTTTAATGAATTTTGATGTGTTTTTATTTTTTAGGATAATAAGTTTAGTAAAATCTACTTTTAAACTCTTTAAAAAAAAAAAAAAAAAAGCTAATTGTGAACAAAAATTGACAATTAATAATGATTTTACGAAAAATCTTCTTGTGAGAAAAAATAATAGTAAAAAAACAATCTCCTCCAGTCCTCCATCTCAATGGAAACTGGAAAGGTGCTCAATCTTAGATGGACCGTCCCCATCGCAATTGTAGTGATCTCCATTATCTAATGGAGTCTAGTATTTGGTGGAGTCGAGCTCCATCTCTGGTGGAGTCTCCACTCGACTACAAATCCCTTCCAAGCTTTATGTTGTTGTTTTTTTTTTTTAAATATATTTTATTAAACATAGGCTTTGACCCCTCAACCATTGACATTTGATGGCAACCCACTAACGGCAAGGGGCCGACTGTCAGGGTCTGTTTGTACAATTTTAAACAACAGTTGCATATGCGTGGATTGACACCTAATGCTAGGGATATTTGTACAATTTTCCCTTAATAATTTATTGATTAACTAATTAATTAATAGATTTTTTTTTCATGATTTTGTTGAATACAAAGCATAAAACAATTAAATGACAAGTACGAAAAATGAAATATATATATATAGTTGTAAATACAAACACATTATATCATGATAAACACTCTCATTCTTCTTTAATAAAAAACAGTCTCATTCTTTTCTCTTGATACCACTGATAAGAACAATTAATTTGGTAAAGAGTAGAAGAATTAGAAGAGGCAGGGAAAGTGTTTGTATTTTAACTGCATGCAATAAATAAACTGGACCATTTATAGGTCTACATGAACGTTAACACAACAACTGTCCAAGTAGAAAACAGGAACAAAATGGCACGTGGGTTGCTGAATCTAAGCAGCAACCACTGACTTAGTGACTCAACAATTAAACCAAATAATATTGACTTGCATCTGCATGCATGGAGCAAAGAACGTATCACACATGCAACAATTTATTCTGCGAGAAGTACTACTCAGTACATCCTAGCTTATTGTAAACGGAGACCGAGAGCAAACACAACAACAGACAAGAGTTGCACCCAGCTGCCTTAGGAAGAGTTTAGATACCGCAATATGCTTCAATAGGAAAATAGGTCTTACTGTGCGTTTTACAAGCAAGTATATGTTTCATATGCGCCATTAGAAAATCAAAATGATTAAACGGTTTGTACTTCAAAGGGTGTTCATCATCCACAAGCTCATCCGGAACCCGTATCTCCCCTTTCTGGAAATCTAACAGCCCCAGTGTATATCTTTGGTCGTTCACATTCATGAACACACGATGCACACAAGGATGTATCCTGTTGTTGCTCCATGCCTGAACCGAATCACAAAACAAGCATTACAACTCAATTAATGAGAATGTGTATAACTATATATAATTAATTTCACTGCTATATAATGACAAATTTATGCAATTAATCTCACCTTGAATGCATCGCCTGCTAAATAAATGAAGCAAGAACGGGAGGGAGGATCATAAACAGTCCACTTATTGGCATCCTTCGATTGAACCTCCAAACCATTAACATGATTCTGGTAAAGTATGGTGCTAAATGAACTGTCTGAGTGAATTGGAAGAACCATATGATCCTTGGCTTCATGGTATTTGTTGAAACGAAGAATATAGTCAATCGATTCAATGTGAGAATCAGAGTATTTTTCCACACCATAGCTTTCAAATACCATCCGTATCACCATCTCGTTTATCCTCCCCATTAAACTTGCAATCTTGTGCATATTTTCACTGAGAGAATTGAAAAAAAAAAAAAGAAAAAAAAGGAAAGGAACGCTTAAAAGTTATATATAGATACAATTTTTACGACATACAAATTACAAATAGTATACCAGAAACGAGCATTTCCATCAGGCCACATGAGACTAGTGAACTTCTGAGTGCTTTCCAGACTGCCTACATCGTCGATGTTCAAACTTTCATAGTTGGCACCACCGACATGTCCACCATATGGGTATTCGGTATTGTTCATAATTTTGACTTCTGTGGGGAGATCATACAACTCTTTTGCTGAATCAAAGATTTTGTTGTGAAGATCTAAAGAAACATCATTGCTTTCAATAATAAAGCAGCCATACTCTTCAAGTGCACTGCAAACTTGTTTGGATGTTGAGAGCCAAGCCTTTGTCCCGGACTTCAATTCATCCTTTGTGAAGTCTACAACAGGTATCTTCGGCTCTGTTTGGGAACCCATAATTTTTCTTTCCTTTGTATTGTTTTCTCACTTAACAATATTTGTTAGTTTGAGACTTTGAGTGCTCCACAATAAGTGTTCCCAGTTAACTTATATACCCAAATTTAGAAGTAAAATTAAAATATTTCGTAAAAAAATGGAGTAAATGGTAGTGTCTGACCCGTCCCATCGGATTATTTTAATTATGAAAAGCCAATTTTTCATATTAAATAATAAACTCGTATAGGGCATGGGATTTGTCTGATATTGAAAAGTCTAAAGTATCGTTTTTTTTTTATTATTTAAAATTTAGTGGGTTTAAATTATAATTATTAAATTATTTTGTTTATTTTTTTTAAACGGTTAAATAATTTAAAAATATCATAAAAAAACTAAAAATTACGAAGTAAAAAATTCTGATTTTTTGCTTAATTGCAAATCACTGAATTACATAATATACAATACAAATTTTTTTCTTCCGATACCATCCCGTATATATAACATATTTCCAATGTTATCGTAATTATATATGATATAGAAATCTTTATTTTAATGTATTGTTTATTTTAAATAGCTTCAAAAATAAAAAAGAATCTCAATCATTTCTTTTATTGATGTTTAATATAAATACTTTATTATGATATTAGGGTGATGTATTATATATATATATAGTGTTTTGTGTGAGTTTTCCAGCTGCCCCTTTATTTTCTGCAATTTTTCTTTTCTTTTCTCAGTAAAAATGAAGTTTGTTTGTAATAGAAGAAGAAGATCATGATCACATGTGTTCATATATAATTATTATTTTTGAAATGTTTTTATGTTATATTATATGTATACTTGTTTAATATAGATATAAATATAAAATTACTTATTTTTAGACAATTTTACTTTTAAAAAACAAACATGTTGACAATACATTCAGATGTGAGGAAAAAATAAAAGCACACATGTCATTCAAGTTCAGATTTCAGTCTCTATTCAGTCTTTATAAAAAATCAGGATTGTTTAGTCTTCGGATAAAAAAACAAACGATCCCAAACCAATTTTTCATATTAAATAATAAACAGGCATGGGATTTTTCTAAGATGGACAAGTCTAATAATCAAGTAAATAGTAAACTTGCTCATGGCATCACTATCGCTGCATATGATAATTCCAAAATAGTAATACTAATAATAATATCATGTGTAGCTTGAGCCTCGAAGATTGTGCTAATTCCAAATAATAATACTAATTATAATATCATGTGTAGCTTGAGCCTCAAAGATTATACTCTAAGCATAACTTTCGGATATGTTACCGGTGTATTAAGTTGAGATTATAAATTAGTATCCTCTTTTTGAACTTATTTTTTATTGTGTTTTTATTCAAGTGTAACCGAAATACCAACTTATACGAGGGAGAAGAAAATGATCAAATCTTAATCATATATTTTTTATTATGAGTAAATGTTACTAATTTTAAAAAGCAAACGAGAAAAAAGGTAAGAAGTGAATATGTTTATATAGTTGTTAAAATGATTTTGAGATAAAAATATCCTCGAACATCAAATATATGTTTTTGTTTTTACATAATACATATAAGTTTTTTTTTTTTTGAAAGATAGAGAGAATTGCAGAGAGAGAAAATAAGAAATAAACAAGATAAAAAAAAGCAAATGATGAGAAAGAGAGAGTGTAGAAGATGAAGATGGAAGTTGAAGAGGATAAAAATGATGATTTCGGGTATATCGGGTCACCCCATACCGAAGTATAATTTGTTTGCTTCGGTTTGAGTCACCCATACCTAAAGCCAAAATTTTGTGTTTCGGGATGGTGGGTGTCACCCCTACCTGAAAACCAACATCATCTTCTTCACTTTATCACAATCTTTCTCACCATATTTTCTTAACAAGAAATCTTGTGCATAAATAAAAGGATTTTCTTGTGGGGTCTTAAACTCCTTAGTGCTCTAATATAAATAGATTGAAATTCTATATTATTTGTATGTCTGGAGCCAGAGTGTAGAGAAAAGATTCAGGTATTGGTTGTAATTGGGTTTGGGTATTATAGAAAGAATCTTGAGTGTATAGTTGTACTAATTTGCTACATAATGTATTATTTCTCTTATCGTCCTGATGACCGTGGTTTTTCCAGATTCTTGGGTTTCTATGTAAATCTTATGTTTTGTATGAGATTTGATTTATTCTTCTTCCTTCTTATTTTTCTACATAGACATTATTTATCATTTGTTTTAGGATATCCGGCAACATTTCCACGTGACGAATTATTCCTAACAATTCTCTAATTATAGCAGTAAAAATGGATTTTGAAAACCTTCTCTCCCTAAGACAAAACAACTTTCAATTTAAAAAAAAAAACAAAAAACATGTCTAAATAAATAAACAGATAAATAAGTTTCTGTTGAGAAAATAATGACCGAGAAATATAATCATAAACTACAGAAGAAATTTCTTCAACGACTCTTTGCTAATTGCTTATGATTGTTACAAAACTTTACTGATATATTACAAACAGAAGATTATCCCAATTTGAACAACAAAACCTCATTTATACTAGTTTCCAACCGATGAAAATATGATATCTAAATGCCACGAATCATCTTGCAAGGAGATAAGAATGGGAAGCTTCCATGTGGGTGCATGACACTTAAGATAAGAGAGGTTGAGGTGGAATTCCACTAACTTCTACAACATTCCCCCGTTAGAATTTCACCGTTTGTATCTAAATTTGTTAAGAAAAACCTAGTAGGAAAAAAACCTTCGTAAAATATACAAAATGATCTTCTGGATCCTAAGTTGTGTTGAATATGTTTTAAACTGTCTCATTAAAAACTTTGTCATGAAAACCTAGTGGGACAAAAACCTGAACAAAGATATCCATTAATCTGTCGGATCAAAACAATTGTTGTGATGATCATCTGGAACATATATACGATGATCTGCTAGAGCAAAGTAATATTTCTGATGATCTTCTGGATCAAATGATTTTTGGGTGTGCTTGGATAATTGCCTTGAAAAACCTAATTAGAAAAACCTAGTGAGATAAAAACCTGATCGATGGGAAAAAGAGTGTAATGTACATATGCCAAAAATAACTAATATACTTCATTCGATATGCTTCCCTTAATAAAATGATCGGAGGATGTATAAGCAAAAGACTTGATTTATAGAGCATTATGAAATTGTTTTGCCATCATATGTAAAAACATATCTTATTTGTGAATAAACTTTTTGTGATAAAAAAGATATCTGGCATCAGCATAAACATATAAACCTAAAAAATTGTTTGATTTTATATAAAATAATCCTAATTTTTCATTCAAAAGCCTTCTAGTTGGTGTTGAATTGAATCTAGCAAGTGCATTCGCTGAGAATTCAATGTTCGGCTTAATACATTGAGCCAGATATAACAAAACGCCGATGGATTTATGTTTGTATTGATTTTTAGACATGAGTGTATTAATATGTGAAATTGCTCATTTAATTGTGTCATTGAATCAGCCTAACACATCTAACATGTATAGTAAATGGGTAGGCGTGTCGTGTCGTGTTTATATAAGCGAACATTTGATCACGTTAGGAAGCCTTGCAAAGGTATAAAGTCTCTTGTTGAAACATGTGGTTCTAGCTTAAGCAAAGGAGTCTTGAATGGGAACATGCAGATCCGTAAGTTGAGCTTGAGAACACAATTAAAGGCATGTGGCTTCTAAGTTGACTGCCGACAAGTTTTTCACTAGTAAAAGACCTGATGATACGATAAAAGTGCTATCCAATAGGAAGTAGACAATCATACGAATTGGTCGCTTTGAGGGTGTACTTTTATCCAACTAGTGAAAGAACGTTTTCAAGAAAACTCTCTTGTAAAATTATTTTAACAATGTTTTAGGTCATGTTAGTAAATGTTATTCGAACTGTTTCTTTTTTACCCATGTTAGCATTTCGTGGTGTTGCTCAGAGGTGGTTGAATGGTTCAACCCATGGATATTTTCTCTTCAAAGGTTTACCACGTAAAAATGACTTGTCAAATGTCTCTAACTCAAACTCTCTTATATTTGTGTATTTTGATGTTTATATCTTGTTGAATCTATTAGTATTGAATATCTTTGTAAACAAGATTCTTTATAAGTTTGAGTTGCAAACACTTTGTAGAATCAATATTTGTCTCTTGTATCTTTTTGTAGTGTTTGAACATTTTATCTTGTGAAATTCTATATCAAGTTATAAAGTTCTACTTAGTGAATTTATATTATAATATTCAAAGTACAACTTGTGGATTTTGCTTTGCATTGATTATTGATTATATTTATATACGAGATACATTGTCTCTTATTATATATTTGTGTTAAATGTATCACATTCTTTTACATTTGTGAGTTTATATTTGTAGACTGAGAGTGGTGTATTGAGCTTACATGTGATAGTTGTTATCTAATAATAATCATATTAAGGGTTAACATGTTTGCTCACTAAGTGTTTGAAAAAAATCCTCGAAAGAGTTTTAACCTTGTAGAAATTTCAATTGGCATCAGAGCGGGTCACTTAAGGTAATTAGTGTGATTCGGGATCTATAAGGTTATTTACTTACTATGGATAGCAATCTTAAGTCTTATAGTTTTAATGGTTGGAAAAAAAAAATTGTGGAAAGTGCTCATGAAAGACTACATTAAGTCTAGTGATGACCAAGCTTGGTTGGTTGTTAAGAAATGTTTCACTTCTCCGAATCCTATATGTGATAGAGTAGCTTCTCCTAAACCAAAATGCTCATGGAGTATCAATGAGGTTTATTTACAGAAGTCAAAACTTTTAGACATTTTTGTCATTCATAGTGGTGTAAGTTTAAACACTTTTCTAATAATAAAGATACCAATATGGCAAAAGAGGCATGGAATAGATTCCAAACTATTTGTGAAAAAGGTTCTTCTTACTTTACATTTCATTTGTCTACTAATAATTTTGTTGATAAGGTCGCAAAGAATGTTAGTGACAAAAGCATGGAAAAAGAAATTTTATCGGAGGAAGATAGATTTAGACATGATCACTTACTCAAGCAACTTGATGAAGATATTTGCAAGGAAAAGATTAACAACTTCAACTTGATGACTAGGCTTCATGCCCGAACTCTTGAAGGAAGTGAAAATGAAGAATAAAGTGATCATATCTCAAGAAAAGAAAACGGTTGAAGGCACTCTTGTGTTAGAAAAATTAAAGAATGATTTTGTTAATGACTTGTTTTTTTAAAGAAATAATCGAAGGCAAGGAATAGGAATTGGCAATCCTAAAGGTCAATGAGCTTGTGTACATCAAAGAGACTGATATGACTAAGCAATTTATCAAGGGCTTAACTATAGAAACCATCAAACTTGATAAGGTAATAGAGCTTGGTAAACTTCATGGAAATTCAAGTGGCTTATGCTTTGTACATGAGTAAGTGGAGCATCATACAACTAAAGGCAAGTCACGAAGGAACAAAAGGATTTGAAAGGTCAATTCTTCAAGGTCTAGAGCAAAATCAAGAAGAGTAAGGAGCCTTCACCATTGGTGCACTCTCACCTAAATGGTAACTTTTATGAATTTATTCCAGTTTGTGATTATTGTAATATGGTTGACCACATTAGGTCTAAGTGTTATGAATACATTAGGCGTTGCAAACTTAGAATTGTACATCATGAAAATGTTGGTAAAAAGTTGTGTTATCATTCTCCTAAGTATGTGGTTAAATCTAAAGTCATAAATAACATTTATAAGTTTATCCCAGTTTCTTATTTTTGCAATGTTGTAGGACATATTAAACCTAGATGCCTTGAATATATTAGACAATGCAAATTAGGGAATGAGTTACATGCTAGTGAGATGAGAAAATCTTCTTTGAATGTTTATAAACATGATAATTGCTTTGATGCTTTGTAAGATGTGCATTTTGTTAATAATCATATAAAAAACCTTACTAGGAAAGCTTGGGGGTTAAAAAGTAAAATGTGAAAAGGGTTCCTAATCATTCTTCTAAACATGTTGCTGATGATAATACTTTGAATATTGTGCATGATAATGATAATCATGTGAAGAAGAATGTCAAGAAGATTTGGATGAAAACGAGTGTTTTACATGATCATACGTATAGTCTTGATGATATTTGAGTTCGTGGCAATAACGATATGTTTAACATGAGCAATATCTTTATAAAGAAGATAGTTGATGATTTATCTTCTAAACATAATATTACCGTGAGAAATGATCATGATGATGTTTATGTTAGTTCGCCCAAGACCAAGTAGGTTAAGGGTGAGTGCTCTTACCATTAGTGTAAGTTGTACATATGAGTTAGCCCTAAGCTTGTGTGAAGTTGGAAATCATAGGTAGCTAGCTTTGTTTTTTCTATCACTTTGACATGATCGAACTTGGCTATCTCACAATTCATTATGATTGTCAAAATTAGTTAATTAACTTTAGAGAAGTTTATTTTTGAAATCTATATAGTGATGAATGTTGATAAGACTTTTAGAGAAAGTCATTTTTATATTTGCTTGAATTGGAGTGTTTGGTCTTTATTTAATTAGGAAGACACACAAATAATTTGTTTTCATAAAGGTAAACAAACCAATAGAGCTCATAAAAGAGCAAAGACTTTACATTGACGAAAAGTTTGCTAAGGTATATCTTTACTCTAAAGCATGCTTTCTTGTTTCATCTATCAACTCTTTGTGTGCATGATATTGTGTGGCATGTTATTTTAGAGAACTTGTTTAGGATAAATATGATTCTCATTAATATTTGTCATTTAGAGATCATTTAGTGAAATTGTTCACACATTATGCTTGAATTATTTCATGTACTTGTTTGATTGATGAGTGGAATTTTTAAAAAATATGAGCTCCATATTTTTTGAAAGCTACTCTTTTGAGAAATAATGATCTTAAGTAAATCTCTTTATATTATTTTTAGATCATGCGATTTTAACCCTCAAAAACTTGGTTTTTTAAAAAGTGCACATGTTGTTTCTCTTGTATTTTTTGTTTGAGTAAGTTAAGTTTGAAAATATGTAAGTTATGGATGCACATAAAAGTTAATTTCTTAAGCTAACTGCTAACCATGCTACAATTATATGGTAACTATCAAACCATAAATAAGAGTTCAAAGTTATGGATTTCCTGTAACTCTACTTACACCTAATGGTGTAAAAATGGACTGGTTCGGCCCATTAGGCATGGCTTGTTTCCAAAAACTGAGTCCCGACACGGCATGTCGGCCTGCCTCAGGCGGGCCGTGCCAGGCCAATCTGAGTGCCTGGTCCGGCAGGCCGATCCATGGGATGTGAATTTAAAAAAAATAAAATAAAAAATAACTGGTTGATATCACGGACCAGTGGGCCGGTCCGACAGGCTGGTCCAGGGGCCTGGCACCCGGCTAGGTGTGCCTGGCGGGCCGACCTGCGGACCTTGTACCCCCCGGCCCGGCACGCGGCCTGCCACGGACCGGCCTCGACCTGGTCTGCTTCCTTCCCAGGCCGTGCCAAGCACGACCCGTGAGATTCGTGGACCGGTTGGACCGGCTTGTCTTAGGCCGGTCCATTATTACACCACTACTTACACCACAACCTTACAAACCAACAATTTATCTCGGGCACCAGTGTTCAAAAAAACGTATTGAGGTGCACCTCAGTAGCGAAATTGAAAAAAACGTTACAAGACTTAAACCTCAATACTGGTCAATGAGGCTTGCATCTCATTTTACGCCCAATACGCCTCAGAAGCTTGCCTCAAAGGCGTAATGAGGCTTACGCCTCAATTGTGCACAATTTTCTATTGGGTTGTGATAGTTTTTTAAGCTCAATTTGACCCTTTTAATTCAACCCCTCCAAAATTATAAATTTGTGGGTTTTAAATTATTTTTAAAACCCAAATAAGAGGTCCATATATATATATATATATATATATATATATATATATATCCCATTAGTCAAAACCCATTTTTTTAGGGTTTGTTAATCAACCATTCACTAACTCAACTATCTATTCTCTTGTGCCTGACTGTCTGATACTGTTCTGCCTAACTCAATCCATTTTATGAACTTGTTATTTTATCTGGTTACCATTTGAATTATAAATTTATTACCTTAATTGTTGTTTTATGGAATATTAATTATAAACTTATTGGTTGTTTTGTGAATTATGAATTTTATATGATGTATATATTATATTTTTATGTATTTTAATTCTCTCTAATGAAACTTATGCCTCATTACGCATTGAGGCTTAGGCCTCGCCTCAGCAGAGGAAATCGCCTCAAAACTGAAAACGTTTTTAAAACACCGTCCGGTACAGAATAAAAGAGGTGGTTGTTTTTTTAGTAGTGGGGAACACATGTTGAATAATGAAAGTTCTTTCATTTAATGCGTAATTTTCATTATCATTTTACCTTAAAATAAGTCAACCCCTACAAAAAATTTTCTTAGGCCATCTCAAACCTTTGACACTATTTTATTGCAACTTTACAGCAAAATACAACAACTTCCACTCCATCATCTCCAACTCATTGCAGCAAATTTTACTCGAAAAACAATATTCCCTAAATATTCTATTTTTCATTGATTATCAACAATTAGCATTTCACCCATCAGTTAACATAATATTACGATAAGTTCATAAATTCATTAATATTTTTCGAATTAACTAAAATATTGTATTTATTATTTTTCGAATTAACTAAAATATTGTAATTAATATTGCATTTAATAATTTCCGAAATTAAATTTAATTAACTAAAATGACGATAATTAACTAAAAACATTACATTCCATAAAAGAAATTACAAACATTACATTCCAGATTACTTAATTGTTGTTATCATTTTTATTGTATTTTTCATTAATGTTTTTAATGTTTTTATTAATATTAATGTTACTTGACTTGTTTTGTTTTATATTTTCCGCTTTATCTTATTAATGACATTTAGTAATTATTGCATTATATAATTTATTTTAGTTTATTATCAATATTAATATAAAAAAATTCAATTAAAACAAATATATATTATCCAAAAATATCATATAATTATAAGGATACAATTGTAATAAATTATATTTAATAGGATAAAACTGTAATTAACTAACCTTATAAAATGAGGGATCAAATCGTAAAAGAATGAAACATTGTTGTTTAAATTGTAAATTACAAAAATAGGAGGGATTAAAAAAATAACAATCAAAACAGAGATTGTGCTACTTCTAACGCAAAGAATTCGAAAGAGATCAAGTGGCGCAAAGATTGGAGCTGGGTTTGAGCGTTTTTTATTCCAATTCGGAGATTAGAGCAAAAGTTGGAGATGCTCTTATGATATGAAAGATGACATTAAATGCTTACGTAGACAAGTAACATCACAAAATAATGTTTTGGAAAATGGGTATACACATTTACTTAATTCATGTGAGAACAAATTTTGAGTGCCAGGAGTAATCCGATGTAAGAATTCAACATTGTCAGCCGAATGAAACTGCGCAAGCTCGACAGGGTAAGCCTCGTGGGGCATCTGTATCATGAAACAAACTTAGTAAAACAAAATACATCTTTCGTATAGAAAATCAGTTGAAAATTGAAAACTAAGCCGAAACCCAACTTTAATTTGAATAAACACCTAGTTATATAACACACTATGTGGTGAACTACCAAGCCATTTACAATAATTGTACAAAAAAAATAAAAAATTAAGAGAAATTCAATTCGAAAACTCATCGATATACACTAGGAACAAGGTTTTACTTTCAGGAGATGAACTAAATCGGAAATTGAAGCAAGATTTTTGTTTTACAGGAGATTCAGTGCAAGATTAAATTATCAGTTTTCGATTCATTCGAGTAGAAAATAGAGGAAAAAAACAGGAAAAGAGAGGTAGAGAAGTGTACAGTCATAAAAGTAGGTCATTCTGTCCTTAGAGTGCATTTTGCCGATGGGAGGACAATAGAGATTAAGGTTCTGTCCTGTAGCTGTTTTTCAGTTCGTTATCGTTTTTATTTTAAAAAAACGCGTTCGTTAACCGTTTTTCATTTTATTTTCAAAAAAAAAAAAATGAAAAACAAAATCAGTATTAAAAATGAAAGATTTGAAAAATACAAAATACTTGTTTTTTGTTTTTGTTTTTCATTTTGTTTTTTATTTTTTTTAACTATTAATTATACTGTTATACGTTTCATATGGTTATGACGGGATAAGATTTTTAAATGATCAAAGTGCCCCTCATATATATATATATATATATATATATATATATATTCTAAAATAATTTATTTTTAACTAGAACTACAAACTAATATATAATATAACATATAATATTAAAAATATAATAATATTTAATATATTATAACTATATTTTTATTATATAATAATATATATATTGTAATTATTTATTTATAACTTAAGAGTTTAGTTTTATTTAATTCATTTTTTGATATGTTTTTTGAATTAATTTTTGATGTATTACTTTTGTTTAATTTAAAAATTACAATACAAAAATTATATTGATTAATTATGTAATCAATTTGTTTATAGTTGTAATAATATTAAAAATATGTCACATTGAATATTTCAATTTTTGATAGTTTTTGGTTAATCTACCAGAAGCGTTTTTTTCGTTTTTTATTTTAAAAATAATGTTTTCAGTATATGCTACCAAAAGCGTTTTTCAGAATTCGAAATTGAAATAAAAAACACCGTTTTCGTTTTCGTTTTCATTTTCATTTTTATTTTCGAAAAACAACAATTAAAAAACGCTTACAGGATGGACATTAAACGATCTCTGAAGTGTTAAACCTAATTTGCAGCAAGTTAAAACATCCCTGAACTGCATAAACCACCATTAAATACACCAAAATCTGTTCAAACCTGCATAAACAGCTAGGCAACTGCTACATACACCACAACCAGTAATTGAACCAAAAACAACACATAAATTGCATAAACAACCAGTAATTGCATTTGCCCCACTATATTGTGATGCAAGAACACCAAATTAAGTATACTACATCATCAAATTCTCATCCAAAACCACTAACAGGTCTAATAACACTAAAGACTAAAAGTAAAACATTGTTTCTGTTGAAAATTTATTATTTGACTTGCACCAATAAAATAAAAACTCCCACAACCATTATCTGAAGAAAAATTAAAGACATTTTCAAGCTCAACCTTAAGAAAAATAAAATAGACATTTTTAAGACCTTAAGCCAAAAAAGAAAAGAAAAAAAAAAAAAAAAAAAAAACTCCCACAAATCAACATTTGAAGAAAAAAAAAGTGTTTTAAGTTGATCCTTACCAAGAAGGAACGGTGCCGAAGTGCTTCCGATTCCGATGCCATAGGATTTAAACCAGTTAAACGTTTGTGGTTGGCAGTTGACAGGCGCAGTAATAATGTTAGTAAGTTGTTGGTCGGTTGTTAATAGGTGTGTGTGTATTTATGAGTGTCAGGATTTCCTTCCAACCTATATAAAGGTTGATATATCAGAGCTTGAAGAGCCTGAGTGTGAGGGAGTGATCTGAGCTAGATTCCAGTTAGGAATCGGATAGCGGGGAAAAATCACTGGTGCGGGATATGAACCAAGAGAGGTTCAGAGGCATTTTTTTTTGGGAACCAGACGAGAAAAAAAAAAAGTTGTCAGAGTCAGTCGTCGCCGCCACCACCACCAACCGCCGATCTCCGGGAGAGTGGGCTGTCACCACCCCGACCAGAATCTTCAGGAGGTGCCGGAGAGCAAACCCCAGGTGTCCGGAGTCCAGATCCGACACCATTAACGGCGAAACGAAGGAGTTTCAGTTTCGCGACGTTTCGTTTTTCGTCGCGTTTCAGACGAGTTGATCGTCGTTGTTCAAATCAAGCAGGAGAATGATCACGCAAACTTGTGAGCGAGTTTGGAAACTTTTTTTTGGAAAGATTCAGAGAAGAGAAACAGAGAGTTGGCATGTATATTTTTTTTTGGCATCTGATCTGTGTTTGATCAGAGAGGAGTGAGGTTGGAGACAACATTGAAAGAAGAGTCAGCCGTTTTCTCTGCCTTTGTGCCTAGTGTGGCAAATTACAAATAAATCCCTCTCTGGTAAATTTGCAAATACTACTGTTATTTGGTAAATTAGATATGGCTGCCTTCAACAATGGAAATAATACAAACCAGTCTCAAATATCCATATTTGATGGAAAGATAAGTTTTGAGTATTCAAAGGTCCAGATGCAACTTTTTTTCGAATACCAAGAGTTCTGGACTGTTGTTTCCGAGGGTATTGTTGGTTAAACAGATGTTGTAAAAACTCGAAAAGATGTAAAGGTGAGGATTTTCATCAACTGGTTGCTGGATTCGGTGATTTTTGAGAAAATTACACATGCAACTTTAGCAAAAGGAGCATGGGATATTATGATGAATACGTATAGAGGAGTTGAAAAAGTGAAGAAAGTTCGCTTGCAGACTATGTAGAGGCAGTTGGAGCTTCTTCAAATGACGAAAATAGAGAAGGTGACAGATTATTTCTCACGGACATTGGTACTTATCAATCAGATGAAGTCCAATGGTGAGACGATATCAGATGTTCAGATTATGGAGAAGAATCTTAGATCACTAAATTCAAAATTTGAGTACAAGATGATTGCTATAGAAGAGTCTAACTATCTCAAGACAATGGCGTTGGATGAGTTGATTGGGCTCACTCCAAGCCCATGAACAACTTCTGGATGAGAAGTCAGAAATTACGGTAAATGAGGCTTTACAAAGCCAGTTAAGTCTTAAGAAAGACAAAGACGAGACTCAAAGAAATTATAAGTCAAAACAGTGGGGTCAGAACTCACAAAACAAAAAAGGAGGTGCTCTAGTTCTAATCAGGGAATAGGAAGGGGTGGCAGCAACAACAACAACAACAACTTATTAACATTATTAGTACAGCTGCCAACTGTCAACCACAAACATCTAACAACTACTAACAAAGCAACTATTTGGTTTAAATCCTACATAGCTCCCATTAAACCAAGTTTTCCACAACTTATCATGCCCAAAGTTTTCTTTAATTTTAGAAGTGAATCGACCTTGAGCGGCTTTGTGAATATGTCTGCAACCTGCACCTCGAAACAACAGTACTCATGCGAGACTTGGTGAAGGACAACGAGATCGTGATTGAGTATTATTGTTCCGAGGAGCAGGTTGCAGACATATTCACAAAGTCGCTCAAGGTCGATTCATTTCTAAAACTGAAGAAAACTTTAGGTATGATAAGTTATGGAAAACTTTGTTTAAGGGGAGCTATGTAGGATTTAAACCAAGTAGTTGTCTTGTTAGTAGTTGTTAAATATTTATGGTTGGCAGTTGACAGTTGTACTAATAATGTTAGTAAGTTGTTAGTTAGTTGTTAGTTAGTTGTCAGTAGGTGTTTGCATTTATGTGTTTGCATTTATGAGTGTCAGGATTTCCAATCTATATATAAAGGTCGATCCATTTTCATTTTAAAACAACTCAATCAATATAAAATAGTAGTTTCTACAAATTGATTGTTGTTCACATGTACAAAGGACGATCAAAAGTCCTCTGGGTCTTAAATGGAAAAGCTTGACTGCTTGAGTGATGAGGTGTGTGCATTGTTGAGTCTCCCCAAGTGTATCTTTGATCAAATATAAGTGAATAAAATATTTATCAAAAAACTTCTTAAAAAAATAGTACTTTTTTTAATGAAATAAAAGTATATGAAATTTTTTTGGATAAAATAAACATATTAAAATAGCATTTATCAAATAAATATAAATATTTTGAATCATTTCTTCATTTTTATATAAAATAAAACATTTATAACAACTTTTAAAAAAATAAAATAAAATTTTATATGTAATTATTTTGTAACCAATAGCAGTATTTATGATGATTGCTAGATGAAAGAAAATTATTTAATAATATTTACGAATATAAGGCGGACACACCTAGATGACAAAAATCCATGACTTGCCCAAACTGGTGGGGTTCTAATCCGTTTAGGATGGTTTGAAGGACTTAAAAGCTTGAATCGAGACTGAATCAAATGTTTTGACACTATTTTATAACTAAATCAGGTATGGATCAAATCATTATACCATGATCTGCTCCTTTTGACATGATATTTATATAATTTTCTTTAAAAAAATATTAGAAATATAAAAGAAAAATAAAACTCTAATCTTTTTAGTTGTTTACCTAATTTCAAAACTCTAATCTTTTTATTAACTTTAGATGTTATGCTCAATCAAATTTAAGTTTATATATGAATTTTTATTGTATGTTAAAATTTAAGTTATAATTGTGTATCTTTGAATTTAAATTTAAGTATATTTTTTTAATTTAATTGAATGTTAAAATTTAAGTTTTATATCCTGAAATTTAATTGTACAGTGAAATTTGTATATTTAATGGATTGAACGTTTAAAAATAATGAAACGAATCGGTTTGGTTAGGGTATGGCGTGAAAATTAAAAGCCCGTTTAAAGCACGAGTCATGTATGAGACGAAAATTGAAACCCTGTTTTTGACAAAGTCACAAAGGGAGATGATATGGATATTTTAGTAATTTACAGTGGAATGAAAAAGAAATTATACAATGTTGTTACTAATCGAACGTTGTTATAAACAAAATCTATATGGTTATTTTTTACAATTTTCACTGCTTGTATACCCAACAGTATTGACTACACAAAACCTGAACCGGCTCAAATCCATCTCTCACAATGTTTTATGTGCCAAAACTAAGGAAATAGTACAATTAAGAGATTGGATATATATACATAGTTTCAATGATTTGAAACATCTCCCAAATTAACATAATCAATAAGATTAATTAGCAATTCTCATATACACAAACAGACTCATTCAACTACCGAGAGAGGTGCTTTTCGTGCAAATGCTTTGATGTGATGCTGTTAAACTGGGCGGAGACTGCAGAATGACCCTACATTAACAGTAAGAAACCCACTGTATAAGCATCCCAAGTTTTAAGAAAATCAAAATATATCAAAATTTCAAGATTTGAAACAAGTGTTCATATGCACACCATATCTTGCAAACTTTCCTGAATGTCGAAACACCCTTGAATTACTGGTCCTCTGAAACCGAGCTGTCCCTGCAACTACAAAACCTCGAAATCTCAATACATGAGATTATACATAAAACCAAGTAGCTCCATAACACAAATATTATTATTGAGTTAAGTACCAATCCTTGCATGCTCTGTTGGGTACCATAGTGACCAACACGAGCTGACATGGAATGTAGTTGTCCCTGCACATTATTGAAACCAAATCGTCAAAACCATCTGATTTATACCGAGACATCAATATCATGTCATATATCATGGTCAGAATAACAGCAACAACCATACCAGCCCTTGCATGTCCTGTTGATTGGCGTAATAAACATCACGGATCGGAGAAATTGAGTCCAACTGTCCCTACAATAAGTACAAGACAAGGCTAAGTCATCAGCATCTAGATTATACAAATTTGAATTTCTGAAATATAGTTATGGTCTCAAGACTCCATACCACGCCTTGCAGATTATGCTGAGAGGTATAATAACTATCAAGAATTGGTGCTCTGGAACCTGCTTCCTATTGGAAACCCAAATGGAAAAAAACATCAAAACATACAATTATACGGTAATTAAGTATACGCAATTGATTTTCTTTTTGGAATTCATAGTGCTCAGACTTATAATAACTCATACCATTTCTTGTCTGTTCTGCTGAGTAACATAAGAATTAGTAAGGGTGTGTGCTCTTGAATGCATCTGTTCCTACATACATACAAACCACAAAAGTTTTATTATACATGTTATATAACAACTAATTGCATTAATACTGGCAAGCTATATGTGGTAAGCGGAGAGTAAAACTTAAAAGATGACAAACCATCTGCTGGCTGCTGTCTTGTAATCCCATAACCGTCCTCCCTGGCTCAGAATTTACCTAAAATATATAAATGAAATCTATTTCAAGGGCCGAGTTATATTATACAGCAAAGACACAGTTACAGCATCTGCGTGTCAAATGTAAAGTCTGACTGACCTTTCTTTTCTTATACATTTTCTTTTTCTTGGATGACTTGGCCTTACTGTTGCCACAATTCTCCTCTTCAATGCCAAGAAAACCTTGAGCAGACATTGAGTTGGCCTCTAAAACACCCCTAACAGAATTGTTCATGCCCATACAATGTTTCAAGGCTTCTTCTAGAGCCTGCAATGCAATATGATATGCTTCTTGAGATAAAGACCCTTCTTCACCCAATCTGATAGCTCGTTTACAAATATCATTAAAGCGTTGCACCCGGTAAGGAAGCCTGCTAGATGTTTCGGTCACTGTTTGACCAATCTTGGCATCTTTTGTCCAACGCTTCATTATATAATGGGGTGGGATGTCAGAAAACCCAGACATTTGAAGAACAAGAATTGCATGTTTACAGAGAAAACCTCTGTATTCAAATGAATGACATAAACAACATATATCCAACTCTGCTTCGTTCCAGGCTACATAGAAATTTTGGCGTTCTTCAAAATCATCAACTCGAAAGACAACAGTTGTCCCATCTTCACTTTCCTTCTGCAGATGACAAGAAACTGCTCCTAAAACTTCAACCTGAAATTTCTTAAATATTGTATCTGTATAAATAGTCGACATTTGTTTCTCAAATTCTGAGAGAGATCGTAATCCAGGTTGTTTGTTTTGTGTTTCAGAATCAGCTTCAGCTTCCATTTCATATCTGTCTAGCAGAAATGCTTTATAACTATCAATGAACTCCTTGAATGTAGCATCTCTACTCATGTACTTGTCAAAGAAAGATGTGATACTTCCAGATCTCTCAGGTGTAGACATTCCAGCTAAAAACGTATTCTGCAAATAAGTTGGAACCCACTTTTTACGATCTTCATACAATGAGTGAACCCATTCAATTTCCCTCATTTCAAAATTTTCAACCATCTTCCACCATCTCTTTTCAAACTGTTCATCCGTCCAAGACCGATAAATGCATTTATTAAATTTTCCCATAAAATTTTCAAACTGATTTACGACACAACCTAAATTTTCAGGGATCTTACTCAATACATGCCATAGACAAAAACAATGCCAAGTATTTGGAAAAACATCTGCAACAGCTTCGTTCAAGATTTTGTCTTGATCAGTAATGATCACTTTAGGAGCTTGGCCACCCACTGCTTTAAGCCATGTCCTCATCAACCAGACAAAACTTGAAGCATTTTCATCCCCAATTAATGCACAGCCGAGCAAAATGAACTGGAAATGATGATTCACCCCAATTATAGGAACACAAGGAATTTTATATTTGTTTCTGACATAAAAAGTATCAAAGAAGACTACATCATAGAAATTGCAGTAATCATGCCTACCTTTGGCATCAACCCAGAAAACATTTCTCAAACATTTTTCATTGTCCAAATCTATTGCATAAAAGAAGTTAGGATTCCCATCCTCCATGCACATAAAATGCTCAAGCATCACTTCCAGATCTCCATCATCAAGAACTAACTGCAAGTGTTTCTTTTGACATGCAAGTACACCAGATTGTTTGTTCCGTCCTCTAATTGCATGACAAAAATCATCAGGACAAATATCATGATTGTGCTCCTTTACGAAACTATATATAACCCATTTCTCATCCGGCCTCCTCTTCATATGCATGCCAGCCTTGCAACCTGTCTTTGGACAAGAACGTGGATTGGTGGTTGTACTAGACTCTCGCTTGCTTCCAAATCTAGAACAAGCAATTTTTACATCAATGAACTTTCCAGACTTTTTTGAACGGCGGCTGGCTTTTATCGTGATTCCAAATCCCACAGACCGAGCATATTCTCTGTAAAAAGAATATGCTGCCTCCTTTGATTCAAATTCCAAACCATTTTTGGGCTCACAAGTAACTCCTTTATGGACAACGTTTGCTTCAACCATGTTCACATTCACCTGATCCTCACTACCACTAACAGTATTGAATGCAATTGGCCTACAGCCTTCCTCAACAGGTTCACTTGTTGTAGGAGAATTTACATCCTCATCCACAACCTGTATTATATCTGTACCATCCATGACATCATCATCTGCAATTGAACCAGTCTCTAACTTCTCCTGCTTATGTGAAGGCAGTTCTAGATCTAACTCCATGGAAAATATTGTATTTATTTGATAGGAAAAATCAGTTTACTAAAGGTTCCTGCAAAATTGAAAGAAACAACAGAAGATAAAAGTGATATTAATAATGGATCATCAGCAGAAGTGGAGCTTTCTAAGATAGTACAATATTATGGATTCACCATTTACACACCATCTTAAAATTAAAATATACTTCAACCCTTTCCTCATTTTCAAAAATATATAGAACTTGTCAGAAGACATGTAAAATTATATTAAGTTATAGGGATTTAATCACACCATGTTGCTTGGCTAAATTTGTTTCGTTCTTCAAAAGTAGAAACATTATCTTGCTCTGATACATACAAGCAGAATAACTTCAAAGATGCAAACTTCTATGCATTCTTCAATGTGTATATGTAGGCAATTTCATTACAGAACAAAAGGGAACGACCCTTGGTTTGAGCATGTATCGATACATTTGATTTGAGCACTTGGAAAGTATAATTCAACAATAGAAATAAACAAAAGATGGCACTGATTGCCAACATGTGCAACAACAAAAAAAGATTATATTAGTTATTGGATCTATCCTCTCTATGTTTTCCCCTCCCTTAGAGGCAAACCAACGTTTTGAGGTCTCTTGAATGACCTTTTCGGCTTTTCTGCATCTTGGTCCGATAGACACTGCAGGAACACTCCATTGCAGAATTTCCAAAAGAAAGTTTTCGTTTGAGGATCATAATGAAATCTCAGAGACCATTTATCCAGGTCTGGTTCACAAATTGCATTCTGCAATTCCTCTATTCAAGACAATATCATCTTTTAAGTTGCATGCCAATATTAATTTCCAATTTCTACAATTGACGTCCTTGAATGTAAAATTTTTGAACTTACTCTCATTCAAAATTAACTAAATATTTAAGAGCATAAGAGCAATTATAACCTCATCTATCTTCCAATAATCATAATCATCACCATAGATGGTTTTGGACTGACATCTTTTAATTAACATCCACAGCCTCAAGAACTACGCAGATGAGAAAATCCACTTCCAAAACTTCATAAAATAAAAATCCATAATGAATCAAGATAAATGGACAATATTACTTTGGATTGGACCTGCTAGTTTATGCCAAAGAGAAAATCCAAAACTAATTCTACAACGTACTGACAGCAATGCATCGGAAATGTTCAAACAACTATTTCCCATCCAGTGTATAATTTTTATTGTAAAAAAAAAAAAAAAATCACCTCCCCACTAGCACAGGCCATGGGAACCATATAATTAAGAAATTTCAACATTGATTATTGCCTTTTCACACTGTGTTAGGATTTGGAATCCAAAAAGTGAGGTAAGTTAAATTACATATCATATAACTGAGAAAATACATTAAAAAGGAAATAACTCTCTGTTTGGTTACTAGAAAAAGCCAAAACCATGAGTGAAAATATATTGATATCATAAACATCTCTACTACAATGAGTTTCACAAAGCTAAAACTAACTAAACTTATGTCAAAGCCCTAAGAAATAAATTTTGCGATGCTTACAAGTTACATTTTAAATTGCTTTAACTTTTCTATATAATAAATTTACAGGGAAAAACAAACAATGAATTTAATTAAAACAATAAAAGTATCGTCGAGAAAAAAACATACCTGCAAATCATTGAGAGAGAGAGAGAGATCAGGCATCAGCAATTCAGCAGTTTAGAGTTTAGACCATCACTGCAACGAACCGACCCGGTTCACTTACCAAGCGGTTCGACCATCAGCCTGAGTGAGCCGCTGTTTATCTATGTTGTTGAATTCATTATTCTAAAAATTAAGATAACGTTTCAATTTGTTTATAATTTAATTGAAAAATATGAACAAAATGAATTTTCATATTTTCATTTACATATATATATTAAAATATAATGGTTTTCTCATAAGGGATCCATTATTTCAATTTCGTTAAGGACCACTGTTATATGTATACTTTTATCGAATGTACAGGTCACTGATAAGGTGGATAGTCCTTTAAAATTGTCAGGTAGACATCCGAATAGGTATCTAGAAAGTACTCATTAAGACATTGCAAAGGAATAGGAACCCAAGTGAGAATACATGTATTCAGAAAAAGCCATGACTTGCTCGGGACCAAGTGATGACATGTTCTACTCGAGACAGATATGAGAAACCCGAATAAAGAAATTCAGCACATAATTTTCACTAGGAAAAACCATGAGTCATGCTCCAATACGTAAGACATCCATATCCAGAAGAATTTCTAGAAGAATGAAATGCCAAACAGGAAACAGGTTCCAAATCAGGCAACAACTTTACTTTGAGAAGATTACATAATTATAAGGAAATAAGTCCTAAACGGATTATATCACCAGTGTCCCAATCGATCTCCATACAATCTCCAAAAGAGGAAAGAATCTAAAGGCAACCCCAACAAGCAACCAATTATAATTACGAACGAATTCTTTCATTACTTGTTGTACAAAGATTAGGGGGGTTTCAATGCATGTATAAATAGACCCATAATCTCGTTGTTAAAGGAGAATAAAAAAAATACAGAAAATCCATAGTAGAGAAGAAAAAAAAAGATCGAGTGATGTAATTCTTTATTTCAATAGTGGATTTGGCTCGGTTGTTTATTCAATCACCCGTGGACGTTTCTCCGATCACCGGAGTTTTACCACGTAAACTTGTATCGTTACTATTCATATTACTTTCTCTTTCTCTTTCTCTTTCTCTTTCTCTTTCTCTTTCTCTTTCTCTTTGACAGGTCATAACCAAATCCAATCTTGTTGACTCTCATCCATCGAGAAATCGACGTCAACAACTGGCACTAGAAAGATGGGCTTGAACCTTCGATCTAATTAAGCAATGGCTGGTAGCGAAAGCAGAAACAATTCTGTGGATGTCCAAAAATCTCCAGATAATGCTCATATAAGCGGGAGTTCACGAGATCTCGCCACAACCACCGAGAACCAACCAGCATCCCTGGCTGGTATCCAACAAATCCCTCCAACCAGTGAGGACATAGCACGTCGTTTCCGTGAAGCACTACAACAGCTTCTGATGGACACGGTAAAAGAATGGGTCGGAACCAGATGATACGGAAGAGGCACATCCTCCAAATCCACCTACAAAGCTTCGTTCTGTTATAGTGGGGCCAGAACCAGATGTACCCGAAGCAGGTAGGAACTCGGGTCAAATCAATCAAGTTGGGGATATAACACGTAACCAGGACAAGGGACGTGAAACACCCGAGGAATAACGACCACGCCAAAGGCAGAATCACGGTCAAATGACCCATGATAGACACCGTAAATATGACCGGCGCAGGGATCGGTCATCATCATTAGAGGATAACAATCGGCACCATCGTAAACGTCGTCATGGAACCATACGCCTGCAAGGTTTAGCCCATAAAACTCGACAGCAGAGTGAAGAGGGGTTGGAAACAGGCATGACGATCACCCGACAGTTTGACCATCATAGAGAACCAGTAGGGGACAGAGATGTTATGATTCGGAGCTTGACCCGAGAAGTCGAAAACAACAAGCATCAAATGGATGCGTTGGTTAGGCGATATGGATATAACGAGTTGTCTGATGATGATTCTGATAGTCCTTTTACTAAGGACATCTTACGAACCCAATTCCTAGAAAGGTTCAGGATGCCACATGTGGAACAATTCAAAGAGGATACAGATCCTAAAGAACACGTCAGACGATATAAAAACGCTATGTCTCCTCAATATGCCATCAACGACCCTTTACTGTGTCTCAACTTTCCACAAACTCTGGGAAATACAGGCTCGAGATGGTTCTGAAGATTTCCCCCAACAAGTATTAACAGTTTTAATGAATTGAGCATGAGTTTTTCGAGACAGTTCTTAGGCAATGTACATAGGAAAAAGTCAGTCGCTTACCTTTCTCAGCTAAAGCAAGGAGATGAGTCACTGAAAAAGTATCTAGAGAGATTCGGTCAGACGGTCTCAGAAATAGGCAGTGCAAATGACGAAGCCATAATTGCTGCTTTTGTTAACAACCTACAGAATGGGCGGTTGTCTTTTGACCTGAGAAGGGCTCATCTGACCAGGTATGCAGATATGATGGATATGGCTGGAGGGTATGCATTAGCCGAGGAAGAGGAGTTAGCGACAAGAGGTTGCTACATGCATGGAGGTAAGCCCGAACAAAAAGATGACGAGTCGAAGGTACAGAACCACAAAGGAAAAAAAAAAGCAAGGATGAAGGAAGTGGGCGTTACGTTGACCAGACCACAGAGAAGTTTAGAGGAAAATACACAAACTACACCCATCTCCGGAAAAAACAGGAAGAAATTATGGCAATATTAGAAGAAAAGAATATGGTAAAGGAGCCACACCGACAATCTCAATTTGCTCTGCGAGACACAATAAAATACTCCATATTCCACAAGGGAACCAGTCATGAAACCTCCAAATGTTACCAACTTATAGACTATATAGAGACCCTCATTCGGGAAGGACATCTCTAAGATATAATCCTATGGAAAAAGATGAGAAGTCAGAAGTAAAGAAAGAAACTAAGGCCGATCATAATTTCGGTCAGAACAAAAGGGCTAGTCCCGAGACGAATGAAGTAATACAAACTATCTTTGGAGGACCATCAACTGGAAGAAGTGATCGGGAGTGGACTCAGAAAATCCGAGAAGCGGTGGAAGCAAGGCAGAATTTTGATGTCAACTCTGTCGAACCAGACCCGAAAAGAATAAAAGAAGGATGAGACCCGATAATTTTCACAGAGGCCGACTCACATGGGGTCAATGTCCGATCAAACGACGCTTTCGTCATAAGTGCCCGAATTGGCCACAGAGAAGTCAAGAGGATTTTAGCAGACAATGGCAGTTCGACCGACATTCTCAGTGTGGTTGGCTACGATCAAATTAGGTTGGACCGAAAGGATTTGTAACCTTTCCATACCTTGCTCAAAGGATTTGGAGGAGTCGAGGTCAGGTCTCTCGGGACAGTGAAATTGCCCGTGAAATTCGGAGTAACGCCTTGTCAAAAAACAGTGATACTCGTCTTTGTAGTGGTAGACCTGAACAATTGGCCTTATAATGCGCTGTTAGGTCGACCATTCTTGAACAAAACTAAGGCAGTAACAGCTACCTACGCTCTAATGATCAAATTTCCAACTGAGAAGGGGGTAGGAGTAGTCAAGGGATCCCAGGATATGGTCAGAAGAGCTAATCTCTCGGTTTACAAAGACAATGACAATAATGAACAAGTGTGCACCATAACACGATCAGATTAGATTAATAAAGAATCACTATTGTTTGAGTTCGATCCAAAGGAAGAGTCGAAGATGTCTGAAAGTGAACCAATAGAGGAAATAGTCTTAAAGAAAGATGAACCTGATAAGAAAATCAAAATCAGGGCTAATTTAGAGGAAAAGGTTAAGCAAAACCTTGTTAATCTACTTAGAGAATACAAGGTTGTATTCGCCTGGAGCTATGAAGATATGGTAGGAATAGATGCCCAAGTTATATCGCATCACTTAGCAATAGATCCAAACGCAAGAGCAATAATACAAAAGAGAATGTCGTTCAACCTTGAAAGAAGTCGGGCAATTAAGTAGAAAGTGGAAAAGTTACTCGCAGTAGGGTCAATCAGAGAAGTCAACTACCCTCAGTGGATAGCGAATGTGGTCTTGGTCCAGAAGAAAAACGGTCAGCGGAGAATGTGTGTGGACTTCACGGACCTGAACAAAGCCTGTCTAAAAGATAGTTTTCCACTTCCAAGGATAGACCAACTGGTCGATACAATATCAGGCCATGAGGAGAATGAAAAGGCAGATGTTTTGTCCAAACTAGCATCAGCAACAACCACAATCAGTCCAAAAACTATTTCGGTCGCACATCTCCTCAGACCGAGTATAGTTGAGCCAAAAATCTTAGAAATCCAGAAATTTGAACACCACCAGACGGTTGGATGACTCAGCTAAAAAGATACCTAGAAGAATGCGTGCTCCTAGAAGATCCATTAGAGGCCAAACGAATCAGGTACCAGTCAACAAGATATATGTTGATTGGAGGAGAATTGTACAAACAGGATTTTCCCGAACACTCAAAAGATGTGTACCTGAAGAAGATGCATATCGGATACTACAGGAAATCCACGGCGGAGTATGCGGAAACCATACTGGGGGTAAAAGTTTAACCCACAAGGTACTCAGACAAGGTTATTATCGGCCCTCTTTATTCTCCGATGCACAGCGATGTTCAGAAAGCTGCAATACATGCCAGAGGATCGCCAACGATATCCGACAACCTCCAGGACAACTTAGAAACCTCACATCACCATGGCCATTTTCATGTGGAGCATGGACTTAATTGGCCAAATGCCTGCAGGCACAGGGGGTGGAGCAAAGCATGCAATAGTAGTCGTTGATTATTTCACAAAGTGGGTAGAAGTTGAAGCATTGGTGCATATCACAGAAGCAAATACCACGAACTTTGTGAAGATAAATATACTCTACAGATTTGGAGTACCCAACACTATTATCACTGACAACGGCACTCAGTTCGATAATCAAAATTTCAGACAGCTGTGCAACGAGTACCAGATTGCAAATTATTATGCTACACCTGCCTACCCTCAAACAAATGGACAAGCCGAAGCAGTAAACAAAATCATTAAGCACACACTTAAAGCAAAGTTGGATGCCAAGAAAGGCAGTTGGGTTGAAAAGCTCCCTAAAGTAGTATGGGCGTATCGGACGACAGCAAAGACTTCTACAAGGGAGACTCCATTCTCTTTGGCATTTGGAACTGAAGCTGTTATCCTAGTAGAAACATCATACATGTCACCTAGGGTCAGGCTATATGATAAGACCAGAACGTTGATATGCTGTTACAAAGCTTAGATGAGCTAGAAGAAAAGAGGGAGAAATCCCGAGTACGAAATACAACATATCAGCAAAGAGTGACTCGACACTACAACTCTCATGTTCAGATCAGGAAATTCCAACTAGGGGACCTGGTGCTCAGAATAGTGTCACTGAACACAAAAGACAAAGTTGCAGGCTCATTGGCTGACAAATGGGAAAGCCTGTACAAGATTGAAGGAGTAGCTGGACAAGGAGCGTATTGGGTTGCCCGACCAGATGGAGAAGTTCTCTCCGGCCATGCAATGCCCAATATTTGAAGATTTTTTATCCTTGAAATTTGTTTCTTTTAGTCAGAACAAGTTTGTTAGTCATAATATTTTTTAGTTTTTAAGATTTTATCATTGTTAATTTTGCAGTCATAAATAAAGGCCTAACACGGGATTCCAAAAATCTAAGCATATGATAATAACATATGAAAGACGAGTATGATAATAATAACATGCAATAAAAAATAAAATGCTCAGGACCATTAAGTTGGCGAAATTCCCGAATGAGCGGAAAAGCTCGAAGGAGCACGCCAGTCGAGTTAGGTCAGTCGGTCTTAATCAAAAGGCAAACCTGATGCTCCAGATTCTGAAAAATGGCTCGGGCACCGTCTGGAAAAAACCTGGTGAGATGCACAGCTGTGTTAAGCAATTTAAAAACTTAACGATTCGGCAAATCCCTGCGTAGACAAACTAAGAGACATCCTCAGTGATCTGGGTAGGAACTCAAACATATGATCATGGTGAGCCTTGATGTAATGTTCGGGTAGTAACCGAGTATGAAGCACAAGCATAAATCTGCTTATCTGTTTCGAGATGATTCGGTTAATACTAGTCAGTTTAATAAGATACTTGGCACACAGATTGCATTAACCAGTTTAATAAGATACTTGGCACACATAAATTGCATTAGACAGTTTAATAAGATACTTGGCACAGAGAAATAGCATTAGTCAGTTTAATAAAATAATTGGCGTTAGAAACTGTTCAAGTAACAAAACTAAATTAAATAAGATACTCCGTAAAGTTACTCGGACAACAGAACTAGCCAGTTTAAGATACTTGGCGTTAGAAATTGTTTGAGTAACAAAACCAAGTTAAATAAGATACTTTGTGAAATTAATCGGGCAATAAGTTTGCCAGTTTAAATGTTTAGGCATTCTAAATGAAGCAATTGACAAAAACCTTTATTGATCGAAATTTTTACAAAGCTGAAATTTTATAAAAATTGCCTAAAGCTGAGATGAGGGTTGGAGTTCTTGTCAATACTCGGGTCAGACACCATCTCGTACTCATGGAGGAGACTCTCATTTGAAGGCCAGGCGATTGGGTCGACCAAATCATTCATTCACTCACTGTAATCTGCTCCAGGGACCGGACCAACATCAGGCTTCGAACCATCCACACCAGATTCCCGACTGGCATGGAAGTTCGAGAGAGAATGTTCTGATGGGATCTCCAAATGCATAGGATGAGGCTCTTTACTTCAACTGTGGCAGTAAGGTCTCCATTCTTTCATCTGAGTCGAAGAGACTCCAGGGACCGGTCCACATGGTTCTTGATCGACAACTCCCAGTTGGTTCGAGCTTTATCAGTTGTCTGATTCTTGACCTTAAAAATTTCACCAGCTGAAACTAACCCTCGTTGAAATTCCCGAAGGAGAAAGGCACCGTAAGATGGGGACCTTTTGAAGCGATCAACCCCCTGGATCTCAAGTTCCAGCCTAGCCTCCTTTGAGAGGGATTCAACCGTCAAAGCCTGGCGCTCCAAACCTTCGATTTTCTGCTCATAGAACGACTTAGCCTGTTCAGCTTCCTGTTCGGCTTTGAGCATCGATTCCTGGGCAGCAGACAGTAAATTTTAAAAGGACACAGCCTTCTCTTTTGCTAAAGAAGCACTCTCTCTTCAGCCTCCATTTTCTTAGCCAAGTAATGATCGGTGAATTCCTGGGCAGAGCTCACCTCCCTCTGATAAGCCTCCTCAACCCGAGCACGGTTATCCTCACTTTTCTTTAGCTGAGCTTAAAGACGTCTTATCCGATCAGCATGATGTTGTTGCATCTAAACCAACTCAGCAAACTCGGACACCACATGCAAGGAAGAGACAAGTTAAAAAACCAACAGGTATTAAGATACAGATAAGGTAGAAAACTTAGGTAAGAAGCGCTGTTGAAAATATTTTGAAGACGATTTGTTGGAGAACCATCCTTGAAGCGGCTCTAATGATCATCCCCAATGAAGGCCTGACTAGAAGACATCGCCCTTAGCATATCCTGGGGAGTGGGATAAGAGGGGTCTCCCGAGGACTCTGCCCTAGCGTTTTCGACCACAGGAGGTGAAGAATCCCTATTCAGGTTTGAAGTTTCCGCTCTTTCTACAGACGCTCCTACTTGAACGCTTGGGGAAACTCTAACCTCGATATCATCATCACCCGACTCAGTGAATGATACCACCCGAGGGACTTTAAGAGGACGAGTAAGAGAGTCGGCCATCTTCCTTTTCTCAGCCCGAGTACGATGGAAGATGAGGTCAGCCGAAGGATCTTCATGATCATCATCTTGGAAAGATCCGAAAAAACCAGGATCGAGATTCACTTGTTCATCTGAGGGTTTATCTCCATCCCCAACAGCAAACTGCTCGGTAAGAACCTCGTCAACAGGGGAATTTAGCACACCGGGCCCCTCGCCACCAAGAAGATCTCATTGCCCGCATCTATCTTCAGATAACTTTGGGCATTGACAGTTTCAGCAAGGCCACTCGGACCGCTAGATTCCCCCACGGTCGGCTGAATGACCTCTTCAAAGACGTACTCAGGAATTTGCTCATCAGCCTCATCAGACTCTTCACTCGATTCATCAGGCGGAGCAATACATTCTCTGCTTTGGCGAGAAGCTTCCTTTTGGCTCGTCTGAATAATCGATTTCACTTGGTGAGCCTGGACGTCGCAGATGATATCCGAGTCATTTACTGCACAAGTTAGAGAAGAAAAACTAAGTCAGATAACGTAGGAAGTAATAACGTAGGAAATAGAAATGAGGTTCTACTTACATCACATGCGATGATCTGAAATCTGAGTAAGAAAGCCAAGTTCAATCATTTTCTTTTCGCTGAAAAAATAAGACCTGCTTCTTTTTTCTAAAGTACTCACAGCCGCCCGAGCAAGTCTAGTCAACTCGGCGTCATTGAAAATAAGTTTTTTCTTGTTCCAAATGTCAGGAGAACAGAAAAAATGGGGAACCCTTAGCACCTTCTGGTTTTTCCCAGATGAGAGAGTGACCTCAAGACCCAAGTTCCCCCTAGTAAAAAACTAGTTGTTCTTCTAATGCTTGTTCGAAGAAAGGAATCCCCACACGAAGCATCTCTTCTTAGGGTCCGAAGAAATATCAACTCTCTGGTTCACTTTGGTCCCCTCATGGACCCAACAATCTGGCGAATTTGACATAAGAAAATAAGTTCTAGTCCGACCAGATTGCCTTAGTGTGAAAAAATGCCTAATTTCTCTTGAAGAAGGCGACGACAGGTTCATCCGGCTCCACATATGCCACATACACATCATTATTCTGTAGTTGTTCGGAGCAAGTTGGGCTGGAGCGATCCCCGCTTCAGTAAGGAACCAAGCGATGAATGGTTGAAGTGGAAGAGTCACACCACAGCAGAGCATAGACCCATAAATCGCCACCATACCCGGAGGTGGGTTCCATGCGGCTCTATCACCAGCAGGAGTCAATATGACCGAGTCATCTAGGTCAAACCGAGCACGATACTTCTCGACTTCATCTTCCCCGACCATATTTCGCTCGACATCATATCCACTCGGACAATCAAGAGAAAAAGGGATACGAGATGCGTTGTGTTCCTTCTCAACATCATTTTCGTCAATTATTTACCTCTTGATTTGGAAACTGCTTGAGCCATGTTTATGAACTACATGTTTGCTTTGATGTTTTCCCATCCTCGATCGTAAAGGAACCTTGTGATGATTAGAAACAGAAGATTAAGAACTAGAAGAATATTCAGAGCTAGAACTAAAGTGAGCATCAAAATGAAGCCCGGAAACATCAACATCCAGAAAAGGAAGTTCATCGGGAGGAATCTCCCCCAACAATCTACGAACACAGAAAACCAATTGAAGGTCTTCGCGTTCGAGCGCTTCGAAAGCTATTACAAAGAGGCGATGACGGGAAGCTGGATTCATTGAAACTAACCTTTAAAGTAAATGTAAAGAAATCTGGAAAAACTGCAATAAGAGAGTTGGGAGATGAAGAAAGTTTGGGTCGAATATTTACTTCTGTAAAAATAAACTGGAGCAATCCTTTCAGTAAAACATTTGAAGGGGAAATCACACGAAACCCTAGGATCTCAAAAAGCGGGAAAAATCAAAATAAGGATTTTATGACGAAAGCGGCGCATCAGTTAACCCACCAATCGCGTCTCATAAATGCTACCAGAAAAACCGAGCGGTTAACAGACACGTGTCGTGGAAAGAACTGACCAGACCGTCAGAATTTTAAAATGTCATAATCACTGGGATTTCGTATGGAGAAACAAATTGCATATTCATGGTAGCCATTAAGACACGTCATTAGTACGAAGCGTCGTTTAAGAAGTAATTATTCCAGTATTAATAAATACAAAAAGCTAGTTGAGAATTCGATTAAAATACTTTTTCCAAGAACCAATTCCTACTCGGTAAAAATATTTTAAGGGGGTATTGTTATATATATACTTTTATCGAATGTACACGTCATTGACAATGTGGATAGTCCTTTAAAATTGTCAGGTAGACATCCGAATAGGCATCCAGAAAGTACTCATCAAGACATTGCAAAGGAATATGAACCCAAGTAAGAATACAAGTATTCGGAAAAAGCCATGACCTGCTCGGGACCAAGTGATGACATGTTCTACTCGGGACAGATATGAGAAACCTGAATAAAGAAATCCAGCACATAATTTTCACTAGGAAAAACCAAGAGTCATGCTCCAATACGCAAGACATCCATATCCAAAAGAATTTCTAGAAGAATGAAATACCAAACAGGAAACAGATTCCAAATCAGACAACAACTTTACTTCGAGAAGATTACATAATTATAAGGAAATAAGTCCTAAACGGACTATATCACCAGAGTCTCAATCAATCTCCATACAATCTCCAAAAGAGGAAAGAAGTTAAAGGCGACTCCAACAAGCAACCAATTATAATTACAAACGAATTCTTTCATTACTTGGTGTACAAAGATTAGGGTTCAGTGCATGTATAAATAGACTCTTAATCTCATTGTTAAAGAAGGATAAAAAATATACAGAAAATCCATAGTAGAGAGAGAAAAAAAAAGAGATTGAGTGGTGTAATTCTTTATTTCAATAGTGGATTTGGCTCGGTTGTTTATTCAACCACCCGTTGACGTTTCTCCGATCACCAGAGTTTTACCACGTAAACTTGTGTCGTTACTATTCATATTACTTTCTCTTTCTCTTTCTCTTTCTCTTTCTCTTTGGCAGGGCATAACCAAATCCAATCTTGTTGACTCTCATCCATTGAGAAATCGACATCAACAACCACTATGAAATTACATTCATTTTGATCTAAATTTTTTTTATGGATGATATTTTCAATAAAATTTACCTATAAATAAAATTTAAGAATTTTTCAAACACCAGAACTATTTATCCCGATTTTTTTAAATATATAGACATAAAAAATGGATAAAATATAGGAAAATTCAAGAAAATAGTTGTACTGCTTGAAAAAAAAAATATTTGTAGGTAGATTTCATTGAACATATCATCCGTAAGAAAAATTATATTCAAAATTCATAAAAATAGATATGATTTCATGGTGGTCATTACCGAAATTAAAATAAATGATCTCTTATGAGAGAACCACTCATATATATATATATACTAAAAAACTTTTGTTTTGAAAAATTCTGATTTTTATTATTTAAAATTAGATAATTGTATTTTCAAACGTAATGCTACCATATTTTGTAAATAAAATTTTGGATCTCTTAAAATATAATATAAAAGCTTGCATAAAAAGTGAATCGGTGGTAAACCTCTCACATTTATACATCCATAAGGATATGGGTTTAAGGTCCCCCCCATCTCCAAACTCTGAAATAATAGTTAAAAACGAACACATAATCATAAAATCAGTTTTTTTTTTAAAAAGAAAAAAAGAAAATCTAATTTATTTCTAGAGTCAAGACTAGGTCAAAAATCAACTTTGAGGACCTTCACATATTATTATTTTTAAGGTTAATTGTATAAACATCCCAAGTTTAGGTAAAATTACACGTATATTCAACTTTTTCCACCTCCTCGGCAAGAAATTTACTAACGGTCCAAGGTGATCCAGGTGTAAAAGCATCATTTTACATTAGGCTGAGTTCATTGAATACAAATATCAAATAGATCCTAAAATATATTTTATATCTACAGATGCATACAAGGCATTGACAGTCACAAACTCAAAGGCATCCATGAAATGGAAAAATACTTTTTCAGACTTCTGTGCTCTCTATATTACAAACAATTTCCTTAAAAACATATAAAAGAGTTCGGGGAAGACAAAATATGATTAAGGATACCAGTATACCATCAACATATATTTACAAAGATAAGTTACAGCAGTTCTATATCAATGATATGCACAGGACGACCTGCATTCTTTGCATTGCTTCCATTTCCAACACTTGACATCTTTGCAACTTTGCACCCGTCAAAGCCTTACAATGTCTTCTTTCCCGAATAGCTCACCAGCTCCAGAACAAGTATAGCAGCTTATAACATCCATAGGCCAGTCCAAAACACTCCCCAGTATCATCTCATTACATCACTAGTAAAGCTTCATGCACAGAATGACAGCTTTGATTGATACAGCCAACTCAATAACAAGTCTTCAACAGACATTAACCAATTTGGCTCAACAAGAGATCTGATCCTCCTCTTCCCTGAAATAGAAGCTCGGACCATTTCCCAAACTTCCTACTATTATGGCCCCAAATAAGATGTTAATTACCCCCAGATGCAACATTTCATCCTTATGGATGTCTTGAAGCACTGCCATGCAACTGAGCTGATCTCAAATGAGACTCATCCTGTAAATAGACAAACAAGAGGAAAACTAGATATTTAAAAGTGACATTTAATTTCTATAGAAAAACTAGCAAGTATCTTATCTTCCAAACTAACCTGCAAACTATAATTGAAACTAGTTGAAGGTCGAAAATCCAATTGTCCCTACATCAATGAAAGTACAATATGGAAATTTCATTATCAAAATCACTCGCTCATAATTAAATTTATCTTCACACATTAATTATTTTAACTGTACAAAGTGACTATACCAGCCCATGCATATTTTGCTGAGTCCCAAAAAACCCATCGTGGCTTGGTGCTATCGAATTCAGTTGTCCCTAAATGTACATAAACAAAACTTACAGAACATTCATATAGCTATTCTTAACAAGTATACATCATAATCATAAGTCAAGAACAACTTACCAGTCCCTGCATGCTCTTTGGATTAATATAGTAACCATCATGGGGCGGCTCCATGAGATTTAATGGTACCTGCAATGAGACCAGCCAAATTTTATCTAAATTGGAATCATTGTATTTTCATGACATATCAAGGTTTTGTTAAGATATGCAAAAATCAGTAAGAAATGTGATACCAGTCCTTGCACATTCTGTTGAGCACCATAAAAACCATTGAGGGTCATTCCATCAGAAGTAAGATTTTCCTACAAGTACAAATGCCCAAATTAAGATATTATAATCATACGTGTCACATTGCAGGCGGAACCAGATTACGATATTATGATTATAGAAATCATTTAGCAGTTGGATGAGCAATCCATACTTAACATTGACAACTAAGAGATTCAGTAGCTTAAAACAGTAGGGGTACGTATTCTATATACAGAATGGACTCATAAGTAGGAGTCATAACATCGTTCCAAACGTAACCAACTAAAATATTATGATTAGAACAGAGATAGGACAAACCATTTGCTGCAAACTGTCATGTGCCTCACCAAGCACGACATCTGGCTTCGATTGTACCTGAAGCATGAGGAGAGAGGAGGCGGTATTCAGTATTTTCATTTTTCTTTTATAAGTTGATGCAATAAAGATAAAAATATAAGCAAATCAATCAACAATCTCAAATCCAGAACTACCTTCCTTTTCCTGATTGTGTTCTTCTTCTTACTTGACCTAGCTAAGCTTCCATTATTTATTTCTGCTGCTTCTCGGAGACCTTCAGCAAGGTTACTGGATTCCACAACACTATTATTAGAGTTATTAACATTCACACATTTCTTCAGTCCATCTACTAATGCACGAAACACAATATTGTAATTCCCATCAGACAATGATCCTTCTTCACTTAATTCGATGGCTCGTTTACATAAGTCGTTGTAACGTTGCACCCTAGTCTGCAAGCTTTCTGTACCTTCTGCTATCAACTGCCCGCTCTTTGCATCTTTTGTCCACCTTTTCAAAATATAATGAGGTGGGATGCTTGAAAGACCACAAATTTGGAGGACAATTAATGCATGTCTACAAAGAAAACCTTTGTATTCAAATAGTCGACAGAAACAATTGACCTCTGACTTCAATTCATTCCATGTTACCATAAAATATTCATCCTTTTCGCAGTCTTGAACTCTAAATGTTACAGTTGTACCATCTCCATTTACCTTTCTAGGATGGCAGCCAGCAACGCCCAGAACCTCGACTTGAAATTTCTTAAATATTGCATGTGTATAAACTGTTGACATTTGTTTTTCCCAAGGTGAAGGAGATTTTAAAGCAGGCTGTTTGTGCCACGTGTCAAAATCTGCAATGGCTTCCTCTTCATACCTATTCTGTAGAACACTCCCATACTGTTTCACAAACTCTTTCACAGTAATTTTCTTATGGATGTATTTATCAAAAAAAGAGTTCATGCTTTCAGAACGCAGAGTTGTAGACATTCCAGCTAAAAAAGTGTCCCCCATGTAAGTGGGAACCCACTTTTTACGATCTTCGTACAATGACTGAACCCATTCGTCATCATGAAGCTCAAAACGAGTGACCATTTTCCACCATCTCATATCAAACTGTTCATCAGTCCATGACTTAAAGATGCACTTCTGGAACTTTGGCAGAAAATTTTCATACCGTTTGATTACATGACCAAGAGCTTCAGGGATTTTTTCCATTATATTCCAAAGAAACAAGCAATGACGTGCATTTGGAAAGACTTCTTCAATAGCAGTCTTCAAGGCTTTGCCTTGATCGGAGATTATACTCTTCGGAGCTTGCCCCCCCATTGCTCTAAGCCATGTCTTCATTAACCAAACAAAAGTAGATCTACTCTCATCACCAATAAATGCGCATCCAAGTAGCATGGGCTGACAGTGATGATTCATCCCAACAAAAGGAGCGAAAGGCAATTTTTCGTTCATATTGACATAAAAAGTATCAAAAGCAACAACATCGTTAAAGTGGATATAATCATTTCTACTTTTAGCATCAACCCAGAACATATTTCTCAGACGCTGCTCTTCATTCAAATCAATAGCATAGAAAAACTTGGGATTCTCCTTCTTGATACGTTTAAAATACTCGAGCAAAACTTGAGCATCACCCTCATCCAAAGACAAGTGCCGACCTTTATCAAGCTGATTATTCATGTCACTCAGAAACCCAACATTGTGATAGCTACCAGATTGTCTAGACATCTCAACATACATCTTCCTTGTCCGTTCACTAACAGCATGCAAGATGTCAATATTATTCTTTTCCGCCAATTTTACATTTCTATGAATTCGAAAATGATATGCTAGCGCTGGCAAAAGCTCATGATTATGCTCTTTAATGAATTCATGAATAATCCACTTCCCATCTGACCTTCTCTTCACGTGCATGCTGGCTTTGCAGTCTGTCTTTTTCACACTTGATCGACGACTACTGCCAGTGTCTGATTCAGGTGTGACCCCATATCTCGAACAAGCAAATTTCGCATCAATAAATTCCTTTGATTTCTTTGAACGCCTACTGTTTTTTATCGAAGTGGTGAATCCCATAGACTTGGCATAATCTTGATAAAATGAGTAAGCTGCCTCATGTGATTCAAATTCAATGCCATTCCGTGGTTCAAAATCTGTCTCCCCTACAAACCCCACAACCCCCATTTTAGGAGAACCAAACCCACCATCTCTACCGTGTACCTCATCCACAATATCAATCATGTTTTCACTCACACCATCACTGCCATGCATATTATCTCGATCATCCAAAAAATCAGCAGCAAAATTGTGGCCCCTGCCCAAACCCCCTGCCCAAACTTATCATGTTTCACCAAAATGTAGTTTATGTTCCATTTCCATCAAGAAGTGTACTCTTAGCAGCAAATCAATTACAATGCTACCTGAAAACAAACACACACACACACACACAAACCAAGGAAGTCTAACTTACAAGATTCCATCCAAATTAATACAAGGAGCTAAGCTTGATGAAAGAACATTTAAATTAGATTTTAGCCACAAACCTATTCTTGGTTTCACATTACCAAACTTGCCCTAGTGAATGAAGTGCTCAAAATATCCCAGAAAAGAAATACTACCTCTTTTATTCTTCTTTGTATTCTAATTGTCTAATGTTTAAAAGACATCAAAATACATAGTCATTGCAAGTGAAAATTCTTTGGTGATTTGCATCCTAGTAAAATGCTAATTTTTTTCTTTCATTAAACTCTTTATGTAAGAGTTAAAAGAAATTTCACTAAAAGACTAAATATTCACAAAAATAAAGTGGAGACATTCACGTCTAACCCGTGTGTGTGCCGTGTGTATATAATTTAATTACAAATAATTCGGTGTTCAGAAAGAGGGATATGATTCGAACATACAACTTCAATAATATAAGTACGAGGGGTATATGACTAGGCTAACCTCATTTCGTCAAATCAAGACTCAAGTATATTGTTGACAGCCTAGTAATGGTATCAACTATCAAGTACTCATAGATCAATCAATAACTAAATAACAAGCAATGTGAAGTTAATTTTGCAGGTGGAGCCAACAAGATAAACCTTGAATTTAATTTGCAATAAAAAAAATTGAGGAACTAACGTCATAACTGTTCTTCTAACCAACCACCAGTTCATCAAGTAATGCTAGCAACAGCCAACAAACAAGTGTATAACATTGAACAATGTTTAGTGCATCATATTTCATGATTATATGTAAGAAAATAGAAAATTCATGACACGAATACCAAACGACTAGTTTCATATTCTGACTAAAAAGGAAAAAAAGAAAACCACACTAGACACTCTATTTGGTTGCAGAGAAAACAATAATGCAATAAATTTTAAAGTTGGTATGATTATATAAATTTTCTAGGGAACCAAACAGAAAATTGAAAGAAATTGGAAAAACAAGTAATGGAAGAAAAGATGTATATATATAAAGACAGAGACTCAGAGAGAGAAGAGAGACCTCTATGTGGTGCAGGTATGGAATCGCGAGTGGGGAAGAGGCGCGTTGGAGAAATTGGGAAATTAGGGCTGAGTTGAGAAACGCAATATTGTATGTTTGTATCTGGGAATCTGACGATTTTGAATTTCCACTCGCTTTTCTCACTTGCTTCTTTCCTTTCTTTCTTCTCCGCGCGTTGTGTCCTTTTCTTAATTCTTATCCACTTTGGTTTTTTTTTTTTTTCTTGGGGGCGCTTACCTGCCTAGCGCGTGCAAATCGTTTATTTTTGCGATATTATTACCAAACCCCTATAGTTTCACATATTAGTCAAAACTCACCCTTTAGTTTCATTTTTGACCAAACAACACCTTCTGTTTACTTACGTTAACATTTTAACTAAAATATTATTTTACCATTCTATTAAATAAAATAAAATAAAATAAAAAGATTGCCTTCCAAGCATGAAGAAGCAAACATCAAACCTTTGAGGCTTTGAAATATCAAATTAATGATTTATGAGTAATGATAGGCTTCCTAAATATTTTTTCAAATTCTTCATAAATAATGTCAGTACGTGAGGTGTTAACATCACGTCACTCACTATATAATCTCGTGATTTATAAGATATTGACACTTCACATACCAATAATAGAAAGAAATTTGGAAAGCCTAGGATTAGCTATGATTTATTTATTGAAGCTTGAAGCAAAGACGAATAGTTCAAGGCTAATCATTTTAATAAATTGTAAAATAATCTATATTTGCATGTGATTTGAATGGTTTGACTCAAATGGCCCTAGATTGAACCTTAAGATTCAATCACATTTATGTTATAATTCTAAGTATTCTTAGACCCCACCTAGATTGATTAGGACTTAGATTGGTCATAAAAACTTGAAAATCCAACCTAAAATTAATTAAAGGCTAAAATGGGAAATATTGTCATTTTAGCTCTGTTTTAGAAAATCAAAACAAAAGCAAACCGGTTTTACTTGTTTGCTTGAACCGGTTTACCAATTTGCCTTGTTTTCCTACGGCAGAACAAAATCGGTTTATTGGTTTTCTGAAACTAGTTTACCAATTGTTTGGATTTAAAAGTTTCTAACGATAACTTTTGCATTCCACCTATAAATACAAGCATTGGATTGTCCAAACAACACTTCTAAGAGTCTAGTGAAATTCTCTAATATCTCAATCAAGTGTTTTAAGGCTTGTTAAGCCAAAACTTCCATTCTTACGCAACCAAACATATTTACTCCTTGAGAGGATTTGATTTGCTTATTTTGTATTTGAGTGTGAGAATCACTTGTTGAGTTGTAAGACTGTAAAATTAAATAGTTGAAAAAATTAACATAACATATCATATATATATATATATATATATATATATATATATATAGGTTTTCCTGTCAGTGCGCACTGATATAACTTATATCAGTGTTTTGCATGTGGACCATTGATTATGAAAAAGTTTTGACAAGTACATACACTTTGGGTCAAAGTATGTAAATCTAATAATCGGCATCCAACGCACTGACGAATTTATATCACTATGGGTGGGCAAAAATCCATTAAACCGAACCGAACTGATCCAATCGGTTTTTTTTTTCGGTTTTTCTTTAGAAACCGGTTCAATTCGGTTTGAATTATTAAAAACCAGAATTTCTGGTTCGGTGGCTGAAACCGAAAACTGGTATAAAGTAAAAACCCTATTTTTTTATTGTTCTCTAACTTCTCTTTGCCTCTCAGCAAACAAAACCCTAAATCTCTCAACTTCGTGCCTTCGTCTCTCCCGTCCGCTCCTTCTCTCGTCCGTCATCTCTCTCGTTCGCCGTCCGCCGTCCAGCTTCCCTATTGTCCAACGTTCTGGTGAGCCATCTTTCTCTGCTTCTTCGATCGATCGACGACTTGCTCCATTTTCTCTGTTTCTTCGATCGATCGACGACTGGTCTTGGAAGTTGGATCGATTTGCTCGACGACTTGGTCTTCGAAATTGGATCGACGTTTTGGTTGGTCTCACCCTCCACCAACCGTAAATCATTTTTATTTTTTTTCGATTTCGTTTTTTATTCAAAAAACTAATTTTAAATTTTTTCAATTTCATTTTTTTTTTTCGATTTTTATATATATAAGCACAAATGTAAGTTCCTTTGTTTGTTTCGATTTTGGTTGGTCTCTCCCTCCACCGACCATAAATGTTTGTTTCATTTTATATATAAGTCAAATGTTTGTTTCAATTTCTGGTTGGTCATCTGTTTGTTTCGGTTTGTTGTGCTTTTATTGTTTCTATGAAAATTTGTTGGTGTTTTGTTGTGGTTCACTGGTTCCGGTGTCACTGTGTCAGCCTTCTGGTTCACTGTTCTGGTTCAATGGTTCACCGGTTCACTTTATGTCTTCTAGTGTCACTATTGTGGTTCACTGGTTCACTGGTTTTGGTGTCACTGTTTTGTTGGTGTCACTCTTGTGTTTTGTTGGTAAATGAGTAGTTTGTTCATTTATTTCGGTTTATAACATTACATGAAGTCGTTTCTTATTAATTTTATGGGAAACAGTTCATTACTTATTCAATATCAAGACTACGGAACTAGAGGAGATTCCACTCCATAGGTGTTGTCTACTGCTATTAGGTATCTCTCTCTTTCTCTACAAATTACTTGTTAATTTGTTTGTGTTATATAGTTATTGTTATAGAGTGCGGAATTTCAATTATGTTAAAATTGTGTTATTATTATTGCTTCTTCAGTACTCAAGGATTCAAAGGCTGCTAGGCATTATTGTTCGAAGGATTCAATGGCTGCTAGACATTATTATAGTTTAGATTCAAGGGTTGTTTTTTTTTCTATTATGTACTTATTGTTAGAATAATTTGTAGTTGTTTTTATTTGTATTATGGACTTATTATTTGTATAATTTGTAGCTATTTTTATTTATATTATACTATTATAGAGTTATTGTTTGAATTATTTCTAGATGATTTTAATTATGTTATGGACTTATGGAGTAATTTAATCATATTCGTCTCAATAGACCCCGGCATATGAAAAACTTGTGTTTTTTTTTTCCAGTTTTTTAGACTATATCAGATTTTAAAAATTAAAGCCCATTAATTTGGTCCAATCGGTCCAAAACCGAAAAACCGAAATTCAATCAGTTTTTGATCGGTTGACATTTGTATATCGGATCCAATCGGATCATTTTTTCAAAAACCGAATAGTATCGGTTCACTCCAAAAGTGAACCGATCCGATCAACGTCCACCCCTATATATCAGTACGCACTGAGGGGTGTGTTGTGCAAATATCACCACTTTACTAATGTATGTTTAAAAGGCACCAAAAGAGCGTTTGAGACAAAAATACCCTGAAATATTTTAGCAGTGAGGAAGTTGTCGTTTTCAAAGTCAGAGAGAAGCAACAGTCAAACCGACGAGAAACTAATCAACGATGAAGTGACCGGAAGAGCTGCGATTGACAAAGATAAGATTGGTTATTTTTTCTCGTTTTTGTTGTTGTTAACTTGCACTATATGTTAGAATTGAGTTTTGTTGATAGGAATTGTAGAAACCGGTTAAAATAGAGATGTGAGAATGGTTGTGGTTTAGGTTAGGGTTTGTAATTTGGTTGAATATCAGTTGAGGAAGATGAAATCTGGGTTTTCGAGACTTTTTTCAAGAAAATCGAGCTTATTTGATTAGTCGGGGCTATTTTTTTCGTGAAAATTAGGTTTTGGTAGATCGAGCTTTTTGGAAAAGGAATCGAACTTTTTCGAAAAGGAATCGAGCTTTTTTAAAAAAGAATCGAGCTATTTTGAAAAGGATCGAGCTTTTTTGAATAGGTTTCGAGCTTTTTTTAATAGGTTCGAGCTAATTTAGAATTAGATCGAGCGTATTTGAAAGGGATCGAACTTTTTTGAAAAGGGATCGAGCCATTTTAAAAAGGAATCGAGCTTTTTTGAATAGGTTCGAGCTGTTTTTGAATTGGATCGAGCTTTTTTGAAAAGGGATCGAGCTTTTTGAAAAGGGATCGAGCCTTTTTGAAAAGGGATCGAGCTTTTTTTAATATGTTTCAAGCTTTTTTGAATATGTTCGAGCTGTTTTTGAATTGGATCGAGCCTATTTGAAAGGGATCGAGCTTTTTTGAAAAGGGATCGAGCCTTTTTTAAAAGGAATCGAGCTTTTTTTAAAACGGGTCGAGCTTATTTTAAAAGGGATCGAGCTTTTTTTAAAAGTGATGGAGCTTTTATGAAAGGGATCGAGCTTTTTTGAAAGGGATCTAGCCTTTTTGAAAAGGGACCGAGCTTTTTTGTAAAGCAATCGAGCTATTTTGAAAGGGATCGAGCCTTTATGAAAAGGAATCGAGCATTTTTGTAAATCAATCGGGCTTTTTTGAAAGGGATCGAGCTTTTTAATAAAATTCTGTCTAATGATGTTGTATTTCTGTTACATTGCAGATGAGAAATAGGTTTAGGGATTCACTTAAAACTCCAGAAGGATACTGGTACGAGGGCAAATTGACACGACACAACCATTTTGATGCCCTCGCCCATATAGACGACGCGCTGAACCGTGTCCCTGTAGAATTTGCAGATGAAGACCGTCGGCGGTTCATGGCGTCTTGTTTCGGGTATTTCCAGACGATGCATATGGAGATGAAGTTTTCCGGTGATATTATACATCGGTTGCTTTTGAGAGAGCTTCATCATAACAGCCCCACAGATGAGATGCACTTCATGTTAGGAACCCAGTCGGTGAGGTTTTCGAAGGTGGAATTTTGCCTGATCACCGGACTGCTGTTTGGAGTTGTACCAGAGACCACAATGTATGCAGCAGTGGAGAATGGCATACATGAGCGGTACTTTCCTGGAGTCGAGGAGGTGTCGCTGGAGCAGATTATGGGTGTTGTCACGGGCACAGATTTCGGACAGGCGTACGATGCTGTCAAGCTCTGCCTCTTATATATGCTGAACTGGATACTGATAGGGGTGAATGAGAGATTCAAGATTCCAGTTTGGCAGTTTCGGCTGGTTGAAGACCTCGATGCGTTCGACGCGTTCTCGTGGGGTGCCCACGTGTACATGCATTCTATTCACTCATTCAAGCATGCGCTTGACGGGCGAAGAGACGGGTTCGAGCGACGCCGGCAGGAAAAGGGCGCTGATGTACACAGGGTGGAGACCTATAACATATACGGTCTTTCTCATGCCCTGTTGTTATGAAGTTTGAACTACAAATTGTACTTTATTGTTGGTGCCCAAAATTGTATGGATATTTATCGTACTTATCTATGATGCAGATATTTGCTTTGGAGGTGATCCCTGAGTTGGCCAAAGAGGTCGGTGTCCGGAGGGTTACTGATCTAACTCCCCGTATTTTGAAGTGGGAGTTGACCAAACAACCGAGAGGGAAGAAGCTAGCAAAGATTTTCAAAGCCAGGGTATGTATTTATTTTATTAATGTTTTTATTAGTTAGTATTTGTACAATGACATTGTTCTAACTAATATTTCAGATGTTTGCGATCAAGGAACTGGTACCGACACCAGCTGAGAGACAGGCACCGTACTATGCCTGCCTAGACGAGGGGGGGAGCATGTATGTAGAAAATGACATGGATGATATGCCGCCTGAGGTCCCTGATCAGACCACCTTAGGCGGGATCAGTGGTACAGACAGGACCATTGACAGTGAGGGATCTGAGCCCGCTGCTGGGGGTTTGTGGCCCAGTGACAGTGAGGGATATGAGACAGACCCTCAACGAGAAAGGCATAGGCATAGGTGGGTTCGGTTTTCCACCCCCGAACATGGTACATCTGCAGAAGATTCACGTGGGGGCGTTGGACGTGATGGAAAGGTAATTTGAAAACAAAGTTAAGTGTTTTTTAGTAACACGTGCTGATAGTTTTTTACTAACAATGTAGACATGATTCCAGGCTCCGTGGACTGAAATGTTGAACGATGTGCGTGAAGCCGTCCGGAAGAGTGACGAGGATCGACAACGTCAACACTTGGAGTTGTTGGATATGATCCGAAAGAGTGATGAGGATCGTCAGCAGCAACACCGATTGTTACTGGATATGATCTGGGGGCTTCAAGGTTCGACCTTAAGTACACACCGGGATGGCCCCCCACCCCTTGATCAATTATTTAGTCCTGGAGGGTCGACTTATAGGTTTACGGGGGGACAGACACCCAGGCTCAGTTGTCCCCCCCACCTCACAGCACATCGATCCCCCCACCTCAGCACATCGATTCAACCACTGCAGTCCCCTCTCCCACCTAGCACGTTCGTGGCGTCGGAGTGGTCCCCTCCCCCACCCAGCACGTCCATATCGTCGGAGCGGTCCCCTCCCCCACCCAGCACGTCCGTGGCATCGAAGCGGTCCTCTCCCCAAACCAGCATGTCCTTGGCGTCGGAGCGGTCCCCTCCCCCACCCTGCACGTCTGTGGCGTCGGAGCTGTCCCCTCCCCCACCCAGAACGTCTATGCCGTCAAAGCGGTCCCCTCCCCCGGTGAAGTGTTTAGGTAAGCGCAGATGGCAGTTGATAAGCCCTTACACAGATCCATGTCGTCCAAAGAGGTTGAAGACACGGCCCGAGTATGTGGAACACATTTTTGACCCCCACGGCCTAGTGGACGGTGACCACCTAGCGGCATACAAGGCCTTCAAGAGGAACATCAACGGGGAACAGTGAGTCCAACTTTTTATAATACAAATAGATGTACATTTCTTGTTTATTCTAATTTATGTATAGCTAAGGTAATTCAGTCATTAAACAGACATGATGTGGACGTGCTGTCACCAGTTACCGCTGGATGGTTCGTGCGTATCCATTCCAACTTCATGGACTTGGAGGACACGGTACGTACTTATTATATTTCATATTAACTTTTGTGTAAGTATTGTTGAATTGTTAACAATTACGGTGGTTTTATTGTTTGTCAGCATATGGATGCATACCTCAATATTCTTCGCAAGTGTTAGCGAGGATTCCACAATGTGTACAACCAGAGGATCAACGTGTTGTATACACAATTTTATGTAAGTAGTTATAACATTTGGGAATCACATCGGATTTTATGCTTCTGTATTAATAATACGATATTGGCAATGCTTGTACAGCCACTTATGTTGTACATGTGGGAGAGGATGATGCCTTGTGATTCCCACGGTGCTGTGAGCAAGGCAATGTGGAATGTGTTACAGTCCCGATGGTTGGAAGAGGACCTTCTCACGGTCCGTGAAGCAACCACGAGTGGAAACCGTCCATGGCACGAGGTTGACCAGGTAAGTGTTACATGATTGAGATGATTTAAAAAAAAATTGTAAGTATATCCTCAGCTAACATGGCATGCAAACTATTACAGGTATTGATTCCGTGCAACGTTGGGGCCCAACATTGGCTGGTGGTGAGCGTCGACCTTTGTCGCATGAAGATTGATATTTATGACCCCTGGAGACAGGAAGTCTCTTATCAGATCAGGCACCAGCAGGTCCGGCCATTACGGTGGTTTTTACCATCCATGTTGAGTGACGCAGGGTTCCACACAGCACGGTGACCTGGTCGTCGGGCGTTCACTCGGGAAAATAAGCTCTTCTCGGTCAGCCTGGTGCATTCTTCTACAGTCCCCCAACAAAAGAAATCGTAAGACATTCTATTTCATTCACGTGTTTAGATATTCTTTATGAATGATTTCTAATGGTGTTTTATGTCCCGAATTGTAGAGGTAACTGTGGTCCCCATACTTTGAGAATTATCGAGTACATAGTGGTGAACCGAAGGCCTTTTGATTGGTCAGATGACGACATGGGGATGATTCGGGAAAAAATGGTTGTGGAGATTTTTGCTAACTCCATGCCCGCCAAGTGATTTTTTCTATATTACCATTTTAGTTGTACAGAGACATGTAATTAATTCATGAATATTAATTCGTTCATTATTCATTCATTAATAAGTAATTATTGCAATTCCAAATTATTACAATATGATACACTTCCAAAAGTTTTCAATGTGATCAAAAAATTGTCATTCATTCCCTATTAGAGTCAATGTTATGACATGTTTGTTTGTTGTGTCCAATTGAATGGCAGATGCTACACTTGCGGTGGTATTCATCGGGAACAGCTCTTCTTGTACCTTCATTAATCATCGGTGGATTAGAACATCTCCTGGAATTATGCCCTGGTTGTCCACATCTTCTACAGGATTGTGTAGTTGTCCTCTCCGAAGACGAGACATGGCGACCCGCCCTCGGGTGTCCTGCTTGTCTCCTGGAGTTTGGATTCAAAATCACCCTCTGAGCAATGTCAGATGGCACAACCCAAGTGGAAGGATGGCCCACCGGCATAATAGGAACCGAGTACGCATTAATAAGTGTCTGTGTCTTGTAGTAGTCCGCACACAAAGTTGTGAAGTCCAAGTTTCGCTCCCTGTAAAAAACATTGAAAACGATCAGCTTCACCAAGAAAATGATCAGTAGGTTTTCAAAGTTGTGAAGTCCAAGTTACAGTAATCTACCGTGCCGCCACAAGGGCGTGAGAACATGGAAAATGATCCATTTGAAATTTGTTGCAAGTACAAGTCTTTCGAGCTAAGTCAACAGTCCACTGTTTTCCAGACCGCTTGACCGAAAAAATGTTACAATCGGCTGGATTTACGGTCAAATAACCACACTTCTCCACACGTTTTAAGAGTATAAGATGTGCTGCGTCGGTCAACTGATGACACATGGATTGTGCAGCTCTATAGCGATCATGAAACCACCGTTGCAGCATATTCCTAATGAACTCAGTCAGAGTCAACATAGGTAGTTGGCGTGCAAATTTTAGGCATGAGTTTATGCATTCTGCAGCATTAGTCGCCATCACCCTATACCTTTTTTCCGAGCAGTGTACACGGGACCACTTGTGTGGACCGACATCAATGACATAATCATATGCATTCTGGTGTAAGTTTCTTAACTCTTCCATATGCTGGTTATATTCAAACTCGGTGTATGCGCATGCTGCTTTGTCCATTATTACGGAAACATCCATCCTATGAAATCGCTTTTTGACATTTTCAGCAAAGTGCCAGTAACATATGGTATGGGTGGCATAAGGGAACACTTTAGAAATCCCTGTTTCAATGCTTGCATGCCTATCGGAAATGAAAACTAGCTCATCAATATAACCTAGGGCACCCTTCAAGCAATCCAAAAACCATTCTCATGAAAGGTTGTTTTCTGAGTCGCCGTACCCAAAAGCAATTGGATACACCTGTTCGTTCCCATCTTGTGTTGTTGCAACAAACATTGTGCCCCGGAATCGTCCCTTCAAATGGGTACCATCAACGGCAATGACTGGACGCATACACGTTCGGAATCCTCTAAGTGAGGCACCAATCGACATGAAGAAGTATAGAAATGTATCATCTTCGTCGCACTGTAAGTCAGTGATTGTACCGGGATTTTGTTGTTCCAAAACGTAACCAAATGATGGAAGCTGTTGGAAGGTTTCCTCATGTGTTCCATATGTCAGTGACAACGCATAATCGAGGGCGGCGTGTGCCTTACTGTACATGATTTGGATTCCATACATTGATTTCATGTCAGCGATTATGTCATTCGGATGCATTAGTCGACCATCTTGTTGTTGAAGTCTAGGTGCAATAACTTCTCCAATTGTGACTGCACTAGCTTGTCGGTGCCGGCGGTGAATTTCCTCTAACGGACAAGTGTGTTCGTTGACAAAACTTCTTACTTGAAAGTATGTGTCTTTATCTCTCCTCACTGCTCTTAACTTCCACATACAATTTCCCATCAAACAAACTAGATGTAATGTTGTCTTATTGGACCTTTTTACCTTCCACTCGAAGTTCTGCCGCATTGTAAAATGGCCTACTAGTCTCTTCAAACCCTTTTTCGTTGCAAAAAACTGGCTTTTATATATCATGCTTGTAGGTTCATCTTCATACAAGTTCCTGTTTCCACCAATACCAAACGAGTATGATTCTGCTCCTGGAATAACCCATGTTCTTGCATTATTTGAATCATCTGCAGTTACATTAGCCCTCCCCTCAGAGGTCCCAACTATATCTGGTGCACTGGAACTAAATATGTGTACACGTCTTTCCGTTTCGACAGGTTCTGTATCATCCTGATTGTCCTCTACATTTTCTACAGAATTTAAATTTCCCTCATTATCCACCTCATGATTCACTCCAACATTCAGTGTTATATTCTCCTCATTGTTGATGTCATTGTAGATCTCATTGTATTGGTGGTTATAATCTCTACCATTCATCTCAATATGACAACCAAATACATCGTTGAATTGAGGTTCCGGTCTATTATCATGAGCGACTACTTCCGGTGGGACAACACATATGTTTTCCAGACCATCAATCCCACTTCTTTCTGTGAACAACTGGTTGCTTCCGCCTGACGATCAAAATTGTTGGGTGTTATCAGGATGAGGGATATCTTCACCAATGACACCTCCTGCTGGCCTCTCGATTAGACTAACACATACTTGAGGGATCACCCTATCTTCCCCTAGCATAAACTGAACATCGTCATTGTTTCTTATAAATGTACGACATGTAGTCCTAGGAACAATTGATAGAGACTGTAGATCAGCATTGTATTTGTTCTCATCAAACTTCACAATGGTTTGCACGATCGACACCAGTTCGTCGTAACTCAAATTCTTTGACACATACAAACCTTGGTTATCGGAACCTAAATACCTCTGATTTCCGTCTGGTAATTGCTCTCATCGACCGTTGTAAGATATGACTATTCTCACCATATCCATTGTCCTGTCAAAACCAACATCAAAAACCATTAATAAGGAAAAAAATATTTCATATTAAATTTACAATTATAAAGGATTAAACAAAAATCAAAAGTGTAAGATATGAAACTTTTTTTTAAAACTGATCGAGCTTTTTTGTCCAAGACCGAGCTTTTTTTCTACATAATCGGGCTTTTTTATATATGGCTCGAGCTTTTTTTCATATGGCTCGACCTTTTACTTTTACGGATCGAGCTTTTTTTTTTTGAGGAATCGAGCTTTTTTGTGAGGGATCGTGCTTTTTTTATACGGTATCGAGCCTTTTTCAAAAGGGATCGAGCTATTTGTGTAAGGGATCGAGCTATTTGTGTGAGAGATCGAGTTTTTTTTGACAGGGATCGAGTTTTTTTTTCTGATGGATCGAGCTTTTTTTGCCAAGAATCGAGCATTTTTTCCAGGGATCGAGCTTTTCTTTTTACGTATCCAGCATTTATTTTTAGAATCGAGCTTTTTTAGAATTTGATCGAGACTTAGTTTCACATTTCCGAGCTCTTTTACAAATGTTTCGACCTTTTTTTAAAACATTTTCAGCTTTTATGCCCAAGATTATAAACTTGTTTGCACCACTACAACTCAACTCGCCCAAATATGCATACAAAAAAATATGCATACATGTTCATTCATTCTTTGTAAAAAGATTACAACTCCAGGACATCAACATAAAAAATTTGAGACAACATGTTCATACAGTGTTATACCACACAGAAATACAATAAAAAATGGAAATGAAGATCATAAATATTATTTTACCTTCTTATGCAAAATCTGGAATATGTGCAATATCTGAAATGGAACTCATTTTGTGAAGAAAAAATGGAGTAGGTGATCGATTTTCAGACAACTTTATTAGACGACAACCTTTAAAGAATAAAATATCGATTATTTAAGGGCAATTTCAATAGCTCACCATAACAGGTGCCTTTAAAACTTAACTTATTATAACGATGACATCACTGCAAGTGACCAACAAAAAGATGACATTCCTCACTATTTCCACTGTATATATATATATATTCAAAACTTATTTGATAATTGTCATAAACTTGTAATAATAACAAAAGAAAGAATGAGTTACTCATGCCCTATTGCCCATCCCTGAACACAATTTATTGGGCTTGCTAATTGTACGCTTAATGCTTCGCTTCCCCGATTACAATTAAACTTGGCTAATGTATTGAAAATTCCAACTGACACTAATTAGGCTTTATCTAGCCTGTAATGATAACAGAGACAAGTCAGACAACATTAATATGCAAAAGTGAAGCATGATCATGAATAAGTGCAGTAATCAAATGAGATGAGTTACTTTTCCTGATTTCAACTGACTAATTAGGCTTTATCAAGCCTGTAAATGATAACAGATACAACATTAAAACTACAAGAACCTTTACAAGAGATGATGAGTCGGTTCAGTTCACCAAATCATGGATGGTAAAGATAAAAACATCATATTCTATATCCTTACTTTGAGCCTCCTATCCACAGTGCATACATGATACATTTCAATATTTTCTTTACACAGCTTTAAGCCTCCTTCCTATCCAGAAAATAATGAACATCCTTTCCTGGTTCCCAACAAAGAAAGTAAAAACGTTCTCGTTTGATACTCCTGGTGAGGACTTGAAAGAAAATAACTTCATTTCAAATATAGCACTTACTTTACAGCAGATCGTTTTTCACGGATGTCTTGATGCATCATCGTGCAGTGTTGTTCTCACATTCGGGTCATCCTGAATAGAAGAGAGAGAAACCATAGTGAGAAAATCCTGTTAAGTAAAAATAATAAGATTCCATCTAACTATCAAAATATCATAATATTTGACATACTCACCCGTATACCGTAAGTGAAGCCTGCTGGTGTCCGGAAGAAATCCATTTGTCCCTGCAAGAATTGAACCCCCCCATTAAGTAAAATATCACCATTTTAATTTCATGATACAGATATCACCCACAGCACCATGGGATACAAAAACTATACCAGCCCATGCATGCCTTGCTGTGTGCTGTAGTAACCATCATGGCTTGGTGCAATCGAGTTTAACTGCCCCTACAAAATGAATCCCCAGACCTCAAAATTACTCCAATTTGTGTTGCATTGTCACTCATTAAATTCATTACTAACAATTTATTCATTATATTCATATGACATACCAGCCCCTGAATAGTCTGTTGATTCCCATAGTAATTATCACGTGTTGGTGCCATTAAGTTGAGCTGTACCTGCAAAAATAATAAAGCACCATATTATAAAAATACAAACATGAATCAGTTTCTAATTTAAAAAAGAATCAGTTCCACGATATTATCATGAGATAAATGAACTGAATTACATCATACCATTCCTTGTACACTCTGTGGACCATAATAGCCATCTAGAGTTACTGCTCTTGAGCTTATTTTGTCCTACAAAAACAAAAATTTCAGTTGCAGAAAAGCCAACATTATCTAACTCAATCTTAATATAGACAGAAAATTTTACTTCTCAAGTTTAAATAAACCAACTATTATCTCAGAGCCATCATTTTCTATACTCGAGTAACATTAGAACTTCATGGGATGCTGCCGTTGGGCTTTCGGCAGTCCAGAAGTTCAGAAATCATCTTTAAGTGATAAATCAATTGAAATATATATCATAGTATATAAAAATATTTCTTACTAGCTGACTATTTATAACATGAGACAAACCACAGGTTGCATGCCTCTTTGTGCTCATACAGATATTTGAAACATACCGTTTGGCTTTACAAAGTAAATTCACAATCACGTTTCAGTCAAATTCTAATGGATACATATATATATATATATATATATATATATATATATAGAGAGAGAGAGAGAGAGAGAGAGAGAGTTAATATCTAAATTGGACCGGTCTGCATGAATTTCATGCAGACCCAGATGATACGACCAGTAGTCCAGGTCACACACCAGTACATTGGCCAAAAAGGGGTGAACCCAGTCCACACCTGATAATTTCTATATATGTGTGAGTGTGTGTGTTACTAGCAGACTATGTACAATATAATACAAACCATTTGTTGTAAGCTGTCTTGTGGCCCTACAGTCATAACTTCCTGCTCTGAGCTCACCTGAAATTCATAAAGGAAGTCACTTTTGAGAAATTGGACTAGGGCATAACAAGATTATAAGCATGAGAATCACTATCCACTAACCTTTCTTTTCTTGGTTGGATTCTTTCTTTTACTTGTCTTATTCATATTTCTATTTTGGTTATCTTCTTCAATGCATATCAGACCATGAGTTGGTGATGTGACAGTTTCACCAAGACTCTTGTTAGATGTATTCACACTTAAACAATTTCCAAGTGCTTCTTCTAGTGCACGAAATGCAAAACTGTAACTCTCTTGAGACAGTGATCCCTCTTCACTCAATTTCATCGCCCTCTGACATAAATCATTATAACGTTGCACTCTAGATTGCACCTGCTCAGATTCTTCTCCCAAATAGTGCCTGCTCTTTGCATCTTTTGTCCACCGTTTTAAAATATATTGAGATGGAATGGCAGAAAGGCCACAAATTTGAAGAACAATCAATGCATGCCTACATAGATAACCTTTGTATTCAAATAATCTGCAGACACAAAAAACTTCTGACTTCATCTGATTCCACAAAACAACATAGTCCTGATTCTTTTCAAAATCTTGAACTCTAAATATAATGCTCGTCTCATCTTGACTTTCCTGTTTAGGATGACAAGCAACTGCACCCAAAACCTCAACTTGAAATCTTTTGAATAATGCATGAGTGTACACCCCTGAAACACTCTTCTCAAATGGTGATGGAGATTTTAATGCTGGTTGTTTATTCCATGTATCAGAATCGGCTTTGGCTTCCTCTTCATACCTATCTTGCAGAATAGCTTCATATTGCTTCACAAACTCTTGCACAGAGGTCTTTTTATGCACAAATTTATCAAAAAAGGAGTTTACACTCTCTGATCGGTTTCCTGAAGACATCCCTGCCAAAAAGGTATCCCTCATGTAGGTTGGCACCCATTGCTTACGATCTTCATGCAATGACAGCATCCATTCATCTTCTCTGAGTTCAAATCTATCAAGAAGTTTCCACCACCTTCTGATAAACTCATCTTCTGTCCATGACCTGTAGATGCATTTTTCAAATTTTGCCATAAAGTTATCATGTTGTTTAATTAGATAACCAAGATTTTCAGAAATCTTTCCCAATACATGCCACAAACAAAAGCAATGACGAGCATCAGGAAAGAACTCGGAAACAACAGATTTCATGGCTTTGTCCTGGTCAGTAATTATTACTTTTGGACCCTGTCCACCCATTGCTTTCATCCAAGTCTGCATTAGCCAAGAGAATGTCATAGCACTTTCATCTGATATCATTGCACATCCAAGCAACATGAACTGATAGTGTTGATTCACACCAATAAATAGAGCAAGAGGCATTTTATATTTGTTTCTAACATAGGTAGTATCAAAAGACACGACGTCACAGAAATTAGTATAATCATGCCTACTTTTTGCATCAACCCAGAACAAATTCTTCAGACGTTGATCTTCACCCACATCTATTGCATAGAAGAAGTTAGCATTGATATTCTGCATCTGCGTAAAAAAATCAAGCAAAATCTTGACATCTCCTGATTCTAGTGTCAAATTTCGACCTTTATCGAATGGATTTTTGGGGTCATTCTTCAAGCCAACCACGTTTTTATATTCAGCAAACTGTTTAGCCATTGCAGCATACATCTTTCTGGTTTGCTCACTCACAGCTTGGGCTGGCAAAAGCTCATGGTTATGCTCCTTCACAAAACTATGTATAACCCATTTTCCATCTGGCCTTCTCTTTACATGCATGCTTGCTTTGCAGTCTGTCTTTGCACATGACCGTCTACCAGTTGCATTATCTTGTTCTTGCTTGCTTTGTCTGGCACGTGGTCGGTTATAGGACTTGTCATACTCTCGCTTGGTCCCATATCTAGAACAGGCAAATTTTGCATCAATAAATTCTCTAGATGTTTTTGAACGTCGACTATTTTGTATTGCAGTGTTGAATCCCATAGACCGAGCATATTCTTGATAGAAAGAATATGCTTCCCCATGGGATTCAAACTCCATGCCAGAAAGTGGCTCGAGATTTGTATCGTCCTTGAACACTACAATATCTGCCATGGGTGAATTCACATCGCCACCATCTTCAACACGTACTATATCTCCCAAGACCGTAATATTCCCACTCTCCAGATCACCATTGTGCAGTACCAGTTTCTGTTCAGTTTCCAACATGTTATCAATACCATTTTGTTCCTCTTCCTTATCATGTTCACCAGAAGGTAACCTAAGATCTATATCCATGATGAAAAGTTACTGTAGCGACTGTGTTCCCAAGCACACCTGAAGAGTCAAGAAGGAAACATACATTTAAGACCACTAGAATGCTCAACCTACAATTATGCAATTAATGAAAATGACAATAAAAATACAATTACTTAGGCAAGTTAAGGCCCTCCTGACTTTCCCTTCTGATGCAGATTGCTGACAGCACGAGACAAGAATGATTCTAATACCCAGCCTTTGATTTGGAATGATGATGATCTTGCCAGGACCCATCTGGGGGCTCTTTCAATTTAAAAAAAAAAAAAAAAAAAATTGGGGAACTTGTTCAATTATTTATTATTAGAATCTAGACATGTTTATTATTTCATGTTTTTTTAAAATCATAATGCCTCTGGTTTGATTTTCTTTTTAAGCTTCCCAAGTTCTTTGTGGTATCCAGGTAGTTAGTAATTTCAAGATTTTTTTGAACAAACGCTGAAGGATGTCATGAGTCTTCCTCTTAGTGAATTTTCTCAAGTTATTACGATTTTATCTTACAATACTCGCCAAAACTTTTAGACTTTCCTTCAGTTTCTAATAGAAATCTCATTGGAAATTAAGATGATATTACCAAAGGCAAAGCCGTTTATCAAATCTTCTAACTATCAATTAGAGAAATCAATAATTGAGAATTCTTAAAAAAATAATAAAATAAAATAAAAAATAAAAAATAACTACCTACTAAAAATTTCATTAGTGATCTAAATAAACATCAAATGGACACTATCAAGAATGCATCTCTATCATCTACATGAATGCTTATGCAGCAAAAAAAAATAAGAGTGATTGATAAGTTCCTCATTTACTAAAGAATTGTGAATCCAATTAATAAAATTCTAAACCACTGTGATAAAATAAAAAAAAAAAAAAAAAAACAGATCCCAGTAACATAAATACAAATTGAGGAAAAGTATTTGTTTTATGAAAGATTAATGTTTGTGATGTGCGTCCAAGAAATACAAAACCTAGAAGGATATGTGTGAAAATTATTATACATTGGAATCCAAGAGGAAAAATTAGAAGGTTGAAAGAACTCACCAATTAATGTATAACTACAATAAAGCTCAATGAGAACTCCCAAACTCTAGATTGCATCTCCCCTAACTTCAACAATTATTCCTAAGCAAAACGTCCAAGAGGTAAGCATTGAGCAGTAATGCATTTGTCCACATAAAAAAAAAACATATTAATTACTGAGATTTGATGTTGGCATTGGCCCCTAAGTTTAGTGAACCAAATATTTTCAGACGTGCTGTCATCTATACAAACTAAGGAACTTGCTCCAACAAATTTATCTAAAGTCCACTGCATTCATTGGAAATTTAACAGCTAGATCTCACTCTTCGCATGTTAAATTTGATGCTAACCTCACAAGTTAGCATTCCATTACATATATAAAAATCCAATAGATCAGGAACCCGTTTTAAAATATTTAGAGTTTAACTTCACACATTTAATTTTGTAATTCAATGGTTTGGATTTCATTACAATAAAGACTTCTTTACCAAGAATTCTTAAGAGGGGCGTGCGTGTGTATTCCAAACATGACCATTATCAATCTCCAAACTCCGTTGCAACTCTTATAAACATAAAAGCATACAAATAAACTTGTTCATATTTTATTAATATTCATCAGATGTCATGGTGAAAGAGTGATCTAGTGTACAAATTCTACTAAATTATATTAAAATTGTTCAATTCCAGGGTACACTCAAGCTCCCGACCAGCCAGCAATCACTGAAACTACATAAGGTGCAAGCAAAGCATCATACTACTCAAACTTAGCTGAGCCGAGCTGTTTCAAATTGAGCTTGCAGAAGTACAAGAAGTCCAAGCTAATCAGCATGAGTTGCTAATGATTATAGTTAAGAAACTGGTTTTTTTTTCCCAGCTAAGTTTGTACAATTATTGATATTAGTAACACAATTACCGGATAACATAACGTATTAGAATCTTATAACAAGTGAATTACACATCAAGATGTTTTCAATTTCGTTTTGTTTGCTGGAATTCCGGTCGAATTAAACCCACATCACATGTCAACACAAACGAAATCAAAGAATACTTGAAAAACTCAAAAAGATCAAAAAATATATATATAACGATAAAGTTGAATTATACAAATATGAAGAAAAACTGTAGAATGAGAGAGCCAAAGTGATGTACCTCTCTCTTTGTATGTGAAAGAAGAAGATAGAGAAGAGCTTCGATCTGTCCGAGTCTGAGAGAGCGAGAATTCTCACGCGAGGGGTTGAGCGAGTGGTCAATGCTTCCTTTGCCCCCAAAAATTTCGCTCTGTTTTAGGGTTTCGTATCTCAATGTCTCAATCGGACTCTCTCTCCTCCTTTTCGATTTTCACACTCGCCTCCCACACGCCTCGCGCGTGCGACATCACTTAGGGCATTTTGGTAACATATGACACTATACTGCTTCCCAAATGAGCAGTTCTCAAGCGCGTGTGATGCTTGTTGAGAAACCTTGCTGGCATCCACTTTTTCGGAAAATAAAAAAACCCAGAATTAGTAAAAACAATTGAAGGGTACGGAAAAAGTGAATAATAAACAAACAATATCACATCAATTAAAATAGTCATTAACTTTATATCTACAAAATCAACTATCCAAATCAATCTTTTCTTTTTCTTTTTTCTTTTTACTTTTATAGGAAATCATCTTTTATTTTATAGTAAAACCTATATCTAATTATAACTATATACAGAACATAAAACAATATTTTAATAAATTATAAATGTTTGATTAAAACCTCAAAAAAGACAATTTATTCTAACATATTTAAAGATAAGTATACCATTAACATATTTAAAACAAAATTATTTATATACCATGTATCTTAACTTTATGATATTCATGTGAAACCAATTTAAAATATAATAATTTTAAATAAATAAAGATTTAATTAATAAACTAGTAAAATAAATTTATCAGTAAATAATAGGTAGTTGCACACTTGTACGTTAAGAATTCAATATTTACTTAACGTTTTTTAATAAAAATCTAAAATTGATAATAATTAGTATGGAGACCCTAAATTTAACATTTTACTTGCAATATAATATTAGAGAAAGATGGTTTTAATCATTTTATATAATTTCTTGTCCAAGATCTAATGATCCCTCAATATGATCACTTGTTTGTTTTGGATGTAGATGAAAAGTTTAAACTCAAAAAGTATTTCATTGAAAAAATATTACTTTTTGTAGATAAAAAGTTTAAACTAAATAAAAAAAAATATTGAAAAAATATCAAGAGTTTGTTTAACGATAACGCATGGACTTCCATTCAAAATATCAAGTATATGGTTGATTATCGGTGCTTATTGTACTGATTGTGAATGAAAGTTGTATAAAAGAATATTGAGTTTTGGTATGGTTCTCGATCATAAGTGGGAGACCATTGAAAAAATTATTGAGTCGTGTTTACTGGATTGAAATATTAAGAAAGTGTTTACAATAACTTAACAATGTTCAGAGACAATAAAGTGGTTATAGATTATGTCAAAAGAAAGTTGAAAAAATATAATGATTTCTAATTTGTAAATAAGATAATTTTTTTTCTTTTTACATGTGAGATGTTATGCTCATGTTATTAATTTAATTTTGAATGAAATATTGAAATATTGTGCTGTTGTGTTTCTGAGCCTCTTTGTAACCTAAGTCTCTTTATACTGCTTGTAAGTTACTTGGTCAAGCCAGTAGATACATAATTACTTGAAGAATAACTATGCTTATCAGGATGATCAATGTTAATGATTTTTTTTAATATTGTATGGTTGTATTTGTTTTCCTCATTTTTTTTAGTAATGGTTTTTGATCTTGTGATGGATATTAAGTTGACCCACTTGGGAGTTTTTCTTTTATTATTGGCAAATAAATGGCCTTCCACGTTTGTGGTGGTGATGACAAAATGTGGACTTTAAACAATAAGGTTGTTTTCATTCTGATAGGATGTTCGAAGAATTTCTAGTGGAAGACATGATAATAGAGAGAGAAATGATGGATGGACAACAATTGATATCGTTCTTCCGCTGGGACACATTACACAAACGAATGGTACAAGGGATATGATTGTAACAACATTATGGAATGATTATACACGACATATGGAATGAATCGTATTACAGTATTATATAATCTTCTATACTTTCATCAGTAAATTTCACTTGTTTAATTATATAAATATTATCATATTTTTTTATTGTTTTATTTATTTATTTTGAATGGTAAGACAGGGTATTATCTCATTACTATTTTATTACTCTTACCATGACTCTAAAATAGTAGATTTATAAGTATAAGCTATCTCATAAAATATTTACATTAATAGAATGTTTCACGATTTTTCTTGATAATTAATATATATATATATATATATATATATATATATATATATATATATATATATATATAAGAGCCTTAAGTTTTCAAAAGGGCAATTCATGGTGGAATGAATTGTCTTAATTTCTTATGTGTCCTTTTCATTTATTTTCACTTTTATCTTCTTTTTTTTTTTTACTTTTCCCTTTTAAGTTTTAACGAGTCTCTCATGTATTATTTGGGATTGAAGGTGGCAAATCTATGGTAGGCTAGGTTGTTGAGGGAAAGAGGTGGGAAAATAAGGATAAAAAGTGAAATGGGATAAGAGGAATGAGTCAGTAAAAAAATGACAAAAAGGGAGGAAAAAAAATATGGTTGCTATAACTAACTGGTACTTTAATACATGCATCACATTTAGGTTTGTTGAATTTGATTTTGAATTAATTGTTTTAAAACTCATTGATATTGCTTTATAGAGGTTGTAGTTGTGATGATAATGGTTGGATATTTTTTTTTTATTGGGTTTGTTGAATTTAGAATCACAATGATAAACATATAGAAATACTTAAAAACAAGAATAAACTAGAACCGGAAAAAATAACAGATAAGAATATACCTAAACTTCAAATTCAACATGTGCGATCCAAATCAATTTGTAATCAAAATCTTCTATAGAGATAGAAGATACAAAACAAATCAATATGGAACCTAAAAACAATCATATAAAAAGCAGTTTCAAAATAACCGATTAGTGACCAAACAAAACCAAATTATATCAAAATATAAGTCAATTCGGTTGGTAAGAAATAATTAAAAGGACAAAAAAACTTGAAAACAAAAATCTAAACTTGAAAAGAAAAATAGAATAGAAATCTGAACAATAGGTCATTATCAGATTGAAGACCAAACAAAACAAAATCTTTAAATCGAAAACCAAATCTAAAACCGAAGAATATAACATAAAAACCGAGATCTACAAAAAAAAAAGGAACTAAACTAATAAATCAATGTTACTACATGGATCTAAATTGAAAAGAACAAACGAGAATATAAAAAATTAAACTTGAAATCCATATATAATTTAAAAAAAAATACTCTTGAAATCGAAATTCTAATTCTAAAACAGAGAAGAAAACTAAGATACAGATCTGAAAAGGAGAAAATAACAGCAAACAGGTGTGGATGAAATAAAATAAAATAAAATAAAATAAAATAAAATAAATATAAAATCGAGATCTGAGGAAAAGAAGAGGAAGTTTATTTATTAAAAAATCCACATGCAAGCACCACAAAATAACCTCAAAACAAGAAATAAAACATATCTGATTTTAGGAATCAAAAACCTCAAATATGTAAAGGGGAAATCTAAAAATCCAAACCATAGATGAAATCTAAAGAGGAGAAGAAGGAATTGGTTTAGGAGATTTTAAAGGGATTTCGCCATGGATTTGGTGTTATTTTGGTAAGAAATTACAGAGATATCATAGGATTTAAAGGTAGAGTTTGATGAGAGAGAAGGGATTTGGGTGAGAAGTTATCTATCTGGATATCTGATGTTTCAGTTGAAAAAATTATAAAGGAAAACATTTATAAATTAGGGTTATCTCACACGAAATGGGTAATAAAAAAAGAAGAAGTCATAATTCAATTAACAATTCAAGAGAGTTTGAGTTTCAAAAATGAGGGTACTGGGCTAAATTAGGTTGAAAAGAAATATTGACCAAAACCTTTGGGTTCAAAAGGAAATGAACTCACATATTTGTTAGCCTACATATTTTTTGGCTAAAATTATTTTTGGTCCAAATAAATTTTCAAGCCTACAGAAATGATAATGGTGATGATGATAATATTAATAAATTTAATAATAATAATAGTAGTAATAATAATAATAATAACTTTTAATAATAATAGTAGTAGTAGTAGTATATAGTAATAATACTAATATTTTTAGATTTTAAAAATAATAATATCACGATACGTGTGGTATGTTAAATGTTAAATTATGAGTAGATACATATTAATGATGGTTTATCTCACCTACCACATGTATCCACTCACCATTTCAAATGACACATGTGTTGGGATGAAAAATGTAGGATATTATGTGGGATGTGTAATATTACTGCAAAAATAAACGAGGAATGCTTTATTCACCTTCTCAACTCACCCTCTCTTTATGATATGACATGTGGACAATATTGATTTCTCAATATCAAATTTGAAATCATTATAAATGACTTGGTTTATTTATTTATTTGCAAATCAAACTAACAATTAACTTTCTAAATTATCCATAATAAATCAATCTTAAATATGCTTCCATGAAGTCAAATTACCATCTTAGTAATTTGTCAGTTTAGTTTGATATGTTTTTATGTTATTTGTTAAGTTTTTAATTAATTAAATAAATTGTGATATGATTTTATTTTCTTTGTGCATGTGCAGAATAATTAGTATAGAAACTTCATGTGTTGATATATGCTATAAAAGTCTGTTTCAAAATGTCGTTAAAAAACTAAAGATAAACAAATGCAACTATGGATATGAAGTTAATGGTCCAAAACCGTTTAAAACATATGTTGTGATAGATCTTAGCATTGACTCCGGACTCAATACCGAAGTGTTTGGGGTAAATTTTCAAACAACAAAAATGAGTCTGAGCAAGATTCAGCTAAAGAAACGGTTGGTTATCTACAAAAGCAATATAAATTTGAAGTTTATGATGTCAACTTCTCGAACTACCAATACTATAAACGATGTTATCACATAATCAATAAAGGGCACAATGAATCGGTCGAAGAGAATAAGGTTTTGAAAGCCAAAATTAAAAAAATACAAATCTATTTTAAAATAAAAATCTAATGACGATTGTGAATCATCAACTACTGATAATTTATAGCATTATTATTATTATTATTATTATTGTTGTTATTATTATTATTATTGTTATTATTATTATTATTATTATTATTATGTAAATTATAAGATGTAGTTGTTATTTGTTATTGTTATTGTAAATTTATGTTTAAAATATTTTGTAAGAGTATTTATACCTATAATGTTAACTATGTAGTTTGAATTTTTCTTTGTGATCGTATAAATATGTTTTTACACTGTGTTTTATGGTTATAATATGAAGGATTTGGGTAAGAGAACTTAAATCAACAAATGGTTTACAACCGATGAATGAATATTGTAATCATATATAGTACATTATAATAATAATTTTTTATACTTTTGATGTGGTAGGAACACAAGACAAATATAAGTGTTATAGTTTTTTTTTTTAAATTTGATTGTATATATAATATAATATAATATAATTGAGTAATGTTAGGCTTCCCAAATTTGTTACCAAATGGCGTTTGCTAATGACGTGTCAATATCTTATAAATCATTATATTATATGGTGAGTAATTGGATGTTGACATATCACTTGTGAACACTATTTGGTAAGAAATCCGAATTCAATTGCAACATTATAAGTATTAACAATTTATTAGTGTAAATATATCTGTAAATAAGTTTGTTTTCTTATATAAAAGAATATATATATATATATATATATATTATTATATTTAAGGTTTAATGTTATAAATTTGGCACGTGCATCTCTACTAGTATATATATACATACATACATATATATATATATATATATATATATATATATAATATGTGTGTATGATGGTTCATTAATATTTTATGAGTAATGTTATATAACCCAAATAATTAACCGGGCTTGAAAAATTAATGGCACATTTTAGGGGGGCTTTTGTGGAAATATCATCACATTAATAAATCATGTTTAAAATGCATCATTTAAATTGTGGAGACGAAAATACCAATACCATCACTATCGTTGTGAAGAAAGAGACTAGAAGTAAAGAGATAAAAAGTGAATCGACGGCTTCGTTTTCAGGACGACGGTACCGGAACTTGGAAACCAGGGTCATCTGGATAGTTGAACAGAATATTACCATCGATCGAGGTTAGTTGAGCTATAATTTGTATCGTTTTGGTTGTTGATTAATTGAATGAAATGTTAGATTATGTTTATTTGTGGATCTGAGAATGAAAATGGATTTGAGAATGAAAATGGGTTAGGTTAGGGTTTTGTATTTGTTGAAAGTTGTTGAGGAATATGAAATCGAGCTTCAAACATTTGTATAAAATATCTTAGCTTTTATAAAAGCTCGGAGCTGTTGTACAAAAGCTAGAAGCTTTTATATAAAAGCTCGAATTGAGGTTTTATAAAAGCTCAAAGCGACCAAGCTTTTATAAATGCGTGGACCTTATATACAAAAGATCGATCCGAGTTTTAATATAAAAGCTCGAAGCTGTTATACAAAAGCTCCAAGCTTTTATCGGATCAAGCTTTTATATTAAAGCTTCGAGTCTTTGTATAAAAGCTCGATCCGAGCTTTTACACAAAAACTCGGAGCTCGAAGCTAGAAGATAAAAGCTCGTTTCGAGCTTTTATAAAAGCTGGGTCTGAGCTTATATCTTCAAGGTCCGAGCTTTTGTTAAGGTTAGAGCTTGTTATTTTTGAAGATTTCACAGGGTACATAATTATGTTGTTGTTAAATTTCAGATGACGAATCGGTTGAGGGAGTCGCTTAAAACTCCAGAGGAAGAGTGGTACGAGGGCAAAGTCACTCGCCATGACCATTTTGATACCTTTGGCCAGATAGACGACACCATTAACCGGGTCCCTGCAGAATGGGTTGAGGAAGACCGACGTCGGTTAAGGGCGTCCTGTTTTGGACATTTATTGACCATACAGCAGCCGGTGAAGTTTTCAGGTGGTATTATCCACCAGCTACTTTTACGGGAGGTGCATCATAATGGGCCCTCAGACGAGATGTGGTTTATGATAGGGACTCATGAAGTGAGGTTTACGAAGGTAGAATTGTGGTTGATCACCGGATTACGGTTCAGCGTACTACCGGATACGAGCCGATATGTTAGAGTCGACAATAGGCTACATCACCGGTACTTTGGTGGTCAGGATGAGATTTCGTCCTTGGAGTTGAGAGATGTCTTGAGGCAAGGTGAGTTTCAGCAGGCATAAGGTAGTGTGAAACTAAACCTCATATATATGCTGAATTGGATACTTATGGGGTTGGATGAGAGAGTGAAAATTCTAGTTTGGCAGTTACGGCTGGTGGGTGGATGATCTGAATGGTTTTAACGCGTTCCCGTAGGGTGCACATGTGTACAGTCATTCCATATTTTCATTCAATCATGCGCTTGACGGGTGACGGGAGCGGTTCCAAAGATGCCGCCAAGTAAAGGGACGTGACAAACATATGGTAGAGGCGTACAACATTTATGGTTTATCTTACGCCCTTTTGGTAAGAGTTTTGTGAATAAATCATATGCATTTGTAATCATCTATACAGAATTTGGAAATAATATATATATATATATATATTATTTATAGATTTTTGCTTTCGAGGTGATCCCCGAGCTTGGGACCCAGTTCAGGACTCGGGTGGCTACCGATATGTCTCCCTGAATTCCAAAGTTGGCGTTAAAGATATAACCGATGGGGGGATATGTTGTTGAATAGATTCATAGATCATGTAAGTGTCTAACTTGTTAATGTTAATAACTAAATTCAATTGCATAACGTTTTAACAACGTTTTCAGATGTTTGCAAGGATGGAATTGGTGGCCACCCAAGTTGAGAGGGGTGAACCCTATTATGCGGGCATAGCGGAGGCGATACCGGATCCATTAGGTGGCGGACAAGAAGGTATACCAGATTCAATAAGGGTGAGTCTGAGTGATACATATGTTATACTGGAGGTAGAGCAACGTCGTGTCAGCGACGAGATGCATACAGACACATAGTTGCCCCGTGAGAGACCCCGGAGGCAGCGGCACGTATGATTTACGATGACGGGACATAATGCTACAGATAGCTCATGAGGAGACGCTGTAGGGGCGTGCGAGGTATGTTAAAATTGTTGTTCTGCATTTATTTGTTTCAAACGCATGTACGTGTGCATGACTGACATTGTATACTTGTCTACAACCATTATTAGAGTACCCGTGGGAGAAATAATGCCTCGCGGTGATGATGGTGAAGTCAAGACGCTGGGGTGGAAGGTCTTGTAGTACATGTGGACTGTGGAAAACCTTATGACCGTACTAGGATTTCTCCAGCCAGGAACCCGACCCTGGCACGAGGTTGACATGGTAAGTGTTATAAAATGATTTCTATATTTTGTTTTTCCTATAATTGTGGTCAACATAAGTTGTGTTATTATATGTATATTTCACTGGTACAGGTTCTTATTCCTTGCAACATCGGAAGCCAACATTGGCTTATGGACAACTTGGAATTGATTGCCGGGATGATACATATCCTACCCTTCAGACAGGAGGTCCCCATCAACATAAGGAAACTCCATGTACGGCCACTCAGGTGGTTTCTCCCCTTCATATTGTATCAGTCTGGGTTTCAGGATGACAAGCCACCCAGTAGGGAGAAGTTCAATAGGGAGAATAGGGCTTTTGGGGTGAGTTTGCTGTCGAAAATAGCTATGTCGTAACAATAAAAAAGGTATTATTCTATAATAGTACGTACACACGATCCAATAAAAATTATTATCTTTGAAACGCATGTCTATATCATGCATTGCAGCGGTAACTGTGGGGCGTATACGTTGAGGTTGATAGAGTACATACTGGCAGACAGGATTCAGTACGATTGAACAAAAAATGATATGCCCACCATACGGGAGAAGATAACAGTGTAGATGTTTTGTAACTCCCAACCACAAATCCGAGGATTGAATATTGTACAATAGTGAAGTTGTATTAAATTATGTAATAATATAAATTCATTGATAAATGTTGCATATTTTGTGACATCGTCTAGCATTGACAAATTTTACATCTCATTCTTTAATAGGAAACTAAAAATTAACATCCCTATTTAAGCTAAAAATAATAACGCAACATTTTCACATCGTACAATTACAAATAATAAATATGGGTTCTTTCTAAATGTTGTCAGTCATACTATGGTAGGTCCATTATTAGGGCACGTCTGTTTGTTGTGTCCAACTGAATGACAGATGCTACACTTACTCCAGTATTCCAGTGGAAGGATTCTACTCGGACCATCATTAATCAAAGGTGGATTATGACATTGTCTAGCATTATGACTTGATTCTCCACATCTTCTACACGATTGAGTGGTTGTCCTTTCCGAAGACGAGGCATGTCGGGGGCCCCCCTCGGACGTCCTGCTTACCTTCTCAACAATGGATTTAACACCACACGATCGGCGATGTCAGTGGGGACTATCCATGAAGACTGATGGCCAACAAACATAATAAGAACCGAGTACGCATCGATTAGTGTATGTCTCTTGTAGAAGTCCGACACAAAGATATGTAATCCAAGTTTCGCTCCCTGCAACAACAATTACATGGGTTGTCAAATTCATTTGCAAGTACCCCAAATATATTAAATAAAAGTATTACACCTTGTTGCTGCAGGTGCGTGTGAACATGAAAACATGTCCATTTGAAATTTGTTGCACGTGCAAGTCTTCCGGGCTAAGTTAACAATTCACTGCTTCCTGAACGATTTGACGGAGAATATGTTCCAGTCAACTAGATTGACGGTCATATAAGCACACTTCTCAACACGTTTGAAGATCACAAGATGTGCTGCGTCGGTCAACTGATGACCCATGGACTGTGCAGTACGATGACGATCATGAAACCACCTCTGTAGCATATTCCTAATGAACTCTGCCAGTATCAGTATGGTTAGTTGTCGTGCGAATTTGAGGCATGAGTTTATGCATTCAACAACATTTGCTGTCATGACCATATACCTTATTTCCGGGCTATGTATGTGGGACCACTTGTGTGGACCAACTTCAATGACATAATTGAATGCATTCTAGTGCATGTTATGTGGCTCTTCCATGTGGCGATTATATTTCAACTCAGTGTACAATCTAGCCGTTTTATCCATTATGACTGCTATATCCTTTCTATGAAATCGCTTCTTCACATTTTCATAAAAGTGTCAGCAACATATCGTATGGGTTGCATCGGGAAAAACTTTAGAATACCCAGCTTCAATGCTTGCATGTCGATCGGAAATGAAAACCAGATCATCAATATGGCCTAGGGCACCCTTCAAGCAATTCAAAAACCACTCCCACAAAAGGTTGTTTTCTGAGTCACCGTACCTAAAAGCAAATGGATACACCTGTTCATTCCCATCTTGTGCAGTTGCAACAAACATTGTACCCCAGAATCTTCTCTTTAAATGGGTACCATCTACTGCAATAACTGGACGCATACACCTCCGAAATCCTATGAGTGAGGCACCCAACGATATGAAAAAATTACCATCTTCGTTGCATTGTAAGTCAGTTATTGTGCTTGGATTTTATTGCTCTAACACGTAGCCAAATGACGACGGTAGTTTGAAGGTTTCCTCATGCGTTCCATAGGTCAGTGGCAACGTATATTGCATTGCTTGATGTGCCTTACTGTACAAGATTTGGGTGTCATGCATTGTTTTCATGTCGGCGATTATGTCCTTCAGACGCATTAGTCGACCATCTTGTTGTTGAAGTCTAGGTGCAACCACTTCTCCAATTATGACTGCACTATCTTGTCGGTGACGGCTGTGAATCTCCTCTAAAGGACATATGTGTTCGTTCACAAAACTTATTACTTGGAAGTATGTCCCTTCATCTCTCCTAACCGCTCTTAATTTTCACGTACAGTTGTTCATCAAATAAACCAAATGTAATATTGTCTTATTCGATCTTTTCACCTTTTACTCGAAGTTCTGCCGCATTGCAAAATGCCCAACTAGTCTCTTCAAATCCTTTTTGGTAGGAAAAAATTGCCTCTTATATATCATGCTTAGGTTTTCTTGAACCGAGTTCATGCTTCCACCAATACCAAACGAGTATGATTATGCTCCTGGAATAACCCACGTTCTGACATTATCATAATCAAATGGAGTTAAATTAGGCTGGACCTCAGAAGTCCCAACATATATGCTGTACTGTAACTAAATCTTTGTACACGTGTTGCACGTCTTTCCGGTTCGACAGTCTCTTCCTCTTCCTCATTGTTAGCTACATTATCAACCGGATGCAAATTTTCCTCATCATCCATTTGTTGTGTCGGCCCAACATTTGGTTCACTGTTATGCTCATTGTTTTATGTCATTGTATAAGTCATTATAATGGTGGTTGAACTGCCCATCATTCATCTCAATTTGACATCCAAACACATCGTCGAATTGGCCACCGACTAATTCACTGTGGTCGGCTACTTTCGGTGGGACAAGACACAGGTTTTCCCTACCGTCATTCCAACTTCTTTCTGTGAACAACTGGTTGCTTCCACCTGAAGATCGAAATTGTTGGGTGTTATCACGAGGAGGGATTTCTTCACCAATGACACCTCCTGCTACCCTGTCAATAAGACTGGCACATACTTGAGGGATCACCCTATCTTCCCCCAGCATAAACTGAACATCATCATCGTTTCTTATAAACGTGCGACATGTAGTCCCATTAACCATTGATATACACAATAGATCAACACTGTATTTGTTGACATCATACTTCACAACGTTTCCACGATTGACACCAACTCTTGGTAAGTCATACTCTTTGACACATACATTCCTTGATTATCAACACCTAAAAACCTTTGACTTCCATCAGGTAACTGTTCCAATCGATCGTTGTAAGAGATGATTATTCTCACCCGATTCATTCTCCTGTCAAAATCAACATCACAAGCCATTATTAACATTAACAATATCTAAATTCAATTTCAAATAACAATTAAACAACCAAATGAATGTTATAAAAAAGCTCATAAATAATAACAAATGTCGGAATTATAAAAATTCCTTCAGAACAAAAAAAACTCGAATAATTAAAGTACAAGCTCGAGCCAATACACTAAAATCTCAGAAAAGCAAAATAAAATCTCGATCCAATACAATAACATCTCGGATAAGTATAGTAAAAGAGCTCGGAACAAGCTTTTATAATAGTTGTTAGCTATTAAAAGCTCGATCCGAGCTTTTATAAAAGCTCGGTCCGAGCGTTTTTATAAAAGCTCGGTCCGAGCGTTTATATATAAGCTCGGTCCGAGCGTTTATATATAAGTTCGGTCCGAGCGTTTATATATAAGTTCGGTCCGAGCATTTATATATAAGCTCCGAGCTTTTATAAAAGTTCGCAGCTGTTATATAAAAGCTCGCAGCTGTTATATAAAAGCTCGCAGCTGTTATATAAAAGCTCGCAGCTGTTATATAAAAGCTCGGTCCGAGCTTTTATAACAGCTCAAATCGAGCTTTTAAAAGCTCACATCTTTTATAAAAGCTCACATCTTTTATAAAAGCTCATATCGAGGTTTTAAAAACTCGTAGCTGTTATAAAAGCTCGGACCGAGTTTTTTTTTAAAACCTCGAGCTTTTACAAAAGCTCAAGCTTTTAAAACAAACCTACAAACTCGACCTATATTCTCGAAAAGTAATAAAATAACTCTAGTGTACATTCTGGAGACTAAATGCTCATACATTTGTTGCATATATCTTAAATCACTCGCAAAAGCATGATACAATATTAGGGAGATGACAAAAATCGGTTGCCTGCAGATTTGAAAAATATTTATGATAAACCCTTTAGATCGATTTCCACACTACTTTTTTGGAGAGAGAAATAAACTTCTCTTTTTGAAACCGAAGATGAAAGCACAAATACAACTTTTAAGGGCAATTTTGGTAGTTCACCATAATAGGTGTCTTTGAAACATAAGTTATTAATATGGCGACATCATCACAACTCATCAAAAAAAAGGTGACATTTTTCACTATTTCCACATAATTAACCTAAATTTTAACTCAAATAACGTGCCACACACAACATGAGATGATGTGGTTAATGAAAAAAACCATTTGCCACATCATTTTGGTTGAAATTTAGGTTAATTTTTTGAATTGTCTAGCATTAGTGATATTTTATTTATCTATTTTATAATCAATTCATATTAATAAATAATTTATATTCATCCACGCATGATCAACTCAAGTAGCTTCTTTTAGTTATTTTCTAAAACAGTTCATCCAAACACGTTCTCAGGTTTTTACTTATTCTTTAAAATGATGCCAAACAACTTTTATTGTTTTTCGTTTTCAAAACATATTTTCAAGAATACTACCAAATGCATTACGTTTTTAAACATGTTTTTCATTTTTTAAAATCGTTCTCAAAAACACTATTTTAAAAATGATACCAAACACGCGCTAACATTTGGTTATTTATTTATTTATTTAGTGTTTAAAAGTTGTTTAGTTTTAGTTTAAACTCTTTTTTTTTTTTGCTTTTATCTCATTTGTGCAAATTTTATATTTCTCAAGTCCACAAATTAATAAAGTATATAAACGACACAAACATAATTTGAAGGCTTCAGATCTGGTCCTTGCTTCTCACTTAAGTCAGTTATTACGGATCAACAATTGTCCATTGGCTTCAAAAACGACACAAACATAATCTAGAGACTTCAATATAGTTTAAAGAGTAAAATATACCATGTTCATAGATTGGGGTTTCCAACCCCACCTTTAATTCAAATGGAAAGGAAAAAGAACATATTGCTTTATAAAAGAAATAAGGCACTTATGGGTGTTTTCAAGCTTGTATCTTGCTTGTGGCAAAGATATGCAAATAAGAGTTCAACTCTTTACTCGTGTTTTTTCAATGTGGGATTGTCTTCAATCCCACATTGAAAAAATAGACAATCCCACATTGAAAAAACACGAGTAAAGAGTTGAACTCTTACTTGTATATAAAAAGTATTGGACAGTTGTTAAGAACAAACCTAAAATGAACATTTTTTTTTAAATTTCATTCTCACTTATTACAAGTTTAATTTAATTTTCAACTTTATAATATTTTTAAATAGTGAATGTTAATATATTTTTAATGTAAGACGAGTTTGTGGGTTTGGGTGTTGATTTTTTTTCAAACCCACATTCGAACTAGCTTAGGGTTCTATTTTGGCACCCCAAACCTACTGCGGGTTTGGATTTTACGTATCTAAACCCAATCGTAGAGGGTCGGGTTCGGACGGGTGAGCACGGGTGCATGTTAAATTGTCACCCCTAGTTATGTTGCCAAATGTTATAAAGTTTAGGGATTTTTGAGATAAGTTTATTAAATTCAATGAAGAATAAGACATTCATCAAAATGTCAGGGATGCCTAGGAAATATGGCCAAATAAATACAAATGCTAAGTGCTAACCAGAAAGAAAGGGTGAAGCAGGCAAGAGAGCAGAGAAGAAGAATAATTTCAGTGGGACCCATCCATGGACCCATAAAAAAAACCTTTCCGCATTAGTAATACAGCCAACTATGTCAGTGACAACAACCTAATTCTTCGAAAATTATATAAAAACTTTTAATAATAATAGTAAAAAAAAACATGTCTCGACTCTTGAGTCTCCATTCTCTGAAGTAGTGTCAACGCCTGTTTTCTTCCACTGCAACTCTTCCTTTGGACTCTACTTTGGTGGGGGGTTTTAGGGTCTGAGAACTGGGGCAGTTATGGTGAGAAAACATGGATGGCAACTTCCTGCTCATACCTTTCAGGTATTTCAATTTCAATTTCAATTTACATTCTGCTCTGTTTAGGAGGGTTATAATTCATTTCGTCACATAAGTATTTCTTTTCTTTTGAAATTTTTGTTCGGTTTGCTTCACTTACTGCTTTCTTTTTGTGGGTTTCTTAAAAAAAAAAAAAATGCTTGAAATTTTATGTGATTCCTATTTTCTTTCCGGGTTTTCATTGGTCCTTAGTTGTGAATTCTTCATTTTTCTTAAAGGTAAAATGATGCTAGGTTTTGCTAAATTTGTTGGTGTTATATCTTCTGTGATTAGTGTTAAGTCTCTCATATGCTTTGATCGGTCGATGAGAAAATGTAGCAAAAGAAGGGAGAAAAAAAATGTCACGTTAAGTCTAATGATATTTTCATAATGGAGAATTTTTTTACCTTTTGTTTCATTAGTTCTCTATGTATTTCACTTTTAAAATAACTTTGTTAGGCTTTAAATATGAATTATTTCTCGGTTTTGATGGTTCTAGAATTAGCACTGATGTGGATTTTTGCCCTGCTTGATTGCAGAGGATTTTTTTTATTTTTTTTTTCTAACTATTTTAAATTTTATATATGGAAACGTGTGGGATTTTTGCATCTGAAGCAGACTTCGCTGCAATCTTCAGGAAGAGTACTATAAGAAATTTAGAATTAGAGGAGATGACATCTATCAGGAAGTTAATGTTGGCCATTTGTATCCAGCAGCAGGACTTCAGTTTTTGTCTGTGGTATTTAAGTCAGAGCCATGTTAGAAGTGTGCCTCACATATCCATTAACATTAATCTTTTCCCCAGAAACAATTTTCCAAAATGCAAAATAATCCTTTTTCTCTTCTATACCCTCTTCCCAAAGGAAATCCCTCGTGATTATGCTTTTTAGCTGCATTTTATTGGGAGCCTATCTCCCCTCCATTGGGAAGCAATCAAAAGAGGCTTTGGGCAATCAGGATAGTGCTTAAAGCCTGAAAAGGGTTTGGATTGTCCATTTTAGATCTTGATCATGTAATAAAAACATTATGACCTGTATGAAAATGGTTTGGATTCTTTAGAGGCTTCTAAGGCCATTTCCAAGTGTCCTTGGAATTCTAGTTTTCCTAGGATATCATGATTTATCTCTTATATCAACTTGGTTCTTGGTAACGGTAAAAGGATTAAGAAAGATCTATGGTGCAGTAATGTTTGTTTCATGTTTGATTTCCTAGACTTAATCTTTTGTCTAGTGTTAAGAGGTGTCAGCTCAATTACGATGGTTTTTTTATGTATATCAGTTCATGGTCATAACAGTTATTTTAGTTTTAACTTCAGCACCAGGATTCATTTTGTTTCACTTTCACATAGAAGAATAGTGATATTTTGGAGTCATTTTTATTAGTAGAAGCTCAAAATGATTGAAGTATGTCTGTGAATGCTTTTCTTCGTAATTGATATCATCTGTAACTTTATTTTAACATAACATGGCTAAGGTTGTTCCTCTGTTGATATTTAAGTTGATGGTTTTGTATACATTCATAAATCAATTGCTAAGTTACATATTAGTAGTATCTGTCAAGGTGGCATATTATATTTTGAAATTGTGCATTTTGGCTGCCCTATTTTCTGTGTACTGATTTTGTTTTCCTTTTGATGTATATATTTATATTCTGTTGTATAATCACTTATTTTCTGCTGATTCTTACCTTGGATAGGTTGTTGCAATTACTGTATTCTGCTTATTAGTGGTTGCATTCTATGCTTTCTTTGCCCCTTTCATTGGAGGCCGCACCTGGGAATTCGCTTTAATCGCTGCTTACTCCCCAGTGGTAAGTGGATTCATTTAAAATTAATTTGTTAAGCATAGTTATATCATGGCTTTGGCATTGACTCGGAAAAGTGAAAGTGGGTCCTTGTAAATTTTTGAATTCATGGGTCACTCGATTATATTGTGATGACTTTACCTGAATATAGGCAATGGAAATTATGTTGGTCGAAAATGTTCCTCATTATGTACAGAACTAAGATTCTATTCTTATTAAGTTCATCCCTCTTTAGCTTTACAAATTTTATCTCCTTGTTTGTTGAAGCAAGGTGTAGGTCTAACCTGGTAACTGCCCTAATAAACACCGGTTAGTCATCTGGGTTTCGATCCACTCCATTGCAAAACAGTGGCCACATTGAAGGCTTGGTCACCAGTTCTTTGATTTGGTCTGGCTGTTTTAGCCTTTTAGGATTGAAAATATAGTCTATGAAAATGCTTAATTTACGTGTTTTGCATGACATAATTAGATTCAAATAGTGTGATCCTAGGGATGCAATGCAACTGCCTCGTGTTTGAAGCAAAATTGGGCAATGCTAAATATAATAGATGATGCTTTTTGGTCTAGCGATTAGTTATCATGGTATGACAGGCAGTTTTACCAGGAGTGTTTGGATTCCGGTCCTCTGATTTGTATCTGTGTATATAGAAGCATAACCTTAGTGTCTGATGTTATTCCCATATTCTTGTTATAACACTGCAGGCACTTCTTGCATTCATTCTTTATGTCCGATGTACTGCAATCAATCCTGCAGATCCGGGCATAATGTCCAAATTTGACGCTAAAATGACAAATAAATCTAATACAAATCATGGGTTATCAGTAAGGGATCTACCTAGAAAATTTGATGAATTTGGTAGTGGGGTGAATTCTTCGCCGTCATCGGTCTCAAAAAGTTCAATAGCACCAGCAAATTCTAGTAAGAAAGGATCAGTCGGAGGTTTTGGGGGAGTGGATATTCAACCTGCAACCGGAAAATCTTGTCACATTGAACTATTCTTCTGCGCTTTGTTTGTTCATGAAGATTGCCGCAAACAAGAAGGGCTAGTGGAGCAACAAGGCACTGGTGATGACGCGTTGTTCTGCACATTATGCAATGCTGAGGTATTACTTTATAGCAAGTGCAATTATAGGTAAACATAATGTAATTTTGCTGTTGTAGTAAAATAAAAACTAGTATTCTTCACTCCACAAATATAAATTTCTCACTGTTTCCACTACATTTCTGGCCACTATATTCCTAGGAGCTTGCATGTTTAGATGTCTTTATACCGTTTGTACAATTTAATTGTTTTGAAACACACTTCCTGTTTTTTTGAGTTGAAAAACTTAACAAAAATGTGATTGTTAGATGTTTTTATAACACGTCCAGGAAAATATGAAAATCAGAATTAGATGTGTAAAATGGCTAGAACATGTTTTTTTACTCTTTTACAATCACATCCGGTCATGTTATGTAAAACGCACTTGCATGTCTTTATACCATTTGTACAATTCAATTGTCTTGAAACACGCTTCCTGTTTTTTTAAATTAAAAAACCTAACAAGAATGTGTCTGTTAGATATTTTCATAACCCACATCCTCACCTCATTCTTCCCTCATCCCAAATTGATCTCTTGGCATTATCTTCTGGTCTTATACTTCATTCTAACAAAAATCCTCTTCAACCACCCCACACCCCCCTCAAAATCTATATTAAATTCTTTTCTTCTTTTAATTGGTTTTTACCTTTTTGGAATTTGTGTAGATGTACATAGATTTATGAATATATACATGAATCTAAAGTATTATTTCATTTTCATGTAAATTTCTTAATAGTGACATGATATTCATGAATTTCGATGGGGAATTATTTAGGTAATCTAATTTGAACTAACCAATTCGAAAATCCATTACCTAGGTTTGGTTCTTTATACGCAATTGTGGTTTTTCATTTTAAGGCCTTTGTGCATGGTTGCCATCTCCTTTCTTTCCCATTTTAAGTTCTGTTTTCTGCTTGCTTATTTTTGTTGTTCAGGTTTGATGAAAGAATTAATGTCTTTGCACAGTTGGATGTGATTTTACAGATGGTATTTTAGCTTCATGCATTTGATTCTCTTTGCTTTGGTGGTTTCTATGTTTCAATCCTTTGACTGTTTTAGAGTTAAGGTACTTTTAAGTGTAAATGAATTGTGCTGTGTTCACATTATTATTTTTAATTCTTTTAAACTATTACGGTTTTAATTTACTTTTAAATTCATTTAAGATTAAGTTGATTAATGTCAAATATTGAACTTCAATTGTATAATCAAATACACACGTTTGGCCCTTTTTATGGTGGGTTTTTTTTTTCTTCCCTTATTTTCTAGTTTGTGGAACTTATTGAAAAATTCATCTGTTTTGCTATCACTTTAACTGATCAATATTTTCAAACGTTACTCATTCACTTTTATTCAGAAAATCACAGTAGTACCTTATAATCCCACCATATTCATGAATATCATGTTACTGTAAAGAAAAATTATATAAAGTTGCAGATTTGTATATATCTCATAGATCTGCTCAAAATCTTTCCAGAAAAACAATTTGAAATAAGAAAAACTTCAAAGGAGAGAGAGGAGAGAGAGAGAGAGAGAGAGAGAGAGAGAGAGAGAGAGAGAGAGAGAGAGATTAAGAGAAATCTAAGTTCATACTTCTTTGTTAGGATAAAGAATAGGACAAAAAGAGATTAAGCTTGTCGATCGGGATGAGGGAAGAGAATGAAATGAGAAAGGTGTTTTCGATGTTTTATATGAAGGGACCATATGTAATATAAAAATAGTGAAATATGCCTTAGTTATTCTCTAGACCCGTGTTAAAAATATCTAACTAATGTTTTTGATCTGTTTTAATTCGGAAAACAAGAAACACATTTTGAACATGCCGATAATATTTTAAGAGTTTTTAATTAAAGGATTTAGTATTATTTCTTTTTTTTTTTTGTGTTTCTGAAACTAATTTTCTAATGATTTGATTTTTTTTTTCTTTTGAAGTATATTTGAATTTTTTTTACAAAATAATTTTGGTTAGAGTTGACTTTTGATTCTTGTGTGGTCTCTATACATAAGAATTTGATATAATTTTTTTGGAGAACTTGATTGATTTTAGAAACCCAGAATCCTTAAGTTGTTTTTCTTTACCCCTGTTTCTATCTTCTCCCTCCTTTCTAGTGTTCTCTCATCCCTGTTTTCTTTTCAATCTTTTTTTCCTTTTGTTGCTCTTTCTCCACTATTTTTCTTTTTGGTTGTATGTTTGAGTTTTCTTGGAATACAAATCTTTTCCAAACACTTCCCAGAAACCAGCCTTATTACCTCTTTTGCACATGCAACTACCTACCTTGAGCAATGTAGGTACCTCTGATCATCCATCACACACATTGCTACTGTTCCCACTTGTGAACTGTCTGTTGTCCAATACACCATTTGTTTTAGAATACACCTTCCTGTGCAGCTGAAAACCATCACAGATGCTCACCGCTATCAATATATGAATGGTGTTTTTTAAATGAGGCACCTACAGTAAATTGGCTTTTGGTTGACAGATTCTTTTTCATTTTTGGTTGTTCCTTCAGTTATTTTAATCTCCATACTGGGGCACTCTCTCTGCCTCAGAAAGATAGGGCACTTGCAAGAGTGTTGTTGCAGTCTTGCAGACAGCCAACAGAGGATCAATTGTGCCTGTTTGTTGCAATGTTTTGAATTTTGGGCAGATTTATGGTGCTGAGATGTGCCATTCAAAATGGAACTTTCTAAACCTTAAGCTTGTTATTTGGTGAGAGCGTAATAGAAGAATTTTTTATGAAACTAAAGAGGACAACTTTTTATGGGATAAAGCTTATGATCTTCTCTATGGGCATCTATACTTCTGAAGAATTCAAAGACACCTTATTTTTTTTATCATGTTTGATTGGAAGGCTGTTAATTGATTTATGTTCACTTTGTTGTTTTGGTGGATTTTTATTTCACTTTTGTTCTTATTTTCTTTACCTTCTAATAAACTGTTCAGTTCCCTTTAAAAATATTAAATGTAAAATGAGGCTTGATTGCCTTAATTTCATTGATTCGTATACTGAAATATATATACACAAACAGTCAAGGGACTACAGCTGTACAAAACTATACATGAATCATATCCCACTAATCTAGGAAACAAAATGGCAGAGACAATAAAGCTATAATAAAGGAAAATAAAATAAAAAACTATTATCTCTAGAAATCAGCATCCGCCCCCCCAAGCTGGGTTGTAGATGTTAATCAATCCCAGCTTGACACTTAACTCTTCAAATCTGTTCTGTGGTAGTGCATTAGTTAATATGTCTGCTACTTGCTGGTAAGTTGGAATGTAGGACAATTTTAGAATTTCAGCTTCCAACTTCTCTTTAATAAAATGTCTGTCTATATTGATGTGTTTGGTTCGATCATGATGAACCGGATTCTTGGCAATGCTTATTGTAGCTTGATTATCACAGAACATGTTATAGGCTTCTCCATAAGCGCCCTAAGTTCAGTCAGAACTCTTTTGATCCAAAGCCCCTCACATATTCCATGTGCCATAGCAAGAAATTCTGCTTCAGCACTGCTCTTAGCCATAACCGATTGTTTTTTACTTTGCCATGTGGTTAAATTCCCCCAAACAACCATACAATACCCAGATGTAGACCTCCTATTTGTGATAGATCCTGCCCGGTCAGCATCTGAGTATAGAATTACTTCCTTGCTGTTTTTGCGAAAAACAGTTCTTTTCCTGGTGTGAATTTCAGGTACCGTAGGATTCTCTGTACAGCTGTCATGTGTTCCTCAATAGGATTGTTCATGAATTGACTTACTGGAAAAGCGATGTCCGGCCTAGTGTGTGAGAGATAAATGAGTTTCCTACCAGCCGTTGGTATCTTCCTCTGTCTACCGGTGCACTCCCAGTGTCAGCTCCAAGTTTCATGGTTGTATCCATAGAAGTTTCAACCGGCTTACAGTCGAGCATTCCTGTTTCATGCCGTAGGTCCAACACATATTTTTACTGTGAAATCATAATACCCTTCTTTAACTAAGTCACTTCCATACCAAGAAAGTACCTGAGATGTCCCAGGTCCTTGATTTCTAATTCCTTAGCTAACCAACCCTTTATTCTTGGTATTTCATCAAGAAAATCTCATGTTAAGATGATATCGTCTACATAGACGATCAAAATTGTTCCCAGTCCTTTCTGAGAGTATTTGATGAACATGGTGTGATCCGATTGACTTTGGAAATACCCATGTTTCTTCAACACGCAAGTGAATCTCTCAAACCTTTCCCTAGGGGACTGTTTGAGGCCATATAGTGATTTCTTGAGTCTGCATACTTTATTAACAGTAGCAACGATCTCTAGTCCAAGTGGTACCTCCATATAGATCTCTTCTGTCAAATCCCCGTTAAGGAAAGCGATCTTCACGTCCAGCTGATGGAAGGACCAATCGAGATTGGCAACAAGAGATAGTAAGACACGAATAGTGTTCAATTTTGTCACGGGTACGAAAGTCTCTTGATAGTCAATTCCGAATGACTGTGTGAACCCTTTTTCCACCAACCTTGCCTTGAGTCTTTCATCCTGTCCATCAGCTCGTGTTTTGACCGTAAATACCCATTTGCATCCCACATGATTATTTCCTTTTGGCAAATCCGTTAGTTCCCAGGTCCCATTCTTCTCTAAGGCTTGAACTTCAATCATAATTGGTTTCTTCCATTCAGGTTTTTTTAAAGCCTCATGGATATTATTTGGAATTGGAATATCAGCAAGTCCGGTAACAAATGCCCGGGCCTGAGGTGAGAGATCTTTATATGAAACATAATTGCTTAAGGGATACAACGGACAATCCCTGTATTCTCGGTATCCTTTCGGCAATAGGCTGATCCTGAACTCCTTCTGATACTATTTCTTTTTTTGTTTCATACGAGTCAGTTTCTAGGACTATAGAATTCGGTTCAGACTCATGACTAGAGCTAAAATCTGTTTGATTTCTTGTTTCTCGCATATTTCCTCTTCTATGATAGACAATCAGGTCTTTTTGCACGTGAGGTGGATTAGTAGGCTGACTGGACTGATTTTAGTGTCTAAGGGTTGATATGAATTATCCTCACAACTGGCCTGATTCCTAGAAGATTTAGGGCTGATTTCTGGCAGCTGATTCCTAGGGAGACTAGGACCGATTGAGGTCTGATTTCTATGAGAGGATGGAAGATCTTGTGGCTGATTTTTAGGAGACATTGAGGTCTGATTTCTAGGAAAGGATTGAAGATCTTGTGGCTGATTTTTAGGAGATTGACCAGATTGATTTGGATTGAGAGATCGACTAGGATTGAGATTCCTATTATCATGGAGAGGACCAATTTGACTAGGACAAATTGATGGTATTAATCAATATATTTATTTAAATTATTGTATTTATCTTTGAATAAGAGATTGAGGAAGTCTGTTTCCATAAATCTCATCCTTAAGCAGTTTCTATAGGTGAAGGTTTCATCTAGATTTCTAGGAGGATAATCTTTATCTAGGGTCTGAGCTTGTTAGGGCCATTAGCTAAGGGGTTGTATTTATATTGGCATTTTGCCTTTAGTTGAATAATAAGTGGAGAATACATAATTTCTCACTAAAACTCACACAAGTAATAATTTGATCAGGAGTATCCCAAAACAGATATTTACTGTCTTGATTTTGTATCCCCCCTGATATTGGTTTTGGAAAAAAAAAGGGCTTGTTTTCAAAAAACGTAACAACCATTGAATTGTAAATTTTCCTAGTCTCTAGGCAATAGCACTTGTATCCGTTCTAAAAAGGAGAGTATCCAATAAAGATTTCCTTAACAGATTTAGGATCCAATTTACTACGGTGATATGGATACGCATGAATGAAAACCATGCACCCAAAAATCTTTAACGGTATATCAATTACAAGTCCGGTATGAGGGAAAGTGTTTTTAAAAACTTGACAGGGTGTGGAAAAATTTAAAAATGCTTGAAGGAACTCTATTAATAAAAAATACAGCAATAAGAACTGATTCCCCCCAAAAAAAAAATTAGGAACATTACTGGAAAAAAGTAAAGATCGGGAAATTTCTAAAATGTGACGGTTTTTCCTTTCAGCAATTCCATTCTGTTGAGGGGTATGAACACGTCCTTTGGTGAATGATACCCTCATCAAAAAGATAATTGTTGAGGGTTGAATTAGAAAACTCTTTCCCTTTATCAGTCTTAGTGTGATCATCTACGAATGTGACAAACCATCTAGATCCTGTGTTGTTTGGAACCCGTGATGGTCCCCATACATCGCTATGGACCATTGAAAAAGGTTTAGAAGTTCGATAAGTGGAAACAGGATAAACATTGTGAGTATGTTTTGCAAATTGGCACATTTCACATTGAAACAGATTGGGGTTTTTATTTCTGAATAATAAGGGAAACATTTTGGAGAAATAGGAAAAATTCAGGTGACCTAAGCAATAATGCTAGATCATAACCTGCCTATCATCACTAGACCTAGACAAGAGACTTTGATAGCTAGAAAACACCTCACAGCCAGCCCCACATGCTGCTGGATCTGATTGCTTTTTCACGTAGGATTCTGCCTTGAGACAAGACTTTAGCACTGCCAATCGTCCTCCTCGAATCTGAGTCGTGCAAAATACACGCATAAGAGGAAAAATTAGCAGTACATCGCCGTCCCTAGGTCAGCTTACTAACAGACAGAAAATTACAATTTAATTTAGGAACGAACAAAATTGATTTCGGGACCAAATCCTTAGTGACAGCCATTGAACCAATTCCAGTCAATAGTGTTCCATCCGCTATACGAGCATTCAGATTATCAACACAGGGTGAGAATGTCTTAAATACATTGGAATCACCGGTTATATGGTTCGAGGCACTAGAATCAACTATCCAGGTTTGACTAGACACTTGTTTTGCATTCATGGCTAGTAGAAAATTACCTGAGTGAACCAAGGATACAGTTGCTAACTTATCATCCGTTGGAGGAGTTCAATTTGTTCTTTACTAAACAGTTTTGCCTCAGATGATTCTCCCCTAGTCATGACTGATTTTTGGAGTGGTTTTAGAGTGGTTTACTGCTGGAAAGAACTGTAGAATAGAAGAAAAAAAAATTGTTTGGTGTTTTGCTGCCGGAAAGAGCATGCTTGGGTTCAGAGAGTGCTCTGATACCATGTAAAATTAGGGCTTGATTGAATGATTGCTTTAATTTCATTGATCTGTATACCAATATATATATATCAATGAAATTAAAGGACTACAGCTGTACAAAACTATGCAAGGAATCACATCCCACTAATCTAGGAAACAAAATAGGAAAAACAATAAAGAATCACATCCCACTAATCTAGGAAACAAAATAGAAATGACAATAAAGCTACAATAAAGGAGAATAAAATCAGAAACTATAATCTCTAGAAATCAGCATAAGAAAAAAAAAACTGAGCTTATTATAATGATATTGCATTTATCCTTTGCAGTGGCATAAATTAAATTTATTCTGATGACATAGTTCAGAATTCTCCTTGGATATCTTCACAATGCTTAAATTTCTTATGTCCTTCCTGGATGCTAAACGTCTGGTCCCTGAAATGGTCGAAATATTTACTGTAAGGTGATTAGATTCATGAATAACTATATTCTTCAATCTGGATTGCTAAAGTAACCATGGAAGTGTTCCATGCTGCAGGTCCGCAAGTTCAGCAAACATTGCAGAAGTTGTGATAAATGTGTGGATGGTTTTGATCACCATTGCCGGGTAAATCTTCAAGTGCTCTTTACAACCGCACATCTTGAATAACCTTTTTTTTTTTTTTTTTTAAATTTGTTTTGGATAAATAACATGTAGTGCTTTTTTTTTCTTTTATGGAAAGTAACGTCAGTGTTATATGACTGCAGTGGCTTAACAACTGTGTGGGGCACAAAAATTATGTGACGTTTATCATGCTTATGGCCACCAGTCTTGTTTGGGTACGTATTGCTGTCTAATAATTTATCTTAGAATAAATTTCCTTTTTCAGATTATAATGAATCTCTCTCTCTCTCTCTCTGTGGTTCAGCTTGTTACTGAAGCAGGGGTTGGTATTGCTGTCCTGGTGCGTTGCTTTGTTAATAAAAATAGCATGGAGACTGAAATTGTTGATAGACTTGGAAATGGTTTCTCCCGTGCCCCGTTTGCAACAGTTGTGGTACATATTATGACAGACTTGCTTAGACTGAGCTGGCATCTGATGATTTGTATCTACTTGTCAAAATATATATGCTAATGCTAGATTCAATTCTGTAGGCTCTATGTACTGCCGTTTCTCTCCTTGCTTGCATACCTTTGGGTGAACTTCTCTTTTTCCACATCATATTGATCAGAAAGGTCAGTGGCCAAGAAACATAGTGTGATTTTCTTTTCCCTTGGTTTTGTGTCTCTTTACTTGGTTGATGGAGGAGTAGTTTGGAATTTTGCAATCATGTTTGGGCAAGGGTTGAGCAACTAGTTGTTGATTTTCTAGGAAGTTGGTGACTAAGTGTAGGAAAGATGGAAAAAGGAAGATATGACTAACTGATATAAAGCGTCTTTGAGCTATCTTTGGAGTTATTTCTATTACAATTGATTTTTTTTCCTTGGTTTTATATGGAATCAGGGCATCACAACCTATGAGTATGTTGTGGCGATGAGAGCAATGAGTGAGGCACCTGCTGGAGCATCTGTGGATGAGGAACTGCCAAATATTCTATACTCCCCAACAGGATCTACAACTACTGGCTTGAGTGGTGGGAGTTCTCTGGGCCTGCAGTATAAGGGCGGATGGTGTACCCCTCCTAGGGTATTTGTCGATTATCAGGTACTATATTTTAGCATTCATTTTAATTTTATGATCCGTACTTTGAGGTGTCCGTTTGCATCTTTGGGACTGTTGTTATTCTTGCTGCTTTCCACTTGTTCGCTTAAATACGATGTAAGAAAATAGAGAGATATCAAATATATTCTTATATAACATAATTTGAATTTTGAACTAGAAATGGTAATATCTGCTCCACTTCAATTTTTATTTTAAAATTTTCCAAGTCTGGTTTTAAGCAGTTTGTATATATAGATATAAATGTGCATGTATATCTAGGTTTATAAGCAGTCATTTTCAATCACAGTGAATACTTTACAAACAAGGGTACTAATATCAAGTTTGTAAGCCTGTGAATTATCTCCTTTTTTGTTCTTGTATTATTTTATCAATTTACGTAGTGCCATCTCAATCGTCATTTTGTTCTCTGATGTTATGCTGATGATTTTTTTCTGCATTTTATTCAAAAATATTGTACTGAACTTACAATTTCTCTTCTAATTCTGATTTCTTTATTTCCTAATTCTGTTTCCTTTCTGATTACTCTCCCAAGTTTTTTCCGGCCCCTTTCCTTTTCTTCTCCTGTCCTACATCACAGGGTGTTAATTATTTGCTTTAAATATGATTCATCAGGATGAAGTTGTACCCCACTTGGAGCCTGGAATGGTCCCATCAACAATTGATCCAGATGCAGCTGGAGTTACAGAAAGAGGGCCCAAGTTCCCGAAAAGGCCTGTTCGTATTAGTGCATGGAAGCTTGCAAAGTTGGATTCCAGTGAGGCCATGAGGGCAGCGGCCAAAGCTAGGGCATCATCCTCTGTTTTACGACCTGTTGATAATCGTCGTTTACCAGATTCTGAGTTCAGCTCCAGTGGCAATATGAGTGTCCGAAGTAGTGTCAGCACAGATATGGGGGCAAATAAAGAGAGCAAGCATGAAATGGGATTGTCATCGATGAGAAATTCCTTTGCTCCGAGTCAAGGTAGCCGGGATGAGTATGAAACTGGGACACAAAGTATTAGTAGCTTTAGCAGTCCGAGCCACATTCATGAGTCAGTCACACTAAGCCCTCTACCGCAAGCTCACGCTTTAGGTCGTTTTAGTGCGGCCGCCTCAGTTCCTGGAGTTCCTGATCACGCTTTAGGCCGTTTTAGTGCATCCGCCTCAGTTCCTGGAGTTCCTGATCACGCTTTGGGTCGTTTTAGTGCAGCCGCCTCAGTTCCTGGAGTTCCTGATCGCCCAGTAACTTCTAAGGCAGCTTACCCTAATATCAATAACTCAATAACAAACACTACATCAGGATTTGATGAAAAAATCATGCAAAAGGTAGGTGTTACTGATCCGCTTCTGCTCTCAGCTCCTGCTGCTTCTCTTCTTAGAGACATCAAAAGGACATCTGTTGTTTGGGACCAAGAAGCTGGGAGATATGTTTCAGTTCCAGTATCAGCATCAGAAGGTCGGAACAGATCATCTGTCCATATAGAATTGCCAAATACTAGTGTACAAATTAGTAGTCAAACTAGAAGGCCGGTTATATCACAACAAGAGTCTTCTTTGGCGGTGAAGGCTCCAGTGCAGCAACCAGAGAAGCTGATGTACACAGGAGATTCTATATTCTTTGGTGGTCCACTTTTGAGTGTCCCAGTTAGAGAGAATTTAAAAAATGAGAGGGGTTTGGGTTCCAGGGAGAACCAAGAGAGGGTGACACTCAACTTGTCTCGAGAGTCCAGATTCAAAAGGGATTCCGCCTCAAACCAGCTTCCTGTGTTTGTTCCAGGGGGTTCTGATCGCAACCCTCAATCTGGTTCACATTTAAATTAGATTTAAACACTTTGGCTTGGAACTTCTAGCAAGTGTTTGTAGATTTTTTTCCCTAGTCCGGGTTGAAATTGAAGAGAAGTGTAAGTGGAAGAATCCTCTTATGTGAGCTGCTTGACCCCTGGAACATTTCATTTTGAAACTGCTGCAAATACAATTGTGTTGCAACTGTTGCAAGGTTCAAGCAGTTTTCTCTCTTCCCAGCAGATGAACTTTGGGATTATAACACGTCGGCTTAAAAGGTTTGTAAATGAGGTTGATTCATATGATAGAAAGACATGATCTCTCTCTCTCTCTCTCTCTCTCTCTCTCTCTCTCTCTCTCTCCATTACAAGTACTTTCTGACCCTGTACAATGAGCTTCATTAATGGTATTTGAATGATTTATAAATTTCATTATTGTGGGGATGTGAAGTGGTTTACTAGTTTTTGTCAACTTGATGTTTCTTGTCTTGTGCCGTGCATCTATCTAGGTTTAGGCTGCAACGTTCGGTGATTTCAGACACCTGATAAATCGTGTGCTTGCAGTCACTATACGTACATTCTTGCATCATGCTACTACTCATATGGTCATATATGAAGTATATGATGCATATATGTGATTGCTTGTCTATATTTACATGCATATGAATGCCATGTAAACATTTTTGTTTCACTGTAATGGTCTTTTGAACGAACACCCTACCCTAGATCAATATGAGTAAGGGTGAGACTCAAAAAATGAGCGTGAACTGGCTCACACTCACGGACAAGATAAAAACTTAGCAGACTTGCACATTATTTATGAATAATGTGAGACTTTGAACAATTTTCATCATTGAAAGAGTCGAACCATGAAAAGGGGAAGGTATACAATTAACCGTATCAAAGTTAGTGGTAGTTTATTTTGTTCACTTAACAATTAATGGGTTTGAATTGGATTTACTAAGGGGTCGTTTGTTTTTTTATCTGAATATCGAATAATCTTTAATTTTTCTAAAGACTTAATAGAAATTGAAATCTGAATCTGAACGATATTTTTTTTTCCTTATATCTGAATGTGTTGTCGTTACGTTTGTTTTTTAAAAAAGTAAAATTGTCTTAAAATAAGTAATTTTATATTTATACATGTTAAACAATTATAAATATAATATGAAATAAAAACAATCCAAAAATAATAATTATATATGAACACATATGATCATGATTTTCTTTTTCAATTACAAAGAAAATTTATTTTTATTAAGAAAATAAAAAGTTTTTTTTTTCAAAAATTAAAGGGACGGCAGGAAAATTCATACAAAAAACTCTAAAAAAAAATGTATAAATACATTACTCACATTGTCACACTAATATGCAAGGTGATTAGTGTTTTTTTTAAAGCTATTTAAATAAGTAATATATTAAAATAAATAATTATATACCATATATAATTAGGATGAAATTGGAAACATGTTATATATATGGATAATATCGGAAGAAAAGATTTTGGATTACATTTAATGCAATTAAGTGATTTGCAATTAAGTCGAAACTCAAAAGTCATGATTTTTTTTTTTTTGTTGTTGTTGTTGGTATTTTTAAGTTATAATAACTGAAAAAAAACAACTTAATTATAATTCAGAACCTATTAAGTTTTAAGGGGGGGAAAACAAATGACCCTTAAGTTTCTGACTTTTCACTTAATTCCAGGTCATTAGATTACATTTAAAATATTTAATTCCAATACTATCATTTCAAAGATAACATAATTTCAATTTTACCTTAATTTTATACGAGCAGAAGTCTAAAGTAAAATTCATTATTCATATTCTATGAAATCAACTGTGTGTACAAATTTATAGCTGCATTTGCGCACTTTCTAATATAATGAAGAGTAAGGGTAGATTCGTTGGTAATATTTCTTGTATTTGTGATTAGTTGAAAGTCATGTATGTTTTTTTATTTATTTATTAAATTTAGTTGAACATCATGAGCCATTGGATTCTGGGATTCTGGCAACAACAAAATTTCAAGAATAATAGTTCCAATGTCTAACAAAGGAGGGGTTGAACATTTGAACCTTCTATTTCTATTTTATTTTTTAAACAAAATAAAATTCATTTCAATAATATTATTTCTCATATTTAAATCATAAATATTATCTTATAAATATTTACATAAAAATGATATAAGATTGATTAAATTATTTATATTTAGTATCAAATAAAAACACAGAACAATTAATAATAATAAGGGTATAAATGTCAAATTATAATTTTTCTTTAAAAAACAAACAAGTTGATACTATATATTCAGATACGAGAAAGATAAAAACAAACAAACATGTTTTTATGTTTCAATCCCGATTCAGCCTTCACTAAAATTTAAATTGTTCAGTTTTCGGATAAAAAGAATAAAGAAACGACCCTTTAATAATCTTAATTCTTAAGATTGATAATGTGCTCTCTTAACCCGAGTGGTTTGTAACTTTTTTTCGATACATATTTTATAAATTTATAAATAGAGTTTTTTGTTCGTATTATAAAAGTAAGCAAATATATCATTTCATAATTATATATAGTGTATGATCTTAATAAATTAAAGAAGTAAATAACTGGATAATACACTGTTCTTGATATCGGTTGATCCCGGTTTATCCATAAACCTGTAGTTGACTGGCCGTTAAAGTAAAATGTAATGATTAATTATATGGGTTGAGAAAATGTGAGAAATGACAATGACAAGTGACGCGAGATGGCCCAACTTGCTTCCCATATATTAAAACGATTCCATCATTACCATCTAGTAATTTCAACCTTATTTCTTGAGGTCATGTTTGTTAGATTTTATTTTATTTTAATAAATATGAAACATTTTTTTATAATTTTAAAATTATATTAAAAATATTTATTTAATTTATAAAGATATTATTTATTTAAATTTTATGTTTTAATTAAAATAAATATTTACAAATTTTTATATAACTTTTTTTATTAATTAATTTAAAATATTTAAAATTAATTATTAACTACAATAAAATCATATAATACAATACAATCCAAACCAAACAAAATCTGAAAGCACAACAAAATTGACCATCCCAAATATAATATAATATAATAACAATACAATATCTTTCTTCCTCCAAATTTTATAAGCCAGCCACCGATCCATATTAGGAAACTCAAATATTTTTAATTAAATTAAAATATATTAAATAGCTTTATCAGGATAATTGATAACGTCAATCTGCTCTGTTATTATTATCATAATCAATTCATTACGTGAAGTAATTAAGTTTCTCACTCACACCATCTTCATTTTTTTTTTTTATGTTATAATAATAAATCTTCAAATTTAATAGGTGTTGGTGATCAAATTTGAATTTGCATACAGCTAGAAAAGACAAAAAACTAATTTTCAAATTTTTTAAAGCTGTTTAATTCATAATTAAAAATTAATGTTTGCAAATTATTTGCACACTAATGTCATTTTCCAATAACATACAGTACTAATGAATTGTTAACCCAGAAACAAGTTTTGGTAGTGTTTATTGAATCAAGAGAGTTTTTAAAAATAGATAAATATATAAGGGATGTTATTTTCCGTTTTGAGTAAAACTTTTGTGGTATTTACATTTTGATCCTTATACAAATGGTCAAGGACACAAATTTCAATGATCAAGGACACAAATTTAGATGTATTTTTCTTAAATATGTAATAAAAAAAACTCTTATCTACCGTTCGGTTTCTGTGTATGAACAAATCAATATTTTAGATGTTGACCGACCAATCAGCATCCAAACATTATCCAAAAATAATAATTCAAAAGTATAGACCCGACTCTTCATCTATTATCAAAAATAGAAAATGAAAGGTATCCCAAATACAGCCTAATAAACATACTATAGTAGTAAAAGAGAATTTGGAAATAAATTATATTCCTTAACATAAAAATTTTAAACATTGATTGAGGATTTGAAATTTTGAATGAATAATTAAAGAAAATAAGCAAAGATGAGGTTAATAAGTTATATTACATATGGAAAATAATGGAGGTGATAAATGATAATGGATATATTTTAGTCAATTAACAGCTTGGTCCCACTCGGTTTCAGTATTGTCATTATTGTACAGTGAATCCATTTATTAAATCAAATGAAAAATCACAACTCAACTCAAACTCTCTCGCTTCCTCACTACTTGTAAGTTGTAACCCAAACTCTCTCAAACAATCATGGTGATCAGAAATCTGCTTAGATCTTCTCTCAGACCCCAGGTTGCTTCTCTCTCTCTCTCTCTCTCTCTTTTTCATGCATTTCTCTCAAGTCAGTTTTTTTTTTTTTTTTTTTTTTCAGTTCTATTACTTGTTTATGTATTTTAAGTACTTTTTTTTATTATTATTATTATTGTTGTTGTTGTTATTACAAAGTGAAACTAGTTAAGAGATGAATGTTGTTCTATATCTAATTGCTGGATTTACTTCGATTGTTATAATTTTGAACATTTGACCTCAAGGTTCTGTTTGGTTGATGAGAAAAGTTTGGACAAGGAAACTTAGATACCCTGTTGACTTTTTTTTTTTTTTTTTCACATTATGTGAGTCGGAGTTTTTAACCACACAGTGATTTCTACTATAATTTTCATTATGTTTACATCAATCACCTCGTATATGTCTATTAAGTGTTCTTCAGGGTCTTTTTTTTTTTTTTTCCATTTGGGTGACAAGAAAAGATTTGAAAATTTAATAAGTTCAATTTTGACATGAGAAAATTCATCATCTTTTTTTGTAACTCTTTTCGAAGTGACTACATTAAAAATAAAGAGGGCCATTATCATACTATGTTTGATAGGACTAATGTTGTAGCGATTCGTGAAACTGATACCAGTTTAGTTTAGCATAGCATGAATATGATTTTAAGTTTGTTGTCTCCAGTGATAGTTCATCATTCATGGGAAAACCCCAAACATTTGCCGAATTTAGTTTTTCTGTTATTGCTAAATTATCCGTAGTTGTTTTTGTTCTAACATCCCTTTCCTTTCCTCCTTACCTACAGCTTGGTTCGTATCAAAACATGTTGCTGCTTCCAAAAGTTTGCAGGAGCATATCCGTCAGATCCCTTTACTTGCCAGATTGTACGGTACAGAGGCATCTTTGCAAAAGGAAGATTCAACCACTGAGTTGAAGGATGCTAAAGGGTATGTGATGCTTCTATGCTAGTGTTTATACTTAAATTTCTCTTTCTCTCTTCTCTGCATGTGTTGGGTGTGAGATTTTTGTTTTATCTTGTACAATAATGTATTTATAATCGATGTTTACATGTTGTCTGTACAACACAACATCAATTTCTGCATGAATCCAGTGTATCTGTATCACCTCATATATGTTTATGTTTGCTCACATGAGAATTAAACTCCGAGTACATAGTGGTAACATATCTTCATTCTGTCAGGTTTAAGGGGCATGATATGTTGGCACCTTTCACAGCTGGGTGGCAGTCTTCTGATTTGCATCCTTTGGTTATAGAAAAGTCTGAGGTATATGCTTTAGTGTCTTTTCTTGAATTGGCACAATTTTAGTTTATGGCTACATTGCCTCTTTTTCGTTTTTTATTGGCTATTTGTTTGTCAATTATATAACTAACTCCAACTTGCTCAATGATCCAGGGTAGCTATGTTTATGATAGCAATGGGAGGAAGTATCTTGATTCTCTTGCTGGTCTATGGTGTACAGCCTTAGGTACTTATATAAGATGTCTTTAAATTTCGCTTAATTTTCATTATTTTTCCATTCCCCATTGAATGTGTCATGTGCACAGTGCACCTTGTGTGGTTTTTGTATCAATGTTCCAATCTCCTTGAATCATTCAAGTGGATGCACAAGAAGTACCATAGGCATGTTCAATACTTCAATTGCGTTCCTTTTTTTTTTCATTAAGTTATTACTGTGACCTTATCGTTTTGTTTGACGCAGTTGGAGTATAGCCCATTAGAACACTATTACAGTATTACATAAGCTTAAACTCCTAAAAAAATTGCAATTTTTAAGGAATTGATATAATTCCATGATCTTATCGGTATTAAGTAATGCGTAATCACATGTTGTGTTACATGACCTAGGATTCATATGTTATATGACTCCACATGCACATACAGAGTACAGACACTGCATAAGTCTATGTATTTGACTGTTGTGAAAGGGCATGACTTCAATTATCTACGTCGTGTTGAAAATTTGCAGGGGGAAATGAACCTCGACTTGTGGCTGCTGCTACTGCCCAATTGAATACCTTACCATTTTATCATTCCTTCTGGAATCGTACTACAAAACCTTCTCTGGTATGCATAGTTTTTCTTTAATTTTAGTTAGTGTGAATAAATGCTGTGTTTTTATCATCCTTATGTGGTGCTACGTTTTCTGTATCATTCTCTCATTTTGAACTCTCATTTTGAACTGTTCTAAATCATTGCTGCTTTTTCTTATTCAAAATATCAATGGGGCATCTCTTGTTTTCCCTAATGACATTTCAACATTCATCTTACAGGATCTTGCAAAGGAGCTTTTAGAAACTTTTACTGCAAATAAAATGGCAAAAGCTTTCTTTACGAATAGTGGATCAGAAGCCAATGACACTCAGGTTTGCTTTCTTTGTATAAACTCTCTCTCTCTCTCTCTCTCTCTCTCCACCCAATAACCACACCCTCCCCACACTGACATTAAGTAATCTGTTATGATAAGGTGCGGGAAAATCTGTTTCATATATTCCTACTACGCCATATTGATTATATAGCATTAATTTAGTTAAAATTCTGGATGCAGGGGCAAAGCGCCACAATTAATTAGGCCATTCTTTTTAAAGTGTAATAATTATATCTCGATTATATACATTTGATGCAATATCATCCATTAAAATTGTAACATCTAACATTGTTAATGATGTAGGACAATCGACAGAAGGAGGGTAAAGCATAAAAGAAGTATTATTGAAAAGGTTAAAATATATAGAAAAGTACATTGTTCTTTTCGAAAAAATTATGGAGCCAGGGGGTGGCCTTGACCATGGTGCCCCTAGGTCAAAATGTGGCTCTGCCACTATGAATACTTATGCACTATGATTATTGGGTAAGATACAATAGTACAAAAGCTCACATTTTAAAATTCATTCAGTTTTCCAAACACCGCAATAGGATGACTTCAAATATTTTGTATTGTAAAAGCATCCTCGATCATTGATGTTGCTGGTGGTGTTGTATAAGAATGATGTGGTTGTAATTTTTTATCTTTTTCCCCATCCCCCACCCACCCACCCACCCAAACATCATCCCTTTGAGTTGTCAATTTTCACCTGAAGCTGGTTGTTTACTTTAGTTGCAACAAAATAAAAATGGAAAGAGCTGATGTGTTGCTGATGTTTTTACCTCTTACCTTGAATTATTCTGCTATAGGTGAAGCTGGTTTGGTATTACAATAATGCACTTGGAAGACCAGATAAGAAGAAATTTATCGCACGAGCAAAATCGTATATTTGACCACTCATCTGATGTTGTTTTTCAATATATATTTAAAGTATTATTCAAGAATAACACTTTATGCTATGTTTGACATTTTCTCAGGTACCATGGTTCAACTCTGATAGCAGCTAGCCTTTCTGGGTAGGAAATATTCTTCAAGGAAAAATTATAATGCCTATTGTATGAACCCTTGAGTCATTAACCAGTAAATATAATTGCAGCCTCCCAGCATTACACCAAAAGTTTGATCTGCCAGCTCCATTTGTACTGCACACTGACTGCCCTCATTATTGGCGTTATCACCTTCCAGGTTGCCTCCCTTTCTTATTATTGAGATTTGTTTTTTTATTGAAATATATGATTTTATTGAATAACGTATCAATTTATATTTCAGGTGAGACGGAGGAGGAGTTTTCAACCAGATTAGCTAAGAATTTGGAAGAACTCATCCTCAAAGAGGGACCAGAGACGGTAATTTAGTCTATAGCATTTTCTTGTTGCTTGTGCGAAAAACATAAAGTGGCTGCTTGTTTGAAATGCTTTTGGCTGTTCATTTCAGATTGCTGCATTTATTGCTGAGCCTGTCATGGGGGCAGGAGGTGTGATACCTCCTCCGGCAACTTACTTTGAGAAGGTGAGATTTAAGTAAATTAGTGTCCTGATTGGATTGAAATGCTTGCAACCTTATTCTTTTCAGAGCTAAGCTGCTTGATATATATTCGAGAGAAACTGGTTTTATATCAAATGCAAAGACATTTATAATTTAAAGAATCCACGTGCACATTCTCAGCTACAGTTTGTTAGACTTAGACTGGTTTATATAAAATAGATTGATACTCAGTTCAACTGTAGACCTCACCCCCTGAATAGTTAATATCTACCCCAAAGCTTACGACAATGTAGGTTACTTTGCCACGTCAATATATGTCAGCATGAAAATTCCCAGTTTGATCCTAACTTGGTCTTCTGTTGTTTCATAATTCAAATTTGGTCTTAAATGCAATATGCTACTCTTGTATTTTTTATTCTTTATTTTTTCTCCTCTCTCTCTCTTACATTTTTAATTATTGTGGCATTTCAAATTGATGCAGATTCAAGCTGTTGTGAAAAAATATGATATCCTCTTTATCGCGGATGAGGTACTGTTACTACTTACTAGTTTTATTTTGTTATGAGCTAGCTCTCCATTGCACTTTCTATTCGTATTGATTTTACTAATATTATTATGTTATGAGCAAGCTCTGCGTTGTTTATTCCTCTATCTAGGCTCAGTTTCTTCTGTTGGTTTTTTTTAGGTGATTTGTGCATTTGGGAGACTTGGGACAATGTATGGGTGTGACAAATACAACATCAAACCAGATCTTGTGTCTGTAGCAAAGGTAAAGTTGGACAGAATTCAAATATGGGGATAGCTTGGTCATATTTAATGACAATATTTATATTTAAGCAGTCTCCTATTATTTTTATTCATAGGCCCTTTCTTCTGCATATATGCCCATTGGAGCTGTTCTTGTAAGTCCCAAAGTTTCAGACGTCATCTATTCTCAAAGCAACAAACTCGGTAAGAGAATTATACAAATATTTATATATATATATATATATATATATATATATATATATATATATATATAAGAGTGTAAGTTGATTATTACTCGATGTTTTGACTAATTTTCTTTATGTCAGGTTCTTTCTCTCATGGATTTACTTATTCGGGGCACCCTGTAGCCTGTGCTGTTGCCATTGAAGCTCTCAAGATCTACAAGTGTGTTCCTTTCTGCTTGTCTGTAGAAAATTTAAAAGTAGATTTTCACATTCGGATTAATGGATTATTACTAGCACTTGAACACCATTAAGCATATTCTTCTGTACACATTAATTTCATGCTAAGAGAATCACAACTTAAAAATTTGGGTGGACCCTTGAAAATAACAGTAAGGCATGAGATTGGCATGACTGTATGATTATAGATCATCTGATTTTACTTTCTCCAACTGATCACTAGTTTTATCAATACATTAAACTGGTTCTTGGGCATACATGTCACTACTCACTACATTAAACTAGATAAGCTTTCTTGGTAGTTGGTAAGGGACTCTAGATAGTAGTTAGGTTACACATTCAACTCAATATTTCAGTCTTAAACATGCTTTTCTTATTAGCAAACGATAGGATTGAACCCACACATGGTGGATCACAGTCCACTACCTTGACTCTTCTTGCTGCATCTGCCCCTATTTAATAAGTGGTGACTGAAACTTGTTTTATATCTTTGTAGGGAGAGAAAATTTGTTGAGAAAGTGCGTAACATAGCACCAAGGTTTCAAGATGGTATAAAAGCCTTCTCTGACAGTCCCATCATTGGGGAGGTATATTCTGTTTCTTATGTGTATGAATTAGTTTAATTAAGTGAAGAATTCATAAATGATACATTTATTTCTGGTATTCTCATATGATTCTGCAGATTCGAGGAACTGGCTTGATTCTTGGTACAGAGTTTACAGACAATAAGTCTCCTAATGATCCATTCCCTTCTGAATGGGGTAAGTTCCACATTCTTTTGTTTTATAGTTTGTCTTGTAAGATATTGGTTCGAAGAGGAATTGAAACAGAAAATTGAACATGCAAATATATAAAACACACGTACACACTTAGGGACGGAGAGAAAGAAGTTAGTATTCTGCAAGTCATAATGGGCTATCTGTGCATAGGTTAGAGCAGCAGTCTGTATGATTAATTTAGATAACTTGCATCTTTCTTTTAAATTTGTTGTCTTCATTTCCCTTGTTAATGTGCATTACAGGAGTAGGTGCATATTTCGGAGCACAGTGCGAAAAGCATGGGATGTTAGTACGTGTTGCAGGTGACAACATAATGATGTCTCCTCCGTTTATAATCACTCCTGAAGAGGTTGATCAGGTAGGTTAAAGGATTTTCTTCTCAGTTTATGTAGCCCATAAGATCATAACAATGTTGCTTGGTTGTGGATCGTTTAGGAGTTATAGAGGAAAGGGAATTGGTTTCCTTTTACTTTACTACACACATAGTTGGTCTTCTTTACAGTTACTTGAATGCCAGACCAGTGCTAGGTAGGATATGATTGCTTAAATAGTTTATGTATATAATCCAACCAAACCCATTTTTTCCATTTCAAAATTTTATTTCATCCCTTATCTTAAAAAAATAAAGAATTGTGTTAGGATAAAGAATCAAACTCCCCTTGATAATCCAAAATAGCAAACATAATTCATAGTAATGTTTGATTATTTGTCAGAAAAGTGATTGAACAAAGCTGTTAGAAACCATAATTCATAGCTGGTGTTTTTATGCAGCATTTGACTTGTTAAAATATATTTGATGAAATGGAGCATTGTCTAAAGTGATTGATGGTTGAAATGAAACAATTGTTTTTCAGTTAATAAGCATTTATGGGATAGCACTGAAGGCTACGGAGGAGAGGGTGAAGGAACTCAAGTCTCAGCAAAAGCAGTAAATACTAAATAACAATGGTTGTGATGATGATGACAAATCTGTAAAGCAAAACCTGTTTTAGCTGCTTTGACTTGTGAATTGCCACCTTCAATTAATAAAACATATTTCTGCTGTTATTCTGCTCATCTTTTCTTAACAAATCAGTATCAACTAAAAGTTCGCATAAGTAAACATTAAGTAGGTTGAACTGTTGAACGTTGAGTGTTGAAGCTGCCAATTTTGCTTGATTTGGAATAATGAAAATTAAATTGAACCTAACACCTACTCACATTTACACGGTGAGAGATTATAGGTTGGTGTCCTTCTCTTTTATAAAAAAAACCTCAAATTAACGTAATAATGTAATACCTTAAAAAAAAAAAAAATTAAGGCTATACCTTTTTTCCATCTCATTTTGTCCCACGAGATTTTTAGTGATAGTAATTTTTTCGGGATGAGTACTCTTACAAAATGTTATTGAAGATATGATACTCTCCGAGCCTGTATATGGACCTAATGTGTAAGCATTTAAGAAACGGAACAATTGAATTTCTATCTCAATCGTTTTTGTTTCTCTTTTCTTCTAGTATTCTACTTTATGTTCTTGTTTTGGCTTTAATTTACAACAAAATAAATAATATTAATTTTCAACTTTTTAATTACATTTTTTTTTTAAAAAAAACAACTGTTATTCAATTTAACATTTATTGGATCAATAAGATTTACGACTCAAAACATATAAACTTATGATGCTGGTGTGAGGGACATATCACCAACCAGATGCCGAAGTGCCAACCTTTCGGCCCAACCTTGTGGAGGCTGAGCCGCCATGGACCCTTGCTCATAGAAAAAAAAAATTAATAGTTAAAAAATATATATATATATTAAAAAAAAAAATTAATAGTTAAAAAATATATATATTGTATATTCTACAATTCAATACCATCAATTTCAAGTTTTTGTAATTTGGCCCCTACACTTTAGGCTCCAAGTTCCGTCCCTGATGCCAACTTCATCTTATCAAATTGAATTTTTGTCTAAATAGCCATTAATAAACCAAAAGATTTCAGGGGAGTCCATAAAATTAGATAAACATATGTAGTTAAGAAAAAGCATGTTATGATTAAGTTGCGTAGATAATATAATTTAAAAACAAAAGCATTATTACTACCCCAAGCTATTGAAATCAATCAACCCCCAAAAAAAAAATAAAGAAAAAGAAAAAGTGGTTCCTTTCCTAGTCAAGTTTTATTTTGTTTATCAGCTTGTCTTCTGGCTCTTCTTTTCCTAGAGCTTAGAGATGACTTGAATCCTCCATTTTCATCTTCTGAGTCTTCTAATTCTCTAAAAGATTTCTGAAAAATAAAAAACAAAAAACAAAAACCCTTTTCAATTATTCAAAGGAAAAACATTATTCAAGCAAGAGAAACAAAGAGAAGAGAAGGGTACCTCTCTAATCTCAGCAAAGCTTACAGCATAAAAGGTTACAGCAGCAGCTCCAAGAATTCCCAGTACTGGGAGCCCTATTTGCATTATCCCATCCATTTCTCCAATGATTTGTGATTGTGAATGGCCACCACTTGAATGGATACCAAAATTATTTTTGAAAGGTATGCTCAGCTTGGGCCTCACCTACAATTTTGGCCCTTATCTGCTGTCCAAGCCCAATCATTTTTGCACTTGACAAGTTGACAAGTTACATTCATTTTTGTAAAATCTTATTTCAATCCATAACCAAAATTACAAAAATATCCCTATAACTTTTTCAAACAACGTGAACCCTAGGAGAAAAACTTGAAGCCTCGGAGGAAGGGGTGAAACACCGGTTTGTTTTTCAAATTAAAAAACATTATATTATAGAAAATTTCCTCCAAAATTCTTGTTTTTAATTTTGTGTACAAGAAAATTACTGAAGGGACATTTCGGTAATTTCACTTTTAGGATTTTACCTTCTTTTTATTTCCTCCTCCAAATCGAATAGCATTGTCGGAAGGAATGCCTCGATACTTCGATAGTGATTTTGCTATGTTTGGTTGTCTGTTGCCTAAACGCGGTGTCGCCTTGATTGTGCTAGTCTTCAGTGAAGGTGTTGTTGATGGGAGATGAAAGAAAGACGAGAGATGAGACAAGAGAGAGAGAATAGAGGAGAGAGAGAGTTTGGAGAGTGGTTTTATTTAAGGGTGTTTCAGTAATTATTTAAAAATATGGTTATAAACAGTTAAATTGTCATATATCATTAAAAACAAATCTCAAATATTTCTAGGGGCAATTTTATTTTATTTTTCCCTAAAATATTTGTATCACCTCTGATATACTTTAACATGCTTAAGTCAAAATTACAATTAATTCAAGTCTATGAGAGGGTCACACAACTAAATAATCTAACTGATTGTTATATTACTGGACCAACATCATCTTGTTAATAAAAGAGGGTTTTTTTTTGGTATTATATATATAATTTGTTATATGATGAGTCGAATTTAGAATATTATCAAACCGAACGAGTGTCATTTATAACCGTATCATATTATACAATAGTTCAATAAATGAGAAGTTATATTGAAATTTTAAAGGGATAAAAATAATATAAAGAAAACAGGAGTATATTATTATAAAAATGATGGGGTACGAATATAGATTATATAAATCTAAATCAATCGATTTAATTTTGAATTATTTAGACGCCAAGTTGGAGCTACTGTTGGTATAAATGGACTTAGGCAATGGTTGACCCGTTTTAAGTAAGGCTGTTGAATTTGAAGTCTAAAACAACTAGTCAAATCTTACTTTGCCGGCCATCAAACTTTCTCTATCTAATATTATTCAAATTGCATTTTTACGCTAATATTTAGATTATTTTTCAAATTTAGCCCCTTCAAATTCTTAATAATAATAATTTTTTAGTTTAAACAAAGGCAAAAGTTTTATTCTTTTACTACAACATATTATTTTTGAAGACGAAATAAAGTTGGTACAGTGGTATGTCTGCCGTTCACAACTACATTGTTGAGATTGTAGTTTGAGTTGCATTCCAACACCTCAAATCCGAAATTAATTGTTGTCGTATGTAAAATTTATCAAACATACACGTCATTGACAAATGATGAAATTGCCAGGTGGACATCTAAATAGGCATCCATAAAATATCTCGCAAGATTTACAAAAGAAGAGGAACCCGAGTAAATATAAAAGTAAGTATTAAGCAAAACATACTCGGGATCAGTTAAGCATTGCTCGGGGTTAGCTAACGTCATGATATACTCGGGATTATGTGACGTCATTCGGGACCAGCTAACATCATGATCTGCTCAGGACAAATATGAAGAAACCCGAATAAAGAAGTCCAGCACAAAACTCGCACAAACTAAGAATCATGTTAAAATACGCAAAGATATCCGCGACAGAAGAATCTCAAGATAAATAGAATACCAAAAAAGGAAAAAGATTCCAAATCAGACAACAAATTTATTTCTTCAAAAAGACTACGCATTTATGAGGAAATAAGTCTTAACTGGACTATATCACTAGAGACCAATCTTTATACAAATCTTAGAAATAGGAAAGGAGACAGACTACTTCAAACAAGTAACCAATCATAATTAAATACAAAGATCTTTTATTACTTGTACAAAGAGGATTAGGGTTCTGTGTACATATAAATAGACCCATAATCTCGTCATAAAAATATATAGCAATATATAGAGAGAGAAAATAGAGATCGAGAGTTGTAAATATTTTTCAATAGTGGATTTTTGCTCGGTTGTTTATTCAACCACCTGTGGACGTTTCTCTGGTCATCGGAGTTTTACCACGTAAAACTTGTGTCCAATTACTTTCTCCTTCTCTTTCTCTTTGAAATCACAGCTAAAATCCAAACTTGTTGACTTTTCTCATACATCCAGAAATTGACGTCAACAATTGGCGCTAGAAGGAGGGGCTTGAACCTTTGATTTGATTAAAAGTAATGGCGGGGAGCAGAAACAGTCCTGGGGATATCCAAAAATCTCCGGATAATGTCCATATTGGCATTAGTTCACAAGATCTCGCTGCAACCAACGAGAACCAACCAACATCCCTGGCAGGAATTCAACAAATCCCTCAGACCAACGAAGACCTAACACGACACTTTCGGGAGGCACTGCAACAGCTGGTGGCAGACGCGGTAAAGGAAGGAGTTGATCTACTAGTTGCAGAAGAATCGCAGCCTCCTAACCTCCTAACCTCCCACCAACAAGGCTTCACTCTATTTTAGTGGGGCCAGAACTAGATGCACTGGAAGCCGGAAGGAACTCTTTTTCAAAAAATCAGGCTGGACGTGAAACACCCAAAGAGGAGCAACCACGCTAGAGGCAAAACCATGATCAGATAGCCCGTGCTAGACACCGCAAACATGACCGACACAGGGATCGGTCTTCATCAGAAGATAGTGATCGGCACCATCGCAAACGCCATCACGGAACTATCCGTCTGCAAGGATCAGCCGGTGAGACTCGGTAGCAAAGCAAAGAGCCAGAAAAAGGAATGACAGTCACCCGACGGTTTAACCATTATGGAGATCCAGTGGGAGATAGAGATGTCGTAATTCAGAGCCTGACCCGAGAAGTTGAAAACAATAGGCGTCGAATGGAAGCACTGGTTAGATGTTATGGGTACAATGACTTGTCCGATGACGATTCGGATAGTCCATTCACTAGGGACATCCTGTGAATTCCATTCCCAGAAAGATTCAGGATGCCGCACGTGGAATAGTTCAAGAAGAACACAGATCCTAAAGAACACGTCAGACGGTATAAAAGTGCTATGACCCAATATGCCCACAGCGACCCCTTATTATGTCTCAAATTTCCACATACCCTAGGAGACACAGGCTCAAGATGGTTCGGAAGATTGCCCCCAGCAAGTATCAAAAGTTTTGGTGAATTAAGCAGGAGTTTCTCAAGACAATTTATGGGCAACGTTCACAGAAAAAAATCAGTAGCTTACCTTTCTCAGTTGAAATAAGGAAAAGATGAGTCGTTAAAGAAATACCTGGGGGAGATTCGGCCAGGCGGTATCAGAAATCTGCAACGCAAACGACGAAGCAATAATTGATGCATTCATCAATAATTTATAGAATGGACGACTATCTTTTGATTTAAGAAGGGTCCGTCTAACCAGATATGCAGATATGATGGACATGGGGGGAGGATATGCACTGGTCGAAGAAGAAGAGTTAGCCACGGGAGGATGCTACATGCATGGAGGAAAACCCGAACAGAAGGATGCCGAGTCCAAGGTACAGAACCAAAAAGGGAAAACATAGCAAAGAAAAAAGCAAGAACGGGGGAAACATGCGTAATACTGACCAGATCACGGAGAAATTCCAAAGAAAATATGCAAACTACACCTCTCTCCGGAAAAAATAGGAAGAAATCCTGACCATACTGTAGGAAAAGAATATGGTAAGAGAGTCGCGCCGACAATCTCAGTTTGCTCTATGAGATACAACAAAATATTGCAGATTCCATAAGGAAACCGGTCATGAGACTTCCAAGTGTTACTAGCTCAGAGATTACATAGAAACTTCATTCAGGAAGGACACTTACATGATATAATCATGAAAAGGGATGAGAGGTCAGAAACAAAGAAAGAGACCATGGTCGATCATAGCTCCGGTCGAAATCAAAGGGCCAGCTTCAAGGCCAATAAAGTAATACAAACGATCTTTGGAGGACCATCCGCTGGGAGAAGTAACCGAGAGCGAACACAGGAAATCAGAGAAGCAGTGGAGGCAAGACATAATTTTGACGTGAACTCAGTTGAACCAGACCCAAAGAGGATAAAGAAAGGATGAGACCCAATAATATTCACAGAAGCTGACTCGCATGGGGTCGACGTTCAACCAAACGACGCCCTGGTCATAAGTGCCCGAATTGGACACAGGAAAGTCAGGAGAATTTTAATAGACAATGGAAGTTCGACATACATTCTCAATGTAGTTGTCTACGATCAACTCAGGTTGGACCGAAAAGATCTGCAACCTTTTCATACCCCTCGCAGAGGATTCGGGGGAGTTGAGGTTAGGCCCCTCGGGACGATTAAGCTACCCTTAAAAATTGGAGTAGCACCTTGCTTGAGAACAGTACTACTCGATTTCGTAGTAGTAGACTTAGACAATTGGCGGTATAATGCGTTGTTGGGTTGGCCATTCTTGAATAAAACTAAGGCCGTAACAGCTACTTATGCATTGATGATCAAACTCCCGACCGAACATCCGGAGTAGTCAAGGGGTCCTAGGAGATGGCCCGAAGGGCTAACATGTCAGTATACAAAGATAAAAAAGATGGTGAACAAGTATGCACTATAACACAACCGAGTTAGAACAAAGAGTCACTGTCATTCGAATTTGATCCAAGGGAAGAGTTGAAGGAGTCCAAAAATGAACCAGTCAAAGAAATTATATTGAAAGAAGATGAAACAGATAAGAAGATCAAGATCGGAGCCAATTTGGAAGGAAAAATCAAACAAAGCCTCACTGATCTGCTCAAAGAATGCAAGGATGTGTTCACCTGGAGTCATGAAGACATGGTCGGGATAGATGCCCGAATAATATCTCATTATCTCGCAGTAGACCCGAATGCAAAACCAGTGATACAAAAGAGAAGGTCATTCAATCTCGAGAGAAGTCGGGCAATCAAGCAGGAAGTAGAAAATTTACTCATTGTAGGGTCAATAAGAGAGATTAGCTATCCTAAATGGGTAGCTAATGTGGTCCTCGTTCAAAAGAAAACGGTCAGTGGAAAATTTGTGTAGATTTCACAAATTTGAACAAAGCATGTTAAGACAGTTTCCCACTACCAAGGATAGACCAATTAGTTGACGCTACATCAGGTCACAAATTACTCAGTTTCATGGACATCTACTCGGGATATAACCAAATCCGGATGAACAAGGCTGACGAAGATAAAACGGCGTTCACAACCGATCAGGGTTTATACTGTTACACTGTAATACCCTTCAGATTAAAAAATGCAGGGGCAACATACCAAAGCCTGGTCAACAGAATCTTCGCACGACAAATAGGAAGAAACATGAAAGTCTACATAGATGACATGCTAACCAAGAGCATCTCAGCAGACACGCATACTTCAGACCTGCGAGAGACGTTCAATGTTTTGAGAAGATACCAAATGAAGTTGGATCCGAACAAGTGCTTATTCAGAGTTCATTCAGGAAAATTCTTAGGTTTCCAAGTTCACCAAAGGGGAATCGAAGTCAATCCTGAAAAGATCCAAGCCCTGCAAAAAATGACCTCACCAAGAACGCTAAAAGAAGTACAATGCTTAACTAGATGCTTAGCTTCCTTGGGCAGATTCATCTCAAAGGCCACAGATAAATGTGCTCCATTTTTTAGAGTAATAAAGAAAGGAAAAGGACTCGAATGGAATGAAGAGTGGGATCAGGCATTCTTAAAAATCAAATAGTACCTAGGGCAGGCTCCCATCCTTTCGAAACCACAAATGGGAGAAATACTCCACTTATACTTATCAATTACAGAACTAGCAGCAAGCTAAGTCCTAGTCAGAACAGAAGATGGAGTACATAAGCCGGTGTATTATACCAGCAATACACTTTTACCAGCCGAAACCAAGTATTCACAGGTAGAAAAATGGCCCTAGCATTGGTTTCAGCTGTAAGAAAGTTAAGGCCATACTTTCAGGCTCATACAATCAAGGTTCTCACCGACTGGCCACTTAAGCAAATTTTACAGAAGCCAGAAATTTCAGGAAGATTAACCAAATGGGCAATCGAGCTAAGTGAATTCGATATCCAATACGTCCTCATGATTTCTCTCAAAGGCAAAACAATGACAGATTTTATAGCAGAGTTCACAGAACCAAACCTATAAGCAAAAAAGATGTTGGGTAAAGATTTCCCATGGAAATTATATGTCGATGGCTCTTCAAACACTCACGGCAGCGGGGCAGGGATCATAGTATGCACTCCGAAAGGAGATGATGTCGAGTGTGCCATGAGGTTTGACTATCGAGTATGAGGCGCTACTAGCTGGACTCAGAGTTTGCATAGCCCTCGGGGCAGATGAGGTCGAGATATTTAACGATTTACAAGTAATTGTCAACCAAGTCCTAGATAAATACCAAGCCAGAGATGAAGGCATGATAGCCTATCGTGACATTGCAAAACAACTCCTCCAGAAATTCAAAGAACATATGATTGCTCAGATCCCCAAGGAGGAGAATGAAAATACAGATGCTTTGTCCAAACTTGCATCAGCAACAACCACAATCAGGCCAAAAACTATTTCGGTCCCACATCTCCTCAAACTGAGCACAACTGAATAAAAAAACTTTGAAATTTTAGAAATTCGAACACCGCCAGACGGTTGGATGACTCAGCTGAGAAGGTTCCTGGAAGAAGGTCCCAAAAGATCTCTTACAAGCAAAACGTATCAGGTATCGATCAGCAAGGTACAAGTTGGTTGGAGGAGAACTATACAAAAGGGGGTTTTCCCGAACACTCCAAAGATGTATATCAGAGGAGAATGCATCTCGGATATTGTAGGAAATCCACGGGGGATTTTGTGGAAACCATACTGGGGGTAAAAGTTTAGCACACAAGGTATTCAGGCAAGGATATTATTGGCCTACTTTATTCTCAGATGCACAGCGATGTTCAGAGAGCTGCAATACTTGCCAAAAGATTGCTAGCGATATCCGACAACCCCCTGAACAACTCAGAAACCTCACGTCCCCATAGCCATTTGCCATGTGGGGGTTGGATTTAATTGAACCGATGCCAGCAGGGACGGAGGGTGGAGCAAAGTATGTAATAGTAGCCCTTGATTATTTCACGAAGTGGACAGAAGCTGGAGCATTAGTGCATATCATAGAAACAAATACCACAAATTTCATGAAAAAGAATATACTTTTTAGGTTTGGAGTTCCAAACATTATTATCACTGACAACGGCACCAAGTTCGATAACCTGAAATTTAGACAGTTGTGCAAAGAATACCAGATTGCCAATTACTATGCCACACCTGTCCACCCTCAAACAAATGGGCAAGTTAAAGCAGTGAACAAAATCATCAAGCACACACTCAAAGCAAAACTAGATGCCAAGAAAGGAAGTTGGGTTGAAAAACTTCCCGAAGCATTATGGGCATATCGGACAACAGTAAGAACTTTAACCGGAGAGACTCCACTCACTTTAGCGTTTAGAACAGAAACAGTTATCCCCGTAGAAACATCATATGCATCACCCCGGGTCAGGCTATATAATGAAGATCAGAATGTTGATATGCTGTTACAAAGTCTAGATGAGTTAGAAGAGAAAAGGGAGAAGTCCCGAATACGAAATATGGCATATCAGTAAAGAGTAGCTCGCCACTACAATTCTCATGTTCGGGTCAGAAAATTCCAACAAGGGGACCTGGTACTCAGAAAGGTGTCATTGAATACAAAAAATAAAGCTGCAGGTTCCCTGACTGATAAGTGGGAAGACCCGTACAAAATTGAAGGAATAACTGGCCATTGAGCATATTGGATTGCACGACCCAATGGAGGGGTCTTACCCCGACCATGCAATGCCCAATACCTGAAGATTTTCTATCCTTAAAATTGTTTTGTTTTGTTTTGTTTTCTTTAGTTAGGACAATCAGATCAGTTATTAGCTTTGAAATTTAAATCATTGTTGGTTTTACAGTTATAAATAAGAATCAAACTCGGAATTTCCAAAAATAAAGCATATGATAATAAGAACATATGAAAGAGCATGATAATAAGAACATATGAAAGAGCATGATAATAAGAACATGCAAATAGAATACTCGGGACCGTTAATTCCTGAATGGGCGGAGAAGCTCAAAGGGGCATGCCAGCCGAGCAAGGTCAGTTGACCTTAGTAAAAAGGCAAACCTGATGCACCAAATTCTGGAAAACGACTAGGGACGCGATCGAAAAAAATTCCGACGAAATGCACAGTTGTGTTAAGCAAGTCGAAAAGCTTAACGATTTGGCAAACCCTTACATAGAAAACTGGGGAAACGTCCTTAGTAATGTGTGAGGACTCAGACATATGATCATTGTGAGCCTTGATGTAATGTTTGGGTAATACCCTGAGTATGAAACACGTAAATCTACTCGTTTGTTTCAAGATGACTCACTTAACAACCCGTTTAATAAGATACTTAGCATAAAGATTGCAATAAGCCAGTTTAATAAGATACTCTTCATTAGAAGCAATAATAAAATCAAGTTAGATAAGATACTCGGTGAAATTTCGAGCAAGGGATTGGATTAAAACACTCGGTTTTGAATTACAATTCACATTCACCAATAGTAATCTTTACAAAGAATAATCTTTACAAAAACGAATAAAGGTTGGGAGGAGGATTTGGAACTCTTACCGATGCTCGGGTCGTGCTCCATCTCGTACTTGCGGAGAAGACTTTCGTTTGAAGGCCAAGTAATTATATCGACCGAATCATCCATCCATTCGCTGTAATCTTCTCCAGGGATTTGTCCGACATCAGGCACCACACCTTCTACGACCGACTCCTGACTGACATAAAAAGTCGAGAGAGAATGCTCCGATGGAACCTTCAAATGCATGGGATGTGGCTCTTTATCTCGACTGTGAAAATAAGCTCTCCACTCCTTCATCTGAGTCCGAAGATATTCCAGGGACCGATCCACGTGGTTTTTGATCGACAACTCCCAGTTGGTTCGGACTTTTTCAATTGCCCGATTCTTGACCTTAAAGAATTCACCAACTGAAACTAGCCCTTGCTGAAATTCCTGAATGAGAAGGGCATCACAAGCAGGGGATCTTTTAAAGCGATCAACCCCCTAGACCGTAAGTTTCAGCCTGGCCTCTTTGGATAAGGATTCGACCGTCAAAGCCTGACGCTCCAAGTCTTCAATCTTCTGTTCATATGCGGACTTTGAGTGCTCCGCTTCCTGTTCGGCTTTGAGCATCGATTCTTGGGCAGAAGACAATAAATTTTGAATCGACATAGCCTTCTCCTCTGCCAAAAAAACTATTTCCTCAGCCGCCACTTGCTTCGCCAAACAGTGGTCAGCAAACACATGGGCAGACCCAACTTTTTTTTGATAAGCTGATTCAACCCGAGCACGGCTATCCTCACTCTCTTTCAGCTGAACTTCAAGACGTCTTATTCGATCAGCTTGATTTTGCTGCGTCTGAACCAGCTCAGCAAACTGGGCCACCATCTACAAGGAAGCGAAATTAAAAATCTAGAAAGCAAGCCAAACGATGGAGAGTTGGGAATAAAACTTACATAAGATGCGCCGTTAAAAATATTTGAAGACGACTTGTCAAAGAAGAGTCTCTGAGGTGACTTCAATGATCATCCCCGATGAAAGCCCAACTAGATGACATTGCCCTGAGCATATCCTGGGGAGAAGGATAGGAATGACCTCCCAAAGATTCAACCCTGAGATCTTCAACGTCTGGAGGGAAAGAGCCCTTATTCGGGTCATAAATCTCTACACCCTTCGATACTTCAACATCAACGCTCGGAGGAATCTCTGCTCCGATGTCTTCATCACTGGAGTCAATGAATGAAACCACCCGAGGAACATTATGAGAATGAGCGTAAGAATCGACCACTTTCCATTTTTCAGTCCAAGAACGGTGGAAACCGAGATCAACTGACAGATCTTCCTGATCATCATCCCCAGAAGGATTTAGAAAAGTTGGGACCTATATTTACTTGTCCATCAGAGGTTTTACCTCTATCACCAGTGTCCATCCGCTCGATATGGACTTCAACCGGGGAGCTCGATTCACCAGGCCCCTCACCGAGACCATCGATATGCCTCATTCCATCTTCAGGCAATTCCTGAGTATGGCCACTTGGACCACTAGATTCCTCTACAGTCGGCCGGATGACTTCCTCGGGGACATACTCGGGAATCCGCTCGTCAGCCTCATCAGGGTCCTCATCTGACTCAGGTGGGGCAATGCCCTCTTTGCTCTAATGAGAAGCTTCTTTTTGGCTCGCTTGAAGGATTGACTTCACTTGATGAGCTTGAATGTCGCAGACGATGTCCGAGTCATACAAATGAAAAAAAAAAAAGAATCGCGTCAGCATAAAAAGCAATATTTCTTAAAAAAAAGATCACTTACATCGTCTGCGGTAGCTTGAAATCTGGCTAAAAAAGCCAAGATCTATCATCTTCTTCTCATTAAAAAGATAAATCCTGCTCCTTTTTTTCAAAGTACGAACTGTAGCCCGAGCAAGTCTGGTCAGCTCAGTATCGTAAAATTCAAGTTTTTTCTTGTTCTACACCTCAGGGGAACATAAAAAACTGGGAACTTTCAGCACTGTTCGAGTTTCCCCAGCCGAAAGAGTAACTTCAAGTCTAAGGTTTCCTCTGGTGAAAAACCAGCTGTTTTTTCAGTACTTATTGGACGAAGGAAATCCCCATACAAAGGCCCACTTTTTGGCATCATCGGAGGTATCAACTACTCGATTCACTTTTGTCTCCTCGGGTACCCAACAATTTAGCGGGTTAGACATGAGAAAATAAGTCTCTGTCCGACCAGACTGCCTTAGCGTGTAGAAATGCCTGATTTCACTCGGGGAAGGCGGCAATAGGTTCATTCGGTTCAACATGTGCCACATGCATGATGTGTGTAAATCGTGTTTATAAAAACAATACTTGCAAGTGCACGAATCGTGAAGATATCGTACAGCGGCAAGTAAGGATCTTTCCCACGAGGAAAAGTAATTTATTTGGTTAGATCGAATTCAAATTAAAGTTAAACTAAAAACAACCATAAATTGATGTTGAATTGATTTAAACTAAAAACTTAAATTAAATTAATCTAATGAAAGCAATTGAAGAGATTTGGTTGTGATCAAAGGTGAGAAAGCACTAGGTCATCAATGCTCCCCTACTATGTTTACTCAATGTTTCGAATTGACTGTGAAAGATATTAATCAAGTTAAGGGTTCGTTCTTATCTTAAGTATGATTATTACCGTATGATCCTGGGATAAATCAAGTGTTCTCAATTACAATTTACCTATAGATCAATGGCGCAAACTACAATCGAGAACCTATTAACTGCAAGAACAATGAACCAAAACCTACTTGCATAGATCAATGCTAAGATCAGTTTTATCCATTCAATTGAATATTAATTAAGATTACGTATAGATCAATACTCCAACCTTAATCATTAAATTATCAAATCCCTAAATTCATGCCAACGTATGATCATGCATTAACAAGAAATAAGAATTAAGACATAGGATGAATTGAATGAATCAAAACTTAATTTAATTAAATATAGTCAATTCTAACAAAGAGCATTCATAAAGATTCACATTGATTCCCTAGTATGGAATTAGTTACACATGGTGAAAATAGAAAGAGAAGAGAAAGAAACAATAAAACCCATTGATGAATTCTTCTTCTTCGTCTTCAATCTTCGATGTATAAAGATGATTGTTGATGTGTTGTGATGGATTGGTGATCGGCGGCTCTCTCCACAATCGGAAAAACATCTGTATATTTATATAGGTTTTCTTTTTAAAATAGGGTTCAGAATTCCCAAGACACCAAGGATTCGCACGACCGCTCCCTAAGCCGCGACTCAGACAACTTGCCCAGACCGCGGTGCATCAAGCGGTATGCTCTCTATGAAGTTTCACGGTGTAGACCGCTCTAGAGACACGGCCTTGACAGCGGTACAGACCGCGGTTGTTGAACATGATACGGTTGTGATTCTCCGCTATTTAGACTGTGATGAAGGCACTGCTTGGGCATCGACCTTCACAGCCGTAATGGACAAAATTGCTCCTTTTTGCTTCAAATCTTCCAAACACAACATTTAAAGTCCAATGTCCTGAAACATGCTCAATCACACAAATTAAATACCTAAAAATACTCAAGAAATAAGCAATTGATAGGCGAAAAGGGGATTAAAAACATATATAAATAATGACCGATCAAATACCCCCAAACCTATCTTTTGTTAGTCCTTGAGCAAAACTAAAAATAAAAAACTAAACCTAAACATAAAAATAAAAATCCTGACTAAATAAGCCACTTTTGTAGGGAACACGATAGCATTGAACATATGCTACAAGCCTTATAAGAAAAATACCAATCGCTTAAAATGCATTCGAACTGTGCCCAAATCGAAACAATACATGCAAAAGTCAATAAGTAAAAACTAAAGTTAAGTCACAAAAAACTTGATGGCATTGCTCAATTTGTTTTAACGAAAAGCCCATTCTCAAGATGTTCAAGTTTCAAAGTCACATTCGCTAAACACCATAGATATAATTCGTCTTGACTCTAATTCTCACAGGATGTCACTCATTAATTTCACACAGAACCTAGGCAAATACACTCAACAAATATATGCGAATGGAATTTATGCACAAGAAATTTCAAGATATAATCGCATATGAATAAATGATAGAAAGAACGCTTGATTTCATACAAAAGATCTCACAAAAGAATTAAGCATTATGAACAAGATAGACACATTATTCACTTCTACTTTCATAGTAAGGATAACCAGTGGATCAGTTAGACTTTAATTAAGGTTGTAATGGGGTCATGGGTGAAGGTCAAGAAAGAATGGGAAAATAGGGAATCATAAACCTAGGATCATACCATGAGAGTCTTCAATAACTTTACGGCTTCGTATAGAATTCTTGATCCTCATTTACAAATGAAATATTCATTTCTTATTAATGTCCTATTTTTCAAAAGTTCACCATTCTAATTTACTCATATGTACTCATTAAACTCTACTTTCTGATTCTCATACCCCTTTATATATATATATATATATATATATATATATATATATGAGAATCAGAAGATTACATGTACAAGGAAATCTTAATTATCAACTTACTTTTTGGATTGAATGCAGCTCTTTTCCTTCATTGGCCTCTGATCGAAATATACATAAATCATGTGCAAAAATATAACATCTTCTTCACATTCTCAATGTATGATCCCAAGCTATAAGGTATGGCTAAATTATGGTTTACTGGGTTACGGTTAATGTGGTGAAGAAAGAAAAAGGCTTAATCATTGTTTGGCTTCAAAATTGGCAATGGCGCACACAACATACGGGTAGGAAATATTTACGGCATTTTAAGTAATTTTAAGCACACATAGTCTAATCATCACTTCCACTGATTAGACTTACTAGAGATCAAAATAAACATGTGACTTTTTTTTAATGATGAAAGTTCTATAATGCTCAATATATACCCTATAGAGATCAAATCTAAATGCTAAGAACCTATTGAGTGTTTAGGAGTAGAAACAAAAGAACCCTCTATAATTATATTTATGTGCGCTTTTGGGCTTGGTGAACTCACAAGGGTAGTCTCCACTATTAATCATGGCAATTCAACTAAGCTTTCTATCCACTATCACATCAAGAGTATGTCATAAATTTTGAAAAATGCAGTGCATTACTCTAAGTGGCAAGAAGTTAGTGTAAACTCAGTGATTGATGCATATTATCTCAAGAGCACAGATCAAAATATAATATCATGGATCACATCACCCTCAAACCTAAACTCAACATTGCCCACAATGGTGACAAGCGAGAAAAGAAAGGAGCGGAAAAAGAATTAAAGAAAAATATTGCTAAATATTGCTAAATTCTAAATATTCAAAAAGAAAATTAAAACAAGAAAAAGAAAGAAAGAAAGATGCATATCCTTTAAAGTCCTCCGTCCTCGTCTGAAATATGCAAGATTTCTCTCCCCTGATCAGAATCACGGTCATGATGCTGCGGCTCCATAGGGTCTCCCAATCCAAAACTAGGTGGTTCGTACCAAGAGCTGCCTCCTGCTTGAAACTCAGGTGGGGGAACTGGAGGCTGGAAACACATACCTCCATTGTCAGCCATAGAAAACCGGCTAACCATAGTGCGTAGCTCTGTGATGCTCTCTTCAACAGTGTCAAAATATGTGTTCATCCGCTCCTCCAATCCTCTAAACTGATCGTCCATGTGCTCTCGCATTACCTGAAACAAAGAATCAAAATATGCATTTCCTGGTTGAGTGGCTTCTAGCTGAGCAGCTGGCGGAATATCTGTATGATCCTCATGTATAGGATCAGCAACCTCCATCTGTAGTTGTGCCTCTCTCTCCTGGCGGCGACGTCGTCGTTCTCCATATTGTCCTATCGTAAGTACCCCCTGATCGTGACAAAGCTTGTTCCATACTGTTAGTAATAACATACTAGGTGCATGCTCTTCTAGTCTGGCATCCACCTCAATACATGCTGTCTTGCAAAAAACTGTAATTAAACAGGGGAATACCATATATGACCCATCTTCACAACCATTGTTGTATATTGCCCTAAAAATTACTCGACCAATATTAATTGGCCGACCAGTCACCAGTCGATGCAACAAACGGGCGGGCTCAAAGAAAAGCTCGGTGCGATGCTGTGTAGGTCTCATGGAGTATGAGATGAAGATGTTCCAGAATGCAGCGTCCACTCTCAAGTCCCTCTGATATAGGTGAACCATCTGATTCCATTACGCCCTGCCATCTATCCTAAGTACTTCTGCCAACCTACTCGAGTACTGATCAGTTTCATCAATCATATCTATCCCAATATTACTGTTGACTCGTACCTCTGGAGTTACAAAATACTGATTAATTGCATCTGGCGATATGTGGACCTCGACTCCTTGGACCAGTACTGCCCCTCCATTTAGAAATCTTTCTGGGATCATGCTGGCATAGAATTCAGCCACGATACTCCTATTTGGTTTTAGGGGCCTCTGAACAAATCAGGCCTATCGACAGGTAGCTACAATATCTAGCACAGGGGTTTCCCCAAAACTGGGCACCTCAATGCCCTTCTCCACAATCCAAGGTCTTCTCTGAAACTTAGACACTCTATTTCTAAAATCTTTATTCTGAACTATTTGTGAAGAAGCGACCCCTTTTCCTCTGGAAGTGCTGCTAACCCGAGGCCTTTTACCTAAATTTGTTCTAGCCATCTGCACACATAACACAAGCAAACAATCCAAATTAAACAGAATTTATCTGAATTTCGGCAGCAATTCAGCTTAAATTTCGATCCAAATTTTCAAACAATCACTTTGTTCTTAAATCATACATTCCACAAGCATTCCATAAAGAAGAGAAATTGATTGAAACACAAAGGCAACATATTAAACACACAATTAAGCAAAAATCAAAATTTTCTTCTAATAAATTAAAATTCGAAATTCCAAACATAACCAAATAGAGATTTTGTCCACTAAACTTAATCATGTAATAATTATCAATATAAAAAAACCCATTAACCAAGAATGCATAAAATTCATGTAAAAAATACTCAAATACCACAAATCATTCTTGAGAACACATACCATTAACTTAGATCAAATTATGCCCAAAACTAACATAAATACTTGAGAAAATCAAAAGGAAGACATTACCTTTAATCTTTGAAGAAGATGATTGAAGATTGGCAAGAAATTCAGTGAAGAAAAAATTAAAACCAAACAAGAAGAGAAGTGGAGGGAGAGAAAACGTATGCGCAGCGGAGAAGAAATAAGGGGAAAAAGAAAATCAGCCCAGACACCGGATTTATATAGGTGCGGCAATTTGTGCCATACCGCGGTCTGGGTACATACCTGGAAGGCGGTCTGGGCCGCGATCATGCACTATTTTGCTTACCTGAGGCAACGAAATGCACTGTTTAACTTAATGGACTACGGTGCACACCGCGGTATATGCATTGCATCTCAAGCGGTCTGTACCGCGGTGTTTCACAGAGGATCATCGTTTTGCATGCCGCGGTCTAGACATCAGGTCTATGGAGCGGTCGGCGCCACGAGAAATTCTAGTGTGTTCCTGCTTGCTGGGCCACGGTGGAGGCATGTGCCTCAGGGACGGTCTACGCCGTGAAGTTTGGCAGAGAGTTCACGTTTTGCCTACCGCGGTATAGACATATGCCTAGAGAGCGGTCTTGACAGCGGTGCTTGAACGAAATTGTTTCAAAAACTTCCTCTGCATAGTTAAATATGCACAAATTAGAAGCACCTGTTCTTTGTCATTCAAAACCACAAGATACCCCCAAACCTAAATTAAACAATGTCCTTGAATTAAGCACAAGATTCAAAATTTGACCATATTTAATTCTGGCTATAAAAGGTTCTTGTAATACACTAATTATGACTCGAAAATAAAGAAAAATCAAAATCAAAATAGAAACAAAAAGAATTGTACCTGGGTGGGTTGCCTCTCACCAAGCGTTTTATTTAACGTATAGGCGAGACAGAGTAAAGTGCTACGGCTCTATGAGCTTGATCGATCCAATTTTCCTTGATTCGGATAAGCACAAATATTGTTTCAGCCTTTGTCCATTTACCTTGAATTTACCGCCATTCTGAAGATTCTCAATTTCTATGGCTTCGTGAGGAAAAACTTCTATAACCTTAAATGGACCTGACCACTTTGATTTCAGTTTTCCTAGAAATAGCCTTAAACGCGATTAATACAATAGGACTAACATTCCTGGCTGAAATTCTTTCCGGAGAATCTTCTGGTCATGTAATTTCTTAGTCCTTTCCTTGTATATTTTTGCATTCTCATAGGCGTCATTCCGAAGTTCTTCAAGCTCACTTATTTGTAAACGTCTTTCTTCTCCAGCCTTACATAAGTCAAAATTCAATTTCCTCAAGGCCCAATAGGCATTGTGTTCCAATTCCACCGGCAAATGACATGCTTTTCCAAAGACGATCCCGAAAGGACTCATTCCAATCGGAGTTTTGTAAGCAGTTATATATGCCCACAAGGCATCATTAAGTTTAAGTGACCAATCCTTTCGATTTGGTTGCACAGTCTTTTCTATGATCTGCTTAATTTTTCTATTACTTACTTCCACTTGCCCTGATGTTTGAGGATGATATGGGGTAGCCACCTTGTGTTTGACACTATATTTCTTCATTAAAGAGGCAAAGACCTTGTTACAAAAATGGCTTCCACCATCACTTATTATTGCCCGAGGAGTCCCAAATATGGTGAAAATATTCTCTTTGATAAACCTAACCACCACCTGGCTATCATTTGTCTTAGTGGCAACTGCTTCAATCCATTTCGACACATAATCCACAGCCACCAAGATATAATTGTACCCATATGAAGATGGGAAAGATCCTATAAAATCAATTCCCTATAAGTAGAATATCTCCACTACCTGTTGGCTTGACAATTGTATCTCATCCTTTTTTCCAATGTTCCCTATTCTCTGGCACCTGTCACCTATCACAAGAGATACAAAAATTATAAGCATCTTTAAATAATGAAGTCCAGAAAAAACCTGACTGAAGAACTTTGAGAGCAGTCTTTTTAGCACTAAAGTGCCCTCCACAATGGAGATTGTGACAAAATTTCAACACATCCTGTTGTTCTTCCTCTAGAACACATCTCTGAATGATTTGATCGGCGCCAAATTTGAACAAATATGGTTCGTCCCAGAAATAATGCCTTGTGTTGGAGACGAATCTTTTCTTTGCTTGTGGGTTCATATTGGATGGAACGATTCTATTTGCAAGATAATTCACAATATCTGCATACCATGGATCCCTGCCACCTACTGCTAATAGTTGTTCATCTGGAAATTTCTCATTGATTGGTATGGTCTGAGCTTGTTCTTCTCCTCCTTCATCGTCCACCAGTCGAGATAGATGATCTGCTACCACATTTTCGCTGCCCTTTTTATCCCTGATTTCCAAATCAAATTCTTGTAACAAAAGGATCCACCGGAGTAATCTCGGTTTCGCTTCCTTTTTGGTTAGCAAATATTTTAAAGCAGCATGATCAGAATAAACAATGACTTTAGATCTTATCAAATATGACCAAAACTTCTCTAAGGCACTAACAACAGCAAGCAATTCTTTTTCTGTGGTGGAATAATTCAATTGGGCATCATTTAAAGTGTGACTAGTGTAGTAAATAACATGAGGCAATTTATCTACCTGTTGTCCTAAAACAGCGCCTATAGCATAGTCAGATGCATCACACATTAATTCAAAAGGAAGAGACCAATCGGGGGGGCATGATTATAGGAGTAGATGTCAATTTATTTTTCAGAGTCTCAAAAGCATGCAAACAATCATCATCGAAAACAAATGTAGCATCTTTGGTCAACAAGTTACATAGGGGACGACTAATTTTTGAAAAATCCTTGATATATCGCCTATAAAAACCTGCATGACCAAGAAAACTTCTCACACCTTTCATATAAATGGGAGGTGGAAGTTTTGAAATTACTTCAATTTTAGCACGATCTACTTGTATCCCTTTTTCAAAAATAACATGCCCTAAAACTATTCTAGACTTGACCATAAAATGGCTTTTCTCCCAACTAAGTGTCAAATTAGTCTCCGTGCATCTTTTTAAAACAAGAATTAAATTATCAAGGCAATTGTCAAAAGAATTACCAAAAATAGAAAAATAATCCATAAATACCTCAATAAAATTTTCTAGCATGTCCGAGAAGATTGACATCATACATCTCTGGAAGGTGGCAGGAGCGTTGCACAACCCAAAAGGCATTCTTCGATATGCAAAAGTTCCGAAGAGGCAAGTGAACGTTGTCTTTTCTTGGTCCTCTATAGCGATGGCAATCTGATTGTACCCCGAAAATCCATCCAGGAAGCAATAATAAGCATGTCCCGCCAAACGCTCGAGCATCTGATCGATGAACGGTAAAGGAAAGTGATCCTTTTTTATTGTCGTGTTGAGCTTGCGGTAATCTATGCACACTCTTCATCCCGTTGTCTTTCTTGTAGGGATCAACTCATTATTTTCATTGGCTACTACAGTGATTCCCGACTTTTTTGGAACAACATGTATTGGGCTCACCCACTTATTATCGGATATTGGATATATGATACCCACCTTAAGAAGCTTAAGGACCTCTTCTCGAACAACTTCCTTCAAGTTTGGATTTAGCCTTCGTTGAGCTTCTCTCGAAGGTTTTGCCTCTTCCTCCAACAATATCTTGTGCATGCAAATGGTAGAGCTTATTCCCTTAATATCCGCTATAGACCATCCAATGGCGGCTTTATATTCCTTGAGCACCTTTATTAGTGTTTCCTCTTTCTCTTCATCTAAATCTGAAACTATAATTACCGAGAGCGTCTCATCTTCTCATAGGAAGGCATATTTGAGAGTGGAAGGGAGTGGTTTGAGCTCTAATGCAGGGGAAGAGTTTACAGATGGAATTAGAGACTTGTTGGTCTCATCTTGAATTACCTCATCTAACTCTTCAATTTTTAACTCCTCTTCTAAGTCCTCTTCTTGTTGACTTTCTTCATCATCCTTAAAGACATCCTTCACCCAATCAAGTAACTCATCTAGGCTTTCATTTGCTAGTTCCTTTTGGATTGCAGAATTAATTACCTTCACCAAGCAACAATCGGTTGAATAGCAATCATCAGCTGCCTCAGGTAGTTTCAATGATTCAAAAATCTTGAATTCCACAATCTCATCTAATACTGTCATTGTAAGCTTTCCATTTTGTACGTCAATGAAGGTTTTTGCAGTTGCCATGAAAGGTCTTCCCAATAGTATTGGTTTGCTGCCTCTTTCCTTGGCTCATTCTTCCAAGTCAAGTATTACAAAATCTGTAGGAATAATAAGATTATTTACCTGAACCAACACATCTTCAATATATCCTCTTGGGTATCTAGCTGAGCCATCGGCCAACAAAAGTGACATGCTTGTCTTCTTTAGATCATTCAACCCCAATTGCTCATAGATGTCATATGGCATCAAATTGATGATGGCTCTAAGATCTAACATTGCTCTTTCCAGGGTAGTACGTCCAATAGTAATGTTGATGCAGAAACTTCCAGGATCTTGGAGTTTAGGTGGCAAAGACTTTTGAAGGACTGCATTGGCACTTCCGGTTATCAACTCCTGATGATTCTAAAAAAATCTTGGTTTGTAAGTGTGGAGATTTTTGAATTTTTTTGCATAAACGGACATCTTCTGGATTATCTCCAATAAAGGCAATTTTACATTAACTTTTGATAGAATGTCATATATGTCTTTATATGATTTCTCTTACTTGCTCTTTTGCAATCTTCCTGGGAATGGAACTGGAGGAATATATGGATTAGGAGACTTGTGTAGAAATGGTAGTTTGTTGGATTTTTCCACTACTTCATCTTTCTCTTTTTCTGATGACATATTTTCTCCTGAAGGACTTGAAACATTAGAAAATTCATTAGAAAGTTTAGCAGGTCCATTATTTACCAGTTCTTTACCATTCTGGAGAACTGTCATAGCCTTTGCTTGTTCAGTATGGCTTGGAAATTTTCTCGGTTCACTTCTTTGATTAGCTTCAGCTAGTTGCCCAATTTGTGTTTCTATCTTTCTTAATGAAGCATCAAAATTCTGCATTCTCATATCAGAGTCTTGGAATCTTTTGTCCACATTTTGTATAAATTGATTCATTGTATCTTCTAATGATAGATTTATGGGCTGAGATATAGGAATCTGCTGGGTACCGACATTATACTGTCTCTGGCCATAATGGTTGTTATTTCCCCACTGATTCCAGGTACCTTGATTATCTCTCCAGGAGAAGTTTGGATGATTTCTCCATCCTGGATTGTATGTGTTTGAGAAAGGATCATTCCTAGGTCGAGAGTTGAAATTCTTCATAGCTTGTACTTCTTCCTCATCATTAGGTCCAGGACCTCTTGCTTGATACACTTCCGCACTATACCCTGGTTGCTCATATCCCTTGCGTTTTTCTTCTCTCATTTGTCCCACCTAATTGACAAGTACTTCCATAGTTTTCTGCATTTTGGACATTTGCATTGAGTTCCCATCACTAGTATCTACCTCATAGACTCCCTTCCTTCTCCTAGAATTCTTTTCTCGGGAATTTCTAGCAAGTTTTTTCGAAGATAGTTTGCAATTCTTCTGGAGTCTTGTCAGTCATGGATCCTCCACATGCATTATTCACTGAGACAGTTGAGACGTCATTCAGTCCATCATAAAACCATTGCCAGAGTTGGTGCATTTGATATCCATGCTGAGGACAATCAAACAGAAGCATCTTGTAACGCTCTCATGCATCATAGAATGACTCTTGGTCCCCTTGAAAGAAATTTATAATCTTGGACCTGATCTTACTGGTTTTATGAGGATAATAAAATTGATCAGTAAGTCTATCTACTACCTATTCCCATGTTGCCAGTGAAGCTGGAGGCAAAGTCAAAAGCCATGTCTTCGCCTTTTCCTTGAGAGCATGTGGAATACACCTCATACGCAGCTGGTTTTCTGTCACCCTGGTGTTTGGAAAAGCTTGAATTGCTGCATAAAACTCTATAAGGAATTTAAGCACACCTTCATTCGGAAGTCCATAGAAAGCAGGCAGCAGATTGTAATGGAAACTTTTCAGCTCAAAATTTCTAGCTGCCTCATCCAGTGCAATGCAAAGAGGGTGATTATCAACTATAGGCCTTTTATAATCCTTCATGGTCTTGGTAGGTACAACTGGTAGATCTGGAACCTCTTGAATGTTGCGATTTCCATCGTCTCCCATTATTCATTATCCAATACGATCAATGTTGTTGTTCAATGGTAGTACTTATCCTTGCAGTGATCTTCTACCTTGCATTCACCGTTGACACCTGAAACAAAAGACAGACACACAGTAAACTATGAAAATAAAATAAAATAAAATAAAATAAAATAAAAACTAAAAGTCTGAAATTAATGACTCTACTACCTAACTAATTAAATCTATTACTAAAACTAAAACTAAAACTAGAATTAACCAATAAATTCAACTAATCCCCGGCAGCGGCGCCAAAAACTTGATGTGTGTAAATCGTGTTTATAAAAACAATAATCGCAAGTGCACGAATCGTGAAGATATCGTACAGCGGCAAGTAAGGATCGTTCCCACGAGGAAAAGTAATATGTTTGGTTAGATCTAATTCTAATTAAACTTAAACTAAAAACAACAAGAAATTGATGGTGAATTGATTTAAACTAAAAACTTAAATTAAATTAATCTAATGAAAGTAATTGAAGAGATTTGGTTGTGATCAAAGGTGAGAAAGCACTAGGTCATCAATGCTCCCCTACTATGTTTACTCAATGTTTCGAATTGACTGTGAAAGATATTAATCAAGTTAAAATTTCGTTTTTATCTTAAGTATGATTATTACCGTATAATCCTGGGATGAATCAAGTGTTCTCAATTACAATTTACCCATAGATCAATGGTGCAAACTACATTCGAGAACCCATTAAGTGCAAGAACAATGAGAATCAGAAGATTACATGTACATGGAAATCATAATTATCAACTTACTTTTTGGATTGAATGCAGCTCTTTTCCTTCATTGGCCTCTGATCGACTGTGAAAGCAATTGAAGAGATTTGGTTGTGATCAAAGGTGAGAAAGCACTAGGTCATCAATGCTCCCCTACTATGTTTACTCAATGTTTCGAATTGACTGCGAAAGATATTAATCAAGTTAAGGGTTCGTTCTTATCTTAAGTATGATTATTAACGTATGATCCTAGGATGAATCAAGTGTTCTCAATTACAATTTAACCATATATCAATGGCGTAAACTACAATCGAGAACCTATTAAGTGCAAGAACAATGAACCAAAACCTACTTGCATAGATCAATGCTAAGATCAGTTTTATCCATTCAATTGAATATTAATTAAGATTACGTATATATCAATACTCCAACCTTAATCATTAAATTATCAAATCCCTAAATTCATGCCAACGTATGATCATGCATTAACAAGAAATAAGAATTAAGACATAGGATGAATTGAATGAATCGAATGAATCAAAACTTAATTTAATTAAATATAGTCAATTCTAACAAAGAGCATTCATAGAGGTTCACATTGATTCCCTAGTATGAAATTAGTTACACATGTCAAAAATAGAAAGAGAAGAGAAAGAAACAATAAAACCCATTGATGAATTCTTCTTCTTCGTCTTCAATCTTCGATGTATAAAGATGAATGTTGATGTGTTGTGATGGATTGGTGATCGACGGCTCTCTCCACAATCGAAAAAACATATATATATATAGGTTTTCTTTTTAAAATAGGGTTCAGAATTCCCAAGAAACCAAGGATTCGCACGACCGCTCCCTAAGCCGCGGCTCAGACAACTTGCCCAGACCGCGGTGCATCAAGCGGTGTGCTCTCTGTGAAGTTTCGAGGTGCAGACCGCTCTAGAGACACGGTCTTGACAGCGGTACAGACCGCGGTTGTTGAACATGATACGGCTGTGATTCTCCGCTCTTTAGACCGCGGTGAAGGCACTGCTTGGGCAGCGACCTTCACGGCGGTAATGGACAAAATTGCTCATTTTTGCTTCAAATCTTCCAAACACAACATTTAAAGTCCAATGTCCTGAAACATGCTCAATCACACAAATTAAATACCTAAAAATACTCAAGAAACAAGCAATTGATAGACGGAAAGGAGATTAAAAACATATACAAATAATGACCGATCAATGCACATCAAGATCTTGTAGCTGTTCTGGGCCAGTTGGGCTGGAGCGATCCATGCCTCAGCCAGAAACCATTCGATAAACAGCTGAAGAGGAAGAGTGACGCCGCAACAAAGCATGGACCCATAGATTGCTACCATACCCGAGGGAGGGTTCCACGCGGCTCTATCACCGGAAGGAATCAGAATAACTGAATCATCCAAGTCGAATCGGGCTGGATATTTTCTGATCTCATCCTCCCCGACCACATTCGGCTCGACATCATATCCACTCAGACGATCAACAGAAAAAGAGAGACGAGATTTTCTGAACTCCTCTTCTACGTCCTTCTCATTAATAATTTGCTCCCTGATCCGGACGCTGCCCGAGTTATGCTTATGGACTTCACTTTTACTTTGATGTTTTCTCATCCTCAATCGAAGAGGTACCCTGTGATCAGAAACGACAGATTCAGAACTAGATTCAGAACTAAAACAGATGTTAGGGTAAAGCCTAGAAATATCGACTTCTAAAAATGAGGTTCATCAGGGGGAATTTCCCCCAATAATCTTCGAGCACAAGAAACCAGTTGAAAATCCCCAAGATCAAGTGCTTCGAGAGCTATAGTAAAGAGCCGACGACGGGAAGTCGGATTCATTAAAATTAACCTTGAGTGAAGAAACCTAATGCAAAAACTTCAACGGAGAACATAGATTTTCAGCGCAAAGAAACCTGGGTTGGAAAATTTCTAGTTTGAGTTTGAGAATAAGCCAGGGCAACTCCGTTCAGCGGAGTATTTAAAGGGATAATAGAATAAAACCCTAGAATTTCAAGAAGCGAGAAAAATCAAAGATAGGTCTGATGACGTAAACGGCACACTAGGGGATGCGTAGGTCGTTTCTTATAAATGACATCGAGAAATGAAGCGGTAGAGGACACGTGTTAAGAGAAGAACTGGCCAAGGCCGTCAAAACTCCAAAACATTGCAATCATTGAGATATCGCGTGAGGAAGCAAATTGAATTTATATGGTTACCATTAAGACACGTCATTATGACAAGACATTTACTCTGGCATTAATGAGGCGTAAAAATTGAATGGTTGATTAAAATACTTTTGCCCGAACTGAAACCTTGTTCAGCAAAAATATTTTATGTGGGTATTGTCGTAAGTAAAATTTATCAGACATACACGTCATTGACAAAGGATGAAATTACCAGGTGGACATCCAAATAGGCATCCAGAAAATATCTCGCAAGATTTCAAAAAGAAGAGGAACCCGAGTAAATATAAAAGTAAGTGTTGAGCAAAGCCTACTCGGGATCAGTTAAGCGTTGCTCGGGGTTAGCTAAAGTCATGATATACTCAGGATTAGGTAACGTCATTCGGGACCAGCTAACATCATGTTCTGTTCATGACAAACATGAAGAAACCCGAATAAAGAAGCCTAACACAAACTCGCACAAACCAAGAATCATGTTAAAATACACAAAGATATCCACGACAAAAGAATCTCAAGATAAATAGAATACCAAAACAGGAAAACGGTTCCAAATCAGACAATAATTTTATTTTTTCAAAAAGACTACACATTTATGAGGAAATAAGTCCTAACTGGACTATATCACTAGAGACCAATCTTTATACAAATCTCCGAAATAGAAAATGAGACAGACTACTTCAAACAAGTAACCAATCATAATTAAATACAAAGATCTTTTATTACTTGTACAAAAAGGATTAGGGTTCTGTGTACATATAAATAGATCCATAATCTCGTCATAAATATATATAGCAATATACAGAGAGAGAAAAGAGAAATCGAGAGTTGTAAATCTTTTTCAATAATGGATTTTGACTCGGTTGTTTATTCAACCACCCGTGAACGTTTCTCCGGTCATCGGAGTTTTACCATGTAAAACTTGTGTCCAATTACTTTCTCCTTCTCCTTCTCCTTCTCCTTCTCCTTCTCCTTCTCTTTCTCTTTGAAATCACAGCTAAAATCCAAACTTGTTGACTTTTTTCATACATCCAGAAATTGACGTCAACAATTGTAATAATCCAGAAGATAAAAAGATGATTTAGGCAAACTTATGTGCTATTTAAATTCTTTGCATAATAAAATAAATATAATGTAAAATTATTGGCTAACGTAGATGGCATCTATAGACAGATGATAGCAAGAAAAGAGTCTAGTAGTATCCTTATAATAAGAATTTTACTCAAATTTTGAGTAAAGGACAAAAAAGTCATAAAAAGTATGGCATGTCGTATTGTTTTTTTTTTTTTTGTTTTTTTTTTATTACTATTATTTCATTGCATATTGCCGCCAATGAACATGGGTGCAATACTTTTTGATAACTTATTAATTATTATTGAAATTGGATCTACTTAGTTTTAATATGAAAATTCAATTATTTATCCCTGTCATATTTAAGTTCACCATATACAGTATATTGTTGGGATTTAAATTTCATTCATAAATGAAAGTAATTAATATGTATATAAAAACTCAATATGTAGATTTTTATAATGTTTTTGCAAGGGTTGTTAGAATAAGTTGGATATTGAATTTTCATCTTCATTTGATTGTGATTGATTATCACAAAATCTAAAATTTGTGAATCTATAAAACAAATGTTTTTGAAAAGTGAAAATGGGCACATATATCACCTTTTTCAACTAAAATTGTGAATGCACTAGCTAAAATATCTTTACTGAACTTAGAAGATAAAATGCTTGAAAAAAAAAACACGAGACTTAAGTATCGATCAAAAGCTTGAAATAAGTGAGTAACTTACTGAAAGTTTTATTTTTCTTTCAATAACACATTTATGATTCTATTAAAAATCAAGTTATTAAGTTGGTTCTAGACTTCTAGTTACACAAAACAAGCACCAATCAGTACTTGAAATTAATGGAAAAGCCATTTATACCCAAAAAAAAAAAACTTGTAAATGCACATGATCATAGAAATAAGGGGGTTACAAGAGAAATAAGAGTAAATAAAGGGAGAGAAATGCAAATAAGGAAAAATGTGTTTGGCAGATATGAAAGAAATAAAAAAGAAAAAAAGAAAAAAAGAAAAAAAGAAAGAGCAGAGGTCGTAATCGAGGAATGAAAGACAGGGTCGTGATATGAAGAAGCCAAGCATTTTGTAGGAGGGCGGGCGGTTTGGTCGGTCGCTTGGGGCCGCCGCCACTTTTGAGACCAAAAAGCTTTTCATTATCCTATTTTTCTTAATTACCACTTTACCCTCCTTTTCTTTTTTATTACTTTTTCTTAAAAACATTAAAAAATAAATAAACAAAATAAACAAATGATAAAACTAAGGAGGGGAAAAAGTGGTTACGTAACTAAATCATGTATGGAGTATTTATGTAAGTTTTTTATAGTTAGAGTTATTATAATGGTAAAGTATGTACATTGTAGTTGCTAAAAATAACACAATTAAAAATAGACAGGTCCAATATGAAAGTCCAAACTCAAGGGTCTCATCCATGATCCAAACTCAAGTCATCAACCGACTTGAATTTTAATTGACCAAGTCTTTCGGTTACAAAGCAATTGTAACTATCAATTCAAATTGACTCTAAATGATATTTATTGAGTCCCATAAAATCAAGAAAGAATTATGAAGAGTAATTAAATGTAACCGACTAAAGATGCCCCACTTGAGGGTTTAGACTACAAACACTATAAATAGCACCCTCCTCTCTAAGAGGGGGAGATTATTTGGTCCTATCATTCCCGACTCAAGAGAAATCACCTGATAAAATTATCACCCTCTCTCAATTCAATATTTCGGCCACCAGAACCTCATCTCAAATACTCTCCACGCTCAACCCAAGCGACCTAAGGCTCTCCAAATGACACCACCCATGACTCGACAAACATTATATACGGTTTGCTTTAGAATCTACATTGTTTATTCCTTTATTTAAATTATCGAATTTGTTCATAAATTACCTAACTTGGGGGTTAAGTAGATTTATCGGTGCCTCGAACTCTATAATTTTGACCGTAGAATTTCATGGTTCTACATATATCACCGTCACATAATTGAGAAGCTCAAATCTCACTGGTCTCGACAAGTCTTGGTAGTCTATCCGGGTTCGAGACTTTAAACAGTAAATATGATATTATATTTATAATAATAGAGTTTGAACTTTGTTGGTGGAGCTTTTTGTTGGTGGAGCTTTATATTGAAGTTTCTAACCAATAAGGTAATGGACATTGGTATATTCAGAATCATTAATAATAAATTGATCTTGGTAAAATATAAATTAAATTTTGAAAATATATTTGATTTTGAAAAGAAAACATGTAAATCCTTATATGGCCTTAAATATAACGGATTCCCAGATATGAAAATCCAGATCCGATCCAAACTAGTGGTTTTTTAAAAGTTGGATCCAATCCAATTTGATTTTGAAAAGAAAACATATAAATCTTTATATGGTTTTAAATACGATGGATTCGACAGATATGAAAATCTACATCCGATCCAAACTAATGGTTTTTTGAAAGTTGGATCCAATCCAATCCAATTACACAATAAAATCCAATTCAATCTAATTTAAAGGATTGAATGAGATCCTATAGACCCATACCCACGGTAACTAAATCCCTAATGTGGAATATTTGTATAAGTTAGTAAACTGCAAGTGGCAAGACCGTAGTTAAAAGGAAATCTAGGGGCAAATTGGAAAGAGAGAAGAGAGTGGCATGGCAGCGTTCCTACCGGCCCACTGTAATATCGGCTGTTAGTGGGTCCCACGATACACTGTAATTGGTGGACTCCTACTCATTTCCCTTTATAAACGTAAGAAATTAAGAATCTCTCTCTCCAAATTCATAATTCATTTTCTTCTCTCCCAAACAACATCAACAACAACAGCAGCAGCAAATCAATTTAAATAATAAAATCAAAGGAAACAGACTTTCTCATCAGGCAAGCAATCTCCGATCCCCTTCTCTCTTTTTCTTTTTCTGTATTTCTTATCATCTCTACTACATCTATATATATATACACACACACACTACGTTTGTTGCAATCCAGTTGTGACTGATTCGTGATCCGTGATTTTGTGTTTATATATATGAAACTGCATGGTTGTTTTCGTTTTTTATTTTTTTTTTGGTTTTTATTTTAAATCGGAAACGCCAATTCTGAAGTGTTTTGATTTCAGTTGTTTTGTTGTGTATTGATTGATTTGTTACTATATGTGTGTATCAGTATCTTTCAAGTGATTGGATTCTGAATCTGTTTTTTCTAAATCTGTTCCCGCTTCAAGAATATGCATTTTATGCTTTCATTTTTTTCATTTTTCTAATTAGCTGAGAAACTTGAAAGAAACGGAAATTTTCCAGGAACAATCCTATTTGATCATCAATTTTTTTTTTCTCGATCGGTCAATTTCGTTGAAAGTGAACTGATCGAATTTTATTTCATTATTTTTTTCTACCGTTTAATACTTGAAAATTGAAATAAGATTTTTGTTTTTCTCTTTGAATCATTAGTGATGTCATCTTTGTTTGGTTTCTACTCATTTGATTTGATCTCTGGATTTCATAATTTCCTAAAATAGCAAACCTATTTCTTCGTTTAAACTTTAAATTATTGTATTTTTATTTTACCTAATTGTAAATAATTTGGTTGCAATGAAAAATATATACAGAAAGCTGATAAAAGTTGCACGACTTAACCTTGAAATCGAAAATATATAATTAAAGAGATGTGCTACCAATAACTTTAATTAGTAGGCTCCACTGACTAAGCATTCTTTTTGGTGTATTTGTTTGTATATTAAAAAGCATGTTTGATGAGTGAAGAGTATGAATCATTTTGCTTTTATAAATTTCACCTTCTTAGGTGATCTTTCATACATTTGATAATGTTAATGTTAAATTTAGTTAAAAAAAATAACGAAATACTTTATTTGATATATCATTTTAGTATTATATTTTAATATATAATTCTATTTAAAATGTTATTTTTATTTTTTATGATATAAAATTATAGAAATTAATAATTATAATTAATACATTCAATTTATATAATATTTTTTATTATTTAAAATTATAAAAATCAACCGTTAATGTATTTAATATAGTTATATATTAATATTTTTATAATTGAAAAAATAATATTTATTATTATATCAAATTTAATATATGCTATTGTTTATATCAAATTTGATACAAATAATAATATATGTCAAATTTAACACAACATTTAACATTGTATTTGAATATGTTTTTTTCACTTTATATTAAATTATAGTATTAACATATTTAAATGATATTATATTGGAGATACTGTATAGGTTAAAAAGGATTTACATCGATCCAAATTCACGTAAAAATATTTTGAAGAATTTTTTTTTTTTATTTTAAGCTAATTGTAGGGAACCTAGTGGAAATTAGATTTTTTTTTGTTTGGTTGGTTTCTTAGGATCGTGAAATTATCAACCCAAATATTATATAAAACCAAATTCGATGTTAGTACACTTGGGTCGATGACGTGTCTTTGGAATTTTTTGCTTATTGTTTCGAAATGCCACTGTTATTTTTTCCATTGCTGGCTTTTAATTTATTGGGATGGGATGACTCGTGAATCATGCAAACGGAAAATTAAATCATAAAATTAGAATATTAGAATAACTTGTTCTTTTTTAAAAATAATAATAATAATAATAAGTTGGTCTTGTATCGAAACATAGACATAGCTGGATCCGAAAATGGGGACCCACCAACTTCAATGGCCCTCACGGCCTCACATGACCCAATCACATGCCTGATCAATCCTAGATCATAGGTCGGTTTGGATCATATGGCTCAAATATTCCAGATTTTTTTATTTAATATATGGTCTATTTTATTTTTATTTTACTTTTTTAAAAAATGATTTTTTTTATTTCTTTTACTAAACTCATGATATAGAGGTGATACCTAAAATCAATTCGATTTGGTGGTTGAAAATTTATAAAACGTCCTTTATAACATATATGGCAAGCCACATGCTAACAAAAAAAAAAGGTGACGTTTACATATGTTCCATCGATAATAACAAATAACTCATATTTATTTTTCCATTAGATGACTTTCTAGATTTTTTTTAAAATAAATATAATTTTTTATTCAATTTTTTTAATTTAATATTTTCCTTTTGAAAAAGAGAATGTATTCTTATTATGTTATAGGTGTTGAACGATTAATGTTATTATTATTTGGTAATCACCATTCAGGGTAGAGTTTATACTTTATGGTATATTCGGGCAGCCCGGTGTCATATAGTACTGTTTGTCACAGCGCAGCAGCCAACTGTATATTTATTTATTTATTTATTTTATAGTTTTATTGTTAAAAATGTTTACTTGCATTTTAATATTTTATTCATGTTTCGATTATGTTTATAAAATATTATGGATAAATTTAGTTTTTATACCTCTTTTACGTTACCTATTTACCATATAAATTATAAAAAATATCCTTCTTATTTAAAAGTTTGACGAAGTGTTTTAAGCTTGTGATAATTTTTTTTAATTATTTAAAATATGAAATGTATCTATAAAAATATTATACAGGATCTCTGTTACTGTTAGACTGTTAGTAAATTAACAAGTGGAATACAAATATTTATTATTTTTGAAAAAACCATTAGCCAATAGGCATGGTTCGAAGTTGATTAAAAAAATAAAATACTATTATTTTCTTAATAAATTGAGTAAGACAGTAGGAATCAAAGTTGAAAAAGATCCAAAATATGCCACATCAAATAAAGGTAAGAAGACGAAATAAAAAAAGCTAGTAATTGATTTGCATTTTGACGGGTAGGTGATTCATGATTGTGATTTTGTGATTGCAATTGGTACCTACTCAGGTGCTTTGTCGGTTCACTTTTTAAGTAAAAATGGATTTGCGTACTAACACTTAAAAATAACACTGCATGCAATTTTAAGTAGGCGTGGACACTGGTGCTACGATGGTTGCAAATAGTACAATAAAGTTTTCTAAAGTTAGTAAATTTATATGAAAACAACTCTCAAATAACTGTTAACTTGTGTAAATTACAGACGGATCACAAATCTAAACAGGTGCAATTTGGTTTTAACATGGAAGAAGGGACAAAAGTGAGTTCAGAGGTTCCGGTGACGACCAAGTCAGTTGAAGACACTGCTGTTCCAATTAAGGTAAACACATTTTCTGCAACTTTCAATCCAACCCTTGAACATGATTTTATTGTTGAAACTGTAGATCATGGATTTTAATTAATGGTTGTTTTATTACAGGTAACAAATGGAGACTTGGCACCAGTAGAAAAAGAAGTGAAGAAAGAAGAGGAGGAAAATGCCTTAGATGGAGAATTCATAAAAGTAGAGAAGGAATCACTTGATGTGAAGGATGCTGTTTCTCACATGGCTGATACAACATCTCATCATGAAACTGTTATTGAAAGAAGCTCAAGCAATTCTAGCAGAGAATTACTTGAAGCTCAGGAGAAGACCAAAGAACTTGAGATTGAACTTGAAAGGGTAGCTACAGCATTGAAGCATTCAGAATCTGAAAATACAAAACTGAATGGTGAAATTTTACTTACAAAAGAAAAGCTGGAGGAAACTGGGAAGAAATATGAGGACCTTGAACTCACTCACACGAAATTGCAACAGCAAATCAATGAAGCAGAGGAGAGCTACCATTCACAGATCAATGTTCTGCGAGAGACTTTGCAAGCACAAGAAGCAAAGCAGGTGGAGCTGATTAAGGTGAAAGAGGCATTTGACGGTGTTAGCCTTGAGATTGAAACCTCAAGGAAGCGAATGCAAGAGTTGGAGAATGAGCTGGAATCTTCTGTTGATGAGGCAAAGAAGTTTGAGGAACTGCACAAGCAAAGTGGTTCACATGCCGAATCTGAGACACAGAGGGCCTTAGAGTTTGGGAAGCTGCTTGAAGTGGCGAATGTGAGTGTGAAAGAAATGGAAGGTCAGATTGCTTCCCTACAGGAAGAACTCAAGGGGGTGTATGACAAAATTGCTGAGAATCAGAAAGTTGAAGAACAACTTAAGAGTACTAAAGCAGATCTTTCGACAATTCAAGAAGAGTTAGCAGTTTCAAGATCACAAGCAGTGGACCTGGAACACAGACTCTCTTCAAAGGAAGCTCTTATAGATGAACTGACTCAAGAGTTGGACCTCAAAAAGGCTTCAGAGTCTCAGGTGAAGGAAGATATCACTGCTCTTGATAATCTACTTGTCACGACTAAAGATCATCTTCAAGCAAAGGTTTCTGAGTTGGAAGATATCAAATTGAAGCTGCAAGAGGAGGTCAATGCGAGGGAATCCGTTGAAGCTGGATTGAAATCTCAGGAAGCACAGGTTGAGACTTTACAAAAAGATTTGGCTAATGTAATTAAAGAGAAAGAAGCTTTTGAATCAGCTATGTCAGATCTTACAAGTAATCTAGCGCTGATGAAGGAGTTCTGCAGTGAACTTGAGGAAAAATATAAGCTTGCAGATGAGAATTTCTGTAAAACAGATTCCCTTTTGTCTCAAGCTTTGTCCAGTAATGCTGAGCTTGAGAAGAAATTGAAGTCTCTGGAAGAGCTTCATAATGAATCTGGTGTTGTAGCTGCAACTGCTACTCAAAAGAATCTTGAGCTTGAGGATATAATCCGAGCTTCAAATGAGGCGGCAGAAGAAGCAAAATCACAGTTAAGAGAGCTCGAAACACGCTTTATAGCAGCAGAACAGAAGAATGTGGAGCTTGAGCAACAGATGAATTTGATTGTACTTAAAAGCAGCGATGCTGAGAGAGAAGCAAGAGAATTCTCTGCAAAAGTATCTGAGCTCAGTGCTACACTTAAAGAGACCGAAGGAGAAAAGAAACAGCTGAATGATCAAGTACAGGTTCACCAGGATAAGATAACTCAGCTGGAATTAGACTTAAAACAGTCATATTCACAGCATTCAGAGCTTGGCGAGGAGTTGAAGAATTTCAAGGAGAGAAGTTTTGAACATGAGGAGCGAGCCAACACGCATCACCAGCGCAGCATTGAACTAGAAGATTTGTTCCAGACATCTGATTCCAAAGTATCTGAACTCAGTGCTGCACTTAAAGATGTTGAAGAAAAAAAGAAACAGCTGAATGATCAAATACAGGTTCACCAGGATAAGATAACGCAGCTGGAATCAGACTTAAAACAGTCATATTTGCATCATTCAGAGCTTGATGAGGAGTTGAAGAATTCCAAGGAGAGAAGCTTTGAACATGAGGAGCGAGCCAACATGCATCACCAGCGCAGCATTGAACTTGAAGATTTGTTCCACACATCTCATTCCAAAGTAGAGGAGGCTGGAAAAAAGGTGAATGAATTGGAGTTGTTACTTGAGACAGAGAAGTACAGGATTCAGGAACTTGAAGAACAAGTAAGCACATTAGAGAAGAAATGTTTGGATGCAGAAGTAGAATCCAAGAAAAACCATGGCAAGATATCTGAATTGGCTTCAGAACTTGAGGCATTCCAGGCAAGAGCTTCAAGCCTCGAAGTTGCGCTACAAATGGCCGGTGAAAAGGAGAAGGAGTTAACAGAATCTTTGAACATTGCAACAGACGAGAAGAAAAAGTTAGAAAACACGACGAACAGTTATTGTGAAAAGCTTGCTGAAGCTGAAACTGTGTTGGAAGTATTGAGGAATGAACAAAATTTGACGCTAAAGAAGCTTGAAAGCATTGAAAATGATCTTAAGGCTGCCGGATTGAGAGAAAGTGATGTAATGGAAAAACTTAAGTCTGCTGAAGAGGAACTAAAGCACCAAGGAAGTGCATTAGAGCAAGCTACTGCAAGAAACTCAGAACTTGAATCATCACATGAATCCCTTACGAGGGAGTCAGAGCTTAAACTCCAAGAAGTCGTAGCAAACCTGACCAGCAGGGATTCAGAGGCAAAATCTTTTGTTGAGAAACTGAACATACTTGAAGATCAACAGAAGATTTCCAAAGAGCAGGTGGCTGAAGCAGCCGGGAAATCTGCACTGTTGAAGGAAGAGTTGGATTCATGTTTGATTAAAGTGGCATCTTTAGAGAGCACAAATGAAGAACTCAAAAAACAATTAGCCGAAGGAGAAAATAGAGCTTCCAACTCTTTATCGGAGATTGAACTCTTGGTTGAGACCAACAATCAGCTAAAAAGCAAGATTGCGGAACTTCAGGAATCATGTGATTCTGCTATTTCTGAAAAGGAAGTAACTTCTCAACAACTTGCTTCTTATATGAATACTATTGCAGAGTTAACAGATCAGCATTCAAGAGCATCAAAACTTCAGTCTGCCACTGAAGTTCGCATCACAGAATCCGAAATTCAAATGCAAGAAGCCATTCAAAGATTCACCAAGAGAGATGGGGAAGCCAGTGAATTGACTGACAAGATCAATGTGCTTGAAGGCCAAATAAAATTGTACGAAGAACAAGCTCAGGAGGCATCCGTGCTTTCTGAAACTCGAAGGGTTGAGCTGGAAGAAACTCTCTTGAAATTAAATAATCTTGAAAGTATCACTGAGGAGCTCAAAACCAGGTCCAGTAACTTTGAAAGAGAGAGTGGAGAACTTGCTGAAACAAATTTGAAAATTACTCAGGATCTGGCTTTTTATGAGACTAAACTGAACGATTTACAAGAAAAACTCTCTGCAACCCTTGTTGAGAAGGACAATGCAGCTGAAGAGCTTCAGGCATCAAAGAAAGCTATAGAAGATTTGACGCAGCAACTTACTTCTGAAGGACACAGACTACAATCTCAGGTTTGCAGCCAGTTTTTTGAATGCTTGTGCTAAACAATAATAAAGTAATTTATTTGTCACATGATGTTCTAAAATATGGATTCTCTTTGTACAGATTTCTTCAGTTATGGAAGATAACAACCTGCTAAATGAAACGTACGAAAACACTAAGAAGGAACTTCAATCTGTGATATCACAGCTTGAAGGAAAATTGCAGGAGCAGAAGGCAACTGAAGACACTCTAAAGTTTGATATTGAAAGTCTCAGGGCTGAGGCTGCTGAGAAATCCCTATTGCAAACTCGTCTTAAAGAACTTGACGAACTATTGGTGAAAGTTGAAGCTCAATCAAAACAAGAGGTATTACTACAAGATCAAGAAAGAAATTCCTGAAAAAGCATCTGATATATGATTGAACGTAATGATCAATTCTAACGTTTGTGATACTTTTGTAGGTTGAAAATGTTAAGGCAGCAGCTTCTGGAAGGGAGGCTGAATTAAATTCAAAATTGGAGGATCATGAACAAAAAGTCAATGATAGAGATGTATTAGCCGCACAAGTTCAACAATTTCAGGGAGAGTTACAACTTGCTCAGACAGCAGTTGCTGAACAGGTTAGACAATGGTTACAATTGATCTACTTTTGTTTTGTTTTACCTTTTTTACAAGGAAAACAAAGTGCTGCATAGTCAAAAGGCTATGGTTAAATTGTTGATCTTTGACATTACTTCTAAGAGTACTTACCATAATTTTTTTGTCATGTTCTCATATTGATCAGTATGTAGTATTTGAATGTGACCATTGTAGACCTGATTTAATTTGTATCTTTAATGTAACAGAAAGAGGTTCATTCACAAAAGTATATGGAAGGAGAAGCAGCTCTGAAGCGTTCCCTTGAAGAGCTTGAAGCTAAGAACAAAGAAGTTGTAATTCTTGAGAAACAAGTCAAAGAGCTTGAGCAGCAATTGCAACTGGCTAACGCTAAAGTGAAGGTCAGCATAACCCTTACTCTCAAATTACATTAAACTTCAGTTAGATTTACTGTTGTTGTTAAACTTTAATATGTTTCCACAATTTGTGGTTATGGCAACATGTCCAAACTGCAAACCCTTAAGTAATTTTCACAAACAATTTCAATCAGTTCTAATATTAGAAATCAAGCTTCTAGTAAAAGCGGAAACTTAATAGCTGCTTATGCTTAAACCATGATGCAGGCTGATGGGGAATTGAAGGATGTAACAGAGATCAAATCCAGAGATATTGGATTGAACTTTTCGATGCCTACGAAAAGGAAGAGCAAGAAGAAGTTAGAAGCAGCTTCTGCCCAAGCCTCATCCTCGTCAGAAATCCATACTCATGGCTCAGACATTTCTGCTGCAACGACCTTCAAGTTCGTGATTGGAGTAGCCCTGGTGTCTGTGATCATTGGTATAATTCTTGGGAAAAGATATTAGTTTTGGTATATCTTGGTTTCAGTTTTGTCTTGATTGTAAGATTTGATTTTGATCTTTTTTCATTTATTTGAAGTATATGATGCATAGAAGAATGAATGGAAAGCTTTGATTGAGTGCTTTCTTGTTTAGTTTTAAGAGTTGGTCAGGGAATTTGTTTTCATTGGTATCCCTTGCCTCAGTATGCAAAGTAAAATACAGTTGATTCTCATCATGTAATTGTTCAACTTGTATTTATTTTATTAATTGGAATTGAAGTGTTTCTTGGCAATTGTGTTTCTTTCTTTTAATAAATCATGATTTGTTCTGCTGCATGTATTGCTAAAATGTTGTTGATACTTTATATTATACAAATTGATGCATGAGATATTATTAAAGATTTTGGATTTTAAAAATATTTTGTAATTGACGAGATGAGGTTGATTCAGCGGTAAATTCTTCACACATGCACCACAAGGTTGTGGGTTTGAGTCATTCTCGAATTTGAGTCATTCTCGAATTTATATAATAGTGTAAGAGATTGTTTGTTTGTTTGGTTTTTTTTTTGCTTCAAACTTAATGGGTTTGAATTGAACTTAATAAAGTAAAAAATTCTGACTTTTAAGTTAATTCTAAACCAATGAATTACAATTAAAATATTTTCTTCCAAGTTTATCTTCCTAGAGAAGATATATTTTTAAGTTTATCTTCCTAGAGATCTTTCTTATTTTAAATGGCTTTTAGAAAGAAAGAAAAATAAGCTTAATCACTTGTCATAGAGACGTTGCATATAATTCAAGAACTTATTTTTTTTAAAAAAAATCAATAATATATGTATAAAAAAAGGTTTCCTCAATTATATATACCGGAAACATGAACAATATGTAAAAATGAAAAATGAAAAATAAAAAATAACTTGAACTTTTTTTTACAATAAATTGAATTTGAACTTTGTTAACATGTAAAATTATATTCTTTGACGATTTTTTGTTTTGATAAATTGAATTTTATTTGCAGAAAAAACATACATGTTAAATTACTTTTTTTAATTGGTATGGGTATAAATGTAAAATTACTTTTCTTCAAACAATTTTATTTTTAAAAAACAAACATGTTGACAGTCCATTTAGATGTGAGGAAAAAAATAGCATATCATTCGGGTTCAGATTTCAGTCCCTATTCGAAAAATTCAGGACTGATTTCAGTCCCTATTCGAAAAATTCAGGATTATTCAGTCTTCAGACGAAAAAAAAAACGACCCCAATGCTTTTAAAAAAAATCTTGTAATTAATAAATATTATTATGTTTCCATTTATTATATATTTAATTAGGTAGTTAATTAATTTATGATTTGATTTTATTTAATCAAATCTAATTTCTTTAGATTTATAAGGTTTTAGAATTCTAGTATTTTAAATTTACACCGTTATCTCAATTCTTTCCTTTTTAGGAAAACGGATGATTTTATTGCTTTCCTAAGTTAGTAGGTTTGAGCTTTCCTATTTAATGGTATTGTACTCACCCTAACAGATATTTTAGTTTATCGTTATCTCAATTCTTTCATTTGGGAAAATGGATGATTTTATTGTTATCCTTTTTTTTTTGGTAGGTTTGATTAATAAAATTACGGAGAGTTTTCTCCGGTTATCCAAATATCGATACTCTTACGATAATTAACAATTTTTTATGCATGTTATTCCAGTATTCGTGTATGAATAATAGATTAATAAAATGTTTTACTTCTGGTATTCTCCATAATCAACGAATTTAGTTTTCGATATTCAAGAATCAATAAATCTTGTTAACGTGATTTTTCTGCTACATCAATTGGTATTAGAAACACGATTTGTGAAGAACCCGAAAATCTTCAATTGAATTTTCATCACTCGGTGGCACTGACAATAGTAGAGCAAAAGTTAGTAGATCGTGAGCTACAACATCCTGTAAAAAAATAAGAGCAAGAGGGGGGGTGTCCCGTTGGAGACTCTATGATATGAGTTAGACAATTTATCAACAAATAAAATAATTTCAATTTAACAATTAAACTAAATAAAATATATAGCAAACCGTAAATAAAATTGGTCGAATCCTGGATGATGTCGTTCGGATAGCATTATGTTCGATTGGCTGAGCATCTAGCAAATTAATATGTTAAGAGATGACGAGGCAAGGCCATCATCGATCCATTTAGAAGTAGTGAATCAGAATTGTTGAACTTGGCTTAAAATAACGTCAAGAGAAAAAACCTGGACCATTTAAATGAAAGGGGTGTTGGATATTTATAGTGTAGGAGAAGTGTTCCTCAAGTGATTTGGTTGTAGTATCTTAAGATCGTGGGATGTGGTTTTTATCCTCCGAGATCTTTGGGATCTCAATATGTTTCAATCATACTGATTTGACCGGTTCCTTGGATTGCACAACTGATTTGGTCTTTCACAGATTTGGTCAAGGTTAGAATCCATTTTGGACCCATGTTAGACCTACTTTTATTAGGTTTGACTTTATTTATTTTAGCAGATCGTCTGACTCCAAATTAATTTTAGATTTCTTAATCCTAATATTTGGTTTGTGCTATTTTTTACTTGGCAGTTTGCATCATTTGATGTTTTAGGATTATATATATGTCAAAATCGGTTATCATTGATTTGAGCAGCCAATAAATTAGATATGTTGTGGAATGATGAAAAAAATGTGAGAATCGTAAAACAAATCCACAAAATTTGAGTTGTTATCGTGATTTTTCTGGAACACGACTTTATCAAATATTGGTGGTATAACAAAATCAATGATAACCTATTTTGACGCATGCATTATCCTAAAACATCATCTAATGATAGGAGACAAATCGTGTTTTGGGGTTTGTAGGTACTCCGTACTCATAGGTAATTGATTTTTATTTCTTAAATAAGAAAACTAAAAACCTAAAAGAAACCTAAAAGAATTATGCAAACAATAGAATCATCGATTTTTCTAAAAAGAAAAGATTGTGATAACAAATAATATCGAAATTAGATTTGATTTAATAAAATCTAATCATGAAATAATTAAATATCTAACCAAATATATTATAAATGGAAACATAATAATATTTATGAATATTTTTAAAACCCAAAATCTTCAATAATATCTCCATGGAGATCAAATTCCTTGATCCTAGCTCATTCCGATTAAACACTTTATTTTGTAGCAGTTCATCTTAATGAGGACTAGATTACAGAGAAATGATACTTCCTGCTATATATGTACTAGTGGTAGTGAAAAATAATTGCTACAGAGGAGGCTGCTAATCTGATCAGCAAATCATCCCTGCTTGTTGACCGATCATCTACTTGGCACTGACCATTCTTGATGACAATTATTATTCAGATTTCAGTGTCCCAAGTTGTGTTCTCTGGGGTCTTTGTAAGAGAAAAAAAAATGTCCTGATCGAAATCAACCATTTCATTTTGCAAATCCTTGGACATATTGCCGCCACACATTATTCTGGGTCTCCTTGGGCTGGTGGGTGCTGTAAAAACTACCATACAACAATACTGCCCATTGTTTTATTCAACTTTTCACACTAGCCATCAAGTAACAAGATATCAGCACTTCAGCACAAGCAACCACAACCTGTAATTTGATAAACCCCACAGGAATTAAAACAATCAGGAAGCAGTATATATAGTTATATACATTGTGAAAAATTTTGTAAACACTAAGACCATCTCCAACCCAAATAGTGTTTTTAGTGCAACTTTCACCATGTCTCACTATTCCATCTCCAATCCATTTTACCAAATCTTACACTATTCTTTTTTTTTTACCATTATTATTATTTGTCAACAAATACACATCTCCAACCAATCAAAACCCAATTTACAGTAAAATAAAATAAAAAAAAATAAAAAAGTAAAGTTTACACTAAAGTTGCGCCAAGTGAACAGTGTCACACAATATATTGCGAGACACTATTGGAGCAAAAATAGCACGGGATTTGCCACTGGATTGTAGCTCCAATTTGCTAGAAAATGGCGATTTACAGCAGGGTTGGAGATGCCCTAAGAAACACCAGACAAATCAATTCAAATTTGAGCACGAGCACAATTTATGTTTAACTGCTTGCACTTCTCCACAAGTAAAACTAATATTTTTGAAGAAATTTTATGGAAGAATTAAAGTTATTTTCATTTCAGTAAAAAGAACTGCACAGAGCACACAGGACCATTGCTACTTGAACTACGTCACAAAAAATATTGCAGCATCCCTAGACTTAAAACTGGAAAACAAAATCCATTAAATTTGAGCTTACTGGGTTATTTTTAGACATGTATATGAACTGTATCCAACAAGATACTTCAAAATAAGAAATTAAGAATTCCAACATTTTCCAGCTAGCTTTGAATGAAGCCAAATGATTTTCAGTCTTCCAATGGAAAATACACAATAGTTTCCTGATGCAACATTTTAAAAATAAAATGTCAAGATGCCAAGTTGACACCCCTTCGCTTCAAGAATTCACGATGGACTGGAACAAACATCAAAGTAAGAGATTATTCGTTTAACATTTCTTAAGCAATAGTTTACATCAGTTTAAAGAATTATTCACATTTCTATATATAATTAATTTGTAATCTTGAAACTAGACTTTGGTTGCAACATCTGGTTGTTCTCCATGAATAATAAATGATGCAGAACTCCTAGTCAAAGGATTCTTTGGAATCACAGTAACATTTTGTTTAGTAATTGCAAGTCATCAAAACTAATTGAAATTTCTCTTAAATGAATCTCTAGGATTATCTTGTGATCTATAAATAGAGACCATGTGTTGTAAAGTAACACGTAAGAGAAAAAGCGGAAAAAATTGCAGTAGCATGAGAGAACGATGATTTATGGGACCATGTTCGTTTCTTTTCTACCTTATAAGTTTTTGTACCCAAAGAATTTGGAGATACTTCTTTGTTCTTTACTCACTTGATCTGGGAGGGTATTTTGTGACATTTTGCATTCAAATGAGCTTTTCTTTTGGCTAATGGGTTCTGATATTGTCCTAGAAGGCCCTCTTTGACAACCTAGGTGGACTGCCAGTCAATCGGTGTAGAGAGGGTATTTCTGTGTCTAGTTAGGCTGTCTTGGTTGAATTTTTGTTCTGTTTCCTAAAAAAGTTAAAAAAAAATAGAAAAAAAAATCTGCAGTAAGATACTTGCACTTTGCCATCAGAGAAATCGAAACAGATCAATGAATTCTATCATCGAAAAATTCTGCCTATTCCTTTTATTTTGTCACCACTCTTCCACTTGTAACCCAACAGTAAATCAATAATACACACAGACAAAAAAATGTATAAATTGTATACCATACCTTTTGGCAATGTGAAAATCTGCAAAACCAAGTGTTTCTCTGTTTTAATAAAAAATATATATATGGCCAGATGCTCTAGTTCACGACATAGCCGACTGAGAACTGCAAGATGCAACAAATTTAGTTCCAAAACGAGAGCAACTCACCAAACAATAAAAGTGAGATAGAGTAAAATCAACCTTTGATACCTGCAAAAACCTGAGGGCTCAGATATGATTCTCATATATGGAGCATCCAACGTAACGACAAAAGGAGAGTAGCAACATGTCCATCACAAAAGGCAAAGCTTCAGCTTGCACAAACAGAAATTCTCCCGAGAATCAATTGGGTGCCTGTTTAATAAGACTGCCAGTATGCACAGAATTCTGATCCATCAGGTGCCTGTTCACTAAGTCACTCAAACTAGTGTCATCAGACACCCATCCGTACCTTATCATATTCTCAAATACCCTTGTTGCTTCCTCTGTTTTGCCTGCTTGATGGAAGCCACAGACTAAAGTGCTGCAAGAACCAAGCCTGGGTTTAACCCCTAGCTGTCTCATTTCTTCAAGCAGCCTCAGAGTTTCAGAAAGATCTCCCTTCTTGCAAAGTGCATCTATCAACGAATCATAAGCAGTTCCCTTAGACAGCAGACCCTTCATCAAGATCTCATCCCGCAACTTAAAAGCTTCAGTCAAGTTTTCTTCCTTGCAATGAGCATCAATCATAATCTCATAGGTCACTTCATCCGGCTTGACACCCTTCGTCACCATATCCTCATATAATGCGAAAACCTGGGATGTTATCCCTAATTTGTTGTAACCATACATAAGACAAGTGTAGGTTACAACATCCAGTATCAGATTCTTCACCTGCATCTCCAAGAATAGCTGGTGTGCCTTCCCCATATTCCCTGTCTTGCAATGCCAGTTAATCTCGATCGTATAAGTCACATGATCAGGCAATATTTGCTTTCCTATCATTTCTTGTAACACAGAATCGGCTTCTTGCAGCTTATACGACTTGAAAAATCCATCAATTAAAATGTTATAAGAGACAATATCACCAAAACCCTTCTGCACCATTTCAAGAAAAAAGGTCAATGCCTTCTCAAAATCTCCTTCCTTGCAACACCCGTGAAGAATAGCATTGTAAACAAAATTATGTGGTTCAACCCCATTCAGAAGCATCTCATTAAATAAATTGAACCCCTCAGGCACATCCCCACCTTTACAATACCCATCTATCATAGTGGAGTAGGTTATATTGTCAGGTATCAACCCATTTTCTTGAATACCATCAAACAGTTTTCTTGCCTTTTGAATATTTCCCGACTTGCATAGTCCATCAATTAATGAGTTGAAAATATAAATATTTGGATTAATACCTTTAGAACACATTTCATGATAAAGTTGAACAGCTTTCTCGATCTCACCTTGTTTACAAAATCCTGAAATTATAGAGCCGTATGTGACGACATCAGGAACCAAACTTTTTTCTTTCATGTCTAAAAGGACCTCCATGGCGTCTTTAATTTTCCCAGTCTTACAAAGGACATTTATAAAGACACTGTAAGTTTGCACATCTGGAAGCACCTTCAACCCAACTATGCATTGGAAAGTAGCAACGACTTCCATCAGGTTACCAATTCTGAAGTGCCCTTCAATTAAGACAGTATAAATAAGATTGTTGGGAAATAAATCACGATTAAGCATCTCCTTGAAATACTTCATTGCTTCCTGCATGCTCCCTTCCTGACTGTATCCGCAGATCAGGGCCACATAAGTGATGGCATTTGGGGTTAGCCCCCTCTTTTGAATTTCCAAAAAGCAGGCTCTTGCTTCCTCCATCTTTCCAGCCTTGCTAAGGCATGTTAAGATATGATTATAGCAGAAAATATCAGGTGCAACCCCGTTATCGCCAATCCCCTCCAGAACCTCCTTTGCTGCCCCAGGCATACCCTCATGAACATATGCCATAATTAGACTTCGGTAGATAACAGCATTTGGCTTCAAACCACCAGCAAGCATCTTACTCAGAAGGCCACGAGCTCTAGGAAGATCATTACACCAACACAGCTCATTGATAATTGCACTATAAATCTGCTCAGAGGGCACCAAATTCCTCCCTTCCATTTCAGAAAGCAGCTCAAATACCCTGCCCACATTATGCTCCTGGCAATATCCCTCAATCAACCAACAATAAGTTTGAGAGTTTGGTTTGCAGCCTATCCTGATCATCTCATACATAATCTCAGCTGCCTTGCCCATTTGTCCGTACTTACAAACACCGTGAACAAGCGCATTATATGTCACCAAATTTAATTGCATACCACTAGAAACCATCTTATTCTTCACTTTGAGAACCTCGTTTATATCGCCTGCTTTCATGAACCCATCAATCAAAGCCGAATACATGGCATAGTGAGGCTTCACACCCATCTTTCTCATCTCTTCCAACATTAATTTTGCATCATTCAATTTCTTCCGTTTGCAAAGCCAGTTAATAATCACACTGTAAGTATAGGTATCCGGAAAAAGTCCCTTATTAACCATAGACTTTTTCAGCTCAAATGCTTCATCCATAGTTCCAACACGACACATTCCTTCAATCACCACATTGTAAATAAAAGAACTGGGATTACATCCCTTCTCATCCATCTCACTAAGTACCCTTTTTGCACCCTTCACATCCCCTGCTTTACAAAGTGCACTAGCCAAATACGTATATGTATAAACATCAAAATCCATCTTTGCATCCAACATTCCATTGTAAACTTTCCAAAACAACTCCATCATATTACATTTCAACAAAATACTCAATAAAGAATTACAACATCTCAAACTAGGCAAAACGTGACTATTTTTAGCAAGCAAAAATGTTTCCACGGCCTCACAAGCCATGTCCATGTTCCTATAACTATCAATCAGTATATCGAAAACAATAGGATTAGAGCCACTATTATTTCTAAAGCAAGAAAGAATTGAATCGAAAATGGGAGAACAAGACTGATGAGTTGTTATCATTTGCTTCAAAACGTTATTAGCAGGCCCAAAATGATTGCAATTGCAAAGCAGAATAGCGAGTATAGAGAAGGAATCCAAAAAAGGAGGAACACCCATTTGAGATTTAGACCAGCAGAAGAAATTTAAAAGACGTTTGGGATCAACAACCTGGTTTTGAAGAAGAACAGATCGAATCAGATGTGGGTTGAGCTTCTTGGGTATGTTAGAATTTGCCATTAGACTCAACCAGTTGCTTTGTCGGAGAAAGTCGGAGACTTGGCTTGAAAGTTGTTGGATTTCATTTCTAGTGTCGAAAGATTTGAAGGGTATTGAAGAAGTGTATCGAAGACTATTTGGTTGTTCTGTCAACAGAAGAGGGTATCTTTGAGAGAGTCTGAACATACCCGGTTTTTTTTTTCCTTTTTTCTTCACAAATTTCTTTTGCTTTGTGAATCGGTAAACTGAAGAAAATCAAACAAGATTGTTGCCCGGCAATTTGATGGCCGTGATATGATGAATTGAAGAAGATGAGACGAAGTTAAAGGGTGTACAACTGAGGAGAGAAACAATGAAGAGTAAAAAAGTGAGTTTTACACAACAAACCTCATGTTTAATGTAAATAGCATTATGTTCAACTTTTGACGATAATGATACAAAAACTCTGTTATTTGTTGATCATGGTCCGACTTAATGGTTGACTTAACTGTTGAAGGGTAAAATTGTCATTTCACCTATCAACTAAAATAGAGAATTCTAAAAATAAACTATTTTATATATATATAATTATATGTTCTCCAAACAATTCTTAATGACTTAAAATGGTTGATAATTACATACATATACCCCTAATTATTAATAGAGTCGCTCCGTTTGTAGAAAGTATCTATGATCTTCATTGAGAAGGAGATTGTCTATTCTATAGAGGACATTGAGATCTTTTCATAAAGGAGATTGAAATCTTCTCCGTGGAGCCGGTGGAGGAGATGATCTTATTCGAGAGAGTTTAGCTCCTCCTTTTGAAGGAAATCTTTGACAATCTCATCGTAATAATTATTAGGGTCAAAACTTTAAATAGCTCTAAAATTATGGATGTATCTAAAAATATAATTTCTTAATAACTTTAATATTTTTAGCCAAGAGAAATAAATTTTGTATAAAAACAGTCTTAGTACATTTATGATATATAAGAGAGTTTTTTTTTTTTTAACTCAGCTTCATGGAATTAATCCTGATTTTTTATTAGTATATTTTTCCTTCCATGCAATCTTATTCTTCGAGGAGTCCATTTTTCTCACCTTTTTTAAGATGCGTGAGCATTATCCCCTCTTGTATGGATGACATGTATCGATAGAGGGGTAAATTTATTCAAATAATGTCATCTTTTGGAACAAATTTATCTCTCTCTAGACATATATCATCCATGCAGGAGGGGGTAATGTTCACTCATCCTCAAGGGATGAGAAAAAATGAACTCTTCTTAAAGGCTATTTTGATACATCCAAAACTTATTATATATCTTTTAGACTTATTGATATGTTAAACTCTTTTATTTATTTATTATTTTTGAAACATTGATACATTAAACTCTTTTATTTATTTTTTATTTTTAAACATTTGTACGTTATCTTATTGTCTAATATTGAGAGAATATATAAAATAAGAATATGTTTATCCAAAATGATAAAAAAAGTAATAAATCAAGAAATTATGGATTCAAGTAATACTTTCTTCTAATCTCGAAATATCATAATATCAAAAAATGTGGAAATTGTAAAAAATAATCATAACTATTATAGAAATTTTATTTTTAACCATATACGAAAATTTATTTGTTAATAGCCACTTTTTTGAGAAATTACTTTAATGCCCCATATAAAAACAATCCCCAAACATTTTCTCTCTCTTTTTTCTTTTTTTTTCTCTCTCATTTCCCCTCTCTCTCTCTCCCGTCGGCGGTGTGCCGACAAATCGTCGCTGGCATCCTTACGAAGGCCGGCGAATCGTCGCCGACATCCTTGCGAAGGCCGACGAATCGTCGCCGGCCTCCTCTCTCTTTCACCCAACCTTTCTTCTCTCTCCTCGCAACTCTCTCTCTCTCTCTCTCTCTCTCTCTCTTTTCTCTCTCTCTCTTTCACTAACTTCTCTTTCTCTCTCCTTTCCTTTCTCTCTCACACGTCGTCGACGACTTGCCGGAGTGCAGTCGCCTGGGCTTCACGACCGTCCAGCAACGCCGTCGAGCTCCCCCTCCGTCGACGATTGGATCTGCTGAAAAAAAAAAGAAAAAAAAACGAAATACTAAAAACCCAGAACATTTTAAGTTTGAACATTTAAATTTAGTCAAGATTTCAAGTTTCAACATTTCAATTTAGACAAGATTTCAAGTTTTAAAATTTGAAAACAAAAAACTTAAAAACCCATAACATTTCAAGTTTCAACTTTCAATTTAGTCAAGGTTTCAAATTTCAACAATTCAATTTAAGCAAGATTTCAAGTTTCAAATTTTCATTTTTTTAAAACAAGATTTCAAGTTTCAAGTTCCTAGTCGTGATTTCAAGTTTGGTTTCAGATTTTAGTAATGGTTTCAAGTCTGATTTCAGTTTTAAATAAAAAATCAAATACAGGGGTATTTTTATAATTTACAGACATATACTGATTTTTTTTAAAAAAATGGCTATTAACAAATAAAATTTCAAAAATGGTTATAAACAAAAGTTTAATGTTTCTCATTGTTATTTTTTATTTTCTCTCTTAAAAAAAATCCACTTTTTTTTTCCTGTGGCAATTGTGGTTTATATTTTGTAGAAGTACAAATATCCCGGGTATTGAGTATTTGAGTGGATACAATTTAGTATTTTTAATAAAATTAATAAATGTAGTATTTCTAAATAATTGTATTATGGGGAAATTTCACTAAAGTCCTTATATTTTTTTTATAAAATATCACTTATTTAAACGGTTTTTTTTCGTATTTACAGCTTTACTCCATAGTTTTTTTCAAAATATATGATTTTAACCTTTTTGTCGGTCAAAGGTTAGTCAACCTTAATGTAATTAATGTTATTTTGGTTTTGTGTATAATAACACATGCAACTGATTTTTTTTTTTAAAAAAAAACAATGGATCTCCACCATTGGATCGATCCATACTTTTTTTTTGCTAAATTTTAAAATCCATTTCAAAAAGTTATAAAATTGTTACTAAATTTTAAACCCATTTTACTGTGGCACTCCTAAATTATTATTATTATTATTGTATAATGCAATATTGCATGTGTTCACATATATAAAATGTTATTTCATATGAGTTGTATATGATCACATTAAAACAATACTAACTTTTAATGTGATCATGCTAAAAAAAAAAACATGATCACAATGGATGCACATGCACCAGAACACTAAAAAGGGGATCTATGCATTATATATTATCATTTCAGTAGTATTACGTTGATTTCGGTACGTACTATGTTTACAATTTTAATAGTTTTCTGCATTTTTGTTCCAAACATATTATGCATTTTTCAATTTTCTCGCCACAAACACAAGGTCATGCATTTTTCATTTTTCTCGCCACAAACACAAGGTCATGCATTTTTCATTTTGCCCGCCACAAACACAAGGACTTCATTCTCCCCCCACCCCCCGATTTTTGTTCCCAACATATTGTGCTTTTCATTTTCCCCGCCACAAATACAAGGACTTCATCCCCCCCCCCCCACCCATCAAATTAATTTTTTGTTTAAAGGATTTTCCATACTCGATTATAAATAGGGTTGGGCAAAAAAACCAATAAATCGAACCGAACCGGTAATCCGAACCAATCTAATCAGTTTTTTTTATTAGTTTTATACCTCTAACCGGTTCAGTTCAGTTTGATTTTTCAAAAACCGATAATTTTTGTTCGTTTTCCGGTTCGCTGCCTCAAACCAAAAAACTAACCCGAACCAACATACAAAACAAAAACCCTAATTTTTCTAGGCATTCATCAGCCTTTACACTTTCAAACCGATACAATTCTTGAATTCCTCTCAATTAACCTCTCCCTCTCTGGTCCGTCGAAACTCACCTCTCTTTGGTCTGCTGCTTGATTGCTCATCCCTTCGACGCTTTGCCTCTGTCATTCTTCCTCCGTCTAAAGGAGATCTTCCATTGTTTCTTTAGACCCGACTTCCATCGAGAGCAAAATCCAACTGGAGCGATTCGAACGAATGATCGCGACTATCTGTGCATGTCGTCTATTTTTGTTTTTGAAGTTGTCTCCATGTGAAAATTACTAAACATTTTTTAGTTTTTCTTCTATTATTTTTGGTTGATTTTGTTTGGATAAATAGTTTTGTTTTAGAAGATAATTGGTTTATTTGTTTTTTGTTTGGTTTGTGTGGTGTGCTGAGAAATGGAGTTTTAATGTTGGGTTGTTTATTAACAATTTGATATTGCGGTTGAATATGATAAAAAGTTGGGTTGTGAACTTGTAATCAATTTCTCTATCTATAACTAGTAAAATCAATTTGATCAAGCCCAAATAAAATTTCATTTTAAGTCCATAAGTTAATTTTAATCAAAATTCGCCCAAATTGTTACAAATATGAAAATACTGTGTAATAAGTGAATTGGCTCAATAGGTCTAAAACTGAAAAAACCAAACCGAACCAGTTTAGTTCAAACGTTTTTGATCTCTTGACAATTGTAAAGTTTGTCGGATCAGATCATTTTTTCAGAAATTGAATAATATCAATTTTTTATTGGTTCATTCGAAAAGTAAACCGATCCATTAAACTCCCACCTCTAGTTTGTAAAGTTTGTCGGACTAGATCATTTTTTCAGAAATCGAATAATATCGATTTTTTATCGGTTCACTCGGAAAGTGAACCGATCCATTAAACGTCCACCCCTAATTATATATCTTCATCATTATATATTTTCTTCACATGCATCTTGCATGATTATCCTCTCTCATCTACTACCTCCATTTTGAATTATAAAAAAACATAAATTGAAAATGGAAAAGGTCAAAAAGAAATTTTGGTTTTGTAAGAAACAAAAATATCGTAGAAGATGATGCCTGCAAGTTTACTAGTCTAACTCTCTCCATATGCTACTAACAAGTTCCAGTTTCTTAAAAAAAAAAGAACAATTTTCTGTATCTTATTTTATGTTCCAGTGGCTTTGTTATTCTATTTTCTATGAACATATTATTAGTTTTTAAATAATTATAAGGTGATATATTTAGAATATAAATAATTTCCAAACCTTAACTTTAAAAAAAAAATACTACTGTCTGGACCCGACATGATTAATTAGATTCTACAAACACGGTCCGGAATACTATTCTCACTATCGAGAAGAGTTACATATGGACTACAATTCTTATAATCGGAGAGAGAGTTGCTCCCACAAATCGAAAGAAAACTTCTCACACATGCTTGTAAAATACGCATGGTAGGACTCGAACCCCTAACCACTATGTGTATAAGGTAGATGCACAATCATCTCTACTAAGAGGTCATGAGCCCAAACCTTAACTTGAATTTGATTCATCTCACATAAAAAGAGTGAGTTGAACTATATTTTTAACCTTTTTATTTTGTTGTGATCTTTTTTAAATAATGAAAAGACTTATACACCCTTGCTCTTGTCAATATTTCCAAATTAATAGTGGATAGTTTATTTTGTAACATGGTGAATAATTAATTTACAATTTTAGAATTATTTTATTGATTTTATAACAGTAAAAAGATAGCAAACCCGATCACAAATTACATGAAACTTGTACATAATAACTATTTAAAAGGATAATAGAGTCATTTTCTATTTACAATTGGGGTTGTTTTTAAAATTAGAAATGTATCTTTCTGTAATTGTTTGGAGGACCAATGACAATTTTTGTTGTGAGACATACATTACTCAACAAAATTAATAAATTAATAGTGGCAATCAAATGTTCTTATCTTCTTCTGGTGCTTTCCATTGCCACATGTATAGTCTATCTATGGACTATATTTAGGTGCACTAATGAATAAATTCAAAAAGATAATTATTTTTGTGCGTATATATATATATATATATATATATATATATATATATATATATATATATATATATATATATAAGTATTAGGTTTGAAAGAAGAACTGTTGTAAATCAGTATTCGTTTGGTAGAAAAAAGAAGAAATAGGAAAACAGAAGAGAGAAATGCCAAGCTTTTCAGATATATGCTTCGGCTCAAGATAAGTTGTTTTCTGACGATATATTATTGGGTAAATCGTATTTTAGTCTATGTAGTTTGTCTTAATCTGCGTTTAGTCCACAGTTTTTTGAAATGTTAACTTTTAGTCCATGCGTATTCTGACAATCTGGATTGTAGTCCCTACCATCCAATCATGTTAGGGTTTCACTGAAATCCGTTAAGTCAATGACGGTAAATAGGTAAAATCGTGATCCACCTTCTACAAACTTTATATTCTGAAGGTAATATTGTTATTTCAGATGCTAAATATATATATATATATATATATATATATATATATAAAAGAAACACATGTGGGTGTTATTGTGCCACGTCAGACTCCCACTATAAACGAAATACAAAGAAGGCAGTGGTCCCTTTTGTATAGCATTCTTTGTCGTTGAAACAACTAAAGCTTCAACTCTCTTCATCTGCTGAAGCTTCGTTCGCGCCATAAAAAACCCCAGAACGCTTTTTTCCTTCGTTTTCGTATTCTTTGTAAACTCTGTCAACCCCAAACATCTCGTTCCTCTTTTTTGTTGAAGTCGTTGTGAAGGTTGTTGTGCAGAGGAGTTTCTTTTCGAGTTTTTGGAAGCAAATCGTGTCAAATGTACGTTTTATTTCTGTACAGACGTTTTGTGTTGATTATTATTGATTTTGTGTTGCATTGTGTGTATTCAATGGTTTATCATGAGTTGCAAAATGATTTCTAGGGTTTCAGAGATAAAAAAAATTAGGGGTTTTTGATTTAAAGTCATTCAAGTGTAATTTTTAGGTTATTCATCCAAGTATTATTGTGTAATTCACAAAGAAGTTGCATGGAGTGGGAAAAGTTGTGTTTGATACATGTATTTCATTACATTAGGGTTTCAATGATTTAAAAACTGGGGTTTTCTATTTGAAATGACATTTAAATGTAATTGATTGTTTTTGAACCTATTTAACTTGTTTGGTTGATTAATAAGTTGCATGAACTGTGTTTAGTTGTTTCTCATTCGTGTATGTTGTCATATTAGGGTTTCAGTATTTCAAAATTAGGGGTTTTTTAACTACAAAGACATTAACAAGCAATTGCGAGTTTGTTGGACCTATTTCACGGTGTAAGTGCTTATACTTGCATGTAACTGCATGTAATTGCTTATGCATGAACTTCCATGCAACTGCATGTAATTCCTTATGCTTGAACTTTCATGTAATTGCATGAAATTGCTTATGAATGTAATTGTGTTTTATTATTATTGCAGTTTGCTGATGGATAACATCTTTAACAACACTGTTTTGCATAGGACCAATGTAATTGACTTAGGTCAGTGTGATGCTGATCACATAAGTTTGATTACGTTGGTCCATGCACTGAGTGAGCAACTCACTGGAAGCTCAAATGTACCAGCAGAAAAATACTGTCTGGGTACAATTACCACGGTACAGTGATATAGTAGAGGTTTTCACGGATAGGGATTTACTAGACGTGTTTAAGGAGTTCGGGGTACGTGGGTTTGACATTATATGTTTCCGGGTAGAACAGACATGTTATAAACCTTGTCCTCCTGCACAGGGAAGTCCTAACCCACATATAGAAGAGCCTGAGGTTGTTGAACAAATAGGATGGTGTGATGATGAGGCTAGTAAATTTGATTATATAGCTGCCGGTGATAAGGAGAGTACATAATTTGGTTTTGATGAGAAGAATGATGATAATGGGGATGGTGTAAGTTTAGGTGGTGACAATGGGGATGATGTAGGTTTATGTGGTGACAATGGGGATGATGTAGGTTTAGGTGGTGAGAATGGGGATGGTGTAGGTTTAGGTGCTGACAATGAGGATGGTGAAGGTTTAGGTGGTGATGATGGGGATGGTGAATGTTTAGGTGCTGACAATGGGGATGGTGAAGGTTTAGGTGGTGATGATGGAGATGGTGAAGGTTTAGATGGTGATAATGGGGATGGTGTGTTTGGGAGTCAGTTTGAAAATGTAGTTGGGAATGATGACATTACCAAGGAATGTATGAATTTATTTGAGGGGTATGAGTCTATGTCAGATGATGAGTTCTCGTCTGACTTAGACACCAACAAATCCCAAGTGAACGTGGATAAGTTGTTGAGAGATAAACCTTTCGAGAGAAAGAGGGGAATGAAATAAGATTTTCTGTTGGTCAAACCTTTACAAACAAAGAGGTAATGAGAGATATTTTTAGGAGTATGCAATGCAGAAAGGTGTAGTTCTAGATAGAATTAAGAATAACAAACAGAGACAGACCTACCAGTGCAATACTGCAAGCTGTCCTTAGAGAGCTCATGCTTCATGGATGGTAGACAAAACCATCTTCATGATCAAATTATTAGTTGACCAACATGAATGTCATAAGGTTTGTAACAACAAAGAGGCAAAAGTTAAATGGATAGCCTCTAAGTTTGAGTCCATAGAGAAAAGTAATTATTCAATCAATGTGAAAGTGTGAGCTGATTTGTTGTTGGATAAGTTCAATGTGTCAGTTGATTTGAAAAGGCTTTACAATGTAAAACATAGAGTCCTGAAATAGTTAAGGAGTGAGCATGTACAGAGTTTTAAGTACCTTAGGCAATATGCCTACACTTTGAACCAAACCAACCCTGGGACAACAGTCCATATAAGGGTCCAAAGACAATTGTCAACTTTCCACAGATTGTTTTTAAGTTTTGAAGCACAAAGGTTAGGGTTCCTAGAAGGGTGTAGACCTTTTATTGGGCTTGATGGATGTCACTTGAAGGGTCCTTGTGGAGGAATCCTCTTGTCTGCAGTGGCATTATATGCTAACAGTGATCTGTTCCCACTTACTGTGTGTATATGTGAGAAGGAGACAGAGTTAAGTTGGATGTGGTTTCTCAATAACTTGAAGATGTATTTGCAGTATCCTTCTGACAGACATCTATGTTTCATGTCTGATAGACAGAAAAGATTGATCAAGGCTTTGGCAAAGCATTTCCCTACTGCTAGCAAAAGGTTTGTGATCAAAGCTTTATCTAATTTTTCCTTTCCTAATCATGTTTCATAACTTTCTAATTGGTTAATTCAATTTCTAATTTTATCATTTTTAATATGGGGCAGGCTTTGTGCAAGGCACATATATGCTAACTTTAGAGGAAGTTACTATGGTGATAGCTTTAAGAAGTTGTTTTGGAGGGCTAGTAGGAGTACCAATATCTATGAGTTCAATGCTGCATTAAAGGATATTGGTGAGATTAGGGTTAGTGCCAATGAGTGGTTAGCTAAGATAGAGCCACATCTATGGTATAGGTCCACCTTTGACAAAGTCATTAGATGTGATCATGTTACTAACAACATGACAGAGGCATTCAACAGCCTATTAGGTACCCACAGAGCACAGACTTATCTGCAGCTGCTGGAGTTTATTAGGAGAATGGTCATAATAAAGTTTCAAGAGAGTAAGGAAGAGTGTGATGCATGGAGGATGGTACTACCTCCAAAAGTACATGCAAAGATACTGAAGCATAGTAAAACAAGTAGGCAGATGACCATAATATCAGTAGGGGAACAAGAATATGAGATTATAGGTCCTGATGGGAATTTTCCAGTGAAACTAAGGGAGTACAATTGTGGATGTGGCAACTGGCAGATCAGTGGCACTCCTTGCTCTCATGCCATGGCTTCCATAAGCCACAATTGTGGTACAAAAGCATTGAGGGATAAGGTACCTATCTATGTCTACCAATGCCTCACCAAGAATGCATACATGCAGACCTACAGGGGCATGATCCATCAACTGCCAGACCAGAAGATGTGGCATGAAATTGAAGTTGGTGAGGTGCTTCCACCACCATTTAAAGTCCAACCTGGCAGACCCAAAATGCAAAGGAAGAGAGAATCTGGTGAGAAGATCAAAGGAGGCAGGACATGGACTGTTGTCTGCACATACTGTAAGATGCTCAAACATAACAAAATGACATGCAAGAAAGCAAAAAAGCAAACAAAGGTATAATTTTTCCTATAATGTAATTTTCTTTATTTTCAAAATTTGTGATGTAATTCAATTTATATCTCTTCAACAGAGATCACCTACAACAACTGAAGCTTCAAGTTCACATGCAGTTGATGCCAATCCAACAAGAAAGAAGAAGATCAAAGTAATATACAAGTTTATTGTATTTAGAAATTATGGTTTAGCAATTATTTAAATAATTTTTTATACTTCTGTTGACAGAAACAACATCCACCACAAGGAGGAGGTTCTCATAATCCATCTCAATCTCAACCACACTCACAGTTCACTCAAACACATTAGAATGGACAATCTGGCTTGAAGTAGGACTTTTGCAGGAAGTATCTGGTTTGATGTAGAACTTATTCTACGTATTCATTTTTTGTTTCCTAGCTAGCATGTTTTCTTGCATGTTAACATGCTCAATGTTAGGAATTAGTTGTTGTCTTTTAACTGAATTGATTAATATATAAGCAGTTGTTTCATGCTTCAATTCCATGCTTTTGTAATTTTCATGCTGCTAAACAGTGAAATATATAAGTAGTGCTTTTATTACATGCAATGTATGATTCCAATACAATTACATAACTAGGTTTACTCATACTTATAAGTAGTACCATTGCCATGAATACTACTTAAGTAGAAGCATTGCAATTATTATACCACGTAAAACTAGATTAACTCCCACAATTAGCTTTGACCCTCCTTGCATAGACTCTAGTTGTTGAATTCTTCCATGGAAGCTTTCTAAGTACTGTAGTCTTTCCCACAACATCTCCAGCTCTGCACCCTTCCATTTAGAATTGTCATTTCCTGTTCAACCATTGCATTACCTCTACCATCATTCCTTTGTGATACACTATCACTAAGTTGTCCTATGTTGAATTCTTCATTATCTGGAGACCAAAAATTGTAGAATTTGCATTTCTCTTTCTCACATACAAAATACAACTTATGTGGGTTGTTTTGGGATTCAAAAATCTTCATAGCCGCTTTAACACCACATAAGTATATTTTGTTTTTGAACTTTATAAACACACCATTGATGTTGTTTATTGAGCTTGATGTAGCCTCCATTGTGTATGCCGCAGTTGTTTGTGTTTGGATTGATGAAGGAATTTGTATGTGAATGTGGGAGTTGTGGTTTTTGTGTGTGGATTAAGAGTTTATGTGAATGTTGAATGTGATTGTAAGGAAAATCAACCTTTTTATAAGGAAAAAATTCCCGTTGGCAAAAAAGGGCAAAATAGTCATTTTCTCAATTTTTAAAGCATTTGAAAATAGTTTCCTTTTTCAGTTTTCAATTTCAGATAGAAGGAGTAAAATGGTAATTCTACCCAAACATTTGAATTTAAAATACTTCAATTTAAAAAAAAATACAAAAAAGGTAAAATCGTCTTTTCAAATTGGTCAACAACTGTCAAGGGTATCACGATCATTTCTCACGCCTGACATGGCAGAAATGGTACTTTTCACGGATTCTGTTACAGAAGAACTAAAAGTTACAATTCCAAAAAATCATGGACTAAACGCAGATTAAGGTAAACTACAGAGACTAAAATATGATTTACCCTATATTATTTTGTTAAAATATAGATATAATTCAAAAAAAGTATAATATTTATGAGAGAAATTACAGAAAACAGGAAAACAAAATAAAATCTAGAAACATAAGAGTCTAGAATTTGAATCTTAGGAGAAAAACTCAACCGATACAAAACACCAATCACTCCACTCCACCCTATCAAAACACACCACACAGACAACACCAGACAAGAAGAAAAAAGAAGCAAAATTTATGGGGGGAAACAACAGATTATCAGAACACTCAAATCAAAATTAACTTGTATATCAAAAATAAACTAAACCAGGGTAAGATATCATAGTATGCTTTACATATGTAAATCTTTAGTTGTATGTAATGAGACTTTTTTTAGGTAATTGTGGCTTAAGAACTGGTGAATCTAAAGATTAAAACTTTAATCTACATGGATCTAAAATGAAAAATTAAATGGAAAAAAGGGATTTGAAATCCATATATAATCTTAAAATTAAAATCATATTCTTAAACAGAGAAGAAAAGTTAGCATTCCTTATCCTAAAAAATAGAAAAATCAAAAGGTGGGACACACCATTGGAAGAAGGGTCATTTATTTTTCACGATCGCTGCTCAATTGGCATATCAATGTTTCATGTAGCCACTCAACCAACGAAAACTAAATAATGAAAATAATTCTAAAAAACATGATCTGAGGAAGAGAAGAAGAAGAAAAACCCACATGCAAGCACCACAAAATTACCTGAAAATAAGAAATAGAGTATATTGAGCCATGGATTTAGAATTTCCAAGAGATTTAGTGATGCATTTGGGTGTTGTTTTGATAAGAAAATAGAGAGGGATAAGAGGATGTGAAGTGGCCACTGGGTGTTTGAAGAAAGAGATGAGATTTGGGCAAGGAGATGCGTTAGAGAGAAATTAAAAAGAAAACGAGAGATGTTTGGATTTGGATGCTTGAGGTAGAGTTATAATTGTATATAATGTTAGGTTTGTGAGTTTTGTTGGCATTATTCTATATCAAAACAGCATTTAATTTGTATTGTTTAGTTGTCTAGGATTCATGATGATTCAAGCTTCAAAGAAGAAATGACAACTATTCAAGCAAGTTCAAGTCTTCAAAGGGAAAAGTGATTCATGATTCTACAAAGGTATATTAAGACATTTCTTTTCTCTTTCAAGGCTTAGGCATACACACACACAATTCATACATTTGTGTCCCTGCATCATAGCGCATCATTTGGTATAACATATTCACACACTTGAAGTTGAATGCTCATGCATTTGGTATGAAAGTAACATGTTTTGGAAAATGCATGATTGGAGACTATCTCTATGTAGTTTGCATTCTTGTGTGAAATGTGTTTGTTTATTTATATGTTTGTATAACATGGATCTTGAACTTGATTTTAGTCTTAGATTATTCATGATTGAGTTCCGATCATTTTGGTTACTCATACTATTGATTTCAAGTTCCGAGTCAAAAGTTATGATACTTTCCAGTCATGTTGCATATATTGTCTTTGTCTTTGTCTTTGTCTTTGTCTTTGTCTTTGTCTTTGTCTTTGTATATCGAGTCGAATTCTTATTTTATGGGTTGAGTATCTTATATATCCATGTCCGTGAGAGAGTTACGGTTTGTAATCCGCAAATGGGTTTGAATTCCGAGTTTGGAGGCCAAATAACGGTCGAAGAACGCGAGAAAAGCGCAAGGGAGGAGCACCATGGCCAAAGACAATCACATGGTGCAAGCCCCGAGATGGCGCGTGGCCATCTCGGCCACAACTCCTTGCTGCCCCGAGATGCCCACGTGCAATCTCGGGGAAGCATTCTCAAAGGGGGTATTTTGTTCCTTTCATGCTCTTTCATTTCCTCTCCTTTATATATATCTTCTTTCTCTCACTTGAATTCAAGGAAAAAAAAAATATAGTGCAGAAAATTTTCAGGTTTTTTCTCTCAACTTTGAATCATCATATCTCTCTCATTTCTTATCCGATTTGAGTGATTCAAGTTGGAGAAGTTTTGTATTGAAGTCCTCTATCATCTCCAAGCAACCTTGAAGTCATTTGTTCAATTTTTTCTGGTGGATCGCACCATTTTCGTGACTGTACTCGAAATTGTCAAGGTATTTGTTTATCTTTTGATTTCCTTGATTCTAATGTTCAAATACCTTGGGTTTTCTTCCTACTTGTGTGTATTTGATTTGAACATATGTTGATGAGTGATAGATCTTCAATTAAATGCTAGTTGTGCTTAATTAGATACTTGATTGTGAGTTAGGTTTCAATCAAACCTATGTTTTCACATGATTGTGAGTTGTATTGTGCTAGCATCTTATCTAGGACTATTTGTTCTATGATTGACTTTATTTTTCATGATTAATAGTCTTATCATGTGCTAGAACTCATTTGTTGAATAGATCTAGGATTAGCACATTTGATGTTATATTTAGAGTCTATTAGAGTTTAATTGACTATTTTGTGAATATATGCTCTAAATGATTGCTAGAGATTTGATTGATCATATCTTGTGTTTCTAGCATTTTTGTGTTAGTACTAAAGTCTTGAATATGTACTTCATGAACATGTTTATTTCAAGCTTTAGTAACATGAATAGAATCTAGGTTTAAAATGTGTGTTTGGAAATTTGGCATGCTCTATATTTTTATTCATGTATAAGATCTAGACAATCTTATTTTGTGAACTTTATTGTCTATGTCTCGATCTTCATGGAGTGTACCTAATCCATACATTTTATATGCTCATGCATCATCTTGTGTGGTGTCATTTTTGGATTATAAACTAGAAAAATATACTTTGTGTGCTCATTGATTAATTCTAGTTTCCATAGAATTTGTTGATCATCTTATTCTATGTTGCGTGCTTGTTTGCGTTTTGCATTCATGATCACTTAGATACCTTGTGAGAAGGAATTCTTGACAATAGGTGTGAGACCTATGTTGTTGAGCAAGAAAGTCTTGGCAAGAGGTGGGAGACCTTGGATTTTCAAGCAAGGAAGTCTTGCCTAGGGTCGTGAGGATCCGGAAGGGTGAGCTAGGAAGTCTTGACTAGAGTCGGGAGGACTCAGATAGTTGAACAAGAAGTCTTGCCTAGGATCGTGAGGATCCGAAAGGGTGAGCGAGGAAGTCTTGACAAGAGGTGTGATGCCTCAGATTGTTGAGCAAGAGGGCGACATCTTCATGAGTAGGATAGAAGGGTAGTTTCTAGGTGAATGGGTCATTTGAGAGATTGTAATTTTCTTATCTACTAGTGGATTTTGTTTGCCGGTGGTTGTTAACCAGTGGATGTTTCCTCTTCGGAGGTTTACCACATTACATCTTGTGTCAACTTTTCTCTATCCTTATCTCTCTTATATTGGTAATTGTTATTTGAATAATGTGGATAGAACTTTATATGTAAGTTGACTTCCTCACACAATATTGTTTATTTATGTTAGATAACTTTGTATCTTGTGATATTCCATTCAAGTTGTAAAGTACCACATTGTAATACTTACAACTTATGGAATTTTGTCTACATTGAATATATTTGTTCATAAGATACATTGATTCTTGTTGTATGTTTTGTAGACTAAGAGTGCGTTTGGTACGCGGATGGGACAGGACAAGGTGGGACGGGACAGGACATGACAGGACATGACAGGACAGGACAGGATAGAACAAGTTGTCTGTATTGTGTTTGGAAGGCTTGGGACAGAACTGTTAACTGTACTGTTATGTGTTTGGTATGACTGAGACATGACAGGACAATAGGTTTAAATAACCATAGTGCCTCTGTTATGTTGTTTAATGTTTTTTTTACCACATAATAATGTTAAATGGGACATGACAAGTAGATATTTATATGATTTTATTTAAAAAAATATATTTATATATCATATTTAATAAAAAAAATATGATTGAAAAATATTCATATTTAATAATTTTATTGGATTATTATTGACAATTTCCTTATTAATTTTACAATTTTCTTCTTGGTCACTTCCTTGTTAATTTCATGGAAAGGAAATTATTATGAAACGATAAATTGTTGATTAATTAGCATGGAATTAAAAATAAAATCCAACAACTCATCAATATTATAATCATCTCATCTAATTAAAAATAAAGACATCAGTTGACAACATAATAACAAATCATCCATGACACTAATGTTATCATATTCAAACAAAATATATTCTTCAAATATGTTCACAAAATCATTTATAAAAAGTGATCACTCTTTTAGAATTGCCTTCACAAAATCTGGCTTGTAGGAATCATCCAAGCCATTCCAAATGTACAACTGGTTTGGCTTATTTCCAAAACAAATTGCAACTCGTATCATTTGCATACGGTCAAGACCCATGTCCTCTAGCTCAACACCTAAATAAATCAAACAAAACAAGCATATATTCAGTCAATTTATTCCCAATACAAAATCACACACTTGGTCTTAACAAAAAAATCATCCTACACCAAACTATTTCAATCGATATAACTGCTTGATTCAGTTAAGTACGTGGCGTTGTATCACAAGTGTACTCTACCGGCACAATTCTGGGTATGAGTAAGTCTGTGTATTCCAACCAATATACATCATGAATACTATATATATATTTGAAATGATAATTTATTTCAGCCACATTACAAGTTTATACATTGTGTTGTTGCCAAAACTATTTCAATCGATATAACTACTAGATTCAGTTGTACGTGGCATTGTATCACAAGTGTACTCTACCAGCACAATTCCGGGTATGAGTAAGTCTGTGTATTCCAGCCAATATACATCATGAATACTATATATATATTTGAAATGACAATTTATTTTAGCCACATTACAAATTTATACATTGTGTTGTTGCCTTGTACATATTCTTGTGCCACCAATTTGAGCAAAATTGTCATACAGTATATAGCAGCAACACTTAATCAAAACCAAAATAAAGTAAACAAAACAATACACAAAACAAAGGAATTGAATAGGGCATACGTAAGAGATGGGAACATTAGTAAGTCTCATCTAACTATATACATATTCTTCTACTGGGTATATATATATATATATAAATTTCTGTTGTGTACATATATATAAATTTCAATATGTTCATTTGTAAGAGGAAGACCACACACTAAAACTACCAAAACACAGCTAAGAGAAATCATATATACGTGTTTATATATATATATATATATATATATATATATATATATGTATATGTATATTTTGAGAAATCAAACTTTATTACCAAAATCAACAAAAAACATCAGTAACGAAGCAACATCAGGGGAGCAACAAAACAAACAACCCAACGGAAACACAACAAAAAAAAATAGGGGATTAAACTTCCCAACTGATGACATCCCTGTCACCAACAACCACCCTCTTTGCCAACATATCAGTGTGTAAGAGTTTGAAACTTTAGAGCTGAATTGAACATTGGTTCACAGAAAATTAATGTGGCAACACAACACACAATCGAAACATAAAGCACTGGATAACAAGATACAATCGAAACACAAACCCGAAACACAAACCCGAAACACAACAATCGAAAATAAAAGAGAAATCACTGCAACAAGCAGCAACACAACACAAAGCACCTAACAACATCAAAAATCACTCCAACAATGAGAAAATGGATGCAGTAAACAGATGATAACAAGAAAAGTAACCACAAAGTCGTGAAATCGAATCAGAGAAAGAGACGAGCTCACGATTTCAAAACGAAATCGAAACAAACAAAGGGAAATTTCAACAAAATCATACCTGGGTCGGCGGTGAACGCATGCGACGGGAACCAAGTCGGCTTCGGTGAGGAGTTGTGGCGGCAACGGGAAGACGATTGGTATGCCTAGGGTTCACTGGTACAACGATCGTGGGTTGGAGAGAAGAGAGAAAAGAGAAGAGAGAAATAAGAAATAGGGAAGGGAATTGTTTAATTTATACGGTACATAATTGTAATTTGTTGAACATTTGGAGGGTAAATATGTCATTTTGAGCCTTTTCCCATGCCATGGGACTAGTTGGCCGAGGGTGTGAGGTGGGACAAGTTTTTATGAATTTTGTCTCACCTTGTCCCATGTTGTCCCACACTGAGTTCGCACCAAACGCAGGACAAGGACAAACAGTCACATGTTGTCATGTACTGTCCCGCGTACCAAACGCACCCTAAGAGTGGAGATTTGACCATACATGAATATATTGTTTTCTCATAACAATCATGTTGAATGTTAATTTGTATGCTTATCAAGGTTTTGTCACTAGTCTCGAAAGATTTGTCAAAAGTGAGAGACAACCTATTCACCCCCCTCTAGGTTGTTTAGTATAACCTTGTACATATTATTTTTATATAAATATTGCTCATAATAGGTATAGCCGTATCGGTTCAGCGCCACTTTCTTTTATTTTATTTTATTTTAATGTTTTTTGTTAATGATAAGTGGTGCTGAACCGAGGCCAAGATATACGGCTCATACGAGGCCTTGCTTGATGACCCGGACATCGAAGCCGTCTATCTTCCTCTCCCGACGTCGCTACACGTCAAATGGCCCGTCGTGGTGGCGCAGAAGAATAAGCATTTGTTGATGGAGAAGCTGGTGGCTCTCAACGTCACCGAGATCTATGTGATTGTCAAAGCTTGTGAAGGAAATGGAGTCCAGTTCATGGACGGAACCATGTGGGTACACAATCTCAGGACCGCTAAAATGCGTGAATTTCTCTCCGATTCAGAGCGTTTTGGTCAGCTTTAGAGCGGTACGGATTTTTTTTAAAATTAAATTAAAATTTGATTTTTCATTTTTGGTTAATGAGTATGTGAGTTTCTTTTTATATAAATTTGTAGTTTATGTTATAATTGTTGGTTTATTTGGCTGAAAATACATAGTTACAAGTTTTTTGTTCTTACTGTGAGTGCGATTTGTTCTGGGGTTGTTTTTGCTGACTGGTAATAAACCCATTAAATCAGTTGACACCATGTCAGGCCATATCTTTTGTAAGTTGAGCAGTGGTTGTTTAGATACTTTAAATGTTTGAAGGCTACATTAACATAACTGATAAAGAAATCTTATATGATGTCTATGTTTCTTATACCGGTTGCTGGCATGTATTGTGTGTGTGACTTATTGCATAGGGATACTATATGCAGTTTACTATTGTTGTGGATTATAAGATATTGCTTGCTCGTTGTTGACACTGGCTTTTCAGTTTATGTCTATATAAAATTATATGGTAGAATGAGGGAACATGATTTGAGATATGTTTTCTAAGAGGGCAATGTTTCTGGATTATCAACATGGTTATGCAGCTTGAAATTGTGGATTATCAAATTTTAGTTATTAGATTATAGTTGTTTGTCAAATTGTGATTTTTTAGATCATATATGTTGTTGTGTGGTGGAGTTATAGTAACTTAATGTGATTATATTCGTTTCCAAGATTTGAGGTACTAGTTGTGATTTACTTGAATTGAATTTTAGGTAGCGAGAGATCATTTCTAGTTTTTTATAATTAGATTCTTTCTGGATGTAGCATTACTTGTTTGTGTGTAATAGTGACAGGTTCTTAAAGTGGGAAGATGTGGAAATAGGGGAGCCATGTGACAAATTGATTACTTGTTTGATTGGTTTTTCTAAAATGTAAAATTTGTATATGGATTGGTTTTATGAGACAAATTGATTAGGTGTTCATAAGCAATGTTTTGAGTCCATTTTGCTTTTTCATGGGTTTGGATGTGAGAAACAGTATATTTCCTTATTTGACATTGAGGCATCTGGTTTTGTCAATCATCAGTGATCTTTGTCATTAGTCAAGTATGCATAATTATTATTTATTACTATCACCTTTATAACATATTCCTACAAAATATGTATTTAGGAAGCTCAAGCCTTGCATGTGCCTCAAAACCTAGTAATTATAAAAAATCTTACCAATTAACCTTCTTTTTAAAAAAAAATCCCTTAAATCCAATTCGGTCAAGGCTTGGCCGGTTAGAAGTCCGATCATAAAGAAATACAAAATCAAGTTCGGTGTTGGGTTTGTCAAGATTGTCATCTTGTTGGGCCTGGCCCAATCCATCCTAAACAGTAATTGGACATTCGAACCATCATTTGATCCGATCCAAACAATTATCAAGTTAAAAATTGATTCACAGTTAGATTCTTAAATATGGACGGTGAAGATTAAGATTTTTTTAATTCGTAATTTTTGTTTTCTCAAACTAGATTTTGTTGGAATCTGTTTTAATTTATGTATTTTTTTTTAAATGGATCCCCACCGTCCATAGGTGGAGATTTTGATTATTATTTTTTTACTTCATTCTTTTTAATGGATTCCACCCTCTATTTTTGTTTTTTTTTTAAATAAATAAATAAATTAGAGTGGTATTCAAGTCTTTTTACCCTTTTGACACTTCCAACCATTATAGAGTGAAAGTAAAACACTAACAACATAGGAGGTCATGGTCATCAGTTTTTGGAAAAGTTGATTTCTAGTGTAAAACAACAAACTCAAGAAGGTTGGATTTGGATGTGATTTCAACTACCACCGTGATTGATTGGAGATGATAGACTTGAAGTTCTCCAGGATGAATGATAGAGCTTTCAAATTGAAATAGAATGACATGAATGGACTAAATTGTTTTGGCTTCACGTAGTCAATAACTCATGAGCTGTTCAATTTTTGTCCTCTCCTTTGTATTTTCCTTGTTTTCTTTCTACTTGGTATTTCAAATTATAAAGTTTTTGAACAGACTCTCGGACCATACAATTTGTCCCTTGTTCAATAATAATACATTAAACATTTTCCATTGCATCCCTCTCATTTACCCCACCACCCACTTTCACTCTAATTTCTTCACAGATTTTGCTCATTAATTCGGCCCAAAAATCTCATCAACTGTGATATCGACATGTTATATAACGAACTTTGCTCATGTTCACACGATGAGACCGTCCAATGAAAATGAATTAGATATACATAAACATCATTTATACTTTATTATGGATTTTTTTTTTTAAATGACCAAATTGAAAATGAGAAAAGAAAAAGGGAAAACCATATAGTGAAGAATTTACAAATATGATGAAGTAGCTTGAATTTCCATCTCATGAGTTTTATTATGGAATCAATTCAATCGGACGGCTGCCATGCAGAGGCAGTCAATAAAGACAAATCCTTCCAACCCAATTTCAAACACCCAATGTCCTCCAAGAGAGTATACCCTTTCCAAGGGAACATCCCAAGTAACAAATTGGCTTGTGCAGCCGGGTTACCCCCGAGAGAAACGGGTCGAAACCCGACCCTTTTCAACTCATCACCCCATCTCTCCACTTTCACTTCACCCGTCCTCTTGGGCCCACCAACTGCCACGATGTTTCTAATCTCACAACCAAACAACTGTTGCTCCACCGTATGCCTCTCTACACTGTCCACACCCAATTTGTCACCCAATGCGTCAAACAAGGCACTATAATAATGTAACGCCTCAACAAACCTTCCCAAAAAACTGCCTCCATGACTCAAATCCTGTTCGACGATCGTGATCAATTTCGGTTTCAACAAAGTCAACACTTTCAACGTCCCTAAATCACTCCCTGTTATATCGTATAAACAATGATGCATCCAGTGTACCACTATTGCTTCGCTCGGTTTCACTCCCAGTTGACTCAGATCGCTCACATTTCCTATTTTGCCCTCCAGTGGTTGAAACTCGAATGGCAATCCCAACGAACTCGCAAAGTCACCTAGTCTTCTACCTGTCGATTCCAGTAGCTCCGACGACGATCCGAACCCGGTCACTCTCATCGACCGGATCTTCTTAGACCTCGACGCAAGGATGTGAAACAACCCCGGCCATTGAAGACCCTGCATGATGTCTAGATCGATGACGTGGACGCATTCTTCGCCGTCCAATGCTTGGAATATCGCTTGATTAGCGGTGAAGTGAGAGAACTTGATCAACGGACAGATTGAGTTGTAGGATTGCAAAGCGTTGAAGATCTTCTGAGACTGAGACAGAGTCAGCGACTTGGACGTCAGAGGCGAGTAGCTGCCTAAACATGAGCTCACAACGCGGGCATGGAGCGCGTGTGCGAAGTACGCGCCGACGCGTTCCGGTGAGGAGCCGAACGGAGAGGAAAGCACGGAGATCTCCGGCAAGAGGTCGGTGGCGTCGTTGAGATTGTCCATGGCGACGCACTCGGCGCATTGAAGCAACAATCCTAGAAGTCTCAATCCAGTCGATTCTCCTTCCATAACCACTTCTTCTACTGCGTCTCGGTTCTCTTGCTGTTCGATGTTGGCGCGTTTGTTGGAAGGATCGTCGTTGTCGTTGTCGTTGTCGTTGTCATCGTTGTCGTTTTGGCGGTCGACGCGCTTGGTTTTCATAGTGGAAGAGCTATTACTAGAATTTATGGAAGATTGTGGGACTAAGCTCTGAAGCATGATAATTGTTAGGAATTTAGAAATCGAGAAAGATAATAAAGAGAGTAAGTGAGATTCGAAAAGCGAAGAGGTTTCGGCAGAAAATGGACAAAATTCGAAGGGACAGAAAAAAGGAAAGAGAGTGCAGAGAGTTGCAGAGATGTGTCAGAAAAATGAAGAATCGATGTTTGTGTTTGGAGAGAGAGAAAATGAGGGAAATTGAAGGGAAAGTTGAACAACTTTTCAGCTAAATTAACGAGATGACGACAGGAACGGGGTGGAGAGAAAACGATGTGGATTCCTTGTTAAGCACTCCGTTTACTTGTGTCGTTAACTCCGTTTGCTTACAAGAAAACGTTAGATTAAGGGGATTTTATTATTTATATTAATTACGTCATCCTTGGATTCTTTAGAATTTTGGCTTCCTATCATATCAGGGATCAAATTTTGTCTTTATCTTTACGATATCGATATCTCTACTCGTACCACTTTTATTTTCACGCAATTGACTCATGAACACTCATGACTCATTGACCATTTCTTATACAAAACTTATCATTAATATTTGGTTCAGACTTCAGATACTGTACCGTAACATTACAAGTAACGCCACATTGCCCAAGCTTAATACTCCCACCGGGGAATTTTTTTACACCCGTTTGCTGGAATTCCAACGCTCCACCTGTCCATTGACATGAGATTATATGTGTACAATAACATTACTTAATTAAGTAATTAAACCAAACTATCTAATGTTTGTCTAATTACATGTGGAAACAATTTTTTTCCGAAAACTGAACACTGACATTCCTCGCCTATGACCACATCAAAACAATAAAAGGATTAAAAATTAAAATACTCATGTTGTATGATAATTTGAGCCTCCGTTAATTAATCGGTAAGGCAGATAATAATAAGAGCTGACAGAATTATCACCCTGTATTTGATGTTGTTCTATAAGTATAATATTTGTCTCCTTTCTATCTAAAAAATCTCCTCCTCTAAAAAGAGAAAAATGAGACTTAAATAAAGTTACGTGTGAGATTATTTTACTTAAAAGGTAATCTGTTTATAGTTTAACTTAAAATATAATTGACTTAATAAAAAAGTTAACAAGTATTTGATAAATTAAATTAAATTTTAATATTACTTTGTTTTTGAATGAGTGGACAAAATATTTGGTAAAATGATAAAAATAGACATATTAAAGCCAGCTCAACTCGATCAATTTTAATAAAATGACAACGATTTAACCGAGTCAACTATATCTTTTTGTGGTCTGAGTCTACTCTTTAGCTTCAAAACTAAGCAACCGAAACTGCTGCTTCAGCGTCGATCGTCTCTCGTCGATCCCGTCGACCATCAATCCCTCGTTTCAATGCCGATCGCCAACGTAGACTTACGATCGATTTGAAGTCGAATCGGTGGATTGTCTCTCACTCAAATCGATCGTCGATTTACTATGAACCCGGCCAAACTTAAAACGGGTCGTCGGCACAGGCGACGTCGAAGCGGTCTGATCAGTCCCCTGCCATCGCAGGATCTCCTCTGGACTCGAACTCCAGTGGTGGCCATCACCATTGTTCGATTTATATTTATATTTTTCTGATTTTTTGTCTTTTTACAAAATTTCGGTTATTAAAAATCATTAATAAATATAAGGGTATTATTGTCATTCTTTTTAAAATAGTATGGGTGTTATAGACAATTTAAAGATAAAAGCTAGTTTCTGCTTCCAAAAGCACCCTCTACCAACTTCTCAAAAGTTGATTATTTGTTGAGCAAATTGTAAAATAAGTTGCTTTAGGAAGTTTATCAAACACCTATTTTCTCAAAACTTACGAAATAATCACTTATTTCTCAAGCAAAAGCAATCTCAAACATAGCCTAAGTTATGGGCTCTGACACACGTGATTGTGTGTCAATTCTTCACTGGTTGGAGGCTAGTCGGCTGCAAACAAGGTTTTGATGAGTTCTGACACACATGCATGTGTGTCACTCTTTCGTTGGTTGGAAGTCGAACAATTGCCGTTTGAACCGTTGGTTGTTGTTGGGGCGATTTAAGACTCTTCCGAGTGATAAGGTCGGGGTTCAATCCTTCGAGGGAATCCACCGGTTTCTAGCACCCTCCATTTAGTGATCCGGGGGATACCTCGATCGAGCTTCTACATATCGATGGATGCGTTGTCAGGAGTCTCTACTGAACCGAACAAATATGATCCGGGGGGTGGGTGGGTAACAAAAAAAAATGAAAACTGTTTATTATTTTTTGTTTTTAAATGATTCTCTATCGTTCCATCTCAAAATAAATCTCTCAAAAAACCTACCGTCCAATATACAATGGAGATTATTATTATTTTTTATAAAAAATCACTTTCTTTAAAAAAAAATTGTGGTGATCGAATCTCCACCTTTCCCACTGCGAATGAGAGAACCATGGTAGGGGAAGCGAATCTCCCCCGTTCGTGTCAAAGGAGCCTTCCCATTCATGAATTGAATTTAAAAAAACTTTTTTTTAAAAAAAAAAGACATACATATGTTAAATATTTAGTACATTCAAAAATAAAGCAATCTAAAAAAAAGACTGATTTTTTTTATTGGATTTTCACCATTCATCTCAAATGGTGAAGATTATATAGTTTTTTTTTAAAAAAAAAAAGAGAAGAAGAAGCAAAAGCTGAACAAAAAATTGAATTATTATTTTCTTAAAAAAAATAAGAGATGGATCTCCATCTCCCCTTGCCCCAGAGGAAAGGATCCCCAAATTGGATATCTAACTTTTTGCTTCTTTTTTTCAATTATTGTTTTTAATTTCCACCTTCCATCTCAAATGATGGATTGTGGAAGATTCATTATTTTTAAAAATGTTTTTTTAAAATTATTTTTTAATTTTCATTTTATTTATTTTAATTTGATCTCAACCATTCATCTTAGTCAAAGATTGATAGTTGAGTTCACCTTTTTTTAAATTGTCAATTTTATTAAATTAAGGGTATAACGACGATATTACCTTTGAATGTGCGATAATCAAACACAAACGATAAGGGAGATGAGTGTCAATTAATGATAAAGTTATTTCTGAAATAAAAAGCGTTAATATTTTTAGGGAAAAAGTTCATTATATATTTCTTATCTAGGTACATAATTTAAATTAAGAAATTTGTATCGTAAGGTTTGCTTAAAAAGAATCATACTACCGTTCAGTATGATTTAGCTAAAAAATTACGTTTATTTTTAGAGCTAAATATACCAAACTCCCCCAAGATTTGCACTCTTACATTTAGAACACAACATTAGTGAGAAATAACACTCATCTCCCCTACCGTTAGTCAAAGTTGGTCAAACTCAACCGTCGATCAAGTTTGACTCTCAAAACTAAGGGTATTTTAGCAATTTGAAGCATTTAAAAAAAAATCAAAAATTGAATAAAACTTTTAAAACGAAGATTGATTGAAAAAAAAAAGAGATTAATTGAAAATTTTGATTTTTTAAATAAAAAATAGAAATATTACCATTCTGATAAAAAAAAAAGGGACTGTCCAAAATCTGAAACACAATCCATTGCCATATTTTTTTTTCTCCACCGTCATCATTCTAAGGGCGAAACTGGAATTGAGGACCAAAGGATAAAAACTTAATATTTACAGTACTAAAATGTAAAATTCACATTATTAAAAAAAAAAAAAACTTTTTTTTTTCAAGTGGGCAGACCCCTGGCCTCCGTGGAGTCTGCCCCAACTTCAGTCTAAAACACAATCCATTGCCATATTTTTGTTCTTTCTTCCAGAAAAATCAGTTCCACAAAGAAACTAACAACAAAGTGACAAACAAAAACATCCTTATAAAAATAATAATAATTTGGAATAGATTAAGGCGATTATTGGTGATACGAGATGGAGGCGAGATTGTTTTGAGATTGACCTTCGCTCATTTTCTCTTTTTTCATCAGAGATTGTTCTTCGTTTTTCACTCTCATCCTCTCCTTCTTTTACCCTTCCTCGTCTCATGAAATGAAAGAACACCAACAATAAGAGGTAGAGAAAGAGCACCAACATTCAACAAAATGAAGAACAAATAGTATTAATTAAAAAGTTTTTTTTTTTTTTAAAGCAAAAAATAAATATTTTAAGAAAAATAAAAAAGGATAAGGGGATCGTCTCCATCTGCTATGATGGTCACCTCCATCTCACAGGGCTCCATCTGCGATGAAGTTGGTAAGCTGGTGAAACTTCATCATCACCGACGTTTTTCCAGTTTTTTTTGCTTTTGTTTTTTGGTTTTTATATTTCATAAATTTGATCTCCACCAATAGACGGTGGAGATCAATCTTTCTTTCTAAAAAAAACTGGGATATTAAAGTTATTTTTCATTGCTTACCATTTTTTTAAAGATCAACCATATGACATAGTATAAAGTTGTTCAAAAGTAAACATAAGATGAATTTGGTGTAATTATTCATTGTTATAGCAATTTACTCTCTACCCTTCATCATTTCAAACAATCAACAGAAGACCAACGTAAAATAAAGGGAAATTAACCAATCATTTGTTGGTGTAATTAGTTCGACTCTCACTTCCCTTAAACAAAGGTCATAGATTCAACCTCCATTGTGAACGCAATTACACATCTTAAAAACACTTTACCCCTTAGTGGTCCGATCTGGTATGAATTCAGATTAGTCAGGATGGGGTCAGGACCGATTGCACCGTATGGTGGATCCGACCCACCCAAAAACTGGATGGCTTAAACCAAAAAAGAAGGGGAAATTATTTTTTTCAACAAGAGAATTAGCCCTTGCCGAGACCGCAACCTCGATGAAAGATGTGCTTGTTACCACCGGTGATCGGGCTATTTCCCCGCCAGGAATTTGCCTTTGTGTTGATGCTTATACAAAATATCAAACAAGCGTTTGTATAAGGAATAGAGAGCACCCAGTACATCTAATTGTTCAATATATATCAATGCTTGCTCTAGAACGAGTGTTTGTTTTAGTCTCGATTCTCCAAGAAAATAAAACAACACATTTATATTGAAAAAAATGATATACTGGATAATGCATTTGCCAAAACAACAACATTCATGTCAAACATGTAAAAATTTCATAAACTCTAAATCCAAATCTTAACCATCAATTGCATACAATTTCAATATCAATCATATCATAAACCGTAACACCCAACACCGAAACAATTTTACTAGTTCAAAAATATTTTAGTTATCAATTTACCGATTTACGACCAAATAAACTTATCCTCCCAATGACCCAATCCAAATATAAACATCCGGAAATATCTGTAGGGAAATATAAAAACCCAATCCAAAGATAAACATCCCAATCAACCACATTTAACATAGAGCCTGAAAGGAGCAATGTTTAAACATCATGGGGAACCAACTATATAGTGACAATACACAATCACATGCTTATCCAATATAAGAGAAATCTGCATATTATTAGATGGTCATAACATTCAACCATTAGCAAAAAAGCAGCAAGCACTATAAACCATCAACAGTTTCACCGATCAAAACCTTGTTTGAGAGCTCTGCAAACGACACCTATTATCTAGTGCACATAACCAAGCATTATGCATTAAAAGATATTACATCCTATCAAAAGAAGAAAGATTTCATTTCCTTAGCCAAGTTAAATCATAAACCAAATGAATGAGTGACAGTACAATAGTAGTGCTAATGTAACAATAAACCATACATAAATTAGCAGAACGTAAAACAAAAAACCGGAAAACAAGCAATCAAACAGACCACACTACCAGTTTCTCTTCAAAATCTTCAAAAACTGCTACAAGAACTGACTTGTTAAAAACTGCTTTTGGTAGCATTGAACAACAATAATAAACTGACGACAAAAACCTTAATTGACAAATGCAAAGATGGTACATATGAATACGCGGTAGCATATAACATGAGTAACTTGATACTTGATAATAACCCGATACCACAATATAGATTTCCAGTTGTGTCGAATCATAAATGTTGAATACTAGTTATATAATCTATAAAAACAATTACAACACATAACCCAAAACAAAACATCAGCTCAATTTCTACCAAGTATATAACAGCATTCAAGCATTATAATCCCTAGATTTCTGTTAAATATTCAACAAAAAATCAATCAACCTACCAATCAACCAATCATCATTGCAACACACCCACAACCCTAAACATCAATCAATCTCCCAACATGATTAACCAAAAAGAAATCCAGACATAAAAACGAAGCATTTCATGGTAATATCTTAGAAACCGTAATCATAAAAATAACAAAACCACAAAAAAAAAATATCTTATCGAGACGGTTCCAGATCTGAATAAAAACAAAGTTTGAGATCAAAACACTACAAAAAAAACCTTCAAGATCCATCCAACCTGAATCTGAACTAATAGAAAACGAAATATTTAAAACCTGAGCTTGGTAAAAAACCAGCGATTCTTGCCAGTCTTGAACCTCTCCTCGAACCTCTTCTTGGTCTCCTTGGAGGAAGTGACCTTCTTGTCCTTGCTCTGGAGAGAATCAGCGGTAACGATGTCCTTCAAGTCCACATCGAGAGTGTAGCGAGTGGGCATGAGATGCTGGTAGTTCACCAACTTGATGAAGGCCTTGACGCGTGACTTCTTCGCTGTCTTCTTGCTGTTGTCCTTCCTGATGACCTTGTTCGGGTACTTCTTGATCCCAGCAACCAAGCAGTGACCATATGGACGCTCGCGTGTTCCGTCGTCGAATGACTTGATGATCACCGCCTTCCGTCCTGCGTACCGCCCTTGCAGGAGGATCACCGCCTTGTTTGGCTTCAAAAACTTCACCATTTTTTCTCTGTTATCGCTCTTCTCTCTCTCTCTCCCTCTCTGAGCAGACGAGTAGACGATTAAGAATGTTAAGTGTGTGTATATATGTGTGTCTGCGGCTGGCTTTTGTAAAACCCTAACCCTAGATGGATCTAGACTTATTCGGATCCGGATCCGGACATGTTAAGGAGGTGGGCATGTGATGATAAATGGGCTGGACCCATAGTCTTATTATCTCTTTTAGTTTGTTGTAATTTCTAAATCACGTGAGATTAAATTAATAAACTTTTAATTAGGGGTGTACAAAAAACCGACAAACCGAGCCAAACCAACCAACCCAACCTATAAAGTTTGGGTTGTTTCAATCACAAATATAAAAAATGGGTAGGTTGGTTTGTCTTTTGGACAAATCGATTAAAGGTGATTCGGTTTGGGTTGAGTGAAATAATTCACCAGCCCAAACCAAACCACATATTTTAGAAAGTAAAAGTAAAATATAAAATTCACTAACGTTTTCTATTTAATCCATGTTTTATAACTTTTACTGATTACTTTAAGCTTTTATAGTTTATTTATTTGTTTTGATACAATTTTTCTGATTGATTGATGTATTAGGGTTTTAATAGCATAGATACTGTCAAACATGTCATTAATTGATAATTACTCATTTGACTTTTCTGTACTTTCTTTATATATATATATATATATATATATATATAATTAATATTTCATGTTATGAATTTTTTAAATATTTTTTATAATATAATACCAAAAAATAAAAGGTTTTTGAGTTCAAATCTAAACCGATAAACCAATCCAAACCAACCCGATCTTTTTTTGTTTGGTTTGAATCGGTTTGAAAAATCAAATTGGTTTGGGTTGGGTTGAAATATAGCCAAACCGATCCATATTGATTTGGTTTGACATTGAGTTTCAACCCAAACCAAACCGAAAATACGCACCCCTACTTTTAATTACAAAGCTAATTACTTTTTTAATTCTTAATGTATTCCCTTGAGAATTGAGAGTTTAGACACCCACTTTAGATAAAATCTAGATTGTGATGATAATTTCTTTTGTCCGATGGATGTTTTTCCTTTTTACTATTTGGTTTATGATTTTTATTTAGTATTTTATGGATTTTTAAAATTTTGCGGTCCTCGAATGTATTTAAGCTTAATCTTAAGTTAAGGGTGACAATCCTAATACCCCTTGCTAATTTTTCAAACTTGATGTGTCAATGTTTTGAAATTTATACTTATAGTTAATGTCATTCGTTTATTTGGCATATTGATTTACTCACTCACACCTGTACCATGAGGTTAAAAGTTAGAAGCATATCATTCTTTCTAAATTCTGAATTATTATAATATTTAAAAAATGATTTATGTTTATAAATATTCATCAATATTGTTAATGTGTCACGTCATTTTTATTAATCTTTGAATAAACTTTTATACAATTATTTTTTTTTGGGTCAAATCATATTCACATAACACTATCGTTTTAAACATGATTGGAGGAGAATAAGCAATTAACACAATCAAATAATCTTTGATTGAATTCCTCACAATCTTGCATTATTTAAAAAGAATTGTAAGAAAGTAACAAGTAGACAACAATGAATTTATTTATTTTTCAAAATAAATTTGTTAATAGAAACGGGGAAAGAATAAGATCCAATTACACTTTCCCAACCTTTTTCATTTAAATTTCCATAGTCGCAACTAGTGGTGTCAAGCGGGCTGACCAGGCCGTAAATTTCAAGGCCATACCAGTACGGGTCGAGCAATAAATTCTTTTGTAAGGCCTGGCCTGTCGATGAGTGGCCCGACGGACTTAACTCCATTTTTATATGTTATATAGTGTTTCTCTTTCCTAAAAGTATCTATGATTCAATGCTAAATTATTATAGCAATTCTATAATTTAGTATGCAGTAAAAAAAATTGATCCAATATAATGTTAAAAGTTGTATCAAATTTGGTATATATTATGGTTTGGACCAAATTCAGTATAATATATCATATATCAAATTTTACACGTGCAACAATAGTTCAGTTATATTTGTTGACTTTTTAAATTTTGAATAATAAAATTTAATAAAGTTGGTAGAACAAAAATGAAATGGAAACAATTCTAAAAAGATATTCAATGCATTCATTGAACACATTGGTTGTATTTGTAGACTTTTACAATTTTAAATAAAAATAATAAAAAATGACATATTAAATATAATTTGGGGTATTTTTGATTTAATCCCTATGTTTTTTTTCAATTGTTTTTTTTTTACTCACTTATTCAATTTTCACTTAATTGAACCCTATATTTTTCAAAACCACTCATTTTGGTCATTCTGACAAGAATTTTGACGGTCAACCGTCACAGAAAAAGTAATTTGATCATTTTACCCTTAACTTAAATCAAATGACCATTTCACCCTTTAAAATTTTCAATTTTTTCAATTTAACTTTAAATATTAAAATATTAAATAATAAATATTTATAGAAATGGTTTAAAAAATTAATATAGATGCAAATATATATATTTGGGTTTTTTTTTATCTTGAATCTGGAAATGAAACCCACCTTAAATTCATCACATAAATCACCCACCATCAACAAACCACCGCACCACATCTTTATCCCATAAAACCCAAACTCAGCAAATCACACAATTAAACTTAAGATTTTTTTTTCTATTAGGTGTAGATCCAGACAGGATCTCCACCTAATAATAATAATAATAAATTAAAACGTAAAAGAACATAGATCATCTTTTGTTGATCACCAAAAAAATTTCATTAAAATTGAAACACGATCTTCAACAAAAACGAAACCCAACCACTAATTCAATATCTTTTTCTCTCTCTCTGATGATCTCAATGAAACCCAAACACCAAAAATGAAACCCACTGATGATCTCCATCTCTCTCTTTCTCTCACTATCCCTGTCTTTCTCGACCTCTCCATCTCTTTCTCGATCTCTCTCTCCATTCAACAAAAATGAAACCCAAAAGAAGCTTCTCGATTCTCTCTCTCCATCTAACGCCGACCGCCGCGAACCTAGCCATTCTTCCCATCATCAAATCGAACCCACTTGTTTGTGTTTGATTCACACCATCGATCCATCTAGGAGCCGAGGAGATCGTCGATCTAGGAGCCGCATCGTCGATCTGGTAATGGTGGTCCGGTGATGATGATGAAGGACTGTAGATCCGGTGGTGATGGTGGTCCGATATTGATTGGCGGTGGTGTTTATATTATGTATTTGGTTTGTGGAGAATGGAGATGTTTGATAATGGTTCTCAGGAAGATTTGGTGAGTTGGATGATGTTTGATGATGGTTCTCAGGATGATGGTTTTTAGGAAGATTAGATTTGATTTTGTTTTGGTTGTTTTTATTTTTTGAATGAACGGTTTTAATGAAATGTTTTTTTATTTATCATATTTAAATTTATATTTATAATATTAATTTTATTAGTATTACATAAATATTTGGAAATGACCAAAATACCCCGCTTTCCGTTAGCTCAGATTAACGTTTGACTTACAGAATGACCAAATTGAGTGGTTTTGAAAAACATAGGCCTAATCCAGTGAAAATTGAATAAGTGAGTAAAAAAAATCAAAAATATATAAGGACTAAATCAATAATACCCCAATATAATTTGCGTTGAAATACAATATTAAAATGATGTATCAAATATAACATTTTAATATTATTTTGTTGATATTAGTGTTGATATATGTATTAAAGATGATCTAAAAACATTATGAGATCAACTTGTTACTCATGAAAAAAATTGGATAAATAGGATGTTGATGAGAGTCGAGAGACAAAGGGGAAAAAAAATATGTATTTCAATTTTCAAGATACCAAAGATAGAGATGAATAATGGTATAATAGTACACCTCTTATATCTATACCATGAGGTTGTGGAATCAAGTTTCTCATCTTCCTAAACCCCGAGTTATCGTAATATTTTAAAACATATTTTTATATTATAATTCTTTTTCTCAAATTGTCGTCTTCTAAGTGAACATTCAATGACATCTTTTTGACGATTTGATAAATCAAACTCAACAAATCAAGTTGCATTTGAGCAACAAAATATATTTCTTTTATTTTATAAAAACCAAACCAACCCAACCAACCTACTTAAATTGGGTTGGTTTGGAGGTGTTGATGGGTTTAACGGGTTGGGTGGCCACGCCGGCCTGGCTGCCCCTACAAAAAATGAAACGGAGAAAATAATAAATAGTGTAAATAAATGGAGAAAACAATAAATAGTCTATATAAACAGTATTGTAAAAGTCGTTAGGCGCTAGTCAGGCGGCAATCCACCGCCCAACGCCTAGAGGGATTAATCGGGGACTAGGCATATGGCCAGAAGTCGCTCGTCGACCGACGAACCGTAAGTTGGCGATTGGCCGAAATTTTAGTTTTTACTCCTTTTTCTTTGTAATTAAATAAATATGAAAAAAATCGGAATTTTTCATATATCTTAAATTGAAAATCAAATTCCAAAAAACTCAATATTGACTAGTGAAAATCAAAATCCATAAACAATTCAACAAAATCCAACAAACTAAATCAAATTCCAACCAAAGCAAATCAATTTCTAAGTTCCAACCAAGTAAACATCTAAGTAAAATCCGATAAACTAAATCAAATTCCAATTTCCAACCGAAATAAACAACTAAGCACGTTATCCAAATTTCCAACAAGTCAACAACAACACACAAAATAGAGTAGTAAACAAAAATATGGTCATGAGTCAAATACGGAAATAAATGTCTAGCTCCAAGTGTCTAGCTCTCCTTGTCTTCTTCATATGTTTCCAACATTTGTTCTTCATCGGACTCAAAGTCAAAATCATCTTCTCCCACCAGTTCATCTTTGGATTCAAATTCTTCGTCAAGAGTTCTTTCAGGATTTTGAACTCTAGAACTTCTTTGAGGTTGTGTCATTACATCCGCCCCCGTTGCTTCATCATCCATATTCAAACTAAGCACCGAATCGGGCTCAACCCCTTCATCACCATCATCAACTATCCATCATTGTGCATTACTAGCATCATCATCACTTGCTAGTAGTACATATACGTTCAACTCCTTATCATTTAACCTTTTCTGCTTATTAATCAAATTGGCATTGAATTGGACGTATACTAGATTGTTCAATTGATCCACATCTAATCTATTCATTTTCATCGTGTGTATCTGCATAAAACATAAAAGTGAAATTAATCAAACAAATTTGAAAAGTAATTTGCTAACGACTAGTAAATAATAACTTTATAACTTAGACTACATAGTAAATAACTTACCCCCTCAAAAGTGTTCCAATTCCTTTCACACCTAGAGGAACTATTGGTTAATGCGATGATCATTTTGGCCACCCATTGCTAGTCAGGTGTTTGATGTCCAAACAAAGACCACCATTGAACTACGTAATAAAAGATAAATATTTAAAATTTATAGTGAATAATATAGTTTAATAATCTAATATAGTAATTAGTAATATAAATTTAAAATGAATACTTGTTATTACCAGGATCATATTTCTCATTGTTAACCATACACGTTTTTATCACCTGTGTTTTTCCAAAACTATCCTCTTTTATGGTATACATCGCCAAGTCAGTCATCATGATGTTTGTTTGCTTCTCAATGTCATTGGGATAGAACATTTCTAAACAACTACATACCGCATCCATGATATCACCATCAGTTTCAATGCTTGGATCTTCATACAAATAGAAGGGGGTTTAAGAGATAGGCCATCGCATGTAATGGAGTATCGAGCTGATCTTTGCCTTTACTATCAATAATGTCAATGTTTGACAGATAAGAATTTTCATTACTTTTCAAGGCCAACTTTATCTATTCTTGTGCTTTTTTGAGCTCCCCATATAAAAAGCCCATAGATGGCTTTCGATTGCCATCAACTAGTCAAATCACTCTCACTAGAGGAGCAAATACTTTCATCACAATAGAGTAGGTTGCCTTCCCCTTAGCAGTCTTCGATCATTTGCACTTATCTCATTCCTTGCTAGCAAACATTGCCCTTAAGTTATCTTTTTTCTCTACCAAACTTTGCAAAGTCAGGAAATCATATGCAAACCTAGTCACTTCTGGCCTCATCATGTCATTCCTTTTTGTGAAAGACCTCATTATCCACAAGGTTTTGTGATGTGTATAAATAAAGATCGTGAAAGTTTTAGCATTATCAATGATTTTTTTAAAACCTTAATAATTTACCGATACTTTTAAACATAGATAGTGTGTATGTCACATGATGACAAAAATATGCTAGGCCTCTTCTCCTTCAACGTCTTTGTCGTGACCATATTGTTGGAGCATTGTCAGTCACTACTTAAACAACATTCTTTGAACAATATTATGTGGTCCAACTTGTTCAGTGCATTTGTCCACATAATTAAAAATGAGTTCTCCGGTATACGCCTCGTCAGAGCTTTCCTTAGAAGAAAGGAAAATGGTACCCTTGCAACAATTTATACATAAGTTCATAATGCTTATTCTTTTCCTATCAGTCCAAGCATCAACCATAATCGAGCATCCAGTTGATTTCCACTATTCTTCTTGGTTTTTTAGAGCCTCTTTGGTACTGCAAACATCTTCTCTCAACAATGGTTCACTCAATTGGTATCGACTTGGCTCTTTATATCTCGGTCCAAATCGACCAACTGCCTTCAACATTGCTCTAAAGTCATTGTTCTAAATAGCATTGAAAGAAATGCCCGCTTCTTACGCCCACCTAGCCACATATCGATGCACATAATATGTTCTTTGCCTACAGAGAGCATTATTAATATTTTGTTGGCGAAGAGACTTACTGACACTCATCAAAGATTTAGGGTCAATTTTCGATGCAAATTTGTCCATAGGGATAAGAAAAGTTTGGTTTTTTCCTTGACCCTAACCTTCAATTTATTCTTTTTCCTCAATCCCAATGATATATATCAACTTTCGCTTTTATATCTTGTTCTTCCTTATGCTTATTTTTCTTCCTATTTATTGCATCTTCAATGGCTTTTTTACATCTATCTTGATCCTCCTTCGATGAACTCGAACACTTAGCCACATTTCAAGATATGTGGGTAATATGTTGTTTCAGACGATATACTCCCCCACCAAACTTCTTTCCACACAATTTGTGCTTGACTCTATCAAAATTTATGGGATCAATCAACTGCCCAAACTCCCACCTAATATCATCCGATTTTCGTTTCGGAACTGATTCGTTAGAGGCCCCCCTTCCCCCGGAAGCAGGGTTGGTGTTGGTCATGTTGCCATGTGAAGAAGTCATATCCTAAACACAACCACAATGACACAATCCACAATTCAAATTATAAATTTAAAATTTAGAATAAAGTCAATAACTTTAGTGTCTAACAATAACAAATAATAATGTGTCTAAGTCTTACAAACTTACAATCTAACAAGTAATAATCTAACATTCTGAGTCAAATAATAATGTGTCTACTGTGAATTGTCTAAGTCTAAGTGTCTAACAAACTTACAACCTAACCATCTAACATTCTCTAGAAAGATTTTTAATCAAACAAAAAAACAACTGAAAAATAAACAAAACGAGCAACATTGACACAAAAAGGCTTGGACAACACCCGTAAAAGACAGGGGAAAAGAAAATTGTGGAGATTATGTTGCCTGACTTGTTCATGTTATCAAATTTTCCATTTTATTTGTTTTTTTGTACTTTGTGTAATATTAATTGTGGACACCTAAGTCACAAAACTACAAAAGTCTGAATGAGATATATCATATTATTCATATATTAAAATTTTAAAATCCTAAATTTTATTAAAAATCAAAATTTCAAATTTCAAGCCATAAAAACTCACCTCACGAATTGAAGATGACCGAAAGTGAAGAAAGAGTTATGTCGGCCGGTCGGCCAATGGCGACAACGAGTATCAACGGAAGACGTCGACGACAGTGCAAGAAGGCGATGACATCGACACAAATCAAGGCGACGAGCCGTTCGTTTGTTCGAGAGTGTTTCATTGTTTTGACTTTGTGAATTGTGAGTTTGTGTCTTTTGTTTTATGATTTTTGTTGAATGAATTGGTAGTTTTTTTTAGCCAAAAACGACATAGTTTTGGGGGTTTTGAATTAAAAAAAAAAAACAATATCGGTCAAAGTAAGTAAATGGCATAGTCGGAGATTAAGCGGATTTCCGCTTAGCTTGATCAATTTTAACTAAGTCGAGGCGTTTGCTCCCCTACTAGCGCTAGGCGTCGCCTAGACGGCCCAAGTCGGAGACTTTTGCATCACTGTATATAAGATCTTAAACAACATCATTTCACTATTAGCAATATAACCGTTGATTGTTAAATGTAACAAAAAGCGATTGACAATAAGAGATGCCTTTGCTTAATTTTGAAAGTGTGGTACTTGAATGTATTTAAGCATAATCATAAGGGTAACAATAAAAATATCCCTTGATAATTTTTGATTTTTTTTTTAATTAAGGGAAGGTGATTGAGATGGATATCACCAGGTTGCTATCTTTAGCCAAACTAATTTTTCAAACTTTTTGTAAATGTTTTGAAATTTATACTTGTAGTTAATGTCATTCATTTAGTAAGTAGTAACCCCCTACCTAACGGGAATGCTGCTCCATACAAAAAACTAACCCAGCTGACATGACATCCTATTAGGTATGCACACCTCATCTGTGGTCTCACAATCTTAATTTTATTAAAATTTTAATTTAAAAAAAAAATATTTTTTAGTTTCTAAATTGTGTAACGTCAACATTTGTATTGATTGGGTCCAATTATACATACATATATATATATATATATATAAATCGAGAAATGTATATTCACATCTTCAATGCAATTATCTAACGTTAAATATATTTCCATTTTACGACCAATCATGATAAAACAATCATTTCATTTTGTCTCCTATTTTATTTTACAATTAAATGAGCTTTAATATTATTGGTGAAACGAGTTAGAAATTCTAGTCACAATTTCTAGGAGAGTTTCTCTAGAAACTCAATTCCATTTTCTCTAAAAAAAATTTACAACATCATATCCATATTACTGTTAGATAATTGCATTGGGAAGAATTTTTCTAATTTTTTAACTATCTATCCTATGTAACAGTTAATTTTCTTCGAATGTATAATTGCGTTGAAGATGTTTTAATATAATATCCTTTTATTAAATGCAAATTCACTGCTTTAAAATTCTAATTACAACCAAATTTGGTCTGTGCTCTCCCATTATTATTATTATTATTTTCCATTCCTAAAATCTATCCTAATTTAACATATTCCAGATTGTAATGGAAAATAAAATTAACGAATTCCAGATCTCTCTTCAAGCTTTTCCAAGAGCTCCCATCAATAGTGTCTCTAAGAAATAAAATAAAAAGTAATGCTAAACAATCAAAAATTTAACAATTTCAACCCAAATGATGGCAAATGAGTTGTTATCACCACACACAACATGGGATGATGCCGTTAATGAAAATATCACTTACCACATCATTTGAGTTGAAAATTGAAATAAATTTTTAGGTTGTCTAGCATTACTCTTAAAATAAATCTCTCAAGAGCAACTCAACATTAACAAATAACTTCAACAAAACACAATACAGAATAAGAAATTAAATGCAGGAAATGAGAAATTTCAGAAACTCTGTTCTCAAAACTGATGATTAGCAGCAAAGTCACAACACCCAGAGTTGCATCAAAGTCAAGTGGAAACCCTAACTTGTAAAGGAAAGGACACAAGAAGGTAAAGTTGGAACTTACAGATCATGAAACTGCAAAAGAAGAAGCCCAAAAAATAATGGGATTTTAGATTCTTGGATCAGATGAGGATTTAGCTAAGGGTGCATTTACTAATCAGGAATGAATAGAATCAGAATCAAGTTTTATTGGAAAAGAAATGGAGGAGAATCGAAATCAAGTTATTAAATTACTTTATTGTGTTTTACTAACAATTTAAGAATCGTAAACATAATTAAATTTATTCCATTTCTATTGTTTACTTAAATTAAGGAATCGGAATAATACATAATTGATTACAAAAATACTCTTATATATAAAACATGCATATATATAAGAGATATGAATATACTGTAACTTTTTTTAAAGTGCAGTAGGTTTTTTTAGTGGGTTCAAAAAATAAATAGCACTTTTTGGAAGTGGTATTTCAACATTATCACTATTTTAATAACTTAGGTTTAAAAACACCTATTATGGTGAACGGACAAAAATGTCCCCCAATAGTTGTTCCATTAGAATCTTTTATTCATTTTTTTACAGTGAGAGTTATGAAATAGAAAGAGAAAGTTTCGTTGAAACTCAGGCGCTACGTAGACGCATTTGGGGGTCGAGCTGTCCGGTCAGCTCGCGGGGGGCAGGGGGCAGCGTCCACGGAGTTTTTTTTTTTTGTGGTCAGTACTTCAAAAAAAATATTCTCGATCATTTGAAAAATATATTTGATTCTTAAAAAAAAATCCTCGATTCTTTCTAATATATGTTCGAAAAATATACTCGATTTAACTAAACCTAATTTTCTAAAAAAAATTCTCGACCATTTGTAAAAATTTCTCGATCATTTGAAAAAAATCTCAATCCTTTGAAAAAAAATCTCGATCATTTGAAAAATATTTTCGATCCTTTAAAAAAAAATCTCGATCCATTGAAAAAAAAATCTCAATCATTTGAAAAAATTTATCGATCCTTTGAAAAATATTCTTAATCCTTTGAAAAAAATCTAGATCATTTGAAAAATCTTTTCGATCATAGGACAAAAATTCTCGATCCTTTGAAAAAAAATCTTGATTCTTTGAAAAATTTTCTAGATCCTTTGAAAAAAATTCTCGATCCTTTGAAAAAAATTCTCGATCCTTTGAAAATTTCTTGATCCTTTGACAAATGCTCGATTATTTTAATTCTTTTAAAAATATGCATAATTCTTTCAAAAATAAATTCGATCATATTAAAAAAATGCTCGATTTGGCTACAAATATGTTCGATTTAACTAAACCTTATTTTCAAAAATAAAATGCTCGATCCTTTGAAAAATAAAATGTTCATACATGTTCATACAAAGACTGGACAACAAATCATAACGAATGGATACATTGTTAAACCACATAAAAATATATAAAAATATATAAACGAAGATTACAAATATATGTTATCTTCTTGTGCAGAATCTAGAGAGAGAGAGGAGTTATCGTTTTCAAAGTGTAGATGAAAACACATAGAGATTAAAAAATAGATTATTTAAGAGTAATTTAGGTAGTTCACCATAATAGGTGTCTTTTAAACTTAAGTTATTAAAGCGGTGACATCACTGCAACACACATAAAAAAAATGTGACATATCTTACAATTTCCAATTTTTTAGTTCATAAATGGTATTATAACATGTATACATAAATATGCATTTTTTATAAATCACACCACTAAAATAATATACATTATTAATTATGTAAACCAACATTAAGATTCAAAAAAAAAAGACCAATATGATTTACGTAAATTAAAAACAAAAGTCAATAATCATGAAGTAGATTGTTTTGTTATTTTAAGTGAGAATATTTTAGTAAATATATCATGAAATTTTTTTTTCAGTTAGGAAAGAGAACTTAATTCCTAAGGTTGGTGGGAGGAATTAAGTTCCATTTCCATCTGGAAATTAATTCCTGATTTATGACCAGGGTCTATAGAATTTAATTCACTAGAAATTTAATAAACCACCGAATTCAGAAATTTGAAACTTAATTTCCCTTCGTACGTAAAATTCTAGATTAATTAACATGCCATAAGGGTTTTGATTGCTTAATTCCATTTTGTTCAAGAAGAAGATATATATATATATATAAAAGTTAATAGGATACAAAAAAGCAAAAGCGTGGGTTTCTTTTGAAATTCCAATTTCAACAGAACACAAAATAGAGTCAAAAATCCAACTTTTTTTTTTTCCAATTCAAAATCTTTGAAATTTGAAGCGAAAAAATCGATTTTGATTTCTTCAACAAACAACTTCAATAGAACACAACGAAGGAGAAAAAAATCCAATTTTTTAATTTATTAATTTTTCGATATTTGAATAAAACTTGGTGTGTGTAAAGAGAAAACTCAGATTGATGGTGGGTGCGTTATGTTTGGATTTAGAAAAAAAAAATGGAGGATGTTGAGTGATTTCGTAATTAATAAAAGTTAAAAATTAAATTTTTAATAAAATTAAGATGATGAAATGTTGGATGAGGTGTGCATGTCATGTCAGTTGCGTTAAAAATTTGGATTAGTCTTTTGAATGGAACAGTATTTCTGCCCTACCTAAACCAAATAATGCATTAAATAATTCATCTTTGTTGATCATGACTGTTAATTTGTCACATTATTATTAATTTTCGATACCGTGTAATGTTAATCTTTCTCACATAATGTTCATGTTCACCTAACATTATCCTTTTAATCACGATTGGAGGAGGAGCAGTGCGTAAGCATATTGCTTTATCCAAAGTCCAAACATCTACCGAATAATAATGGTGTATTATTGAAAAAATAGCGCATTTGTAGAAAGTGTATGGAAATAGAAGGCTATTCTTTCAAAAAAGAAAAAGAAAAAAAACAGGCAAAGACAAATAAAAAAACTGTGTAAAATATATAAATGAAATATAAAAAGAAATTACAAAGATCACACAAAGTCTAGAGAATTCTACAGAGCATCAAACCGAAGAGTAGATAAAATCTAGATTATTAAAAAATTAAGGAAAAAAATATGAATAGCTGGTTCCTCAAGTGCTGATCATCCCTCAGAAGCAAGCATCTAGCACACAGCAACAGCAGATGGCAGCACAACTGCACAAAACAATCAAAATGAATTAATCACCCATTCCAACAGTCAACACATATGACATATATACATATATATATTATGACTCAAAGAAATAATTTAGATTAATTACCATCCCTTCCAGAAGCCATCGCCTCTGGACTTGGTTTCCACTGGAGGAGCGTTTTGAGAGTAAGCATAGCCATGCCCATGACCTTCTTTTGTTGGATAACCAACCGGCGGCGGTGGTGCTACAAACGGACCTCCTCCTGTTGATGGTGGTGGGTATGCTACTTGAGGCTGATTGTGGTCGTATGAACTCATGATGTTTAGAATTTGTAATCAAAGAGTAGAGATAGAGAGGTTGGAGTAGTGTTTTAGAGGAGGGTTTGAGGATTGAATTTGAAGAAGAGATATGAAATTGAAGATGGTGTTGGTTGAATATTTATAATATAGAGATTAGGGAGAGAGGAGTGGTTGTTCCTTAGAAGACGATACAACCGAGGGCGGTCGTAGTCGTTGTGGCACCGCGTGAGAGCTGATTTTTTAAGACCCTCGCTAGGCTTTTCGAACCTTCCTATTATTCTTATTATTCTATCATCCTATAAGCAACCCGGGCCCTACTCTTTATTTGTTATTTTATTAATATTTCAATTTATTCTTTAGCCTCCATTTTGTCTGCAACCCACGCTGTCGTCACACGTGTACCTCTATTATTTGGCATGGGAATTTTCAACTTTCAATAAAAGTTCACTTTTACTTACCCTTAGACGGGGTGAGTATTACCCTCCTTGAGAAGTTGACATATGACTGATTATGGGTAATTTTTTTTTTTTTATATATATATATATATATATTAAAATTATCTTTCTCTAATAACATATCATCTTTTTAAAGTTAGGTAATACCTGCTTCCTTTTAAAGGGTTGAGTAAAAATGGATTTATTTTCCTTTCTTCATTTTCATTTTAATGTTGTTCATAAAGTAGTCCAATAGGATCCATTGAATTTGATTCAATCCATTAGATATAGGTCCTATTTAAGGACATTATTAGATTTGAGTGTATCAATTTTTTTTTTATTTGGCAATCAAATCGGTTCTAATTGGATTTGATCAGATTGGATGTTGGATCATGACTAATCCAATATATTTGATCTGCTGTACATCCCTAATTTATATTCATATGTTAGTATATTTAGATAAAAAGTTTTATCAAATTAACTACATAGACATAAGACAATACAATAATCCTTTTAAACCGTTAAAATTAGTCTAAAACTGATCTAAATTATATGGTAAGTGATTTATTGATACTCTATTATTTATCAAACTTTCTCATGATATTTATACGATAGTAACAACTTACTTAACATCATATATTTTAGATTGATTTTTAGGAGGAGAAGTCCCAAAATCTGTCCAGTTGCTTGTTATGGATATGATATCGAGCACTCTCAGTAACACGTTTTTTCTCTGAATAATTATTTTCCCATTCTCATTTTTAATTTTTCCTTTTCTTCTCTCTGTTTCATTAAAAAAAATCATTAAAAAAAAAAAGATTTGAAATTTCGTGTCTGATTGCTATTTGTCAGTTTGCATTTGCCAGTAGAATCATAAAAAAAAAAAAAAAAAACCCTAGAGAGATATTAATAGAAATTATAGAAGACAACGCTTTCAAAACTTTTCAAGGTTTCTTGCTTTTTTTTTAAGAACATTTTCGTCTTGGCCCTTAAATTAGTTTCAAATTCCAAATTTAAATGTTTTTTTTTCTCTGGCCCTTACATTAATTACTTAATTAAAATAACGGATAATCAATAATTTTATTATCTAATAATAAAAAAATATTAATATTTTTGAAAAATGACATAAGTTAAAGTTACATTAAATATGAATATATATTTATAATAAATTAATTTAAAATTATAATAAAATAGTGTTTAAAATAATTGAAGCATTAAATAAAAAATGTCAAACAACGTCCACTCTTTTTTTTTTCTTTTTGCATTTCAAACATCGTACCAGTTTTATAACAAATTTGAACATAAAAATAAATATACAATTTTATTACTACAATAATTAAAGCTGACAACATAAATAAATAATAAAGAGTAATTTGATACTTGTAAAAAAAAAAACAAGGACCATTTTGATTGAACATGAAAAAAACAACAAAATACTTAGAATTAAGAAAAAAAAATCTACCATTTATTTGATAATTGCCCTCATTTGCATCAATACACTTGCCCATTCACTTTAACATATGTTATTTATGACTAGGGTTTTTAAAAAAAAATCAATTTCACTCTTTTAAATTGCTTTTCTAATAAAGTATTATTTTTATTATTGTTGTTGGTTTGGCGTCACACCCCACTTCAATCCTCGTTTTGTAAGCCAGTTTCTTCCCAAATTTGAGTTGAACAATATTTGAACGTATTTTTTTTTTTTTTTACATAATTGTAAAAAATCTTGTCATCTAAACACTGTAGCGCTCACAAGTATTATTGTTTTGAAAGACTATTTTATTGTTCCTAAAATAAAAATAAAAAATATATATATTTGGTTAATTTCTTTAATGCCTCATAAAAAAAAAAAAAACATCTTGTCAACAGAAGTCTCCTGAAGATTTCATGAGCTATGATTTGGTATTTGTTTATTCAACAAACGGTTTTCTTTGACTTGTTCTAATAGGGGCCAGCTACGGGGTACCCATCTCACTGTTAATTTTGTCTTCTGTGTTAAAAACTAATGTGTGGAAACTAGTTATGTTTGACGAAATCAAGAAAATGAAAAGTAGACTGCAATAAGATTCTGTTCAAGAAAAGTGAAAAACTAGGCCGCATTGAATCTGTGATTCAAAAAGTATTCATATTGATACAACACGAGGGTGGAGGTTGGAATATGAGTTCTATGGAGCATAATGTACGTCTTGAAAATCGATAGGAATGCAATACTATCTACTGAGGCCAAGGCAAAAGGTGCCCATACTGACCATGCCTCTCCATCCAATGAAAATTCACCCAAATTTACATTACATGCATACTAATGCTGGTGTGAAACCTAGTGTTTTGCTTTGTGGTGTTGGGTCGGTCATTAGGGATGATAAAGTGTGGGTAGTTGCAGCACTTTCCAAACCTTTTTAGGGTAATTTGTCTCCTGTAGCAGGAGAGATGGTGGCGCTGAGGGAGGGGCTACTTTTTGGCTGAAAGATTGAATCTCAAAGTCAGTTGTATGGAGCTCGACGTGTGTAATGTGGTCTCAAAGGTTTCAAGTGATTTTCACCATGTGGGAGAGACCGAATTTGTTGTTAGTGATATTAAAGCCATGTTTAAGGAGGTTGAGGTTTCATTGGCTTTGGCATCTAAAGAGGTCTTTACGTGGAATAATGTTTGCCTTGATGTTATAGTTCCCTTGTTGGTGTTGTAGCTCTGTTGTTATTTGATTATTAAAAAAAAAAAAACCTTTTGTATAAGATCTAAGATGAACACACGTTCCCCAAATAAAAGACTATTACATTTAGGCCAATAATAAGATTGGAGTAATGTTCGGCTTTTCAAAAAAAAAATTCTTTTAAATTTCTTTTCAAATAGTGTTAGCACGATAGATATTAATATAATAAAAAATAAGGACACAATCTCAATCTTACGACTAACGTTAGACTTTCTAAATATATCAAATTTATAATTAAAAAAGAGAAACATAAGAGGCCATGTCAACCATTAAGAACCATCCAAGCATGACGGGCCCAAATCATGTAACATTGAAGCCCACTTAAATGCATCACTTCAATGGCCCATATAATGCCAACAATTCAACAAAGAATGCCGATATATATATATATATTTTTCACTCCTGAACTGTAAGTTTATGAGTAGACTTGTAAGTCATTGAAGATTTTAACTGATTTGAAGTACGTGTATTTAATAGTCGATAGTTGGGAAACTGATTTAAATAAATTAATCAGTTCGGAGAGAAAACAACTTTATATAGAGAGAGAGAGAGAGAGAGAATATGTAAAAGGCAATTCTTTCAAATAAATTATAAGCAAACACAGATAAAAGATCTGTATATATATATAAATGAAATATAAAATGAAACTACAAAGATCACACAAAGTCTAGAGAATTCTACAGATCATCAAACTGAAGAGTATATAAAATCTAGTATATTAAAAAAAAGAAAAAAGAAAAAAAAATGAATAGCTGGTTCCTCAAGTCCTGATCATCCCTCAGAAGCAAGCATCTAGCACACAGCAACAGCAGATGGCAGCACAACTGCACAAAACAATCAAAATGAATTAATCACCCATTTCAACAGTCAACACATATGACATATATACATATATATATATATATATATATATATATATATATATATTATGACTCAAAGAAATAATTTAGATTAATTACCATCCCTTCCAGAAGCCATCGCCTCTGGACTTGGTTTCCACTGGAGGAGCGTTTTGAGAGTAAGCATAGCCATGCCCATGACCTTCTTTTGTTGGATAACCAACCGGCGGCGGTGGTGCTACAAACGGACCTCCTCCTGTTGATGGTGGTGGGTATGCTACTTGAGGCTGATTGTGGTCGTATGAACTCATGATGTTTAGAATTTGTAATCAAAGAGTAGAGATAGAGAGGTTGGAGTAGTGTTTTAGAGGAGGGTTTGAGGATTGAATTTGAAGAAGAGATATGAAATTGAAGATGGTGTTGGTTGAATATTTATAATATAGAGATTAGGGAGAGAGGAGTGGTTGTTCCTTAGAAGACGATATAACCGAGGGCGGTCGTAGTCGTAGTGGCACCGCGTGAAAACTGATTTTTTAAGACCTCCGCGAGGCTTTTCGAACGTTCCTATTATTATTATTATTATTCTATCAACCTAAGCAACCCGGGCCCTACTCTTTATTTATTATTTTATTTTTTTTATTTTTTGCAGGTCACACGCGTCAATGAGGTAGACTCGTTTTGTTTGCCACCCACGCTGTCGTACACGTGTATCTCTATTATTTGTCGGCGGGGATTTTCAACTTTCAATAAATAAATAAAAAGTTCACTTTTGTTACACCTTTTATAAAAGAGGTGAGCATTGCCCTTTCTACATAGCTAATATGGTGTACATCAACTTCTATGAATATATCTCATATTCTTAGGATAGGAGAAAAGTAACACTTGTTCCTTTTAAAAAGGGTGAATAAAAAGGGTGAATAAAAAGGGACTCTACTGCAAAAATTATTTTCCTCTCTTTGTTTTCACTTTTAGGACTGTACATAAAGTAATTCAATGGAATCCATCGGATCTAATTCAAATTTTAAAGATATTTTACAATGTCACTGTAACTCTTTTCGGGGTATATTACCCCACATCTTCCCAAGCAATCCATCAGATAGTGGAAATGTCTGAACTGTTAAACAGTTATAGAGAAGATGAACATCTAAGCGCTGCAGTTGTTGTCATGTAGACAAAGTTGAAAAAATATTGAGTTATCATTCCTCTACTTTATGCCTTAAGTGCTATAGTAGATCATAGGGTTAAATTATCTGGTTTAGAAGTTTTGCTTGAGTTTATTGGTATTAATTTGTCAATAGATTATTCAAAACAAATTACTGACATTCGAACCAAGTTGTTCGAGATTTTTCGTATTTATGAGAGCAGGTTTGGCAACATTGACATCCCCCAATCAACACGACCAGAGACAGAGCCGAAGCAAACAAGTTGGAGCCTTCTGAAACGCCGAAAAAAAAGACAAATCAGCAAGTACTTCTTCAGGGTAAAGATCTAGCCTATCTTGTACCGAACTTATTAGGTACCTTGAAGCACAGTTCGATGCTGTTGAAGACAAGGAAGAGTTTGATTTGTTGTTATGGTGGAAGACCTATACGTACAGGTATCCAGTTCTGTCACACTTAGCACGTGATGTACTGGCTATTCCAGTGTCAACGGTGTCTTCAGAACAAGCTTTCAGCACTAGTGGACGCATAATTAAACCAAGAAGAAGCTGTTTGTCTCCAGAGATGGTGTAGGTACTAACATGCCTTCGGGATTGGGAGCATGCTAAAAAAAGGTTGCAAAATCTAACTGTAGATAAAGAACTTATCTAAATTTCGACAATCTATATATTGATGACCCTTCGGGCAGTGGCAAGGGCCAAAATTAGGTTATACTTTTACATATGTATTTATTATTTACTTGTAACTTGTAAAACGGTTGCACTCTTTTTCCCTTACCAAGTTTTAACCCCACTGAGTTTTTCTTGGTAAGGTTTTTAATGAGATAATCATGTAGATATGTAATACCGAATTCCATAAGTGAAAAATAAATAAATAATTAAAAAATTGTTCGTTCTCTTTATTCATTTCAAATCCTAATAATTGTTCGTTCTCTTCATTCATTTTAAATTCTAAACCATAAACTCTAAACCCTAAACCCTAAACCCTAAACCCTAAATCCAAACAAACGTAATTTGGAAAAAAAATTTGGACCAAACGACTAGCCCGCTGGACCAGGCCCGCCAGAAGGGCCCGACGGGCCAGTCTGGCACTGCACGCAGACACGGCCCGCCTGAGGCAGGTCGGCCTGCCGTGCCGGGTCTGCTTCTCAGGAAACAGGTCGGGCCTGGCCGGCCCGCGACACCGTCGCGTGCCAGGCCCAGCCAGGCCTGTTTCCACAAATGGACTGCCCAGGCCGTGCCTAATGGGTCGGGCCAGTCCATTTTTACACCACTATTAATATGAGGACAGGGTTTCACCATATTAACCATTAACCCCCTGAAATGAAAAAAATATATAACATACCCCTTCTATTCTATTTTCCATCCAAAATCACGTTGACCACTAAAGTCAAAGGGCAATTTTGTAATCTCATCTGTGTATCACCAAAACCTAAAAAAAAAAATCATAAAAATTAAAAAATTAAAACAAAACATAAAAAAATAAAATAAAAAATAAATACATCTCATCTCTCTCTCTCTCCTATTCAACTATTTCTCTATCTCTCATCGTGATCATCATTCATACAGAACATGAGAACACATCCATCATCTTCATCGATCTCCAACACCTAAATTCATCATCACCGAATCACCACCACCAAAATTATCTCCACAAAATCCATCATTCTGTCGTTCTCATTTGTCTCTCTAATCACGTCGATCTCTCTCCAACACACATGCATACACATCATCATCGATCAAAATCGGTGCCCAATCTGAGAGCCAAGAAGATCGTCGATCGACCTAGAAGATCGATTTTGTCTTGGTTATTGACTGATGGGATTTGGGTGGATGTTGGTGTTGGAGATGGAGGTGGTAGCGTTATGTGGGATTTTTTCTGATCTGGGTTGGGTTCATGGGAGTGTTGTGCATGTGGGGTGAATCGGTTTCGATTTGATTTCAATTTGGGTCGATTTGGTTTTAGGTCGATTTGGTTTCGAATATGGATTTTGGGTGAGTTGTTGTGTGGTGCCGTGGTTGTGGTGGTGGTGGTTGGATTTTGGGGGTGGTGAATGGGTGGTTTACGGTTGGGTATCGATTAGGGGTGGTGCTGGGTGGTTCACGGTGGTGGTTGGATTTTGGGGGTGATGATGGGTGATTCTATTGGGGTTTATGCCCTAAAGATGTAATTTGTAAATGGATTTATGAAGTAAATAAAAGGAAAGGTTCAATTCATTCTGTTATGTTATTTATTTTATAAACTTGTGTACATATTAACATCCTGGATTGCCGGATGTAATCTCGAATTGTGTATATGAGTGTCATATATGTATGGATACAGTAAGAGACGCGCAATCTAAAGAGTCCATAGATAATAAATAAAACTGGGTACTTTATTTGTGGTTAATCTATAGTTGTGGTTCATTCCGTAATGTACGGTGATTCTATCCTGAATCATTCATATGAAGATATGAGAATGGAGGCACCTTGTATGATGTGATCATATAGGATTGGACAATGATCTATATGATTCTCTTACCAAGATCCGTTTATCGATGAGATTCATATATATCAACTAATGATGGCTATATGTGGGTGATCTTAATCATGAGTGTCTTATCAACTCCTTCATGTTAGATCGTGGTCTTTGATATACCATAGGTGAGGTCGGATGCAGTTCTCGATCAATATGTTCCGTATGTTGGGATTACGGTTTGGCTTATGGCTGGGAAGGTTTGTACACAATAGTGGAATCCACTCCTTCTTGTGAGAAGTAGATGGTAGTTCCTTTAAGGGTTGATTCGGGGCTTGGACAGTATGAGCGCTCTCCTAATTCCGTGATGAAGTAGGATTTATTGTCCATTAGAGAATCAATGGTACTTAAAGGATATATGTAATTAGAGGGGTATAACGGACATTATGACCCAACTCTAATTATGAACTATTGTGGAGGATCACACCATGTGAAATAGCTATATCTATGGACACCGAGTTGTATCGGTCTGTGTAAAAACGTCTACAGTTGAGAGAGTACAACTTCGGGTTTTTAGTGGAATAACACTAGAGTTAATAATCAAGGAATATTAATTAAATAGTTTAATTAATGGTTCCGATGATTATTGGAGTTCAAAATACTGTGGGTCCATTAGGTCCCTTTGCTAGTCCGATCGATTTAGGTAACAAGGGTCACGATTAATTAATTGGATTGTCCAATTAATTGTGTTACAAAAGTGACATGTATATATTCGGAAATTAATTGAATAATGAGATTATTTAATTAATGAATGTTAATAGTTAAATTAATTAAATAATTATATTATTTAATTATATTGATAATTATGAATTATGAATTTACTATTAATTGAAGGGTGTTATTTGATATATGGATTTAGGTGAAGATAAAATAATAGGATTATTTTATTTTACTAAATCATTTATCTAAGTATTTGAATTTAAGTTTAAATTTAAAATACTTATTATCACTTTTAATATATTAGATATATTTAAAAATGATAATTATAAGATTTATATCAATTATAACACAATAGATTGTATTGGATATAAATTGGTGTGTACATGAAACAATAGTATAAGAAGAATTTACATGGGATTTAAATACTTAATTTATAAATATATATGTATTTGATGAAGCAAGTTGCGTGAACATATATATAGAGATAATATTGATTAGCAAACAGGGCATGATATATGTATATAAATTTGGTGCAGGTATTATATATATATATATATTATTTATAGAGACACGGAACCATATCTGTCAATATAGATTTTTATATGAGATGTAAATTATGTGTGCACAGAATCAATACACCAAATTGAGAAGAAATACTTACCAACGTTTGGAGGCTCCTTCACTTTTTAATGTGCTCCTGTCTGAACCACCCGATCTCCCTCGCTATCTTCTGGGATTGGTAACTACGTGTGGACGTGTCACGATCTCAAAAACTGAATGTCACGATCTCAAAAACTGAATGGAAGATATTGAGAGATTTGAAGAAACTATTTCTTTTATATGATTTAAAAACACACAAATCCTGAAACAATATTTATATCAAAACTGCTGCTCTCGTTTTATTTGCACAAAAAATCTACGCCTGCTCACAATTTTTTATGTCAAAAAAATATGACTCTCTCACGCCACTGCTTGCTCGCTTTATAATTGTTCACCCACTGCAGCTCTCAATTTGACTTTATATATATATCACGGTGCTTTCTAAAACTTGGTTTTATCACAAATCTATATATATTTGATACACGCCAATGCTTCTTGCTTTTAGCACAAAAATATATATATATATATATCTATTTAACGCCACTGCTTCTTGCTTTTAGCACAAAAATATATATATCTTTCCACTGTTGCTCACAATATATATTAATTATTTACGTCCTATTTAAATTAATCTTTTAACTATTGTTTTATATAGACACCAATTTACATCCAATGCAATCTCTTATGTTATTAATCGATATATTTCTTTTAATTATCCTTTTCAAATATATCTAATATATTAAAAGTGATAATAAGTATTTTAAATTTAAACTTAAATTCAAATACTTAGATAAATGATTTAGTAAGATAAAAATAATTCACCTAAATCCATATATCAACTAACACCCTCCAATTAATAGTTAATTAATAATTCATAATTATCAATATAATTAAACAATCTAATTATTTAATTAATTTAACTATTAACATTTATTAATTAAATAATCTTATTATTCAATTAATTTCCGAATATATACGTGTCACTTTTGTAACACAATTAATTGGACAATCCAATTAATTAACCGTGACCCTTGTTACCTAAATTGATCAGGCTAGCAATGAGACCTAATTGACCCATAGTATTTTGCGCTCTAATAATCCTCGGAATTATTAATTAAACTCTTTAATTAATATTCCTTGATTATTAACTCCAGTGTTATTCCACTAAAAACCCGAAGCTGCACTCTCTCAACTGTAGACTCTTTTACACAGACCGATACAACTCGGTGTCCATCGATATAGCTATTACACATGGTGTGATCCTCCACAGTAGTTCATAATTAGAGCTGGGTCATAATGTCCATTATACCTTTCTAATTACATATATCCTTTAAGTACCATTGGTTCTATAATGAACAATAAATCCTATTTCCTCACGGAATTAGGAGAACGCTCATATTGTCTAAGCCCCGAATCAACCTTTAAGGGAACTACTATCTACTTCTCATAAGAAGGTGTAGATTCCACTATTGTGTACAAACTTTTCCAACCACAAGCCAAACCGCAATCCCAACATACGGAGTATATTGATCAGGAAATGCATCTGACCTCACCCATGGTATATCAAAGACTACGATTTAACCTGAAGGAGTCGTTAAGACACTCATGATTAAGATCACCCACATATAGTCATCATTAGTTGATATATATGAATCTCATCGGTAAACGGATCTTGGTGAGAGAATCATATAGATCATGACCCAGTCTTATATGATCACATCATACAAGGTGCCTCCATTCTCATATCACCATATGAATGATTCAGGATAGAATCACCGTACATTACGGAATGGACCACAACTATAGATTAACCACAAATAAAGTACCCAGCTTTATTTGCTATCTATGGACTCTTTAGATTGCACGTCTCTTACTGTATCCATCCGTATATGACACTCATATACACAGTTCGAGATTACATCCGGCAATCCAGGATGTTAATATGTACACAAGTCTACCACTTATAATTAAAGAGTGCTGGTATCCATCCGTATATGACACTCATATACACAGTTCGAGATTACATCCGGCAATCAGGATGTTAATATGTACACAAGTCTACCACTTATAATTAAAGAGTGCTGGAAATAATAAGCCAAAACAAGTTTAAGATCACTTTATTGTAACACGATGTAGTTGACTCTACTGTAACATTCACACTGATTATAATAATCGACCGTATCGGAAACTCAAGATCTAGGGTTCATTCTTCTCTTTTATACATCGTCAACTTATTTAAATAAAAAGTTTTGTCAAATTAACTATATAGACATAAGAAAATACACTAACCTTCCACAACCCATAAAGCTAGTCTAAAAACTAATCTAAATTATGTGACAAGTAATTTATTTTTACGATATCATTTATCAAATCATCTCATTATATATATATATATAATAACAACTCATTTATCATATCATATAATTGAGATTGATTTTTTAATCGTATAGAATCATTCTTATCAATGTCATTGTATCGAAAAAGAGAACAAGTCCCAAAATCCGCCCCGTTGCTTGCCATGGATAATATACAACACTATCGGTAACTCGTTTTTTCTCTATGAATATTTTTCTCTTTTTTTTTTTGAATTATTATAAAAACTGTTACAATAGGACTGTCGAGATCAAATAATTCATGTATGATCCAAATATCTACTCCTATAATGGAAGATAACTACTCCCTACAAACCGGAAAGAAAAGTCACCATACATGCTTGTGAAATACTCATTGTATGATTTGATCACCACTTACGTAAAATGGAGGTGCATTGATGTGCATTGATGTGCATTGATGTGCAATATTATTCTCACTTAAAAAAAATACTATTTATGATAAGAGGGAATGGGTCTAAATGGCACAAAATCCATTTCAACTTTTGGAACTATCACTAGATTAATAACTCTTGTTTTAATGGCACTAAAATAAGTGATGAGACCAAAATACCCTAATTTGTCTTTTTATCTTGATTTTTTACTTTTTTATTTCATATCTTTTTCTCTCCCTTTCTTTCATTCATTTCACCGAATTTATTCCTCTTTTCCTCTCATTTCTCTCTTATGTTCTCACATCTCTCTTTTCTCTTCCTCTCATTTGAACGAATTTCTTCCTTTCATTAATGATTTGTTCTCATTAAAAAAAAATCATAATCTCAATTACCTTTGAAAATAACAAAACCTTATAAAAATAAGAATATAAATCAAGACAACACACCTAGATATGGAGAAAAGGAAGGTTGAAGAAGCAGCTGGTCGTAGTTAGGAGTCCAATACCATATTTCTGAAAAAAAAAAATCTTTTGTTAGGGTCTTGTTTTCAAATTTGATTTTGTTGATTTTGTGATATTAATTTCGTTTTGATTGATTTTGAGTTTAAATTGTGAATTTGTGGTCAATTTCATATGAATTGTGAGTTTATTGAATTTGAATGGTGTTTGTTTGAATCTTGAGTTTGTGGGTTTGGATTTGGGTTTGTCAAATCGGAGAAGATGGACAGTAGCCAAAGTTGAGATTTTTTTTAGTTTCGAGACTTATTTGTTCCATTTCGAGACTTATGTATGGATACTCGAGACTTATTACATTTATTCAAGACTTATTACACTTATTCGAGACTTAATTTATGAATACCCGAGACTTATTACTCTTATTCGAGATTTAATTTATGAATATATATTTGCTCCATTTCGAGACTTATTTATGAATACCTAAGACTTATTCATGCATTTTCGAGATTTATTCATGCGTTTTCAAGACTTATTCATGTATTTTCGAGACTGATTCATGCTTTTTGGAGACTTAAATCATTTTACGTCTTCTTTTTCATCGCGATGGAGGTCTGTTCGACCTCCATCAATGGTAAAAGCGACGAGCCGACGACGATGCCCATCGACTCCGGAGATAGTCGGATCTGAAAGATTTGACGATGACGAGTTCGTTGGTGCCATCGGTTTCATCAGATTCGTAATGGATCGTCATAAATCTGACGATGAAGGATTGACGACGGTTCGAGTTTGGCTTCGTTTATCTCTCCACACAGCTCGAAACTGAAAACAAACAGTACAGTTACAACGATTGGCATTGGACGAACGTTTTTCCGATTGTTTTATCCGTCAACTCACCGATCGACGGCGGCAACTCCATTGATGGAGCTCGGAGCTCCATCAATGGTGGTTTTTGAATTAAAAAGGAAAAGGACATATAAGAGAAAAAATAGATGAGCGGGGGTATTTTTGTTCAAATCCCATATTTAATGCTATTTAAATTAGAGTTATTAAAGTAGTGCTAATTGTACAAACCTACTCCCAAAAAGTGCTATATAACTTTTCGACCCTTATGATAACGGTATCTTTTCTTTAATTTTTCCTTTTCTTCTCTCCATTATTTTAGTTTAAAATTTCGTGTTTGAACGTTAAAACATCTCCGATGTAAAAGTGACTTGCATATCAATAATCGTTGTCATGATAATAATTTCAAGAGACTTACTTTCTATGTGACATACAAATTGACTTGATATAATGCTTCTGTCTTATATATATTTATTTTAATTACGTCTCTTTTTTTATTTATTTAAAAGTAAACTTTTTTATCCTTTCCTCCTTAATATCGCTTGCACTTCAACAATGGAAATCAGAAGCTTTACATAATTTCTCTTTCTACAGTTCCTAATTTTCTCTGGCCTAATCGAAATTAAAGCGATTCTTCAATTGATTTCTCTCCAATATTGAGGTATACTTCTCTCTAATCTCCACTGTTGAGGTATATTTCTCTCTAATCTCTATTTTGTTTCTCTTTTTTTTTTTCTGACATAATTTCTCCATGATTTCGTTTCTATTGAATTCGCCGTCACATGCACCGATGACGAGTACAACAACAAAGACACTGGCTCTCAAGTTGCTCCCATCGTCAAGCCTGAGGTGATCGCCATCGCCATCATCAATCTAAGGATGCAACTAGCGCTCAACGATCAGTTCAATCTAACGATCTTCTTCCATAAGCCAATTATCTCGGTTTGTTCTCTAAATGTTTGCTTTTTATGTGTTTTTGGTTATGTTTTGATGTTTATGAAAAAAGAATAAGTGTTATCGTTAATTGATTTATTGATTAACCTGAGTATTGTATGGACTTGAAATTGTTTTATTCACTATGCTGAATGCACAGATGAATCATACCATTTAAAGAGAAAAAAAGAAGCAAAGAATGCACCTATTTTTTTTGTACCATTACATTTTATAACCTAGACATGCTTACATTATTAAGGTAATTGTTTATAATTATGAATGCAAACCATTACAATTTTATGCAAACCTTCTTACTAATTCTAATAAAAAGAAAACGTTTTGGGCAGTTTTTCACTTTGTGCTCTATCTTGTTTTGTTATGGTTAGTGTCAGCATGAAAATATTTGTGTCGTTGCAATTTAACAACAAAATTACTTGATTATCTATGTCTACTGAAATCTATTTAGATGTTTAGAGTTTTTTTTAAGCTTAGATTTTATGGAGTTGCAGGAAAATAATGTGTGTGGAGCTCCCATTGTTGATATTCCAGACCCTGATACAACGACCATTGGAAGATTTTTGGATCCATATATTGTTTTTATAGATCTTGCAAGCATAATTCTTTAATCTCTCGATGTATATACATATGATTTTTTTTTTCAATTCATGCCCCTCATTGTCCTAATCATATATATATCATTCCTTTCACTCTCCCATATTTTGAAAGAGATGACTTTTTATTTGTTTGCTTGTTTTTTTTTATGCAGTTGCAAGGTAATACATATATGATTTTGCTTCATCTTGTATTCCATTTTGGTAGAGCCATCTTAAATCAATTGGAATCTTAAAAATTAATCAAGATTTGAGTAAAGAAAATGAAACTAAATATAACAGTTACTGTTTGGAATTCAATTTTAATGGGGATTTTATTTTTTATAGAGTGGAAGAGCTTGTCTTAGGGATACAATTTAACCGCTGCATGTACATACAAGTTCTCTCTCTACTAACTTCTTGATTATCTCAATATTTCATGTGAACATGAAACACTAGAGCTTGTAGATGGGGTTCAGGCTTATGGAGAAGCGAAACTTGGACGGGCCAATAAAACTTCTTGCAGGATGCAGGGCAAGTTGCGTTACTATAAACCAGTCGAAAGTGTTTGAATGCCTAACATTTAAACATTGTGGCTTGAATTAAAGATGTTCTTTACTCTTTTTTTTTTAATGTTAAATTTATTATTATAAGTGAATTATGAATACTGTAATTATTTTCATTTCATAAAACAAGTAAATCATTTAGATATGAAATGTCTTCTTACATGTTTGTTTTCAATAAACTTTTTAATTTGATCGTAATAGTTTAAATTATTGACAATTGTTTGGAATATTAACATTAGTGACAGAACTCTGCTTAGAGACTAAAACAGTAGTAACCTTAAATTCCCACTAACTATGCGTATAGTAACAAAATTTTTAAATAGTTAATTGTCATTTGAGTTTGTGCTTAAATTCCCACTAACTATGCGTATAGTAACAAAATTTTTAAATAGTTAATTGTCATTTGAGTTTGTGAATAGTGACACAATTTTTAAACAATAAACTGTCGTGAAAAATGTGATATAGTGAGAAAATCTTTAAAAGGAAGTTGTCAACAACTTGTATATAGTGACATTTGTTGTTTCATCATTCATTAGGGTCGATTTACAATCTATCACTAAAAGTCTTGGCAATTATAAATAAATGTCTAGGGATGACAATAGGTGGGTTTGGGGCGGGGTGATATTCTCACACCCTACCCCATTTATTTTTTGAAAACTCATCCTCTTATAAAACCCTACCATAGATGGAGCTGGTTGGGGCGGGGTGAGATACAATGGGGAGTGCTTTTCCTATCCCCACCCATTTACTCTATTTATAATTTTTATTATTATTAAAATAGCAAATACCTAACCATTGAAATAACCGTTGTTTTTAAACTTTAAATTCCAAAAGTTATTTGAAAAAGAAACTTATTGTATGTCAAGTTATTTGAGAAAGAAACCTACAGTATGTCCTCTTGTGTTTGAGGTTGAAGCTTGAATGATGAACTTCGAGTTGTTTGAGGATTAAAGACTTAGAGTTGTACTTAGGGGCTAAGGATTTTTTAATAATATTTTATATTGTCAATTTATGTTAAATAACAGTGAAGAGATGTAAAATTAGGGTTAATGTGTGTATATATATATATATATATATATATATATATATATATATATATACTTTTTTTAATATATTTATTTTCTTGAAATTATGTAGTTTAACTAAGTATTATTTTAAGCGGAGCGGGGTGGGGAGTATAAAACTCATCCCCGCCCCATACCCATCGCAGATTATACTATATATCCCCATCCCCATCCCCACCCCACCCCACCCCACCCCACCCACCCCACCCACCCACCCACCCCCATTAAATTGAATCCCATCCTCACCCTAAAAGTACGGGTCCCCGTGGATAATTTTACCATCCCTATAAATGTCATTAATCATAGTGACAGTGACATTATAAGTGTCACAAATACTTTTAGTGGCCTAGGAATAAATGTTGATTTCTTAATGACACTTTTTTTGTCACATTATTGATATTGTGACATAATATATATATATCATCAATATGTCATTTTTCTTTTAGTGAGAAGAGGAAGCTTTTCATATAGTTTTCTCTAAAATTCTTTTTCCTTTATTTTGATTGTAGAGTCATTTATTTACTTTCATATATGTGTTGTATTGCTCTACCTTGTAACATGAGCTAAATATCTTTTGTTAAGGCTTGATGAAACCACCCTTAATTTTATAAATAAACATCACCTTATCTAACCATGTGAGCTTGTGTTTTGTATGGATGCTTTTGAATGCTTAAAGCTTTTACTAGATTGATCACATTGTGAATGATATTTGGTTGTATGCTATGAACCGAGGGACGACACAGTCAACGTGTTTGATGAAATATCCTCTATATATGACTAGTAAGATAGAGATACGTGAAGCTAGCGTATAGGGCTATTGTGTGTGTGTGGCAAAGTTCTTAATGAATTCATGCATATAGTCTTGAGTCATCGAGAGATGGACTTTTGGTATGTTTGGATGTAATTTCTATTACTCGAGGGAGAGTATAGATTATCGTTGGGTACACGAATATACAATTCACATTTGTACAAATTGGATATTTAGGTGAGTCTAAAGCTCAAATAGGAAAGGGTGAGGTGGATTCTAGTCTTAGCATATTTTATCATATTGTTACATTTGATTTCATTGTCTGTTTTTAATTCACAATTTTAGTTTAAAGTTGCTTGAGTAGTATAATTTAGATTAATTGTAGGATTTAAAATTAGCAGTATTACAAGTGCTCAACTTGCAATACTCAACTTAGATTAATTGTATCACAATTTAACAATCAATTTCAGTACTCAACTTCTCAGTTCTCGTAGAAACGAACTTAACTTATAATTGTACTATACCTACGACCTCGTCATATTGCAAGTGCCCCTTTTTAGTGTGGTCACTCACACTCCATATATATATATATAAAAGATGAATTTTTCAGGATACAATTATTAATTTTGGGAAATTGTTTGAAAAGTAATATTGTATAGCAATTGCTTAAATCTAGACGTGAGTACAGATTTTGTGTAGTAATAAATTTAGCCAATTTTCTTATAAAAACTACTAAACAGGAGGTTAGAGGTTCTGTCGAGGGGGATAAGATTATGCCTGACACATAAGGCAAGAGTGATGGTAATCCCATTTGTGTGATTGGAGATCCCATGAAATAGGTTCTAAGGGTAATGACAAGTCATTTGTTGTTTTGTTGGCAGTATTGCTTTATTATGTTGTGAGTCAATTGATACCGTGAATGAGGTTGAGCTACATGCTCTTAATGAACTCCAACCCAATTAATGAGCGGTGGTGTGTAAGAATTGCAACACAGTTCACCTATATGAGTTTGGAATTGGGTCGGTTCCTTTAAGAGCCTAGGCAGGCATTACTAAAGCACCCATGAAGACCAGTAAGGCGTAGGGCCATTAAAGTGTCACACCAAAAAGAATAGCTTATTGCTAATTTAATTAGAATTCAATGTGGGCAATGGGTCCTCTTATTCACCTAAAAATTCAATGTGGGCAAAGGGTGTCCTCTGATTCACCTAAAAGGGACACTGATTCATATAAATTTTAGGGATAATTACCCCGATGATCATCAACTCTTATCACCACTATCAAAATTATCAGTACATATGCATTGAATTATAGTGATTCATCTAGTAATTCTTTGGAGTATTTTGAAATTTGAAAGGGATTATGGAAATTTTATTTAAAAATTCAAAATACAACAATTACATTTTATTGATTTTAGAAGGTGTAACCGTTGTCACTAATGATGATTTTATGTGTGTAATTATGTGACTGTTATGTAGGTTTTATAACAATAAACATTTGACCCTTATACAAATTAATGATATTGTTAATGATGATTTTAATGTGCATCAATTGGATTTCGAATTATAAGTAAAACATTCTAAATTTGAAAATGCTGAATTCCCTCAATAGATGTCAAGAGGTATGAAAATATATATTTTAGATGTTCTAGAATACTTTATTGGGAATGTACCCTGGCGGTATTAATATGTCATTAAATGCTACGATGCTTTTGTACACCTTGACCCTAATCAATTTTCCCAACATCCATCTTATCCTCAATTTTTCCGACACCTCCGAGATGCCCTACTTCTCAACTTCTAATTTTCTCTCGTTGTTTTATCTCCAGGCTGGTATTTCTTTTCAATCTTTTTAAGACTTTCCAATTCCAAAAAATATATGACCATACCAATTTCTGTTTTTTTTTTTTTTAGCGGTTCTCTGTTTTTAATTGTCGGTGGGTTTATAATTTGAGTTTTTGATGAACCTCTTCTCTAAGGTTTTAATATTTTATGATGTGTGGTTCTTCTATGGATGCATGTGGGCGTGTGGGGCTTAGGTTTAGATTTTTTTTCATTGTTAATTTATTTCTAATTTCGTTGGTGGGTGTTGATTTATATAAATACTTTAAGATTTTGGATTTTAATATTATATAAGTATATATAAAAGAAATAGCAGCTTTGATGAAATTTATTGAAATTTATTGAATTTTAATGTGATTTTTTTATATGGATGATAAAAATAATGAAATACATTTATGGAAAAAAAATTAAAAAAAATCCGGGTACAAGATCTAACTTTTTTTTATGTTTTTTAAGATAAAACATTTAACAATTGGAAAATACCAGAAAAAATAGTTATCAAATAAAATAAAATTTTAATTTTTACCAAATGTGTATCATAATTTTCTTAGGATATATAAAAAAAATATCATCGAAACACATTCAATTACATATAATTTCATCAAATGTGCTGATTGTATTAAGATGAGGGATTAGGGGGTGTTGATAGGATTTTATATATATATATATATATATATTTATATTGAGATAAATTGAGTATAAAATGTTATTTGCATAATTAATTTATGAGTACAACTGTAGTCGTGAAAACCATGTTACTGTATGGTTCCGTATCAGTGCATATTTAAACGGCAGAGACTGGTAGGAGAAGGGATTTGTTGTCAACATTTTCTTTCTTTTCCAGGGTAAGGAGTATGTCCTTGACACCTCGTGGTTAACTCAGATAATGTGGTGCGTAGCAGTTGTACCTTGACCCAATTACCATTGTCATGGTAACATGGTTTTAATAATATGTTTCTCCTATTATATCCTTATGTATTACTGTGTTCTTAATTCGTTATTTTGGATGATTTCGTTGATCATGATTAGTGTGTTTGATATTGAAAGTCAGACCCACCTTTTCATTGGCCTTCTCTCACACTAGAAATTGTTGTTTGGTGGCATGAAGAGCATCTTACTCCGGTAATTTTCAGGATATATTTATTTTTGGTTATAGTTTCAAGTTTAATCTTCCATAAATTAGCTAGGTAAGCTTGTACATAGTGAATTTATTTTATGATACTTTAAATTCTTCGTGAGTTTTTTGTGGATGGGGTCAATTTTAGTGGGTTGCCCAGTTGATTCATTCCTTGAGTTCATTATTATTATTATTTTTAAAACAGTAATTTATTAATCAAGAAAGGCCATAGAGACCAAAGAACAAAGCAAAAACACAATAACAGGGGAGACCCAAAAAACGACAACATCCCACCAAAAACAGAGCAAAAACAAAACCGGAGACACCCAAAGAAAACCGCCAGCCCAACGGGCAAGCAAACCAAGTCACTAAGGATCCTTGATCACAAAAATCTCAGGTTCCAAACTTGAACCCTTCTTCGCATGCATATCCGTGAAAGAGTTTGAGGCTCTAGAATTGAACAACACCTTCATTTTCCCCTGCAGATTCAGTTTTCTCCTTATATTATAGATCATGTTGACATGATTTTTCTAGATTTTCTGATTTCTCAATCATTGGTCATCGAAGCATTTCGATTTGTTTATTGATCATATTTATACTTAATACGATTTGCCCATTTGAATCATACAAGTTGGCAATACGAATATTGTAACATGGTGTAAGAAGTATTTGATGAAATCAAGTATGAAAAAGTTTGCAACTGTAATTTATTTGTTGAAACATTTTAAATATATCCTGTAACTATAATTTTGTTATATATATATATATATGTGTGTTGAAATGGTGGGAAATGTCACATTTTTGAACTGAGTTTGCACCCAAGTGAGTGATTTAATAAGTTATGTTTACAAGACATCTATTATGGTGAACTATTAAAATTACCCTTAAATAATTATTTTTTATTCAGTTTTTACTTCCATCTCTATACTTTCAACACTGAACTCAGTAACTCATCTCTTTCTATAATAAAATTGTCTGAAATTGAAATCTCCTACAACAAAAAGTTCAAGATTGCCTACCCTTTCTTCTTCAACTTAGAAAGAAGTTGGCATTCCTCAATATAACAATGTAATATATATATCTTAAATACTTCTTTTCTATACATCTAAGGTGTCTGAGTCTTGTAATACTTTATCTGTTCCATTTCACTTGTTCTCCGAGTCTTTTGTAAACTTGAAACCGGTTATGTAAATTTTAAATCTCCGGGCCTTTCTAAGCTATGTCCGAGCCTTTGTGAAGTTATGTTCGGCCTTTTGGGTTGGTCAATGAAGTAGTGTCTGAGCCTTTTACATCAGTGTCTGAGCCTTTTGTAAGTGTGCTCAAACCTTTTGTAAGTGTGTCTTAGCCTTTTGTAAGTGTGTTCGAGCCTTTTGTAAGTATTTTCGAGCTTTTGTAATTATATTTCGAGTATTCTTATAAGTGTGTCCGAGCCTTTTGTAATTACATTTCGATCTTTTTTGTAAGTGTTTTCGAGCATTTAGTAAGTGTGTATGAGCTTTTGTAATTACATTTCGAGCCTTTTATAAGTATTTTCGAGCCTTTAGAAAACATTTTATAGTACTGTTCATCATCTTCCCCACTCGAAAATCCCAACCCTCAACAACTTTAACAATGGGAAGATTCAAAACTGAAACCCAATTTAGGTTTTAAATTGAAAAAAAAAAGCTTCGGGGGCGCTACCCCCTACCCGCCCAACGAGTGTGTCAGCATAGCGTCACTCCGTCGCCGTTCGAGTGATTGTCTGGGTTTCACCGAGACTTTATCTTTCTACTTCACAATTCTGTCACTGTAAGCTGAATGAAAGAAATTTAATGTGTCACAACTATTAAGGGTATTTTTGTCCGTCCACTATAATAGGTGTCTTTTAAACATAAGTTATTAAAACAGTGACAGTGTTGAAAAGTCTGTTGGTTGCAAAATAGCAAACAAAAATAATAAAAACCTTACAAGTGCACAAATCATGATAGCACAACGGAAAAGTAAAGGTTGTTCCCACAGATAATTAATTACCTACTAAAATAATGAGTATATCTTTGACACTCAAGGACTCTAATCTAACTAAAATAAGAAAATAAAAACTCTAAACTTACATACACGAATGAGGTTTTTGAATTGATTATTAAACTAAAGAAAATAAAATAACAATAAATAAAACGCAACAAAAAGTTAATGAGGAAATATATATGGAAAACACTAGTTAGGACATTCTATCCACCACTAAACAATCATCCAATCCATAGATAAATAATCGAGTTAAAAGATAATCAAACATGATGGAGATGTTCACGACAAGGTGATGGTGTCTCACTTAAGCCGTATGATTCTATCTTAGTTGGCATGTAAGTTGTCTGGTGTCTACATAAATACTTATATTCCAAATTATGACCTAGCATTAGACATGACCACGGTTCTGTTCGAACCGTGGAACCGAACCGTAACCGTGTGAAACGAACCGTAACCGTGTGAAATGAACCGTAACCGTAACCGTAACCGTAACCGGAACAGTGGAACCGGTTTCGGAACCGTAATCGGAACCGGGGGGTCGGTGGTTAGGTTCTGGTTCCTTCTCTTGAAAAACCGGCCAGGAACTAGCGGTTCGGTCCCGGTTCAGGAACCGCCGGTTCCTGGCCTTTATTTTTTTAAGAAAAAAATTGAATTTAAAAAAAAAAACAGCTGTTGGGCTCCAACGGCTCAATTTTTTTAAAATTTGTTTCTTTTCCTTTCCCCTTTAATTCTTTATTTCTTATAAATACCCCCTAATTCATTTCTTATCATACAATTGCTCTCTCAAGTCTCAACTCTCTCTCAAATCTCAATTCTCCTAATTCTCTTCAATTATCTTCCAATTAGTCAATTATTTATTTGTTTATATTTAGTGTATTACAATTATTATTTTTTAAAATCATTTTAAAATCCTTGTCAACAATTTTTATCTTAATTTTTTTGAAGAGTTTATTTACAAATTATTTTTTTCGATGGCAAGTGGAAGTGGAAGTGGAAGTGGAAGTGGAAGTGGAAGTGGAGTAAGAGATATTCCACCAAGGCATTCCGTTTCCAGGGCCGGTAAGGGTCGTATGTCGGAGCCGGATCCGGTCCAACCGGATAATATCGGTTTTGATGACACCGCTTACCATGAGTTCCTACAACGGCAAGCCTATCTTGAATCTCTAAACTATCCAATCAATCCAAATCCCCTTTTAATAATTTATGAACCCATTTCTAGCCCGCCTAGTGCCCCTAGCCCAAGCCCTGGTAATATGACAAGCCAATCAGAAAATATACCCGATTTTGCTGCAGATCCAAATTTTGAAGAGCCGGCAGAGAATGATAAGAATCATCTCAAATCTAATCTATTCGTTCTCCACATGAAGAAAGTTACGAAACCGAATGGAACATGTTGGGCGGTGTGCAATTACTGCCCTAAAGAATACAAGTGGACTAAATCTGGAGGATACGGCACATATAGAAAGCATATTACGACCAGTCATCCAACAGAACTTGCCAAGGGGAATGCACAATCTCAAATTTCCAGGTTTTCTACCCCTGACACTCAATTATTTAAATATAGTGATCAAGCTAATAGAGAAGAATTAGCTAGGATGGTAGCTGTAAAACATTTACCTTTTAGTTTTGGTGAAAAAGTTGGTTTTATTAAATATTGTCATAAAGCATTAAATCATGCTGCATGTCGTGTCCCTAGGACCACTCTCACGCGTACAATGTATGATATTTATAAAAAGGAAAAAAGGATTTTAAAAAAATATTTTGCGAACTATATAGGTCGTGTTTCCGTATGTACTGATATATGGACTGACTATTGGTGAATGCATTCATACTTAGGTGTAACTTGTCATTATATGGACAAAGCATGGACAATACAAAAAATAATTCTTGCATTTAGAGTTTTTGATGATGCACATACTGCTGATAATATTTATAAAAATATGAAAATCATTTTTGAAGAGTATAAAATTGAAAGCAAAATTTTTTTAATTGGTTTTGATAATGCTTCTAATAATACAGCAGCTATTCTTGCTTTAATTGAATTATGCAAGCCTTATTTTAATAGTAAATTTTTTCATCAAAGATGTGATTGCCATGTTTTAAATTTATGCGTTAAAAAAGGTTTGGAAATTCTTCAAGGTTTTATTAAACCCATTAAAGAGGCCCTCTCATATTTGTGGAAACATCCTAATGTTATGAAAGCATGAGTAAGATTTTATAAACAGGCAGATAGACATCCCATTAGATTTTCTCGTGATGTTCCAACACATTGGAACTCTACTTATAAATTGCTTTGTGAAAGCTATGAATATAGGGATTTATTAGTTTCTTTTATGCAATATAATGTTAGTCAAATCAATCTTTATGCACACCATTGGGATGTTTGTACAAAAATTTGTAATTTGTTAAAAGTTTGTAATAGTGCTACTAACAATTTATCAAATATTTATTATCCTACTACTCAATTATTTATTATTGAGGGTTGTAATATTGATGGTTCATTTGCTGACTGTTCATCTGATATACAATTACAGGCATGCATTAAAGCTATGAAAAAAAAAATTAGACTATTATAGAGAGTTTCCAACTATTTACCTGCTTGCGTTGTGTTTTGACCCACGTTGTAAACTAGATGCATTGACAGATTATTTAACTCTTTATTATAAATGTTTAGGTATACAATTAGAAATTATTACTTATTGTGCTGCAATTAAGATATTATTTTATCAGTTATATGATGAATATCGTAGAATTTATAGTCCATCATTAAACATTAGTGTTCCACAAAATGAAAATGTCTCCCAAACTCGATCTTCTGGAGTGTTGGGGGCAGGGTCTGCACTTTTATCCCAAAAGCTCTTCTTCATCAAGTCCGATCTAGTATGATGAGATAGAAACTTATCATAGTACCAATTTTGAGTTTATAGGAGACGATGATGTGAATAAATTTGATATTCTACATTGGTGGAGAGAACATGAAAAGCACTTCCCAATCTTGTTTATAATAGCCAAACAGATTCTTGCAACACTGGTTTCTACAGTGGCTGTGGAACAAGAGTTTAGTTCGGGTGGAAATATTTTGGACGCAAGATGGTCGTTTTTGAATTCAGAATCAATTCAAGTCCAAGTGTGTGTTGATGATTGGACAAAGGCTTGATATAGACAACAAGAAATGGAGTCAGAAGTTATTTATGATTTCTTCGACGATGATCACACCACCGGCACCGAAATGGATGGCAGCGATTAGTTACAGACTTACAAATTTACATATGTAAAAGACAATAAAATGTAAAAGAGTTACGTGGTCTTTGATTCCTCTAAACCCCGAGTCCGAGAGGATACGTAGGCAACTTAATTTTGGTACAAATTAAGTGCAAGACCAATTTTTTTAATTTTTAGTTTTATACATTTATTTCAATTTATGTATTTAGTATTATTTTTTAAATTTTAATTTCGGCTTACGGCCTTACACAATAAAATTCATTTACAAGTTCATATTATTACATGTCTTATGTTTTCGTATTTTTTTTTAAATGAGTATAAATGTATAATAAGAAAAAAAAAAGGAGCCGAACCGGCTGAACCGGTGGAACCGGAACCGGAACCGCGGTTCCACAGTTCTGGTTCCAGTTCTAGCTCCTTCCAGAATCGAAACCGGAACCGAAACCGGTGGGAACCGGGGTCATGTCTACCTAGCATGGTATCTACTTAGATTTAATAATTGGAATTTATTAAGAACAAAGAATATGAATATCACATGAACCCTAAAACAAGAATCTATCATAGGTAGGGCGCGAAGCTAGAATTTTAGCTTTGGGGAGCCGAGACGAAAACAAATACTTAAGTTAATGGGAAGGAAAAATATATTTATATACTAAGTTATTAAAAACCAAATTTAATATCGTTTAGATGTTAACGAAGATGAACCAATGTTTCAATTCTTTTGTAAAATCCACCAATTGTCGATTACTTTCCCATATGAAGATTAAAGAAATATGTAATGATATATATATTGTGGGGGGGGGGAGTTTTTTTTTTCTGGTCTGTATTTCAAAAAAGATATTGTCGATCCTTTGAAATATATTCTCGATCCTTTAAAAAATATTCTCGATTCAATTCTTTGAAAAATATTCTCGATTCGATCTTTTGAAAATTATTCTCGATCATTTGAAAAAAATTCTCGATCCTTTGAAAAAAAAATCGATCTTTTGAAAAAAATTCTCGATCCTTTAAAAAAAATTATCGATCCTTTGAAATTTTTTTGATCCTTTAACAAATGCTTGATTCTTTCAAAAATAAGCTCAATCATATTATAAAAAAAACTCGATTTGGCTGCAAATATGTTCGATTTAACTAAACATTATTTTCAAAAATAAAATGCTCGATCCTTTGAAAAATAAAATGTTCATACATATTCATACAAAGACTGGATAACAAATCATAATGAATAGATACATTGTTAAACCACATAGAAATATATAGAAATATATAAAAATATATAAACGAAGATCATAAATATAGGTTATCTTCTTGTGCAGAATCTGGAGAGACACAAGTTTTTTGGAGAGAGAGTGGAGTTATCGTTTTCAAAGTGTAGATGGAAACACAATGAGATTAAAAAATAGATTATTTAAGGGCAATTTGGATAATTCACCGTAATTAGTGTATTTTAAACTTAAGTTATTAAAACAGTGACACCACTGCAACACACATAAAAAAAATTACATAATTCACTATTTTCAATATTAATTTTTATCTTGTTTCCTCAAAACCAAACTTTTGGCTTCGCCGCTGCCTAGGCCAGAGCGAGAGTAAACATTTTTTAAAAAATATTATTATATTTTAACCATTTTTTACTTTGGTGCCTATCCCCCCCCCACCCAACTTTTGACTTTGCCCCTACGTACTCATGATCAGGAGAATACTGTTGTGACTGCATGGCCAGAGGGAGAGTAAACATATTTTTTTTTTAAATATTATTATATTTGAACCATTTTTTACTTTGGTACCCACATTTTTTTTTTCATATATATAATGGCCCCCAATCTTGAAATCCTAGCACCGTGAATATATATATAGAGAGATATTCTTGCATGCAAAGTGTAAAACATCCACACCGTTATGAAATTTTATGATTTTTAATGATTTTTTGTTTTGCTTTAATATTAAGAAAAATGAGATATGCGTGGGAAAAATAATAATTAAAACAATAACTATTTTCCTATGTTTCTCCATTTTGTTTTAAATGTTTTAAATTAATTTTTTTAGAAAACATAGTTATGAAATTCGAACAATTTTGAAAAAAAATTCCCCAACATATATCATTTTTCTTAACTTTCATATATAAAACATCATTAAATTTCATTAGGAGTGTGGATGATCTAATCCAGTCCAGTATGATCAATTATATTGGATTGGAATTGAGAACATGATTGGATTATACCGGATCATTGGATCTTCAATTTACATACGGCAATCCGTCAAAGTATAAAGCATAATTTTTATCGAGTCAATTTATTTTCTCTTGTATAGATAAATATTAAGTAAATTTTGGGAGCTAAGTATTTTGTTATGACAAATGTTTATATTTTTATTTCAAACTCGTGGTTGATTTTATTTACGTTTTTGTTTGGAAGTTATGTTTAATATTTATAATTTATTAGACTTTTAAACTTTAAATGGTACAAGTAATTATGCATTGCTTTTATGTTAGTTAATAGTTTGTTAATTTTATTTGAAGTATCATATGTTGGAAATTTTGTAACAAACTCTCATTGCACAAATTGAGTATGATAAATTCCATAGAAATGGAAAATTAAAATGGATTTGAATTCTCCTCTGTAAAAACTTTGAAATGGTATACTCAAATTTACAAAATGGTTAATGAGTGAATGAGAAATTGAGTCTCAAAGTGAACACATTGTGTAGGGGTTAAAATGAATCTCACGTTGCTTAGGGAAATCATTTATATGCAGTATATAAGTGATTGTGTGATATGAGCTATCAACAATGTGTGACATAGAGGCTCTCTCTCATGCACATGAATGCACGAATGCTGCTCTGATTGGACTGTGAGAGTCTAGTTGACCTATTGTCACTTCCCTAAGTCAACATTTTTGTTTGTGAAGAATAAGGACAATTTTAATTGTTTGAATTCTGATTTATTACTTTATCACTAAGAATACAAAATCGGTTTTGATTGGAAATATATCTCTTTGGAGAATATTATCTAATTAAATTATTTCCTTATTAAATCAAAAACTTGTTTACCAAAATAATCCCGAACTAATCTCAAAACCCTAGTGCTTCGGTTTGGGTATATAATAGCTCTAACATTCTGTTCAGATTATCGAAAAATATACAAAATTTAGAGGCAGCCGAATTATTTTCTTCTCCGTTTTCCTGGTGAGTTTAAACTTGGTTTGAGTTTGCTGGTAGAGGTGTGCTTAGGCCTACCACTGTTGAACCGTTGTATCCTGTGAGACAATCGCCTAATACACATATAGTGTTGTCCGACGAAATTGTCTTAAGGACATCGTGTGAAACACGGGTCTCGGTTCTAAAATTGTTTCTAACGTGATTTTGTTGTATTGTTGCTTTATGATTTCCAAATACCAGCCATGTTTGTTTTGGAATTACGATTTACATCATATAAATTAATAATTTGATTTTGTTAATTTTAGCAATGTTTTAAGTACTTTTATATATTAAAAATTGATTTATATGAATATGATCTATTGGATTAGATCGAATCGAATTTAAGTATTTTATAGATCGATTTTCAGATGACTTTTTTGGATAGAGGAAACGAGTTACTGAGGTGTCTTTTAAAGAATAAAGTTTATAGACTATTTGGGTAGTTCACCAAACTATGTGTCTTTTAAACTTAAATTATTAAACCAGTGATATAATTACAACACACCATAAAAATGTGACATATCTCGTTATTTCCATATCGACAAATCCAGTGGATATGATCCGCCAAACTTGAACACCCTAAATTTTATCATGGTGTGATGGTATGAAACTTTGGGTAATTGGATATGAACCGTTTGCATGTGAGAAGTGGGTGTCGGCTACATGTCGATTAAGCAAGCCGACATCAAATAACCAACTCCAAGTTATAAATGAGAGGCGTGATACACGTTATACGTATGCTCCACACACCAAACAACACCACTTGCATCTCAACCAACCTCTCTCTTTTCTCATCAATGTATCCCCTATAGCTCTCCAGTATTTTTCCGACATCATCTTAAATTATGAAAAAGAAACATCAAAGTGAAAAAGACAAACATGCATGTGTGTATAGCAATTGCAGATAATATCAAGCAGGTTTTAGGGAGTAAAGTTGTTTTTGTTGAGCTGGAAATATATATATATATATATATGTATGAACACTCTTTACATGTTGCAATTGCATTATGCCTTTATTAATAAAGATTTGTAATTGCCTTTAGCCTAACTCATTGCATCACCACCTATATATATATATATATATATGTATATATATCTTCTATTACAACTCTTTTACTTTACTACAAGTTGTTGCAACTTGTATTGTATCGCTATAACAATTCACAATTCACAAATACATACTTGTAGTTAATTAAAAACTAATTTTTATATTATAGGGAATTCAAAAATTCTTATTCAATATTTGAAATATTTGGGCATTTATAAGAATAAGATGTTTATAGTTAATTAAGAAAAAAAAAACAAACTAATTTGTTAAGTGATACTACTTAATTACTCATTCTTACAAAATCGTTATTATTTTTATTCAATTGTGGTGAGGAGTCATAACACTTAATATATACTAGTCTTTTGCTTATAATAAAACAAAGTTACCATTAATTTAAGAAAATTAAGGAGTTACAGCCTCTTAATGTGGTTTGGTGGTTAATGTTCTTATTTAATTTGTTAATGTTCCATGTTCCAGTTATCGTACTGCATGTGATAAAAATAAAACTAAGAAATTAGGGAGTGGACATGAAGTTAGGGGATATCAATATATGTAGACATGTCCACACATGCTTAGTTGACTCTTTGTCCCATTCTTCCCTCTATAAATTAAAACCCCCAAAGCAAGACCTTGAAAACACAACAAAATCTTCTCATTAGATTTGTTGTTATTGTTGGTGTCCAAAAGAATTTCAGAGAAGCTAGCATGAGGTATTACAGCAAAAAGAAGGTGATGATGAAAATCTTAATGGTTCCATATCCAGCGCTGGGTCATGTCACACCCATGCTTAAGCTAGCCTCGGCCTTCCTTAACCTCGGTTTACATCCTGTTATGGTCATTCCAGAATTCTTTTACATCCGCATCCAAACAAGTCTAGATCCCAACACTCAGATTACATGCATCCCTATTCCAGATGGGTTGGAATTGGATTGTCCTCGGGATTTCTTCTCCATAGAATATGGTATGGAGAACCACATGCCTCTTCATTTGGAGAGTATCATTCGTAATCTTAACCAAGATAGTGGTGTTATTGCATGTATGGTTGTGGATTTGTTAGCATCATGGGCCATCCAAGTGGCTCATCGGTTTCAGATTCCGGCTGCCGGGTTTTGGCCTGCCATGCTCGCTACTTACTCCTTGGTCGCTGCCATTCCTGACTTGCTTCGGACCGGCTATATTTCTGATACAGGTAAATTATTATTACTTGTTTATATTTCCAATAACACATTACCATCAAGTAAGGGCATAAGGCACATGCCAAATTTTTTTTTTATATCATTAGCATTTAGCATATTTGTTGGGTCAACTAGAGATCATGGGAATTATTGTCATATCTGTTACCTTTATTTATTTTTTTTAAAAAAAATTATATGATAATTATAGAATTCAAGTAATAAAATGGAGATCAATTGAAATATATATATGTGGGTGTTATTAGGGATGTCAATGGGTCGGGTTCGGGTTCGGGTTCGGGTCGGGTCGGGTCCTACCAGACCCAGACCCCAGACCCTTGAAAATTTTTGGGTTCGGGTTTGGGTCTGGACCCGTGGGTTTTCAGCAGATCCAAACCCGCCCCGAGGACCCACGAAAATTCATGGGTCTGGGTCTGGACCCACGAACCCATGGACCCACGGACCCGAGGACCCGCAAACCTTTAATAAGACTCACTTTTTTCGTTTTTCCTTTCTATTTTTATTTTTACCTATTCCATTTTTAACCGGTAAAACTTGTTTAATAAATGAATAATTAACTTGAATTGAAATAAAACAAAATAATGAAGATTTTTGACTATTAAGTTGAGAATTGAAATAACCACACAAATTGAAATAACAAATAAGTTTTGTACTAATCGGGTCCATGGGTCGAATCCGGGTTTTTGACTTAGACCCAGACCCAGACCCGAACCCGAACCCGAATCAGGTCTATTATTTTAGACCCAGACCCGACCCGTGACCCATTTGTGAAGACCCAGACCTGACCATACAGTTCAGGTTCGGTTCGGTACTCACGGATCTGGATATAATTGTCATCCCTAGGTGTTATAGTATTACATTACATGTAGGAGAACATATTGTCCATGATTTTAAAACCCGAATACTATATTTAATGATTTATATTAGCGTGTGGTTCTAACTATTGACACCACTCTATTTTAATAGAATGGAAATAAATTAATTAGGATATATGGACTTACACAGGATCCACTAATGAGTGAAATTATAAGTATTGACAGGTCGCAAGTTGGCCGAAAATTAAAATAAAAGGAAAATCCAGCCGTATATACGTAGAGGAATTAATAAGGAACGCACTATTTCAGAAAAAGAATTAAGGACCACACTAGGCTTGACATGTGTTTACTTGATTATCATTCAATTGAAATATCTGTTTTTTTTTTTTTTGTAACTCGAGAAATATCTGATTTTTTAATTATTATTCTTGAATCTTGATGATGATGAGGTGGGGATGGGGATTATCATATAAGCACTAATGCAATTGCAAAGTCAGACAACTTAGATGTCACCTTCTAATGAGACCAAAAGTTAAGAAATTTTTTTATTAAAAAAGCTTAAAACAATAATTCTTAAGTCTCAATATATATATATATTAAGAATTTATAAAGAGGTTTTCATATCAGTACGTACTGATATAACTTATATCAGTACGTTGTATATAGACCATTTACTATAAAAAAACTTTGATAAGTATATACATTTTGAATCAAAATATGTAAATTTAATAGTATCTTCCGACATACTGATGAATTTATATTAGTGCGTACTGATTTGAAATTTTTTATATATATATATAACTTCTCTTGTGCAAATGAGACATGGAAATTTATGAATTTTAATGAGATTTTTTGTAAGGATATTATCAGATAAATGAGATGTGGCCGAGAAAAGTTTTTGAAATTTTGTTTGGATACAATAACTATTTCTCTATCCATTTTCACAATGTTTTCCTATTTTAAAAAATATTTTAGTTTAAAAAAATTAGAAAAAATTAGTTCCCAAACTTAAAATTTTTTGAATTATTTTATGCAGACATCTTTAATTTTTCTTATCATGTATGCAAACAAATTTCATCAAAATCCATTGAATTTCATCATAGTATGACAATAATTTTCATAAAATCGATGTGATTTTATTAAAATCCTTAACGAAATTAAAATAAGGGTTCTCTTATAAGAGATTCACTATATATAAAACTTTTCTCCGTAGTGCACACTAATAAATATATATCAGTGTTTTGTACGTAGACTATTAGATTCAATTATTTTCACTCAGTTTGTATCAACTTATTAGTGTTTATCCAAAATCTATGATCCACATGCAATGAACTGATGTATTTTATATTGATTCGTACCGAAAAGAAAATGACTATATATATTCTAATGAGTGCTTTTTACGATACAAACTTTAAGTATCTTTGATGAAATTTAATAGAATATATTGAATATTGATTTAATTTTTTGTAAGGATGATAAAAACATTGGAATACATTTGTGGAAAAAAATTGAAAAAATTTCGGATACAAAAACTATTTTTTTTCTAACTTTCTTGAAGATAAAACATACATTTAAATATAGGAAAATATAAGAAAAGTAGTTCTCAAATTCAAAAAATAAAATAGATTCTTACCAAATGTGTATTTTAGGTTTTTTAAGATGCATATAAAAAATATCAAAAAATATTCAATTGCATACAATTTCGTCAAAGATGTTTATTGTATTAAAAGAAGAGGATGTTAATAACTAATAAGAATATATATATAGATATGACATTCATGTGTAAATCATAACTTAATTGACTAATTATCCCTCCCATGACAAATTTTACATTTTCTTCTCTTTTTAACTATATATGAATTAATGCTATGTGAAATAAAAATGTTTTAACCGAAATCCTTATTGTTTTTAAAAAAAAAAAATTGAAATCCTTTGTTGGTCTAACTGTCTAAGTTTCTTTAAGTTTTTGCATGATTTACTATATGTAGTTTTACCTTATCATTATCTATTTTATTTTTAAAAAAGAGTTTTAACTAATTATCATTAATATAATACTTAAAAACTAATTATCATTAATATAATACTTAAAAACTAATTATCATTAATTAATTTAAGATTGAGAGTGTACATCATTTACTGTATTTCAGTCTTTTATTATCAATTACTCAAATAAAAACTTAAATCAATAAAGATCTTAATCTATCCAAAATTCTATAAACACAGTAATCAATAAACACATTATAGCTTTGAGATGACGAATGTTGTTAGGTGGTAAGAACGTTTATTCAATCTGATAATGTCTTAGATTTGAATCGCTGCTATTTGCTATTTCAAATATATATATATATGACTCTAGTAAGGGATCTCTTATTTTAATTTCAGTAAGGACCATCATGAAATTACATTAATTTGAAAGATTTTTTATTTAATTTTTTTTATAAATGATAAGTTCATTGAAATCTACCTATTAATAAAATTTTAAAAAATTCAAGTAGAACTATTTATATCATTTTTAAAAAATATGAATGCATCGGAAAAATGGATGAAATATAGAAAAATTCAAGAAAAATAGTTTTAGTGCTCGAAAAATTTTCAAAATTTATTTATAGGTAGATTTCAATAAACTTATCATTCACAAAAAAAATCAAATAAAAATTCATTCAAAGCAATGTGATTTTATGGTGGTCCTTACGGAAATTAAAATAAGAGATCCCTTCCGAGAGACTCATGAGAGACTCTCATGAGGATCCCTTATTTTAATTTTCGTAAGGACCTTGATGAAATCACATAAGAAGCTTTTATATTTTTCTTTATTTAACATGTATTTTTGTTGTTGGCATCATGCAGGATATCCCCAACATACAGAAAAATCATGCATTCTTCCTAATCAACCAATGTTGTCTACTGAAGATCTTCCATGGCTAATTGGATCTCCATCTGCAAGAAAATCGAGATTCAAATTTTGGACAAGAACATTAGAACGATCGACAACTCTCAAATGGCTTTTAGTCAACTCATTCCCTGAAGAACAACATTATATTGACATTAATATTAAGCAACAATATTCTTGTCAGTTAATAGAGAGTTCTCTTGTACAACAACCACTTGTTTACCCAATTGGACCTTTGAGTAAGCATGCAATAACTAAGAACCCTAGCTTTAACGAAGAAGAAGATACGAGCTGTTTAGAATGGCTAGATGATCAAAATCCTAATTCTGTCATATATATTTCATTTGGGAGTTGGCTTAGTCCTATTGGAGAAGCAAAGGTAAGAAATCTAGCACTAAGTCTTGAAGCATTAAATCTAAAGTTCATATGGGTTCTAGGGTTTGGTTGGAGAGAAGGGTTGCCAACCGGGTTTTTAGAGAGAGTTTCAAATATGTCAAAGCAAGGAAAAGTAGTTTCATGGGCACCACAAATGGAAGTGCTTCAACACAAAGCTGTTGGGTGTTATCTAACACATTGTGGGTGGAATTCTACAATGGAAGCTATAGAAAGTCAAAAACGGCTGTTGTGTTATCCAGTTGCTGGGGATCAATCTGTGAATTGTGCACATATTGTTAAGGTATGGAAAATTGGAGTACAATTGAATGGTTTAGGAGAGAAAGATATTGAACAAGGAATGAAGAAGGTGATGGAGGATAGTGAGATGAAGAATAGGTTAATGAGGATGCATATGAGGATCATGGGAGATGAGGCCAAATCCCGAGTAATGTCTAATCTCACATCCTTTGTTGATGATCTCGATAACCTAATAAACGATGATCATGACTACTATTTATTCAAGGATGTTCATAACCAATTAGAAATGGACATCCATGTTAGACATGTATAAAGAGTATCACGTGAGAATTTGGGTAATCTATTTGTATTTATATATGGTAAAGATGTTGTTTTTTGGTTCTTAATTGCTAATTACAAACAGTGGCGAAAATAACATTATATATAACCCTCCCTATTGATGTTCACCATTATATATCATACTTGTACTCTAATATGAAAAACTAAATGGAATAAAAAATTTGAATAAAAGGTGTTCATTGATCTTCTGGATCAAGGTAAATATACATTGTTATACTAGAAATTTTGGCATAATGTTGCCACCTCAAAGGCGTTGAAAAGTAAATAAGGAGCCCACTTATTGCCACATCAGAAACAGTTGTCAACTATTTCATTATTGGGCCCAAAGCGCTAGGAATATCTGACTATGTTTTAAGCCATAAACAATACTAGCCATTGCCCAAGTGAAATGATTAGGAAACATGGAATCATGGAATCTCCAAAACTCTCCATCATACTCAGCCTACCCACCATCGGCCCAATATAAAGGTATCGGGTTATAAGGGGTCCCTACTCCCTCGAGACGATTAAACCAAATACCTCATAAACATAAGCAAGTAGGGGTTTATCTAATACAACAAATAAAATTAAGATTTAAAAGTGTAACTCTAATTCCTTTTATATATCTTGTTACCGTTGCCTGTCTTGTATAGAAAGACGAAATAAAGAATACTTGTTGAATTGAACAAGTTTATATTCACTATGTTTGGCCATGTCCAAGTTTAATACCATTTAAAATTAGGATTTTAAAGACGAGATTAAGTTGGTTCAGTGGTATACCCTTCACACCTACCCAATAAGGTTGTGAGTTCGAATAATCCATCTACTAAAATGACCATACTCCATAACCAGGCTGGGCCTGGTACCTGCATAAGTCTACAGGTTGTGCTAGGCCCTATACATGAGGCTTGCAGGCTAGTCCGGCCCGACCTGAAAGGCCTACCAATTTTTTTAAAGTTAATAATTAAACATAATATATTAATATATACATGATTAGTCAAAGTTAAACTTGTAGTGAAATGGTTAAGTCTAACTACTATTCTTTAGTGACCTTTGTTCGATTCCACCCATAGCACTTTTACAAAAATAATTTTATATATATATATAATAGAATCCACATAACAAAATAAAGCACAATTTGGAAAAACAGTGATAATAATCAATTAACTGGTCTGACAACAATGATGATATGATATAGAAATAAGTCTCACATTTTATCTAAGTAGTTCAGAAATTTACAATAGAAGGGAGAGAACACTTTATTTAAGTAGTTCAGAAATTTACAATAGAAGGGAGAGAATATATATTGATGCTACGCAGAGCAATCAGAGAGATAAGATATTAAACTGAACTTGGTTTTCAAATGAAACCTTGAAATACATATATAGAGATACAATCAACCTTAGTTGCCAAAAGAAACTATGGTTATGAGTCGGCAAACCCTGGTTGAGGAGAGTAATAATAGAAGATAGTTGGTCTTGTCTTATTGCTTTGTTAAAAGAAAGAGATAAGATTGATTCCTTTTGTCTGCCACATCAGAGGACATGTTACTGTTGTCTGTCTTGTCTGGTAATTATTTATCACTTTGTCGGCCACTGGTCACTGTTTGCTTGTTGCTTTTAATCATGTCCAAAATAGGTTGATGGGTCGTTGCTATCAAATGCGTCACCGTCTGACCCACCATTATTTTGGCTATTGTCTGATCCTGCAGATCCCGCTTGTGACGTACTAGCCATGGTGTTTTTCATCTCTTCAACGATCTTCATAAGTTTATCAGGAGATGATGCAACAGCTATTCTGGCATGGTTCTGAGATTTGGCCATCAAGAAGCTGGATTGGTCACTTTCTTTGGTAATACAAAAAATGGGGTTGTCAGCCAACCATTTAGAAACCTTGTCCTTTCCTAAATTGACAAGATTCATGCCACTCCACCATTTTATTTTTATTTGTCGACCGCAATATGGAACATTGACATTTCCAATCAATTTTTTCTGGATGGAATACTCTAGCATGAGGATCCAGGTCAAATTAAACTGGACAAAAAATAGGAATAAATCTGGGTAAAATTCCCAAGAGTCTGGTCTGTCAACATTTGAGGTCTATAGGGAATAACTTTCTTTTACTAGGGGAGGAAGGAAATCAATGATAGGTCCATATTTGTCCCACCATTCGAGAAACCAATATGGTAGATCAATAAGGAAATTTTTGTCAAAATAGAGGAACCATGAATGAGAGTTCCCAGGGTTCTGGCCGTAAAAGAATTTGGTCATTGCATCTCTATAATTCCAATATGAGAATTCAGAGACATGAAAAATTCTGCTGAAATTTCTGGTTGTATTTGGGTTTCCACCCCATTGTTCTAAGGTGATAATTTTGTAAATTTTTATTTTTCTAAATATCAGTTTTTCTTTGTCAATTTTTGTCGAAGACATCAGAGATAAATATGGAGTCTGTGTCAACAAGAATAAATTCATAAAATATGTGTCTTTGGGTCAAATCTTCAGGGATTCTTCTAAAAAGAGGGTTGATGACATCATCTGCCAGCTTTTTGGGTTCCTTGAACTAATGGTCATGCAAAAATGGGTCTTCCAAAACAAAAAACCTATCAAAGAAAGGTTTATTGATATATGCATATGTAGGATGATTAATCTTTGGAAGGGTCGTAGCCTGTGTTTGGGTCTGTATGTGGGTTTTTTCTTTTTGTCTTGCTTGCTAGAATGTGGGCTGATATTTGATGATAGTACTTTTTTAAAAGGAACACTGTCAATAGCCAATGGAGAAAAAGGGTTATTTGTGTGGACTGAGCTTTGACAGGGACTACGGCTAGATGAAGGCCCAGCAGGGGGTAAATGTGGAAATTGTATAGACAATTGGTGAGGAGATCTGGGTTGTGAGAGCATTGATATAGCGTATTTGTCTTTGTGGCTTCCTCTTGGAGAGGCCTGATAAGTCGATGATGATGAGTCTGATCTTTTGTCAAATAAGTCAAATAAGTCGGGCTTTGAGCCTCGGCCACCAGGGCTCCGGCCGCCTCTACCTCTGTTACTGGTCATTTTTATCCCTGTAAAAATTCCCTGGTCAGAAAGTCATGGAGACTATTTTCTGATCCTTTTATATATTCAATATCAAAGTCAAATGCTGATAAAAGTGTTTGCCATCTAGCAAAGATTTGTTTCGAGACAAGATTTTTTACATCCTTTTTTAAAATGAATTTAGCCGACTGGCAGTCAACTCTTAATAAAAAAAATTGGTTTATTAAATCATCTTGCAGTTTTTGAATGGTCAAAACAATGGATAGGATTTCTTTTTTCACTGTTGAATATTTTTTCTGAGTCTCATTCCAAGATCCCGAAACATACCTAACTAATCTTTCATGGTTATTAATTTTTTGTTTTAAAATTCCACCATAACCTAAATCTGACGTATCTGTTTCTACAGTCTTTGGGGCATCAGGATGACAAATGGTCAAGCAAATGAGCTTTTTGACATAATTTTTTACATGTAAAACAGCTTTAGTATGCTCAGCAGTCCATGGAGGGGGATTTGTTTTAAGTCTCTGAAATAGTGGTTTACAAATAATACTAAGCTCTTTATAAAAACTTGAAATATAGTTTAAACAATCCAAGAATCTTTGGAGTTGTTTTTTACCTCTTATTTCGTCTGCAAATTTGTCTGTAAATTCTAGGCTTCTATGAATAGGAATGATAGTCTCTCTTTTGATATTATGTCCTAGAATCCTGATATTGGTTTGGAAAATATTGATTTTTGGTGCAGATATGACTAACCCATGATGTTTAACAGTCTTATAAAATATTTCTAAGTGTTTCCAATGTTGGTCAATGTTATTAGAAAATATTAACACATGTTTTGACAAATATTAATAGACAAAACCTCAGGAATTATAAAACTAAAATGTTTTGACAATTTAATTGATGAAGCAGAACTTTTAAGAACCCTAGAAGAAAGACTAAGTAGAATCACACATCCTAATGTCCAAACCATCGAAATTGACCAACATTGGAAACCCTTTTTCTGAATTTTCCATTGTTTATATTGATGATGTGTTAATATTTTATAATAACATTGACCAACATTGGAAACACTTAGAAATATTTTATAAGACTGTTAAACATCATGGGTTAGTCATATCTGCACCAAAAATCAATCTTTTCCAAACCAATATCAGGTTTCTAGGACATAATATCAAAAGAGGGACTATCATTCCTATTCATAGAAGCCTAGAATTTACAGACAAATTTGTAGACGAAATAAGAGGCAAAAAAACAACTCCAAAGATTCTTGGGTTGTTTAAACTATATTTCAAGTTTTTATAAAGAGCTTAGTATTATTTGTAAACCACTATTTCAGAGACTTAAAACAAATCCCCCTCCATGGACTGCTGAGCATACTAAAACTGTTTTACATGTAAAAAATTATGTCAAAAAGCTCCATTGCTTGACCATTTGTCATCCTGATGCCCCAAAAACTGTAGAAACAGATGCGTCAGATTTAGGTTATGGTGGAATTTTAAAACAAAAAATTAATAACCATGAAAGATTAGTTAGGTATGTTTCGGGATCTTGGAATGAGACTCAGAAAAAATATTCAACAGTGAAAAAAGAAATCCTATCCATTGTTTTGACCATTCAAAAACTGCAAGATGATTTAATAAACCAAATTTTTTTATTAAGAGTTGACTGTCAGTCGGCTAAATTCATTTTAAAAAAAGGATGTAAAAAATCTTGCCTCGAAACAAATCTTTGCTAGATGGCAAACACTTTTATCATCATTTGACTTTGATATTGAATATATAAAAGGATCAGAAAATATTCTCCCTGACTTTCTGACCAGAGAATTTTTACAGGGAGAAAAATGACCAGTAACAGAGGTAGAGGCGGCCGGAGCCCTGGTGGCCGAGGCTCAAAGCCCGACTTATTTGACTTATTTGACAAAAGATCAGACTCATCATCATCGACTTATCAGGCCTCTCCAAGAGGAAGCCACAAAGACAAATACGCTATATCAATGCTCTCACAACCCAGATCTCCTCACCAATTGTCTATACAATTTCCACATTTACCCCCTGCTGGGCCTTCATCTAGCCGTAGTCCCTGTCAAAGCTCAGTCCACACAAATAACCCTTTTTCTCCATTGGCTATTGACAGTGTTCCTTTTAAAAAAGTACTATCATCAAATATCAGCCCACATTCTAGCAAGCAAGACAAAAAGAAAAAACCCACATACAGACCCAAACACAGGCTACGACCCTTCCAAAGATTAATCATCCTACATATGCATATATCAATAAACCTTTCTTTGATAGGTTTTTTGTTTTGGAAGACCCATTTTTGCATGACCATTACTTCAAGGAACCCAAAAAACTAGCAGATGATGTCATCAACCCTCTTTTTGGAAGAATCCCTGAAGATTTGACCAAAAGACACATATTTTATGAATTTATTCTTGTTGACACAGACTCCATATTTATCTCTGATGTCTTCGACAAAATTGACAAAGAAAAACTGATATTTAGAAAAATAAAAATTTACAAAATTATCACCTTAGAACAATGGGGTGGAAATCCAAATACAACCAGAAATTTCAGCAGAATTTTTCATGTCTCTGAATTCTCATATTGGAATTACAGAGATGCATGGACCAAATTCTTTTACGGCCAGAACCCTGGGAACTCTCTTTCATGGTTCTTCTATTTTGACAAAAAATTCCTTATTGATCTACCATATTGGTTTCTCGAATGGTGGGACAAATATGGACCTATCATTGATTTCCTTCCTCCCCCAGTAAAAGAAAGCTATTCCCTATAGACCTCAAATGTTGACAGACCAGACTCCTGGGAATTTTACCCAGATTTATTCCTATTTTTTGTCCAGTTTAATTTGACCTGGATCCTCATGCTAGAGTATTCCATCCAGAAAAAAATTGATTGGAAATGTCAATGTTCCATATTTCGGTCGACAAATAAAAATAAAATGGTGGAGTGGCATGAATCTTGCCAATTTAGGAAAGGACAAGGTTTCTAAATGGTTGGCTGACAACACCACTTTTTGTATTACCAAAGCAAGTGACCAATCCATCTTCTTGATGGCCAAATCTCAGAACCATGCCAGAATAGCTGCTGCATCATCTCCTGATAAACTTATGAAGATCGTTGAAGAGATGAAGAACACCATGGCTAGTATGTCACAAGCGGGATCTGCAGGATCAACTCTGCTTATAACAGCTTTGTTGAGGAATAACTTTGGTGTAACAACGCCACGTACTTAATAGGACCATTGTTTTATTATACTGTGCTGTTGTATATGTGACCAGTTAATTGATTATTTTCATTGTTTTTCCATATGCTTTTAATTGTGCTTCATTTTGTTCTGTGGATTCTATTATATATATATATATATATATATATATATATATATATTGAGTCTCTCATAAGGGATCCCTGTTTTAATTTTGGTAAGGACCACCATGAAATCACATTAATTTAATTTTTTTATGTATGATAACTTCATTAAAATCTACCTATGATTAAAATTTGAAAAATTTTCAAGTACGTAAACTATTTTTACTGATTTTTAAAAATATGAAGGCATTAGAAAAATAGGCGAAATATAGGAAATTCAAGAAAAATAGTTTTAGTGCTTGAAAATTTCTCAAATTTTATTCATATGTAGATTTCAATGAACTTATTATTCGTAAAAAAATTTAAATCAAATATATATATATATATATATATATATATATATGCTTAGCTTATTAAAGTTGACCTTGTAGCGAAGTGTTTAAGTCATGTAATTACTTCTTTGATAACCTTGGTTCAATTCCCATCCAAAACAATTTTACTGGGTCGGTCGCGACGACCCACCTTCCTGTTTCTAAAGAAAAAAAAATGTGTACCGCCTTTCGAATTGATTTACATACTGCCTTGTTTGGTTAAGCTTCCTAAAAATTATTTATTGAGACCTTTTAAAAAAAAAAACTACCAGACAAACAACTATACAATTATTTTTAGATCTTTTATCGATAGTCAATGCTCAAGGGTTGAAATCGTCATTTCCTTAAATTTTCTTCTCTCTTACAAACTTTTCTTTCCCTTTCAATTTCTGTTTGCTCTACCCAAAAGAAAATTCCGAACATCTAGCACTGAGTCTTGAAGCATTAAGTCTAAAGTTCATTTGGGTTCTAGGGTTTGGTTGTATAGAAGGGTTGCCAATTGGGGTTTTTGGAGAGAGTTTCAAATATTCAAAGCAATGAAAAGTAGTTTCATGGACACCACAAATGGAAGTGCTTCAACACAAAGCAGTTGGGTGTTATCTGCATTTGTGGGTGGAATTCAACTATGAAAGCTATAGAAAGTCAAAAGCGGATTTTGTGTTATCCAGTTGTTCGGGATCGATCAGTGAATTGTGCACATATTGTTAAGATATGTAAAATTGGAGTACAATTAAATGGTTTTGGAGAGAAATATGTTGAATAAGGAATGAAGAAGGTGATAGAGGATAGTGAAATGAATAATAGGTTAATGAGGAATCATATAAGGATCATGGGAGAAGAGGCCAAATCAAGAGTAACGTCTAATGTCACAACCTTTGTTGATGATCTTAATAACCTAATAAGTGATGATCATCACTACTCTATACTTAAAGACGTTCATAATAACAAATTAAAAATGGACATGCATGTTAGACATGTACATAGTAGTATCATATGAGAATTTGGGTAATCTATTTGTATTTATATATGGTAAAGATTATTATTTTTATTTTTAATTGCTAATTATAAACTGTGTTCGATCTAGTGAAGGCCTGCTGAGTTTCTAATGGGCAAAAAACGTTTCATAAATATTGCACTTAACAAAGAATGTCAAAGCTCTCAATATATAGGCTTTGATTTTGGTCTCAATTCTCTCTAATCGGCTATGTGGGTTTGCTAGAGTGCAAAATTACATTCTTTATAACACTCCACATCGGATGTCCACAACTTTATCAATATTTGTATTTTACTATGAAACTTCCAATGGAATAAAAAAAAACTAATCAAAAGTTATTAATTGATCTTTTGGAACAAGGTAAATATATATATATATATATATATATGATGATGATTTTATGTATCTAGTTTTTGTTGAAGTTTTCCAAATTGACTTATTAAAACCTTGTTGAATGAAAAAGTGTACAACAAACATATATATATATAATTGATATTTCCTTCAAAACTTTGCTTCCTTTACAAAAATTTCAATTTCAATATCAATCTTGTAATTTATATAGTCGACACATACCAATTATATATACTAGTTTCTCAAATATTGATTTAGGCAATGTTGTGGTAAATAGACTTGTAAGATTATATATAGACCGAATTTGCTTGACATTTGTTTGTCGGTTTTGTTGACGTTCATAAATATAGAAGAATTTTATGTTAGAAGTACGGAACCCACATTCTCCACATTGGTATGATATTGTCCGCTTTGGACCAAGCCCGCACGGATTTGTTCGTGGGTCTCTACCCAAAAGGCCTCATACCAATGAAGATTATTTCCGTATTTATATACCCAAGATCATCCCCATGTCTAGCCAATGTGGGACTTTGGTTGCACACCCAACAATCCTCCCCTCGAACAAAGGACTATCATTATCTTCACAGTCCGGGCCTCCCCTCAAGCGATCATCCATCTGTCAATGTTCGGGGCACCACTCCATCGAGGTTACTCCTCTCCACCGCGCCGAAGCACACGTCTTATGTGAAGATCTGGAGCATCTCCTGCCTCGAGAGCTAACATCACGGACCCATCACGAGCTACCTGGGGCCCACCATCTCCTGGCTTGGTTTGGCTACGTCTCGGCCAAGTCTGAGGCACGGCTCTGATACCACTTGTTAGAAGTACAGAACCTACATTGTCTACATTGGTATGATATTGTCCGCTTTGGGCTAAACCCGCACGGATTTGCTCTTGGGTCTCTACCCAAAAGGCCTCATACCAATGGAGATTATTTCCATACTTATATACCCAAGATCATCCTCATGTCTAGCCAATGTGGGACTTTGGTTTGCACACCCAACATTTTAGAGAAATATGTTTAGTTCTATTCCTTATGATATATATCATATGAGCAATAAAAACCGCATTATCTTAAAATATTAGTACGACATATTTGTGGTAGATAGAAATATACATATATTTCAGATATGGTAATAACATACTATAGCCGTAAGGGGGTGTTTATTTTTTTTGTCTTAAGTATTAAAAGATTTTATTCTAAATAAGTAAAGCAATGCCACTTAATATTTAAGACACTTTCATTTGTCTGTTTTTTATTTGAGAGAATTCCACTTAAATATTAAGTGGTTTTGATTTTACTATTATACCCCTAATTTAACAAATCATTTGACTTTTAATATACTTTATTTTTATTTTTTAATGTATTTCCATTTTTAACAAATATTTATTTTTATAATAAAATAATTTTATTTAAATTAAAATATATTTTAATTTATTAAAAAGCAATAAAATAAAATATTTTATATTTTCAAAAACAAAAACCAACAACCATAAGTCTCACGATTCACAACCAACCCTTCACGGCTGCAGCTGCCACCACGTACCAACATCCACCGTTGTCGCTGCGAGTCACCCATCACAGCCGATAGAAGGATTCACCGGTCACCGATCACCAAATCCCCGCAATCAAAGTTGTCAATTTGTTCGCTTAATCGTGAACGAAACCTGTGAATATTCGATTTTGTAGACCCCGCCTCTGTCACTCCGCTTCCACTGTCGTGCCTCATCCACCCTATAAATAGCCTCTCATTATTCTTCTAGTGGCGTGTGAATTGAATACATCACCAACATCTAGTATTTTCTGATTTTTGCTTATTCGAAACTCAACGGTCTTTCTTCTTCTGATTCACCACTGAGTGGAAAGTACTTTTAGGCAGCCTCCACAGTAGAGGCAATGAGGAGGTCAGCCTACCTCCTTTGGTCAAATCCTAGGTGGCGGCGTCGGCTGACGGCTCCTCTTTGGTCAATTTAAGGTTAGGTTAGAGTTGTTTATGAAATTAGAGATTTTTTTTATTCAATGTTATTTTGGTAATATATTAATTTTACAAGGTTAATTGTAAATAATTTAATTACAACTTATTTCATAAGTGAAAAGTCAAAAAAAAAAAATCAATCATATATATATATATATATATGAGGGAATTGTAAGCAATGATCAAAAAAATTATTGAGTTATTGTTTTTAGCCAAAAAATTATTTTTGATTATAATTAGCATCTTTTACTTTAAAGTGACAAGTATACCCTCAGTTTTGTTTTATTAGACCCAATATTTCTCACCCAATTTTCCACTTATCAATGTCTTACACCTCCAAATTTTTTCAAAATCAAATTTCTCACTCTCTCTCTATATAAACCGATTTGGGTTATTGCTCTCTCTCTGAAACCGATTTAGGTCTTCATCTCTGTATCCCTAAAATCAATTCTGTAAAACCGATTTGCTTGTTCTATATGTCTCTCTAAATCGATTTGCTTCTTCTCTCTCTAAACAGATTTGTTTCGTCTCTTTGTAAATCGATTGTGCAAATCGTCTCTGTATTTTGGGTCTACGTCTCTGCATTCGAGGTTGTCGTCTGTGCAACTCGTCTTAGCAGTTTGTCTCTCTCAATTGATTTCGCTCACAACATTCTTGAATGTAGATCCAGATCCGAAACCTAGCATTCAACTTTGTATTGAAGTAGTTGAAGGTATGTATCCATTTCACACTTTTTTTTACAAGAATCAACAAGTTTAATTTGAAGAAAAAGAAGATGGTTTCGATTTTGAGTGAAACAATGTACTGTCATTTTTTGTTCCCAAGTTACGTGCCAGACTATTTTAATGTTACATGCCAGTTCAATTTAATGTTACAAGCCGGTTCAACTTAATGTTACATGTCAGTTTATTTCTAAGTTTATTGTGTTTCTGTAATTACGATTGAACCCAACTATTGTAAGTTTTTGTACTCAAGTTACATGTAAGTATTTTTTAACGTTACATGCATATTTATTTTTTATACCCAAGTTACATGCTATGGTATTTATGAAGTTATATGCTAGGGAATTTGCGAAGTTACATGCTAGGTTAATTTTGAAGTTACATTCCATCCAAGTCCAATCTTGTTACACGTTAGTTAATTTTAAAGTTACGTGTTAAATACTTTAAATGTGAATTACTTTATATGTAGGAATATGGATGCAACAAAATTGGTCATCCATCACAGTGGAAGTTGGGTGGGCAATTGTTACGAGGGTGGTATGACAAAGTGGGTCAATGTTCCTAAATGTGTGAGTTATGATGCCTTGGTGAAGTTGGTATAAGATGTTGTCAAAGTTGATGCTACTAGGTACAACTTACAATTATGGTCATTGGCATTTACAATTACTGGTACTGCTCATCCGAGAATTGAGAATGATGATAACGTGTCATGTATGATGAATGTAAATAAGGTATTACCTAAGGTTTTTGTCTCTGTTTCTGCGAAGGAAGCAACCGATTGTGTGCAAGATGAAAACCTAGTACAGCCGACGTTTTCTTAACCAATGTAACCTACCTACTTTACAACCCGTGTATGGTGAGTTTCTCATGCAACTGGCAGCATGTGGGTCCATTCCAATTGTAGACCCAAGTGTATGTAACGATAAAACCATTGATGATCAAGAGAACAACCAGTGGCCGAACACTGATAACAGTGATGATAACTCGATACCCGACGTTGACAGAGGTAGTAACGACGATCAAGATTGCCATCATGGTGGTTGACATGGATATGTTGGTCCTTCCGGTTTTGTTACATTTAACGGTGTTTCCTTTCGAGAGGATGGTTTTGGTGATGATGTTGATCAAACTTCTGAACATGCTTCCCTACGAGCTTGGATTATTCCTGGATCCGAAAGGTATTCTTTCGAACCCATTAGCACGAAAGAAGCATTTTTAGATGATGGCCGGTTATACAAGGGTAGAATATTTCAATGCAAGAAAGATCTGAAGCGAACGTTGAATATGTATGCTTTGAATGAGCAATTTGAAGTCTGGAGTAAAAGGTCTAGCAAGACACATTATGAGGTTGGATGTAAGGATTGCGAGCGTGAATTTCAATTACGTGGAATTAAGATGCAAAAATATAAAGAATATTGGGTGGTTCGAATATTCGTGAAGGATCATATGTGCAATATCAATGGTTTCCACGCACGTCTTCGACAAGCAAATTCCTGGACTGTCGGTGAACTATTAGCACCAAAGTTGTAAGTACACGGGCACTCGCTAAAACCCAAAAACATCATGGTCGAAATGCAAGTGAAACATGGACTACATTTGTTGTATTCAAAGGCTTATAGGGCAAAGGATCATGCAGAGACATCTGTTTTTGGTCCTCTCGAAGAATCATTCAAACTGTTACCTGCTTACTCTCATCGATTGGAAGAAGTAAATCCAGGAACTATTACTGCAATTAAGACAAATGTTACAAATCAGTTTGAATATATGTTCATCGCTCATGCCGCATCGCTCATGCCGTATCACTTCTTGGATTTTGTACCGTGGTTCGTCGGTTTTTGCTATTAATGGTACTCATTTGAAGGGTAAATTTTCTGGTATTATGTTTGTAGCTATATGTTTGGATACAAACAACCAGGTTTTTCCTTTGGCATATGACTTTGGCGACGTTGAAGATGAAATGTAATGGACATGGTTTTTAATTGAGCTTTAAAATGCTATTGGTAGTCCTGAGGATTGCATGATCATATCCGACCGCCACTTCGGTATCAAGGCTGCAATGGAGAAAGTGTACCTTAATGTACCACATGGATATTGTGTGTTTCACATGGCTCAGAACATCATAAATGATTACGAAAGAAAATATGTAAGCCTTCTTTTCAAACAAGCATGGAAGGCATACCGGAATTTTGAATTCAAGGAAATGATGTTGGAGATGATGAAGGTTAATAGGGTAGCATTCGAAGATTTAATGAATGTTGAGCCCGAAAGGTTGTCTCGTGCTTACTCTCATGTTAGGCGTTATCGGTTGATGACCTCTAGCATTGCCGAGTCAATGAACTCATGTTTGGTACATGCTCGCCTAATGCCAATAACAACAATGGTTGATTTTATTAGAGACATGCTCCAGAAATGGTTTTATAAGCGTCATACTAAGGTTGAAAAAACTCGGACACAATTGACTCCATGAGCCACTGAACTAATAAAAGAAAGAAACATTGATTTAGAAAAGTACACGGTTCGTCCAATTGATTCTGTTAACTTCAATGTTAAGGATGAAAATAAAGATGGTTTGGTGAACCTTTCTTAAACGACTTGTAGTTGTTCGAAATTTGAAGTTGATAAACTCCCAAGTCGCCATGCATTAGCTGCAATAAGGTTAATATTCTCTTGTTCAATTGTATTTTACCTTCTTAACTAATTTGATTAAATTAATTACTCATAATCTTTACTTTTGTAAGAATGCGATGAAACCTTTTCTAGATTATTATGGGGACTGCTACAAAACCACCAGTTTGGTTGAATCATATGTCGAAAGCATTTTCCCGGTTGGGCATCCTAGTGAATGGAATATTTCTGAAGATGTGAGATCAAAGGTTGTTCTTCCGCCTCCTTTTCATACGCAAGCTAGAAGCCCAAGAAAGAAGAGATTTAAATATGCAGGAGAACATGTTCATGGGAAGACCGGAAACTGTACGATTTGTAAAAAATCTGGTAACAACCGATAGAATTGTAGGAATACACAACCTTGTCTGGCTCCTCCACCATGCCCATCCGCAACATCGGTAACATCTACAACATCAAAGCAACCACGTAGACCTTACAGGTGTAGGAAGTGTAGAGATGAAGGCCAATATTCACAGAAGTGTCCATTGGCACTAGAATTTATTGGTACAACCTAGATTTTACCGTATTAGTAATGATGTTATAATTCTTATATGTATGGGTGAAATATTTTTTTCCGTACCGTAGATTTTATAAAGTTTGTATTGAATTTGACAGTTGAAAGACATTGATTCCAAATTACAAATCCAGTAGTGTTACATGTTACAAGTTACATGTTACAAGTTACATGCCAGTTCTAAATGAAGTTACATGCCAGTTCTAAATGAAGTTATATGCCAGTTCTATATGAAGTTACATGCCAGTTCTATATGAAGTTACATACCTGTTCAAATATAATTTCATTTCAGAATAGAACTCAAGTAGTGTTACATGTTACAAGTTACATGCCCGTTGAAAATGAAGTTACATTCCAGTTTAAAATGAAGTTATATGCCTGTTCAAATAGTGTTATATGTTACAAATAACATGCCAGTTGAAAATAAAGTTACATGCTTATTCAAACATAATTTCATTTCAGAATAGAACTTCAGTAGTGTTACATGTTACAAATTACATACCCGTTGAAAAAGAAGTTACATGCCAGTTTAAAATGAAGTTACATGCATGTTCAAAAATAATTCCATTCCAAGTTACATGTTCAGTAGTGTTACATGTTACAAGTGACATGCCAGCTGAAAATAAAGTTACATGCCAGTTCAAAATGAAGTTACATGCCAGTTCAAAAATAATTTCATTCCAAAATAGAGTTCCAATAATGTACATCGTAAATTCATGAAACCTATCAATCCGTCGATACACTGTTAGCATAAATTTCTACTGCAATTTCCTCCCTAATCCCGGGGATGTTTTTTGTTCCCCACCCCCAAAAACATTTATGACACATCAACTTGTCATCGTATCGGCATGTGAAGACACCACAACTATTTTCGTCTAGTTGTGCCGGTAGCTTCTTTGAAATTGATTATTCAACAACAAACATGGTCTCATAAGGTGATATGCCTCTCATGTCAAAATATCCGGATCCTTGTAAAATTGCTGGAATTAAACACAAGAGTGGGGTGATTTGCTTCACACGTTTCTCAACCTCTGTTGTGCGATGCAGTAGATCATAAATACAAACAATACGTTTTTCCAAATACACGTCACATAATATCCAATGTCCAACTGGATCACCAACAGCACACGGAACCAACAACTGTAAAAAATGAGTAACAATTTACAATTAGTAACTTCAAAACTATGTAACATGATAGTAAGTTCAAGTTACATACCAGTACAATACTAAGTTACCTGCTAGTACAAAACCATGTTACACGCTAGTACAATAATAAGTTACATGCTAGTACAATAATAAGTTACGTGCTAGTATAAAATCATGTTACATGTTAGTATAAAACTATATTACATGCTAGTCAAAACCATGTTCTATGTTAGTACAAAAATAAGTTACATGCTAGTACAAAACCATATTTGGTTTTCAAACAGTATTTACCTGTTTAACAGTGGTCCAAGGTGTTCCCCACCAAGGCTTGTCTCCAGAAGCATAAAACATCCAATCCGTCAGACATTGATATTGGAGTGCATCAAATTCACTTTTCAAGGGTGCATCCTCCGACGGTTGGAATTTTTTCCTTTCCTCAGATAACTTTACCTAAAAAGTATAAGTATATTAGGAACATATGTACGTCTTTACGTAACTAAACCTTTAAGAAAAAAAAAATAGTTTTCTTACAAAAAAATCTGAACATAGCACCGCAACATCTGATTTGTAATCTTTCGGTTTCCGTTGTCATTGCTTACATAGTAGACTCATATATACGTCAGTATGCTACATCAAAATTTGTATAAATTAAATTGAGTTTTGCTCAATATGCTACATCAATATTTATAAAAATTAAACCTTATTAGACAACCAACGGGTTTTAGCTTCCAACTAGAGAAAGAATTGCTTAGTTTTATAGTAGTCGGATCCGACGTTCAACATGTGATGAAAAGTTGGAATATTTCACTTACAAGTTAATAATAACAAAATATTATATGAACAAGGAACAACGAATATGTTACAAAATATTACTGCTTTTCTGTACTGCTTTTCTGTACTGCTTTTCTTAAAACATGCATACTTTGTTTTCCATTTTTGCTTCTCTCTCGCGGTCGTTTGGAATGGATCAATGCATGGTGAAGTCATATATCTAGATTTAATCTTCAACCGCTGCTCCCGCTTATTCTTCACAGCCAAGTACTCTAGCGTAGTTGCATCCCCTAATGATCTGTCAACTACCAAATGATGAGGGGTCTGCAGCATTAATCCCTCCTGGACCAAAATGTTGTGGAGCAAAAGATTAAGCCCTTCAGCAGTGGTTTCATCATCCCCAACATACCTTTAACCAACAGTACCATCAGACCAACAACCTCCATTCCAAGGGTTGCATCACCCCCCTCCCCCCAAACATCTCCTTCACCAACCCCCTTACCAGAAGTAGCGTCACCCTTACCATAGTTACCATTACCCTAAACATTAGGATTGCCCACGTATTCCCCTTGCACTTCAGCTGAATTCTGTGCTCTTCGTAATTCAAAATGTTGATGAACCAGCGTTGAGAAGTTAGGCTCAAAATGAGACATCCTATCAGGTGTAGTCTGTGTTTATTTTCTTAAAACAAAAAAAAAATTAGAAAATGAAGTTACATGTCAGTAAGTTCAAGTTACATGCTAGTATAAAACCAAATTACATGCTAGTACAACACAAAGATACATGCTAGTACAAAACCAAGTTACATGCTATTACACAACCAAGTTACATGCTATTACAAATCCAAAGAAGGGAATTCAAAACGAAGTTACATGCAAGTAAGTTGAAGTTACCTGATGACATGGCTCAACAAAATCAGCCAACCTTTTCTCCAACTAGTCAAGACGTTTGTTTATGCTCCCCTCCATTGTCGAAAGCTCCTTATGCATCTCATTCTTCACAATGTTTTCAAAGCGGTTTGACATTGCAGTAATTAGTTCCCTGATTGTTCTCAAAGAGTCCGTCGAGTCATCACCCACCTAAAGTGTACAAAGAAAAAAAGATTTAGTATCGGATTCTAGTTTACTTAACCAAATGTTTTTATCGGATAGTAATCAACTTATCGGTGACATGATTAGAGATGTACGTGTTCTGTTTGTCCTTCCTCATCTTTTTTCTTTCTCATGAGACATCTTCCTCTTCATCTCTTTAGGTCGTGATTGACCTTCATCATTAGCATCATCATTATCAATCTCATTAGAAAGTTGTTGCTCACCATAATCGTAATTGAGTGGAACAATCTGTGTCCCCTATGACAAATCTGTATCCACACCAACCAAGTATGACTGTAACTTTTCATCGACTGTTGGTTGTAATTCCTATAACACAACATGTTGTAAAGTTAACACAAGTGTCATGATTTTTTAAACTACTAATATAAAGAAAACTGAATTTAAGGTTAAAAAAGAAAAAAAAATATGTATTTCCATCTTTCACTTGTTGTTCATACTTTGCAAATCTGGCAAAGAAATTGTAAGGTCTCTTGAAAAAAATTCAGTTCCTCAAACAGGGATGTCTGTAGCATAAGTTCTCTCTCACCAATTCAAACAATGAGTTGAAGGCTTCCATCGCCCATAACTGACATTTAACAAATTTTTAACAATTTAACTACAAAAAGTCTAGTAATGTTACATGCTACAAGTTACATGTCGGTTCTTAATGAAATTACATGCTAGTTGAAAATTAAGTTACATGTCAGTTCATCTAATCACAAATTTTGGAAGACTAATCTCATGCATAATTCCAGTAGTTTTATATGCCACAAATTACATGCCAGTTTATAATGAAGTTACATACCAATATAGAAAAATGCTTAAAAATAAGATTTGAAAGCTCACCACTACTGCCCAAGAGAAACCGAATAAACCAGTTCATAATGAAGTTACATGCCAGTATGGAAAAATTCTTAAAAATAAGATTTGAAAGGTCACCACTACCACCTAAGAGAAACCGAATAAGTTATAGTGCGTAACGACCTTCCTTGGTTCATTTGCAGACCGAAAACCTTGTCGTAAGTAGTGTATTATCATCATAAACCCATAACTTCCCCATGGAAAAGAATTGAAAGATTCTAGATCCTCTACCAATGCAAACAACTATAATGTTACTTTCCTCCTCAAATCTTGTCCAAACAAAACATTATTGGCAATCAATAACAGGGTCATCTTCAAACCATCCTTCGGTTGTTCAAATTGACCACCCATAAACTTTTCTCATACATGTTTCAATTATACATTCTCATCCCTTTTGAAATATCTATCGTGGATCCCATCAGGAATGACATTATAAGGTTTCCAAAATATGTCGGACATCACCCCAAATTTTAGGTCTGTGACCAAACAAAATTCTCTTTTTATGAATTTGACCACTTTACCTCTTACTAAGAAGTGAAATTCATCATCACCGGTCACTCCGGGTATACGTATTTTCCTCAACATCAAGTTATACAGTACGTCCGACGAAAAAGTTAACTCTTTCGGGATGACAAGTAGGTGCCCGAAACATGTCTTCCATAACTTACCCAACTATCCTATTTTTTAAAGAACCTTCGCAATATCTGGCAGCTTATTCAAATTGCAGTACAAATTGGTGGTGAACTTTTTTAACCATGAATTCCTCTGTTTAATGAGGAAATCCTCATAATTAATATTCTCCATCTACAAAATCACAAAAAATGCATTATTATTACTGCAATAAATCTATATAACACACATAAGTTTGATTAGGTTAACCAATTCATATAAGTGTTTAAAAATCTTTAATCTACAAAATCGTGGAAGAAAATGTGGTCTCAGATATCTCTCACCTAGACAAATTATAAAAGTACCCTTTTAGAGATAATTATAATTAGAAACATGTTCATAAAAGCAATAGGGTAGTTAGCTAGCTATGGGAAAATTAAATTAGCTTAAAAAGGAATAGCCAAGTAGGTCTGGCCAAGAATCATGATACAAAAACAACCAGAAACAAATCAAACACAAATCAAACTTCATACACAAATCAAAATCAAAATTAACAGTTTACAAAATTATTACAAATCAAACTTCAGACACAAATCAAAATCAAAATCAAAATAACAGTTTGTGAAATTACCAGAACTGAGACCGGAGGTGTGCGACAACGAGATGTGTTCGACGACGAGAGGTGCGCGACGACGAGAGGTGCAACGATCTATAATCTTCCTTTCTCTCTCATTCTACAACGACAGTGAGAGAGGTACAAGGCAATGGCCAGCCACAACGACGATCAGAGAGGTACAACCGATAGCGAACGGCATCGACGACGAGAGAGGTCCAATCGACGACAAGCGGCAGCGACGACTATCTCTTCTCTTCCTTTCTCTCCCTTTCTTGGTTACTTGATATTACTGTAACCCTAACAAAAACAACTGATAGGTAACTTGTTTTTACCAAAACAGTTGATATTACAATTTTTTTTTTCAAATTTCAAATTTCAAATTTAGGGGCTTTTATGTCCAAAAGTGGTAAAAAATGATGAAAACAATAAACTGATAAAAAATTTAGCTATGGGCGTGTGTGTGTGTATGGGCGAAACCATGATTTTAGCTTTAGGAGGGCTAATACATAAATTAATATTACAGGTCACACAAGAAAAATATATTAATGTATCAAACCGTATTACTGTTTAATCTTTAAGGTAATGATACAAAATAATAATAATATATTGACACTAATTTTGAGAATCAAAATGAAAATCGACTATATTTTATATTTCAAAAGTAATCTATAATCAAATTTATTTAAATTTCTTTACGATTTCCATTTCATTATACATAATCAAAGATTTTGGGAGAAACTGATATTTCATCTTATTGTACAGATGCAATATCTCTTTCAATAGTTCCTAATTAATAAAAATATAATTCATATAAAATATTTAAAACAAAATGGATATTGCATAATAAAACAATAAAGAAAGTCTTAATTTATTATAGTGAATATCTAATAAAATTAAAAATAAATATATATATACGATTCATGTATAGTTGCAGGGTAATTACAAAAGGATGCTATTTCTTTTTAATTTTAATTTCTTTTTAATTTTTAAATCTTTAATTTTTTTTATAGGTATTTGATCGAAATCCAATGATTGAAAACTAACCCAGTAATACAGTAGTTGAACGATATATAAACTAGATTATGAAATAATTAATGAAATCATAAAAAATATAAATATTAAAAGAGATTGATTTTCAGTAATTCAAGAAATTTATATTATTGATAAAATGAGAGACTATATTACAATTATGTATAGAAGAAAATATTCTAAAAATTTCATTGGATGGGTGGGGGGTCATGACCCATATTGGATCCCCCTGAATTCGTGTATATATAAAACAAACAAACAAAACCAAGGACACATTCTCACCTTGCTTCATAAGGAAAATGCATCTCTCTCCCTCTTTCCATTTATTTGCCTTGTTAGGGTCGCCTGTTTTGTATTGAAAGACAAAATAAAAAAAAATGTTTTGTATTGAAAGACAAAATAAAAAAAACTCGTTGAATCAACAAAAAGATTGAATTGAAGAAGCTTCTATTCAATATGTAATACAGATGGAATAAAATTCAAAGGGAAACAAAAAATGTGTATTGACTTTTGAGTTGATTTACATAGTCAAAGCACAAGGTTGACATCGTCCTTTCCTTCACTTGTTTGTTTACGTGCGCAAGTGTCTGAACAGAGAGACAAGATGATGTCGGAGCTTTTACTCAAAGCTTTCTCAATTAAATAATAACTTGTGCGGTAAAATCTTATCTCCTCTCTTTCGAACTTTTCTTTCCCTTTCGATTTGCTCTAACCCAAAATCAAATCCAAACATCGGAACTGTTTAATCAGCTTCGCCTTTTCAACTTGTGGGTATGTTTATAACCTTGTCTGTTCATCAATTCCCAATTATTTATTTTGATTCGTTTATGTTGTTGCTGTTGATTCTGCATTTCGTATTTGTATATGATCTGTTGATTGGTGAAGAAATCAATCCAAGATACATTTTTTCCTTTTCGCTTGACTTTCATTTGTTTCCCTTTTCTTGTCAGATAGTTGTTAAAGAAAAATATAGTAACTACTTGTTGAACACTTGTATGTTCTTGCTATATTTTTGTGTTTTAGCTTGTGGATACTATGTCTTTTTTTTCCCTATAAGAATCTGGGTGGGCTCTTCTGGTTTGGCTGCTTTTAGTTTTCTTCTCAATTTTCATATTGTATTAAGAAAATTTTGTGGTTTTATGCAAGTGTTTTTGTATTCACCTATATTTATTTAATTTCGGATTAATTTCTTAACTTTTCAACGGTTTATATAAGATTCAGATTGATACTGAATTATGTTATTATATATATATATTAGTTTATTTGATGTATCAATTGATTAATGTTTCAATGACATGTTGCAGGTTATTGTTGAGATAGCATGACTGAAAACCGCAGCAATGTAAGTGTGAGTTCGAGTTCAAGTTTGAGTAGCAGTTTACCCGATACAGAGGATGATCACACCATTGCAACCCTCTTAGCACAAGATGAAAATTCTAAACCTGACGGTAGGCTTGGGAAGAGACTTTCTCACTTGGACTCTATCCCTGTAAGAATTTCACCTCATCTATATTGTTGATTTTAATCTCCCATGTTGATCTTGTTTTCTCAATAGACTTCCGGTGACAAAACTTATATAGGATAATGATATGTGAATATACGGAATAAAGTATAAATAATAAAGAAAACATGTCACACACAATGACAAAAACTATGGACAAACACGTTTGGTTACAAGAAACTTATCGAAATCCCTTACCTAATTCTCCAAAACCTTGCTATAATCTCTCTATCAGTCTTGGCTCTCTACTGTTATATGTATATCGTATTTCTTGTGTAAAAAATTAACTCCCAACAACCCTATTTATAGGTCATAGGACCTGGGTTGCATATAGAATAGGATTCCAAAACACCCTCGTAGAGTAAGAAAAACTAACTTATTTCCTCATCCTAGTTTGATTTGGGAACTTTAGGAAATTATGTGCACACTTTTTATCCCTTTACCCAAATAGGATTTCTTCCTAAACATTGACTTGGGTTTTGCTGAGCCAAAAACACAACATATTTACTCCTCATATAATTCTTTCTTAGGATTGTGATTTCAGTAGGAGTTTTTATCTCAATGTAACATATTTGTTTAAACATCATTCTTAAGCACCCTGCTGTTTTGAAATGGTAAAAAAGCAGTTCATTGCATTAGTCATCTTGCAATTTGTACAATTATGAAAAACCATTATTTTAAACATACAAAAACAAAAACAAAAAATAATTTAAAAATTTTATTAACATTTCGATAATTAATTGTACGTTTCTTGTCTCCTGTGTTACTTAATGCTTACCAAGTTGACTAATATGTGATAGGTATACACAAGAAGGATATTTTTCGTTATTTTTTCACTCTGCAACTAGGAGAGTATATCTGGCTTTGTAATTAGTGATTGGTTCTTTATGTTGGCAGCACACACCCCGTATTAATGGGCAGATACCTGATGTAAATGATGCAACCTTAGACCATGAGCGGCTGTCTGAAAGGTTTAGTTTTATTATGAGCTTTTTATACGATTTCGTGTTGATTATTTTATTAAATATTTATTACATAATTTATCTTGGCTTAATTTGAATTTGGTTAACGACTATACTTAAAAGCTTAAGCTTGCAAGTAATAGCCCAAACGATAGTGTTAAGCTGCAACACCCTCTCAAGTGCAAGACTAACGAGCTATTCATGTGGACAAAGCACTAATACATATATAGATTCAAATTCAGAAATTTAATCACCGATGGTGCTCGAACTCAAGACTTCTTAATAATACTGACTATGATACATGTTAGATAACCACTAAACCATTAACTTAAGCTTATAAGTAAGTGCTCGAACATTAGTACTTAAGCATTTTAAGACACTTCCTCACAGACATGACCAATAGAATTACCGCACATATCTAGCCCATATACAGATACAAATGCAAGTATATAATAAATTCAAATGGCAATTACAAAAACAGTCATTTGGAGGAACTTGAACTGATGACTAGCTCTAATATTATGTTAAGTAGCTGCTCAATCTAAAAGCTTAATTTTGCACATAAGGGACCAAAAAATAGCATTAAACTCTTAACACTTGTGGCATTTTACTCAAGTTTTTTTTTTCTCTTTTCATGTTTTTTTTTTTTTTTTTTTACGGAAATTGTTTTCATGTTATCATAAGATTTCTTGAGTTTCATCTTGCTTGGTGGATTTTGAGCTTGTTATGTCATAAACTGATTGAACATGGAGCCCACAGAGAATTTCTTCTACATCTATAGTTTGATTTGTGATGGTTAAATGAAAAGAGTGTAAATTTTTGCACAAAAAAATTCTGATATGACAGTTGAAAATTTAGCATTTACACCCTCTGTGCATGGATATAATGTGATTTAGTCCTCATTTATTCATAATGGTTTTTTTTTGTTTTCAGGCTGGCCACATATGGTTTAGCTGAACTGCAAATTGAAGGAGATGGAAATTGCCAGGTATCCTACATAGATTAGTCACTTGTCGTCTTTTCTTTCTTTCTTTATTTTATTTTATATTTTTCATTTGCATTTGTACATGTTTGAATTGATGACATATATTTGTGAGGAACAACACACTAAACTATATCTCAAAGAAACTTATGCTTATCCTTCTCTTTTGTTAAAAATCCTTTTTCTTGACATCTCTTCTAAAATAGGTTTCTGATTTGTGGAACAGTTTCGAGCATTAGCAGATCAGTTGTTTCGAAATCCTGATTACCACAAGCATGTAAGAAAAGAAATCATCAAGCAGGTATGGGTTATAAAACTCACTGATGAAAAAAGGTTCCTTGTTTTTAGTTTCTATATTTTGAGCATGACAACTGGAAAAACCATTAAAAATAATAACTACATGATAGGTCTTGCAAACTCTGACTCCATGAAATTATCCTGAGTTGATAATGCTTCATTCCATATTTGAGATTGTCTTGATTATTGCCGTTTCTGGAGGTTTGCACAGTGGTTTTCTGGAGTTTACATCATTAGTGGGTTGCTTGGAGCAAGTGATTTTGTGCTTCTTTAGTTTCAATGGTGATTTGATGTGATAAATAATCATTGTTATCTATATTGGAAAAATTAAGTGATGTAGAAGATTAAGAAACAAACACCGCTCTTTTGTGCATTCCTTTACCTGGTTGGCATTACCGTTGTATGAACCAAAGCTGTGAAGTTATACTTACAACTGCTATCAAAATTTTGTCCATGCTCTTTATCTCTTTTTGGAGTTGGCTAGATATAGAAACCTTGGCAATTAAAGAAATAAAAACTGATAGCAATGGAAGTTTTTTCCAGTAGAAAGTGAGACAGTTGTGTCCTCTACATATTATTTGAGGAAGAGAAACTATAGGAGTTTTGAAGTCATGAGATGCTCTATTCTAGAGAGTGATTAAGTTGTGTCTTTGACAAAACAGATTTTTCTGGATTTCCCTTAGATTTGATCAATATACATTTTAGGCATTAGTTTTTTAATTTCGAATTTTTTATGTTAAGGTGTATATGTATTAAGGTCTCCCTCTTTTCTTTTGGATTTTTCTGTTGCATTTATTTATTATAAAGGAATAGTAAGATAGCTAGTTATGGATCAGATAGCTCTTAAAATTTATATCCTCAGAGTCAAACATAGAGGAACTCGGAACTACCTGATGTGGAGTGCTTAGACCATTTCGACTTATGAAACAAAACCTGTTCGATGCAAATTTGGTGGATCTTGTTGAAACATGCCATTTACTTCTATCTGAATCTGAAGAGGCACCTGATGCTCTTTGATCTTATGTCCATTCACTGCCAGAAGTTTTACATATAGTGAAAAACTGATCCATTGTTTGTTGCATTCAGTGGTTGACAAGAATTAGATAATGGATTCAGATTTCTTTTTTTTCTTTTTTCTTTTTTGAAGTTTTTAGAGTTGTGGAGGTTCCTTTGCTCTGGTACCAACATCTTGAACTGAACCACATCATCAGTATTACTGCCTTTAACAACTCACCTTCTAAACACAGTAAATCTCTGGTGTTTATAAAACAATGCGCAGCTCATTCTTTATTTACCTTTTGATCAGCTGGTTCTTGACTTTGAGGAGGTAACCTCTACAACTCCAAATGCACCAAAGCTGGCAATAAAATCTTGCTAATTTGTTTGCACCAAAGCTGGTCTATGATTTATTTTTAATCTTTCTTTTACCTCATTGAACTTTATAGTTACCTCCTCTACTTGAGAAAAAAAACATTCTTGTAGAGCCTGTTTTAGGTCGTGAGGCTTGCTTGTTGAGTACTTGAGCTTAAGTGTTAATTCCATCTTCTCCGGGTTGAAAGTAGGAAGCTCTTGATGTTCAACAGCTTAAGAATTAATATAATAAAAGTAGGAAGCTTCATATCTAGTCGGAGATCATGCTCCTTGCCTGTCCACAAGATTTAGCCAAATCAATAAGTTTTTTTGGTACTACTTTTTCTTCCGAAAAATGTTATAAAGAAGGGTTTTGGTAGGGTGGACGGTCACAAAGGTTTTTCGGCTCTAGTAATTTGGGACCAAGTGTACTACCTCAAGTAGACTTAAGAACATTCTATCTAGTAAAACATAATTTCTTAATTATCATGAGACATAAGAGATAAAGATGTTCTATAATCATAAAATTTTGTTAAAGTGGCATGATGTCGTATACTCATATCTAAAAAATCAAACATGTTAGTACTGTGTCCATATAATTAAATACTGTTAGAAGATGATTGGTGGAAGTCCCAACTTTTTTTAGTTCCTAGCTGCATGAAAATCAAATTTTGTAATAAATATTCTGTCTGATAAAATGCAACCTTTAATTTTTTATGGAAGTGAAAGCTTGTTGTGAATTTGTGATATGATCTCATTTTAGTGTCTATGGTTTCTTCTTTTTAATTTATTTATTTTTCCTGATATACATATTTTTCTCTTTTCCAGCTGAAGCATTTCAAGAAATTATATGAAGGTTATGTCCCAATGAAGTATAAAACCTACGTGAAGCAAATAAAAAAGTTAGACCTCTGTGGTTATGCCTATTAATTTTCTGCGTGACAAATTAGGCTGCATGTTGTCATGACCCTTGATGTGACTGATTGCTAATTCAATTTTTGTGCAAAACTTTTTATGAAAATAGATCAGGGGAATGGGGAGATCATGTTACTTTACAAGCAGCTGCAGACCGAGTAAGTTGAATTTTTTTAATCTTTCATCTACTTAGTGTAATTCTAAGGACAAATTCAGTGTAATTCTAAGGACAAATTCAATGGAAAATTATGTTGAATAGATAAGAAACTTTGCACAAGTTACTTGCCCTGAGCAGCATTATATTTAAGTAATCGTCCCAAATGGTAGTATAGTATTTATCAAAAAGTGAAAACTGTATATGCAGTTTTAAAAGATTCACGTATAAAATCATACACCAAGTGTTAATTGATTATCGCCATATGTATAAGTAAGTTTATGCTATCCTTTTTTTTTAAAAAAAAATTTGCAACAACAAAGCACAGAATTTCTCAAAAATGCAACTGAGATGCAGTTCACAGGACTCAATTTCCTTAGTTCTTTTTCTCAGAATCTGTATTCTGTTTGCAGTAACCTTTTTCGCTATCTTGTATACTTGTTCTAATATGGTGTAGCCAGTTACACTTGGAAACTTGAATGGCGGCTTTCGTGCCAAATATGGTGTTTGATCTTTACTTCTTCAACTCCAAACCACCCATAAAATAGATAATTAGGTTGGCTTAGGGGACATAAATAAGATACATTGATGTGTAATTAATAAACAATATTGCTAAGGATCTCAAATTGTGACGTGACAGTTTATAACAAATATAGATACACAGTAGTTATGACATTTATCATTCACCACAAATTGTTAGAAGTATAAAAACTGCTGCTTCCGCTCTTTCTCAAAAGATTGTTGATACCTCAACTTTTAGACCAAGCTTGGAGACTAGATGGAAATTAAGCTCAATGAACCATTCTACATCCACCAAACTGACTAGATTACTCTCCGGAGGCATTGATCAAGATACCATCTCAACCCCTAGACTAAAATACCTTGACCATCAAAATTACAAATATTTTTTTACATATAAGCTAGTATGTCTACTGACATATTACATGCATCATAACACTTTTATGGAAAAGAAATCCCTTGCCATACAATTTGTTGTTCTGATATAGTTTGAGTGAAATGTTGTTGGTTCGATCTATTTCTTTATGTTTACTTATTGTTTGAATGATTTTTGTTGGTACCAAGCGAGCACTATATAAGTGTTATATTGCTTTGGGAAAATGTTATAAATTCAATTGCACAATCACTCTATGACCCTAGAGTTGGCATAGATGAGGAAAATATTTGCCATACTTTCAATTAATGTTGGACATGGCTTAGCCTGTATGTAGGGAATTTTAGAGATGTTTGCCTTGTGCGTTGTATCTATTATTTTATTCTATCACACCTTTGAATGTTTATATGCTACTTTTAAGATCACATTTTAAGTTGACTGAATTATGGATTGTCATATTCCTTACTCATTTTTATTTCTAGCTTTTTTATTTCCTTTTACTTCAATTATTAATTTCTAACTTCGTCAACACTTTTTTTTTTTTTTAGTTTGGAGCGAAAATTTGTTTAGTCACCTCATTTCGAGACACTTGCTTTATCGAGATCATTCCTAAAGACAAGAATCCTACCAGAGGTAATATCATAACCATATCCTATATGTTCCTTTTCTCCTCGGTTTCTCAGGCATGAGCCATTGGATTCATCTATTTTTATATAGTCTAACATCTTCTTCCACATAGAATGGAAATAAACATAGGATTTTAACACTTTATGTGTAAATTCATGGATTTAAATGTTCTTTTTCTTGGTATGAAATGGAGGAATTTTGTGAATAGAGAATGAGAAACGAATACAAAATGTGGAAGAAATCGCAAATAGGAGATGTACTTAGTTGCATCATTTTGTCATATTTTTTTTTTTGCTTCAATAATAGATGGATTTATGGTATCAGTGATACACAATGTTATACCACATGGTGTTGTTGGATGACAAAGCCTTTTGGACATTACTTCATTTTCAATCTTTGTGCTTAATTGTATAGATCTCTGTGAGATCCATATTTTCTTTAATTAATTTTGGTGGGATTTCGTTGTGTTTTTTAGAGCTTTGGCTAAGCTTTTGGAGCGAGGTGCATTACAACTCGATATATGCAAGCGGAGGTGAATCCAATTATTACTTAATTATGTTGTTTTCTTTGCATCCCTAACCTTAAAATCTCTTTGCTGTTAGACTGATAAAAATCTTTATTCTTCATTTCACAGATGTTCCTACTCGGAAACCCAAAAGAAAGCATTGGCTGTTCTAGAGTTACCACACCACATTGTCAGATCAACTTATAGTTATACCGTCTTCTCTCTTTTTTTTTTTCTTTTTTTTTTTTTCTTTCCTTCCCTTTCCATTTAATTTTATTATTATTACCACTTTTAAACAAAAACTAAATTTAAAAAATAAAATAAACCGCTAATGTAATAGCTTTGTAATTTATTGTAAATGGCCATGGAGTTTAGATTTTTCATAATACATGCTATAATTTGTAATGTAGAAAAATATTTTATAGATATTTGTACATAAAGAATGATTGATTATTGTATTTCCAAGTTTATAAATATAATTATGGTACTTGTTATGAGCATGGCCCGGATGAGTGAAACATAACCAGAAATTTCCATTGATAAGTTGATAAAAGTATATTTATGATATGAGCTAAGCATGATATAAATATTTGGATGAATAAAACATTGAAACCCAAATACATGTTCTCATTGAAAGGTAGCAAGAATGAAACTTGGTGGGTGTTTACAATGTTGGACTATTTTGATGTGTATTTTCCGATTAAGGAAATTACATAAAGAATTTAGAGGGGAGATTGAAAAGAAGTAGAACACAAGATATATTTGTGGCCGTTAAATGGCTGGATATATAGATAGAGCTCTTAGAAGAAGAGAGAGAATATAAAAAATAATTGGTTTTACAATTTAATCGATATATTTCCTTAATTCAAAGAGAGCGTTTATACAATGTTGTAGAAGTCCCAGACTTGGCGCTGTATAGTCCTTAGTCGGCGGTCCATCATCCAATCCCTAGTTAGCGGTTTGTCGTCTTGATGAGATGGTTTACTGTCTAGTTGGCTAGTCGGTCAAAGTGAATGACTAGTCACCGTTGACTTTTTGAAATGTGATTAATTTTTTTTATATTTTTTATTTAGTTGTATAGGAATTTTGATTCTCAATATTGAATTTTATTTTTAATTTGAGATTCAATATATGAAATAGTATGAACATTTACTCGATTACAATAAAAAATTATATTAAAAAAAAATCCGACCGACCACCAGCCGGCCAACCGTCTAGCCCCCGACTAGTCCTCGACTAGGTGGGCTAGATGCTAGGTAAGGGGTCGCCGTCCGACTGGCGTCTAACACTTTCTGTAACATTGTTTTTATATAAACTTATAACAACTATTGAATCTAAAAACAAGAAAACCATTACCCACTAATCAAACAACTAAAAATAAAGAATACTAATAAATTCATTACTGCACTAACTAAAACTAATTTATTCAAACATAATAATCTAACTGCTGATCTGACTAGAACGCTTCCACACGTATTACTTTAAGCCCATATCATATTTCAAAGATTGTAGTAAATTTATTCACGTGAGTACTCAGAACTAGACTTATTTGTTAATGCATGCTGCGAAATGAAAAAACAAATGTCTCATTCTTAGGACCGTATCCTGTCCCTGACATTTTGAAAATTCTTTGTTTTATCACCTCAATCATTCACTTTAATTTTCCATTCTTTTTCATTATTACAATCACATGTGTATATAAATATTCTGCATTCATTCAATTCTTCTTATAAATAAGCTTATTTTTAATACAAGTACAATCACATGTATTCAATTTTTCAATTTTTTTCCAAATCAAACAAGTTTTTGTCAATTATTCCAAGTTGAAAAACCAAAAACGTGTGACAAAATACAGCTACCTCATTGACACGTTTGAACTTGATGTGAGTGTTTGCCAGTCTTATAGTTATAAACGATAAAGAAAAACGTTAATTATGAAATTAAAAATATAAATAAATAAGGGATAATTATCCTGTTGACCATCAACTCTTCTCACCACTATCAAATTGGTCACCGGATAGGGAATTGGTTTCAAAATGACCATTTTTTATAAACAATGTTACATTAATGGTCATTCCATCCAATTCCATCCAATAAGTGGTATTTTGACAAATAAGGGGATATCATTAATTTATTTTAGATATTTTTAGAAATCAAATTTTCTTTTATTTTTTGAAACAAATAATTATATTTAATATATGTATATACGTATAACATATATATCAAACATGTATATGTATATGTATATATATATATGTTTTTTTAGAAGATTAAAGTTACAAAATGTGAAAATTCTAAAAAATATATTTAAGATAAGTTGAATAGAAATATATATATATATTTGGGATATGCTATATGTATATAGACATATTAAATATAATTATTTGTTTAAAAAATCGAAATAAAAAATCGATTTCTAAAAAATATCTAAAGTAAATTAATGATATTCCCTTATTTGCTAAAATGCCACTTATTGGATGGAATTGGATGAAAATTGGTGAAATTAGATGGAATGGCCATTAGTGTAACATTGTTTACTAAAAATGGTCATTTTGAAACCAATTCCCCATCCGGTGGCCATGGTGGTAAGAGTTGATGGCCACCAGGGTAATTATCCCAATAAATAAAGGATAGTATTAATATATGTCTGAAATTAACAAATAAAAATATTTTAAAGAAGGAAAGTATTAATTATATTAATTGTTTTAATCAATCTAATAAATATATATGTATAATAAATGTTTTCTATTTTAAATAAATTCATAGTGACACTATCCATAAATAAATAAATGATTGAGAGTAGGCCAAGTTAGGATGATATAAATAAATGTGGAATTTCATGTTATTCAATTAAGAATGATAAATCCAATTAAAATAATAAAAAATCCAAATAACTGATATAATAATTCTTAAAATTACGACGTACGATTTGTTTACGATATTTACCACTCACTGGGTGGAACCAATACACCACCATTAGAATCTAACGTGATGTATCAGTTGCAACCAAGTTTTTTTTAGTCATTTGAATGGTGAAACTGATAGGGAAATTGAGAATTTTTAGTCATTCAAAAACAATTAATGATGCAGAGATAACAGAGAGTTCACATGTATGCTCATTCAAACTTGAAATACAACCCTAAACATCACAAACTATATTTAGTAGATATGGGTAAGACCAGCTATCCACAAAAATAATAGGGGTCAAAAATTAAATAACATTTTTTTGAGGTGGTATTTCAATATTGTTACTGTTTAATAACTTATGTTTAAAAGATATCTATTACGGTGAACAGACAAAAATGCCCTCAATAGTTGTTTCATCAAAGTCTTTCATTCATTTTTTACAGTGAGAGTTTTGAAATAGAGAGAAAGTTTCGTTGAAACTCAGGCGCTACGTAGACGCATTCGGGGGTCGAGCTGCCCGATCAGCTCGCGGGGGGGGGCAAAGGGCAGTGCCCCCGGAGCTCTTTTTTTTCTGGTCAGTACTTAAAAGGCTCAAAACCTTTACTAAAAAACTTACTCGATTTAATTAAACCAATTTTTAATCTGTTATGTGTTGATAAAAGCTCGAAATCTTTCCAAAAAAACTGGGAAATAGTAAAAAAAATAAAAGCTCGAACCAATAGAAAAAAAACTCGAACTAATAGAAAAAAGCTCGGACCAATACAAAAAAAAGCTCGAAATCTTTCCAAAAAAGCTCGGAAATAGTCAAAAAAATAAAAGTTCAAACCAATGGAAAAAAAGCTCGGATCAATGGAAAAAAAGCTCGGACCAATACAAAAAAAGCTTGGACTAATGAAAAAAAGCTCGAACTAATACAAAAAAAGCTCGAAATCTTTCCAAAAAATCTCGAAATCTTTTTTAAAAAGTTCGGAAATAGTCAAAAAAATAAAAACTCGAACCAATGGAAAAAAAGCTCGGACCAATATAAAAAAAACTTGAACTAATGGAAAAAAACTAGGACCAATACAAAAAAAGCTCGAAATCTTTCCAAAAAAGCTCAGAAATAGTCAAAAAAATAAAAGCTCGAACCAATTCAAAAAAGCTCGAACCAATGGAAAAAAGCTCGGACCAATACAAAAAAAGCTCAAACCAATACAAAAAACTCGGACCAATACAGAAAAAGCTCGAACTAATGAAAAAAAAATGTCGGAAAAGAATAAAAATAAAATCATACAAATTCTAGAAACTACGTGTTCATATACGGATTGATACATTGTTAAACCAGTCACAAATGCATGAAAGAAAATAAGAAGAATGATTTTCAGATAACGTTTTTAGAAAGAGAATATAACTTTTCTTTTTAAAAGTGTAGATGGAAGCACAAAAACAAATTTTAAGGGCAATTTGGGTAGTTCACCGTAATAGGTGCCTTTTAAACATAAGTCATTAAACTGGTAACATCATTACAACACGATAAAAAAAATGTGACATTCCTCACCATTTCCACAAAAGGAATAATAATAGTAATAAACTATACATAAACTTTTCTTCCGTACTCAACAACGATTTATTTGGGTGTTGTAATTAAAAGTGAACATAAAAATCGAAACCGAATTGAACCGAAAACGGATGCTTGGTTCGGTTCATAGATTTTATTCGATTTAAAATTTAAAAACCGAATTGAATTCTGTTTGATTTCGGTTTTGGACATACAAAACCGAACCGAACCGAATAAATCAAATTGTCTTAATGAATTATTTTGTCAGGTTCAATTTTATTATGGACTTTTTTTTATGATGTTTTATTTTGGACTACATTATATACTACATTTTTTTATTTCAATTTTATAAAAGTTATGGAGATTTTATATTTTGATTGAGTATGTATAATGAAGTCGATGAAAATTTTAGATTTGGATTAAAAATTGGGTTGTATTTTGTTTAAATTATTTTTATATATTATATTTTCTTAAGAAAGTTTAAAAGTTCTAAGTGCTAAATAAACAATTTAAAGACCCAAAAAATTAAAAAAAAAACATATAAAAAATCATGTGCCCACTTGCCCACGTGCCGTGCCATTCCCACATGCCGTACCCATGATTGCCGTGCCATACCAGCCTGGCCCGTTTCGGAAAATAGGCCAAGTGAGCAGTGCCGAAAGGGGCCAGGCCGGTACATATTTACACCACTAGTACATACCTTCATTTCTTCCATTTATTTTTCAACTAATTTCGACCATTTTCTCTAACTAAATTATACTGTTATACCGTTATTGTATTTCATTTTATTCGTTTTTATTTTTAAAAAAATGGCAGTAAAAGATTAAGCTACATATACCATTTGGTATAAAGGTGTGCTTATTTTATTTGACAAAAAATAGTTTAAAATCACTTTCTTATTCGGGATAATTACCTTGAGGCCATTAACTTATGTCATCACTATCAAAATAGTCATCATATGTGAAATTGGTTTCAAAATAGTCATTTTTGATAAACATTATTACACTAATGACCATTATATCCAATTCTATCAAATCCCATCAAATTAGTGGCATTTTGATAAGTAAGAGATGATATTAATTTATTTTAGATGTTCTTATAAACCAATTTTTCTTTTGGTTTTTTTAAACAAATATAATAAAAAAAAAAATTTAATTTATATATACACGTAGAAGAATCTATGGAGCATCTAAAGATTTTTTATTTTATTTTCAAAATTTTAAACTTATTTTATTTTTATAATATATATATATAGACACGTGGGTCCCTCCTGTCTACCGTGAGGCTTGGTTTTTAATGTGTTTTTTTTTGTTGGGAAAACGTTAAAAGCTAGTAGATAGGTTAGTTTTAAATTAAAATTATTATTATTATAATTAAAAAATAAATAAAAGTCCAATTTTATCCTTCTTAACTCAAGAGTAGAAAGTATATTCTTTTTAGGATTTGGTTTTCTATTCATTATGGTTCATAAATTAGTCCAACCTAGATATATGCAATTAGTCTAACCTAGATATATGTTTGTTTGTCTGTTTTTTTCGTTTTTTTTCACTAAAGCAATTTCACTTTTTTCACTAAAGCAATTTCACTATCGGAGGATGTTATATATGGAATACAACTCTCACAACCGGAGATAGGGCTGCTCCCACAAATCGGGAGAAAATTCCCCACACATGCTTGTAAATTATGTATTGTGAGACTCAAACCTTTGACCACTAGGTATGGAAGACAGGTGCACAACCATCTCTACTAAGAGATAATTTCTTTAATTAATTCTTCTTTAAACATATATATATATAAGATTTTTCTACATCTATTATGCTAGTTTTTATTTTTTTTTTAAATTAATTGGATTAATTTTATCCGATTTTCAAATGAGAAAACCATCGACAATTGATGAATTTTTCAAAAGAATTAAAACTTCAAAAACCGGTTCATCTTCGTCAATATCTATTATTAATATTTCAGCTTCTGAAAATCACTCAAAGGAATTTCTAACAAATGTTTGATCTAGGATTACGTCGAAAAATATGAGATTATCATGTCAATGAATGTGATGAACTTTAACGAGCTTTTATTAAAGTCAGTCCATTCCAATCAATTCTTGACCATTATATTTGTCTAGCGTTAATTTGAATATATATATTTTTGTTTTCCCCCCAAACCAAAATCCTGACTTCACTCTTATATATACATATAACATATTTTAGACATATATATATATATATATATATATATTTCAACTTATCTCAAATATATATTTTAGATTTTAGATTTTGTAGCCTTAATCTTCTCAAAAAAGAAATATATATATGTGTGTGTGGTTTTTTTTTAAGATACACTACAAAAAAATTACTCTTTAACGATGCAATTATTAGTTACATCAAAAATGTGTCTCTAAAACCAATATTTGGTGACCCTCTTAGTATAACGTCGTTGAAAAAATATCACCAAAGTGACATACTAATTTTATATTTCTTGTGACGCAATTGTAGAGTTTTGGATACCCTTACTTCTTGTTGTTATGGCGACATCAAATATTATCTCACTGAATGTATTACATACCGCTATAAAAATCTGTTATTAGCGAGACATATTAATATGTGTAGTAATGATGTCACTAAAATTATAATTCTATTAATTACAAATGAAAAATGATTAATTTTATTAGTTTTAAATTATTTTTACTATTAAAATTCTAATTTAACATAAATATAATATTTTTCTGAATTTAAAAAGTAAAAATAATATTTTTAATCTTTTATTCATTTTATTTTGTTAGAACCTTGATAAAATAAAATATTAATACATATTAAAAATAATTAGTATCATTATCACCAAAAAATTACAGAAATTCAAAATAAAAAAATATAAATATCATCAAAAGTATTATCAATATTACTATTACATAAGAAATTAATTTCAAGGAAATTTTTTAAAGTATGACAATTTACAGATATAAGATAATAATTATATATATACATTTATATATATATATATATATATATATTTAATTGAAATTTACCTATTTATTTGTATTGAAAGTACGATTATTTTTTTTAAGATGGATTCATGAACAATCAAAAGTAATTATTTTTATTTTAATTGTTTGAATGATAAAAGCATTATTTTTTGAAAAAAAAAACTATCACGTCTTTTAGTTGATCATTAACTGTTTTGATAACACTAATGATATATACAAGTAGTTAAGTATTTCAACGGCCTCCCACCACTATATCATATTTGAAGTCTTTTTGTTAACCCTAACCTTTAAACAACTTCTTTATATAAAAAGAAAACTCTAAATCACTTCTGCAGATGAATATTACATGCTATGCTTATTCTTTTATGGTTATATGTAATGGTCTTATTCTTGGAAAACATAGGCAGACACAGACTCACAGGTATGCCTTCTACTATTTCATACTTTTTAGTTGAATTTTTCATATGTTTTTTTATTTATTTTATTCAACAATTTGATGTTTCTCATGATTTCCTCCATTTTTCTTTCTATCATATTTCAATTTAACACCATTTGAGATAAACTTATATTATTTTTCAATTAGTTATCTTATTTTTTTATAATTTCATATTCTTATATGAGTATCATTTTCTATTTTTGTATGCAGGTTAATTTCTTGATCCTTTTATATTTGAAGTGAGATTTGTTTTCTTTTCATTTTAAATTAATTCTGTGAATGGATTTATTTACTGTTATTCAAATCTATGTTAATTTCTTTATTAACTATACGTTTCTGTTTGTTGATTTACAGTACTTTTATTATCTTCAATTTAATATAGATAGTATTATTATCATTTGCAAGCATTAATTTCTTAGAATTGAATTTAGTTAAATTGATTTGTTTTGGTTTTGTCACTTTTATGATTATGATTTTATAATATACTGTATGTAAACAAGAAAGCAAGAGATATCAAATGATAAAAAAAAAATCAATTTATGTTATGTTGATTGTTGTTCTTGTTCCAAATTTGTTTATCCATTTTGCTAACTTTCTTATATTTATTTTGTATTTATATACAGGTAAAGATCATCAGATATTAAAATTCAATCGGCTCATCTTCTCATTTTTTTTCTTTATACTTTGATGAAATCTGTATTTTTGAATTATACCTTAGAATGTAAAATTTCTTATTGATGTAAATGGATTATTTGGAATATTATTGGATATATTGTTTTTTTAGATGTAAATTCCTTCCTGATTGAGAACTTGTATTCAACTCAATCTATTGTACTCAACAAAATAATTATTATTAAATAATAATTAAAAAGAAAAGAATTAAATAATTATCAATTAAAATAAATTAATATTAATAAATAATACATTTAGTTACTCTTTTACTGTGTTGCTAAATATATAATGATAATGTCACTAAAGATCACATATATATAAAATACATAAATATTAATAATAAAAATAGAAATATTTATTAAATAATTTTACTTTACGTGATGTATTTTAAGTATCGCTAAAAGAGTTATTTTTGTAACAAATTAAATTCTTTTGACATTTATAGTGACACTATTCTTGTTTAACAAAATGTTGTTTTTAGAGACAAAGATCACAAAGCATCACCTATACTAATCTGCGACATGGTTAAGGCGACGAGGTGGTGACACTTGCTTTTGTGTCGTTAAATTCCTTTGACGAAGTAGAGTTAAAATTTAATGACATCTCGCATTACAAAAGAGCAATTTTCTTGTAGTGATATGTTATACGTATATGCAGTTATACACACTAAATATAATTATTTGTTAAAAGAAAATTTGATATATATATATATATATATATATATATATATATTTGTTTCAACTTATTTCAAATATATTTTTTAGAATTTTTAGATTTCGTAGCCTTAATCTTCTTTAAAAAGAAACATATATATATATATATATGTGTGTGTGTGTGTGTGTTTTTTTTTTTTTTTGAGATATGTTATACATATTTACATACTAAATATAATTATTTGTCAAAAGAAAAATTGATTTCCAAACAACATATAAAATAAATTAATATCATCCCATTATTTATCAAAATACCACTCGTTGTATGGAATTCAATGGAATGACAATTAATGTAATAATGTTTATAAAAAAAATTTGAAACCAACTTCCCATATGATGACCATTTTAATAGCGGTGTTATAAGTGGATGACCACCGGAAGTAATTATCTCTTATTATAATTTATAGTCCTTTCTCTCTCGACACTTTAAAAGCTTATCCTTCCAAAACTACAAAAAGCAAAACATCTTCCTGAAAGCTTTTTTTTGTCATTTTTATTTACTTAATTATTTCTTCCTTGTACTTCTACTTCTTCTTCACTTCTTCGTTTATGTAATGTCTGTATAAAGCCCCTTTCTTTGAGTACATATAAAGGAGTTTCACTTCTAGTATATATAGCATCTAACCGACATATTTATATTCATTTGATTTGAGCATGCTCGATCTCGTGTGTAGACTTGTAGTGGAATGACTGGAATTCCTGTGTAAACTTTTTCCATTTTATAGTTTGAATTTTGAAATGGCATGAGTAAGTTGGTGGAATAAAAAAGAAAAAAGAAAAAGGAAAAAAGAAGAAGCAGAGCTACTACTATTTAAGTTGGTGGTTCATGCTTGGTATTGTGAGAAAAAATAATACATGTAAATTATATTTTGATTTTAGTTTAATTTGTTTTAATTATATATTGAAAATATATAAAGACATAAAAATCCCAGGATATATCTCAACATAATTTCGAATGATTTCTTTAAGAATTTGCAACATAAATTGATAATTGATAGGATGGAAACAAGGCATTATGTTTGCTGAATTTTTTTTAATGGTCCAAACAATTTATCATGATAAAATAAACAAGTCCAAAAAAGGCCCAATATATTGGTGTGAGAAAGAAATGGACAAGTTGCTTTAGGGAATATTTGAATTTTTTATAAATATTTTAAGGACAAAATAGTCTTTTTAACTGGGCAACTCAAGTCAACTTTAATGTAGAGGACCAATTTAGGATGGACCCACCCCCACCCCCACCCCCACCCCCGAACCCCACTTGGGGAAAGTGAGGATGGGGGTGTTTGGGGGGAGGTTCCCCTGCCCTTATTCCTTTTCCTCATTTCTTCCATTTTTAATCATAATATTTTCTAATTTAAAATCCGAAATTTAGAATTTGAGATTCGAAATTCGATCATTTAAATCATCTAACTCACCCTATTTAGATATTCGGTCCAATAAATAATCTAAAATATATAATTGATTTAATTTAATTTAAAATTAATACAAATAACTATAGTAATATAGTCTTACATATATATATATATATATATATGGAGAAATAGGAAAAATGAGTAGAGAGTAAAACAATAATAGAGTTAAATTTATTATTTTTTAAGAAAATAAAAGTAAAAATATATAAATATCTATGGCTATTATTATTATTATTATTATTATTGCCCCCCATCCAATTAAAATTATTGTCACTTGATTGTTATATAACCTTTTTTTTATTTTCTTTAATTATTATGCAATTTGTTTTGATCTCATCTCAAGTCTAAAGCAAGCATGGCCTGTGACTTGTGGGTTGTTGTCCCAAATCTGTAGCTCCTTAGTATTTTCAATCTATATTACAACTACTGTGAAGCAGCTGTTACAATCTGATCACCCACTGTCAATTAATACACTTTTACTATAAATGTAATATCACACTTTCTGCTCCTGAAAAAAAGCTGTTTGTCCATGACCTTTATTGAGGGAAATTTTTTGTAATGCAACTAGTCAACTATACAAGGTTTTGTTTTTGAGTACCTATTTTCTTATTGAATTCCCAACTGGTACATTATTTTTTTCATTTTAGCACCTATATATTTCTACCTTTAGTTGGCTCAATAATACATCTATATCCATATAATCTAAGAGGTTATGGATTTGTCCATTCTCCAATCCCCAAGTATTGTAATATATAGTAATCGAAATTCTATTTTTGATTTTACTCTTTAATCTTTAACATGAACAAAAGCTTAACTTTATTTAATCCGTTTGCCTTTCATATTAATTAAAGCTTCAACTTAATTAATTAAGGTGTATTTGATACAGCCTTTCAAAGTTTCAAGCAAGTAGAGCTTTCATAGCTTTTAATAAAAGGTTATAAATTATTTGGTATTCAATTAAAAAAAATGCTTTTAAATTAATAGATTGTTTAACAACATATATTTAAAAGAGCTTTTAATTATAATAAATTATAAAATATGGTATAGACAAAGTATTTAAATTTTGTAATTAAAGAGGTACATAATGGGAGAAGCCCAATAGACATTAGACAATACATCTTTATTAAAAAAAAAAATTCAATAGACACAAAATAGCTTTTCAAGGTTAAAAAAACTCTTTTTAAACTTTACCAAACAAAAAAAAAAAAACCTTAAAACAGCTTTTAAAATGAAAAAACGTTTTTGGTTCCTATAAAAGCCATATCAAACATACTCTAAAACTATTATACATATATCACCTCTTAGTATAGATGATTGTATACCTATTTTCTATATTTATGGTCCAAGAATTCGAGTCCCACCGCACGTATGTGAGGAGTTTTCTCCCGTTTGTAAACCTAAATATTCAGGCAACATATGCTCCGATTTTTTAATGCAACAGTCAACTCTTTTTTTTCCCACTCTTATCTTCAAAATCTTAGAATTAAAATGAAACAATAAATTAAAAGAAAATTTGTCTTGAGTATTTTTTTTATTAAATTTGGTTATTCATTGATATGATTGTTTTTAAATAAAAAAATTTTAAAAAAATTATATATCTCCAATTAGGATAGGGTCTATGGAGATCTAACAAAATCAATTTATAAAGCACCATCCCCACAATACTCTTACCAATTGGGTTTGACAACTCTCACCAATTGGGTCAGGGGTCGTCAAAACATAGCAAGATCAATCTCTAAACCATGTTAGGAGCTTCTCTGTAATCTCCATATTTGGTGTTGGGTATATGATTGGTTGTTAATTCGTTTCTTGTATAACTTTCAATTTCTAGTTTAGTCTGATAATATTAAAGACTCGGCATGGAAAATGACCAATGATTTCATAGCTAAAGCATTGGAAAGATAGAGAAGAAATACAAAAGCCTATTTATTTGTACAGAGAATTGGATGAATCAAATATGCATCTGTCTTTATTCAATATAAGAACAACTCTTATTGGTGTTAAAAATTCATAGAGAACCAACCACCCCAACCAGCTGCTTCTGGGATTTCGCCTTTGCTACCACCAATGCCTGTTGCTGCTCTTGTTCTACTGCTTCCACTTCTTCCGGTTTTGTCACAAGACGTTGCCGGCAGCACCGGAGTATTACCAAGGAGATAAATGCTGTAAAGACCAATAATCTCATCACATTTAAAATACAAGAAACTTGCAAACTTAATAAGCTCATGAGACTAGTTAAGTATACATGAAAAGTTCAATGCATAAAAGTTGTAACCGGAAGCTATGTAGAGAACATATAGATTCTTCAATGTATCATGAGTATTCAATTACATGGAAATGTGATGTACCGGAAGCCATGTAGAGAACGGATAGATTCTTCAATGAAACAGGCAGATACGTTTGGAACACTAACATCACGCCATATATCATGAGTATTCAATCACATGAAATGCTCGAGCCAAGTTCAGATAATGGAGAGATTTTCAGTGCCCATTACGCCCATGTATCATGAGTGTGTTATCCAATATCCCATGGAAATACTCAAGCCACATGACTTGATGATGGTGGCCTGCCCGGGCATATATACCCGAGCGTGTTGAAGTTTTTCTCTACATATCGATATAACTTTGACTTCAATGTTATCAAAGATAACATTTGATAATCAGCTATAAATTTATACTTGACAACATCTATATTACTGCTAATGAACTATTACTGAAACTGCAATTTTCAGGTTGATTCATAGTTCATCCAAATCTATTACTGTCCTGACTGCTAAGTTTACATCATGTTATGAGTCATATGACTATGAATCTAAGTTTTTGGATCTTAACTGAAAGATGTTATATTTCTTGATTAATCACTCACTGTCTTAATGATTTTTGTCATGACTTCTTTATTGCTTTACGAATGCAATTCACAAATACTATTAATATTCAGGAAATTACCGGTGAAAATTCGGGTTTTTACGGTAGACAGATTCCAGAAGGCCATTACTGCTGATGCTGCAACAACCTTCTTGTGAGAACAACCTCCCCATGCTTCCAGAACCCAATTTTTCATGTTCTCAACTGCAAAAACCAAAATTCACCACCTTCAATAAAAATAAATAAACTCAACACAAAGGTAACCAACTGCATTTCAACTACATGACTGGTTACTATACATACCTTTACTGTTTATCTGATCAGAGTACGATGAATACAGTTTCGGGACAGTGAAGCTGATAAAAAACCCTGCTCAAATTCACACCAACAATTGCATAATAATGAATCAGGAACTAAATAGAGACAAAATTCATAAAATGACCAGTTACTTAGAGATGGGTACGAGTATCGTAGTGATCATACCGATTGCAAAGAGCCTCCGCATTGTAATCAGATGGCCATACTCAGCTCCTAGAAGCAAAAATGGAACTACCTGTAACCAGAAGCATTGCAAAGCATAGCTTATGTGAGAAGCAGATACTTAACATGGCTTGGAGATTTTGAACAATGTATATTTTGTTATTACTTTGAGGGTCATCAATGGCTCTCCCGAGAAAAGCTCTCTCGCCTTCGAAGTTAAAAGGTTTGTAGCTGGAAGTATCACTCTACCAAGTCGCAAAATGTCATCTTCTTTCAACTTAAACTCACGCCTCCTTTCTTCTTGATTTCTGTAAATTCACCAATACCAAAACTCAGAGAAAAAGGATACACCAGCGAATATAACATGCTAGAGCTAATCGGATAATTTGTACCTTTGCAAGATTGAATTTGAGAAGAATGAAGCACCCAAGAACAGAAGGCCGAGCTGGGAAATAGCCGCGAAGATGCTTAAAATATGAAATTAGGAAGATTTAGATATCTGAATCGGAATCTAAAAAGAAGTCGAAAATCAAATGAAAATAGAGACATGAAGAAATAAACACCTAAAGTTAACTCCTTTGGTGAAACAAGAAGAGAAGAAAGAGAGACACCCAAAACCAAACCAAAGACTTGATTTTGCAACATCTCTCCACATAATTAAATCAGTAACCATGTGCCCAAATCGATCAAGATTCCCCTGACCACCATCATCATCCATTTCTGAATTCAAATTACCATCAAACCAATCACAAATCAATCCATAACCAAAAAACAAAGGATAACAGTAAAAAGAATCAAACCAATCAGCAATCAAAGAATCCTCAATACATACTTGGAGATAAACTTGAAGAAGAAACACAAGGGACCAAACTAAGCTTCTCTTTCTTTGACCGCACGCTATGCCGCCTCTTTCTTAATTTCGCAACTTCGTCCACGAATCCAACATCCCTCTCCTCTCTCGTCTCCATCTCCGATTTTCTCCTTGACCTCCGATTATTCCTCGGAGAGGCGCAACCCGGAAAACCCGTTTGAGACCCTCTTGTTTTGCATTTCCTGCGAGACCCAATTGGCTCCAGACCCTCATCACCCGCCATTTCAAAACGATCCGCCAAACGGGTTCTTGATTTTCTCATTGGAGATGTCGATAGAAGCAGAAGCTCGTGCATAGGAAGAGAAGGCGGTGACTGAGAAGGGGTTTTCTTTGGAGAGGAAGCTACGAGGTCTAGAGACAGATGTGGAGGGCGATCTTCTGAGCTGATTCTCGCGAGTCGAGAAGACGATTTGGTTTGAGAGTTAGGGTTCGAATCCATTGATTTTGAGTTTAGTTTCGTGAACTCGATCGAGACAAAGATCTGATCTTGCGGATTCTTGGTTGGATTTTGTAGGCAAATAGTTTCAAGATTTGGTGCGGTTGATGAAAATGGAAGGAGCCGTTAGAGAGAGCGAATGGGCTTTCGTTAGTTTATATTTGTTTAAGATTTTTGAATTATTGACGGCGGTGAGAGTGGGACCGTGAGCGCTAACGGTAAGAAATTGAGGACCGTTTGGGTTTTGTTGCCGTTTCTGGGCTTTCTTTAGCGGGTGGGGCTCCATTTGTTGACTCTGGCAGTCAGGCATGCACTTGGACAGTGTTCTGATGGGGATATTTTTTTTGGATGCTTTTGGAATATAATAAAATAGTGAAAAATTTAACGAGCTGTAAAATGATTTATTAAAAAAAAAATAACAATAATAAGAGAGGATTTTAGGGGAAGTGAATGCATCATGCATGAGCATCTCCATTGTGGTTTTGCTATGTATGGTAAAAAATTTAATGTGTATAAGACTGTAGAATACATGAAAACTTAAAATAATCAAATATGATTAAATGGTATTGTCACTTACACTCACGTTAGTTAAGTTGTAGATTCTTTTTCGATGCCCTAACCTGTAATAATTTTTAAAAATTATATAAAAACAATTTATATTAATTTTTCATTTGTAAATATTATTTTACCATGGAAGAGATTTCTGACAAATTGTGAAAAAAGAAAATTTTCTAATAAGTTTCATAATTAGGATTTAGGTCTTATATGCATATGCTAATGATTGATGCATGGTGTGACATTTGAAGTTTGAACACAAAACCACCATTACATATTCTCTCTGCAAGAGAAGTACGTATTATTAAACTTAAAACTAGATATAGCTTGGTTGCTGCCTTGCCTTGAGTTTGGATTCTCTGGTGTCTGATTTTTTTACTTAGTTTTTCCTTTAAAAAGGAGCGGACAAAGAACCAGGCCATGAGAGGATTCAAACTCTACTAGATGATGGTAGGCAAACCAGGCATACAAGTATACAACTCTAAGCATGAAAGGAAAACAAAAAACAACAGTTGCTAAGCTCCAAGGTCCTACATGACCAAATTAAAAGAGTCGAAACACAAGTTATTGTCACTTGGCATGCCTTTGGCAGAAGACCTTTATCCTCTTAATCCCATCTTCAAGAGGAATTACGTGGACAGCAAAACTAATGCGAAGCCAATTCTTCAGTCCCACAGTAACCCCTGCAAACATGAATTAACCAAGTAAAATGTACGTATGTAACTAGTTCCTCTGATTCTGATATAATAGTTCAAACTCTTGCAACATTAAGATTTGGTGGCTGTCACTTGTTTAAGGATTGGTGGAAGGAATCGCTTCGAATGACTTACAAGTTTCTGCATATGTTTTGTTTAGCTGGACTGCTACTATATATATGTTTATAATCTTGGGCATCATATAGCATTAGAGGCTGTTAATTAAAGTGAAAGATGCATTTTGTTACCGGGAAGAACAATCACGGATTCCTTTTTAGCTAGCTTGATACAGAAGTCCATATCATCAGCAATCCCTTTTAGTAGTGAAACATCCGACTCAGAGTCGGTCCTGACTTTTCGGAGGTCTTGAGCAAAATCTAAAAAATGAGCTCCTTGTGAAGGGCTCAGTCTACACCGTACATAACACATAACTAAAAAGAAATTTTGAAATTGAATCAAAAAATAAAAAAATACTTTAAATCGATTCGTAAAAGAAAAAAAAACTTTAATTACCTAGATATGGGATCTTAATCCATTTAATTGGACAATTTGTTGTTATTATTATTATTTTTAATGTTTGGGGTTTTTTAAAAAAATATTTGGGACCCTTTTTATCTAAATCAAAATCATTCAATTCAATACTAAATATAAAAACTTAGACCCTTTTTTCTTTGGCCCTGGGCGGGCGCCCAGGCTGGCCCCGCCTCAGGGCCGGCTCTGATCCAACTCCACCTGTGATTGATGAAAATTTGCTTACCATTTAAGCATAACTTCAATTGATTTGATAAAAAAAATGTTAGATTAGATTTAATGTACCAAATTTTCGATCAGTCTCACCAATATACACACAGCTCCTTCTGGTTTTGTTGGGCAAGTAAGGCAAGGAATCTCCTGAATCCTGTCACAAAGAATTTCTGAAGTTTCTGAGTACACTGATGCTTTTCGAGAAGAATTCAGCTTCCGTTTTCTCAAGGATATCCGGCAGTGCACCATGTCAGATTAAACAAGTATGCGTGTGTCACCCACATAATCGAAACCAACATAGTATAGAAGAACAAGTTTAGCACAAATGTATGAACTCTTTATTATGTAAATATACAGAGAGAAAAAACGAAGAGAATGAAAGAAAGATAGGAACCATCTCTACCTGAATGAATGTTACAGGGGTCTGCTATGATATTGAGATAAGCCTTTAGATACTCAGCAATCTGAGAGGACAAAATTTAAGATACAGATTATACGGTGTTTATCAGCAACATGAAAACATCGATACAGATCATGGATGTCTCTTAGTAGTGGTGGAACATCAGTAGCAGAATCATGCTCAGTACTGTTGAGTGATTTCCATATAATTAATTAGTTGATGTCAATATACCATGCAACAGACTGATTCAGTTTTCCAATTAATGTCCTTGCATGACTAACCTGAATCTGCAAACTAGCTCAGATTGAGCAATTTTTAGTATCTTATGGAAACTATAGATATAAAGAGACAGAGAGGACCTAATTTGATTGTTGAAGAGTTCCAGTGGGATCACAAGTGACAACCCAACCAAGTCTCCAACCTGTAACAGCCCATCTCTGCGATATCGAACCTAGAGTAATAACAGGAACAATTGATGCAAAAACTCCCATTGGCACAAATGGAGTGCTCCCAAAAGTGAGATGACCATAGACTTATTCAGCAACCACCAGAATCCCAAGCTCTTGTGCTGTTTCTGCTATCTAACAACATATAACAACAATTTTGATTCACAGTTTCAACTAAAATCAATGATCATCTTCATTTTCCAAGAAAAGGGAAAAAAAAGATACACAACCATCTTCAGATGCTCATATGAGATAACATTCCCACAAGGACTGCCTGGATTGACAGGAAGAACAGCAACAGTGTTCTCATCTGTAAGTTCTACAACAGCTTCAAGATCAACTTCCCATTTGTTATCAGGCAGAAGATCATAGTGACGAATTTCAAGGTGGCTAAATACACAACGAGCTTCATAATTTGGGAAACCAGGCCGCGGCAGCAGAATGTTAGCACCAGGACTAGCAACAACTGTCAGTATGACTTCCATTGCCAGTGCACACCCTGATGTGATATAAACATCGTCTGGAGATAACTTGTACGGGAGGTCCCGCGACAGATAGTCAGCAACAGCCCTGATATAACCATCGGACCCAAAAGCCAAACTCAGAACAAATACAAATTCAATCATGTGGGGGACTTGAACCCAAGACTTCCTGGTATAACAAAGCTATGATACTGAGTTAGTAAACATCATGTCTAAAAGCTTAAGCGCATAAGAAATGAACTAAACAATAGTACTTAAGCTTTCTAACACAAATATCAATAGATATTCAAGCAAGAAAATTAAGCTACCTTCTAGCAGGAAGAATTCCAACAAACGGGGCATAGCAATTGAATTTTGCAGATCGAAGAGCATCAACCACTGCTTGTTCAGCTATGTGTCTTGTCCGAAAGCTAGAAAATGCACCAGGATCGCCATGGCTAAGTGAAAGGACTGGCCTTTGATCTTCTGGATTGATATTCTGCATCAGCATACTCAAAGTGCCTCTATCGGTGACAGTTATATCTGTACTTGCATTCAGTTCTTCATTCTCTCTTCTACTCAACTTGCTCCACAAATTCTCCATTTGTATTTGATTCCTAGTTTTTGTTTACTTGGTTCTTTTTTCTGGGATTTTTCTGATATTTAACTATAGTTCTTCTACTACAGTCTACAGGATTTCATGGCGGGTTTTTAAATAGGGGTTGATGCAGAGCAGACAGATAAGGCTGAACCACATATTGGCATATTGCCTGTAAAACAATGCATCGAAAGTGAGGACGGAAGGTGAGGGATTGCATGCAGGGGCTGGCACCAACCCGCCACCAACCCCAACCACCCAATCCGATCAACCCGATCCAACCCGACTTGATTGGATTGGATTGTTTTTAAGATTGGGTTGGGTTGGATTGATAAAATATAACCCAATCCAACCCGACATTAATAATAAAAAATAAATTAAATAATTTTATTCAATATTATATATATTATAAAATCTCATTTTTAAAAAATATTTAAAAATTTTACTCATGCACCAGTTATAATATTATAAATGATAAATATAAATACATAATTATATTTTATATCATAAATATATAATACATTTATTAAAAACATGCAATTATATTATCTTCGTCTTTTGTATTAATTGACACATCCTTAGTTATACTTTAAAATACATTCTTTTCTTATGATTTGATTAAGAATTTAATAGAAAAATGTATAATAATTGTATATAAACTCAAACTATTATATTTGTTGAAATAAATAATAGATTATCCAACTACGAGTTATTTAACGAAGTGATTATAATTGTAAAATTGATGGGTGACTTAGATGGAGGCTTTCCAAATTGGATAAATTGTTATATTTTTATTTTTTTTAATTATGCAACAAATATTTAAACAATTTGAATTATATGTGGTGATTTGATTTTGATATTTTTAAGAAATCTAAACTCAATGTGATGTGATATTTGGGTGAAAAATTATTTTAAATTTGAATTTTGATATAACAAAATTCGAATTCAAATATATTTTTTCTATTGGGCTTAAAAAGTCCAACCCGATCAACCCAACCCGATAAATATTGGATTGGGTTGGGTTGAGTTGGGTTGGGTTGGGTTGGGTTAAAATTTACGTTGGGTTGAATTGGATCGAAAAAATTTCAACCCAACCCAATCCAACCTGAAAACGCTCACCCCTAATTGCATGGATTTCAATATCAATTAAGCTCGGTATATGTTGAAATTACATTCGTATAAATTCCAACACTGATACTAGCTTTTTTTTTTTCCATTTTGAATCATGTTTTGACACATTTTCAAGTTCACTAGGCTTGTGCATATCTAATTGTCACCAAAACAAGGTGCAGTGCACAATCAGTTTCAATTATAAGAGAAACAACCTATTTTTATTTTTAAGTGCGACACCATCTCACCCATCAATCAGAATTGGTTGGAATCCGACGAAATCAAACCATTACAAGTAGAGAGATCTAAAAACAACATCCATTAATAAAAAATAATTAATTTTTTTTTAAAAAAAAGATTTTTATTGAAGTGGAAATACACAACCTCTTTAAAAAAAAAAACAAATAAATAAATAAAAAACCTCTGTTCTTTAATTTTTACTTCTACCTTTTTTTTTCCTAATGTTATTTTATAGAAACCTTTTATCAACATTTGGCTAATTAATTCCACACACTTCTCTTTCTTTTTTCTATTACGTTTTTCTTTTTACTACAAAATTAAGTCCCACAAATAGCCTGCTTACCATAATTACCTCAATAATCTTGATTTTTTTTTTCATTTCATATTTTTCAACTAGCAATCCATCTTTAATTTAAGGAAAAATCCTGACGTGTTGCACTTATGCATCTATTGTAATAAAGCTTCTTTCTTAATTTAGATATTTTATTAGAAGATTTTCGAAGATGAATAAATGAATATGATATGAATATATGATTGTTATTATTTTTATATTTTTCTAGTTGATCGTTAAAAAATTTAAAGATGATTTAATGATTAATTTAATAGAATAAGATTAGATGTGCGATAGTTGTCATCTTGTCATTTGTTAATTGGTTCGATAACATGATGACGTAGATTTTAATAGAATAATGTTAGTGTTAACCAACAAATTTCTTCAAATATAAAACATTTGCTCCTTACTTAAAAAGAGTACAATAAGAATAATGTTATAAATGATTTGGATCACCACCACTTGCCTTTGTGCATTTGATGCCTACTTGTCTATTTGTACCACTGCCTAATACCTCTCTCTTGACTTCATTGCACAAGTGGAAGCTTGGTTTGCGTTTGTTTCATATTTAAAGTTATATTTGAGATTGTTTTTGGTCGTAAATAATTTGTTTATAGTTTAATTTTAAAAATAAACAACTTATAAAATAAGTTAATAAATGTTTGGTGAATTGAATATATAAATAATCAATTTAGAATAAAAGTAAAGAAAAAAATGTTTGGTCAACTCTAATAGATTATAGAAAATGATTATAATATATTTTAATAGTATTTTCTAATATATATATATATATATATATTTTTTCTATGTTTTAATAAAAGATTTAAAATTAATAGATTGAATCAACTCAGAAAGAAAATCATGATTGAGTCAACTCAAACTCAGTCTCCCTCAATACAATTGAGTCAACTCAGTCATTTTCTCCATCAAGCTTCAACAACTCTAGCATCAACAACTTCGGCGTTGAGCAAAACCAGCCTTGAGCAAAACCGGTGTCGAATCACGGCGGAATCACGACGAAATCGACCACTGTCTTGAGCAAAATCAAGAGATTTTACGAGATTTCATCTTGGAATCATCGTGAAAATGGAGGAGGCTTCCTCCTCCTCCTCCATCGCCGAACCGACATCTCCTCATTCATTGTCTCCGACTTCGACTTTGCTATAAGTGGCCGGTTGTCCTCTAGCCTCCATCGTTGGTGGTGGCTAACACCGGTGGGCAGTGACCATTGGTTCTTAAAAAAAGATTATTTTTTTATTTTCTTAATTTCAATTTTTTAAAATACTATTAATTCAAAAAATTATCACAATTAAATAGAAGTGTATTATTGTCTTTATATTAAAATATTAAGGATATTATAGACATTTTAATGATAAGAAGTCAACTTCCTTCGTAATCAGCTTTAAAAAGCAACCCCCAACCAACTTCTCCAAAGCTGCTTATCGGATAAGCAAATTGTAAAATAATCTATTTTTTAGAAGTTTACCAAACATTTATCTGTTCAAAACTTGAGAAATAAGTGATTATTTCTTAAGCAAAAGCAATCCCAAATATAACTTAAGTCATTTAGGTGGAATATTACAACAACTATCTCTTTCATCTTTGGCTATATATATAGGTTTCAATTGTAAAATTGGTTGATCAATCTAAGCACTCTTGAAATCAATACAGAAGAAAATATGTTCTCTTGCCTCTATCATCTCTCGCCTCTGTTTCTTCATTGATTATTTATTTTTCAATTGTTCTTCAATTGTTCATCATCTATTTTTCAGTTAATTTACAACACGTTATCAATACAATTGTATGTAAGTAAAAATGATCCCCTGATTGATGATTTACTTATATCCCAAGATTCTGGATCTATATATATTTATGTGTACTAAATGGATATGCCGTCAATGGAACATACATACATATATATATATATATATATATATATATATGTATATATATATATATATATATAGTTTTGGATTTATTTATTTATCTATCTATGATGTGTCTCCAGATAAATTGTTTAAATATTCAGCATTTATTTTTATGCACATGATATCAGATGAACTCATGTCTCTGATATCATTTATGTTTATGCACATATTAGGTGAACTCATGTTCCTGAAATCATTTATTTTTATGCATATGATATCGGGTGAACTCAGGTCCCAAAAATCATTTATTTTTATGCATATGAAACTGTTTAATTATATGCAATATATAAGACTGGTTGCGAGTGTGTTGATAGAGACTGACTACGGCTATGTCACTACAAGAAAACCCTCTATTTACTACGGGCGATGCCCGTTATGGATGCTCATCTACTACGGGCATAGCCCGTTACGGCGCCCGTCATATGTGAAGCTATGATGGAAAATGACGCGTTTCGACTACGGATTCTGTCAGTGATAAATAAGCTCAACTACTACGGGCATCAACCGTAGTGAGTCACGTTTTGACTACGGATTATGTCCATGAGAAATAAAGTCAACTACAACAGACATTGAACTTAGTGAATTAGCTACTAACAACAGGCTGTGCGGGTGTTAGTTGATTTATATAAAACGATATATGCCCGTGATAATTCATTTAAGTTATGTTATTCAAAACATTTTATATCCGCAGTTGATGATTTTTTTAAGAGAAAAAAATATACGATTTGCCACCTATTGATTTTGGTTTACCATTGTAATTTCATTTTTTTGGAATCTATTGTCACATTAATATTCTTGTCATTCTACACTTGGATCTGTTGATAAAATTCTGAATATATCTATATATATTAGAAAATATATAGTGTTACAAAACATTCAACTAATTACACCATCCTTAAAAGTGTGACATCCAAAAATTATGTTTACTAAAAAACATCCACTGAAATCATATTATAGATTAGTGAAAAGTTCTGGTCCAATTACTTGAAGTATACTAGAAGAATATTGTCTTCCTTCAATCTCCACAAATTTTGAATGCAAAGTTCTGGTCCAATTATGTTCCCAGTTCTCGCAATTTCTCCAAGTGACAACTCCATCAAGTTCTTAAATTTCCAAATAGCAACCTCTGCAGCATAGAATCAGAAGAAGTACTAAGTACATCTTAACAAGGGTACATATAGAGCTGAAGAAATAGATACCTTCCATTTATAAATGATAAGATTCATTCTCTTCATCAAATGTTTAAGACCATATCAAACTAACCATTGTCAACTTTGCACAGTAATGCAAAAATGATTGAATTTCTTCTCTACGACTCATCTTATGTCATAACTAGCATAACTTGCTTTAAGTTGTACTTAGATTATACCATAAGCATATTTGATATTTCTAGGTCCTCTACCGATCAATGGTCATATACTTTTAAGTGGTAGGTAAAATGTGGCATTGACACAAAAAACAAGAGAAAAAAGAAAAGAAAGAAAAGCAAATAAGAAAAGGAAACAAATAAAGAGAAGTTGAGTACCTATAGCAGATTCCTCTTTTAATAACTTCATAGGCTGCTAGTCAAGCAATGCAAATAACTCTCTTCCAAGATAAAAGTGTGTAGAAGTACGAAAAAAAATAAGTATTTGATGTTTATTTACCTGATGTACTCTTTCTTCAACTGCAGCTCTATCATTGGTCTGAAATGAACCAAACTTTTCTTTTTAGATCATTGTACATATTAGTTAGTTAGAAAACAATGAAATGTATCTAAAATCATAATTTTATTAATAGTTAACTTTAAACAAAGCTTGCAGATTTGACTACTTGAATCGCAATCAAAAAGCATATAGTTTCATCTAAATATAGGGAGAAAAACAACTCAGATTGTCTAATTCGATTTGTAGTTATGAGGTGATTCTAGTGCATGTACCTGTAAAAATAATTTAATAGATGACACAATATAAAAAACTTGCAGTAGACCAAGATGTGTATATCTATATAAGCTCCATGAATTCAGGTTTTGCGCTTTTACATAATCAATATTATAAAAGATACATTCACAAGCATTAGAGAGCAGTCTTATTAGATTATATTAAAACAAAACAAGAAAAATCATACTCAATACGAAGTGCCATCAAGGCCAAAGCAAAGCTTTCAACAATAAAATTCAGTAAGTTTACAAGAAAAAAAAAGAGGTAGAACTATAGAATCACTTCATATAACACACATACACCGCGTTTTAAGCCTAGAAATTACAACTGGATATCATTCTAGTAGATAATTCCCAAAAGGTTAGCAAAGTTCTATAATGTCAGATTCTTTTATAAATAAGTACGGCTACATATCTTTTTAACAGACAAATCTCTAAAAGATTAGCTAACTTCTATCAAGTCAGATTCGTTTTAAAGCTATATAATGTAACTACTAACTACTTAAGTGAAATTGTGAAGACATTCTAACCGACATAATCAGTACTTCCACCAAATAGTCAACACTTTTTAACCATTATAAAGTCTACTACATTAATCAAAATGGTAACAAGCTACCTTATGATATAAACAATTCAATAGAAAGATGTGCTATCTTACATAATCCTGAAGCAAAAATACAATTAAAACATTTGCCCAAGCCACATTTGTGGTACATATGTACAATCAACCCATGTTTTCTTTAAACCTCATTTTTTCATTATACTGAATGGTAACCCAAGTACCAGCCAATGTCTATGCTAGCTTCAATAGGTTGTAGGTACATCACAGAAGTTTAAAACCATGACCGATAGTTAAAATAAAAGGGACAGAATCTTACTCAAGTATATAGAGTACAAATGTCCGTCGTAGAGAATTGACACGCAGTCAAGATGCTTGCAAACCAAAAGAAAAATAAGTTTGTCATTATGAAAATGTATTCACACAATATAATTGTTATTAATAAACTGTCTTAACAAAGGGAACAATTAAATTACTCCAACAATTTCATAAGCTATGAAAAGCTGATACAATATATCAGGTAAATAACACCATTTAATAGTTTCAATTTAGCACATACAGATCCACCTGCAACAAGAGCTATCAAGTCTTCAATTTAACATCAATTAACATACACAAAATGATTCATACAACTTAAAATCAATTTCTATTACATTAACTACAACACGAAACGTAATCAGTGACAAATTGTTTGAACCCATGTAGATAAAACCTAAAAAATTCTGGATATATTTATCTAAAAAACTATAAAGCCCAAACACTCATGTAGATGGCTAACAATAAAAAGTGAAGAAATTTGTAGAAATTATAAAAAAAATTCAAATTATACCATGACAAAAAAACTAAGAATAATTGATTGAGAGAGTAGACTTGTGTTGCCAATAAAGAGATCTTACCAGAAATTAGATCAAGAGAACAGAAACATCAAGTGAAACATTTGGGGATTTAGGGTTTCACTTTATGAGAGATGAAGATTTTTAGGGATTTCAGTATTGGAGATCTTAGAGAGGGAATAGATTTTAGTGGATTTTGGAAATTAGCGGGAGTATTTATTTATACTCCCTCCAATAATTTAATTACTTTCCAATACGGACGTTGCCCGTAGTAAATAACTTAAAGACTACGGACAAAGCCTGTAATGTATATACTATTCACTATGAGCCAATTTCTGCTCGCAGTAGCTAAATATTATCCTTCACGGGCTTTTAAAGGCCCGTTTTAAATGATTTAATGAAACCAACTTTATTACGGGCTTTTAATTGCCCGTAGTAAATAATGGTTTTTCAATACGGGCCTCCTAAGCCCGTAGTGAATGGTCTGTATTGGATAATCAATTTTCTTGTAGTGTATCGACAGAACCTATTATAGTTATGGATTTATTTATTATGTTTTTTTTTTAAATATTCGAATTATTTATTATACACAGTATATAAGATCAGCTAGACCGACTAACCAGAACATAAAGTTCCTGAAATTATGACATTTAAGTTTGTATAATTTTGAAAACCGATGATAACCTGTAGTTCTGGATCCAATGTTATTTACATGAGTGTCATACTTCATTATTTGGAACCCAGGGTTTCAAACTCGTTCAGAATTTAAAGTTATCTCATATATATGAAGTGATATGCTTACATGTCATTTATTTGAGAGATTGATCTACACATTTAACATGATGTTGTGAGTATCATAAAAAGGATTTAAGATCTTAATGTATCATAAAAAGGATTTAAAATCCTAACATATCATGATAAAAGGGATTTAAGATCCTAACATGTCATAAAAGGGATTTAAGACCCTACATGTTATTTATTTGAGAGAAAGATCTATACATCCAACAGGATACTGTGAGTATCATAAAAGAGATTTAAGATCTTAATGAATAATCAAATTGAAAATAATATTGTATCAATTTCATACACATCTAGCAGAATTTTGTGAGTATTATAAAAAGAATTTAAGATTCTAACGTATCATTCATTTGAGAAAAAAAAATCTAAACGTCCACCATGATATTGTGAGTATCATCAAAAGATTTAAGATCCTAATATCACGTATTATGAGATTGTAAATGATATTTTATCCTTTTTATACTTGCTCTTGAATGAGCATTATCAAGAGAGTAAATTTAGATATATTTATATTCATAAGATTTCAAAACATACCCCAGGAGTGGATGTTTGTAAATGACAAGAGAAAAGGGTTTACAAAATACGCCTATTAAAAAAATTGAAAGATTATTATCATTTCAGATGAGATATAAAATGGTATTATACATAATGTCCATAAAATTCTCAGAATGAAAATATATGTCTTACCGAGAGTGTAAAGACTCATACAGTTTCTGCGGAGTTAGCAATATTTTATGAATTTGACTTCGCTCAGATCAAATGTTAATACTGTATCAAGTCCAACGGATCTGATAGAAATCCCTGGAAGAGTCACGATATTGTTATCAAACAATACTAAATTATGTATCAGTTCCAAACGGTTCTAATAAAAAGCTTTGGAAGAGCCATGATATTGTTATCAAACAATACTAAATTATATATCAATAATACTTGATATTATTCTAGCAAAACATAAATAAATATTCTTAGTTCAAGGGCATATAAGATTAGGACAATATCAGATCCGATGGATCTGATTATATGCTTTAGAAGAACCATAATCATATTACCAGATGGTATTTAGTTGTGTATTGATGATACTTTATATCATTCAAGAAGAATATAAAGGAATGTGCTTAGTTTCAAAAATATACGGAAGAATGAATATCATATTGAAACTATGTGTAATGAGAATGTTTAATATATGTGCATTACTTCTTATGATTCAGGCTAGAACCTCATTATAGAAAAATTGTGTGTTTTATCATCTGCATTATATTACACTATTATAACGAGTATAGATGTTTATGCAGTTATGAATCAAAAGTTCACAGATCCAAAAATGTTTGTACTTTGACATAACTATATCGGTCACCCAGAATCTACAATGATGCTTAGAATCATTGAAAATTCTAATGGATATCCATTAAAGAGTCAGAAGATTCTTTATCTATTCAGAATTTACGTACTGCATTATCACAAGGAAAACTATCAATAAAACCATCATTCTTATTGCTAGTTTTGAATCATCATCATTCTTATAAAGAATTCAAGGGGAAATATGTGGACATATTCATCCAAATCCTCATAATTCTTACAAAGAATTCAAGGGGATATATGTGGACATATTCATCCACCAAATGATCACTTTCATTATTATATGGTTCTAATTGATGCATCTACGAGATGATCACATGTTTGGTTATCATCAAACATCTCCATATTACTTGCACTGATTATTAACAGTATGTTTGGTAGAGATGAAAAGAGAGAGGAAAGAAAAAAGTGGAAGGAAAATGGAGAAGAAAATAGGGAAGTATATGTTTGGTATGAAGAGAAAAATAGAAGGAAGGAAAAAATGGAAGGAAAAAATGAGTGGGTGTGACCCATGAATTTCAATCCTCCCAAAAATGGTAGGAAAAGGGAGAAGAAAAAAAGATTTGTTTTTGGTTTAATTAAAATTATAAACTTACCCTTTTGTAATCCTCATAATAATAAAATAAAACAAAAGGGTAAAATAAAATATTATTTAAATTATATTATTTCTTAAATATAAATAATATTTAATAATTTTACCCTTTTACTGTCATTTTATAAAAAAGGTTAAATTCAGTATTATTTAAATTATATTTATTTATTAAATATAAAATATATAATATATAAACTATAATATAAGGATAAAATAATAAATTGATAAAGAAGAATTTTCATCCTTTATCTTTTCCTCAGTAATACCAAACAAAGGAATGGAAAGATCTCTTCTTTCCTTATTGTTTACCAAACAGTTTAATGGAAAATTATTTTCCTTTCTTTCCCTTATGTTTTCTATCCCTCTAAATCTTTCTATCATTTCTATTGTATTTCCTCCCTACCAAAAGCACCCTAAGTTTTGCAGGCATATTAACTTGATTGAACTTACAAGATATTTGATAAATATCACAAAACAACTGAGATTGATGTTCAACATCTGATTTTTAGATATATTTATAACCAAAATGGATTAGGGAAATCACTTATAAAACGTCTCCACGTAATTGTCAGAATTTCATTATTTCGATACAGTTACTAAATTCTATATAGGGACTTATTCACTTTTTAAAATATTTGATTGTGTTAAGGCTTCTATATCATTATGAGATTAATATTGATTTTGATTAATCTTTTATTAGATCATTTAAAATTCTAATAGTGTATATTTTTACGTACAATCTGTATAATATCATATTGATTAATTTTCAAATGCGAAAGTTTCTCTAGAAGAGAAAAATAAATGAAAAATTACTTATATACAAAATAAATATACCAATTCGATTATATATATATATATATATATATATATATATATATATATGTATATGTCTCATTTCAATCTTCGTATCTGTCAAATAATACGAAAGATGATTGATTATCAAATGATTATTAATCTATTATCTGATATATCAAAGGTTAATAAGATTTTATAACGGTGTTCTAGTATACGGCATAGGTGTCCGACTAGCCTTTAGACGGTTTCGACCGCAGTGATTAGGCTCTATACGGCCTTCTTAGGCGGCTGGCCGGATAGTCGGCTGACTAGTCAGCCGACTAGGTAGCATTTTACAGTCGATTAATCGGCATAATGAATTATATTTTTTTTTTGTTAAATGCTGTTTTGTTCTGCTCTTTTGCTTGAAGACCGAAGTGTTGAATACTTGAACCAATAAACCCACTTTCCCAATTCGAACCAGACTTCTCAATTGAAACCACTTATCAGACCTCTACCAAAACAGAGCAGACACCGCTGCAGACCTCGTCGCCACCTCGCACTGTCTTGCCGCTGCAGCCGCCGTTGTCTGGTCGTCAACGCCGATCAACAATGTTTGTTTGTTCGCTTTGCTCGATCTGTTTTTCTCTATTCTGTCTTTCGTTGTATACTTTTTGCCTCTGTTCCTCTTTCTCAATAAATTTAAACCATTTTAAAAAAAGGAGAAGAACATGAGTAATGAGTTGTAGAGAGAGATATGGAGAAAGAGGAGTACGGAGAATGTATCGAGATTCGAAAAGAGGAGTAATAAAACTAGAAATAAAAAATAATAATTGAAAAACCACAGAGTCAGATGGTCGGTGGCTCTGTTATAGAGTCGTAAAATTGGACTAACCTTATCCATTAGACACGGTCTGGTGAATGGTCAATGGTGAAATGACACATATCACCTTCAAGTACCATTGGTCACCCTCAGGTCCACTATAGTTTATAAACATCATCATTACCGATTATACTTTTTTTTTTTTTACTCTAGTTCTCGTTGTCTGTAGAATTATTTCTCCATTGTCTCACTCTCTGATTTGGTCTTGAGAGAGTAATCACCAACACCTTATCAGCCATCACCCTGACCCTAAGAGTTATTGTTAATATATCCTCATACCTAGGTTTACTATGCTCGACAAAGGTAAAAAAAATTATCTACACCTTATACACTAAGGTCATGTTACAAGAAAGGTTTCATTGAAGAACACTCGTATCTATTTGTACTATTAATCTCATTAAGCTAATTTTTAAGATTAACAACTAGATTGTCTAAAATATTTTTCCAAATTAAAATAAGACAATATGAGACATAAGAATGGGATGAAACTATTTCACTTAATTTGTCATTAGCAACAAAATGGATTTGTAGTTGATAATGGGCATAAACATTAAGAAAAGCTACACATGCTCGATCTGTATTGAAGTAGTTGTAAAACGTATTTTGCAAACAAACCTGACTGGTATCAATGAAAACAGAAAGTATCGTTAGAAAAGGAGTTTGATCCGAGGCCCCTGTTTCACACGGTGTCCTTAAGACAATTTAGTCGGACAACACCGTATGTGTATTAGGCGATTGTCTCCCATGATACAACGGTTCAACAGTGGTAGGCCTAAGCACTATCCACTACCAGCGAACTCAAACCGAGTTTTGAACTTACCAAGAAAACAGAGAGAAGAAACGAATTCGGCTGCTCAAAAGAAACTTTAATTATTTTTCTATGTGTGTTGAACAAAATATAAAAGGGATTAAATACCCAAACCGAAACACTAGAGTTTTGGGATTAATTCGGGATTATAATTGGAAAATTCGTTTTGATTTAATAAGGAAATAATTTAATTAGATAATATTCTCCAAAGAGATTTATTTCTAATTAAAACTCGATTCTGTATTCTTAGTGATCAAGTAAGAAATCATAATCCAAACAATTAAAGCTTTCCTTATTCATCACAATAAAAAACGTTGACTTAGGGAAGTGGTAAAAGGTCAACTGTACTCTCACGGTCCAATCGGAGCGGCATTCGTGTCCGCAGGTCACGCCCACACACGAGTCGTGCATTCGAATGTTCGGGGTCCATGATTTGCACCCCCCCTGCGCGCGAGAGAGAGAGCGTCTATGCCACACATATGTTGAAAGCTCATATCACACATTCACTTATAAACTACTTATAAATGATTTCCCTAAGTAATGTGGGATTCCTTTTAATCCCTACACAATGGGTCCACTTTGAGATTCAATTCTCATTCACCCATTAACCATTTTGTGTATTGAAGTATACCATTTCGAAGTTCTCACGGAGGAGAATTCGAATCCACTTTAATCTTTCATTTCTATGGAATTTATCATACTCAATTTTTACCCTCAACATGAGAGATTATCATAAAATTTCCAACAATCCCCCACATGAATGAAATTGACCTAGGAGACACAAAGAAGATGTTTGGTAAGTTCAAACGGTCGAAGCCTGTATAGGATAGGTAGGTGTTACCCTTTGAACTTTCCCTTGTAAATGTATGCTTACTTTACTGGCTGATCAGTAGATGTGATACCCTTGAACTGTTCTGCCGTTTTGTGTAAACGATCACACACCTTACACAGGTATCTTCCAGACCCGATTTGGTTCTCATTTTTATGTTCGTTTTGGCCATGAACATACGCCTGGTTCTGTGAGAGTCTCTGGAGAATATAGCCCTTCACTATTCTCTTTTAGAAGCGGCCTCACTTCTCTCTCACATAGGTGATTTCTTAATTAAGAGTAACCTGTTTTACTCTGCTCGGATTTCCATAGCTAGGAATTTCGATGCATAAGAATCATTAAAAACCACAGTTTAACCTTTTCCCTACGGGTATCACTGTTTCATCATAGGAATGGACTTGAGGGTAACCCCCACAGTGATCCAACTGAGTCTTACAACTTGGTTGTCCCATTGAACCTAGATCTTGGGATCTCTAGTCAACTAGGTTGGGTGTCCATTGTATTGACCTTTTATCTAATGGTCTTTAGTCCCATTCCTCTCGATGATGTCTCAACTAGTTCTCTGTTTAACCCTTTTGTTAGCGGATCCGCAATGTTATCTTTTGACCTTACATAGTCAATAGTGATAACCCCAGTTGAGATTAGCCGTCTAATGGTATTATGTCTTCGACGTATATGTCTTCGACGTATATGTCTAGACTTCCCATTATACATACTACTCTGTGCTCTTCCTATTGCTGATTGACTATCACAGTGAATGCAAATCGCCGGTATAGGCTTTGGCAATCTTGGAATATCTTCTAAGAATTGGCGTAGCCATTCAGTCTCCTCTCCACATTTATCTAATGCTATAAACTCAGATTCCATGATGGATCTGGCTATACATGTTTGTTTAAGGATTTCCAAGATACCGCCGTACCACCAGTGTGAACACATACCCACTAGTGGATTTTGAATCCTTCATATCAGATATCCAGTTAGCATCAGTGTATCCTTCTAGGACAACTGGATATTTGGTATAATGCAGTCCATGATTACGAGTGAATCGTAAGTACTTCAGTACTTCAGTACTCTTACTATTCCTTTCCAGTGATCGGTTCCTGGATTACTCGTATATCTGCTTAATTTACTTACTGCATTCGCTATGTTTGGTCTTGTACAACTGGTTAAGTACATCAGACTTCCTATCACTCGAGAATATTCTAGTTGAGAGATGCTCTCACCCTTATTCTTGGATAGATGTAGATTTGTATCTACTGGTGTTCTAGAAAATCCAGAATCATTTTTGTTGAATTTCTCAAGAATCATGTCAATATAGTGTGATTGACTTAGTATGAGTCCGTTAGATATCCTTGAGATTTTCATTCCCAATATTACATAAGCCGGTCCCATATCTTTCATATCAAATCTTGATTTCAACATATCCTTGATAGATTTGACCATTTTATCATCACTACCAACAATGAGCATTTCATCAACGTAAAGGCACACAATGACATAGCCATTTTCCGTGTCCTTGACAAAAACACATTTGTCACATTCGTTGATCTTAAATCCGTTTGACATCATAGCATTGTCAAATTTCTCATGCCATTGTTTTGGTGCTTGCTTTAAACCATATAAAGACTTCACCAATTTACAGACTTTCTTTCCTTGTCCTGGAGCGAAAAAACCCTCAGGTTGTTCCATGTAAATTTCTTCATCTAAATCTCCATTTAAGAAAGCCGTTTTCACATCCATTTGATGTACTTCAAGATTTCGTAAAGCTACGATTGTAAGTATCATTCTAATGGAGGTTATTCTCGTCACAGGAGAATATGTATCAAAGTAGTCTAGGCCTTCTCGTTGATTGTAACCTTTAATTACAAGTTTGGCCTTATACTTATCAATTGTTCCATCTGCTTTTTTCTTTCTTTTGAAAATCCATTTGGATCCTAGCGGTTTACATCCCGGAGGAAGATCCACTAATTCCCAAGTATGATTTTGAAGGATGAAATCAATTTCGCTCTTGATTGCCTATTTCCACAAGAGTCCTCCAGAAGAGCTTACCGCTTCTTTGAAGCTTCGAGGTTCACCTTCCAGCAAATAGGTCATAAAATTTGGACTAAAAGACATTTTCATCCTTGCTCTTTTGCTACATCTAGGTTCATCCTCTACTTCATTTCCTTGTTCTTGGTCCTCACAACTATCATCATGTGTTCGTTTTGACAAACTTGCTTCATCATTGGATTTATATGGAAAAACATGTTCAAAGAACATCGCGTTTCTAGATTCCATTATCGTGTTTTTGTGTATATCTGATATATCAGATTTATAGACCAAGAATCGATGAGCACTACTATTTTGTGCATATCCAATGAGAATGCAGTCAACAGTTTTAGGACCTATTTTCACCTTCTTAGGTATATGTACTGCTACTTTGGCAAGACACCCCCACATTCGTAAGAATTTATAGGAAGGCTTTCTTCCTTTCCATAGTTCATATGATGTCTTGTCTTCTTTCTTTCGGGGTACCTTGTTTAAAAGGTAATTGCTAGACAATATAGCATCACCCCACATGTTCTGAGGCACTCCAGAACTTATCAGCATTGCATTCATCATTTATTTCAAGGTACGATTTTTACGTTCTGCAATACCGTTTTGTTGAGGAGAATATGGTGCAGTAGTTTGATGTATGATTCCGTGTTGAGCACAGAATTCACCAAACGGTGCTACATATTCACCATCTCGATCACTTCTCAGTACCTTGATTTTCTTGTTGAGTTGATTCTCAACTTTAGTTTTATAGAGACTAAACTTCTCTATAGCTTCATCCTTGTTTTTCAACAAATATACATAGCAGTATTTGGTGCTATCATCTATAAATGTGATGAAATATTTGTTACCACCTCTTGTTTGAACAAATATTAAATCATGTATATCTGTGTGAATTAAATCAAGAGGTTCAGATTTCCTTTCAATAGTTTGAAATGATGACCTTGTTAGTTTTGCTTCAACGCAAACTTCACACTTATGTTTAGGATCAATATTGAATGTGGGAATATGATTTAAGTTAATTAATCTACGTAGAGTATCATAATTAACGTGTCCTAGTCTACCATGCCACAAATTGGAAGACTCAAGCAAATAAACTGAAGAATTATCTTTATTGATTGTTCTTTTGACAACAGATATATTAAGCTTAAACAGCCTTTCAGTTACATATCCCCTACCCACATAAGTTCCCTGCTTGGTTAAAACCACTTTGTCTGATTCAATCACCATCTTGAACCCATGCTGATTGAGCAACGAATCGGAAACCAAGTTCTTACGTATATCAGGTACATACAACACATTGTTCAAGCTCAGGGTTATACCAGAGGTCATCTTGAGAATGACTTGACCACGTCTCTTCACGTCAGATGTGGCTGAGTTGCCTATATACAACTTTTATTCATTCTTCATTTCTTCAAATATATTGAACATCTTCCTGTCAGAGCATATATGACGAGTGGCCCCAGTATCCAACCACCACTCCCTTCGGTTTGACCCAACAAGGTTTGCTTCTGTCACAACTGCAGAGAGATTGATCTCGGATACATTTCTTGAGATCCCAGCAACCACGTTTGCCTCGTGGTTCTTCTTCTTCTTTGGCAAACTGCACTCAGAAGATTTGTGACCCAGCTTGTCACAGTTGAAGCACTTCCCTTGGAATTTTGGCTTCTTAGAGACTCATCCCTTAGGACCCAATTTGGATCCTTTCCCAGGCTTGTTCTTCTTTGGTTTAGAACTTTGCCCATGCTCAACCATATTGATCTTCGCTTCAGGCACATTGACATCTTTCTTGTCATACTTCATGTGATCTTCCTGAATACGAAGCTTGAGAATTAGATCATCGATCTTTATCTCCTTTCGCTTGTGTTTGAGATAGTTTTTGAACTCTTTCCATGAAGAAGGAAGCTTCTCAATGATTGCAGCCACCTGGAAAGTTTCACTTAGGGTCATCCCTTCGGCATGTATCTCATGCAGAATCATCTGTAGCTCTTGGACTTGACTCATAACTGTCTTGGAATCCCCCATCTTGTAATCAAGAAACCGGCCGACAATAAACTTCTTGGAACCAGCGTCCTCAGTTTTGTATTTACTGTCTAATGATTCCCACAATTCTTTGGCTGTTTTCTTTGAAGAATAAACGCTATATAGCGAATCTGACAGCCCGTTCAGTATGTAATTACGGCATAGGAAATCCGAGTGATTCCATGCATCAATTGCATTCCATACCTGAACATCTCGCTCTTTACCATTATTAGGTTTAGGAGCATCTTTAGTCAAAAATCTGCCAAGTTTCAGTGTGGTCAGATAAAACAGCATATTTTGCTGCCATCGTTTAAAATTCGGTCCACTGAACTTATCAGGCTTCTCCATATGATTCATCGGCAAAGGTACCGAATTCATGTAGGGATTTTCCATTGGAACATTCCCTTGACTCATATACTGGCTCATCACCGGATCAAGCATGTTTCTCACGAAGGAGTTGATGGCCGGAGTTGATGTAGCCACAGTAGGTACTACTACTGGTACCTGGCTCACAAGCACAGAGTTCACAGCTGAAGTATCTAATCCCATACTTGGAGACCCGATATTGCAGACCCGATAACATAATTCAGTCGCAATTGAATTCGAAACCAGTGTCTAATAATAGACCAAATTTCCACAGATTAATATATATCTTTCAAATTGAAATCAGTGTTCCAAAGAACCCGATTTCCACAAGTTATACAATTGAAATCAGTGTTCCAAAGAACCCGATTTCTAAATTGAATCAGTGTTCCAGAGAAACCCGATTACCACAGTTTTACAAGCTGATTTATTTTTCAAGTCTGTTACGATCTGAACCAGAAATCTGATACTAGAAAGTTTGAATAAGCAAACGTTGTTTGAAATAATTTGAAAACAGAAAAGAAAACGAAATTGTCTTAAGATTGTAAAACGTATTTTGCAAACAAACCTGACTGGTATCAATGAAAACAGAAAGTATCGTTAGAAAAGGAGTTTGATCCGAGGCCCCTGTTTCACACGGTGTCCTTAAGACAATTTAGTCGGACAACACTGTATGTGTATTAGGCGATTGTCTCCCATGATACAACGGTTCAACAGTGGTAGGCCTAAGCACTATCCACTACCAGCGAACTCAAACCGAGTTTTGAACTTACCAAGAAAACAGAGAGAAGAAACGCTCAAAAGAAACTTGAATTATTTTTCTATGTGTGTTGAACAGAATATAAGAGGGATTAAATACCCAAACCGAAACACTAGGGTTTTGGGATTAATTCGGGATTATAATTGGAAAATTCATTTTGATTTAATAAGGAAATAATTTAATTAGATAATATTCTCCAAAGAGATTTATTTATAATTAAAACTCGACGTGCATTCGAAGGTTCAGGGTCCATGATTTACACCCCCACCCCCACCCCACCCCACCCCACCCCACCCCACCCCACCCCCAATTTCCAACAGTAGTCTTAATCAATCCTTGTATTTTGAGTTGATTTTAGTCCTAAGATCTCTATTTTATATTGTTCAAGATTTGATATATGACTTACGTGGAATTGAAGGGAGATAAAAATACAAGAGCGTATCAACAAAGGTGATTTAAAATTTAATAAAAAAAAAAACAAAAAAACAAAATCAAAACAAAGGTGATTTATAAAGGTCTCGGTGGTTTTGCTGATGTGATGGATCTCCAACACGAAAACATATTATTATTATTATTATTATTATTATTATTATTGCACGGTTGATTCATTTTTGGTAGTCGTGCAATCACACTCAATAATTCACTATACAGTAAGAGCCGAGTCAACCAGTTTCCCTCTCAATCTAAGGTTTGACAAAAACACCAAATTCTGTTCTATGTTTCTTTTTGTGCAAAATTTGACTAAATATTATTCCTACTTCACAATTCAAACTCGGGTTCTTCCATCGAAATGCAGATTATGGAAGACGGTTCAGTAAATAAATCCAAATAACGTGACCAAACCAACATGAGTCAATATGATTCCGGTGAAGATTTCATTTCTATATATACACACCAAGAATTGGAGGGTTTTATAGGGTGTCCAATGCGAAGCAGCCATGTAATCACACATGACTAATCAGACACTACTTCAGTTTCCGGTTTTGACTAGGAAAAAACCGTGACAATGACAGTTATATCAGTGCCTGTATTCACTCTGCTACTCAATTTGCTCCATTTGTGTACTTTTCCTAGTCTTTGTTTACTCGTTCTTTCTGGGGTTTTTCTGATATCTAACTATACTTGTTCTACTACAGGCTTTCATGGTGGGTTTTTAAATAAGGGTTGATGAAGAGTAGATCGAGAGATAAGGACTAGTGCTGAACCACATATTGCCTGTGAAAAAAAGCATCGAAAATGAGGACGAAGGTGAGAGATTGCATGGATTTCAATCTCAGTTAAGCTCAGTTTATGTTCAAGATGCATTGGTATGAATTTTAACACTGACCTTAGCTTTCTTCCGTTTTGAATCATGTTTTGACACATTTTCAACTTCACTAGGCTTGTGCATACCTAATTGTCACCAAAACTAGGTGCAGTGCACTATCAGTTTCGATTCTAAGAGAAAGAAACTATTTTCCTTTTAAGTGTGACACTATCTTGCCGACTGATCAAGATTTGTTAGAATCTGATAAATCAAACCGTTATAAACATAGATCGAAAAATATCTCCCATTAATAATATATATATTTATATTTCATGTGAAGTGGAAATACATAAGCATAAAAAAATAAAAAATAAAAAACTAAAAAATAACTCTTCGTTCTTTGATTTTGTACTTCATAACCCTTTTATTAACGTTTAGCTGATTAATTCCACATACTCTCTCCTCTCTTTTATTTTTCTTCTTTTTTTTTCCTACAGAAAGGTTGGTCTGCAAATTGTAACACTGTTGGATTGATCCACAATTTCTGCTGTCTCTGAGGCTGATTGTTAATTCTCGAAACTATCACAAAACACTCTCATTCTTTTTTTTTTTTTTCAATTTCGTTTCTCTATTTTTTTATGGGGAGAATATGAAGGGTGAATATATGGTGTTTAGGAAGGTAGATAGTTGTGGTCCGTGGACACTGAGCCTAGCACAGAGGTAGACTCGGTCCCTCTGATACCAATTGATGCAGCGGGGTATGGCGAAAATAAGAATGATTACTTTGTCGAACCCTGAGGCACTCTTAAACGAACCTTGATGCAGTAACCGGTAGTTACCCAAGCATGAGCCGCCATGCAGGGGCCATCATTCCCTAATCTTCGTTAGAAAATGGTACTCTCGAATCCTCAAAGAGCATATCGAATCCACGATAGATAAATGTTTCAAAAGAACAATTTTATTAAAATCAATCAAAAGGTTAAAAGTTACCATAATTAAAAATAATAAGACTATTTATAATAAACTAATCCTAACACGACTCGAATACGACATTACTAAAAATACTAAAATAAGAAAAGAAAGATCAAAACTAATCAGAATCTTCTAAGATTCATGACTCCTAACTTGATTGGAAAACAAAGATCAAATATTACCCAAAACGTAAGTTTGATTTATTTCCAAAACCTAAATTTAATTCCTAATCAAACTAAAATAAATAAACTTACTAAATAAGAAAATACCCAAATTAAAAAAATAAGAAAATAAAGAAATTGTTCGATATGGACCTCGGTTCCTTCATCTTTGTCCTACATCAAACAACATGTTCGTAACTGTAAGAACATATACACATTCGTTTTCCGAGGCACAGATAATATGATTATATATGCTGTCCTCACCATTACACACATGGCCCTTCTGGTTTGTATTGGCAAGCTAAGCAAGCTATCTCCTTGATTCTATCATAGCACATGTCTGCAGCCTCTCTTAGTAAGCCATTGGTTTTTGAAAAGAAATCCTCTTTCGTTTTTTCAAGGATTTGAGGAATCGCTCCCTGATGCATAAAGAACATAGTTGTAATTTCAGAAGAAAATCAAGAGAGTCAGACTTGACAAACTAGATTGCTCAATGCATTCAACGTTTATATATTTGCATATTCAACAGTTAGATGTAAAGAAGACTGAAAATTAAGCTGTCAAATATATAAAACTCAATTAATGTAACCCAGAATCATTTGCTCAGCACTTTTATCAAGGGACCTCATTGGAACATCTTAGGAGTTGAAGCAAACGAAGTTACATGTGCAAAAGTTGTTTAGGATTAATTCTCGTAGAAGTTAGAATGAATACTTATAAGAGGAAATGGTGAAATATTTCACATTTTTTAAGGTGTGTTGTGATGATGTCACCGTTTTAATAACTTAAATTTAAAAGGCATCTATTATGGTAAACTGGTCAAATTACCTCTAAATTTTAATTTTTTAAAAACCCCTTTCTGAACTCGTTGGTATCTCCCCATAAAAGTTGTTGTCTGAAAAACTTGAGTCTCTGCCCTCTCCAGATTCTGCAGTAGAAGGTAACAAATATTTATGATCTTCACTTAAATTTCTTTTATTTCTTTTATGCATTTCAGATATTTTGCATTCATTTCTGTGTGGGTTTACAATGTATCCATTCATCGATATCAATGTATCCATTTCAAAATCTGCACCAGTTTGGTTTTTTCTTGTGTGACTGAGAAAATTTAAAGATGAATCGAGTTTATTTTATATTGGAACGAGGTCTTGTTTAGTTTGAAAAAAGCTCGATTATTTAAAAAAAATGCTCGACAAAAAGTTCTCGATCCTTTAGGAAAAGGTCTTGAACCGTTATAAAAGTTATCGATCCCTTAGGAAAAGTTCTCGAACCGTTATAAAAGGTCTCGAACCCTTAGGAAAAGTTCTCGAACCGTTATAAAAGTTCTAGAACCCTTTAAAAAGATCTCGAACCGTTACAAATGTTCTCGATCCCTTAAAAAATTTCTCGAACCGTTTGAAAAGTTCTCGATCCCTTAGAAAAAGTTCTCGATCCCTTAGAAAAAGTTCTCGATCCCTTGACAAATATTCTCGATCCCTTTAAAAATTTCTCGAACCGTTAGAAATATTCTCGATCTCTTACAAAAAGTTCTCGTTCCCTTGTTAAAAGTTCTCGAACCGTTATAAAAAGTTCTCAATAGTTTGACAAATATTCTCGTTAAAAGTTCTCGAATCGAACCTTTTATAAGTTCTCGATCCTTTGAAAATTATTCTCGAACCCTTGAAAAAGTTCTCGATCCCTTATATAAAGTACTCGATCCATTTGAATTTTTTGTAATTGTTAGTAATTGTAAAAGTTTTTTTTTATCTGTTAATAATTGATTGTGATGATGATTTTTACAGGACAATGGATCAAGTTAGATTAGTAATATCTGACAATGGTCGATAAGAGCAATTACTTGATGGAAGTCAGAGGTTTGTTGGTTCCGATAACCAAGGAATGTATGTGTCCAAAAATATGACTTACGAAGAGCTGGTGTCGATCGTACAAACCGTTGTGAAGTACGATATGAACAAATACATTGCTGATCTATAATCTATATCAATCGTTCCCGGGATCACATGTCGCACATTTATAAGAAATGACAACGATGTTTTGTTTATGCTAGGGGAAGATAGGGTAATCCCTCAAGTATGTGTCAGTTTAATTGAGAGGAATGCAGAAGGTGTCATCGGTGAAGAAATCCCTCCTCATGATAATACCCAACAATTTCGATCTTCAGGCGGAAGCAACCAGTTGTTCACAGAAAGAAGTAGGATTGACGGTAGGGAAAACCTATGTGGTGTCCCACCGGAAGTAGCCGACCATGGTGATATAGTTGGAGCTCAATTGGACGATGATTTCGGTTGTTAAATTGAATTGAACGTTAGGCAGTACAACCACCAATACAATGAGATGTACGATGACATGAACAATGAGCGGAACAATTTACCTCATAACCTACCAATCCATGAGGTGGCTAATGAGGCAAATTTGCATCCGATACATAATGTACCAAACAATGAGGAAGATGAAGAACGGTTTGAAACGGAAAGACGTGCAAGACGTGTCCACAGATGTAGTTCCACTGCAGTAGATATAGCTGGGACATCTGAGGTCAGGCCTGATGTAACTCCAGCTGATTCTGAGAATGCCAGAACGTGGGTTATTCTAGGAGCAGAATCATACTCGTTTGGTATGGGTGGAAGCAGGAACTGGGTAAAAGATGAACCTACCAACATGATATATAAAGGTCAATTTTTTCCTACTAAAAAGGATTTGAAGAGATTGGCTAGCCATTTTGCAATGCGGCACAACTTTGAGTGGAATGTGAAAAGGTCGAATAAGACAACACCACATCTGGTTTGTTTGATGGACAACTGTACATGGAAGTTAAGAGCGGTTAGGAGAGATAAAGCAACATACTTTCAAGTACGTAGTTTTATCAACGAACACACTTGTCCGTTGGAGGAGATTCACCGCCGCCATCGACAAGCTAGTGCAGTCATAATTGGAGAAGTGGTTGCACCTAGATTGCAGCAACATGATGGTCGATTAATGCGTCCGAAGGACATAATCGTCGACATGAAAACAATGTATGGCATCCAAATAATGTACAGTAAGGCACATCAAGCCCTTGATTATGTTTTGTCACTCACCTATGGAATGCATGAGGAAAGCTTCCAACTGCTGCCATCATTCGGTTACGAGTTGGAACAACAAAATCCCGGAACGATAACTGACTTACAGTGCGATGAAAATGGTAAATTCCAATACTTTTTCATATCCTTGGATGCCTCAGTCAGAGAATTCCAGAGGTGTATGCGTCCAGTTATTGCCGTTTATGGTACCCATTTAAAGGGTAGATTTGGGGGCACAATGTTTGTTGCAATTGCACAAGATGGGAATGAACAGGTTTATCCAATTGCTTTTGGGTACGGTGACTCGAAAAACAACCTATCATGGGAGTGGTTTTTGGATTGCTTGAAAGGTGCCGTTGGCCATATAGATGATTTGGTTTTCATTTATGATCGATATACAAGCATTGAAGCAGGGATTTCTAAAGTGTTACCTTATGCCACCCATACCATATGTTGCTGGCACTTTTATGAAAATATTAAGAAGAGATATCATAGAAAGGATGTTGCCACAATAATGGATAAAGCAGCCCGAGCGTACACCGAGTTGCAATATAACCGGCACATGGAAGAGTTAGGCAACTTGCATCAGAATGTATATGAATATGTAATTGATGCCGGTCCACAGAAGTGGTCCCGTGTTCACTACCCCGACAGAAGGTATAGGGTCATGACAACAAATGCTGCAGAATACATAAACTCGTGCTTTAAATTTGCACGTCAACTGCCTATGTTAACTTTGGCAGAGTTTATTAGGAATATGCTACATCGTTGGTTTCACGATCGTCATAGGGCTGCACAATCCATGCGTCACCAGTTGACCAACGCAGCACATCTTGTGATCCTGAAACGTATAGAAAAGTGCAATTTTATGAGCGTTAATCCAGTTGACTGGAATATATTTTCTGTGAAACGGGCTGGAAAACAGTGGACCGTTGACTTATCCCGGAAGACATGCACATGTAACAAATTCTAAATGGGCCTTCTTCCATGTTCTCAAGCTCTCGCTGCCGCAAGGTACATCATACAATTTTGTGTACGGTTAATATTACTTAAACATCATACAATTTTATCATCGTTTTCAATGTTTTTACAGGGACCGAAACATGGATTTCACATCCCTCTGTGTGGACTACTACAAGCGACAAACACTTATTGAAGCGTACTCGGTTCCTAGTATACCGGTTGGACATCCTTCCACTTGGATTGTGCCATCTGACATCGCTGAGAGAGTCGTTTTGAATCCAAGCTCCAGGAGACAAGCAGGCCGCCCGAGGGCTTCACACCGTATCTCGTCTTTGGAGAGAACATCCACACAGAATTGTAGGCGATGTCGACAACCAGGGCATAATTCGAGGAGATGTTCTAACCCAACTTTTACTGATGAAGATCCAAGCAGAGTCATTCCTGAGGAATACAGACGCAAGTGTAGTATTTGTCATACTGTTGGTCACAACAGACAGACGTGCCCTACTAGAGACGGTGGGACCGTGGAATGAATTTAGGCGTTATCATGATGACATTGTTATAATTTGAACTCGTATGACTTGTTAAGTAACTGAAATTCAATTGTATTTAAATATTCTTGGTATACATAAAAATGTAAAAAATGTTGTACAAAAGTATTTCTAAATATACAAAAGAATTTGTAAATATACAAAGTAATATAAAACAGAATTGATACGTATACACAGGAATTACTACAGAAATCTATACGACCCTGGAATTTGCAAATATTTCAACTGCCATCTTCTCCCGAGTGATCCCCATATCGTCTTCAGAATAATCGAAATCTTTTTTATTCGCCAGTATGTACTCGATCAATCTCAACTTGTAGGGACCACAATTACCCCTGAAGTTGGATACATTAACAAGCGTTAATAAAACATTAGGTTTATACTAATACAATCTTAAAGTGACTCTTACGTAATGTCTTACGATTGCTTCTGCTGAGGGATATGTTTTCCCGACACGACGCTGACATCAAAGGGCTTATTTGACTTCTCAAATTTCAACAGTCCTGCTACGCATTTAGTATGAAACCCGACCTGATGCAACATCGAGGGCACAAAGTAGCGCAGCGGGGCTACCTGCTGCTTTTGGATACGAGGTTCGACCTCATGTCTCTATGGGTCGACTATGAACAGCTTCCCGCATGTGAGGTCCACAGTCACCAGCAGCTAATGTTGGCGCCCAATGTTGCACGGTATCAAGATCTGGAAACGTCAACAACAGGTGTTAGGATGTACAAAGCCATTTATATATACAATTGGAAACCATGTCAAGTAACACTTACCATGTCAAGTAACACTTACCATGTCAACCTCGTGCCACGGACGACATCCAATCAGGGCACCCCCAAAGACCGTTGTGAGATAGTCATCCTTCCACAAAGACCTCAACACATTCCAAAGGCTCGGGGTGATCTGCCCGCGAGAATTGTGAGGCATCATTTTCCTGTACTGGTGCTCCGGAAAGGATTGCAGAAACAATAACACAAATTATTTTTTGTTCTCCATACACACATAAAACAACGCCTTATCATTATTAATTTCAGTACTTACAAAGAATTACGAGTCCAATATGTTAACCATTTGACTATACACATTCGAAAATGCCTGTTGACGCTTCCGAAGAATATAGAGGTACGCGTCCATATGCTGGGAATATAAATACGTTAAGAAATGTTAGGATGTTTACACTTCTAAAACAAATACTGAAATCAGGATTTACCCTCCCACAAACCTGATCATCAACATCCATGAAGTTGGTCTGCAACCGATGGAACCATGCAGCATCAACCGGCTCCAGCAAATCAACATCACGTCTGCATTAATGTTCTAACATCTACACTTTCATATAATGCATTACAAGAAATTTGGCCACCTAAATAACAATGAAATTTACTTACAGTTCCCTGTTTATGTTCCTCTTGTAGGCTCGGTACGCCTTCAGCTGGGTATCGTCCACCAGTTCCTGGGGATTAAATACGTGCTCAGGTCCCTCTAGTATTACCCTCGCCCTCTTAGTTTGGCACGGATCTGTGTACGGGCTAACCAACTGCTAACCGCGCTTCAGTACACGCCTGTGTTGTCGAACTCCCTCCGCCGGGGTTTGCTGAGATGAGAACTGGGGAGGGGGAGCCTGCTGCTCTAGGGGAGGTAGAGGGGGAGCCTGCTGCTCGCTAGAAGGTAGCGGGGGGAGCCCGCTGCTTGCTAGGAGTTGGCGAGGGAGCCTGCTGCTTGCTAGGAGTTGGCGGGGGGAGCCTGCTGCTCGGACGTCGGTAGAGCCGGCTGCTCGTTAGGAGGTGGCGGGGGAGCCTGCTACTCAGACATCGATGGCGGGGGAGCCTGCGAATCGCTCTGAGTTGGAGGGGAGGCCAGCTGCTCGCTCTGAGCGGGAGGGGGAGCCTGCGAATCTCTCTGAGCGGGAGGGGGGGCAGCTGCTCTCTTAGAGAGGGAAGGGGATGGGGAGGGGGAGGGGGATGGGGATGGGGATGGGGATGGGGATGGGGAGTGGGAGGGGGAGACTGAGCCCCAATATCCAGAAATGCCCCTCCGGTATGTGGATCCTCTGTATGGGTCCTGAAGCCCTGAAGGCCCCTGATCAATGCAAGCAACTCCCTATGTTGTTGTTGTTGTCGATCCTCCCCACTCTTTCGGAACAAATCGAGGAAATTCTGGTTCTGTTGTTGTCGATCCTTCTCACTCTTCCAGAGGGTTTCATGCAAATCCCGATACTGTTGTTGTCGATCCTCCTCACTTTTCCGGAGGGCTTCACGTAACTCCTTGAAGTTATGTTCTAAACGGGCCTGAAATCATTCAACTTTGTTAATACGAAATAAATCAACAACTTTTGTTAATGAAAATAAAAATACCATCTCAACTTACCTCCCCATCAAGTTGAATGCCAGCACGGGAATCCCCGGTAGCGGAACCAGTTCCTCGGGTGGTAAACCCAACATGTCTCACTCACCGAGGAGAAGGCTCAGATTCTCTAGTGTCCATGCATCTAAAATCTTTACCTGCACGGTCTGAAGCCTCCGTCTCAGTACACCTCCCACCCTCACCCTCCTCCTCGGGATGAACTGCACTTGTAGTCGCCTCAAGGACAGTAGAAAGGTGAACCTTGTTGTCCTACACATACGGGCTCCCCTCCTCACTTAGGCCTGCAAAGTATGGGGCCACGGCCTCAGATGCTGTGGGCACGATTTTCGTCCTCGCTGACATCTGAAACCGTAGTTAGATGAATTTCATTGTTACTTATCGTAAGTAATACAAATTACTGACTTAACAAAAAAATAAATTACCCTTGCACTAAAAATCTTCTCCAGCTTCTTCTTTCTAGGTTGTTTGGTCAACTCCCACTTCAACAACCGAGGGGAAAGGTCTGTAACCCTCTAAGTCCCGAAAACCTCACCCAGTTGGGACTCGGAGGGTTACAGACAATATCAAAGATACGTACAGTTATAATCCAAAACAATTTTGGATTAAAAATTAAATGTACATGTTGGAATTAAAATTTCTTACCAAAAGGGTGTGTGATAGACCGTAGATGTTGTACCCCTCCACGGAATGACCAACATCGCTCTGGGACTGTTGTCGTCTCTCCTCACGACGTCGCGGTAAGGCATGCTTGAATGAAAATATAGAATGCCTATAGACGTGGGCACCCCACGGGAACGCATCGAAGGCATTGAGGTCCTCTACCAACCAAAAATGTCAAACTGGAATCTTCAATCTCTCGTCCACCCCCATTAGTATCCAGTTCAACATGTAAATGAGGCACAGCTTCACACATCGTACGCCTTTTCAAACTCTCCCTGGGTAAGAACAACCCTCAAGTCATCCAACGATACCTCATCATGTGTAGGAAAGTACCGTTCATGTATGTCATTCTCAACTGCAACATATATACTCGTGTCCGGTACGACTCCAAAACGTAATCCGGTGATGATGCTAAATTCCACCTTCGAAAACCTCACCATATGGTTCCCTAACAAGAACCGCATCTCATCTGTCTACCCGTCATGGTCCAACTCCCGCAACAGCAGCTGATGAATAACACCATCAGAAAACTTCAGCTCCCGGTGCATCGACATGAAATGCTTGAAACATGAGGCCATGAACCGACGCCGATCCTGAACAGCAAACTCTTCAGGGACCCAATTCAGTGCATCGTCTATACGGGCGAGGGTTCAAAATGGTCGTGTCGGGTCAATTTTCCCTTGAACCAATCTCCCTATGCAGTTTTAAGCATTTCCTTCATACTGCTCGTCATCTGCAATGTCACAGAAACAGTACATTAGTAAACTTCACAAAAATTAGAAAATATTCTTAATTCATTGATTAAAATATAAGGTATAATAAATAAAAATTACTAAAATATGATCAATATTATACTCGGTTGAAATATCTCAACAAAATATTTTCAATAGTATAATTTTATAGTAATTAAATTTACAAATAAAAAGTTATAATTGATTATTTGTTTTTTGTTATAAATGTAAAATGGGAATAAAAAAGTGAATAGTGAATTGGAGATTTCCTTTTTGAGACTCTAAATTTGGAGAATCAAAATTGAGAGCAACCCCAACCAACACATAATTCAATTCAAAAACACCAATTTGGTGTAAAAATGGTCTCCAACCAATACAATAAAATGGTGTAGTTACGATGCACACCAAATTTGGTGTAGCCGTGTAAGTGAGCACCGTAGCTACACTAAATCTCTTTTCTTATATAATTTTGTTAAATGTCCCATCAATCACTTTTTACTTTTTAAAATTATTAATTTAACCCTCTTATACTTACTTATAAAAATATATATTCTTAAAAAATATACTGTCTGAAAGATCTCGTTTAGATCTTTAAAATGACACCAATATTGATATACATATTTAATTTAATTAATATACTTATTAATTTTACATTTAACCAATTTTAAATTTTATAATATTTTAAAGATTTATTAAAAGAATATTCTTTAAAGATACTATTTTTGTGTAAAATTTGGTATAAAACATTGAAGTGGAAATTTTTTGGTATAAACATATTCTTTCAAGATGCTCTTTTAACACCAATTTGGTCTAATACGTTGGAGATACTCCGAGTCTTCATTTTTTTTACATGGAGAAATGTGAATTGTAGACCCATTAAAGCTCCCACAATCTCCATTTTAGGTTTTTAGAGACCCATCGGAGATCTTCTAAGGCTATCTCCAATGCATCAATAACTTAATACAAAAACATTAATTTAGTGTAAAAAGTTGCTCCAATACAACAACAAATTTCTATTTCCAAGATAAAATTTAGTGTTGAATAAATAATGTTACACTAAATTTAAAGCATCTCTAATGGAGAGCACCAAAATTATACCAAATTGGTGTAAAAGAGCGTCTTTTGAGAATATTCTTACACCAAATTTTTTTCCATCAAATGCATCAAACACCAATTTAGTGTAAAAGACCATTTTTATAATAATATTCTCTCAACAAAACTTTATACAATACTAATTAATTTCTATTAGTTAACTTAAATAAAATTAATTATTTTTTTTACATACAAAATATTATTCTTAAATAAACAATTGCATAATAATAATAAAAAAAAATACTCACATAATTTTACCCAAAAAATTTCACCATAATATTATTCAACTTATTTATCCAACTAATTTTCTCTTAATTATTTCAACTAATTGTTTTCACATTAATTTTTTCTCATTTATTTTTTCATCTAATTTTCTCCATCTAATTTTCTTATCTAATTCTCTGAATATTTTTAATCTATATATACATACATATATATATATATATATATATATATATATATATATATATTATTTAAATGACACCAGTATGGTTAAGAAAATGAGATGGAAAAAAAATAGATGAGAAAAAATTAATATGAAAAAAAAATAGTTTAAATAATTATGTAAAAATTAGTTGGATAAATAAGTTGAATAATATTATGGTGAAAAATTGGGATACATGAGTAATTTTTTTTATATATATTATGCAATTAATTATTTAAAAATATTATTTTTCATGTCAAAAATATTAATCAATTTTATTTAAGTTAACTAATAGAAACTTATAAATATGCTCTTTTACATAAAATTGATGTTGGATGTATTCTACCATCTCCGATGCAACACTAACTTAGTGTAAAAAGTTGATCCACTGCAATACTAAATTTCATTTACCAAGATAAAATTTAGTACACTATTTTTTTTATTTCTTTTATTAAATTGTCAAATCAATATTTTATATTTATTATAATTCCTAATATAATCCTTCCACATTTATTTGTAATAATATTTAGTTTAAAAATAATATCATGGGAAAGTTATCGTCGAGATCTTTAAAATGACACTAATTTTAATATATGTATTAAATTATTTTTTTACTTATTAATTATTCTTTTAATTATGGTAAAATTTTATATTAACTTAATTTAGTGCAATTAAAGAAATGATAAAATTCTTAAAAAATAGTACATGACAAAATACTTCAAAAAAATATATGAAAAAAAACTCTAAAATAAAGTAAATAACATCTTAACAATAAAAAAAAAATCTCGATAACAATAACTTTAACGAACCATTTAGAATTCCAGAGGATTATTTCAATTTCCTTCATAATTACCAATAAAATCAGATGAGAAAAAATTAATGTGAAAGGAATTAGTTGAAATAATTAAGTGAAAATTAGTCGGATAAATAAGTTGAATAATATTATGATGAAAATTTGAGGATAAAATTATGAGGATAATTATTTTATTTATTTATATTATGTAATTAATTATTTAACAATAATATTTTTTATGTCACAAAAATTAATCAATTTTGTTTAAATTAATACAGATTAATTAGTATTATATAAAGTTTTATTGAAAGGATATTCTTATAAAGACACTCTTTTACACCAAATTGGTGTTAGGTGTATTAAAGTGGAAAAAATTTAGTGTAAGAAGCTTCCCACAAAATTCTCTTTTTACATCAATTTAGTGTAATATTTAGTGTACACCATTGGAGATGTCTTTAAAGTGGGTAAATATTTGGTTTAATAATATTTTCAAAACATATATATATATATAATATCAATTTGGTGTAATTTGTAATGCTCTCCATGGGAGGTGTCCAAAGGGCAATTTGTTCATGTGACCAGAAAATAAAACATTTCAAAGCTAAATATGGGAATTTGGTCTTTACAATCTTCATTGTGTTGTAAATAATTGGGATAATAAAATAAAGATGAGACAAAGATGAGAGAGAGAGGCGTGAACACAGAGAGAGATTTAAGAGAGAACTAGAATCCGATATTATTGTGTTAAGAGATTTGACAAGTGATATATATATATAGACATTGGACAGACCACTTGTATAATGAATTCAATAAAAGTGACTAGTTGATTCATCTATATAATTGCCTTTGCTCCTTTCATATAATGAAGAGACAGCCACTTGCTTTGTATGCAGCGAATGATGAAGTTAAGCAAATATCTTCAGCTAAGATGGTTTAATGAATATAAAATGATAGAGAGTTGGTCGGGGGAAATCTGCCTTTCACAGCGCATTAGATTAAGTGAAAATTGTTAAAAATAACCGTAAATATTATGGAAATTTTGTTTTTAACTACATGCGAAAATTTATTTGTTAATAACCAATTTTTTAAGAAATTACTTGAATGCCCCTATATAAAAACCATCCCTAAACATTTTCTCTCTTTTCTCTCTTTTTTCCTCTCTCCTTTCCTCTCTCTCTCCTTTCCTATCTCTCTCTCCTCGATCTCTCTCTCCGGTCGACAATGTGCCGACGAACCGTCGCCGGCATCCTTGCGAAGGCCGGCTCCTCTCTCTCTCACCCAACCTCTATTCTCTCACCCCACAACTTTCTCTCTTTCACTTACCTCTCTTTCTCTCTCATTTCCTTTCTCTCTCACACGCCGTCGACGGCTTACCAGAGTGCCATCGCATGGGCTTCACGACCGTCCAGCAACACCTTCGAGCTCTCCCTTCGCCGACGATTAGATCGGCTGAAAAAGGAAAGAAAACGAAATACTAGAAACCCAGAACATTTCAAGTTTGAGCATTTCAATTTAGTCAAGATTTCAAGTTTGAACATTTCAATTTAGTCAAGATTTCAATTTTCAACATTTCAATTTAGGCAAGATTTCAAGTTTCAAAATTTGAAAACGAAAAACTTAAAAACCCAGAACATTTCAAGTTTCATCTTTCAATTTAGTCAAGATTTCAAGTTTCAACATTTCAATTTAAGTAAGATTTCAAGTTTCAGAATTTCATTTTTTAAAACAAGATTTTAAGTTTCAAGTTCTTAGTCGTGATTTCAAGTTTGGTTCCAGATTTTAGTCATGATTTTAAGTTTGCTTTCAGTTTTAACGAAAAAATCAAATCTAGGGATATTTTAATAATTTATAGATATACACTGATTTTTTTTTAAAGTGGCTATTAACAAATAAATTTTTAAAAGTGATTACAAATAAAAGTTTAATGTTTTATGGCTATTTTTGATTTTTTCTCTTAAATTAATTTTGAATGATATGAACAAAGGTGCATGATTTAACATAAAAAGTGTCTAATGGTTCAATAATAGAGTAGGTCCAAACTTGATTGTATCATTGATTACTTAAGTGATTCTTGTGAATAACGAATCCTTTATTGTGTCTGACTTGTATTATTAATAGTTGATTTTAATTGATTATAATAAAGAAAAAGAAAGCAGAACAGAATATCTGAATACATGAATAACATTGCCATACTTTATACTTTAAGAAGTCACATTAGTTTCAACCATATAATATATATTTATATATCTTCACAATCGACACTGGCCTTTTGTCTGTATCTGTTAATTATTTAAACAGTAAAAACAAAATGACAAATTGCATACAAAATCCCCAATTTTTATCTAATTGCAAGAGTATGGAATCTTTGTTCAAAATTTCACATTCATTTTTATTAATACCGCTCTGTCAATAGTTAATCGTTGAGGTGCAAAAAAGTTTTTTTATATCAATAAAATGAAATAGAATTATTGTTAAATATTTATTTAATAATTAATTAATATGTTTTTATCTACCCATCGATAAACGTTATTAAATGATTTTTTTTAAAAGAATAAGAATTAAAAATCTAATAGAGCGAACTCATCTCTTCGCTTAGATCAAATCTTACCATTTTTTCCTTTGTTTTTATTATTCAAATATAAACTACCAATTTTAATGTAATAAAAAGATAAAATAAATAAATAGGGATATTGAAACAAAATCAATACCAACAAAAAAATCTTTCCTTCTAGAATCTCTTACTTTCTCTCTGAAACCCAGGGAACCTTTGGTGGAAGCAGTGGGGATCTTTTTAGGGATCTGGTTTTCACTCAAGAGGAGTGCAGTTTGGTCTTCTATTTGTTTGGTATAAGCAGAGATGAATGCAGAGGAGGTCATGAAACTTTGTGAGGCCTTAACGTTAAAGGATGGGGATGAGCCATTATTGGCATTAAGGGAGGATTTGACTGTCAAGGGGGAAAAACGGTTAGCTCTATGTTGTGCGGGGAAACTCCTGTCAAATAAGTTGGTGAATAGAGAGGCTTTTATGATGGTGCTTCCAAAGATTTGGAGAATGATAGATGATTTTTATATCGAAGTTATAGATGGGAACACCTTATCCTTCACTTTTAAGAATGAAAAGATCGTCAGAGAGTAATGAAGGGCAGACCCTGGAGTTTTGATAAAGCGCTTTTGGTATTGGAAAAACCGATTGGCAAAGGGGATGCCCACAAGATGAGCTTTAATAAGGTGGCTTTCTGGGTTCATATACATAGGGTGCCTTGATTTGCATGACTTCATAGATTGGATGGTTTCTGGGGAGTATGGTTGGAGAAGTCAAAGAGATTGACGATGGGAGATCTAGAGACGGTGTGGGCAAGTATATTCGGGCCAGGGTTGTCATAGATGTTGTTTATGGTGATTTTTGGATCAATCACTCGTCAAACAGATAATATGAATAAAAATTAAACTACAAATTAAAATAAATAAAGAGCATGGAGCAACGTAAGATTTTACGTGGTAAAACCCCAAGGCGGGGAAACATCCACGGTTGCCGGTAACGGTGAAAGAAGAAGAATCCACTAAGTTGTCAAAAGAGTACACACACAATCTCACATGCTCTCTCATTTATGCTTAACTAACGTCCACCTTTTTTTGGATGTTATTTAGGTCTATTTATACATGCATATAACCATACTTCTTGATGTACAAGGGAAGTTCCCATGATTAAATGAAACTCTAACTTATTGGAGTAGTGTTTCTCTTCTTCCTTATCTCTCATTGTTGTATCAGATCTCTTACCTAATCTGGACTTTGATATTTACAAGAAAATTTACTTTGTCATCAAAGTATACTTTTAGACACCCTATTTAAGTAGGATTCATTCTTCACATGCTTTGGGCCATGACTTTGTTAAATCTGAATGATGTCCACGTGTCACACAACCGACCATTTGCTGAACCCGACCATACCCGTTTTTCTCCGACCGATGATCTTACCCGATCACAATCTTTACCCCGACCTTCTTAACAACCCTGATAGGGTTTTCCAGACCTACCGTTTATGTTGCCTTGGTCGGGGGATTTGACGAGTACTCTTTGGTCAACTTGGGTTTATTCAATCGGGTTATCTTTTGGTGATGTGACATCGTCCAAATTTTACCAATAACACTACCCCCTTAAACATATAAGACCGAGTATCTCATTCCAAATAGACCTTACTCAATGAAGTGTCTTTAATGTGTTCTTTTTTCTTGTCTCATAGCTCATTAATGTGCATTTATTGCTTTACAGCTTAGCGTTAGTGTCAATCACGCCTATTTCGACTGACACAATCATTTAGCAATCTTTTTTAATTTCAAACGACGTGTGATTTTCAATTGGCGTGCACCTATTTCTACTCTCGTCTGGTGACATGTGCATACTCTAATGACATCATCCACTTCTATATATAATTTGAAACTCTTCATGTCACTCATACGACTTTACATATCCTTTTCGCAGAGAAAACCCTAGTCTTATTTTCTTCTTCAAACTTTCACTCTTATTCGTTTCCTTCCTTTCTTTACAAACTGTTTATGTTTTTGCCTTATTCATTTATATCTCAGGTATGGATCCGTCTCTCCGCTATCGATATTTTGAATTTCTTATGCATGCAATTGAGGCTAGCGATAACGAAAATATCGATGGGCTTGAATCCATACTTTGGGATCATTTTCACGCATATAACTCTTCATTTCAACCTCCACTGCTTTAAATGTAGATTATTCTGTGGCTCGTCCTGAGTTTGTCCCTTCATCTGCTAACTCTTCTGGTTCTGCTTCTATTGATGTTTGTCCAGATATATCGAAGACAACTAGCACAAGACAAACTACCAGAGGTTCACCCAAAGGAACCGCCCGTCTAGCGAACGACTTGAAGATAGTTTTACAGACGTTAAAGATTAAGGAGGTCCTGAGGGAATGACAGGCACGTATGCTAAGATTTTCAGTTGATCACCCTTGTGCCTTTGATTCCGTGATTAATGATAGATGAGATTGAGAAGTTTAAGGATCGGTTCAACCTTTTGTGTTCGGTGGAACTGTCTTGCAACAACGATCGTGTTGTATAGAATCCTTCTTCCGGTGCAGTTGTTGTCTGTAGGGCCATATTGTCCTCTGGGGTTACTCTCTCTATTCAACCCTTTATTGCTCGATTCTTAGAAAATGTTAGGATTGCCCCCACTCAGCTAACCCTCAATTCATACTGGGTGCTAATCAGCTTGTGGCACTTATGGAAGAAGATCAGGGCCAAGTATCCCCCAACCCCTTAGGAGATACGTAATTTTTATACCCTGGGGTGATAAGATACTAATGGCACATTTTATCTTCAGTTGACCTCCCCGAGCAACTGGATTTCCCATGGCTACAATGAAAGCATACCCCTCCTACACATAAAGATCATAAGGGCTTTATCTGGGGATTCCCTTCGTCGAACAAGTATTGGAAAAATAGTTGGTTTTTTATCAGTGGCGACTGGGGCAAGATCATGGTCGCTGACGCCACTCATTAGTTGACTCGGAGCCGTGTCCTGAGGCACATCTGTATCCCCGAGCTATGGAATAAAACTATGCATGTGATGACTAGGGACCAAGGCAATACTGTTGTGAAGCAGCTCAGACTTCTTGGGAGGTCAATGATGGTCGCAATTTGTACTCAAAGAAGATGTTGATCGAGCTGGGACTTTTCCTGAGATTTTCGCTTGACGTAAGTGTTGTAGGCTCTTGTTTCTATATTTCTTAGTTCTTTTGTTATATGTACCTGTTCTTACCGCTTTTCTTTGTGTTTGTATTTTCAGTATTCGAGGTGGACATTATCGCTGGCGAGCAGGCCGAAAAGGCAAAGAACCTTGATCAGGTGAGCAGGAAAGCTGTTACCGATTAAGTGGCTTAGGGAATTGCTCCCCCCCGAGCATGACTTGGTGGAGCATATATTTGATTCTAATTGTGACTCTTTGGCGATAGAGCCTTCTTCCTTTCCATCTGATTTGGTCAAGGCCGTTAACTCGGTTGTGCCTTCTACTTTTCCTGAGCCCCCTCAGGTTCAAACCGATCGTGCTACCTTAGATTCACACATATATAGCCTAGGGAAGGCTCCTATATAAATCTTCATTAAACGTTAGATAGTCTTTACTGACTATGATTCTGACGATGAAGAGCAATTTATCAATTATGATTTGCTAGATGACACTAAGGAGCAAGCACTTCTCCCGGTGCTCAAATCAAGGAATGATGATGCAATTAAACTGGTTGAAGACGTAGGGGTGAGCCATCCTGGGAATGTCTCCTCCATCACACCTCCTATATCTCTTCTTCAGGCGGTGTAAATGAAGATCAAGCCTCTAAGGGGAAAGGTTTCGAAGCCTCTATAGCTGTCTCTCAGGCTGGAAAGGGTACCGTAGTTTCACGGGTGTAAACTGTCACTACCTAACCTTTCCAGCAGTACCCCCGACTACTATCGCTTCTGGTCATGGTCTACTTACTCTGTCGGCTCTCCTGACTGCTCATGTTTCTGAATCCTCCCATTGTTCTCATTCAAGTAGCTTTCACGCTGATCCCCTCTTTATTCTCCGATCGATGTCAGCTAACATTGGGTACATTGGTGACGGGTACTGGAGGGAAGCAAAAGTTGCCAGTGCCTCCGATAGGATCCGTATGATCTTTAACAATGGAGTTTTTGTAAGTGTCTTCTATATTTTCTTTTACCTACATTTTAGCGAACTTTGTTAATTCTCACTTTCTTTTTCAGGCGGTAAAGGAGCTGTATCAAGCCTTGGCTGACCAGAATAAGCAAAATGCTGAGATATCTCAGCTAAAAAAGGCTCTTGCTGAGAAGGACGATGCTCTTATGTCTTCTTCTGCTAGTGCTTTTAAAGTTATGCAGTATAAGGAGAAGTTGAAGGCTCATGCCTTGACTGAGGTTACCCTGAGGAAAACCGTAGCCAATGTTCAGGGTAAGGCTTTTACGGTTGAGTTACCAAGAGGAATGCTGAGTTAGAAAAGAGGGAGAGTCGCGAAGTGTTGAACTCGAGTCAAGGGCCATCCTAGCTGAGTCAGGAGTAAAGAAGTTTGAAGAGGTGACCCAGATTGCCCAAGACACTCTTAACTATACTCAATAAATCATGTTTGAGACGCAACAGGCATTTGAAGAGGCTCAAGTTCACTATGAGAACCTAGCAAAGGACCTTTAGCAGCAGCAAGTGAGCATGAAGGTGTTTTCCTAGGAGGCCAGGTCAGCCCTCGAAGTCCAGAATGTGGACCGATATAAAAGATCCCCAGCCTTTAATGTTGTCATGCTGAGGGAATTAGAGAGAGGGCTGGCCATCGCTCGACTGTTCCTTAGCGGTAAGGAGAGGTCCTCAGAGGAGGCTGCCAAAAATGAGACAAGACTATCAAGAAGTATAAGAACGAGTCCTTGGAAGCCATCAGGAATCAAAGGATCAGGTGGAGGGCCTTCTGTAGATCCTTCGAGAAGGATCCCCATTCTATGCACCTAGAGCTTGATGTGTGTAAATCGTGTTATAAAAACAATACTCGCAAGTGCACAAATCGTGAAGATATCGTACAGTGGCAAGTAAGGATCGTTCCCACGAGGACTAGAGATTTATCGATTAAAACTAATTCTAATTAAAGCTAAATTAAACTAACAAGAAGATTGTTGAGTTTGATTTAAAACTAAAACTAAGAAAGCAATTAAAAAGATTTGGTTGTGATCAAAGGTGAGAAAGTACTAGGTCATCAGTGCTCCCCTATTATGTTTACTCAATGTTTCGAATTGACTGCGAAAGATATTAATCAAGTTAAGGGTTCGTTCTTATCTTAAGTATGATTGTTACCGTATGATTTTGGGATGAATCAAGTGTTCTCAATTACAATTTACTTATAGATCAATGGCGCAAACTACAATCGAGAACCCATTAAGTGCAAGAACAATGAACCAAAACCTACTTGCATAGATCAATGCTAAGATCAGTTTTATCCATTCAATTGAATATTAATTAAGATTACGTATAGATCAATACTCTAACCTCAATCATTAAATTATCAAAACCCTAAATTCATGCCAATATATGATCATTCATTAACAAGAAATAAGAATTAAGACATATGATGAATTGAATGAATCAAAACGTAATTTAATTAAATATAGTCAATTATAACAAAGAGCATTCATAGAGGTTCACATTGATTCCCTAGTATGGAATTAGTTACACATGGCAAAAATAGAAAGAAAAGAGAAACAAACAATAAAACCCTTTGACGAATTCTTCTTCGTCTTCAATCTTAGATGTATAAATATGAATGTTGATGTGTTGTGATGGATTGGTAGTGGAGTGGTAGGGGACGGCCCCCTTGGTGGCTTGGGACCTCCCTTGGCTTCTCTCCCTTGGCTTATCTCTCTTCTCTCAATTGTAAAGAATATGGAGTATTTATAGTTTATTTTTCCTTGTGAATCCCCAATTCATCTTAGGTTTAGGAAATCCATCAAGTGGGAAAGTAGAATGAAACAAGGAATGAGAATCCTTTCCTAAATTGAATTTTCTCTTTTGATATTTGACTCATAATTTGAGTTTTGGAAGTTTCTCAAACATGTTTTGGTCTTCTAAAATCAGTATAATTTGATTAAAAAAGTTTTGGAACAATTCTGGACCAATTCGGAGTGGTTTTCGTCCAAAAATCAGTCAAACCGCGGCTGGGTCACTTCGGAGGTCACTGCGGTCCAGACCGCGGAATTCCTCTGCCAATTATCGCTCCGTAGACCGCTGGCTAGGTCTTGTGCCTGGACGGCGGTGTAGGCCGCGGTTGACTATCAAGCACTGACCTTCGGTTACTAAATTGCACATAACTTCTTTTAGGAATATAGAAATTGCAATCTGTAAAGTGCGCCGGAAACTAGACTTCTGGGGCTTTCAATCCATAGGTAGTAGGACATACAATTCGATCTAAGATGAGAGATATAGGCCCCACAATATGACTGTTATGCACTGGTCCAAAAATTGATTTTTTGCTATTTTTCTCCAAAATAACATCCAACACCTCTTGAATGGAATGTGACCTACACATGCTTAACAAACACATAAAATACCTAAATTTACCTAAGAATAAAGTACAAATATTAGGAAATGGGGATCTAAAACATGTACAAAAATAGACCGATCAGAGCTTCCTTTGAAATCTTCCCTGGTGGTTTTTCATTTCGGTGAAGAGAGTGGCGCATTGACTAAGGGGGTTGATGTTTATCCCTTGCCGAGCACAGATTATTCTCCATTCATGACCGACGACCTAAAAAACCACATCACTTGGCCATACTTTGGAGACCTGAACCAAGACCATAGGGGTGGTGACCTTCCTCTTGGTGGATCTGGGCCCGGAGGTCCTTATAGTGCCCTAGATGCTTAACTCTCTTTCTTTACCTCTTGTCACCATTAACTATGTAACCGCTGTTTTGTAATCTCTTCATTTTCAATGTAAATAACGTCATTTTAGTATATACACATACATACATTTTTTGTTGTTCATAACTTATCATGAATTGTTCATGTCATAGTATAATCGGGATAATCCAGGATCCAGACCAGAATGGGTAACTAACTAAAAATTAGGTAATTTATGAATGGCTATAGCCACTTGTTAACTTGAACTATGCTGAATCGAATGATCCATCTCTGACTAAGTGTGTTTACCTTGGCCGTCGCTTTAGGTTAGCTCGAATTGTGCATTCTACCTTACATTGAGCTAACTGGCTCGGTTGAGACCATATTAGTGCAATTGGTTGTTACCACTTCTTAGCCTGGCAACTCTTTTTAAGTCACACCCGGTTTGGATGCATCATTGCAAACCTGATTTCTTTAGCTTGGTCAGGATTGTTTATTAGCTTAAACTGTATTAAGTCTATCGTCCCTACTTTGGCCAAGCAACTTCGTATGGCGGGGTTTGTCATAACCCCTTATTCGGGCGGCGTCGGGGAGAACACTCTTGTTAGCCGATCGACTACTCGAACCCCCGACTGATTTGCTACTCCCATTTTTATGTCAAGAAATGCTCTTTTATAACCCGTGTGCATGGTATCTAGTTTATAGACTATTATATTTTATTTGTCAACTACTTCATTAGAACGTTTCTCAATAGTCTGTTGATCAAGATTCATTGCAATGGGACATCTTATATTTCTACTGACTTTGCAAGCGCTTAACATTTTATTTGCATCTGTTTCTGAGTAGAAATACTTATCCCTCACTTACTTAACTCTTGGCATATCCCATCAAATGCTCACGACTTGAAGGCGCCCTAACAGTGCTTTATTACACCCAGTTAGTTTTGGTGAGTGTACACTGCCTTTACGGCATGTGTTTTTGGCCTCCTCAATGGGCCTCTCGGGCGCTCCTAACGGCACTGAGCAATTTCTAGTTGCCCCGAGATTGCTTTTGTATACGAAAGCAAATTTAGAGCGTTATTCTTGACATCTGAAACTGTTCCCTCACAAGGGTTTTTATTAAATGCTAGAAAGAAACATCAAACAATCAGCTAATAAAAAAAAAATCTTCTCTGAAAAAAGAAACATTAAGAATAAGAAACTCCTATGGGTAGAACATCTTCAGGTATTGAGCATTGCATGACCTGGGTAGCTCGTTCCCTTCTTGTCAGGCAAGACGATATGCCCCATGGCCGGCCATTCTGACCACTTGATATGGCCCTTCCCATCTATCTGCCAACGCCTCAGCTGATTTATCTATCGTATTGGATGATACTTTCCTCATAACTATATCTCTGAGTTGGAATCTCCTTACCCGGACGTGTGAGTTGTAATATCTAGCCACCATTTGCTGATAAGCGGTGTTCCTTACTCTTGACAAGTCCCTTTTTTTCCTCCAGCTCGTCTAAGTTCTGTTCCAGCATTTTCACATTTGCTTCGGGATGGAAAAGTTACACCGTTTGTGAGTTATAAGATGTTTCAACTAGAATCACTGCCTCTGTTCCGAAAGCTAGTGAATAAGGAGTCTCTCCTGTCAAAGTCCTTTCCGTGGTTCGATATGCATATAGAACTTCGTGTAGCTTGTCTGTCCAGTTCCCTTTCTTAACATCCAGTTTTTCCTTTAAGGTATACTTAAATATCTTGTTTATTGCTTCTGTCTGGCTAATGGTATAAGGGAGAGCTGGTGTAGCATAATAATTTTTAATGCCAAAATCCTGACACATGTTCCTGAAGTTATCACTCTAGAATTGGGTCCCGTTGTATGTGATTATTGTATCTGGGATCCATAACCGATATATTATATTTTTCTTCACGAATTTGGTTGTGTTAGCTTCGGTTATATGCACCAGAGCTTCTGTCTCGACTCATTTTGTAAAGTAATCCACGGCTACAATGGCATGCTTCGCTCCTCCTTTAGTTGCCGTTGGCATCATGCCGATCAAATCTAACCCCACATGGCAAATGGCCAAGGTGACAACAGGTTCTTCAACAGCAGGGGGGGCTCTTATTGTCTTTAGTTATCCTCTAGCAGCCACCACCACATTGATCTGCGACCGCCCGAGCATCTGGAATGATTCCCACACACTCACTGATGGATGCTTTCTAATATCTCTCTACCTTATACTGGGAAAATGCACATCTGTAAGTAAGCAAGCCCACGGTTCTGACCGGTTGAGGTTCCGGTTCAGAACCGCCTGTTTCAGTTTCAGAAAGAGCCAGATCCAGAATCAGAACCGAAATCGAACCGGAACCACTTGGAACCGTAGATCGGCTGTTTCGGTTCCATCGGTTTCAGCCCGATTCCACAGTTTCGGTTCTTTTTTTTTTTACATTTTAGCATAAGAAAAATAAAAAAAATAAAAATATATATTTTCTGGAACCGACGGTTCTTGAACCGGAACAGGAACAGAACCGAACCGAACCGAACCGAACCGCTAGTTCCAGGGAGGTTTTTTTCCGAAGGAGAACCAGAACCGAACTTTTAACCCTAAGGTTACAGTTACAGTTACGGTTACGGTTTCAAAACCGGTTCCACGGTTCTGTTTATGGTTACGGTTCATTTCACACGGTTACAGTTTGTTTTGATTCCACGGTTCAAACCGAACCGTGGTCATGTCTATCTGTAAGGCCTTTGAAAATCCTCTCATGTATAACCCTCCTCCGACTATTGAGTATCTGGTTGCTCTATACCTGAGACGTTTTGCCTCAGTTACTTCCATCGGGAGCGTCCCATTCTCAAGGTATTCCCGGATCAGGGTCATCCAAGTAGCCTGTTCAACTTCTACTGCTCCTACCTCTAATATTTCCTTTTTATTCTCAATGCTCGGTTTATTGAGGTGAGAAATAGGGATGGTCTTTGACCGTATACCAATAGTAGATAACACCAACTTTGATAAAGCATCTGCCTTCTCATTATTTTCCCTCCGGATCTGAGTAATCAAGTATGCCTTAAACCTTCCAAGCAACTTCATGGCTATCCCCAAATATCCAGCCATGTTGTTATCGTTGGCCTAATATTCATCCAAGATTTGGTTTACCACTACCTGCGAATCACTAAATATCTCCAGCTTATCTGCCCCAAGAGTCGTACAAACCTTAAGTCTTGCCAAAAGTGTCTTATACTCTGCTATGTTGTTGGTGGCATTGAATTCAAACCATATGACACATTCTACCTGGTCACCTTTTAGAGTGGATATAACTATCCCAGCCCAGTTGCCCTGCGTGTTTGATGATCCATTCACTTGCAGTTGAATTCCTCATTTTCTTTCAACATTGTGATCACCTCGTTGTTTGGTTCAGCGAACTCAGTAATCATGTTGACTATAACCTGTCTCTTTATTGCAGCTATTGGTAGATATGATATGTCAAATTCACTCAGCTCCACTTCCCACTTGGTCAACCTTTCAGATACTTTAGGCTTTGACAGAATTTGCTTTAATGGGCAATCTGTGTAGACCTCGATCTCATGGGCTTGAAAATATGGTCTCAACTTCCTCGCCGCAGTCACAAGTGCCAATGCCATTTGTTCGGCTAGCGAGTAACTTGTCTCAGCTTGTAACAAAGCCTTGCTTGTGTAATATACTGGCTTTTATACGCCCTTATCCGACCTGACCAGCATCAACCTAATTGCCACAACTGTTACTGACAGATATAGGTAGAGCACTTCTCTTTCAAGGGGTTTAGATAGAATTGGTGCTCTACCTAGGTACTCCTTAATTTTTCTGAATGCCTTCTCACACTCTTCATTCCATTCTACCCCCTTGCCTTTCTTGATTGCCCTAAAAATGGGGAGGCATTTGTCTGTTGATTTGCTTATGAATTGGTTCAGATATATTAAGCAGCCCGTTAACCTCTGAATTTTCTTCAATGTCTTCGGGGACCTCATCTCCTCCAAGCCTTTATTTTTTTTGGGTTTACTTCGATTCCTCTCTGATAAACTTGAAATCCTATGAATCTTCCCAGGGCACCCCGAACTCACAATTCTTTGGATTGAGCTTCATGTCAAATCTCTGTAAAACTCCAAATGTCTCCTTGAGATCTTCTACATGTTTTTCGGATGTTGTGCTCTTGGTCAGCATGTCATCCATATACATTTCCATATTTCTGCCGATCTGTCGGGCAAATATCTTATTTATCAGTCTCTAAAAGGCATAACTTTGTAGCAGTATAACCCCTGGTCAGTTGTGAAAGATGGTTTGTCTTTATCAGGTTCAAACATTCAGATTTGGTTGTATCCCGAATAGGCATCCATGAAGCTTAATAATTCGTGACCGGCTAGTGCAACCACCAGCTGGTCGATCTGATGCAAGGGGAAATTATCCTTCGGACATTCTTTGTTAAGGTTAGTGAAATCAATACACATCCTCTACTGACCATTCTTCTTCTTTACTAGTACCACGTTGGTAACCCACTCGGGGTACTTTACTTACCTTATGGATTCTGCTGCCAATAACTTCTCTACCTCTTTTTTGATTGCCTTGCTTTTTTAGTATTAAATCATCTTCTCTTCTGAATGACTGGTTTCCGGTTGGGGTTTATTTCTAAGTAATGGGCAATTATTTTTGGGTCGACCCCATACATATCTTGGTGTTTCCAAGCGAACACATTTTTGTATTCCTTCAGTAAGTTGACCATTTCATCCCGAACTTCCTCTATCAGCGGAGGCCCAAGCTTTATAGTCTTTTCAAAATTATTGTCATCAAGTGCAACATTCATGGTTGGTTCGTCTTCCTGGCTTTTCCCATCTTCAGAAGATGTTTCCCTCGGGTCCAGGTCAAACTGGGTTGGAGTTTTCGCTTCAGCTTCTACTTCATCCAATTTTAAGTCTCCATCTTTCTCAAAGGTATCTATCTGCATTACCCCCGATTTTGCTCTTTTCCTATATACGGCCAAATTAGCCTTTCTTGCCCATTCTTGTGAGCTTTTCCTGACACCTACCCCAACTTCCATTGGAAATTTCACTGTTAGCGCGTAGGTGGCAGTCAAAAGGTCGACCCAACAAGGGATTGTATGGCCAATTCTCTACATTCACAACCAAAAGATCTAATAGTACTGACTTGGTGCAGGGTCTCCACGGGTAATTTTACCGTTCCAAGTGACCTTACTTCTGCTCCTCCAAAGCCTCTTAATGGGACTCTGAAGGGCTGAAGGCCTTTTCTTTGCAACCCAAGTTGGTCGAACACTTCCACACTCAAGGTGTCTGCTGAGCTCCCATTGTTGATTAGTACTATTCTCATTTCCCTATGCCCCGAGAGAACTAACACGACAAAGACATCGTTCGAATTCACCTCTGATCCATGTGTGTCTGCTTCAGTGAAGACTATGGGATCTCATCCTTGTTTCAACCTTTTCTGGTCCGGGCCCAACAAATTGACCTCCAAATTCCTCTGCCCATTTATGGCTTCTCTGACCTCGATCATTCTTTCTCGACTACTAGCCCCAGTGTATGGTCCGCCAAAGATGGTGTTAATTGCTCCGCTATCCAGATTCCTTCTAAGGCTTCTCTGGTTTTTGTTGCGCTCCTCCATCGGGGTATCCTTGTACCGAACATCTATGAGGTGCCTTTCTCTGGTTAATTTTCTGATGTAGTCCCTCAGTTTATAGCACTTAGAGGCTTCATGGCCAGTATTCTGATGAAACCTACAATATTTAGTGGTGTCTCTCCTAGCAAAGCTTGACTATTTCGGGGGCTCCCTGTACAAATTCTTATCCTCTATCACATTTAAGATCTTCTTTTGCCTCATAGACAACAGGGTATAATTGTTGTATTGCAGTTTGTAGTTCTTACCATATTTGTCATTATCTTTACGTCCATCCTTGCCATTTCCTACGTTACCTTTCAGGTCTGTTTTGCTACTATTCTTCGAGCTGCCATTTTTGTGCTTATAGCTACTTTCAGGCCGACCCCAATGTATAAGTTCTCCACCGTGAGCTGTCTACCCCTCCTCCTCCATCATAGCGTATGCTCCTACATAGTCTACCATGCTCGCGTATATGGTTGGCCCCTTTTACCTTAAACTCAAGGTTAAATGACTGTGTTGTAGACTGTTCACAAATACTGACACCACCGCATCATCATTAGGATCCTGCACTTCAGACACTTCTTATGAGAATCTGGTTAAGTAATCCTTCAATTTCTCATCCTTTCTTTGCTTAAGGTCGACAAAGCTAATATGGACTTCCTTCGCTGGATATTTCCCATAAATTTCCTGGTGAAATATTGTACCAATTCTTTAATGTTCCAAACAGAGCCTGCTGTCAATCCTCCGAACCACTTAGATCCTTGATCCCCTAAAGTTTATAGGAACATTCGGCACATGAGGGCATCATCATAGTCGTACTGAGCCATTGCTCTCTTGTATCTCTTTACATACTCATACGGGTCAGTATTGGCCTTGAATTTTTCCATATGCGACATCTTGATTTTTTTTTTAAAACGGGTCAGTCTTATAGAATCAGCAAACGGACTTTCGAAATTTCCTATCAGTGGATTTTCCAAGTTCTGTCTTCGCTCAAGGGTCTCTATTCTTCTAGGGAGGACATCTCGCTCCTCTTCCAACTCTCTATGCTCATCGAACTTTTGGCGGATAGTTAGCTCATACGGCTCCCTAGGAATTCGCCCGTTAATCTGGGCACTGAAGGAATCTCGTATGGCCGTAGGGGCTGGATCCATAAGTGTTATTGTGGCAGTTTCATTTTCACTTGAATTCGAGCGGGACCTTTTCCTCTAACCATCGTACCTATTTACCCGCTCAGGGCGAGCTTCCATTCTATCATACCTCTCTGCGTCTTCCCATGAACTGGACTCCTTATATTCCTCAGCTTTCCAGTCTTCTTTGCAGTCGCTTCTTCTATGAGAACGCTTCCTTTTTTCATGACGCTTCACCCTATCTCTCCCAAATTTTTAGGGTGCTCCCGAAGTGGTTGTAACTATTTCGGAGTGTACCTTGGGATTTTGAGCCAACACCAGCGTAAAGAGTTGGTATGGTGAGCTTAAATTGGCAGTGACCATTATGTTGATTCCCTATCTAGCGGCATCGTAGATGACTTTCCGCAGGGATTCCTGGATTTTTCTAAACGTGTCTGGGGAAATACCTTCTGTTACACTTGTAAATGTAACGGCGTCAGGTCGGGTTAATGGTAGGGTCCTTGAGGATGGACTTTCTCCAACAACACTGACATCAACTGGATTGGTGACATTAGCATTGCACGGAGGCAAAATTCTATCTCTGCTAGTGGCAATGATATTGCTTCACATAAACCTTTCTCGAAATTAACTATCCAAACTCAATGCTAATGAAGGTTCAAGCCCCTCATTCTAGTGCCAGTTGTTGACGACGATTTTTGGATCAACCACTCATCAAACAGATAATATGAATAAAAATTAAACTAAAGATCAAAATAAATAAAAAACAAGGAGCAACGCAAGATTTTACGTTGTAAAACCCCAAGGCGGGGAAACATCCATGGTTGCCGGTAACATCGAAAGAAGAAGAATCCACTAAGTTGTCAACAAAGTACACATACAATCTCGCATGCTCTCTTCTTTATGCTTAACTAACGTCCACCTTTTTTTGAATGTTATTTAGGTCTATTTATACATGTATAGAACCCTAATTCTTGATGTACAAGTAAGGAAAATTGTCATGATTAAAAGAAACTATAACTTATTAGAGTCGTGTTTCCCTTCTTCCTTATCTCTCGTTGATTGTGTTTTGATTGTATCAGATCTCTTGCATAATCTGGATTTTGATATCTTCAAGAAAATTTACTTCCTTATCAAAGTATACTTCTAGACACCCTATTTAAGAAGGATTCATTCTTTATGTGTTTTGGGTCGTGACTTCGTTAAATCTGAATGTTGTCCATGTGTCACACAACCGATCATCTACTGAACCCGACCAGACCCGTTTTCCTTAGCCGATGATCTTACCCGATCATAATCTTTACCCTGACCATTTTAACAACCTTGATCAGGTCTTCCCGCCCGATTGTTTATGTTGCCTTGGTCGAGGTGTTTGACGAGTGCTCTTTGGTCAACTTAGGTTTATTCAATCGGGTTATCTTTTGGTGATGTGGCATCATCCAAATTTTACCAATATTAGATGTCTCTAAACCTCTTCATCACATCTTGCGCATAGATGTTCTAATAGATGGTAAGGAGACTACGATGCTATTAAGGTATGAGCGGTTGCCAGAGCATTACTACCGGTGTGGACGAATAGGTCATGTTGTTAGAGACTATTTGGTAAAGGCCAATACAGAGGGTTCAGAGGATTTTAATCTTTATTTGGTCCATGGCTTAAGACTTCTAGTCCGACCAAATCTGGACAATATCGTGGGAAACGTGAAGAATGTAGGGAGAGGGCTTGGGGTAGTAATGGAATCGATCATGAAAGGGTTATAACTATCTCACTTGTTGTCGAACCACTGCAACAAACTGGTGGTAGTGTGGAGATCGAGATAGGGGTGAACGGTTTCAGGACCGGTAGAAATAACGTCAATCATTTTCGTGGACTGGGCAAACAGATTGCTCTGGCACGGGCGAATTCTGGAAATGCTTTTAAAGCACGTCAAAATCTCAAAGAAGATTTTGACATAGATGATATTGTGGATCTAGGAGAGGAGATAAGGATTCAAAAAATTGGTTTGAGTCAACCAGAATCACCTTTGAAGATGTTACTGGGGATTTAAAAGAAGGAATTCCAATTACATATAATATGACGACTTCATGTGTGGCAGAGGTTTATGTGGAAAATAGCGGAGAAATTTATTATAGGAAAAAGCAATCAGGTTTCAGTCAATGAGCCAAGTAACCTGGTGTTAGGTGGGCCATGAAGTAATGATAATGAGTTAGACCTCTCTTTTATGGAAACATCAAATTTTCCACAATGGATGTGGATATTAGGCCGGTTGAAAGTAGTATTGTCGGAGATACTGATATTGAGCCTTCAGAGGATGGGTGTAAGGATAAAAATTAGGACGTTGGGATTGGGAAAAAAGCTGGAAAATGGAAGAGATGGGCTCAGGATGGGGTGAAGGGTAACAGTGGGCCTTGTGTTGGTGTCCATTTAGAAAAAAAATGGGTGATCTTAGATAATGCATGAGCCAAAGTTTGCTAGAAGTATGGATGGTCTCCGTGTAGCAACTGTTAATGTATCGGTAGGCCGAGATAGCCCAACCTGTAAGTCGCCATGAATACCCTAGTTTGGAACATCCAGGGAATTGGAAGTACTCGGGCATTCCAAGTTCCACTTCATCTTAAAAATTCGTATAAATCTGATGTTATTTTTCTATGGCAAGCTGGTGGTTAATAGTGTTAGTCGAAGTGGGGGACTTTGCCTTCTATGGAAAGATACTATTGATGTTAATCTTATTTCCTTTCCTCAATTTCATGTTGACGTTCAGATTACTTCTCGCGGTAATTTAGCCTAGCGGTTCACGGGCTTTTATGGCCATCCAGAACCAAATCAACGACATCATGGTTGAGCTTTACTTCGCATAATTAGTGATATGTCAGCTTTGCCATGGGTTTGTGCTGGAGATTTCAGTGAGGTGCTTTTTGATGACGAGAAGATGGGAGGAGGTACAAGTACACGTTCTCAACTGGAGAGTTTTAAGGTTGGGCTCGAAGAATGCGACTTACAGGACCTTGGTTTTCCCGGACCTCCTTTCACATGGTGTAACAAAAAAGATAGGAGTGAGATGATCCAAGATCAGTTGGATATGTGTGTATGTAATTTTCAATGGAATATGTTGTTTGGAGGTGCTTAGGTGAGCCACCTTGAATATTGGAGATCTGACCACAGACTGCTTTTCCTTGAGGTATGTCAAACTCACTCGTCAAGCCAGAGCAGATGGCATAGAAAGATGCATTGATTTCACTTTTAAGAATGTTGGGCGAGTCAAGAAGATTGTATAGGGATTATAACGAATTCTTTCCGTGGTGAGGGGCATCGTCAGAATTTAACGAGGTTGATGTCTGGTTTGCTTGAATGCACTAATAAATTGAACCATTGGAACATACGCAATAGACAAAATTTACGGAAAGATGAGTTGAAGCAAGTATCAGGTGTTATTCGTCCAGGTTCGTGGAGAGACTCGTGTTGAGAAAGAGTTGTACTTGTTGCTGGACTATGAGGAAACTTATTTGAAATAGTATTATAGGGAAATATGGCTTAAAATGGTGATAGAAACTCAAAGTATTTCCATTGGAAGGCCTTATCGCGCCGTACTAGGAACAAAATTGTTGGTCTGTAAGATAATTCAAACTCGTGGAAGGATAATATGGACAAGGTGGTTGGCATTGTTGAATAGTACTTTGCAGACATCTTTACGCCAACTCATTTAGTATACTCAAACTCAACATACGACGAGATTGGCCCCTCCCTATCCTTCCTTAGCAGCTTTAAAAGCTTCCTTTTTTTGTTTTTGAAGTGGAGGAAAGACCGAAATTCTGTTCTTATTCCCATAAGGAAAACAACATAAAGTAATCCGACCTGGCAGTGAAGAAGAAGAAGTGAGGTTATAACAGATGGGTCAGATGAATTCCTAGGATTAGCAAGCACGACTTAAGCGGAAGCAGAGAATCCCATTTAATCCAGTTTTCTAGTTTTATTGATTCAAAGGCACGGCTTAGAACTGGCTATCTCGTCAACCGTTTCTCTCTCAAGTAAAGGGTACGAAGTCTCAAGTAAAGAGTCAAAGAAGGATCTTCAAGAAGAGCTCGAGTTAGGGATTATTGACCAATATTGAGGGGTTTCCCAACAGATAAGGTGGGTAAAGAATGGAGGGAGAGGCAACCTCGTAACACGGCATTAGTACAAGAGAGATATGAATAGGTTGGGGGATACATAGTGACACGTACAGTCAGAGCCTCTCGCATGTGTGAAGCTATATGTCGACTAAGTCTTCCTCAATGAATGTCCTGAATAGGATAAGATCTTTAGCACTACCGATACGATAGCTCAGAAAGCTCCACTCAATTGAGAATATCACGGAAGAAGAAGAATCTTATAAGTCAAGAGGAAGATAGTATAAAGTAATCCAACCTGGCAGTGAAGAAGAAGAAGAAGAAGTGGGGGTGGAACAGATGGGTCAAATAAAATCCTAGGATTAACAAGCACGGCTTAGGCGGAAGCAGAGAATCCCATTCAATCCGGCTTTCTAGTTATATTGATTCAAAGGCACGGCTTAGAACTGGCTATCTGCTTTCGAGCTCACCAACGACTTCATCCGTCTCATCAACCGTTCCTCTCTCAAATAAAGGGTACGAAGTCTCAAGTAAATAGTCAAAGAAGGATCTTCAAGAAGAGCTCGAGTTAGGGATTATTGACTAATACAGAGGGATTTCCCAGTAGAGAATGTGGCTAGAGAAGGGAGGGAGAGGCAACCTCTTAACACGGCATTAGTACAAGAGTGATATGAATAGGTTGGGGGATATATAGTCACACGTACAATCGGATGGTTAGCTCCACTATCGGCTATTGTACATTTTTTTGGGGTCAAAGTGGAAAAGTAAAAAGCAAAGTGTTTTGTTCTCTTCGAGCTCAAGCTATCAGAAATGGATTATGCAGTGCCAATGATGAGGTCCTACGAGGTACCCACTACTCGGAGGGAGTGCTCGTTATCCTTAATGTTCTCTCTGCTGAGGCCCTCCCTAGCTATAAGCTATGGCAGCTCCAGCTGGCAACCACAGGGGCCGCCCTGCGAGGCCAAAGTGGGCTCAACAGTAAGCCTCCATTCGTAATTCAAATTCTCGCACATCTAATTTGAAAGCGAGAGCTTGAGCTTTTATAATTCTTTCTAAAATCAAAAGAAAGCTCTTTGCTCTTATGGGTTTATACACAACTAGAACTTCGGGTTCTCCTACAGCAAGTGTCTTGGATGGGGTGATGGATAATGTCCAACCGTGTCTTTCTCCCTATAGTTGTTTGTTCCTTGATTCTAAATTCTCAGCTAGTGATACGAAGAAAGCACGATTTGATATGTTCCCCACAAAGGCACCAGGCCTGGATGGTCTCCCGGTCTTGTTTTATCAAAAATTCTGGCAAAATGTGGGAGACCATTCTACAAGTGCATGCTTGGGTTTTCTTAATGATGGTCACCGCCTAGATGAGGTAAATAATATTTTGATTACTCTTATCCCCAAGGTCAAAAGAGCGAGTAGGATGACAGAATTTTACCTTATCAGTTTATGCAATGTGTTTTATAAGAACATTGTGAAGGCTCTCACTAATTGGTTTAGAAATATTTTAAGTGATGTGATTTTGGAATCACAGAGTGCTTTTATTCTGGGGCGTTTGATTTCGGATAATGGTATTGTTGGGTTTGAGTGTATGCATGCTTTGAAAAGAAAGAAAAAAGGCTATAAAAGGGTGTTAGCTCTGAAACTTGATATGTCTAAAACATACGATAGGGTTGAATGAGTCTTTTTGGCTGGAATGTTGAATAGACTAGGGTTCTCAGATTCCTGGATTGAACGGATCATGAGATGTGTGACTCCAATGTCCTTTTCATTCTTAATTAATGGAAAAGTACAGGGTTTGTTGTGTCCGTCTCGTGGGTTGCGATAGGGTGATCCACTATCTCCTTACCTCTTCCTAATTTATCCAGAAACTATCTCGTTTGATCAATAAAGCTGTTGAGGTTAGGGACATAGCCTGTTTTTGTGCAGCATGTCAGGACCTAAAATTTCCCATCTTTTCTTTACATATGATAACATGTTTTTCACTCGGGCTTTTGAAAGGGACTGTCGTGCCATCAAGAAAGTGTTAAAGGTGTATGCCAATGCTTCGGAACAAGTTGTGAATTTTCATAAACTGGCCCTGTGTTAGTAAAAAAGACTCGAACAGGAGGGCCAAATTTTTGGCTGATATCATTGGTGTTAAGCAAGTTGGTTGCCATGAGAAATACCTTAGGCTTCCGAATTTCGCTTCGATGAATAAGAATGAGTTGTTTTCTTCTATCAAAGATTGGATCTGAACTTGCTTAAATGGTTGGCAAAATAAATTATTTTCAAAATAAATTATTTTCATCTGGAGGCAAGGAAGTGTTATTAAAAGTTGGTATCCAAAGTATTCCTACGTACTTGATGTCGCTCTTTAGGCTTCCTCAGGGCCTTGCGCACTAGTTTCACCAGTTGTGTGCTAGTTTTTGGTGGGGGTCTGAGGCAGAGAAGTGAAAGATTCATTAGGGAGCTGTGTTGGGGGAACGGTGCTGAAGGTGGGTATGGGTTTCAGGGACCTTACTCTATTTAATAAAGCCCTCCTAGCAAAGCAATGCTGGAGGCTTTGGCATCAATCGAATACTTTAGTTGTGAAAGTTTTGAAATCTTGTTATTTCCCTGATTCTAATACGTTGTAGACAGGTTGTGGGTCCTCGTGCTCTTTCTTGTGGGGGAAGAAGTTGTTTGAGGCTGGGTCCATATGGCATATTAGAGGTGGATCTTTTGTTCGTATATATTTGAATCGCTGGATTCTATAGCCTTCAACTTTTAAGGTTTGTTCTCCATCCTCGCTGAGTAACCATTCAACAATGAGTTGTCTGGAATTTCCATCGAGTACTTGGAATGAGGAGCTGATTAGGGTCTTGTTTCTTCTTGATGAGGCAACACTCATTCTTAGTCTTCCTTCCCGGTCAAGGTTTATCCCCGACTCGATCCTTCCGAAGTTTCTTTCACCCTCTTACTACTAGTTGAGTAGTTTCTAGTCTATCCACTTTTAGAAGCAAAAATTGCCTAAGAGGCTATCTCTTTCGAACGTCAAGGAACTACTTATTGACCAAAAGGTCATCCAATTCCATTTGGAGGGGTAGCGGTAGATCATGTCGATTAACTCGGTCCATCGACTAACATAAGTAAATGTTTACGAAATTTTGGAAAAACAAACTCCAATTTATGAAATTACATCAACAATGTGGGATTTTGTGCAATTTTCCCATAAATAAGTTATGGCAGCAGAATTTGGCGCTATATACGTATCTCACATTTGGCCATTTAGGAGTTCCAACTCTGAACTCTGAACTCTGAACACACCCTCTTCAGACGTCACAACAAAACATGGAAAATGGATCGTTGAAGAAATGGAGATTTCAGGGCAATAAAGAGCTCATAACTTCATCTGGGTTCACAGTTCGAGGAGTCCTCGACTCGTTAAGTGAAAATCTCAACGAAAACGACCCAAGACCCACTATTCCGCTTGGCCACGGCGACCCCTCTGCCTTTCCCTGCTTCAGGACCGCCATTGAGGCCGAAGATGCCATCGTCGACGCCGTCCGCTCCGCCAAGTACAACCACTATCCACCCACCGTCGGTTTGCTCCCAGCTAGAAGGTATATAACATAACATTAACATTTTCACTTGCTTGCTTCAATGAATCGAATCATTTATTTTTGTTTATTTTTCTTGAAAATGATTGCCTTCGTATTTTGCTGGAGATTTTATTGTAGTTTCTAATAATATGGAGTTACAAATTGAGACGGCATCCTTTTTTTCTTAATTGCATATTTTGTGATAAAGCTTAGAACTTTATTAAAAAATGTACAGTCAGCGACATGTGGTTGAGCAATATATTTCTGTGTCAATGCCACTGTACTGTTACTGAGCTGTTTGAAAACAGAGCTGCAACTCCTGTAAGTATGTTTTCATTTGTTTTGTGATTGACATAGCATTGTAGTTTTGTGATTGAAACTTGAAAGATGTTTTTACCTAGACCGTTAATTCTTGTGTTAGTCAAATCGTCAGTCAATGAAATGTTGATGTAATCAAAACAATGATTGAGTGAGAGTGCAATTTCGCATATATGAAGAGGAAGTTAGTCCAATTTTACCTTCCTTCTTTTAGCTCAAAACTTTGAATTCAATTGTAAATTTGATTCCTTGTTTACAAATTTGTAATTAGATATATTACAATTCACTGGCAATCGGCTGGCTTAAAATCCATACTGGTCAATATATATTCATATTTGGTCACTGTTTAGATTTTAGAGTCATATTACTTTTCTTTTTCTGATCCGTTTATCTGAAAAGCCTAAAAGATAAAATGTTATATGAAACTAGAGCATTGACTGACTGGATTTTACATAAACTCTCAGAATGTTTCAAGAAGAAATATGACTACAATTGGATGGTTAAGCTCAGAATCTATAGAATGCAACAAAAAGGACATTTTGTTTCTTTTTATATGATGTGTTGTTCCTTTGATCTTAAACTCTGGCAGGGCTGTTGCAGAGTATCTGAACCGCGACCTCCCTTACAAGTTATCACCAGATGATGTTTTTCTTACCCTTGGATGCATACAAGCAATTGAAGCCATATTAACATCCCTGAAACACCCTGTTGCCAACATTTTGTTACCAAGACCTGGGTTCCCGTATTATGAATCTCTTGCAGCACATATCCATCTTGAAGTTCGACATTTTGATCTTCTTCCAGAGAAGGGTTGGGAAGTTGATCTTGATGCAGTGGAAGCTCTTGTAGATGAGAATACTGTTGCCATGGTTATCATAAACCCCGGAAATCCTTGTGGAAGTGTCTATACTCGCCAACATTTGCAGAAGGTAGGCTAAACTATTTTTCTTTCCTTCTTTAAGTACTTTTAAAGACATATAAAGTTTCAGTTTCATTTATGACATTATGCAGGGTGCTGATATTTATATAAGTTTGAAGTGTTACATTGTACTGTTTCTATAGGACCAACTATCGTAAAAAGTGGTAATATTTTTAGTAACAATTGTTGTGATTACTGATTTTTTTTTTTAATACTAGATTGCAGAGACAGCAAGAAATCTTGGCATATTGGTTATTGCTGACGAGGTTTATGAGCATCTCGCATTTGGGAGTACCCCTTATGTACCAATGGGGGTGTTTGGATCAATTGTTCCTGTTGTTACACTTGGATCTATATCAAAGAGATGGATTGTTCCTGGTTGGCGTCTAGGTTGGGTTGTAACAAGTGATCCCAACGGCATTCTTCTAAAAACAGGGGTTGGTCTCTCTTCCTCTCTTTCTGTCTGAATATTTAGATTGATGATTATGTTCTTTGAGTAACCATTGTCTTCAACCTAAAAATAATGATCCTGTGGCTATTGATACTGTATCTTGTTTTGTACTTGTCAGATTGTTGTTTCCATCAAAGGCTTTCTCAATATCTCTTCCGATCCTATAACCTTCATTCAGGTTTGTGATTCATGTTGCATTTTTTTGTTATGTGTAATCATATTGAAACGGAGCAATTCTCTTTCCATCTTTCTTCTGCCAGTTGGACTTTTAGACATTCATGTTGAGCATCTGTGAAATTTATATATATCATTTGTGGGCATATTGTCCTGAAATAATCTACGTTGTCCATTACACACAGAATTCTCCTATTCCTGTAACATATGACTTTGTGAAGCTGTTCTACTTTGAGACATCTAAATTCGTTCTATAGAGTCAGCTGGCTTAACTTAACTCCTAAAACAATATCATGTTATTTCAAGATACTGTTTAGTAGTTCTTGTTACGGTCATTGAATTTTCATATAAGTGTTAGGATCAGCAAAATGTGTTTTTTTTTTAAAAAAATGATAATAATTTGACAACTTGTGGAACTCCGGATTAAATTTGAATGCTTGAGATTATTTCAGACATATGTTGTTCTCTATGTGCATTAATTAAGCTTTTCATTCTTCAGATGTAATCTCAACTGTTAAGGTACATAGATTGTATGTTTTACAAGTTGTGTGAAATTTTATGTAAGAAAAGACTGGCTGTATATGCAAAAGACATTACGCATTCTAGTATTTGAAAATATAACTATTGCTTATTTGGTTATATGCATCAGGGAGCACTTCCTCAAATCCTTGAAAAAACAAAGGAGGATTTCTATTCGAAAATCAACGATATATTAAGAAGGGATGCAGACATTGGCTATGATAAAATTGCGGAGATACCTTGCATAACTTGCTCAAATAAACCAGAAGGTGGCATGTTTATGATGGTAAGGAGGACATCATTTGCAAGCATATTATCCCTGCTTAAGAAAACGTCTCCTTTTAGTCTTAGTAACTTTTCTTGCAGGTGAAGCTGAACATATCGCTGTTGGAAGGTATTAACGATGACATGGATTTCGCTCTCCAACTGGCTAAAGAGGAGTCTGTCATCGTTTTACCAGGCAAGACACATGGTATTTCAGTTTCTGGACCATAACGGTTCTCATCGTTGAGAACAGTAGCAAATATGTTTTATTCAAGTAGTTTTGTTATGGTTAATTAAGTATAGGTGACTGAGTGGCAATTCTGGATTGTTGGCTGGCTAATCCCTTGATGCTGCATACCAAATCATGCAGGTGTAGCTGTGGGTGTGAAAAACTGGCTTCGCTTAACTTTTGCCATCAACCCTTCAATGCTCGAAGAAGGCCTTGAGAGGATGAAGTCCTTTTGCCAAAGGCATGCCAAGAAGCAATAAACTCATGAAATTGATCCCCGAGTATGATGATCAAACAGCGCATTGAACATGCTCCATTTCAGTGCTAATCTCTTTAGATGTTAATAATGAAGTCACTGGTAATTAAAGAAATAAGAGTCCCCTAAAACACATGTAGGGGTGATTTGATAGTGATCGCAATGTCATGTTGGATCACAGGATGTTGTTACTAGTTCTATGATTTCCTTAATTAGTCCTTTAAATTCTGTGTTTGCTGTTACATTTTGTTCATCTAGTGAACTCTGTGTAACATGTCATAAAAACTTGGAAACTGCCGTGATCATGACCACTCAATATCATATTGCAAACTATGTTTAGCTTTTCTTTGGCCTGCATTTGACGTTCCGTCTATTATTTCGAAAATGTTCAGAGAAAATATCCAAGGTTTCCTTTTTCATGGAAGGAGATCGTAAACTTTTCTGTATATATTTATCTATAAGACATTTTAAAAAAATATAATTTTAATTTATAAGACATTATTGCTATAAAACATCTATTAGTGGACCCCATGAAGGAAGGTCAATTGAAATGTTGATTTTTTTTTATCAGGTCAATTTTAGATTATAATCATTACCGAAATTCTATTGTTAGTTCACCTAGTATGTGACCATTAAATTTAAATGTTTTGATATGATTGTATTTATTTATCAAACCATCTTTTTAATTCAATGGTTCACGTGTAATGAACTGATATATTTTATATCAGTTCGAACCGTGAATAGAAAAACCATATGATCATAAAATAATTAACAATCTAACTAAATATAAAATAAAATAATGATAAATTATTGTAATAATAATGATATATTAATTATAAAAATATTTTCAAAATTCAAAATCCTCGACAATATCACTTGTCTGCATTACACTATGTTAAAAACTAATAATAAGAAAGTAGTACACTGGTAGTAAGAGAGCATAAAGAGAAATGGAGAATGGAAGAAAAGGAGGAGATTATAGAGAGACAGCAGAGCAGCTGAATGAGGCGGCATCGATGACGGTGAGAGGAGTTGTAGAAGCGTTAATGGAGAAGCTAGACAAAGAGGAAGAGTGTAAATGGGTATTTAGAATCATGTTCAACCCAAATGGTAGCATCTTAAAGTATAAAGCACGTTTGGTGGCGAAAGGATTTCATCAAACACCTGGACTTGACTACTTGGACAATTTCAGTCATGTTGTTAAAGCATCCACTATCAGAGTTATCTTTTTTATTGCAGTATCAAATGGGTGGTCAATTGAACAAATTGAAATTAATAATGTCTTCTCAAATGGTGATCTAACTAAGGTAGTTTATATGACACAGTCTAGAGATAGCAAAATGGGCTGGGTGTAGAGGGTCTGGCCCTTACCCGCATGAAGCGGTCCGAACCTGGACCGTATCATGAAAAAGCTCATTTTAAGCCCTTTGATAGCCCACTTGATTGTGGGTTATTTACGGGTTTTACCTAAGGTCAATTTTAAACCCGCAAAAAAACCCTCGTATTTAGGTTTCAGTGTTTCATGACAACATCACCATCGTTCGTCTCTACTTCAAAAAAAAAACCATCGTTCCGCCATCATGCCATTCTCATCTCTCGTTGTCATTCGTCTCCACGCTCTTGCCTTCGTGCCACCATCGTTCAGCCATCGCTTACGGTCGCCACCAGTCGGTTTCGACGAAGCTTCTCGCCATTGAACCCCACATCCAGAATTGCTTGAAACCCACTTTCAGAGGTAAGTTTCTAGGTTTTAAAAATTGCAAAAAATTGATCTTCTTTAAAATAGTTTCTGGGTTTATCACATAAACTGGACATTTTTTAGGTTTGAAAATATATCAATTAATTTATACCAATTTTATTTTTACTCAATTGATTTAGGTGGGTTGTGGAATACAAGAGATCGAGACAAGTAGGAGAAGAAACAAATTATAGTGATAGATGCATGTGTGAATGATACGAACTCATTGGGTAGAACTCATCCTCAAAAACCAGCTTGTAAGGAGAGGGTGCCCAATGAGTTATATACCATTGACTAATCCCATACTTAGTCAATGTGGGATCCTAACATTCCACCACTCTTCCGCAGCCGTCGTCCACGGCGGCCCATCTTTCCCAGCTGGGTGACTTCACGGATCCCGCTTTCTCGGGTAGCAGCCCTCCCCAGGTCGCCCCATCCGCAACGAACCGCTGCTCGGCGTGGTGTTCATCGCCAATGTTCATATTATCAAGCATGTGCCATAGGACCTTCTAGACCTTCTTTTTGTTGTATTGTTTGATGTGAATTCGCATAAAGTACTAATATGATACGGTAATGCAGTTCACTTGTGATTTGAGCAAGTATTTACTTGGTGGGATATGAGTTATAATTTTGTAGGAACAGTTTTAGAAGCAAAGGCTTTGAACTTTCTATTGCTATTGCTCGGCAAAATGTTAGATGTGCTTGTTAAATGTAGAACACGATATGGTTTGGTTGATAAGACTCAGGGATTGTGTTTTAAGATATGGGGTTGTCTACGGGAAGTGTTTTATCTGCTTTCGGAAGCAAAATTTTGGTTTTGATCAGTTGAAGGTAGCAAGAAAGATAATTTTTGAAGCAATGCTTGTCAAAATCTTTTTTTTTTTTTTGGGGGGGAAGGATTGAGCTGTGATACATACCAATATTTCATCTTTTTTTTAATTGCCTTTGTTGCCATTTGTTTGGTTAGGTTGTCAGTACTGTTGTATTAACCTGTGGCTGCTTTCCATTTCCCAATCAACAAGAAATCTGAATTTTATTTTAATGGTTATTTTAATGGTTTTTACAAGCTTCATTTCAAGCCATTCAAATATGTGTTATATAGATATATTCAAATACGTGTTGGGTTTGGTTTTTGATTGAATTGTTTAAACGAAGTTGGTAGCAAAATACAATGACTAGTGTTGAAGAAGGAAGTCGGATAGTCAAGCAGCCACAGATCAAACAAATACTTTGTTTGATCCTAATGTTGGTAAGACTAAAGTAGCCAAGATGATTATTATGCATGAACTTCCTTTACGGGGCATGTTGGAAGCCTTGATTTGTGCACAAAATTGGATATGGGCTCCACTTTGAGGTATGAAAATTTACAAGTATGTTATACTTTTATATAAGATTAGTTACCATTGGTGTTGATTATACTTTTTTTTTGTTTACTTTATTATTATTATTATTATTATTAGGTCGTATCCCGGAAGAAGAAGTAAAGAAGTATAGGCTACTGAAGGAATAGATGATGAAGAGCCGGTAACACTGTCTTTATATTTTGTTGTGCTTTGGATTTTTAATTTGCATTACGATTGATTTTTAGTAGAATGTAAAAATTGCTCTATTTGGATTGAGTTGTAAAAATTGTTGTATTTGGATTGAATTTAAAAATTGGTTTATTTGGATTAACTGTTTTAATATAATTTTTAATTAATTTGGTTTGTAAAAATTGTGACCCAATGAATCTAGGTAAAAAATGTGTAAAAAAATCGGGTGAGAAATCAGATCTAAATCTGGGTAAAAAAAATATTTGTTAAAAATTTGGGTCAAAAAAATATGGGTAAAAAATCGGATCTAAATTCGGATTCAAATCCAGATCAAAATGTGTTAAAAATCTAGGTTAAAAATTATGGGATAAAATTCGGATCCGAATCTGGGTCAAGATTCAGATCCAATTCAGGTCACAAACTCACACTGGTGTAATACTATAGGGTAAAAGGGTGGGTTTGGTTTTACCCTGTGTTTTTTGTGGTCCTGGATTCAGCCTTATCTATATACATAATATTCTTATGTGGATTGGGTTTAAACCCTTTTAATTTTTGAAGGCTTTTTAAGGGCTTGGGTCCAGTGCGGGCTTGGGCCCTCAAATTGCCAAGCCTAACACAGCCTGATGGTTTTGTGGACAGCAAGAAACCCCTTCATGTGTGTAAATTAAACAAGTCACTTTATGGTCGGAAGCAAGCTCCTAGGAGTTGGTATACTAAACTTAGAACTGCTCTTCTTTCATGGGTATTTAGGAATTCAACTTCAGACACATCTCTATTTCTTAGGTTTTCAGGTACTGATTGCATATACCTTCTTATCTATATAGATGATATCTTGGCCACAAGCAATAATCCTTTGCAGATCAAGCAAGTTATCAACACTCTTAACAAGACTTTTGCCTTAAAAGTTCTTGGTTCTGTGAATTATTTTCTGGGATTTGAAGCATTTCGTGATTCAACAGACCTTTATCTAACACAGACAAAATATACGATGGACTTGTTACAAAAGACTAGCATGACCGATGCAAAACCTTATGATACACCTGCTACTGCTGGTACAAAACTTTATCTCAAAGATGGCATTTCATTTACTGATCCTACTCTCTATCGTAGTACAATTGGGGCTCTCCAATATCTCCCCAACATGAGACCTGATATTTCATTTATTGTAAACAAGCTAAGTCAGTTTTTGGTAGCGCCTACATTGGTTCATTGGTCGGCATGTAAACGTGTGATGCGTTATTTGAAAGGTACAACTCACTTAGGCCTTCATTTCAGACTAGGCACCCACTTGACATTAGAGGCCTTTGCAGATGCCGATTGGGCAAGCTGCGTGGGTGATCGACGTTCGACAAGTGGTAACTGTGTTCTGTTAGGAGGTAATTTGGTATCCTGGAGTTCTTGCAAGCAACGAGTTGTTACTCGGTCAAGCACCGAGGCTGAATATCGTTCAATGGCTCAGGTTACAGCTGATGTCTTATGGCTTCGTTCTCTTCTTAGTGAATTACACATTCCTCTAACTGGTAGCTCAGTTGTGTGGTGTGACAATATTGGTGCCAATTCTTTGGCTCAGAATCCAGTTTTCATCAGTGTATTAAGCACATTAACATTGACACTCACTTCATTCGTGAGAAGGTTATGATCGGAGGAATTGATGTTCGCTATATTCCAAAAGAACATCAAGTTGCTGATGTGTTTACTAAAATCTTTACAAGAGATCGGTTTCGTTTTCTTTATGTCAAACTGAACCTTATGGCTTCTCCCTAGTTTCGTTTGCAGGGGGATGATAATGAGGCTATATGCTCGAGCAACTTGTCAGCTCAAATTATCTACAAACAACCAAGCATGATCACCTTAACAGCTAGTGTTAATAAGAATAATATGTTGTATCCCAAAATAGAGAATTACTATGTTTCAACATCTAATTACAATGAATCAAACTTTGATGATCATAGGAAGGCTAACCAAGGTGAATGGTTAGATACTGGTTAAGATAGTTAATTAACCAAAGTGATTAGTGGTTAAATAACAGAATTCTGTTAGTTAACTATATGATGAAGTCATCTGATGTAAGTGTTTGTTACAAGGTTGTTACTTTTCTGGAAAAATCACACGAAGTGTGTTGATTACATTTGTATAAAAATCGTTTCCTGTAATCACTTTTGTGATATTATCTTAGTGAATAAATCTGAGATTCCATTCTTAAAGCTTTGTTCTTCATAGTTTAGTTTGATATTTCTTCATAGTAATTTCTTCAAACACCTGTGTGTTTTCTTCAAACACCTTCACTGTTATTTCAGGCAAGGCGATCTGCTTTCGAATAACTCTATTAGCAGAAGACGCCATGGTTGATGCTCTCCGTTCCATTAAATCCAACTGTTACTCTTCCTCCGCCGGCATTCTTCCAGCCAGGATGTACATTTAATTTACCAACATTTTTTTTAAATGTATCTCTTAAGTTTTGTTTTTAAAAAATAAATTATTTTTATATGTTCAATTAAATATATTAATACTAAAAGTATGCCTAAAATCTCTGATATATATTAGAGCATCTCTAATGCAAATATGTATTTTTGAGTTTCTAAATGGTGTCACATCAGCATTTCTATTATTATGGGCCCAATTTTGAATTTTTTTTAGTGAAATGCATATTCACACCTCCAATGCAATTATATAAAGTCAAATATGCATCCATTTTATAACCAATACTAAGTTAGAAATCATAGTCAGCATTTCTGTGAGTGTTTTTACAATTAGAAACTCAACTCCATAATTTCTAACTTTTTGTTTGCCACATCATTTCCATATTGAAGTTAGATAATTGTATTGGAGAGAGTTTTTCTAACTTTTTATCCATCTATCATATATGACAATCAATTTTTTCCAAATGCATATTTAGATTGGAGATATTCTTATACATTAAATAGAAGATATCTCAACAAAAATAAATAAATGGTCATGAAACGATATCAACATTCAACAGGTTCATATATTATATATATATAAACTAAGAATAAATCTTCCTAGAATCGAGGAGGAGTAGTTTTTTATTTACTTTCTTTTATTGATTTTCTTATGTGGATTTCACATCATCAGAGAACCTGTAGGCCGATTAATTACATATTAAGTTATTAGTAACATGCATCCTACAAAACAACCATCTGGATCTGGAAAAAGAAAAAAAAAAGACAAATATTAGAACAATTGACTCAGTCTCAAAAGGGAGATTTGGAAAAATTCTTTACTAAGAAAGTAGAGTCAAGTTGTTCAATTGAATGTTTAGCTAATGAGTCACAACACCCAACTTTTCATTTGATATGTCAACTCAATGACCGTGATGTGAATAATATTAATGATAATGAAAATTTGGTCAACAAAATTGAAAATGATAAACATCAATTGAATGACGATGATGTGATTAACATGAATGATAATGAGAATTTGGGCAATGAAATTGAAAATGTTGAAAATCAGCTGAATGGCCATGATGTGATTGACGTGAATGCTAATGTGAATTTGGGCGATGAAATAGAACAACCAAACTCCTCATTTGGATATTTATGACCCTCGAATTTGGAAAAACCTTGATAGTAAAACAATTGATTTATTAGTGAAAAAATGTCCTATCGGAGAACCCAATCTCAACTTTCCTTTGGATGGTAAATTTAGACATTTTTCATATTCATATTATACTCAAAAATTACCGAAATAGGAAATGGTTAGTGTACTCAAATCATGCAGACAAAGTATATTATTTCTGTTGTAAGTTGTTTAAGTCATCGAATACGAACAGTCTTATAGCACATGAATGATTTAATAATTGGAAGCATCTTAGTGAGAAACTTAGAGAACATGAAAATAATATCGAGCATATCACTAATATGAACACTTGGATTGATTTACAAATCAGATTAAAAAGAATGAAACAATTGATAAAAATATACAATAACAAATTACAAAAGAGAAAAATCGTTGGAAAGAAGTTCTTGTGATAATTATTGTTGTTATTAAATACCTTACTAAGCATAATTTGACTTTTTGTGGAGCCAAAGAAAGAATTCATGAAGATAATGATCGTAACTTTTTAGGTTTAATTGAAATGATAGCATAATTTGATCTAGTAATGGAAGAGCATATTCGAAGCATTGATGAAATGAGATTCATTATCACTATCTTGGTCATAAAATTCAAAATGAGTTGATTTCTAGATTGTCCTCTAATATCAAAACTGCAATCATCATCAATAAAATCAAAAAAGCAAAATATTTTTCAGTGCTTCTTGATTGTACTCCAGATATAAGTCACTAAGAACAAATGGCTTTGATAATATGATGTGTAAACATGTCCACTAGTACCATACAAGTAGAAGAGTACTTTCTAGGGTTTTTAAATGTGGATGATACATCTGGGATATGACTTTTTAATGAATTACTAGTTGTTCTAAAATCTCTTGGTCTTAGTATTAATGATGTGAAGGGACAATGTTATGAAAATGGATCTAACATGAAAGGGAACACCAAGGTATGCCATGTGCATCTCAAAGTCTTAATCTAACTATTTGTGATATGACTAACTCTTAAGTTAAAGTGGTGTCTTTTTTCGGAGTTATTCAACGAATATATTCATTGTTTTCTAGTTTTACAAAAAGACGAAAAAAAAATTCAAGATCATGTCAATGACTTAACTCTCAAAACATTGTCCACAACACGTTGGAAGAGTCGTATTAATAGTGTTAAAGCTATAAAATATAATGCTCCTCAAATAAAAGAAGCTTTGTTAGTATTACTTGATAGTAGTGAGGATGCTAAAACAAAGAGTGAAGCTGAAAGTTTAACAAATGAACTTGAAAATTTTGAGTTTTTATTAGGTATGACTATTTGGCATGATATCTTGTTTTCTATAAACATGGTTAGCAAAACTTTGAAATCTAAGGATATGTGTCTTAATATTGCTAAGGAACATTTGAAGGGTATCATCTCTTTTTTTTTTTGAAAATTATAGAGAAAATGGATTTACATCAGCCATGATTGATGTCAAAAGTAGTGCATCTAGTTTCGAAATTGAACCATTTTTTATTTAAAAAAATGTCAAATTCGTAGAAATAAATAGGTTGGTGAGAATGCACATGATGATATGCTGAAGAATCTTTTCGAATGAATTATTTTATTATTATAGTTGATGTTGCTATTACATCTTTGAAGAATAGAGTTGAACAATTGCAAATATTTGAAGGTATTTTTGAGTTCTTTTATGATTCGAATAAGTTAATTTCATTAGATGATAATAAATTGAAAGAATGTTGTGTAAATCTTGAATGTGCTCTAAAACATGATACATTTATAGATGTTGATTCAAATGATTTATTTTTTGAATTAAGATTGTTAAAAGTAGTTTTGGTAAAAGAAAAAAGACTGTCATTGAAATACTTGAGTTTGTAAAAGCTTCATATTGTTATCCGAATGTATCGATTGCATATATAATATTGTTAACTATACCTATAACTGTGGCATCCGCAGAAAGAAGCTTTTCTAAATTAAAATTGTTGAAATCTTATTTGCAGTCAACTATGTCACAAGAAAGGTTAAATGGGTTGACAATCTTGTGTATCGAAAATGAAATGTTGGAAAATATTGAATTTAAAAATAACATTAATGAATTTGTTTATCAAAATGCTAGAAAAAACATTTCAAATGATGTTTTTATACGGTTTATTGTTTTGTGATTTTGTTTTGTAGAACTACATGATAGCTGAATATATTGAAGAGTTGTTGAAATATTTTGGAACTTTGCAAACGCTAGTGAACGGTCTATCTTTTGGTGCTTTGTAAATGTTTATATATTTTATGGGTGTAGTTGTTGTTTGCCTGTTACTCATGTGTCCAAATTACCAAATCAAGTTGTTTTCTTTTTATTTGATGTTTTATCACACAAAATGAGTTGAATATCTTTTGTAATTTTATATCATATTATCAAATATTTTGATGTATGATATTGATATTGTTGTGTAATTTGAGTACTTCTAATAAATCTATCATTTTATGATATTAATTTTCTTTAATGAAATTATCATTTTTCGGACTAAATCACTAAATATATGAAAACAGGTTATATATTTGTATGTATATTGAAAAACTATGAATATACACATGGCCACAAGGGGCCTATTTTTTTTATTTCGCCCATGGGCCTCCGAATAGTCAGAGACGCACCGTAAAAACACCCCAAATTAATTAAATTATTTAAAATAAAATAAGTTATTTTTCCTAAATCATTAGAATAAATACTATGTATTAAGCACTCTCTCTTAAATCTGTTACTACCATATTAAACACTCTCTCCTAATTACTCTCTCTTCATTAAAAAAAAAATCATACCTTCATACTTTCTAAATCAATTTCTAATTAATAGTTAAAGAAAAAATAACTTACGAATATTTTGGTTTCTTACTAATAGTAATATATATGTATTTGTATATATATATATATAATTCTTTTCTTCTCAGTGTGCAACTTATATCAGTACATTGCATGTGGACCACTGATTACGGAGAAGTTTTGATAAATGCATCAACTTTGAGTCAAACTATGTAAATTTAATGGTCAACATCAGTGTAACACACTAATAAAGTTATATCAGTGTGTATAGACTTGAATATATATATATATATATATATATATAGTAATGCTATACGTCCCAAATTCTGTCAGCATTTTATAAATCATGAGATTATATGGTAGCTGATGTGATGTTCTCGTGCCATATCATTTGGAACAGAATTTGGGACGTGTAGCAATACTCCATATATATATATTGAGTTTCTCATAAGGGAGTAAGGACCACCATCAAATCATATTGATTTGAATGAATTTTGATTTGATTTTTTTTTATAAATGATAAGTACATTGAAATCTACCAATGAATAAAATTTCAAAAAAATTAAGTACTAGAATTATTTGTCCCAATTTTTTTAAATATGAATGCATCGGAAAAATTGATAAAATATAGAAAAATTCAAGAAAACTAGTTCTAGTGCTTGAAATTTTTTCAAATTTTATTCATAAGTAGATTTAAATTAACTTATCATTCACAAAAAGTAAATCAAATCAAAAATCATTTAATTAAATGTGATTTCATGGTGATTCTTACCAAAATTAAAATAAGGGATCCATTTTGAGAGCCTCAATATATATATATATATATATATATTAAAAAGCTAATACAAATACCTTGTTTTTTTATAAAAAAAATAGATATATGAAAACTTGATTTGTTGCAACAATATTCGATTAAACTCAGAATTTTTAAGACTAAAGAAATAATTAAAGTTCTCTAGGCAATCACATACCTACAAAAGTAACAAAAAACATGTTCATATTTCGATTTAAAAAAAAAAAACATGGTACTTGTTTTTTTGAGATTTTTATTAATATATACATATTTACAGTTCCTAAAAATCAAGCTTATTCGTAAGTTTTTTTTTTCTTAATTGTTAGTCTTGTTTGAGAAAAAATAGATATAGAAAATTAGAGATATATATTGGAGGAGAGAGTGTTTAATATGGTAATTAAAATTTTAGAAGAGAGTGTTTAATATGTAATATTTTATCTAATGATTTAGGAGAGATAATTTTTTTAATAATTTAATTCAAAAAAGATAACTCCTCGAATGAATCCAAAGGCTACGATGATTCTTCCTAACTTTTATTAAAATAAAATGGAGTGTCTTGAGAAATTTATTTTTTAAAATGAAGTGTCTTTAGAATAAGAGTGATAATCTTGGGATAGGAGGAAGTGTCTTTAGAATTTTTTCAAAATTTAAATTTTGAGAATGAAATGTCTTTAGATAAGAATAAAAAGAAAAAATTGGACCGTGAATGGAAGATCTCTTTTTAAATATGGTTAATTTTGTTTTTGTGATTTACATTTTGAACTTCACTTTTCCCTTTTGGGTTGTAATTTGGCCAGTTAATTATAAACTTTTTTTTTATTCTTGATAATCTGAAAATCCCATGAACCAGTTTAACGAATTCAAGTTTGAAATTGGATCCCACACCAAACACTATATGGAAAATAGGAAACTATAGTAATTGGTCATATAGGACCTATGAGGGGATTCAAAGTTTAGAAATACTAAATTAAAACACACCTATACATGCACATTACAGGTTTTTTTTTATTTGAAGCAAATAGTAGTGATTAAACACAACACAAATAAATAAATTAATTGTGATTATAAAACATGAATATATGATCACTTCATGTTCTTAATTACACGGCTATTGCAGAATATCTGTCTAGTGATGTTCCAGAGGAGTTATCACCGGATGATGTTTATGTCACAGTTGGCTGTACACAAGCAATTGAAATCATAATATCAGTTATTGGTGCTCGTCCTGGTGCCAACATTCTGCTTCCCAAGCCAGGCTACACAATGTACGAAGCTCGTGCAGCTTTTTTTTTTTTTTTGGTTTACACCATCCGGTTTCCCGGTGGAACGGATCTACCATACGGTGCAATCGGCTCTGTCCACACCCCGACTAATCCGGACTCGAGCTCGCGCAGCTTTTAGTAAGCTAGAAGTAGGCAATTTTGATCTTCTACCGGAGAAAGGATGGGAGGTTGATCTTGAAGCCGTTGAAGCTCTAGCAGATGAGAATACCGTTGCGATGGTTATCGTTAGCCCTACAAATCCTTGTGGAAATGTCTTCACGCACCAACATTTGAAAAAGGTACGGGCCGTACAACCTAGTAGTGGCAACCGACTTATTTCTCTAATTTGGTAACATCAAGTTTTTGATAGTTTTGATTCATGAATGTGTTTCTATGAAAATTCAGGTTGTGGAGACTGCACAAAAGCTTGGAATATTTGTGATTGCTGATGAAGTTTATGACCATCTAGTTTTTGGGAACAAACCCTTTGTACCTATGGCCAAGTTCGGATCGATCGTTCCAGTAATTACAATGGGTTCTATATCAAAGAGATGGATAGTTCCTGGCCGAAGGATTGGTTGGATGGTGACAATTAGTGATCCCAATGGCATCCTTAAAAATTCTGGGGTTTGCTTTCTATCTTTTTCCACCTCAGCATCAATTTTACGCCTACTTTCAGCGAGATACCATCAAGTTTTACTGTTAATTGTTGTGTCATTATCAAGAGCAATGTATGATAATGATTCTGATTCATCTCTATCTTGTTCTTCTTAATTACCAGATTGTAGACAGCATTAAGAGATATATCAACATTTCCTCTGACGTTGCAACATGATAGGATAAAACGCACAAATAACAATCACAAACAATATTTATCCTCTCTTGTGTGAACCTAATAAGAAGCAAATAAAATAGAGCAGTAAATAACACAACCACAAGTTCAATCACAAACACAAGAACACCAAGAATTTTATATGGAAAACCTCCCCGAATTAAAGAGTAAAAACCACGGGTCCTCCGAAATCTCTACTATCAAAATATAATAGGTATACACATAATTCTCTCTAGCTGAACTAGAGGCATATAACACAATAATCTCAAGATTAACTAATCTTGGCAACACATACAATATTAGCAAGTAAAACAAGAAAGATAGGATTTAACAAACTCGAATCCTCTATTCTGGGTGTGTAATTTTCTTCATAAATTTCCGATCAACGATCTAACCATCCAGATCGTAGAACCACGAGAGAAGAAGAATCTTTCCAAATTTCAACTCAATCGGACCACAAACCAAAGATATATCTCCCTTTGAAGCAAACTGCGCAACAGCTCCCCTGTTTTCTGTCCAGCCCTTTTCCGAACCGTAAAAATCACAACAGGGAACTCCGATTGACAATTCCTCAAACCAGAATGTAGTACCTTGTGTGGTGAACACGTCTGCAAAATTTGAGATGGATCTGAGAACGAATCGACCTCCAAACAGCCCTCTGAAAAAGTCTGGACAGCAGCCTCCAGCCCAGAATTCTGCACTTTTTCTCTTTATCTCTTCTCTCCACTTTTTCACACAAACCCCTAATTCAAGAAGGGTTTAATTTATACTACATATAAAGAGACTAAAAAATCCTTGGGCCATCCACATATATTATGTGGTCTTTACCTTGAATACATGGTAAACTCTCTTTGGACAATCTCCACGTTCGGAGGAAACCCAACCCAACACAACATTCACTCAGGTATGTGGTATAAGATTTCTTTGGTGCATAAGATGGAGAAACATATGCAGTATTGTGTTTCATTTCACCTGTATGTGTTGTTGTATGTATGAGGAAGCGATTCCTCAAATCCTTGAAAACACGAATGAAGATTTCTTTTCCAATATCATCAACACATTGAAAAAAATTGCAGAAATATGTTACAGTAAAATCAAGGAGATTCCTTGCATGGATTGTTCACAAAAACATGAAGGGTCCATGTTTGCAATGGTAAGGACTTGAAAAACTAATCATTTGAATTAATTAAAGAAAGAAAGAAAAAAATAGAGATATTAATAACAATTATTTCTGTACAGGTAGAGCTAAACTTATCGCTACTTTTGGATATCAGTGATGATATGGACTTCTGTCTCAAGCTAGCCAAAGAGAGAAATCTGTGATTGTTCTACAAGGTAAGTGTACAAGTTTAACTGCACTGCTACTCTCTATCACTCTATCTCTATACATAATTGAGTAGTAATATAAGTGTAGAATCATTTGCCTTTTATACAGAACCATATGAGTTTTATGCAAATTTGATGATCATCATAAGTTCCTTACATTTCGATACAATTTCTAACATTAGAACATCTCTAATGTAAATATGCAGTTTTGAGTTTCTAACTAGTGGTATGTTGGTATTTATATTGAATATGAATCCACTTTATCAATTATTTTTTAAGAAATGCATATTCTCATCTCCAATGCAATTATCTAAAATCAAATATGTATCTATTTTATACCAATCAACTTAAAACATTTATTTCACTCCCTCCCCTTTTATTTTAAATCAAATATGTATCAATTATTTATCCATTTTTTGTTCTCTTTTATTTTACAACGAAATGAGGTGTAACCTTATCGGTGGAAAAAAGTTAGAAATACTAGTCTGTATTTCTAGGAGAATTTCTAGAAATAGAAACTCAATTCAATATTTTTAACTTTTTTTACCGCATCATCTATATATTAAATTTTGATAATTACGTTTGAGAGATTTTTTCTATCTTTTTATATTTTTATCCTATGTAGCATTTAATTTTCTTTAATTGTGTATCCGATCGACTACATGTGTCAATCTTGTAATTTATTTACCTAAACATGATAAAGATAATAAATAAGTAATACAATGTTGGAGTCCTTGATCAAATGTCACATGCGTGTTGAGTTACTTTATACGTGTGTTAACAAAGTAATTTATTTACCTAAACACGATAAAGTTAATTAAGTAATATATTTGATGGAGTCCTTGATCAAATGTCACGTGTATTGAGTTAGGTACTTTATACGAGTGTCACGCTTGTAATTTATTTACCTAGACACCCTAAAGATAATTAAGTAATACATCTGATGGAGTCCTCAATCAAATATCACATGTGTATTGAGTTACTTTATACGGTGCCAACATAGTAATTTATTTACCTAAACACGATAAAGATAATAATTAAGAAATACACACCACAAGAAATTTGGTCTACGACAACATTCAATTAACAACACACATGAGATATATGTTGTGAAAAGTCACCTACCGCAATACACAAAATGTGTGTAGTGGAAGTGACTTACGGCAACACGCAAACGTATGTTGCCAATTGGCAACATACGACAACACACGATCGATGGATGTTGTGAAAAGTCACTTATTGAAACATACATCACACGTTAAATATATATATATATATATATATATATATAACAATGCACAAACTTCATGTATTGTTAAAAAGTAAGTATTTAGCGACACGTAACTTTGCGTGTTGTTAAAAAATTGGGATTCGGCAACACATTTTTACGTGATGTTAAAATTCTAGTATTTAGCAACGTACATCTTCACATGTTAAAAAATTAGTATTTAACAATGCACATATTCAAATGTTGTTAAATTTTTAAGATTTAACGATACACATTTTCTTATGTTGTTAAAATTCATATATTCCGGAACATATTATTATTATATGTTGTCGTAGACATATCTTTAGCAACATGTATTTTTGTATGTTTGCGTGAAGATATCACTGACATTATAAGTTTTTATATGTTGGTGTAGATATATCTTTGGCAACAAGAATTTTTTTATATGTTATTGTAGAGTGACAATTAACAACGTACATTTTATATACGTTGTGGTAGAGATAGCATTAGCAACATCCATTTATATGTTTTCAAAAGTCTATTTGTTTAAAGTAATTCTAATATTCTTTTTAACAACATTTTATCCATATTAACAAAGGTCTATTAAATTATTAAATTTACTTAAACGTTAATTTAAAAAAAAAACTAATGACGTTGTTATCACCTGTAAATTTATTTTCTACACTAATTTAATCTGACCAATTTAATTTAAAATTTATAAATTCGTTTCTAAATAAACAACGATGTTCATATTAACGATGTATAGAAAGATATATAGCAATAATTAAATTACTATATTCTAATTTATAATTTTGATTTTTTAGATCTTTAAATCTATTTAATCTCCTGTATTCTTGTTCACCGTAGAAGATATAAAACATTTAAGGAGTTATGAAATTAGAAGTTGAATATTCTATTTTGATGTTGTCGTATGTGTCTTATTATTATCAACAAACATTTGTGTGTTGATGTAAGACACTTTCATAATACATATTTTTTGTGCGTTGTGGTATGTGACTTTTGTAACGTATTTTTTTATTAGGTTGTCAAAAGTCGTATTTTTTTTATTAACATTCTTTTCATAATGTCATTTTTTTTAAAATTATTAAAATTATTTAATGTTGACTTTAAAAAATAATGGTGTTACTATCCCTCGTAAAATTAATTTCTATACAAATTTAAGATGGCCACTTTTTAAAGTTAGAACAATATTTATTTAAAGCTATTACCGGAAAAATAATGTTAGAATGTAAAAACTATTTGTACAATCGATGAGGCATGTGAGTTGTTAAGATTCTATAAATCATATAATTATGATGTGAGTGATATGATCTTTTTTTTTGAAGTATTACATTAATTCGAGATTTTTTAGAAGTGGGAGAATTCAAACCCGCAACACCATTTTCATATCATCGAGTGTGTGATATGATCTTGACAACTCATATGTCATATCTTTTACAGCAAAATGGTAAGGCATTCACTCTCACTTATGAAGACCATGGTTCAATTTCTCTCTCGTGCAAAGTTAAATGTGTCGAGCCAATCTTTTTTTTTTCATGGGCTACGACAACACACGGTGCGTGTTGTTGTAACTATCTAAGACAACACATAGTGCATATTGCTGTAAATGATTAACACTACCATATACCAAAAAAGCCAACGTGTGTTGTCTTTTATCTACCGCAATGCACTTAGAGAGTGGTCTTAAATGTTTAAGGCAACGTCTAACGTGTGTTGTTTTTTCTCTACCGCAACACACACAATATGTTATCGTTGTTCTAAGACAACTCATGATGCACGATTCAAAAATTTTTTATACTTTTGGTAACATATACGGTCACACGTTGCGAAAGGTTTTAACATATTTTACATGTTGCCATAGACCAAATTTCTTGTAGTGATATTGATGGAGTTCTCGATCAAATGTCACATGTGTATTGGGTTACTTTGTACGGATGCCAACCCCGTAATTTAATTACCTAAACACGATAAAGATAATTAAGTAACACGCTTGATTGAGTCCCTGATCAAATGTCAAATGTGTATTGAGTTACTCTTTACGTGTGTTAACCACGTAATTTATTTACCTAAGAACAATAAAAATAATTAAGTAATATACTTTATGGAGTCCTCAATCAAATGTCACATGTGTATTGAGTTAATTACTTTATATAGTTGTCATCCTCGTAATTTATATACCTAAACACGATAAAGATAATTAAATAATACATTTGAGGGAGTCCTCGATCAAATTTCACATGTATATTGAGTTATTTTATACGGTGTCGACCTCATAATTTAATCACCTAAACATGATAAAGATAATTAAGTAATACACTTGATGGAGCCATCGATCAAATGTCGCATGTGAATTGAGAAACTTTATACGGTTGTCAACCTCGTACTTTTTTTATCAAAACATGATAAACATAATTAAGTAATACACTTGAAGTAGTCTTCGATCAGATGTCGTATGTGTATTAAGTTACTTTATACATCGTAATTTATTTACCTAAACACAATAGAGGTAATTAAATAATGCACTTGATAGAGTCCTCAATCAAATATCACATGTATTGAGTAACTTTATATGAGTGTTATCTCCATAATTTTTTTTACTTAAACAAGATAAAAATAATTAAGTAATACTAGATGATCAGGTTGGTCTTGTGGTAAGCCCCTCACACCTGCACCATGGGATTACAGGTTCGAATCTTATCCTCCATCTATAAAACCCCGATGAAGTCCTCAATCAAATGTCACGTGTATCGAGTTACTTTGTACGGGTGCTAATTTTGTACAGCGGCCCAGACCGCGGTACATGCGGATTTCACGATAAATAGGAAATCTTGTGCAAATAAATAATTGGAATAAGAAATAAATTTCAATTGGGATTTGGCTAACCCTGGTGCTCTCATATAAATACTAACATTATGTGTAATCCAAAACAAGCAGAAAATAGAGTGTGTATTGTTGAGGAAAATTTGCAAAAGAGAGAGAGAGAGAGAGCAATTGCAGAGAGACTGAAAGAGAGACAAAGATTGTATTCAACTCTGAGAAATAGTGGATTGAATGCGGTGCGCTCCGTGAACGTAGGCAAATTGCTGAACCACGTAATATCTTTGGTGTCTTTTTTCTTCTTATTGCTTTCTAGTATTTGTGTTTGTGATTAGATTTGTGTGTGAGTGATTTTTCTCTACAACAATTGGTATCAGAGCCAGGTTAGGGCAGATTATTTTTTCACACAAATCTAGGTCTTCTCGAGGTCATTGATTTCGCTGTGAAGATGGAGTTAGAGAAGGAAACGCACAAAATTAAGAAATTCAATGGAGCGAATTTTAGCTTCTGGAAGATGCAGATGGAATATTATCTGTACCAGAAGGATTTGCATTGGCCGATAAAAGAGAGACCAAAGGATATGACCGATGAAGATTGAGAAAAGAACTGAAAACCGAAGAATATGGATGATGATGATTTTGAACTCCTGAACTAGAAAACATTGGGAGCAATTCGTCCCATTTTGACGAGCAGGTCGCCTTCAACGTAAATGATCAACAGACAGCCAAAGATCTAATGGATACCCTATCATACCTATACGAACAATCTTCTGCGGTAAAGAAAGTTCATCTTGTCAAGTAGTTATCAACCTTGAAGATGGCGGAGGGTCGGAACTTTAAAGATTTTCTGAACCAGTTCAATGAAGTGAATGATGGGTTGTGTTCTTTGTCTATGGATTTTGATGAGGAATTTATGGCAGTGTTTCTACTCACCCAATTGCCAAAAAGTTGGAAGACGATATACTAGTCGATTGCTAACTCGTTCGAGAAAGAAAAATTGAATCTTCAGTATGTTGTAAACATGATCATGACCGAAGGAAAGTTGCCAGATTTGAAGAGTGTTGAGGTTAATTTTTGTGAGAGCTGCATTCTAGGAAAATAGAAGAGAGTGAGCTTAAAGAGGACTAGAAGAGTGCCGGTAAAAGAGAGGTTGAAACTAGTGCACACCGATGTTTGAGGTCCAGCTTCAGTCTCATCAACCGGAGGTAAACTGTATTTCATCACATTCATAGACGATCACTCTAGAAAGGTATGGGTTACTTTCTAATATACAAGTCTGATGTGTTTGAGGCTTTCAAGAAGTGGAAAGCTATGGTTGACAATGAGACATGTTTGAAGATCAACAAGCTGCATACAGACAATGGTGGAGAGTCTGAAGGTAATAAGTTCAAGAAGTTCTGCTACCAGAGTGGGATAAAGCTTAGTAGGACGGTTCCTAGAACCCCACAGCAGAATGGTATAGCGGAACAGATGAATAAGACATTGACTGAGAGAGCCAGAAACATGAGACCATATTCAGGATTGCAAAAACAATTTTGGGCAGAAGCAGTCAATACAACTGCATATTTGATCAACAGAGGACCATCAAAGCCCTTGGACCTCATTATACTAGAAAAGATCTGAACTGGGAAATAGGTAAAACATTCTCACCTTAAAGTGTTTGGATGTGTTTCTTATGTACATGTAGGTGATCATGCACGGAGTAAGCTAGACGCCAAGTCAGTGAAGTGTACTTTAGTAGGCTACGAAGAAGATGAATTTGGTTACAATCTGTAGGATGACCGAAATCGTAAGATGATCAGAAGTAGAGATGTTGTCTTCAACGAAAGGGTCATGTACAAAGATAGGAACACACAAGTGTCTAAGCCAGAAGAGCCAGAGTATTTTGGACCGGGTGATGTACAAGATAAAGGGATCATGGAACATATTAAATAGAATGATGAAGAGCAAGGTGTGCAGCCCCAGGTATAAGAACCTATCCCATTTAGAGATGTTCCAGTGACACAGGTCCAGAATACATTGAGAAGATAAACTCGAACTCTTATACCAAATAGGAAGTATTTGCAATACATGTTGCTGACAGATGCGGGAAAACCTGAGTGTTATGATGAAGCTTGTCAGGGAGAAGATGCGAGCAAGTGGGAGCTTGCAATGAAGGATGAGATGAAGTCGTTGGTATCTAACCAAATTGGGAGTTAGCTAAGTTGCCTGAAGGAAAGAAAGCCCTACAAAATAACTGGTTGTTTCAGATCAAAGAGGAACATGATGGTTCCAAGAGATACAAGGCATGACTTATAGTTAAAGGTTTCTAACAAATTGAAGCTATTGATTACTCTGAAAGTTTTTCTCCTGTTGTTAAACTAGTTACGATCCGGTTAGTGTTGAGTATTGTTACAGCAAAAGAGTTATATCTGGAGTAGTTAGATATGAAGACTGTCTTTCTTCATGTAGAATTAGAGGAAGAGATATACATAAAACAACTAGAGGGGTTTACGTAAATTGGCAAGGAAGAGTTGGTATGCAAGTTGATGAAGAACTTGTATGGTTTAAAACAAGTCTCCAACAATGGTACAAGAAGTTTGATGGATTCATGCAACGGAATGGCTACTTGAGATGCAATGTTGATCACTGTTGCTACTTTAAAAAAGTTAAGTCTAGTTTCATAATATTGTTACTTTATGTTGATGACATGTTAGTAGCTAGTGTAGATTTAGATCAGATCAACAATTTGAAGAAGCAACTTTAGAGATGAAGGATTTGGGTTCAGCAAAGCAAACCCTTGGAATGAGGATTAACAGAGATGAACAATAAGGTACATTGAAGCTTTCACAAGTAGAGTACGTTCGGAATGTGTTACAGAGATTCAACATAAGAGATGCGAAACCAGTGAGAACACTTTTGGCTAGTCACTTCAGGTTGTCCAAGGATCAAAGTCAGAAGAAGGAAGAGGAGAATGACTTCATGGCTAGAGTTTCTTACGCTTCAGCCATTGGAAATCTAATGTATGTCATGCCTTGCACAAGACCAGACATTTCCCAAGCAGTGAGAGTTGTGAGCCGATACATGTCCAATCCGGACAAGCCTTACTGGAGGCTGTAAAGTGGATCCTAAGATACCTGTGGAGTAAGACTGACAGATGTCTAACCTTCAGAAGAGATGAAATCAAGCTAGAAGGTTATGTGGATTCATATTTTACCGGAGAGGTGGATCATAGAAGAAGTACCATCGGATATGTGTTTACAATGCACAAGTACCGCGATTAGTTAGGTGTCCCAGTTGTAGAAGATAGTTACAATCTCTACAACTGAAGCAGAGTATGTGGCTGTGGCAGAAGCAAGCAATGAGCTTATATGGTTACAAGGGTTGTTAGCCGAGTTTGGATTCAATCTGGTGATGAATGTGTTGCACAGTGACAGTCAAAGTGCAATACACTTGGCCAAGAATTCATCATTTTATTCTAGGACCAAGCATATAGACCCGCGCTACCACTTTATTCGATCGTTAATCAAAGAATGAGTGTTGAAGTTAGTGAAGATTGCAGGAACTAAGAACCCAGCTGACATGTTAACCAAGCCAATCACTACTGAAAAACTAGAGTTGTGCTTAACTTCAGTGGGTCTTCAAGAGTGAAGACGTAGTGAATGAGTGCACCGTTATTTATCCACCAAGTCATCACAGAATGATGGAGAATGCCTATTGAGTTTCAGTCTTCAAGTGGGAGATTGTTGGGATATGTGAAGCCAGAAACGAGCAAAGAAAACAAGTTCCAGCAGGTGGCGCGGTGTAGACCACAGTGGAGGTAGAAGCTTGAACCGCGGCACACACAGTGAAGAAGTCCAGATGTGACAAGCTATATGAACTACGGCGTGGACATGGTGCACAAACCGTGGCCTATGGAGCAAAGTTCTCCAGTGGTGTCATGCGTTGTGGACCGCAGTACATGCGGATTTCGTGAGAAATAAGAAATCCTGTGCAAATAAGTAATTGGAATAGGAAATAGATTCCAATTAGGATTTGGCTAACCCTAGTGCTCCCATATAAATACTATCATTATATGTACTAAAAACAAACAGAAAATAAAGTGCATAGTGTTGAGAAAAAATTGCAAAAAGGAGAGAGAGAGAGCAATTGTAGAGAGACGGGGAGATTGTAATCAACTCTGAGAAATTGTGGATTAAGTACGCTCCATGGACGTTGACAAATTGTTGAACCACGTAAAATCTTTGGTGTTTCTTTCTTCTTATTGCTTTCTATTATTTGTGTTTGTGATTAGATTTGTGTGTGAGTGATTTTTCTCGACAATGCATAACGTTTATTGTTGAGCTTTTAGCTCTTGAAGATGGCCTTGGGAGGGTAAAAGCTTTCTGTCAAAGGCATGCCAGGATGATGTAGAATATGTAGCAGACTCCTACGTGGTTTTGAGGGACCATACTAAATTCAAGACTAAGTGACTTCTCCTGAAACGGATCGATGATATCTTTTCAGGTCATAGCCTCTAACGGTGAGGCACATCGTTGGCCAAATTCCATCATTTGGGGCCCGAAATTACAGTTTTTATATTTTAGGAAACTTTCCTTTTTAGCCTTAAGTTGACTTTGATAAGTCAGAATCACCTACTGTCAATTCTGGCTTGTTTAGGGTCGTTAGTATCTTTTATTTCTGTAACTTTTGTAATTTCGCTATTTTAGACAGTTTTCGCTATTTATGGCAGATTTTGATATGGAATCATGTTTCTTGTCCAATAAGGATTCGGATTATGGTTTTCATTTTAAATAGCCTTGTAAGCCGAAAGGCTCAGTAGCTTATCATTCAATAAAATTTTCATTGTTTTTTTTTTTATTTTCTGATGGATTCCAGTTTTCAATAGACTTTAGACGTTGGTCTAATTCTTTTTTTACGTTTTCACTGCATCACAGGAAGCCATAAATTATCTGCATAAAGTTGTAGAGTCGAGTATGGTAATAAACAACAGCGTGTTGATCCCATACTACTTTACTCTCAGTTCTGGTTTCTTAGGATGTTAATCAAAGTTACTACTAATGGCTTTTATGATAAAATCCCCTAATTCAGTTAGAGACATAAGAAGTGTTGTTGATCATGATCAACAATAACTTTGTGTTGGATCATGGGGCTTTCTTGCTTCTTCTTCACATGATTGAAAAAGACAAAAAAAAAAGACAAAAAAAAATTAGTAGAGAATTTGACCAAATATTTATAATAGTGAAAACAATTCAAGAGTCCAAGAACTTATTATGCTCTGCCATTGGTAGAAGCTCAACATGCCATTTATGAAGCAGTAGGCTTAATGAATAGACATCATTCTATTTTGATTTGATTTTAGCTGTAAAATCTCCAACTGTGACTGTTCTGGGTTCATATTTTGGGTTGAATGTTGATGATTTCATGTTCTAAAATAGTGGCAGTGAGATGATAAGAAATAAGGTGATAGATTTTTTTTTTTAAAGAGTGAAATTCTTGGTACTAGGTTATTCATCTACCGCTACTAGATACTTGATGAGAGGAATCCCTACACAGCTGATCCACCCACCTTGAAATTTTAGTGATTTTACACTATTTAAGAACTGAATCAACCATGTAATCCTTAAGTAATTAACCCAACTCAAGTTTTTGGTTCCACCAAAATAAAACTTATTATGGAGAAGGGGTCATTACAGGGATGACGCTTTCAAGGTAACGAAGAGTTGGCCTATGCATCTTCCATCAGCACCACCATTCAAGGAGTCCTCAGCTCCTTAAAGCAAAATCTCAACCAAAATGATACCAGACCCACCCTTCCTGTAGGCAAAGGTGACCCCTCCGCCTTTCCCAGCTTTATAGTTGATGTTGTTCGGTCCTCCATGTACAGTAGCTATGCACCCACTATTGGTATTTTCCTAGCTAGAAGGTAACAATCACATATACATGTATTTGTGTGTGTGGGTGTCAAATGTATGTTTGCTTCTTTTATTTATATGTTTAAGGTAATATCAATACATAATATGTTCTTTTCGTGTAATATTTCACTTTGATGTTATTAAACTGCAACAGGGTCATTGCCGATTATCTCAATCATGATCTTCCATACAAGCTAACACCATATGATGTATATCTTACACCTGGATGCACACAAGCCATCAAAATTATATTAACAGTCCTCACACGTCCTGGTGCTAACATTTTGCTTCTAAGACCTGGCTTTCCGTTATTCGAAGCTTGCACAGCATGCAACCGTGTTGAAATTCGCCATTTTGATCTTCTTCCAGAAAAGGGTTGGGAGGTTGATCTTGATGCAGTGGAAGCTCTTGCAGACGAAATACTTTTGCCATGGTTATCATCAATCCTTGTGGAAATGTCTTCACTTACCAAAATTTGCACAAGGTATATAAAACTACTATTCTTTTTTTTTTCTTCTCAAAATACTCGCAAGCTCAAACTCATGAGTACAAAAAATCTGTATTGTTATTCTTGGTATTAAAATTGATAGAATAAAACGCACCGATAACAATCACAAACAATATTTATCCTCTCTTGTGTGAACCTAATAGAAAGCAATTAAAATAAAGCAGCAAATAACACAACCACAACCTTAATCACAAACACAAGAACACCAAGAATTTTACATGGAAAACCTCTACAAATTGAGGAGTAATAACCATGGGTTCTTTGAAATCTCCACTATCAAAATATAATGAGCATACACATAATTCTCTCTAGCTGAACTAGAGGCATATAACATAATAATCTCAAGATTAACTAATCTTGGCAACACTGCAATATTAGCAAGTAAAACAAGAGAGATAGGATTTCACAAAATCGAATCGTCTATTATGGGTGTGTAACTTTCTACAGAAATTTCTGATCAACGATCCAACCGTCACATCATAGAAAAGTGAGAGAAGAAGAATCTATCCAAATTTCAGCTCAATCAGACCACAAACCAAAGAGATATCTCCCTTTGAAGAAAACTGCACAGCAGTTGCCCTGTTTTCTGTCCAGCCATATTCTGAACCAAAAAACTCACAATAAAGAACTCCGATTGACAATTCCTCAGACCAAAATGTAGTACCATGTGTGCTGAACACGCCTGCAAAATTTGAGATCGATATAAGAACAAATCGACCTCTAAAAAGCCTTCTGAAAAAGTCTGGACAGCAGCCTCCAACCCAAAATTCTGCACTTTTTCTCTTTCTCTCTTCTCTCTCTTGCACACCGATTCTCTTCTCTTTTCACTCTAACCCCTAATTCAAGAAGGGTTTCATTTATACTACATGTAAAGTGACTAAAAAGTCCTTGGGCCATCCACATATATTATGTGGGCTCTACCATGAATGCATGGTAAACTCTTTTTGGGTCATTTCCACATTTGGAGGAAACCCAACCCAACAAATCTCCCCATTTTCGACTATGTGGAGGGATTCGCCATCCCGGCGATCGAACAACAAACTTCAAGCTTCTCCCTCGGTAGTGCCTTTGTCAACATATCAGAGCCATTATGATCGGTATGGATTTTCTCAAGTTCAAACAACTTTTCATTGATAGCATCTCTTATCCAATGATACCTCATATCAATGTGCTTTGATCTTGCATGAAAAGAAGAATTCTTACCAAGGTGAATTGTGCTTAGACTAACGCAAAATACTATATATCTCTTTGCTTGAAACCAAGCTCTTATAGAAACCTCTTCATCCACAACAACTCTTTACATGTTTCGGTTGTTGCAATGAATTCTGCTTCGGTTGTAGAAAGTGCAACACATTTCTGTAGCATTGATTGCCAAGCAACAGCTCCTCTATGAAAGTAATCAAGAAACTAGAAGTAGACTTACGAGTGTCCACATCTCCTGCCATATCTGCATCTGTATAGCCAACTAGCAATGGTTTATCATTGTCAAAACCAAGTCTCAAATTGGAAGTACCCCGTAGATATCTCATAATCCACTTCTTTGCATTCCAATGCTCTCTTCTAGGATTGGACAAGAACCGGCTAACAACACCAACAACATAGGCTATGTATGGCCTTGTACATACCATTGTATACATCAAACTTCCCACTGTTGAAGCATATGGACTCCTTTCTATGTCTTTCTTCCCTACATTTGTAGAGGGACACTGCTCGGTGTTTAGCTTAAAGTGGGTAGCAAGAAGAGAGCTAACCGATTTAGCTTGGTCCATATTGAACCTCTGAAGTACCTTTTCAATGTACTTCTCCTATGACAGATATAACTTGTTGCCATTCCTCTCACGATGAATTCTTATGCCAAGAATTTGTTTTGCTGACCCTAAATCCTTCATAGCAAAAGCTTGACTCAACTGCTTCTTCAACCTGTTAATCCTTGAAGAATTTTTGCCATGAATTCTTATGCCAAGAATTCTGTCAATAATCAACATGTCATCAACATAAAGCAATAGTATAATAAAATCATCATCAGAGAATTTTTATCCAAAAACACAATGATCAGAAGTTGTTTTCCGGTAGCCTTGCTCCCCCAAAACTGACTCAAACTTCTTATATCATTGTCTTAGTGCTTGATTCAAACCATAAAGGCTTTTCCTCAGCTTGCACACGTAATCCTCTTTTCCTTTTACCTCAAAACCCTCAGGCAGCTCCATATAAATTTCCTTGTCTAAGTCACCGTGGAGAAAAGCAGTCTTCACAACCATCTGCTCAATCTCCCAATTGAGACTAGTTGCTAGACCCAAAACCACATGAATAGATGACATTTTAACAACTGGGGAAAAAATCTAATCAAAATCAATACCTTTCTTCTGACTGAATCCCTTGACGACCAATCTAGCTTTGTATCGTGGTTGTGTGGTATGTTGTTCTTGCTTTACCCTGTAAACTCACTTATTCTTCAAAGATATTTTGCCTTTAAGCAGCTTTACCAACTCAAATGTATGATTTTCATGTAGTGACTTCATCTCATCTTGCATGGCATCAACCTACTCCTTTTTGTGTTCATCTTCCATGGCTTCTGCATAACATCCGGGCTCTCCCCCGTCAGTCAGTAACACATACTCATCAACAGAATATCGTGTGAAAAATTGGCGGTCTCTAGTAGACCTCCTGAGTGGAACATCTGGTGGAACTTCTGGTACTGGTGACTGCTCAAGAATGTCATCATCAATCTCAACTCGTGTCTGAGTATCAGCATCAACTATACCATTCTGGTCATCCTGAACTTCATCTCTAGCCTGTACTGGCACATGTGTCAGAGGAACTGGATCCAAGTAAATCAAATCATCATCATATTGATAAACTGTTTTATTTGTCTTCTCAAGTATATTTTGCTCTTCCATAAACACAACATCTCGGCTTCTTACAAGCTTTTTCTGCACCGGATCATAAACCTGTAGCCGAACTCATTTGGCTGTAGCCGAACTCATCTTGGCTATAGCCAATAAATACACACTGTCTTTTCTTGACATCTAGCATAGATCTCTCATCTCTGGGAATATGCACAAAGCCTTGCATCCAAAGACACGCAAGTGACTATAGGAAACATCCGTTCAAGACCAAACTATATCTGGAACATCAAAATTCAAAGGAACACATGTTGTGAGATTTAACACGTGTACAACGGTACTCAAAGCCTCACCCCAAAAGGATCCTGGCAACTGTGCTTGTGAAAGCAAACATCTCACCCTTTCGACTAGTGTCATGTTTATCCTCTCAGTTAGCCCATTCAATTGAGGATTTTTCGGAGGTGTCTTTTGATATCTAATACCCAGCTAGTTACAATATTCATCAAAAGGACCATAATACTCACCCTCATTATCAGTTCTAATACATTTTGACTTCTACCCAGTCTGTCTCTCAACTGAGGCCTGAAGCTGTTTGAACACAACTAACACTTGGACTTTTATCTTCAAGGTATAAACCCACAACTTCCTTGAATGATCATATATAAAAGTCACAAAATAGAGTGCACAACCAAGTGTTTTTAATTTCGTAGGACCACAAACATCAGAATATACTAAATCAAGTATACCTGGTTTTCTTGAAGGAGGGGACGTTTTAAATGCAACCCTGGTTTGCTTCCCTGCCAATCAATGATCACACTTCTTCAATTGAGCATTCTTCATTCCAGAAAGAAGATTTTCTTGGCCAAAACCATCAAACCCTTTTCACTCATGTGACTCAGTCTTCTGTGTCATAACTCTATTGTACTTTTATTTTCCATTGTATTGATAATACGATCAGAAACTTTTGCATGCATAAAGTACAATGAGGATCACTTCTTACCCCTAGCCATAATCATATAACCTTTAGTGAGCTTCCAATAACCATCACTAAAGGTGTTGCAGAACCCTTTATCATCAAGCTTACCTGCTGAAATCAAATTCAAGCAAATATCAGGGATATGTTTAACATTTTTCAGAAGCAACATCGTACCATTATTGGTCTCCAAGCACACATCTCCCATGCCTACGGCTTTAGCCAAGCCATTGTTACCCATCTTAACATCCCTAAAGTCTCCATCTTAACATCCCCAAAGTCTCTGGATGTATAAGATGTAAAGAAATCTTGTCGTGATGTAGCATGAATGGAGGCACCACTATCAACCACCCAGCCAGTCTCATGGCATGCAAGGTTGACAACATCATCATCATATACAACAAGGAAATCATCTGTTACAGCAGAAACTCAATCAACATCATTACTATCATTAGTTTTCTTTTCTTTCCATTTATCATTTTTGTTGTCTCTTTTGATTTGTTGACAATACTTCTTTATATGCCCCTTTTGACCATAGTGATAACACTCAACATTGGCAAACCTGTTGGACTTGTTTTTGCTTCTGTCTCTATTCTTTGGACCTCTACTCTTACTCATCCCCCTCTTTGCTGTGACTAAGACCTCTGACTAAGAAGGACCATGTGACTTTCTTCTCATCTCTTCATTAAGAACACTTCTCTTAGCCAAATCCATAATAATAACACCATTTGGAGCTGAGTTAGATACCGACGTTCTAAACGTCTCCCACGAGTCTGGTAATGTACCTAGAAGCCCCCCCTGTATCTCATCTTCAAACTTGGTATTCATCCCAACCAACTGATTAAGAATTCTTTGGTAAGCATTCAAGTGATCTGATAAAGGAGTACCATCCATGTATTTCAAACCTATCAACTTATTTATTAGAAACAATTTATTATTCCCAGACTTCCGAGCATACATTTGTTCAAGCTTGTTCCATAAAGAACGTGCATGTTTTTCCTCACTGACATGGTTTAAAACATTATCATATACCCACTACCTCATATACCCACACAACTGACGATGAAACAAAATCCATTCAGTATCACTTTTATCTTCAGAATTCTGTCCGTAAACACAGGCAAGTAAAAATCTTTAACATACAGAAGGTCTTCCATTTTTCCCTTTCACAAATGATAATTTGAACCATTCAAATTAATCATTCTACTTTTATTAACCTCCATTGTTTAACACAAGGCACAAGATTACTAGAACCAGGCTCTGATACCACTTTGATAGGATAAAACGTACCAATAACAATCACAAACAATATTTATCCTCTCTTGAGTGAACCGAATAGGAAGCCATTAAAATAGAGCAATAAATAGCATAGCTACAAGCTCAATCACAAACACAAGAACACCAAAAAATTTACGTGGAAAACCTCCCCTAATTAAGGAGTAAAAACCACGGGTCCTCCGAAATCTCCACTATCAAATTATAATGGACATACACGTAATTCTCTCTAGTTGAACTAGAGGCATATAACATAATAATCTCAAGATTAACTAATCTTGGCAACACATGCAATATTAGCAAGTAAAACCAGAGAGATAGGATTTCACAAACTCGAATCCTATGTTCTGGGTGCGTAAATTTCTACAAAAATTTTTGATCAATGATCCAATTGTCACATCGTAAAACGACGAGAGAAGAAGAATCTATCCAAATTTCTGCTCAATCGGACCACAAACCAAAGAGACATCTCCCTTTAAAGAAAACTGCACAGCAGCTTCCCTATTTTCTGTCCAGCCCTATTCCGAACCGTAAAACTCACATTAGGGAACTTCGATTGAAAATTTCTCAGACCAGAATGTATTACCATGTGTGGCGAACATGTCTACAAAATTTGAGCTCGATCTGAGAACGAATCGACCTTCAAATAGCCCTCTGAAAAAGTCTGGACAGCCTCCTCCAGCCCAGAATTCTGCACTTTTTCTCTTTCTATCTTCTCTCTCTTGCGCACCGATTCTCTCTTCTCTTTTCACTCTAACCCCTAATTCATGAAGGGTTTAATTTATACTACTTGTAAAATGACTAAAAATTCCTTGAGCCATCTACATATATTATGTGGGCTTTACTATGAATGCATGGTAAACTCTTTTTGGGTCATCTCCACAATTGGAGGAAACCCAACCCAACAAAAATGTGGTTGTAAAGTTTTGCTAATAATTCTAGTAATTGTTTATTTAATGAGGCATAGATTGCAGAGACAGCAAGAAAGCTTGGGATTATGGTAATTGCTGATGAAGAATATCAGCACCTCACATTTAGAAGCAACCCTTTTGTACCAATGGGAGTGTTTGGGTCAATCGTGCCTGTCGTTACACTTGGATCCATATCAAACAGATGGATGGTTCCTGGTTGGAGAATTGGTTGGCTTGTGATAAGTGATCCTGATGGCATCCTTCAAAAATCATGGGTTGGTTCCTCTCTCTCACAAGTGTGGATTGATAGTAATTAATGTACTATGTTGAAACTGCAATACGAGTGACCTATAATAATGATATGATGTTTTCGTTATGTACATACGAGTGAGAGCATCTTCTTTTCTATCATCTTTACTTGAGAAAATGAATGTATACGTACATACATATATACATATACATATACATACATATATACATATATACATATACATATACATACATATACATACATACATACATATATATATATATATATATTTACGAACTTTTGTTCAAGGTCAAGCTGGACTTATCGCTGCTGGAAGGCATTAACAATTGATGCAGCGGATAAAATCACACAAAACAAAAATCGATAAAGGAAAGGAGATAAATGATCAGAATCCGTTGATTCGCGTACGAATACCATAAACGAACCCTACATTGATTTGTTGATCCGCGTACGGATACTAGAAAAATAGGTTTCAAATACGTTGATCTTCTTAAGATACCGTAAATGGAAGATAAAGAGAAAACTCTTTACTTTTTTTACTAATTCAACAACTGTCTTTCAAACCCTAATACAATCTACTTAAATAGAATTGCAAAACTTGACTAACAAGAAAAAAACTGGAAATTTCAAAATAGACTAAGGCTATGTTTGAGATTGCTTTTGCTCAAGAAATAATCACTTATTTCTCAAGTTTTGATCAAACATGTGTTTTGTAAACTTTTCAATAGCAACTTAATTTATAATTTGCTCTTTCAATAAGCAACTTCTGAGAAGTTGACTGGGGTTGCTTTTTGAAGCAGAAGCTAGCTTATTGCTTGTGTAATATCTATAATACCTCTATTATTTTATTAAAAGACAATATTACCCTTATTTAATAATAATATGATAAAAAACTAATAAGTAAAAAATTTAAAATTTCTTTTTATAAAACTAAAAACTAAAAACGGGAACGGTGGCCACTGTCGAAAATTAATGTTGGAGGAGGACCGACATCTCCGGCGACGAGGAAGAATGGAGGAGAACTTCCACCAGAATAGATGGAATAAAGCTTCAACGCGAATCCAATCTCAAGTTGGTGACGATCTCGGTGCAACGAATCAGCTACGAAATCAGTGATGAAATCAACAACGAAATCGGCGACGGAGAGGATATCAGTAGGAGAGGAATTGAACATGGTTGAAAACCTCCTCCATGACGCAAAGAATCGGAGATGAAATCTTGCGATTTCAAATTCTTGTTCGTCGCCGATGTGGGAAGGGATATCAGTGGCAAGTGAAGGAGGTTGATGACGATCTCGGTGGAACCGGGGACGGAGGAGGAATTAGAAAGTCATCGTCGGAGTTTGCAGATTGTTGAGTATTGGTGAAGAATGGGACTGAGTTAACTAGGTAGAGGAGTCTGAGTTGACTCAATTAAGGTTGTTTTTGTTGTGTTTTAGATATAAACTGAGTTGACTCGCTAAAGGAGTCTGAGTTGACTCAGTCCAGGTGTTTGTTTTGGTTGTGTTTCGGTAATGAACTGAGTTGACTCAATCATTTTTTTTTATTTAAATTTGTTATGTTATTTATTTCTTTTTATATGCTTCATAGTTATAATATTTATTGATGCCTATTTTAGTCATTTTATTCAATACATTTTCTATCATTTCAAAAGTTAAGCAATTTAAATTTTTGTTTATCAAATACCAAACTATTTTTTTCTTAAGTTGATTATTTCTAAAATTAAGCTATAAACAAATTATAACTTAAGCAAAGCAATCTCAAACATAGCTTAAAAGACTAAAAATGAAAAATAGGGAAAACATAATATAGTTTCCCAAATAAACTAAAAGACTAAAAATAAATTCTAATAAAAAAGGAATAAAAACACATAATTAAATATAAAATAAATGGAAATAAAATAATTTATTTTAATTACAAGAATAATTTTAAAATCTAAAATCTTCAACAATATGCTTGATAATCTCTCCTACATCATTCTCTCTAGGTTGGAGAAAATTCGTCCTCGAATTTTGGTTGCTAGAATTTGACAAATATGTAGTGTCAATACACAAAATCGTCTACAACGAACTGTAAATTTCCATATCTTCGTCACAACGTTCATCCAATCACCCCAATAGATGGACACAAATTCTTAAATCATCAAATCCTGCAACAAAAAGTAATCTGAGAAAATTTTATGGTGAGAAATATGTGGCTTGTAAAAACAACCCATTAAATATGAATTGCTCTTATATGATGCTTTCTCAAATATATCTACATCATATATCAGTGTTTTATCAAAATCGATAAAAACCTTCGCCGATACATATGTATCGTCGAAAAACACTAGATGGTAGGAGGCTAATTGTGTTTGGGGTTTCATGGATATTTTTTTTTTGGTATGAGGAAATATGGAAGGTGAAGAGATAAAAGTCAGGAAGGCAAATGGTTATGGTTTATGGATCGATGAGCCTAGCACTAAGTTAGACTCGGTGGCTCTGATACCAACTGATGCAGCGAACAAAAGCACACAAAACAACAATCGATAAAAGAAAGGGGATAAATGATCCGAATCCGTTGATTCGCACACGAATACCGGAAACAAACCCTACTATTGATCTGTTGATCTGCGTATGGATACCAGAAAAATAGGCTTCAAATACGTTGATCATCTCAAGATACCGTAAATGGAAGATAACGAGAAAACTCTTTAATTTTTTTATTAATTCAACAATTGTCTTTCAAACCCTAATACAATAATGTAGCGAAAGCTCTGTCGAGAAAAAACTATAAGAAACAAATTGAAACAACCTACTAAAGTTTCGTTGATTCGTTCACGATTACCGGAATTTTAGGTTTCAAATTCGTTGATTCTCAAAGAATACCAAAATTTGGAAGATAATAGAGAAACTCTAATTTTTATTCATCAAAAACTGTCTTTCAAACACTAATACAATCTACTTAAATAGAATTATAAAACTTGGCTAACAAGAAAATCCACAAACAGGAAATTTCAAATAAAATAAAAGACTAAAAATGAAAAATAGGGAAAACATAACATAGTTACCCAAATAAACTAAAAGACTAAAAATAAATTCTAATCAAAAGAAGAATAAAAACATCTAATTAATTATAAAATAAATAGAAATAAAATAATTTATTTTAATTACAAAAATAATTTTAAAATCTCAAATCTTCAACAATATCCTTGATAATCTCTCCTGCATCAACAATGACATGGAATTCTCTCTTAAGCTGGCTAAAGTGGAATCGGTCATTGTATTGACAGGAAGATATGAATTCTTAAATATAACAAATATCTTGGAATAGTAGCTACTCACTCATGGATGTTGATCTTAATAACACATTTTGATGTTGTCTGGTTAAAAATTTTATAAAATGAACCTGTTTTAAATTGTCGTATGTAAATTTTTTCAGATATACACATCATTAACAAAGAAGATTAATTTGTCAGGTGGACGTCCGAATAGGCATCCTGCAAGGCATTACCAAAGAAGAGAAGTCCGAATAATAAAGTATTGAACAAGACCTGCTCGGGGTTAACTAGTGCCATATACTACTCGAGGTCAGTTAAACATACTCGGGGCTAATTGATAACATTGTCTACTCAAAATCAGATGACGTCACTCGCGACCAACTGATATCGTTTTCTACTCGGGACAAACATGAAAAAATTTGAATAACAAGCCCAGCGTGTAGCACATACGAATCAAGTCATTAAAATACACGAAGATATTTATATCAAAGAGGAATTCCAAGAAGAACAGAATTATCAAGCAGGTAGGGTTCCTAATCAGGTAACAATTTTATTTCTTCAAAAAGACTACAATCTCATAAGGAAATAAGTCATAATTGGATTACATTACTAGAGTCCCATTCGATCTCAATAAAAGTCTTCAAAACAGGAAAGAAGACAAACTACTTCGAACAAGCAAACAATCATAATTAAATACAAAAATCTTTTATTACTTGTACAAAGAAGATTAGGGTTCTGTAAACATATAAATAGACCCATAATCTCATCATACAGAGATATACAGCAATCATAGAAAAATACAGAGAGAAGAAAGAGAGATCGAGAATTGTAATTATATTATTTCATAGTGGATTTTGGCTTGGTTGATTATTCAACAACCCGTGGACGTTTCTCCGGTCATTGGAGTTTTACCACGTAAAAAACTTACGTCCGGTTACTTTCTCCTTCTCTTTCTCTTTGAAATCACAACTAAAATTCAATCCTTGTTGGATTTTCACATACATATAGAAATCAACGTCAACAATTGGCGCTAGAAGAAGGGGTTGAACCTTCGATTTAATTAAAGGCAATGGCAGGAAGCAGAAGCAGTTCTGGGGATGTCTAAAAATCTCCAGATAACTTCCATGTTGGCAGTAGCTAGTGAAATCTCGCTGCAACCACAGAAAACCAACCCACATTCTTGGCAGGAATCCATCAAGTTCCTCCGACCAGCAGAGACCTGACATAACGTTTCCGAGAGGCGTTGCAACAATTGGTGGCAGAAGTAACAAAGGAATGAGTTGATCTGCTGGCTTCAGAAGAATCACAAACTCCTAACCTCCCACCTGCGAGACTTCGTTCAGTTGTAGTAGGGCCATAACTAAATACACCAAAAGCCGAAAGAAACTGTGCTCCAATCAATCAGGCTGGACGTGAAACACCTGAAGAGGAACGACCACGCCAGAAGCAGAACCAGGATCAGACAATCCGTGTTAGACACCGCAAACATGACCGGCACAGGGATCGGTCGTCATCAGAAGATAGCGATCGACACCATTGCAAGTGTCATCATGGAATCATAGGTGAAACCCGGCATCAAAGTGAAGAGTCAGAAAGAGGAATGACAATCACACTGTGGTTCAACCATAAGGGAAGTCCGGTGGGAGACAGAGATGTCGTAATCCAGAGCCTAACTCGAGAAGTCGAGAACAATAGGCGTCAAACGGACGCATTGGTCAGACGTTATGGGTACAATAATTTATCTGACGAGGATTCTGACAGCCCATTCACTATGGACATCCTGCGGACTTCATTCCCAAAAAGATTCAGGATGTCACACGTGGAACAGCTCAAAAGGGATACAGACCTAAAAGAACATGTCAGACGCTATAAAAGTGTTATGGCTCAGTATGCCCATAGCGATCCCTTACTATGCCTCAACTTTCCACAAACTCTAGGAGACATGTGTTTCAAGATGGTTCGGGAGATTGCCCCCAACAAGCATCGAAAGTTTCAGTGAACTAAGCATGAGTTTCTGAAGGCAATTTCTGAGCAATGTTCACAGAAAAAATCAGTGGCTTACCTTTCTCAAATAAAATAAGGGAAAGATGAGTCGTTGAAGAAATACCTGGGGAGATTCGGCCAAGCAGTATCAGAAAGTAGTAGTGCAAATGATGGAGCGATAATTGTTGCATTCATCAACAACCTACAGAATGGACGGTTGTCTTTTGACCTGAGAAGAGCCCGTCTGACCAGATACGCAGATATGACAGATATGGCGGGAGGATATGCACTAGCTGAAGAAGAAGAGTTAGCCACTGAAGCATGCTACATGCATGGAATCCAAGGTGCAGAACCAAAAGGGAAAACAGAAAGGAAACAGCAAATAAAATAGCAAGGACAGGGAAACAGGCGCAATGCCGAACAGACTACGAAAAAATACTGAGGTAGATACAGCAACTATACCCCTTTTCGGAAAAGCAGGAGGAAATCTTGATCATACTGGAAGCAAAGAATCTGGTACAAGAGCCACGACGACAGTTTCAGTTCGCCCGACAGAATACAACCAAATACTGCAGATTCCATAAAAAAATCGATCATGAGACTTCCAAGTGTTACCAACTCAGAGATTACATAGAAACCCTCATTTGGAAGGGACATCTTCAGGATGTAATCTTGAAAAGGGATGAGAAGTCAAAAATAAAGAAAGAGATCAGGGCCGATCACAGCTCTGGTAGATATCAAAGGGCCAGTCCAGAGGCCAATGAAGTAATACATACAATCTTTGGAGGATCATCCACTGGGAGAAGTAACCGAGAGCTAACACAAGAAACCAGAGAAGCAGTAGAAGCAAGACATAGCTTTAATGTGAACTCGGTGGAGCCAGACCCGAAAAGGGTAAATGAAGGATGGGACCCAATAATATTCACAGAAGCGGACTCATATGGCGTCGATGTTCGGCCAAAGGACGCTCTGGTCATAAGTGCTTGGATTGATCACCAGGAAGTTAGGAGAATCTTGATAGATAATGGAAGTTCGGCAGACATTCTCAATGTAGACGTCTATGATCAACTCAGGTTGGACCGAAAAGATCTACAACCTTTCCATACCCCACTCAGAGGATTCGGAAGAATTGAGGTCAGGTCACTCGGGATGGTAAAGCTACCTGTGAAGATCGGAGTGGCACCTTATCAGAAAACTGTATTGCTCAACTTCGTGGTTGTAGACTTAGACCATTAGTAGTATAATGCGTTGTTGGGTCGACCATTCTTAAATAAAACTAAGGCCGTAATAGCCACTTATGCCTTAATGATCAAGTTCTTGACTGAACAGGGGCCGGGGCCGGGGCCGGGGCCGGGGTCGGGGTCGGGGTCGGGGTAGTCAAGGGATCCCAAGAGATGGCTCGAAGAGCTAACATGTCAGTATACAAAGACAAGAATGATGAACAGGTTTGCACTATAACACAGCCAAGTCAGAACAAAGAGCCACTGTCATTCGAATTCGATCCAAGGGAAGAGCCGAATGAATCCAAAACTGAACTGGTCAAAGAAATTATCTTGAAAGAAGATAAACCAGATAAGAGGATCAAGATCGGGGCCAACTTGGAAGGAAAAGTCAAACAAAGCCTCACTAATCTACTCAAAGAATACAGGGACATGTTCGCTTAGAGTCATGAAGACATGGTCGGAATAGATGCCCGGATAATATCTCACCGTCTCACAGTAGACCCGAATGCAAAATCGGTAATACAAAAGAGAATATCATTCAATCTCGAGAGAAGTCAGGCGATCAAACAGGAAGTAAAGAAGCTACTCGCTGTAGGGTCGATTAGAGAGGTCAACTACCCTCAATGGGTAGCTAATGTAGTCCTCGTCCAAAAGAAGAATGAACGATGGAGAATGTGTGTATATTTCACATATTTGAACAAGGCATGCCCAAAAGACAATTTTCCACTTCCGAGGATAGATCAGTTGGTAGACGCTACGTCAGACCATGAGTTGCTCAGTTTCATGAACTTCTACTCGGGATATAATCTAATCCGGATGAATAAGGCTGACGAAGAAAAGACAGCATTCACAACTGATCAGGGTTTGTACTGTTACACAGTGATGCCCTTTAGATTAAAAAATGCAGGGGCAATCTATCAAAGGCTGGTCAACAGAATCTTTGCATGGCAAATAGGAAGGAACATGGAAGTGTACATTGATGACATGCTGACCAAGAGCATCTTGACAGACAAGTATACCTCAGACCCGCGAAAGACATTTGATATTTTGAGAAGATACCAAATGAAGCTAAATCCGAACAAGTGTTTATTCGGAGTTCATTCAAGGAGATTCCTGGGTTTTCAAGTTCATCAAAGAGGAATTGAAGTCAATCCTAAAAAGATCCAAGCCCTGCAGAGAATGACCTCACCAAGGACATTAAAAGAAGCACAGCGCTTAACAGGATGTTTAGCTTCCTTGGGAAGATTCATCTCAAAGGCTACGGACAGATGCGCACCCTTTTTCAAAGTAATCAAAAAAGGAAAATGACTCGAATGGAATGAAGAGTGCGAGCAGGCATTCTTAAAAATCAAAGAATACCTAGGGCAGACTCTCATCCTTTCAAAACCACAGATGGGAGAGATACTCCATTTGTATTTATCGATTATAGAACTAGCAGCAAGCTCGGTCCTAGTCAGAACAGAGGATGAAGTACAAAAGCCAGTGTCTTATACCAGCAAGGCACTTTTACCAGCTGAGACCAGGTATTCACAAGCAGAAAAATGGCCCTGGCATTGGTTTCAGTAGCAAGAAAGCTAAGGCCATATTTTCAGGCTTATACAATCCAGGTACTCACCGACTACCCATTAAAGCAAATTCTACAGAAGCCAGAGATTTCAGGAAGACTGACCAAATGGGCTATCGAGCTAAGTGAATTCGATATCCACTACGTCCTCAGGATATCCCTCAAAGGGCAAGCAGTGGAAGATTTTATAACGGAGTTCACAGAGCCAAACCTGGAAGCAAAACAGATGTTGGGAAAAAATTTCTCATGGAAATTGTATGTTGATGGCTCTTCAAACACTCACGGCAGTGGGGCAGGGATCGTAGTATGCACTCCAGAAGGAGATGATATCGAATGTGCCATGAGGTTTGATTTCAAAGCAACCAACAATCAAGCCGAGTACGAGGTGCTACTAGCTGGACTCAGAGTCTGTATAGCTCTCGGGGCAGATGAAGTCGAGATATTCAGCGATTCACATGTAGTTGTCAACCAAGTCATAGACGAGTACCAAGCCAAGGATGAAGGCATGATAGCCTACCGTGACATTGTAAAACAACTCCTCCAGAAATTCAAAGAATATAAGATTGTCTAGATCCTCATGGAGGAGAATGAAAAGGCAGACGCATTGTCCAAACTAGCGTCAGCAACAACCACAATCAGGCCAAAGACTATTCTGGTTGCACATCTCCTCAAACCGAGCACAGTTGAAGCAAGAAACTTGAAAAATTTAGAAATCTGAACACCGCCAGACGGTTTGATGACTCATCTAAAAAGGTTTCTGGAAGAAGACATGCTCCCGAAAGATCCCTTACAAGCAAAACGTATCAGGTATAGATCAGCAAGGTACACATTGGTTGGAGGAGAACTATACAGAAGGGGGTATTCCCGAACACTTCAAAGATGTGTGTCAGATGAGGATGCATATCGGATATTACAGGAAATTCATGGAGGAGTTTGCGGAAACCACACTGGGGGTAAAAGTTTAGCACACAAGGTACTCAGGCAAGGTTATTATTGGCCTACTCTATTCTCATATGCACAGCGATGTTCGGAGAGTTGCAATACTTACCAAAGGATTGCTAATGATATCCGACAACCCCATGAACAGCTTAGAAACCTCACATCCCCATGGTCATTTGCCATGTGGGGGTTGGATTTAATCGGCCCAATGCCAGCCGAGACAGGGGGTGGAGTGAAGTATGCCATAGTAGCCGTTGACTATTTCACGAAGTAGGCAGAAGCTGAAGCATTGGTGCATATCACATAAGCAAACACCACGAATTTTATGAAAAAGAATATACTTTATAGGTTTGGAGTCCCAAACACTATAATCACTGACAACGGGCACCCAGTTCGATAACCTGAAATTCAGACAGCTGTGCAAAGAGTACCAGATTGCTAATTACTATACCACACCTGCTCACCCTCAAACAAATGGGCAAGTCGAAACAGTGAACAAAATCATCAAGCACGCAATCAATGCAAAGCTAGATGCCAAGAAAGAAAGCTAGGTTGAAAAGCTTTCCAAAGTATTATGGGCATACCAGACAACAGCAAGAACGTCAACAGGAGAGACTCCATTCAGTTTAGCGTTTGGAACAGAAGTTGTTATCCCCATAGAAACGTCATATGCATCAACCCGGGTCAGGCTATATGATGAAGAACAGAATGTTGATATGCTATTACAAAATCTAGATGAGCTAGAATAGAAAAGGGAGAAGTCCCGATTACAAAATATGACATATCAGCAAAGAGTAGCCCGCCACTACAACTCTCATGTTCTGGTCAAAAAATTCCAACTAGGAAACCTGGTACTCAGGAAGGTGTCGTTGAACAGAAAAATAAAGTTGCAGGTTCCCTGGTTGATAAGTGGGAAGGCCCGTACAAAATCGAAGGAATAGCTGGTCATGGAGCATATTGTATTGCACGATCCAATTGAGGGGTTTTACCCCGACCATGCAATGCCCAATATCTGAAGATTTTCTATCCTTAAATTATTTTTTGTTCGTCTTTCTAGTCAGGACAATTTTAGTTAGGTTAGATATTAGTGGAGAAATTTAAAACTTTGTTGATTTTACAGTTATGAATAAAAATCAAACTCGGGATTTTCGAAAGAAAGCATATGATAATAAGAACATATGAAAGACAAGCATGATAATAAGAACATGCAAATAGAATACTACGGACCATTAATTCCCGAATGGGCGGAGAAGCTCGAAGGAGCATGCCAGTCGAGCATGGTAGATTGACCTTAGCAAAAAGGCAAACCTGATGCACCAGCTCAGGATGCTATCGAAAAAATTCCAGTGAAATGCGTAGCTGTATTAAGTGATTCAAAAAGCTTAACGATTCGACAAAACGTTTGCGCATAAAAACTAGGGAGACGTCATCGGTAATGCATAAGGACTCAAACATATGATCATGGTGAGCCTTGATGTAATGTTCGGGTAGCAACCGTGTATGAAACACAAGTATAAACCTACTTGTCTATTTTAAGATGACTCGGTTAATAATACTAGCCAGTTTAATAAGATACTTGGCATAAAGATTGCAATAGCCAGTTTAATAAGATACTTGGCATTAAAATTATTCAGGGTGACAACCGGTTTAATAAGATACTCGGTGAAGTTACCCGAACATTAGAGTTAGCCAGTTTAATAAGATACTTGACATGAAGATTGCAACAGCCTAGTTTAATAAGATACTCGGCGTTAAAAATTATTCAGGAAACAAAATCGGTTTAATAAGATACTCTATTAAGTTACCCGAACAGAAATAGCTGGTTTAATAAGATACTCGGCAACAATAGAGTGAAGTTGAAGAAATTTGGTGAGCAATGAAATCAGAAGCTAAACTCGAGATTTTATTAATCTCTCCAAAGAATCGTTACAATTTTTTTTTGTTTTACAAAGAATTAAAAAGAATTGTTAGTTTCTATAAAAAAAAGCTTATGAAAATTCTACAAAAATCAAGGTTGTGAGGATTTTGAACTCTTGCCAATACTCGGGTTGGGCACCATCTCGTACTCGCTGAGCAGACTTTCATTGGAAGGTCAAGCACTCTTGTCGACCGAATCGTCCATCCATTGGCTGTAATCTTCTTCTGGGATCGGTCCGACATCAGGGACCACACCCTCCACGACAGACTCCTGACTGGCGTAAAAAGTCGAGAGGGAGTGCTCGGATGGAACCTCCAAATGCATAGGATGGGACTGTTTGCCTCGGCTATGGCAGTAAGCTCTCCACTCATTCATCTGAGTCCGAAGAAATTCCAAAGATCGATCCACATGATTTTTGATCGATAACTCCCAGTTGGCTCTGGCTTTCTCAGTTGTCCGATTCTTAACCTTAAGAATTCACCAATTGAAACCAACCCACGCTGAAACTCTCGAAGGAGAAGGGTATCGTAGGCAAGGGATCTCTTGAAATAATCTACCTCTTGCACTTCAAGTTCCAGCCTGGCCTCCTTAGATAAGGACTCGACCGTCAGAGCCTGGCTTTCCAAGTCTTCAATTTTCTGCTCATACGCCGACTTAGACTGCTCTGCTTCCTGTTCGGCTTTAAGCATTGATTCTTGGGCAGAGGACAACAAATTTTGAAGTGAAACAGTATTCTCCTCGGTCTCAACCTGCTTCGCCAAACAGTGGTCGGTGAACACTTGGGCAGAGCCCACCTCCTTTTCATAAGCCGCTTTAACCCGATCACGGCTATCCTCACTTTTCTTCAACTGAGCCTCGAAACGCCTTATTCTATCTGCTTGATGTTACTGTGTCTGAACCAGCTCAGCGAACTCGGCCACCATCTATAAATAAGTTTAATTAAAAATCTAGCAAGCAAAACAAGCAAAACAATTGAAGAATTTAAGGATAACTTACATAAGATGCACCATTAAAAACGTTCTGAAGACGGTCTGTCAGGGAGCCATCCCGAAAACAACTCCAACGGTCATCCCCTATGAAAGCTCGACCGAATGACATCTCCCGTAACATATCCTGGGGAGAAGGATATGAAAGAACCCCCGAGGGTTCAGCCCCTTGATCTTCAACCTTGGGGGAGGGGAACCCCCGTTCGGCTCTGGAGTCTCCGCATCCGTCGATGCTCCCACATCAACGCTCGTGGGAATATCGGCCACAGTATCTTCATCGCTAGAGTTGATGAATGAGACCACCCGAGGGACCTTGAGATGGTGAGTTGGAGAGCTGACTGCCTTCCGTTTCTCAGCCCGATAACGTGGAAACTGATATCAGCTGTAGGATCTTCCTAAGCATCATTCCGGAAAGATTTAAAAAATTTGGGACCTGAAGGTACTTGTCCCGCGGAGGTATTACCTCCATCACCGACTTTTGACAGCACAACAGGTCCTTCACCAAGACCCTCACTCTGTCTCTCCTAATCATGAGGCAATTGAGTATCTGTCGGGCCACTCAGACCACTAGTCTCCCCGGCGGACGGCTGAACAACATCCTCGGGGACATATTCGGGGACTTGCTCCTCGGCTACATCAGTTTCCTCATCAGACTCAGGCGGATCAATACCATCATTGCTCTAACGAGAAGCTTCTTTTTGGCTCGCCTGAAGAATCGACTTCACTTGGCGAGCTTGGAGGTCTCAGACGATGTCCGTATCGTACACTTAGAAAAAAAAGGACCGCGTCAGAATACGAAAAGCAAATAAACAATAAAAAAAGGGTTACAAAGATCGCTTACATCGTCTACGGTAAGCCAAAATTTGGCTGAAGAAGTCGAGCTCTATCATCTTCGCCTTATTGAAAAGATAAGACATGCTCCTCTTCTCCAGCATGCGAACTGCTGCCCGAGCAAGTCTGGTCAGCTCAGCGTCGCTAAATTTAAGCTTCTTCTTGTTTCGAACCTCGAGAGAATAGAAGAAGTGGGAAACTTTCAGCACCCTTCGAGTTTCCCCAGTCGAGAGGGTGGCTTCAAGACCCAGATTCCCTCCAGTGAAAAACCAACTGTTCTTTCAGAACTTGTTGGATGAAGGGAATCCCCATACAAACCCTCTCTTTTTGAGGTCATCAGAGGTGTCGACATCCCGATTCACTTTTGTCCCCTCGGGGACCCAGCAATCGGGTGGATTAGACATGAGAAAATAGGTCTCTGTCTTGCCAGACTGCCTCAGCTTGATGAAATGCCTGATCTCACTCGAGGATGGCTGCGACAAGTTCATCCGGTTGTACATGTGCCACATGCACATCAGGATCTTGTAACTGTTCGGGGCTAGTTGAGCCGGGGCGATCCCTGCTTCGGCCAAAAACTATGCAATGAACGGCTGAAGAGGAAGTGTGACGTCGCAGCAGAGCATGGATCCATAGATGGCCATCATGCCCGGGGGAGGATTCCACGCAGCTCTATCACCAGCGGGAACCAGAATAACCGAGTCATCCAAATCGAATCGGGCACGATACTTCTAGATCTCATTCGCCCCGACCACATTCGGCTCGGTGTCAAACCCACTCGAGCGATCAACAGAGAAAGTGAGATGAGATACTCTGAACGCCTCTTCAACGTCGTTCTCGTTAACAGTCTGCTCCCTGATCCAAACACCGCCAGAGCCATGCTTATGGACTTCTCTTTTGCTTTGATGTTTTCCCATCCTTCGCAGAGGTACCCTGTGATTAGAAACATCAGATTCAAAACTAGTTGAAGAACTGGATACAGAAAATTGGATGTCAGGGTGAAGTCCATAAACGTCAACTTTTAAAAATGGAGGTTCATCAGTGGGGATTTTCCCCAATAATCTTCCAACGCAGGAAACCAGCTGGAAATCCTCACGATCGAGCGCTTCGAAAGCGATAGTAAAAAGTAGTTGACGAGAGGACGGATTCATTAACACTAACCTTGAATGAAGAAATCTGAAACATAAAATCTTATATGGATAAATGGCGATTTGCTGCGAAGAAATATGGGTTAGCAAAGAATTTTATGGTTTTCAAGTTTTTAGAATGAACCAGTCCAACCCTTCAGTGAAGAATTTAAAGGGGTGATAGCACAAAACCCTAGGGTCTTAAGTCGGGAAAAATCTATGATGAGATTTGATGATGCAGGCGATGCACAGGGAGACACGAAGGTCATTTCTAATAAATGGAATCGAAAAACGAAGCGGCATAGGACACATGTTAAGAAGAGAACAGGCTTTCGCAGTCAGAATTTCAAAACGTCGCCATCATTGAATATCCCGCGTGAGGGGCAAATCGGATTTATAGGGTCACCATTAAGACATACCATTATTACTCTGGCACAGAAATAAAACTTGAATTGATTAAAATACTTTTGCCGGAAACGAAATTCTATTCGACAAAAATATTTTAAGGGGGGTATTGTCGTATGTAAATTTTATCAGATATACACATCATTAACAAAGAGGATAAATTTGTCAGGTGGACGTCCGAATAGGCATCCTGCAAGGCATCACCAAAGAAGAGAAGCCCAAATAAACAAATATTGAACAAGACCTGCTCGGGGTTAATTGGCGTCATATACTACTCGGGGTCAGTTAAACATACTCTGGGATAATTGATAACATTGTCTACTCTTGATCAGATGACGTCACTCGAATAAAAAGCTCAGCGCGTAGCTCACACGAATCAAGTCATTAAAATACACGAAGATATCCATATCAAAGAGGAATTCCAAGAAGAACAGAATTATCAATCAGGAAGGGTTCCTAATCATGCAACAATTTATTTCTTCAAAAAGACTACAATCTCATAAGAAAATAAGTCCTGATTGGATTATATTACTAGAGTCCCATTCGATCTCAATACATGTCTCCAAAACAGGAAAGAAGACAAACTACTTCGAACAAGCAAACAATCGTAATTAAATACAAATATCTTTTATTACTTGTACAAAGAAGATTAGAGTTCTATAAACATATATATAGACTCATAATCTCATCACACAGAAATATAAAGCAATCATAGAAAAATACAGAGAGAAGAAAGAGAGATCGAGAATTGTAATTATATTATTTCATAGTGGATTTTGGCTTTGTTGATCATTCAAATACCCGTGAACGTTTCTCCGGTCATTAGAGTTTTACCACGTAAAAAACTTGCGTCCGGTTACTTTCTCATTCTCTTTCACTTTGAAATCACAGCTAAAATCCAATCATTATTGACTTTTCTCATACATCTAGAAATCAATATCAACATAGATCTTGAAACTTTATTCTTTTTTTTTCTTTTTCTATCTTATCAAAAAGGAAATATTATCTATGTCAAAAAAAGAAGAAGAGAGATTATCAACATTAAATATCACTATCTCACTAAAGAATAATACTATCTAGGGTAAATGTGTTAAGATTTTATCATTTTTTTTATAGTGTTAAGATTTTATCACTTTTTTTTTTTGTTCTTTTGAATCATCGTTGATTCTTTCACTTTGGCACTTTGCTACCTTTGAAATGAAGAATATTCGATTTCTTGGTTTTGTATGCAGATATTTTGGCTACTGGGTTCCATTCTTGAATTGGAAAATTTTGTTTGGACATGTGATTCTTGAGGGCTGTACCAACAGAGTGTCAGGAGAACCCACATCTGAAGCCAAAGAAAATACGATAAATTCCACATTTAAAACACAAAAAACAAAACGGTGATATGTCATAATCCAAAAAATTAGTTTTTTCTGTGTCGGAAGAATATCCATTAATATATATATATACACTCATTTTCATCAAAAATATCAGGTTGGAAGAGAATAGAGATGTAATGGGGTAAAATTTGACCAGAAAAGAAAAAATTTCAGAGACATCTAATTTTGAAATTATTAAAAATTTCAAAGCTAAAGAGGGGAATTTGGTATTTACTATCTTGAATTTATGAAAAAAGTTGCATGATGGTCAATGACAGCGTTGGGTCCACACTTGATTGCAACATTGAATATTGGATTTCTTGGTTTTGCACTTTTGCATGCACATATTTCGCGTTTCATGGGTTTTCTAAGAAAAATTAACGGGGAAACAGTGAAATGGATTCGAAAAAATTGTTTGGACATGCGATTCTTGAGGGCTGTTACAGTAGACTAGTAGCGTACTAGAGTGATGATAGGAGAGCTGGAGAGGTGTAATGGGTTGTTGGAAATGTACAAACCCCATCTATAATGTAACACTAACTTAGTATAAAAAATTATTCCAACACAACAATAAATTTCAATTTCAAAAATAAATTTTAGCGTTGAGTGAATAATGTTACACTAAATTTAGGACATCTCCAATGGAGTGCATAAAAAATTACACCAAATTGGTGTCAAAAATACGTTTGTTCTCACTCTAAAACATCTAACAACAATTTAGTGTAAAAGAGTATTTTTAAAAGAATTTTCTTTCAATAAAACTTTATACAATACTAATTAATTTCTATTTGCTAACTTAAACAAAATTAATTATTTTTTTTGACATAAAAAATATTATTCTTAAATAATTAATTGCATAATAAAAAAAATATTCACACAATTTTGTCCCAAAATTTTCACCATAATATTATTTAACTTATTTATCCAACTAATTTTCACTTAATTAGTTCATCTATTTTTTTCACATTATTTTTTCTCATGTAATTATTTTTTCATCTAATTCTCTCAGTATTATATATATGTGTGTGTGTGTAAATGACACAAATATGCTAAGAAAACGGGATGAGAAAATGGGATGGAGAAAATGGGATGAGAAAAAATTAATGTGAAAAAAATTAGTTTAAATAATTAAGTTAAAATAAAATTATGTGAGTAACTATTTTATTTTTTAGAACATTTTCTTCTACAAATAATTGAAATATAGTCACCAATTTTATTAATAATATAAATTTCTTCCACTTATATTTTAGCCAAGGTAAAATCAATCTCTTTTAATTTTATATTTTTTTATGTTTTCATAAATTATTTCCTAATCTAATTTATATATCGGTTCAACTACGATATTACTGGGTTTATTTCAATCATTAAATTTCAATCATAGATGTATAAAAAAAAAATCAAAGATTGAAAAATTAAAAGAAATTAAAATTAAAAAAAAAACATTCTCTCGTAATTTTTCTGCAACTATTCATGAATCGTATATATGTATATATTTTTATTTTTATTAGGTATTAATTATAACAAATTAAGACTTTCTTTATTGTTTTATTATGTAATATCCATTTTGTTTTAAATATTTTATATGAATTATATATTTATTAATTAGGAATTATTGAAAGAAATATTGCATATGTGCAATAAAATGAAAGATCATTTTCTTCGAAATTCTTTGATTATGTATAATGAAATGGAAATCGTATAAAAAATTAAATAATTTGATTATAGATTACTTTTAAGATACAAAATATAATCGATTTTCATTTTGATTCTTAAAATTAGTGTTAATGTATTATTATTATTTTCTATCGTTACCTTACAAATTAAATAGCAATACAAAATGACAAATGACAAATTGCATACAAAATCCCTATTTTTTGTCTAATTACAAAAATATGGAATCTTTTTTCAAAATTTCACAAACATTCATTTTTATTAATACTGCTCTATCAATAGTTAACCGTTGAGGTGTAAAAAGTTTTTTTATGAATAAAATTATTGTTAAATATTTATTTAACAATTATTTTATATGTTTTTATCTATCCATTGATAAACAATATTAAATGAATTATTGTTCTTTTTTTTTTAAAGAACAAGAATTAGAAAAGATCTATCTAATCTAATATAGCAAGCTCATCTCCTCCATTACATCAAATCTTAGCTTCATTTTTTTCCTTTTTTTATTATTCAAATATAAACTACCAATTTTAATGTAATAAAAAGATAAAATAATAAATAGGGGTATTTTAGTCAATTCATACTAAAAATTGGTTAATAGAGTTGATTTGCTTCCAAGTTGGAGGAATAGAATCCCAAGCCCTATCTTGTTGATTAACGGTTAGCTTTCTATATGCTTGTACCTTTTTCATTCTAGTTCTGAACTTCTTTCATTCTTTCACCCATTTACTGTTAGTTGAGTAGTTTCTAATCTACCCATTTTCAAAAGCAGAAATTACCTATGGTGCTATCTCTTTTAGACGTCAGGGAACTACTTGTTGACCAAAAGGTCATCCAATTCCATGTCGATTAACTCGGTCGATCGACTAACATAAGTGAATGTTTATGAAATATTGGAAAAACAAACTCCAATTTATGAAATTACATCAACAATGTGGGATCTTGTGCAATTTTTCCATAAATACGTTGTGGGCAGCAGAATTTGGCTCTATATAGGTACTTCACATTTAGGAGGTACACCAAACAGCACAACTCTCTCCGAAGTCTGAGCACACCCTCTTCAGACTTCGCAACAAAACATGGAAAATGGATCGTTGAAGAAATGGAGATTTCAGGGCAACAAAAACCTCACAACTTCATCTGGGTTCACAGTTCGAGGAGTCCTCAACTCGTTAATAGAAAATCTCAACGTAAACGACCCAAGACCCACTATTCCGCTTGGCAACGGCGACCCCTCTGCCTTTCCCTGCTTCAGGACCGCCATTGAGGCCGAAGATGCCATCGTCGACGCCGTCCGCTCCGCCAAGTACAACCACTATTCTCCCACCGCCGGTTTGCTCCCAGCTAGAAGGTATATAACATAACGTAACATTAACATTTTCACTTTCTTGCTTCAATGAATCGAATCAATTATTTTTATTTTTATTTTTATTGAAAATGATTGTTTTCGTATTTTGCTGGAGATATGATTGTAGTTTCTAATAATATGGAGTTACAAATTGAGACGGCATCCTTTTTTCTTTTTTTAATTGCATATTTTGTGATAAAGCTTAGAACTTTATTAAAAAGTGTACACAGCGACTTGTGCTTGGCCAATATATTTCTTTATATGTCAATGCCACTGAACTGTTACTGAGCTGTTTGAAAACACAGCTGTAAATATGTTTTCATTTGTTTTGTGATTGACATAGCATTGTAGTTTTGTGATTGAAACTTGAAAATGTTTTACCTAGACCGTTGACTCTGGTGTTAGTCAAATTGTTAGTCAATGAATTGTCGCTGTAATCAAAATATTGATTGAGAGGGAGTGCAATTTCGCATATATAAAGAGGAAGTTAGTCCAATTTTACCTCCTTTTTTTAGCTCAAAACTTTGAATTCAATTGGAAATTTGATTCCTTGGTCACATATTTGTAATTAGATATATTACAATTCACTGGCAATCGGCTTGCTTATAATTCATACCGGTCAATATATATTCATATTTGGTCACTGTTTAGATTTTACAGTCATATTGCTTTTCTTTTTCTGATCCGTTTATCTGAAAAGCCTAAAAGATAAAATGTTATATGAAACTAGAGCATTGACATTTTGTTTCTTTTTATATGATGTGTTGTTCCTTTGATCTTAAACTCTGACAGGGCTGTTGCAGAGTATCTGAACCGCGACCTCCCTTACAAGTTATCACCAGATGATGTTTTTCTTACCCTTGGATGCATACAAGCAATTGAAGCCATATTAACATCCCTGAAACACCCTGGTGCCAACATTTTGTTACCAAGACCTGGGTTCCCGTATTATGAATCTCTTGCAGCACATATCCATCTTGAAGTTAAACATTTTGATCTTCTTCCAGAGAAGGGTTGGGAAGTTGATCTTGATGCAGTGGAAGCACTTGTAGATGAGAACACTGTTGCCATGGTTATCATAAACCCTGGAAATCCTTGTGGAAGTGTCTATACTCGCCAACATTTGCAGAAAGTAGGCTAAACTATTTTTCATTCCTTCTTTAAGTACTTTTAAAGACATAAAGTTTCAGTTTCATTATATGACATTATGCAGGATGCTGATATTTATCTAAGTTTCAAGTGTTACATTGTACTGTTTCTATAGGACCAACTATCGTTAATAGTGGTAATATTTTTTAGTAACAATTGTTGTGATTGCTGATTTTTTTTTAATACTAGATTGCAGAGACAGCCAGAAATCTTGGCATTTTGGTTATTGCTGATGAGGTTTATGAGCATCTCGCATTTGGGAGTACCCCTTATGTACCAATGGGGGTGTTTGGATCAATTGTTCCTGTTGTTACACTTGGATCTATATCAAAGAGATGGATTGTTCCTGGTTGGCGTCTAGGTTGGGTTGTAACAAGTGATCCCAACGGCATTCTTCTAAAAACAGTGGTTGGTCTCTCTCTCTCTCCCTTTCTCTCGGAATATTTGGATTGATGATTATGTTCTTTGAGTTCAAACTCCTATACCATTCTCTTCAACCTAAAAATAATGATCCTGGGGCTATTGATATTGTATCTTGTTTTGTACTTGTCAGATTATTGATTCCATCAAGGGCTTTCTCAATATCTCTTCCGATCCTATAACCTTCATTCAGGTTTGTGATTCTTGTTGCATTTTTTTCTTGCTTGTAATCATATTGAAACGGAGCAATTCTCTTTCCATCTTTCTACTGGCAGTAGGATTTTTAGACATTCATGTTGAGCTTCTGCGAAAATTTATCTATATAATTTGTGGGCATATTGTCCTGAAATAATCTACGTTGTCCATTACACATAGAATTCCCCTATTCCTATAACGTATGACTTTGTGAAGCTGTTCTACTTTGAGACATCTAAATTTGATCTATAGAGTCAGCTGGCTTAACTTAACTCCTAAAACAAAATCATGTTATTTCAAGATACTGTTTAGTAGTTCTTGTTACGGTAATTGAATTTTCATGTAAGTGTTAGGATCAACAGTATGTGTTTTTTTTTTTCACTTTTTGACCACTTGTGGAACACCGGATTAAATTTTAATGCTTTAATTTATTTCAGACATATGCTGTTCTCTGTGTATTAATTAAGCTTTTTAGTCTTCAGATGTAATCTCAACTGTTAAGGTACATAGATCGTATGTTCTACAAATTGTGTGAAATTTAGTGTAAGAAAAGACTGTTGTATGTGCAAAATACATTACGCATTCTAGTATTTGAAAATATAACTATGGCTTATTTGGTTATATGCATCAGGGAGCACTTCCTCAAATCCTTGATAAAACAAAGGAGGATTTCTATTCGAAAATCATAGATATATTAAGAAAGGATGCAGACATTGGCTATGATAAAATCGCGGAGATACCTTGCATAACTTGCTCAAATAAACCAGAAGGTGGCATGTTTATGATGGTAAGGAGGACATCATTTGCAAGCATATTATCCTGCTTAAGAAATCGACTCCTTTTAGTCTTAGTAACTTTTCTTGCAGGTGAAGCTGAACGTATCGCTGTTGGAAGGTATTAACGATGACATGGATTTCGTTCTCCAACTGGCTAAAGAGGAGTCTGTCATCGTTTTACCGGGTAAGATATATGGTATTTTAGTTTCTGGACCAGAACGATTCTCAATGTCGAGAACAGTTAGTAAATATGTATTATTCAAGTAGTTTTGTTATGGTTAATTAAGTATTGGTGACTGGTTACAATACTTGATTGTTGGCTGGCTAATCCCTTGATGCTGCATACCAAATCATGCAGGGATAGCTGTGGGTATGAAAAATTGGCTTCGCGTAACTTTTGCCATCGACCCTTCAATGCTCGAAGAAGGCCTTGAGAGGATGAAGTCCTTTTGCCAAAGGCATGCCAAGAAGCAATAAACTCTTGAAATTGATCCCCGAGTATGGTGATCAAACAGCGCATTGATCACATGCTCCATTTCAGTGCTAGTCTCTTTAGATGTTAATAATGAAATCACTGGTGATCAAAGAAATAAGAGTCCCCTAAAACACATGTAGGGGTGATTTGACAGTGATCGCAATGTCACGTTGGATCACAGGATGTTGTTACTGGTTCTATGATTTCCTTTAAATTATCTGTGTTTGATGTTGCATTTGTTCATCAGGTGAACTCTGTGTAACATGTTGTAAAAACTTGGAAACTGTCATGATCATGACCACTCAATATCATATAATAATGGCAAACTATGATTAGCTTTTCTTTGGCCTGCATTTGATGTTCCGTCTTTAATTTCGAAAATGTTAAGAGAAAATATCTAAGGTTTCCTTTTTCAGGGAAGGCGCTGTATATATTTATCTATAAGACTTCTTTTTTTTTAAATATATATATAAGACATTATTGCAATAAAACATCTATTAGTGAACCCCATGAAGGAAGGTCAATAGAAATGTTTAATTTTTTTTTTCATATGGTCAAATTTTAGATTATAATTATAAAATAATTAACTATCTAACTAATAAATATATAATAAAGAAAATATTGTAATAATAATGATATATTAATCATAAAAATATTTTCAAAATTCAAAGTGATCGACAATATCACGTGTCTGCATTACACTACATTAAAAACTGAGAATAAGAGAGTAGTAGTGTAGTACACTTGTACTGAAAAAACATAAAGAGAAATGGAGAATGGAAGAAAAGGAGGAGATTACAGAGACACAGCAGAGCAGCTGAATGCGGCGGCGTCGATGACGGTGAGAGGTGTTGTGGAAGCGTTAATGAAGAAGCTGGACAAAGAGGAAAGCAGGTGCATGATACATCTCGGGCAAGGCGATCCGTCAGCTTTCCCGTGTTTTCGAACCACTCCTTTAGCAGAAGATGCCATGGTTGATGCTCTCTGCTCCGCTAAATTCAACTGTTACTCTTCTTCAGTCGGCATTCTTCAGGCCAGGAGGTACATTTAATTTACCAAAAAAAAATGTATCTCTTAAGTTTTGTTTAAAAGAATAATTTATTTTTATTTTTTCAATTAAATATATTAATTCTAAAAGTATGCCTAAAATCTCGGATATATATATTATACGTTAAATAGAAAATATCTCAACAAAAATAAATAAATAGTCATGAAAAGGTATCAATATTCAATAGGTTCAATATTATATATATATATAAACGGAAGGAATCTTCCCAGAATCGAGGAGGAGCAGTTTTTTATTTACTTTTTTTATTGCTTTTCTTATGTAGATTTCACATAATCAGAGAATCTACTGGCTGATTAAGATTTAATACCTGAACGTTACAAATAATCAAAAATATGACATGTTTATTTTCTTTTCTTTTTTTCAATGTTATACACTTATACCATATGTATTTTTTTAAAAAGAGTTTACTATCCACCTATTATCTATTTACACTCTATTTTTTTATTATTAATAACAATATTAACCTAAATTAAAATTATTAAACAAGACTTTGAAAGCAAAAGAAATTTTTTCTCTAAAATTATTAGATTAAATATTACGTATTAAGTACATCCAACATATTGCTGATTTGAAAATTTATACATATAATAATGCTAAACGTCCTAATTTTTTTCTTAAATTCGGTCCCAAATGAACATCAACCACCACATAATCTCATGATTTATAAGATGTTGTCACCTTACCATAACATTTGGGACAAAATTTGAAAAAAAAAATCAAAACGTCTAACATTACTCATATATATATTAAAAAACCAATACAAATACCTTGTTTTAAAAAAAAAATAGATATATAAAAACTTGATTTGTTGCAACTAGATTCGATTAAACTCAGAATTTTTAAGACTAATGAAAAAATTAAAGTTCTCTAGGCAATCACATACCTACAAAAATAACAAAAAGCATGTTCATATTTCGATTTTTTTTTTAAATAAGGTACTTTTTTTCGAGTTTTTTTTTAATATGTACATATTTACGGTTCCTAAAAATCAAGCTTATTCGTAAGTTTTTTTTTTAACTGTAAGTCTTGCTTGAAAAATAATGGAGATAAAAAATTAGAGTTATGTATTGGAGGAGAGAGAGTTTAATATGATAATTAAAAAATTAAGAGTGTTTAATATGTAATATTTAATCTAATGATTTAGGAGAGATAATTTCTTTTTTAATAATTTAATTAAAAAAAGACTACTCCTCAATGAATCCAAATGTTATGATGGTTCGTCCTAACTTTTATTAAAATAAAATAGAGTATATTTGGAATAAGAGTGATAATCTTGGAAACAAAGTGTCTTTAGATTTTTTTTAAAATTTAAACTTTAAGAATAAAGTATCTTTAGAAAAGAAAAAATTGGACCGTCAAAAGAAGATTTGTTTTTAATGGAGTTAATTTTGTTTATGTGATTTACATTTGAACTTCACTTTTCCCTTTTTTGTTGTAATTTAGCCGATTAATCATAAACTTTTTTTTTTGAATTTCCAATTTAATTTGATCCAATTTCATGAAAACCATTTCTACAAATAGGAAGGCTTCAAATGTGTGGCTTCAAGCCTTCAAATGTGATAGGCTCCTTCTTATCTTTACCATTGTCATCTGACTCAGTATTTCTATGGTTGTTTGCCTGTTTATGCTAGTAGTACTGAAATTATATAATCAGCATATATTTTGTCTTTTATATTGTGACTGATCGCCGGTCTCATTATGTTTTAAAGGGTTTACTCTAGCAAAAGTTTAGATATAATAACTTTATTTTATTCTTGATAATCTAAAAATCCCATGAACCCATTTAGCGAATTCAAGTTTGAAACTAGATCCCCCGCCAAACACCATATGGAAAATAGGAAACTATAGTAATTGGTCATGTAGGACCTATGAGGGGATTCAAAGTTTAGAAATACTAAATTGAAAAACACCTATGCACATTACAGGTTTTTTTGATTTGAAGTAAATAATAGTGATTATACACAACACAAATAAATAAATTAATTGTGATTATATAACACGAATACATGATCACGTCATGTTCTTAATTACAGGGCTATTGCAGAATATCTGTCCAGTGATGTTCCAGAGGAGTTATCACCGGATGATGTTTATGTCACAGTTGGCTGTACACAAGCAATTGAAATCATAATATCAGTTATTGGTGCTCGTCCTGGTGCCAACATTCTGCTTCCCAAGCCAGGCTACCCAATGTACGAAGCTCGCGCAGCTTTTAGTAAGCTAGAAGTAGGCAATTTTGATCTTCTACCGGAGAAAGGATGGGAGGTTGATCTTGAAGCCGTTGAAGCTCTAGCAGATGAGAATACCGTTGCGATGGTTATCGTTAGCCCTACAAATGGAGACTGCACGAAAGCTTGGAATATTTGTGATTGCTGATGAAGTTTATGACCATCTAGTTTTTGGGAACAAACCCTTTGTACCTATGGCCAAGTTCGGATCTATTGTTCCTGTAATTACAATGGGTTCTATATCAAAGAGATGGATAGTTCCTGGCTGGAGGATTGGTTGGACGGTGACAAGTGATTCCAATGGAATCCTTAAAAATTCTGGGGTTTGTTTTCTATCTTTTCAACCTCAGCATCAATTTTACGCCTACTTTCAGCAGCGAGATACCATCAAGTTTTACTGTCAATTGTTGTGTCATTATCAAGAGCAATGTATGATAATGATTCTGATTCATCTCTATCTTGTTCTTCTTAATTACCAGATTGTGGACAGCATTAAGAGCTATATCAACATTTCCTCTGACGTTGCAACATTCACTCAGGTATGTGGTGTAAGATTTCTTAGGTACATAAGATAGAGAAACATATGCAGTATTGTGTTTCATTTCACCTGAATGTGTTGTTGTATGTATCAGGGAGCAATTCCTCAAATCCTTGAAAAAACGAATGAAGATTTCTTTTCCAATATCATCAACACATTGAAAAAAACTGCAGAGATATGTTACAGTAAAATCAAGGAGATTCCTTGCATGGATTGTCCACAAAAACCTGAAGGATCCATGTCTGCAATGGTAGGGACTTGAAAAACTAATCATTTGAATTGATTAAAGAAAGAAAGAAAAAAATAGAGATTAATAACGGTTATTTCTGTACAGGTGAAGCTAAACTTATCGCTACTTAAAGATATTAGTGATGATATGGACTTCTGTCTCAAGCTAGCCGAAGAGGAATCTGTGATTGTTCTACCAGGTAACTGTACAAGTTTAACTGCACTGCTACTCTCTATGACTCTATCTCTATACATCATTGAGTAGTAATATAAGCGTAGAATCATTTGCCTTATATACGAATTCCCATATGAGTTTTATGCAAATTTGATGATCATCATAAGTTCCTTACATTTCGATACAATTTATGATATTAAAATTGTATTTTGCATCCTAATTAAGTCTACATCAAGGGTGTACGTAAACAGAAAAAAAACAAAAATAGAGAAAACACAACTATTATGAATTTGTTAACAGCCGACTATTAAGAGGCCTGAAGGGCCACCATGTGGTCCATGTCCTCTGCAGATTGCAGTCTCTTGTAAAATTTCTTCTTGATCCTTGTAATTAAATATTATTATTTTTGTTTGCTCCCTGTAAAATGAAGGCTTTATAGTTTGGACCCCAAACTTAATTAAATTTGAATTCAGATTTCAACTTTGCTGACAATAATGTTTCTGTCGGGATTTGCTGTTGGATTGAAAAATTGGCTACGCATAACTTTTGCGGTTGAGCCGGCATCTCTTGGAGAAGGCCTTAATCGGATAATAGACTTCTGTAAGAGACATGCCAAGCAGCAATAAAATAGTGAGCTTGTTTAATTGTTTTCTAAAATTTTCTATAACCCTAAGAGGACCTTTAGTGGTGTCATTAGTCCCCCTGATTGCATTTCATTGCTGTAACCTATACATGGAATAAGGTGATCAACTGGATTTTCCATCTCATGTTGTGTTTATTGCTAGCATGAATGACATATATATATATGCTCATGTTCTTCTTATTTGTTTTCTTTTAGATTTCCTGTAGAACCCTAAATAAATAAAACAATTGTTAATCATGTCATCATAATCTTTAAACTTTGTAAGTATACAAATTCTAATATCCCTTACATTAAAATGAGGGATCTTTTTCGAAAATCATATAACATTTTTCTTTAATAATATTTGTTGGTCATAATTTAAATAATATATGTGTGTCAATCTTAGAATAGTCCTCAATCAAATGTCACACATGTATTGAGTTACTTTATATGTGCGACAACCTTGTAATTTATTTATCTAAACACGATAAAAATAATTAAGTAATACACTTAATGGAGTCTTCAATCAAATATCACATGTGTATTGAGTTACTTTTATACAGGTGCCAACCTTGTGATTTAATTATCTAAACACGATAAAGATAATTAAGTAATACACTTGATGGAGTCCTCGTTTAAATATCACATATGAATTGAGTAACTTTATACGGTGCCGACCTCGAAATTTATTTACCTAAACACGGTAAAGATAATCAAGTAATACACTTGATGGAGTCCTCGATCAAGTGTCACATGTGTATTGAGTTACTTTATACGGTGCCAACCTTGTAATTTAGTTACTTAAACACGATAAAGATAATTAAGTAATACACTTGATGGAGTCCTTGATCAAATGTCACATGTGTATTGAGTTACTTTTTTGCAGGCTTTGTAGTGGGCTAAATATGTACAGCTCAATTAATTAGCCCAAAATTCAATAGAAGTTAAAATTAGACTTTGAACATATAAAGGTCAGTTTTAATAGGCCTAAATGGTCCAAGGGCCTGACCCATCACAATGTCTAGCCATAGAGCACGTGGTCAATGAGTATTTGAAATGCAATCAAGTCAGGTGATGATCCTAACGGCTAACATGGTCTTCATTACTCGATTCAAATGAATCAAAACAGGTAATTAAAGGCTCGAAATCTACACACTCATAATGTGCCCGAATTTTGAAGGCTTATGAGTTTCACTATAAAATTCAGACTCCTCCTTAAAGGAGAGGGTCTAAAATTTTATTCTATACTCATATGAAAGCATTCTCAAATCTCTTTGATCATCCTTTTTATTTATTGCGGCCCACACCTTCACATTAATAGCGGATCCGCCACCCAATTAAGGTCGACTGGTGTTACCATAAAAGTCTATCAATCCAACTCCCGATCGAGCCACGTCGAACGAAGGGATCCACCTAGACTTCGATCTATATCACACATCGATATCTTATATCGACTTAACTCTCATTCGATCTATAGCGACTCAACGAATCCCCAGGGAATCGATTCGCCAATATTATTTATACCAAGAGTTGAACCTACAAGATCGACCCACAACTTAACCCCAACAATCGAGCAACATGGTTTGTCACTTCTAACTTCACTTTTTTGTTCATCGAACGCTATATTAACTTAAGCGTCGGAGAGAACATCTCCTCATATGGTCCACCACCGCTCTTTTTTTTAAGGGTTGTCAGTACCACTTCGACGATCAAGAATTAATTGTAGATCCGATCGACTACATGTGTCAATCTCGTAATTTATTTACCTAAACACGATAAAGATAATAAATAAGTAATACAATGATGGAGTCCATGATCAAATGTCACATGCATATTGAGTTATTGTTAGTATGGGTATGGGTTGAAGACCCATTTACACCTAAGTGGGACAATCCCAAGCCATCTGGCCTAACACATGAGCCTAAGAATCAAAAGCATATAAAACTGAATGGGCAGTTTTATGGGTGGTTATATGTATCAGTTGAAGAAACCGACATATAAATACACAAGACACACAAATATAGAAAAAAAACGTGTATTTTTATGTATGTGCATGGAAGTCTTGCATGTGTGTGTGTGAAGTGCAATGCAAAGGCATTGTGTGTGCAAGATGCCAAGATAGAATGTGCGCTAAAGAGTGTGTAACATTAACATATGTTAGGGACCTCATGTTTGCATGAGTTTATACTGAGTGATAAACATAAAGTGATGTGGAGAAAATCATGAGAGAATTTTCTCTCATCCAAGATCAAAGTTTGGGTATATGCATTGTGATCAGAGAGGGTTTTCCAAGTTCTGTGATCGTCCTCCGACCAGTGGTACAATCCCAAGTGTTCGATTCCACTTTTGTTAGAGAGTTTGGATTCCTTATAGTGAACGATAATGATCCGAATTCATTTTTGTTTATATCGAATTTACTTTCATTGGTATCAGAGCTTTGATTGAGATTGTATTTTGGTAGAAGAATACCATGTTAGGATGTTTGTTTATTTTTTGGTTTGTAGAACAGTAAATGAACATTAATGGCATGACACCACACTTGTTATATATTTCGTTTTAAATGGCATGAATGTATGCATATATATGTCATTATATGTTCAGGATTTTCTTGTCATGTGATAACTTCAAAATTGAGATAATTTTGAAGAATTAAACATGAAACATGTGACTGTAATCGGGTGATAACTCATTGTCATTTTTTTTATTTCTCTACGATCATAGTACCATTAGATAGAGCCTTCCGAGAGCTTTCCAACGATAGTTCATTTGCATAATTTGGTTTAGAAACGATGGAGAAAAACAATTTCAAATTTTTGTAATCGAGATTAAATTCTGAAAATTTGTTTGATGTTGAATTTGGGTGAATAACATATTCCACGCACCTATGAGCGGAGAGTGTGTTTCACCCCAAACCCAAACGTAGTAATTAAGGACATAAATGGAATTAAAATTAAATTTTGAGTCGGATGGCGATGGTCCCATGATCGGGAAAGTTACGGACGACTGCACGTGTTGTACATACACCGCCTGCACGAGTGGTATTGCGCGTAGCAAGTGTAAGTTGCTCTGCTATTGACACGTGCACACATCAGAATTTGCCACGTGGTAAGGTTTTGTCTTTTTATGACAAGTGGCTCATTCTCACTCAGACACGTGGCATCGATGTGTGTGATAGAAACCGTTGACGGTTTTTGGCCACCGGGGAAGTTTCTGACTACGGTATCAGACCACCGGAGTGGTTTTCGATTGCCAAGTCATCACAGAAAAAGTTCCCCGACTGTCGATAATTATTTTCGGCAATCTTTCCTGCTGGTTTCCAATGATAGGATTTTATTTCTGGCGGCCAATTATTTTTCCAATGATGGTTTTCGACAGCAGTAACTGGTTTTTCGACACCGATAGTGGTTTTGCTGTGACCAATAGTGGTTTTTCGATCATTGATAGTGGTTTTCCGGTGACTAAAAAAATATTTTATTTATTCATTTTTTAATTCCATTAATTTATTTCGCTCTTATGGGAGTTGAATTAATGCCCAACAAATCCCGGATGCAGATTTCAGGTTACAGTTTCTAGCATGAATTCCAGTACGGCTTATTGTGACAATTTTTGGTGTGGACTCCAATGACAGTTTTCGATATGATTTTCGGTGACAATTTCCAATACAAATTCCGGTGATGGTTTTCGGTGTGGTTTCTTGTTACGGTTTTCGATGACAACTTTCAGTGCGGTTACCGGTGACATTTTTTGGTAGGGATTCCAGTGATGGTTTTCAGTGGTATTTTTGGCCACCGTGGAATTTTCCAACATGAATTTTGGCACTGTTTTCTGACGGTCATGGAATTTTCCTACGGAAAAATTGGCCACGAAAATTTAGCTTCAGTGGGAGCTATGTATAATGAAAAGTATTCGTTTAGAATTCTCCATTTAATTAATTATGCAATCGGGAATAATGATTTTTATTGTGTACAAGATTATTAAAAGACAATTTTTTTTTCTAAGTGACTTAGAAAAAATTTAGAATAAATCTGCATTATCGTATATGTCTTAATGGAGAGGATTTTATGAATCTTATTAATGACATATAGCCGCAGTTAATTTAGACTGTTGATTTTATGTGGAGAGATGCAGTGGATAGTCTTTTAATGAAATTTTCTAAAAAGTTAATAGGTTTATAAGGTTGGAAAAGCTAGAGTAAGGTACCACGATGTATTTTGGTCATATAGCGTGTGAACTAGAAATCGTAGATGATTGTTACATTCTTGGGAATGTAAGGCGGTCTACTACATCCGCAAGGCTCATGAGTTATTGCACGCGTGAAAGAGAACCAAGATTTGAGAAAATGGCAATTAGATGAGTTGTGAAGACTTAGAGAGTCTTTCTCAATGGTGATCGATATGAATATGAAATGTATAGAATGAAAAGCATGCAATGTCCCGTATTTTAGAAAATATTGTTGTTTATTAATAAATTGTTCTATAGTAAATAATTTTGATTTATTTACGTCGTAGTAAGAATCGGTTTGACCCATAAAATGTTTTCTAGGGACTTGTTCATTGTATTCTTCTGTTATTTATGATCACTTGTTTTGGAAATTCTAAATTGTTGAGTACAATTTTAAAATTAGAATTTTACGTAAAGTACTGAATTTATGATGATTAAATTTTTGGAATCCGATGATAATTAGTCGTTTTGACGATTTTTTCGATTCTATACATTAAATTGTTTCATCATTTGTTCAGTTTGTGTTTGCAGTAAAATTAAATGTGTGTATTTTCTATAAGTTAATATTCTTACATAGTAGATTGTATGTCTCTACATAGATTAACATAAAATATATATTATATATCTATAATATTGTGGCCAATTTGATGGCGATAAATTAAATTGTGTAATCTAGGGAATTGATACAATAAGGTTTAGTGTATTTTAAGAGTAAGAAGCTTTTGAGACTAAATCATGAATCATGATTGAACCTAGACATAGTGCTTATTTGCTCGACATACAAGATGTGAAAGATTATCAAGCTAGAAGTTAAATTACTCGCATTATCTTACGGAGTAACTCAAATAGTAGCCTCATATGCAGGTTTTATAAGTACAATAGGATTTAAATAAAGTGGTTACCTTTCAGAGTTTTGGCTTGAAGGGAAAATTTTAGTAGTATTTTGAATACTAAAATTTTAGTAGGTACGATATTAAGTTTCTAAGTACTTATAGGAAGTGCCAAAATTAGTGGCAGCTTCTAATAAGAATATAAAACATGATATACCGACTAAATGATCTGATCTCTTCTGATATTTGGAATATATAAAATTAATATGACACGTATCGATCGCGTCATTTTGGTAGTATAAGATGAGTGCTTAGAGACGGCTTAGGCTTCTACCTAATTTTATATGAACGATTTCAACTTGTATAAAGCTTTTAGTTTTGAGCATATCAATGGAAATAGATATTTCCAAACGGGGAAGAGAATCTAGTCATAGCCACTTAATTTTAGATCGGAATATGCAAGAAGTTGAGGGATAACAAATTGAGGAAGGACAAAACTAAAATAGCTTGTTGCAGTTATAACAAGATGGGTCATTTTCACTCATAAATGCACAAAGTCAAAAAGAGTAAAACGCGAACTCAAGAATTTGTTAAGTTATGCTTAAGTTTTCGGATAGGTATTTTTATTTTTGAATCTTGTCCTTTGTGGACAGTAGATAAGCGAAGATATACCATCCAATAAGAAACTGTAAAGCATACGTTGAGTAAAGTTAAACTATTACAGACAAGATGTATATGTGTTAGAACAATTTTGGAGTTAAGTACCTACAAACTGGGTTTGTATGGTAGTCTAAATTTGTACTCCACGATGTTCTAGTATACACTTGAGATCTAACTGAGTTTTAGTCCATGGTTATCCTCATTGATTCGGGTTATCGTTGATGATCATGATGCTTGTATGAATATTATTTTTATAAATTATATTCATAAGGTACTTGATAGTTGTTCAATGGTTTTATAGTATTATACATCAGTATGGACGCTTATAATTTTATTTGTTTTTCAATCATTACAATGGTGATGATGCTGATATTTCGGCATGCTAGATTAAATTATGTTAGACTAGATGGAATGAGTATATTAGTCAGAGGGGACTCGTTAGACTCATTTATCTTAAAGGTCATGCAAAATTATCTAGCAAGAAAAACAACTAGAAAACCATTTAATAAGGAACTATATCAGAAATTTTATTGCAACTAATTCATTATTACATTTGTGATTGAATGAATGTAAAGGCTAGATATGAAATTTTATATCTAGTTACATTCATTAATATCTTTAGACGTCTCGGTCATATCTATTTGATCTCCGAAAGCATTAGATTGCATCAGATTGTTTGGTTGATGATCATATTAGATGATAAACTTTGGAGTTTAAAGAATAAACTGAGTACGTAAATATCTTTCTAAATGGTTCAAGGAATTGTTTAGCAAGAAAGGTATAGAAAGATATTTATTTATTCCTAAGATTTCGCATCAAATTAGTGTGGCGAAAAGAATGAGTAAAATACTGTTGGAAATGGTTAAGTCTATGATGGCACAAGTAAATTTTTTGGTATCTTACTAGAAGATAGGTTAATTGATTGTTTCCTACTTAATCACGTTCCACTAGATAAACACTTCAACACCTTATGAATTTTGGACAGGTAGGTAGCCTGGTCTGACTAATATACAACCATGGGGGTATGTGGATTATGTTTATAATCCATCTCATATAAGTGAGAAATTGGATGCAAGAAAAGAAATTGCATCTCTTGTTGATATTTTATGCGTTCCAAAGGATTAACTAAATTTTGGTGTACAATTAGATAGAAGTGTGACTAAATTAAAATCACATAATGTTATTATTAGAGAATGAATTTCTTAGTAGAAGTGAATTTAATATAGATATCTAATTTTTAGAATTAGACGATCCGTGTTAATACGTGAGTGGTGGTAAATTAACATTTAATTTGATCCTCCATCCCTAGTGAGAGTGGAATTCTACATGGATCTTCCATCCCTAGTGGGAATGGGAGTGGGAGTGGGAGTGGAAGTGGAAGCGGAAGCCTACACCTTAGTGGGAGTAGAAATCTATATGGATCTTTCATTCCTATTGGGAGTGAAACAACTGTTGAATCAGTCATTGTAATAATTTACCAACTCGTGAAAATAATCACAAAAATATCCCATATCATTTTTCAGATATTGAAAGTGAAATTTTGATGATTACTTCACTTGACAGTGATGAGTAAAAAAATTTAGAATTGTGATGTCACTTGTATCTACTAAGAGAATATATGAATGAAAGCAATAAAATGAGAGATGGTGTATAGAAAAGTGATCATGTTTGGGACTTGATTCAGTTACCGCTTGGTCATTAGACCATTATGAACGTATGGGTTCCACATATATCATATGAAGGCGGAAAGTACTATTGAGAGGTATAAGGCGCGATTAACCGCAAATGAAGAAACTTATTCTCTGGAAGTAAAGTTTTCTTCTATACACCTTATTCTAGCACTAGTCACATATTTGAACCTGAAATTATATCAATAGATGTAATGATTGTACTTCTCAATAGAGAACTAGAGAAAAAGATTTTACATGGAATAGCCTATAATTTTTTGTTTCAAAAGACCAAAAGCTCATAAGTGTGCTTGCTTAATTGTTGTATGCTTAGAAACAATCCTCTAGAAAGTGGTATCTTTTAATTCATCTAGTTGTAATATTTTACAGATTAATGTTGACTAAAGATATCCATGGTAAGTACAATAAATATGTTAAGGATAATTTTTATATTATCTATAAATGTGGACTATGTGTCTTGGCTAGAAATAATGAAGAGTTTGTAAAACCATAATGAAATGGTAATTCTTAAATTTCTTTGAGATTTTATATGAGCAATGTGGCTTATATATATTAGAAGTGAGAGTTGATTCGGAATGAGCAATTATAAGCTCGTAGATTCTCCTATTGTGAAATTACAAACTCTTAGCCTCAATGTGTACCTTGAAACTCCATAGGATCTAGATATAATTAGAAGTTACTCATGTTAGTACCATACATAGTCTAATGTACATTGTGATATGTACAATGTCTATCATTAGTTACGTCGTAAGATTAGTGAGTGGACACCAATATAAATACTAGATTACAACATTGAAATGTTATCATTAGGATTAAGTGACATACCTTGAAAGTACGGCTATCTACTTAGTGTACATTGTTATATGTACAAGTCCTAATAGAAATTATACCACAAAATTGGTGAATGTATACCAATATAATCCTAGATTGATAGGATTATGATATAACTTTAATAGTAAGGAAAGTTACTATTAATGCAAGCATAACTACACACATAATGTAATTGAAATATGTTGTCAGGTTGAGACCAGCATTCTTACACGTGCGGTCGCCTCAGTTGCTGAGATAGTAAGCTGAGATGAGACACATATATATTAGTAAGATATATTTTTACGAAGCTAGTATATATAAATATGTCGCATTGACTTTGTCAAAATGAGATCCACAATAAATATACTAATATATTTTAGAACCGATCATGATAGACCTCACTATCATTGATACCTGATCAAGCCAGATGTGAGATCTTAATGTGGTGCCAGAGAGAGGCGAGCTTTTAAGATCTCAGGTTAGTTATGAGAGTTGTGACTAGACTAAGATTTGTACAGTGAATAATTTAAAGACATATGTCTTCTTATTTAGAATGAAATTCATCGTAGCACGTGTTTCATACCACGTGTGCTATATATGACTGATGTGGAAAATGAGAGAAAGAATCCCTGCTTCCTTATTGTGTAAGTTCAACTGAAGTTTTAGATTAACTTCAACAGTGTCCTCATGTCCATTCACTATATCTTGAAGTGACAGGATAATGTTAGCACATTTAGTGTATTATTTCTATGGCTATAATAATTCTGCCTATGAGACACGTCTAGGGTAGCAGTTGTTCTGGAGATTGAGAGATAAAGATAAAATGGGAAGATTTAATGAATTTTTTTATCTGACTTATGTTTTCACTGGTCGGCCAAATGTATTTGGAGATACAATTGTGAATACATGAAATGTGATAAAGTCAATCATAGCTTTCTTAAAGGATTAAGTATGCTTTTGACCGATAAAATATTATAAATTAAATCTATGATACAATAATGAACAATATTATCTCTTGTAAATAGAGAATTTATATTTGAGATTGTTAGCTCCCTTTTATTTATATATATTGATTGTTCATATGTCACATAATGTATTTACCTGTATGAACACTTTTGATAATGATGATAATACTTGTGTTTGAATGTTTAAAGGCTCAAAGATTACTCTGTATGTATCACATTTTACGTCATTTTGGAAAGTGGCAGATGTTGATTAATGTTGCACCCATGACTGGCTTGTGGTAATTTAACTATGTTGGCCTCACTTGTGCGAGTGAGAGATGTTAGTATGGGTATGGGTTGAAGACCCATTTACACCCAAGTTGGACAATCCCAAGCCACATGGCCTAAAACATGAGTCCAAGAATCAAAAGCATATAAAACTGCAAGGGCAGTTTTATGGGTGGTTATATGTATCAGTTGTAGAAACTGACATATAAATACACAAGACACACAAATATAGAAAAAACGTGTATTTTTGTGTGTGTGCATGGTAGTCTTGCATGTGTGTGTGAAGTGCAATGCAAAGGCATTGTGTGTGCAAGATGCCAAGATAGAATATGCGCTAGAGAGGGTGTAACATTAACATATGTTAGGGAACGCATGCTTGCATGAGTTAATACAGAGTGATAAACACAAAGTGATGTGGAGAAAATCATGGGAGAATTTTCTCCCATCCAAGATCAAAGTGTAGGTATATGCATTGTGATCAAATAGGACTTTTCAGGTTATGTGATCATCCTCCGACCGGTGGTACAATCCCAAGTGTTCAATCCCACTTCCACTAGAGAGTTCGGATTCCGTATGGTGAATGGTAATGATCCGAAATCATTTTTTTTATATCGAATTTACTTTCAGTTACTTTATATGTGTGTTAACAAGGTAATTTATTTACCTAAGCACGATAATGATAATTGTTGACAGTGATTTTTGGATGGATCACACGTCTAACAGAATGTATCTAAAATAACTAAATTTCTAATTATGAATAGTTAAGAAAGTAAAAGAAACACGAGGATTTTACGTGGTAAAACCCCAAGAGCGGGGAAACATCCACGGTTGCCGAAAACCGGCGAGGAAGAAATTCACTATGAATAACTGATTATACACTTAGTCTCTCGTGCTCTCTAGAATCTTAATTTTCTCTCTCTTTTCATAGGGTCTATTTATGCATGTATAGAATCCTAATTCATGCTATACAAGTAAGTGAAGTTGACGTGTTGGAGTCGTTTTATTCTTCTTTCATGTTTCGTGTTTTTCACGTATTAGGTCTTTTACCTAATTTGGACTCTATCATCCATAGGGAAACTCGCTTCCTTGTCAAAGTGTGCTTCGAGACACCTTATTGGAGTATGACTCATTCTACATGTATTTGTTAGTAGCTACGTGTCGATCTGCCGATTGTCTGCCAAAACCCGACCAAGCCTTATTCTCCCCGACCAATGATTCAATCCCGACCGGAGGCTTTGACCCAACCATCTCGATAGCCCTGATCGGGTGTTATGAAACCATTTGTGGCCAACTTAAGTAGGTTCAGGAAGGTTGATTCTTGGTGACATGGCGTCTCTAACTCCCGCATCTTTAGGTAGTTATACTGATTCATCATTCCTTAGATTTCACCAATAACAATACCCCCTTAAACATATGAGGTCGGATAAACAACTGTCGTAAGTAGGATGCGTTCGGCTGCGTGTGTTTAATTCACTCTATCCTTTTTTGTCTTGTAGTCCATTAATGCCCTTTAATGCGCTACAGTTATCAACCACGCATATTTCGGCTGATGAAATCATTGCGCATCTTTTTCGAAATTCAAATGGCACGTGGTTTTTGGTTCTCGTGAACCTTCCCCCACTTTCGACCGATGACGATGTTTATCCGGTGACATCACTTGCTTGTATATATTGTCTTAAGGCGTTTCACTTCTCTTTTTACGATTCGACATCTTTCTTTGGTGAAAAACAATCCCTAGCTTTCTTTTCCTTCGAGCCCCTTGCTTTTCTCAAATCTTCCATCCTTTCAAGCATTTTTTAAGGTATGGATTATGTTCTTCATCATCAATATGTTAAGCTTATTCTTCGTGCCAATGAGGCTGGTGATAATAAGAACATTGCTAGGCTCGAGTTCATTCTCTGGGGTCACTTTCCTGCTTCTTACCAACCTACTGCATTAAACGTGGATTATTCTATGGTTCACCCAGAGTTTGCTCCCTTCCCCTCTGATCTTTCTGATTCTTACTCGGTTGATGTTTATGTAGAAATGTCAAAACAAAGCAGCTCCAGGCAGACCACCAGGGCCTCTCCCAAGGAATCTGCACGTGTGGCGATCGACTTGAAGATATCTTCATAATTTCTCAAGATGAAAGACGTACCACGGGAGCGGCAAGCTTAGATGCTGAAGTTCAGCGCTGACCATCCTTGTTCTTTCGACTCAGAGATAAATGTTGTGACTGAGATCGAGCTAGTGAAGTTCGAGGACCGATTTGATCTGACCAGTGCATAAAAATTATACTGTAATGGCTATCGGGCTCTAAGGAATCCTCCTCTTGGTGCGGTCGCTATATACGGGGTTATGTTGTCCTCAGGGGTTACACTCCCCCTTCAACCTTTTATCGCTCGGTTCCTAGCAGACGTTCATTGCCCTGTCCAACTTACCCCCAATTCTTATCGGGTGTTGATCAGTTTATGGCACCTATGGAAAAAACTTGGGGCGAAACAGCCCTCAACCCCACAAGAGATCCTTAATTTTTATACGTTGAACCGATCTGACAGTAGGGAAACTTTTAACCTTCAATCCACATCTCAGAGCTTGTGGATTCCTAATGGGTATAAGGGGAAACCTGTACCCCTTTTGGACAAAGATCATAAGGGTTTTATCTGGGGGTTCCCTTCCTCAAATGAATACTAGAAGAACTGTTGGTTCTTCGTTGGGGGTGATAAGGGTGAAGTAGTCATTGCTAACCCCGTACAAGGGCTGATACGAAATAGAATTCCAAGGCACTTCTGTAGTTCTGAACATTGGAACAAGACTTCTCCCCCGCTGACGAAGAGTCAAGCTGATTTGGTGGTCAAGGCGGCTGAGACTTTTTGAAAAAAGAGGGATCGCCGTGTCCTTTATGTTGAGGCAGATTTGATCAAAGCAGGGTTTTTTCCGCTATCTCTTCCCATCGTAGACTATGTAAGTCACCGTTGTTTTGTTTTTAATGTAACTTAGCATGTGTACATTTCCTCTACACTGATTGTTGATTACCGTGTGGCACTTTTCCCTTTCAGTATATGACATGGACATTATTGTGGGTGATAAGGCTAAGAAAGCCAGGCATGTCGATCGGGTCAGCAGGAAGGCTGCAGCCGATCAGGTTGTTCAGAGAATTGCTCCACCCCGAACATGATCTGGTGGAACAAACGTATGAATCTGGCCATCATTCCTCTGATATCCCCGTTGAATAGGTTGGGATGTGTGATCGCCATACTCTCCGAGCTCGAGATGATAGCAAAGGCCGCTTCAAGGAAAGAGTTATTCGGGTGCGGTCCAGTTATGAGGCATCTGAACGCGAGAAGCGTGGTCGAGATAGGTCTGAACATGAGCATCGGGGAAGAGATGATTCGTAAATGAGGAAATCTAAAGAGGCGAATGTGGCTGACAGAGCCCCAAGACATAAAGTAGCTAAGACTGTTAAAGGGTTGTCTGCTCCCGATGCCCTTCGTAAGAAGACAAGTCTCTCATCTATGGTGGACTCAGCACTGTCTGTTCCAATGATTGATCACATCCTTTTGGAAGAGGAGAAGGATCAGTAGAAGGTTTCTGACCTTATCTCTAAAGAACTACGGTACAAGAGAATGAGTGATCGGGGTGCATTAAACTTGTCTTCCATCCATCCTGAACAAATTGAGATCGCGGACCAAACGCTTCTTTCCAATGAGTCTTCCCAGTTTCAGGCTATACCACCCTCTCAACGCTCTGGGAAGGCTCTTATACAGTTTACTGCTAGACGTCAGATCATTTTTTCTAACTCCAAAGGTGATGATGGTGGTCCTGGCGAGGAGGAGAAGGCAACCAATAAAGATTTCATGGATTTGACGGAGGAGCAGGTTCTTCAATCTGCTTTGGAATCAGGAGAATGAGCAACTATACAGTTGGATGGGGATATGAGGGTTGGTAAGCCTATTGGTGCTCCTTCCATTATATCTGTCAGGTCTCTTCCTTCTGAGGACGCTATCAAAAGTTAGATTTCTGAGAATGAAGTCCCTCGGGTTGCTGCATCTGTTAATCTTCATGAGAAAGATGTTGGGATTTCGAAGACTCCAACCACTGCTGACCGTTCTATCCTCTCATGTTGTTTCCACAACTAAGCTTTCTCATCTCCCTTCATCTAATAGTTCTCAGACCGACCCCCTTTCCATGTTTCACTCAATATCATCAAAAGGTGGATACATTAGCAAATGGTACTGGAAGGATGCCAAAGATGCTGCAGATTTTGAGTGGGTCCTTATGATATTTAACAATGGCGTTTTTGTAAGTGTTTCCACCATTTTTGCCTTTCGTTGATCCTTTACAGGTGGTAGAGGTGTTAATTTGGGCTCTCTCTAAGAAGAATAAACAGGCTGCTGAGATTTCTCAGTTGAAGCTGGCTCTCGTCAAGAAGGATGAGGCTTTAAAGTCTTCTGTTGCCAGTGCATTCAAAGCTAATCAGTATGCAGAGAAGCTAAAGGCAGATACAACAACTGAGATGGTCTTGAGAAAGATGCTTGTGAACGTTCAGAGTAGAGCAGCAACATCTGATTAGGCTCTCAGGGAGCTTACTACAAGGAACGTTTGACTATGACCTGGACGACCTCCATGTTTAAATTCTCCCCCGTGGGCAATCTATTCTTCTTCTACCATGGCGTATCCCCCAACATGATCTACCATGCTTGCATATGCGGTGGGTCCCCGCTACCTCAGGTTTAAGGTTAGGTGATTGTGTTGTAAGCTATTTATGAATGCGAAAACCACCGCGACATCGTTAGGGTCATGAACCTCTGATACCTCTTGTGAGAACCTGGGTGTGTATGAAGCACTGTTAGGGCACCTTAGGGCATACAAACCCGATGGGACGCGCCAAAAGTTGGATAAGATGCAAATCCTATCTATAAAATAAGGTAAATACAGTCATAAATGTTTATAAAGTTGGTAGAACAAGTTATGTCTTATCGCAGTGAATCTTGACCAACAAACTATTGGGAGACGTCTCAACAACCTAGTTGGCAAATAAAAGACAAGAGTCTATAAATAAAAACCGCACAATTGGTTTATAAGTGAACACTGCCCAACATAAAGATAGACAAGAAAATAATCGAGAAAAACAACCCGAACGATAAAACAAAAGGGTTTTACCTGAGGTGAACTCAAGATCATTACAGAGTATGGTCCAATCTTCCAAGGGAATTTAACCACCAAAAGTGAGGCAACGAGGCAATAATTACGTGGCAACACGGCCTTAGACGAGTGGTTTATCTAGCCCATACAATCGGGGTACAAATCGGTTTGCTTAGCCAAACTTATAGCAATCAACCTGGCATGGGTCACCATGCATAGCTCAAGTTGTAGTAAAAATATAAGTAAACGCAAGCATAAGAAACCACACATAGAAAACCAAACGTGTCCCGAAAACAAGTAATAAGGGGAATATATGCATTGACTGTCATAGTATGTCAAAAATTACAAGATTAAATACATATGAAATAGTTAAAAAAACAGAGATGCATCAATTGTTCCCAGCAGTTGAGGAGCCCCCAGGGCCGGAATGAGGGACATCATTGTCTTGACCTTCACCAAAGTCTCCAAAGTCTAGCCAGGAGATATCGTCATCAGGATCAGCAGACACAAATGGAGAGTAATCTATATCGGTTGAAGGACCAACGTCGGCACTTTTGGTTAGAGCCCTGCTGTTCTGACCAGAATGGAATAACACAAGAGATACCTTCGATGGGAGTTCGAGATGCATAAAGTGAGGACTTTTTCCGATAGATTTGCAATAGGCCTTCCACCTGATCTGCTGGTTCTTGATTGCTTCTAGAGACTCTCTTCGATGCTTAGATATTGTCTGATCCCACTTCAAGCGAGCCTCTTTGGAAGACCTCTCATTCGTACTGAAGAAAATCCTGGCAGTTGCCAGGCTCCTCTCAAACTCCCTCAGCAGCGTAGCATCAAAAGCAAGGGACCTCTTAAACCGATCAACATTTTGAACCTCAAGGTCTGATCTCGCCTCATGGGAAAGAACTTCCATACTGACCTGTTGTTGCTCCAATTCTTTGGCGAGGTGCTCATAGTGAAGTTGAGCCTCCTCAAATGCCTGTTGTGCCTCCAGCGTCTTCTGCTGAGTTGAGGCAAGGGAGTCCTGGGCAATCCGAGCTTCTTCCCCCAGCCTTTTTTGTTACTGTCTCAACCAAGATGGCCCTTGATTCAAGTTCAATGCCCAGTAGTTCGGCTTTGGCAACTCTCTTCTCCAGCTCAATATTCTTTGTAGTGAGCTCCTTGAGAGCCTGATCAGATACCGTGACTCTATTCTGAATGTTTACAAGCGTCTTTCACAAGGCATCTCAGTTGTTGTATGTGCCTTCAGCTTCTCTGTATACTGGCTAGCCTAGAAGGCACTGGCAGCAGAAGACTTTAAAGCCTCATCCTTCTCGATGAGAGCCAACTTCAGCTGAGAAATCTCAGTAGCCTGTTTATTCTTTTCAAAGAGAGGCCAAGTTAACGCATTTATCGCCTACAAAGGATTAACGAAAGGCAAATTAGATAGGTAGAAGGATCGAAAGAAAAACAACAAAAATAATGGAAATACTTACAAAAACGCCATTGTTAAATATCATAAGGACTCGCTCAAAATCTGCAGCATCTTTGGCATCCTTCCAGTACCCTTTGCTAATGTATCCAACTCCTGATGACATTGAGCGAATCATGGAAAGGGGTCGGTCTGAGAACTGCTGAATGAAAAGAGATGAGAAATCTCAGCGGCGGAAACAATAAGAGCAGAATGATCTCGAAATGAGGAGGGGATAGAACGGTCAGTAGTGTTTGGAGTCTTTGAAAGAAGATTAGCAGATGCAGCAACCCGAGGGCCTTCATTCTTAGAAATCCAACTTTTGATAGCACCTTTAGGAGGAAGAGACCCAACAGGCATAGTGGAAGGAGCACCAATAGGCTCACTAACCCTCATATCCCCCTCCAACTGTATAGTTGCTCCTTCTCCTGATTCCAAAACAGATTGAAGAACATGCTCCTCCATCAAATTCATGAAATCTTTATTGGCTACATTCTCATCCTTGTCGGGACCACCATTATCACCTTCGGAGTCAGAAAAAATGATCTGAAGCCTAATAGTAAACTATATAGGAGCCTTCCCAGAATGTTGGGAGGGTGGTACAGCCTGAACCTAGGAAGACTCATTGGAAATAAGTGATTGGTTCATGATCTCGATTTGTTCGAGATGGATGGAAGACAAGTTTAATGCACCCCGATCATTCATTCTCATGTACTGCAGTTCTTTAAAGATAAGGTCATTAACCGTCTGCTGATCCTCCTCCTCTTCCAAAAGGATGGGATCAATCACTAGAACAAGCAGTGCTGAGTCCACCATAGATGAGAGACTTGTCTTCTTAAGAAAGGTATCGGGAGCAGACGACTCTTCAACAGTCTTAGCTACTTTATGTCTTGGGGCTCTGTCCGCCATATTCGCCTCGTTAAATTTCCTCCTTTACGAATCATCTCTTCCCCAACGCTCTTGTTCAGACCTATCTTGGCCACGCTTCTCGTGGTCAGATGCCTCAGAGTTGGACCGCACCCATCCGGCTCTTTCCTTGAAGTGGCCCTAGCGATCGCCTCTAGCTCGGAGAGGATGGCGATCACTCATCCCAACCTGTTCAGCGGGGATATCTGAGGAATGACGGTCAGATTCATATGTATGTTCCACCAGATCATGCTTAGGTGGAGCAATTCCTTGAACAACCTGATCTGCTGCAGCCTTTCTACTGACCCGATGGACATGCTTGGCTTTCTCAGCCTGATCACCTGCAACAATGTCCACGTCATATATTGAAAGGGAAAAGTGCCACACGGTAATCAACAATCAGTGTAAAGGAAAGGTACGCATGTCAAGTTACATTAAAAACAAAACAAAGGTGACTTATATCGTCTACAACGGGCAGAGATCGCGGAAAAAAGCCCTGCCTTGACCAAATCTGCCTCAACATAAAGGACACAACGATCCCTCTTTTCCCAAGAAGTCTCAGCCGCCTTGACCATCATATCAGCCTGACTCTTCGTCAGTGAGGGATAAATCTTGTTCCAATGCTCAGGACTACAGAAGTGGCTTGGAACTCTGTTCCGTATCAACCCTTGTACGGGGTCAGCAATGACTACTTCACCCTAATCACCCCCAACAAAGAACCAACAGTTCTTCCAGTATTTATTTGAGGAAGGGAACCCCCAGATAAAACCCTTATAATCTTTGTCCTAATGGGGTACAGGTTTCCCCTTATACCCATCAGGAATCCACAAGCTCTGAGATGTGGATTGAATGTAAATAGTTCCCTTACTATCATATCGGTTCAGCGTATAAAAATTACGGATCTCTTATGGGTTCGGAGGCTATTTCGCCCTAAGTTTTTTCTATAGGTACCCTAAACCAAGTAAGATTTGGGGGTAAGTTGAGCGGGGGCAACGTCAGGGTCTGCTAGGAATCGAGTGATAAAAGGTTGAAAGGGGAAAGTAACCCCTGAGGACAACATAGCCCCGTATATAGCGACTGCACTGGGGAAAGGATTCCGCACAGCCCGATCACCGCTACAGTATAATTTTTACGCACTGGTCAGATCAAATCGATCCTCAAACTTTGCTAGTTCGATCTCAGTCATAAAATTTATCTCCGAGTCAAAAGAACAGGGATGGTCGGTGCTGAACTTCAGCATACAAGCTTGCTGCTTCCGTGGTATGTCTTTCATCTTGAGAAATTGTGAAGGTATCTTCAAGTTGATCGTTACGCGTGCAGATTCCTTAAGAGAGGCCCTGGTGGTCCGTCTGGAGCTGCTTTGTTTCGACATATCTACATAAACATCAACCGAGTCAGAATCAGAAAGATCATAGCGGAATAGAGAAAACTCTGGGTGAACCATAGAATAATCCACGTTTAATGCAGTAGGTAAGAAGCAGGAAAGTAGACCCAGAGAATGGACTCGAGCCTAGCAATGTTCTCATTATCACCAGCCTCAATGGCATGAAAAAGAAGCTCAAAATATTAATGACGAAGAACCGGATCCATACCTTGAAGAGCAAGGGGCTCAACGGAAAAGAAAGCTAGGGATTGTTTTTCGCCAAAGAAAGATGTCGAATCGTAAAAAGAGAAGTGAAACGCCTCAAGACAATATATACAAGCAAGTGACGACACCAGATAAACATGCGTCATCAGCCGAAATGGGGGAAAGGTGCACGAGAACCGAAAACCACACGCCATTTGAATTTCGTAAAAGATACATAATGATTTCATCAACTGAAATATGCGTGACTAATAAATGTAGCACATTAATGGGCATTAATGGACTACAAGACAAAAAAGGATAGAGTGAATTAAACACACGCATCCGAAAGCATCCTACTTACGACAGTTATTTATCCGACCTCGTATGTTTAAGGGGGTATTGTTATTGGTAAATCTAAAGAATGATGAATCAACATAACTACCCAAAGATACGTTAGTTGGAGATGCCACGTCACCAAAAGTAAACCTTCCTGAACCTACTTAAGCTGGCCAAAAATGGTTTCATAACACCCAGTTGGGATTGAATCATTAGTCGGGGAGAATAAGGCTTGATCGGGTTTTGGCAGACGATCGGCAGATCGACACGTGGATACTCCAATAAGGTGTCTCGAAGCACACTTTGACAAGGAAGCAAGTTTTCTTATCGATGCCAGAGTCCAAATTTGGCGAGAGACCTAATACGTGAATAACGCAAAACAGGAAAGAAAAATAAAACGACTCCAACACGTCAACTTCACTTACTTGTATAGCACGAATTAGGGTTCTATGCATGTATAAATAGACCCTAATAACATCTATGAAAAAAAGAGACAATTAAGATTCTAGAGAGCACGAGAGACTAAGTGTATAATCAATTATTCATAGTGAATTTCTTTCCTCGTCGGTTTCCAACAACCGTGGATGTTTCCCCACTCTTGAGGTTTTACCATGTAAAATCCTCGTGCGTATTTTGCTTTCTTAACTATTCGTAATTAGCAATTGAGTGATTTTAGATACATTTTGTTCGACGTGTGATACATCCAAAAATCACCGTCAACATACTTGATGGAGTCCTCGATCCAATGTCACATGTTTATTGAGTTAATTACTTTATACGGGTGTCATCCTCGTAATTTATTTACCTAAACACGATAAAGATAATTAAATAATACATTTGATGGAGTCCTCGATCAAATGTCACATGTGTATTGAGTTATTTTATACGTTGCCAACCTCATAATTTAATTACCTAAACATGATAAAAATAATTAATTATTACACTTGATAGAATCATCGATCAAATGTCACATGTGTATTGAGAAACTTTATACGGTTGTCAACCTCGTAATTTTTTTATCAAAACACAACAAAGATAATTAAGTAATACACTTGATGTAGTCCTCGATCATATGTCGTATGTGTATTAAGTTACTTTATACATCGTAATGTATTTACCTAAACACAATAGAGGTAATTAAATAGTACACTTGATAAAGTCCTTGATCAAATGTCACATGTATTGAGTTACTTTATACGGGTGTTATCACCGTAGTTTTTTTACCTAAACACAATAAAGATAATAAGTAATACATTTGATGGTCGAAGTGAAAATGGTCTTGTGGTAAACCCTTTAAACCTGCACCACAGGATTGTGGGTTCAAATCCTACTTTCTCCCTAAAAAACCCCGAATTTATGTAATAATGTAATTTTTTTTAAAAAAAAAAGTAATACACTTAATGGAGTCCTCAATCAAATGTCACATGTATTGAGTTACTTTGCACGGGTGCCAACTTTGTAATGTATTTACCTAAATACAATAAAAATAATTAAGTAATACACTTGATGAAGTTCTCAATCAAATGTCATATATGTATCGAGTTACTAGTACCAACTTCATAATTTATTTACCTAAACTTGATGAAGATAATTAAGTAATATTCTTATGAAGTCCTCGATCAAATGGGACTTGTATTTGAATTACTTTATAGGAGGGAAAACTTCATAATTTATTTATCCAAATAATTAAGTAATGTTGGAATTTTCATAAACAAAAGGTAGTGACCGATTACAAAAGACACAACTTTAAATTGTAAAGACACAACTTTAAATTGTAAAGACACAACTTTTTATTGTGTAAAAGACACAACTTTTAAAAAATGAAAAGACACAACTTTTATTGTATAAAGATATAACTCTTATAGTGTAAGGACACAACTGTTGTGAAGAGATACAACCATTTATGAAACCACTATAAATACACATGTGTAGTTTGTCTTTAAAACACAACAAAACATACAATTCTCTACTATTTTTAAATTCTCTTTCTCTTCTTCCATTATCTCAGGCATCATCTAGATTATTATTACGAGTGTTCTAAGTGCTTGATTCTTGTCGTACATAACTTGAAATCAACAATAAGATTATTAGGCTTCATTGAATCCTGACGGTAAAATTCTCAAACACATTGTGTACTCGTCATTTTACGGGAAATGGGAGAATTATTGTCTGAAAGAATCGAATTCCAAGCCTTGAAGTCTTATATTCATTTTTCTGCATTCCTACCGTGTTTGTTTGCAGCTATTCTCTCTTTCAGACCCTAAATTTCCAACAATTTTCAGACAATAATTCTCCCTATATGCAATGGAGGGATCGGTTGTTGCACAATCTATTCAAGTGATGAATCAAGACCTGGTTCATCTTGACCGATTTGATGGAGAAAATTTCACTCCTTGGCAAGAAAATGTGAAATTCTTCTTAACAGCATTTCATTTGGTTCACATTCTCGAATCGAAGGATGAGCAAACTGATATTATGTCTAAGGCCAATGTTGTTGAAGATGAAAAATCTAATAATTACCTTGGGCCTAAGAATAATAATCAGTTTAAGAATCGTCACCAAACCAAGAAGAAGAATCAAAAGAAGATTAAGGGAAATTGCTACTATTGTCAAAAACCTGGTCATATGGCACGAGATTGTCGTAAAAGAAAGAAAAAATTTCAAAATCACGGGAATCAAGTAAACATGATTGATGACAAATATGTTGCTACCGTGTGTGAAGCCAATTCTGTTGATATTGAAAGCGGACAGTGGCTAGACATAGGAGCAACTGTACACATTTGTAAGGATCGTAATCTATTCAAGATGTATGAAAAGACTGATGACAAAAATGAAGTAAAAGTGGCAAATAACTTCCGTAGTAAAGTCGTTGGCAAAGGCACAATGGAATTTTCTTTTACTTCTGGAAAAACTCTTACATTAGTTAATGTTTTACATGTACCTGATATGTGTAAAAATCTTGTAGTGGTATGATTAAACTAAATATAATAAATAACATTTCTTCTGCTTATATGGTTGACTATCTATTTTATGGCATGGTAGATTGGGACATATTAATTATGGCACTATTAAGACTATGCATAATTTAGGTTTGATTTCAAAATGCAACTTTCATCATTCTAATAAATGTCACTTATATGTTCAATCTAAGATTACTCGAAAATCACATAAATCTATTGAAAGATCATCTGGACTACTTAGTTTAATTCATAGTGATGTGTGTGATTATAAAAGTCATGTTACTCGTGGTGGAAATAAATATGTTGTGACTTATATTGACGATTACTCTAGATATACATGTATTTATTTGATAAAATGTAAATAAGAGGTTTTCGAAAAGTTTGTATCTTTTAAAGCTGAAGTTGAAACACAATTGAACCGTAAGATCAAAGTTCTTCGATATGATCGAGGCGATGAATATTATCCAAATGAATTCATAAATTTTTGTGAAGTCCATGGTATTGTCCATCAGTTAACGGCTCCATATACGCCTAAACAAAATAGAATTGTTGAGATAAAGAATAGAACCTTGACTAAAATAGTTAATGCTATGTTAATAAGTTCATATTTATCTCTTTCTTGGTGGGGTGAAGCCCTGCTATCTACATGTTATATTCTAAACAGAGTTCATTTAAAAAGGGTTGACATATCACCATATGAATTATGGTTCAATCGAAAACCGAATCTTAAACATTTAAAAGTTTGGGGGTGTCTTGCTTATGTAAGAATACCTGACCCTAAAAGACCAAAATTGGGTTGCAAAACTTATAGATGTGCATTTATCGGTTATTCTAAAAATAGTATCACATATAAATTTCTTAATCTAGATACTTTTAATATCATTGAATCAATTGATATTGAATTCTTTGAGAACATGAATAAATCAAGCACTCATAATAAATTGCTAGGAGATTCTAATATTCCATCAAATTCATTACCTGTTGATATTGATATGAATGATAAATCTGAAAATTCTAGTCCAAATTTACATGAAGAAACTGAATATAGGAGAAGTCAAAGGGCTAGAACAGAACGTACATTTGGTCCTGATTTCCTTGTCTATCTTGTAGAAGGAAATAGGAAAGATATCGTGGATACTATTAACTATGTTATGCATGTAGAAGATGATCATGTCATATATGCAGATGCTATACAATCACGTTCGCTTGTTTTTGGAAAGAAACCATCAAAGATGAAACGGACTCAATTCTTACGAATCAAACATGGGGTTTAACTGATTTACCACCAGGTGCTAAACTTATTGGTTCTAAATGGATTTTTAAGAAGAAATTGAATGTTGATGGTTCCATTAACAAGTTTAAAGCTAGATTAGTAGCAAAAGGTTTTAAACAAAGACATGACATTTATTATTTTGATACATATGCACATGTTGCCCGCATTGCATCTATTATAGTATTAATTTCTCTTGCATCAATTCATAATTTAGTTATTCATCAAATGGATGTTAAAACTGCATTTTTAAATGGTGATTTAGAAGAGGAAATTTATATGGAGCTACCAAAAGGGTATGTAATTTCAGGCCAAGAAAAGAAAGTTTCTAAATCGATTAAATCTCTTTATGGCCTAAAGCAAGCGCCTAAACAGTGGCACAAAATATTTGATAAAATACTATTATCGCATGGCTTTATTGTTAATGATGTTGATAAATATATTTATTGCAAACATGATAATATAGGATGCACTGTTATTTGTTTGTATGTTGATGACATGCTTATATTTGGCTCTAGTTTGGCTTATGTTGAAGAAACTAAGAAATTTTTATCCTCTAATTTTGATATGAAAGATCTAGGAGAGGCTGATGTAATTTTGGGAATTAAAATCATAAGAAAGAACAATGAGTTGTTATTTACACAATCTCATTATGTTGAAAAGATATTAAAAAGATGTGGACATTTTTGTCATAAGCCGGCCCCGACACCAATAGATCTAAGTATCAAATTAGTGAAGAATATTGGTCGCACAATTTCACAATTGGAATATTCCAGTATTATTGGGAGTCTTATGTATGCTATGCATTGCACAAGACCTGATATAGCATATGCAGTAGGTATGCTATGTCGATTCACAAGTAATCCAAGTAATGAACATTGGAAAGCAATTTTTAGAGTTCACAGATACTTGAAGGGAACAATAGACTACGGTTTATATTATTAAGGGTCCCCTCATATTTTGGAAGGATTTAGTGATGCGACCTGGAACAATGTAGAGATAAAATCAAAGTCTACCACTGGGTGGATCTTCACTTTGTGAGGTGCTACAATGTCATGGAGATCAAAGAAGCAATCAATGGCTTATGATTCGTCTATGTTATCAAAACTTATAGTATTGGCGGATGCAGCTAAAGAAGCAGAATGACTTAAGAATCTTTTAGTAGATATTCCTCTTTGGAAAAAGCCATATCCCGTAGTCATGATAAATTGTGACAATAAAGCAACCATTTATAGGGTTGAGAATAAGACCTACAATGGCAAATCTAGACATGTGAGTCTAAGACATCAATCTTTAAGACAATTACTCAAATTTGGAGTAATTACAGTTGATTATGTTAAGTCAAACAAAAACATGGTTGATCCTTTAACAAAAGGAGTCAGTAATGAGATGATCTATAAGACATCAAAGCTAAGGTCTGTGAATGACGTCGATCACGTTTGATGGGAACCCAAGTTATGTCTTGAAATGGATAGACAAAGTACAACGTGGTACAAACAAGTCAAATATGTGATCATTGTACACTAGAGAATATTAATCACCCTATTTCTTAATCTAGTGGTGTTTTTCTGCATGATTAGAGGTTGGATTAAGTCTTTAATAAATTGAAATGAGTAACTCGCAGAATTACTCAGTAAATTTACCTTGTGAGTATTGGATGTCAGACCGCTTCCTAAGAAAACAAGACCATTTCTGAGAGCGCTCACGAAATCAGGATTTTATGCACATGGTCATTAACGTGCAGAGCAATCAGAATACTCTACTCTTTAAAGTCAGTATGTGCAATGATTCCAACAGATCTCTAAGGGTTCTAGGTTTAAGATACGTTCACCATATCACCTTGATCATGTTTTGAATTATTTGTACTAAGTGTAAGTTCAAGTCCAAAAGACACTTATCATTTATATACTTGACTTGTAGATGATGCCAAATATCTTCTTCTTGTAATTAATAAAATTATTATATTTCATCTTTTGAAAATTGGTAGGGATTGTTGGAATTTGAATAAACAAAAGATTGTGACTGATTACAAAAGACACGACTTTTAATTGTAAAGATGCAAATTTTATTGTGTAAAAGACACAACATTTAAAAAATAAAAAGACACAAGTTTTATTGTATAAAGACATAACTCTTAAGTTGTAAGGACACAACTGTTGTGAAGAGATACAACCATTTATAAAACCACTATAAATACACATGTGTAGTTTGTCTTTAAAACACAACAAAACATACAATTTTCTACTATTTTTAAATTCTCATTCTCTTCTTCCATTCTCTTAGGCATCATCTAGATTATTATTAAGAGTGTTCTAAGTGATTGATTATTGTCGTACATAACTTGAAATCAACAATAAGATTGTTAGGTTTCATTGAATCTTGACGGTAAAATTCTTAAATCCATTGTGTACTCGACGTTTTACGAGAAATGGGAGAATTATTGTCTGAAAGAATCGAATTCCAAACCTTGAAGTCTTATAATCATTTTTCCGTATTTCTACCGTATTTGTTTGCAGCTATTCTCTCTTTCAGATCCCAAATTTCCAACAAGTAATTCAACAAAACACGCATATTCCATGCATAAGGTTCATATTTACGTGTCTACTGGTGACACAAAAACAATTTAATCAACACTAACTTTCATCAGCAGTTGTATTTCCGCGGGCACCAGGCAGTAACAGTAACACCAACTACTATTGTTATTATTAATCGTGAATTTAATTATATGTACACGGTCTAATAATTTTTCGGCACCAAACAATTTTATGTCGTATTAAAACATTTTTATAGACGTCGAGTATGGTACGCAGTCGCAAGCAGACACATATTCGGTTGGCTTAATTTATTAAAATATTCTACAGGAAACACGTGTCATTAAATGGAAAAACTTAAGAGATTTAGAAATAGTAATTAGAATTTGGATTCCCTCGTCATTCGTCAATATCTTCTGGATTACTTAACAAATATATATATATGCTAGATTACATCTTAAGTCTTAACGAACTAGATAAGACCTCACGTGCTCTACCGGCACGTTTAAATCAACCTCCAATCGTCGGAGAGAGTGGTCCGTTTGTTGTTGGGTGCACGCGTCAGATGCGAGGAAGAGTTATTTGAAGATAACGCGTCGAAAAGTGAAAATCTATTCACCAGAGAGAGATGGCATTTGCAACTATGTGAATGTGATGGCATTGCATTGCACCGAAACGTTGACGTGGGGCTCGCAATTAACGACGCGTCAAGCGAAAGACAAGGACGCGTGTCACTTTTTCAATGGTTGTGACGCTCACTCTCTTTAACTGTCGGTCTAAACGAGCGATGCAATAGAGAGAAAGAGACGGCGATGTGGCTGATAACACTGACAGATGTTGAGATTTGGTCGTTCGTTAATTTAGTTTCCGTTACACAGACTCGTGAAGAGAGCGTGGAGGGCACCTTCATTTAATATGGACTCCACGCTGTTAGACAAGTGAGAGAGTGTGTTTACGTGGGTATAAAACAGAGCGTGAGAGCGAGTCTTGAATCACAAAGTCAAGGGGGGCTGTCAAAACGACGCCGTTAGGTAAAAGCCGGCACGCATCAAGACTAAACCTAGCCCCTTGTCTCGACATTCCCGCGTGCCACGTAACGCTGGACAACGTTATCGTATTGTCTCCTTTCTCTTACTTGCTTGGGCGGCGCCTCAGTCAAATCCCGCATTGACCGCACTCCCATATTATTCTCTCTCTCTAGCTCTTCTCTATATATACACATATCATACCACCCAAGACAGCCCATCATCGTCTGCACACCAAATTACGTCTCTGTGCAAACAAAACCTATCTTCACTTTATTTAAGGTGGAAAGAAGAAAAAAAACAATGGCTCCCAAGAACAAAACAAGTGGCGGCAGTAAGAAGATCGGCGGTGTGAAGAACAAAATCAACGGGGGTGGAGAAAAGGAAGTGCATTTTAGGGGAGTGAGGAAGAGGCCGTGGGGAAGGTACGCTGCCGAGATCAGAGATCCCGGGAAGAAGAGCCGGGTCTGGCTCGGTACCTTCGACACGGCGGAGGAAGCCGCCAGAGCATATGATAAGGCGGCTCGCGACTTTCGTGGCGACAAGGCCAAAACCAACTTTCCTTTTCCAAATGAAATCCAAAGTCCTAGCCAGAGTAGCACCGTCGAGTCATCTAGCCCGCCGATGGTGGACCACGAGGTGGAGCGTGAAGTCACGCGCCACGTCGGTGGTGTTACCGGTGGGAGTGGGCCCGTGGGTCGGTTTCCGTTCATTTACCATCAGCAGCCGATGGCGCTGGGTGGTGGTGGTGTGAGCCACGCGCCTCCTGTTTTGTTTGTTGATGCCTTTAGCGGCAGGTCAGATATGATGGGTCCGGTTTACCCGATCCGGTTTCAGCCGATTGGGATGGGGACTGCTACTACTGGGGTCAAAAGCGAGTATTCATCATCGGCCGCTGATTGCAAGCCAAAAAGACTTATCAATCTTGATCTGAATCTGGCTCCACCAGCAGTAGATGCTTTTGAATATTACTGATTATTAAATTAACAAATCATCGTTTTTAGGTTCTTAATCAGCAGTTTAATTAGTGCTAATTTTCTCTTATGTTTTGAGAGGTGGTAATTCACATAGTGACGAGCCGATGGTTTGTCCTTTTTTGTAAATAAGCTAGATCCCTCTGTTTTTTTTTTCCAGCTTGAGAGAAATCATTAAAAACTAAAATGCTTCTCTAGGTTGTTCTTTTTGCTGCAACACAGTCTCTGTAATCTCTTCACAATTCAATGAAGTATCAGTTTCTCTATTACTGTCTAATGTCTTTCTAATCAAATTTAATTTTCTGTAATCAATTTCGGCTGTGTTTCTTTATTGAGGAAGACGTCTCGTAATCGTATTTTAATAATCATTTTCTTTCTTTCTTCAGTGTACAATAAAATCCCATGCAATTTTTTAATTAACTTAATATAAATCGTAGATAAAAAGTTTTTAAGGAAAACATTTTTAGCTTACTTGACTTATAAAGTAAAAAACTGATAACTAAAAGAAATAAATAAAATAATAAGTGACGGAGCCGTCGACGGCAACAAAAAAAAAAAACCAGATCTGGGGCGCAAGGTAGGAGGCGAGCAAATCACGAGAGTTTCTCCGTGGGACCCGCGTATTTCCGTGTTGACGGGTTACGTGTCGTCTGTGATCATGTGGCCGGCACGTGTTATTTTTACCGTCCAGTTTTTTATTTTTTATTTTTTATTTTTAAATTAATTTTTTATTTTTTTAAATTTAGTAAGTAAATTACTAGGTAAGGAGCAGGAAGCGTAGAGGAGCGTCATAGGAGACAGAGGTGGGTAAGTGGGCCCTACCTCTTTGATTTTGAGAGTGAAGCCGTCGCTGCCGCTTTCGGTGGGATCCACCGTACTGCTGGGTCGGCGAAACTGATGAGTGTATTTCTCTCTCTCACTCTAGTTATATCCATTCATGTATTCATGTAATCATGTACATATTATGATGGTATAATATCAAATTTTTTTCTTATCATTATAATATCAAATTTTAATATCCATACATGCAAGCACTATTATTTAAGTGAGACGACAATCGAATTTTTTGTCACATAATATGTTATTAATAGTCCGAGAAATTAATAATATAATGTGCCCAACTCAATAAAATTTTACATTCAATTTGCTTTACACTAAATCAAATATTGTGCATGCTAATATTACCCATTTATTTGGTTAAAGTGAGAGACTTCCACATATTAAACTTCATGGACACATAAATTTATTTAGTATTCTATTTTTTGGATTCCCTTAAATCTATCCGATTAAAACTTATCTATAGAAATAAAAATAACAGTCACACATTAAATTTTTAGATTCACATAAATCCATCTAATTAAAATTTATCTATAAAAGTAAAAGTGACCGTCACAACTTAAAAAAATTAGACTTACATGAGTTTATCTAATTAAAACTTATCTATAAAAGTAGAAGTAATATGAGATGAGGTTGATCCAATGATCCCTTCATACCTGCATCACGAGGATCCCTTTCTAAAAAAACCCTGAATTTATATAACGTAGTAATATTTCAATATATATATATATATATATATATATATATATATATATATATATAAGTAAAAGTAACAATCACAAAATTTGTATGAATTCATATGAATCTATTTAATTAAAAATTAAATACAAAAATAAAGTAACAGTAACACAATAAAAATTTTAGATTTACATGAATCCATCTAATTAAAAATTATCTATAAAAATAAAGATGGCAATAATACATTTTATCTAATTAGAATGTATCTATAAAAATAAAAGTTATAGTCACATTATATTTCTTGAATTCATCAGAGTTTATCTATAAAAATAAAAGTGACAGTCAACACATTAAATTTACGGAATCAATTGAATCTATCTGATTAAAATTTATTTATAAAAATGAAAGTGACATTTATTTTTTATTTTTTTTATTTTATTTTATATATAATATTGTCTAAAAGTTTTTTGGTATATGATTTTTTATAAATTTTTTCTTTAAATCAATCCAATTTTAATTAAATAAAAAAATAATAGCCACATATATTTTTTTTTGGACTCATAGGAATTCATTTAATTAAAATATATCTAATTATAACATGTTTTAAAAAATTTGAAAAGGCTATCGTACGAGTATATGACATTGTAATGGATCATTAATTCATTATCATATATGAATATATGATATTTTAATGGTCGGGCATAAATGGGTTAATCATGCATGAGCATGTACAATGACATGAATAAAGAATTGATTAGTTCCATGATCACCGCAGCGCGTGGGGTTGGGGTTGGGGTTGGGTGGGGTCTCGTGAGTCGTGATAGATATAACACGCAAGTATATGTGCAGCACGTGATGTGGCGGTGGTTATGAGTAATTGAGTACGGCGCAGAGAAGCCGCGAGGAATTTGTGACGTGTCGACGAGTTAGAGACAGAAAAAGTTTCGCCGCCAGAGTTTGGTTTTCTTTGGTCAAACGTCACTTTTCTTGGTTCGTTGTGGATGTGGGGTCCCACCACATCTGCTGTTAGGTCAAGACTTCAAGCCATCACGTCCACGCGTCCTATTCCACCGTCAAGCGAGTAAATAACTAAATATTTCGTGTGGACGGCTGCTACTGCCATATTGAGGAGCGTCTGATTTCGTGTCCAACAATAAGCCGTGTTTAATTTTCTACCCCACTAATCCACTATTTAAATTAATTTAAAAAAAATTTAAATTTTGAACATGAATATGTACGGTAGTCGATCGAACTGCAGTAAATATGGATCGGATCGAGTTATTATGGATCGGATCGAGTTATATTAGATCCAAGACAACTTAACGGAACCAATCGAATTATGGATGTCGTTTTCTCAACAAATTTATGAATATAGTCAGTCTATCGACTCGATATATCGTCTTCTCCACTGAACTTATGAATTAATAAGAACAAAGAAAAAAAAATTGAAATAATAGAGACGGGGTTAGATTCTTAGCTTTCACTGTGTTTGGGCTGAGCAATTATCCACAGAGTTCACGAATATGAATTAGAACGAATTCTTGTGGTCGGAATTCTTATAAGCAGAGTTTAAATACACTAAATATGTTTTTGTTTTTATATAGAATTTTTTTCAGATGCCTTTATGTAAAAGAGTTTTGTTATTTATAGGAGAGAATCCCTTTCCAACGTTCGTCTATCAGTTACTAGTAGTAGGCATGATTCAAAGAGAGATTTTCCCCTCTTTGAATCAACAGTTACTCCGTTTTTGTAACTGACTTTTGAATGATCAACTTCCTTTACAAGAGATGGGTCAACCCAATATAATAGGTTTGGATAAGAATTAATATTGATAAGGGCCTGGTATTTCGCATGTTGGGCTTATGAGCCATTTTTTGCTACCCCAGTTTGTCCCCAACTCTTTAAAGATCGGATCACCAAATTTAGAGAATGATTTCAATCGAATTTGTTCATGTCGCCGACCACTGCGTTTTAAAGTAACTTATGTCATCGCTTGGTGAGCCGACCACGTCAAAATGATTTAAACTTTTGAAGGATTATTTTGCCGAGTGGAGAGATGACAATGTTGAATGATATTTGACACTCTCGTCGAAGTAGTTTGTCATTCGACAGATAATCATAACTTAAATACTGGATGTCAAATCGATAGCACAATTATGTCTTGGTTTTCTAAGCTGACGTTAAATTGTATTTTAGGGTGCGTTTCTCGAAGCGTTTAAATTTACAAACCGTGCGGTTACCTTGGTGGGTTGGCAACCGAAGGGGCACTGACGCGTGTCAACTAGGGTTAGGTGCCTATGGTTAAGCCTCTGCCTTTATAAACCAACTGTTAAAAGAGTTTTTCGTTTACGTTTCACTTTTGAGTTTTGAAAGAAAAAACATTTACCAAACGATTTTTAATCAAGAAATTTGCAAAACCATTTTGCCTTCCGATCGATTTAATCTAGTGATTTTCTCCAAGGTTAGTAAAATATACACAAATTTCTTTATTTTTCCTCTTTTTTTATATAAGATTTACTTTATTGAATCGATAGAAAACAGACAAAATACGTGTGTTCTTCCATGTTCTTGATTTATGCTTTGTAATTTATGGAATTTATGCCATGTTGAATCTTCTTACGTGGTGTTGTAGTTTTAAATTGTTTATATGTTGTTATACCGTGAATAGGTGTCTGGTTCTCTTGGTAGTCGGTCGACCTAGAACAATTCAAACTTTACAAGTTTGAGAGATTGATTGATTTTTTCCTTTGGAGAAAACCCTAGGTTTTGTTCCTAAAACCCTAGGTTGTGATTGTAGCATTTCAGTACGTCTGACTTTTGCATTTTCTTTTGCATGTCGACTTTCCCCTTTTTTGGAGATATTATGTCGAGCGACCATACAATTTCAGATCCTCATTTTGATTGGACCCCGAGTGATGAGATGGAAATCATCTCTGGTGCTGTAGATGTCGAACAGCTTAATATTGATAAAGTTGCCATGTTGGGATAAGGTGTCATTCACGTTATCGCACAGTAGGTCGAGCATCCGAAAGATATAGATGATATAAAACCATCCACATCGGGTCAACCACCGAGTATTTTATCCGATAGTCCAGCAAACGTACTTACAGATGTCGACTTGGCTAGCATTCGAACTTTTTACGGGATTCCAGATTCTGTTGAACTACGTGTACCAAAAAAGAATGAACAGATAGATTGTGACATACCCAAGTGGATGTGCTTTTATGAATACGTCCTTCATTTAGGTTTTATATTTCCAGTTCCCTCTTTGGTTCGACGCATACTTTTGTATTTCGATATTGCACCAGGCCAACTGATGCCAAATAGTAGGAGGATACTTTTGAGTCTGGCCATTTTACGAGAGACATGGAATTAAGTTTGGATTAGGGTGCCTCCTGCATAATTACTACTTGAAAGAGCATGTGTCCTACTAAGGTCATTATATGATGATTCCTAGATCTAAGGACCATCAGCTTATATTTGATACTATGACAAACGACTGTCACTGGAAGGATAAAGATCCATCGATCGACAGTCCTTGAGGGAACTCACATTATTTCTATCGACGCATATGGAACCGATATGGTGAGTGTCGAGGGTTGATTCAGAATCTTTTCTTTAACTATTATCGTGTCCAATTGTCTTCATGTAGAGATTACAAGTAAAGAAAATAAATTACCGTGCGACGAAGCACCTAAGAGAACCAAGAGTGTGTTAGTTATCCCTGTAGAGGATAGAAGTTAGAGAGTGCTACTTATGGAAGGTAAACTTAGGCCTAGCAGCTTATTGCGATGGTTGACATTGAATAAATCGCGAGCACCGTATCCTCATGTGAAGAATTTCATTTCATATGTTTGGGCTAGGAGAAGGCTTGAGATTCTTGAATGTGATATGAAATTTTTGTTGCCAATTACTGACGTTGAGCGTTGTTTCCCAGTGCTTTCAATGACGAGTACTAAAATAAACGTGCCCAACACGGCTGACGCTTTGAAGCAATATAGGGAATGTATCAGCAATAAGAGAACATAATAAGCGAATAAGAGGAAGGCAACAAAGAAGTCGAATGAGAATTTACTTGATACCTTTCTTCTCTAGAAGCAAGTCCACTAAAGAAGAGGAAAGAAAGGATTATATCGGTGGTGGGGAAGATGTCGACTCGGACCTTAAGGGGGAGTCGATTGCTACTGCTTCAACACCTGAACAGTAAATTGTGCCTTTTCCAACTGGTTTATCATCATTCAAGAAGCCGACAAGCTTCATTCAAAATTCGAACAACTTTCGACTATCTGCTGATGGAGAATTTTTAAATTGCAAAAAGACGGAGAAGGTATTTGAGGCGGGAATTTTATCGACATTCCGAGTAAGTGTTTACTTCCTAGTTCTCTTGATCGCTTGAATATTTATAAATTCTTCTATTTTGCAGGCATTACAAGCACAATTGCATCTACGTGATAGGTACAAGGTTGTTAATGATAGATGTACAAAACTTCGAAAGCTTAACGACCCCAATAAGGCAAACAATGCCAAACTTGATCAAGCCGTGAAGGATTTGGAGGAGAAAAACTCGGCTTTAAAGGGTGAACTGAAGGGTTTACATGAGGAGATTGATCGACATCGTGATGAGTCAACGAAGACAAAGGAAGTTATTACAAATCTGAGAGTGAGTTATCACCAATTTGAAAGAACACATTTTGCAGATCGCCGTTGAAGCTATGTGTAAAGCTAGGGCAGAGCTCTTCAAGCAGTACTTGACCGGTGATCACACCAAATGGGATTCAACTGAAATGCAGGTGGAGATTGACAATCATGAAGAAATGTAAAAAGAAGGATCTTCTGTCGTGAATGAGGCTGCTGATGAAGAAGGGACTCCATCTACCGTTAATGTTACTAAAACTATTGTTTAAACTTTTCCTTTGTTTGTAATGTTGTTTATTTGAACTGCTGAAGATTTTTTTTTCTTAAGATGGTTTTGGTCGACTTGACCATGGTATGACCTTTAATGGTATCATTTGTATGACTATAATATATTTATATTTTCATTTGTCATGAATATGGGAATGGTTCAACCATCATTGGATCCGCAGAGTTTTTGCTTTAATCGTATGAGACAAGTCTGTAAACTTGTGCACAAACATGAGTTGATCGAAAATATACTTGTATTATGACTTGTAGACATGCTTAATTCGGTTGAAACGGTATTTAAATAATATTGAAATTCGAATAAATGATTTTTTGAGTCGATACAACCATCAGTACATTGAAATTCATGTACATACATTGTTTAGGTCGACATGACCTTCATAAGACACGGGTACATGCGTATTGAATTGAAACTCGTGTAAATGAGTTTTTGGGTTGACACGACCATTATTACATTGAAATTGGTGTACATGCATTTTTTGGGTCGACACGACCATCATAAAAATCTTGTATATACATTTTAGGTCAACGTTGTCCCCAATGTTATTCCCCTACTTCCTATGTACGATGTCGAATGAGGATATTGGAAGTTGATTTCAGTCTCACACTTCGTCGATAGGATGATGTCGTTTGATTCCTGTAAAGTCAAAGTATTGCTTGTCGAAGTCGACAGCTTAACAAGTAGTGAAGATTAATTGTTATCGGTGAGCTCATTTTGCACTTAGTTGCTCTAATTTTTCATCATTGCTCCTCGTGGGCCGGTTCATCAGTATCAAATATTTGATCATAGGGATAAGAAAAACGAAAATACTTAAAAGAAAAAATAAATTTAGAAATGATACTACTTTAGATGTAAAGCGTTCCAGTTGTTACGTATTTCTCGATTGTTGATTCCTCGTAGCTTATATGCCCCTTTGACCCTTGATATCAGTTATCTGATAAGGACATTCCCATGTAAGGCCCAATTTTCCTACTCCTTATTCTCTGGTATTTTGGAAGTCTCGTCTGAGTACCTAATCGTTGATTTTAAATACTCGGGTCCTCACTTTTTTGTTGTAATATAGTGCAACTTGTTACTGGTACGAATGAATTCGAATGACAGCTCGGTCTCAATGTTCATCGAGATGATCTAATTCAAAGGTGAGTTCCAAATTGTTTCGTTCCTCATTCGGGTTTTCATTTCGTGCTGTGGCAAGTTGTGTCTCGATTGAAATCACAGCCTTAGAGCTATAGACAAGTGAGAAATGGGTTTCACCTGTCAACCGACGGGGTGTCGTTCTGTACGACCAGAGTATTTTCAGAAGTTTATCAGCCCATTCACCTTTTCTACCTCCATGCATTTTTTTCAACATATTGATGATGGTTTTGTTTTTCGATTTCTCTTTTCTGTTGGCTTAAGGATAACGAGGTGTTGAGAAACTTAATTTAATTTCATATTTGTCACAGAAATTTTTGAATTCGTATGAGATGAATTAGGATCCGTTATCGATTACTGTCTCTCAAGGCACTCTGAACCTGTAAATAATATTTTTTTCAAATGAAGTTATATACCTCGGTGTCACACACTTGTTGGAATTCTCCAATTTCGACCCATTTAGTAAAGTTGTCTGTCAATATTAGCATGTAGACGACACCTCCAAGTGCTACAGGGAGTTTAACTATGATATCCATTCCTCATTTCATAAAAGGACAATAGGTCGAAATTGAGTTCAGCATACTTGGAGGGAGGTGCGACACTGGTGCAAACCTTTGGCATTTGTTGAAGGACTTCATATGTTTCTGAGAGTTAGTCCTCATTGTCGGCCAATAATATCCGACTGTAATAGCTCGGTTCGACAAACTTCTAGCACCTTAATGATTTTCGCACTCTTCATCATGAAGGCTCTTGAGGACATCATGTGCCTCTTGTGGGATGACACACCTCAAGTAAGGACATGTAAAAGATTTCTTATAAAGCTTACCATATAGAATGCAGAATTTCACGGCTTTTGCTTTGACCTTTCTTGCTTCAGATCTCTCTTCGAGCAGAATGTCAGCCTGGAGATAATTAAGCAAGGGATCCATCCAGCTTGTTCCATGATCGACTGGTGTAACTACTTCAACCTCTTGAATAGTTGGTGAAATGAGATATACGATAGGTATTGATTTCAAACCATTGGTCGTTGTCGATCCAAGGCTTGCCAACGCATCTGCTCGAGAATTCTCTGATCTTGGTATTTTTTGAATAGTAAACTCATTGAAAGTCGATCGTAGTTGTTTGGCCTTCGCCAAGTACACTGTCATCTGTTGGTTCCTTGTTTTGTACAACCCATTCATCTGTCGGACGACTAGTTACCAGTCGTTGTGTACTTGAATATTCCTTACATTTAAGGTTTTTTCAAGGTCGAGTTCAGCAATCAATGCTTCACATTCAGCTTCATTGTTTGTCGCACGGAATTCAGAATGGATCGATTGCTCCACTGTATTTCCTTGTGGGGATTTGAGCACCAATCCTAGTCTGCAACATTTGATATTGCTAGAACTGTCGACCAACAAAGTCCATTTTCCAGTCGTAGGACTCTATGTGAGGGCTATTAGTTCTTGTTCAGCCTATACATTCTCATAGGGGGTAAAATCTAAGATAAAATCGGCTAATACCTATGATTTTCTTACCGTTCAAAGGTGGAAGTTGATATCGTACTCGCTTAACTCAACCACCCATTTTCCAATCGACCTTAAAGTTTAGGTTTATGTAAAATATTTTTAAGCGGATAAGTAGTTAATACCTTAATGGAATGACATTGGAAATATGGTCTCAGTTTGTGTGCTGTAACGATAAGGGCTAGCACAAGCTTTTCCAGTCGACTGTATATGGTTTTCGCATCGAGTAAAGCCTTACTTACGTAATAGATTGGATGCTGCTCACAATCTTCATCTTTGATTAGCACGGCACTTACGGCTATGTCGGATACCACCAGATATAAAAGCAACACCTCACTATCTTTCGGTTTCGATAATAGCGGGGGCGATGTCAAGTACGTTTTTAAATCCTGAAGCACTTTCTCGTAATCATCGTTCCACTCGAATGCCTTGTTCTTTCTAAAGAAGTTGAAGAAATAGTGGCAGCATTCAGATGACTTCGAGATGAATCGGTTTAGGGCTACTATCGACCTATGAGCTTTTACATATCCTTAATACATCTAGGTGATTCGATCCCTTGTATAGACCAGATCTGATCCGGATTTGCTTCGATACCTCTCTAGGTGACCAAGTAACCTAAAACCTTTCCTAAAGACACATCAAAAGAATATTTAGTAGGGTTTAGTTTCATACCCTATTTGTCGAGGACGTCGAACGATTGTCTCAAGTGCTCGATGTGTTGTTATGCGACTAAGGATTTAACCAGCATGTTGTTGATGTAAACCTCCATTGTCGAGCCAAGCATTTTAGCGAATAATTTGTTTACTAGTCTTTAGTAGGTCACCCCTACATTTTTCAAACCAAAAGGCATTACTTTATAGCAAAAAGTACCTCGTTCTGTGACGAAAGCTGTTTTTTCCTTATCGTCAGGATGCATCAAAATCTGGTTTTATCTTAAGTATGCGTCTATGAAGCTGAGTAGTTTGTGTCATGTTATTGTGTCGACCAGCATATCGATATGGGGAAGCAAGAATGAATCTTTGGGACACACCTCATTGAGATTTGTGAAGTCGATGTAAACACGCCATTTCCCATTATTTTTTATCACAACCACGACGTCTGCCATCCAATCAGGATATTTTACTTCTTTGACCGGGCTGATATCAAGTAACTTCTGGATCTCTTCATTGATTACTTTGTTTCTTTCTAGAGCGAATTTCCTTCATTTTTGCTTCACGGGTCGGTGATCCGGGTCTACCTGCAATCGATGAACTATTACCTCTGGGTTGATACCAACCATGTCTGAATGTGACCAGGTAAAACTGCTACGTCATTCTCTCATAAATTCAATTAGTCATTCTCAAACTTTAGTTGGTAGTCGAGATCCAATGAACACCTTACGTTTTGGCTGTTCAGGGTCGATCGACACCTCATCGAGTTCCACCACCTTCAGCTCGTTTAAGGTCAACTCGACTTTAGACTCCTATAATTGGTATAATTCCTCTTTCTTTTACTTCATGGTTTTCTGGTAGCATTCTCTAGTTGCCCTTTACTCCCCTTTTATTTCTCGTACTCCCCATCTGGTTGGGAACTTTATCATTTGATGGTAGGTCGATGGGATTGCTTTCATCTCGTGTATCCAATGCCTGCCCATGATTGCGTTGTACAGGGATTGACAGTGGAGCACTAGAAAGTTGATGTAAAGGTTCACTCCTTCGACATATACTGATAGTACAACCTCACCTAAGGTGATTTTCTATCCCCCACTGAACCCTGTCAACATTGTTGTTCGACGGTTGAGTTTGGACTAGTCGACCTAAATTTCTCTGGGAGCATTGTTAAACAAAATGTTACATGAGCTACCATTGTCAATTTAAATGCATTTTTTTAGTCAATTCACAATATGTAAAGAAATAACAAGTGCATCATGATGAGGAGAAAATAAATCTGATTTGTCCGTAGATTTGAAAGTGATGGTCTTGAAGACACTAGAGGGGTGCTCCCGATTGGGTTGAATTTCCATGTTCAACATCTGTCGTGTGTGCCTCTTTACCACAGAATAATTCACACCACTAACTTATGAACCTCCCACGATGTAGTTGATTACCCTATCTTATCAAAGGGGCCCATGGGGACTACTCGCTCTGGTTTGCTTCTTGTCGTTGTGTCGAGCGAATGTCTGTTTCCCCTTGTCTGTTAGAAATTCTTACAAATGTCACTGCTTGAGAAGTTCCGCGACTTCTAGTTTGAGTGTGACATAGTCCTCTGTTCGATGGTCGTGATCCCTGTGAAACTCACACTGTAATCTTGCACCTTCATGTTTTGGAAGGGCACTCGTTTTTCATGGCCACTTTACTGTCATATCCATTTCTCTCATTACTGCTAAGAGGTCAATTGGTTCGATACTGAGGTTATATTCTAGAACATGGATTTGTGGTCGACCTGCTCTTAATTAATCTCGCTCGTATGTTCGTCTGTCGTTAGAACTTTCATGCCATGGCAGTAGTTGCATCTACCATTTTTTGGGTAAGGTTCTGACCTTCTGTCAACTCGGTCATTTCTCATGTTTGCATGGTTGTTGATCTTGCCTACAAAATTAGCCTTATCTTCCTCCTATTTGATTTGATCCCATGCCTTTGCCAATACGTCTTCCATTGTTCTGTATGGATATTTAGTGAGCTCTTTAAATAAGTCAGAATCAAACTTTAGGCCTTTTCTAAAGTCATAGGTGGCAGTAACTTCGTTGCAATGCAGGATCTATGTTTTTTCTCTATTGAAGCGGCTGACATACATACTCAAGTTTTCACCGTGTCTTTGTGTTATTGTATATAAGTCATCCGACTGTTTTTCCAATTTGCGACTGCACTTAAATTGCTCCACGAATGTATCTGTAAGCTATGTAAAATAAGCAATCAAATTGATAGGTAAATTTGTATACCATTGTAAAGCTGGGCCGTTAAGACTGGATCCAAACGCTTTGCAAATGTACGCTTCTCTTAGGTCGTGGGATTACTGTTGTGAACATTCTTTATTTATACTGGGCAATGTGGTCGTCCGGATCTGTCGTGCCTTTGTACTGTTTCATATTCGAGAAGCTAAATTTCGTAGGCATTTCGGTGAGAGCGATCGCATCAACGAAGGGTGAATCGGTGAAGCTGTTCACCAGGCTTTTCTTTATTGAAGCTGAGACTCCTGGAATCCTTTGAATAAGGGCTTTCATTTCTGTAAACCTACGAGAAAATTCAAATTCAGTAGATAAAGGTAGGGTAGATCTGGGTTTTACCAAGCCTGATATCGACTGAAATGTTATGGTGTTTGTAGGTCGTTATCAAGCTGCAAATTCATGGTCGGGTCCTGTGCATTTGGCATTTCATTCCGGACCGGTAAGTTGTTGAGATCAATTTCTATGTAAGCTATCCGGGGCATCTTCTGATTATGCTGATCGTCTGGGTTCGTGTCCACCCTTATAGGGTTATCTAGCGTTATCGGAGCCGTTCGATTGACCACGTGTTCGGCATTTGGTGTTGGGATTAAGCGCTCCAATGTTGCGTTAGTAGGTGTTGCACCGTTGATCAGAGCTCTCAACTCACCATTGGTTGCTTGAATCGCATCGTTTTCTGCCTCAAGTGCTTGCAATTTTTCTGCGTTTATGATCATCTGGGCGGTCAACGCAACGATTTGTTCTTCGACAGTTGGTGTGTTTCCATCCCCAAATATGTTGTCAAACCAGTCTATTGGTTTGACTAGTTTGTCTGTAAAGTTGTTATGGGCTCCACGGTGGGTGCCAACCTGTAGCTGGTCGAACTACGATTAATGTGGATCTAGTAGTGTTATGTTAGGCCAAAGGCAACTTAGCAGAACTAGTCGAGTTATAGACGCCGTTTCCTTAACAAATTTGTGAATATAGTCAGTCTATCTTCTTCTCCACTGAACCTGCAAATTAATAAGAACAAAGAAACATATAACTGAAATAATAGAGGTGGGGTTAGATTCTTAGGTAGGTGTGCTTGGGATGAGAAATTATCCGTAGAGATCACGAATATGAATTAGATCGAATTCCTGTGGCCGGACTTCTTGTGAGCAGAGTTCCAATACTCTAAATATGCTTTTGCTTTTATGTAGAATTTTTTCCAGATGTCTTTCTATAAAAGAGTTTTGTTATTTATAGGAGAGAATCACTTGCCAACGTTCGTCTGTCAGTTACTAGTAGTAGGCCTGATTCAGGGAGAGATTTTCTCCTCTTTGAATCAACAGTTACTCTATTTTTGTAACTGACATTTGAATGACCAACTTCCTTTAACAAGAGATGGGTCGACCCAATATAACGAACCTGGATAAGATTTAATATTGATAAGGGCCTGGTATTTCGCATGTTGGGCTTATGGGTCATTTTTGGATACCACAGTTTGTCCACCACTCTTTAAAGATAGGATTACCAAAATTAGAGAGTGATTTCAATCGAATTTGTTCATGTCATCGACCACTGTCGTTTCAAAGTAACTTATGTCATCGATTGGTGAGTCGACCATGTCGAAGTGATTTAAACTTTCGAAGGATTATTTTTACCAGGTGGAGAGATGACAATGTTGAATGATCTTTGACACTCTCGTAGAAGTAGTTTGACGTTCGAAGGATAATCATAACTTAAGTATTGGAATTCAAATCGATGGGACAGTTATGTCTTGGTTTTCTAAGTTGACGTCAAATTGTATTTTAAGACGCTGTTCTCGAAGCGTATAAATTTCCAAACCGTACGTTACCTTGGTGAGTTGGCAACCAAAGGGGCACTGACCATGGCAACTAGGGTTAGGTGCTTGTGGTTAAGCCTCTGGTTTTATAAAACAATTGTTAAAAGAGTTTTTCGTTTACGTTTCACTTTTGAGTTTTGAAAGAAAAAACATTTATCGGACAATTTTTTATCAAGAAATTTGCAGAACCACGTTGCCTACCGATCGATTTTCTCCAGTGATTTTCTCCAAGGTTAGTAAAATGTACACAAATTTCTTTCCTTTTCCTCTTTTTTTTTATAAGATTTACTTTCTTGAATCGATAGGAAATAGACAAAATACATGTGTTCTTCCATGTTATTGATTTATGCTTTGTAATTTCTGGAATTTTTGCCATGTTGAATCTTATTATGTGGTGTGTTGTGAGTTTTAGATTGTTTATATGTCGTTATACCATGAATAGGTTCCTGGTTCTCTTGGTAGCCGCTCGACCTAGGACAGTTGAAACTTTACGAGTTTGAGAGATTGATTGATTTTTCCTTTGGAGAAAACCCCAGGTTTTGATCCTAAAACCCTATGTTGTGATTGTAGCATTTCAGTATGTCTGACTTTTGCAAAGATGAAAACAAAGAAGAAAACTAAGATAAAAATTTAGAAAAGAGAAAATAACAGTTACAGATGTGAATGGAATAAAATAAAATAAACAAATCTAAAAAGTGTGACCCGAGGAAGAAAATAGGAAGTTTGGTTTATTCAAAAACTCATATGACCATATACTCGATTTTGAAAATCAAAGTAAATGAGAAATCTAAAATCTTATACCATAGATGAAATCCGGAGAAGATAAGAGGGGATAAGTGTAGGAGGTACCGTTTGGAGGTTTGTTTGGTTAAGACTTTGTTATATTACAATTTTAGAGGGATTTTGTCATAGATTTGGGTGTTGTTTTGGTCAGAAAGTATATAAACATCGGATAATTTGAGGCAACTTGTTTGAAGGAATAGATGAGATTTTGGCAAGAAGTTGTTAGAAAGAGATTTTTTTTTGGAACTTTGGATTTGTAGGTTTGATATAAAGTTATAGTTGGATATATATTGCACAAAATACGTTTAGGTTTTGCACCTGTTTCTTTTTTTTTTCCTTTTCTTTTTTATATGTTTTTTTTCTAATAGCTAGCTTTTTTTTTTTTTTGACAACTAATAACTAGCTTTTGGAAGAATCAATTTAACCAAATTAAACATCTGATAAGTTTGGTTTCACTTTAATTTGGTTTGAAATTATTACGTAGAATTGGATATGTATTAAAATATTAATTGTAAAAATTATAGAATATAAAATTATAATCAACAGTGTTTTTGTCGATTATTAAAAATGAATTTGATAAATTAAATAGAGAAAAAATGGTTTACAAAATGAAATTGACTCATACATATATCAAAGAAACGGAAGTTTGTTTTCTCAGATGTTATATTTGATAATTTCAATAACTTAATTGAAGATAGCTTTTAAAAATATGTATATTACACAACACATTTTTTATTTTCGTAACATTTAATATTTATTTTTAGATTTTGGCGCCTTGCTTTGGCTTGAGGCATTAGATGACTATTTTAGTTGTCTACGGGTTGAGCCAACCCTGTCTCCAACCGTACATCATAATGATGGATGGCTTTAGATTTCAGTTGTAAAAAAGGTAGGTTTTAAGATTTAAAATTAGAAACAAGTGATTAATATTATGGCTTATTTATTAATTATAAATATTTGATTTTTTTTATACAAATTCGATACAAGGTTTGATCGGTGGTTTGTTTGGTGAGTTCAATTTAAAATCTAATTTTCATTTTTAACATTTTAGTTTACTAAAAAGGAGAATTTAGAGGCTCGAAGATTATCTGAATTTTCTTCTATTAAGGTAAACAAAAATTATAAGACATGATTTTTCATTTATACCCTTTTATTTTTCTACATATTTTAATTGCATAATTTTTTCCCCTTTTACTTTCTCTTAATATTATATTAGATTATTTTCTACGGAATATTGTTAAATTTTCTTGCTTAATGTATATTGTTATCTATGAAATATAACCGTTAGTTTTCTGATTTTTTATTGATTGTTGATAATTACTTTATTTATTAATTATGTTTTAATAAGCTGTTTTTTAAAATCTATTGCTAAATTTATTGTTTAACGTACATTGTTGTCTATCAAATATAACTACTCGTTTTTTGTTTTTTTATTGGCTGTTAATAATTATATAAATTTAGGATATTAGCACTCTAATAAGGTTCACAACAATTGAAAATTATTATCATACTATTTTGCGTGTCAGTTAGATGACCATTTACTTTAAATCACTGGGTTTTAGAACCACGCCAATTTTCATCATGTAATTTTTTGTAACTTTAGTAAATGTTTCGATGTCTAATTTATCACTAAGTTTGTAATGACAAGAATAAGTTTATTCTCTTTTATAAATATATTTTAAAAGTTAATGAGTTTTACTTGATTATATGATTCTTTACTAGGATCCGGTATAAAGTATCTTCTCATCATACCAAGATAAAATTAAGTTTCACATATTTTAGTTTAATTAATCAATTTGATTTTTTATCTCCAATTGCTATTTTAATTCAGATATAAGTGTATTGTTTCTGAACCTAAAACTGAATTAATATTTTTTTCAAATGTATAAAAAATAAAATTTACCAACTTTTTTTTTTATATATATATATATATCCGATTTATGAGGCAAAATATTTGCTATTTAAAAAAAAATGACATAAAATGTATTAGGATCTATCGAATATGTCCAAGTCAAAAACTACTTGCACTCCTAGTATATATAAAAACAAAACTTCACATGTATATTTTTAAAATACGTATGGAATAACTCAATGACCACTACAAACATGGGAAGGAGACCACTTATAACTAAAAGAAAATGTATAGTGAAATATTTTATATTAACGTGAACGATTGACACCATGTGCATTAGCAATTCTCAGAACAACCACAATAATCACATACAAAAAAAGAGACCCAACATAGACTTGTCATTTTCATATGCCATAGTAAATGAAGGAAACTAAGAGCGGCATACCTCAACGGAAGACTTAAAATCGTTTATGGTCAAACGATATTCTGATCACGAATGGATCTTCAACGATGGTATGAGAATGTTACTCGAACAACCACAAAGATTCCCACGTAAATACCCAACAAGAAAACCTGATACTATGTTTTGTTTATGAGGAAATAGTATTTATAGGTGTAGACGATCGAATCTATGATTAAATTTAGATTGGGCAGTGAAAACCAAACTAAGGCTCAGTTTGGCATTATTTCCCCAGCTACTTTTGAGGTCAAAAGTGATTCTGGACTTCAGACAGGGTGTTTGGTAAAATCGTGGGGAAATGCTTTTGGTCACTTTTAGCTTCTCTCAACTGAGTTTTTGAGAAGTTACAAATACATGCTTTTGGATTTTGGCTTCTGCTTTTAGAAAACGCGCTACAGTGATATTAAATGAAATTTTAATAACTTTTCAACTTTGTCCTTACCTTTAACGAAATTTAACAAAAAAAAATGGGCTTTTATTTTTGTACAAAAATAAATGTTTCCATAATTAATTCAATATAGTAAAATAAAATTGAAATAAAAAATAAAGTAGAATAAAATAAAGAAATAAAGAAATAAAGAAATAAAGAAATATGACTAATTAATTAAATAAAGTAGAATAAAAAATAGGACTAATTAATTCAATAAAGTACCATAATTATATAACACTTAACACTAAATACAAATAAACAAGAAAAATATAAAGTATAGCAAATTAGTACCATTTGGATGTCTTTATCATTTTAGTAATTTTACACACTCACAACACTTTTTATATCAGTTTACCAAACACATTGAAATTGCTTTTAGTTCTCACAACATTTTTAAAAATCGGTTTACCAAACACTCAGCTAATTCTTCCCACAGCAATTCCAACAGCAATTTCAGAAGCACTTCTCTCCACAGCACAGCAATACCAATAAAAACTTATTAACGGGGTACTTGGGATTGGGGTGGTGTCAGCCAAGTGCACTATAACGCTCAAGTCAATAGATACTTTAAAGTAAATAAATGAAATTATTGTCAAACCGTGTTCTCACTTAAACTAAAGGAGGATGCATGGTGAAATATTTTTATATTACTGCGAACGATTAACTCCGAGTGCATTAGTTAATTCTCGGTATAACCACAATAGTCACTTATAAGAAGAAAAGGGACTTAACATAGACTAGTCATTTTCATACGGCATACTAAATAAAGAAAATTAAGAGCACAACATATCTTAACAGAAACCTTAAAATTGTTGATGGTCTCACGATACTCTGATCACAAATAGATCTATGGTATAGATGCACATCGGGGAAATAGGGGTGGATACATGCCTTTTCATACCCATCATCATCCCCATTTTTCAAACTCTTCCTCCATCTCCATCCATTTCCCTGTTTGAGGTAAATGAGGATATATAATTTTGGGGAGATGTATCTCCATCCTTAACCCTAGTTCCCATTTTTTTTTCTTGTTTCCCCTTTTCCTCCATTTTTCAATTTTCCCATTTTCTCATTTGACTAAAAATTATGAATTAAACAAAAAAAAACATTTCATTACAAATACAAAATAAAATTCATTAGTGCATTGCAAAAACAAAATAAAATCCATTACAAAATAAAGTGTTTTAAATAATTCAAAGTGTCAAATGAGTTTATATAGTTAGGGTTTTCAAAAAAAATTAATTTTTTTTAACAAATATTAATATATGCATATATAATTATATTTATATTTGTTTTAGAGATAATAGGGAAATGGGGATTGGGGAACCTCCCCCATCTCTCCCATCCTCATCCTCATCCACATCCTCATTCCCATCCTCATTCCCATTCTCATTCCCGTTCTCATTTCAATATATTTGTGGGGAAAATGGGAAAATGGGGATGGGGTTCATCCCCATTTCAATTTAGGGATGAAAATCATCTATATCCCTCCATTTTTCCATTTTTCCTCAATTTGTTTTTCTGAATGAGGATGGGGCTAGGGATGTGGAGATTTAAGGATCAGGGGAAAATGTATATCTCTAATCTCTTGTGATGGTATACGATTGTTACTCAAACAACCACATAGATTTCCACGTTGCAAATATCAAACAAGAAAACTCAGATTCGTGTTTTCTTTTTCGAGAGAGAATATATTATTAGCAGGTATTGACGGTTGAATCTACAATTGTATTTCTAGACATCGACAACCAATAAAATTATAGAAAAATAGTGATCGGCGGGGTACTTGGGCAACCGAGATTGTGCCAGCCAAGTGTACTCTAACGTTAGATCGAAACACAAAGTAAATTAATGAAATAATTATCAAACAGTTAGCTTGCTTAAGCTAAAAGAGGATGCATGGTGAATATTTTTATATTAACGTGAACAGTTGACAATAAACGCATTAGCTAATTATTAGTACAACCACAATAGTCACATATAAGAAGAAAATGGGACCTAACTTAGTCTTGTCATTTTCATATGGCATAGTAAATGAAGGAAATTAAGAGTGACGACGTACCTTATCGAAAGCCTTAAAATTGTTGATGGTCTCATAGTACTCAAACTTGAATGAATCTCTAGTGATAGTATGCGAGTGTTACTTGAACAACCATAAAGATTCCCACTTTGCAAATACCAAACAAGAAAACTTAAATCTATGTTTTCTTTTATGATAAAGAATGGAGTATTAGCAGACAGTCAAATCTATGATTGAATTTAGATTGGGCACCAACAACCTACAAAACTAAAAAAAAAAATTGATCGGTGGGGTACTTATGGAACCGGGGTGGTGTCAGTCAAGTTCAATTTGACGCTCAAGTCAATAGATACTCTAAAGTAGTTCGAAATACAAAGGAAATAAATGAAATAATTGTCATACCGAGAGCTTGATGTTTGGTGCAGAATAAGGGATATGAGACTGATGTTGATTGTTGATCCTAAAAATCTACGGTTGAATTTTGTATAGCGGAGAGCACTGACAATCCTGTAAAACAAAATAGTGAACCCAAAGTTGGGATGGTGTCTTCCGAATAGCCTTATATTCGCTGGACTGAGCGTAGAGATGGTTCGTCGAGGAATATATAATGGTGTCTTTTAGTCGAATTGTGTCCAATGAGCTTAACGAAAGTCGAATGGATGTTTTTTTGGTAGAGATGGCAATAATGAATTGGATGCAACTCGTTGACTTTGAATGAGTCTCGTGAGATCAGAAAATGAATTATGGGTTGTGTAAGGGTCGCCATGCAGTTGTAGAATGGTGGGTTCTTACAACTTGTGAATGCAACTTTGTCGAGTGCTTTGGACACCTTTTGTAGGTTGAAAACAAAACTAAAAGGAGAAGTATCTCGTAGGAGACTACTTGAACCTCAAGTTCAGCAGTTTATGAAAGATAATCTAAATTAAGAATGAAACAAAATAGGATAAATGAAAAAGAGTGAATAGAAGAGAGAATTTGATGTAATACTTTTCTTTGATGTTTGAGTGTAAATATATACAGCTAGCTAACTTTCTCTACAAGTCTATTACTTCCTACAATTTAGCAATCACTGCTACAATTCAACCATACTCTATGAATGCTAACTATAATCAAGGAATACATAAGGAAAACAAATATTTACTATTAATACAATGGATATGACAGATTTAACTTTCCAACACTCCCCCTCAAGTTAGAGAGTGGACGTCTTACACTCCCAAATTGCAAACCATAGGCATGAAAACCTCATTTTCCAAAGCTTTGGTCAAAACGTCAACTAGCTGATTTGCAGAACTCACAAATCTTGTCACCATAGAACCATCTTCAATCTTGAATCTTGTCTCTTATATAATGAAAATCCATCTCTATGTGCCTTTTATGTTCATGAAAAACAGGATTTGCTGCTATGTGTAATGCAACCTTATTGTCACAATACAGTAATTCGGCCTCTTGATACAAAACCCCTCAAGTCTCTGAGTAAATAATGAAGCCATGCCAATTCACAACAAGCTTCTATCATTGCACGATACTCTGCTTCGGCTGAAGAAAGGAAGACTATTTTTTGGCGCTTCGACCTCCTTGAAATCAACGAAGGGCCTAGGAATACACAGTACCATGTAGTAGATCATCTCGTAAATGGGCATCCTACCCAATCAGAGTCACGGTAGGCTCGCAGCCGAAGATCACTGGTTGAGAAGAATAAGAGACCTTGGCCAGACGCAGATTTCAAATAGCGCACAACCCGTAAAGTTGTTTTCCAATGATCCTTTCAAGGTTGGTGCATAAACCTGCTTAATATATGGACAGAATACGTAATATTCGGCCTTGAAACTATAAGATATATTAATCTCCTAACTAGTCGCCTATATCGCTCTGGATCTTTGAGTGGCTCACTCTAATCAGACATTTTTAAACCACGTTCCATGAGAGTATCGATGGGAGCTACCCTTAGTAACCCTACATCTTTAATGATTTCTGATGCATAATTTCGTTGAGAAATAAAAATGTCATTCCTAGATGCAGGAATCTCAATACCAAGGAAATACTTCAAGTCACCAAGATCTTTAAGGCAAAATTTATTATGCAAGAACTTCTTGATATCATTTATACTCACATGATCATTGTCAGTAATTAAAATGTCGTCAACATATATTAAAAGAGCAGTAAAGGACCTGCCTTGCTTCATGATGAACAAAGAGTAGTTAGCTTTTGATTGTATATACCCAGCTGAATGGATGGCCTCAGAGAATTTAGCAAACCATTGACGAGATGCTTGTTTTAACCCATATAATGACTTGTGGAGGCGACAAACCAAGTGTTCCCCCCTGGCTAGTGGAGACATGTGGATTTCTTCGTGGAGGTCACCATGAAGAAAAGCATTATTAACGTCAAGTTGATGAAGGGACCGGCCACGGGCAGCAGCCAAAGCCAATAAACAATGAACAAAGATGATCTTGGCCGTTGGAGAAAAGGCATCCTGATAATCAACTCCCTCTAATTGAGTGAACCTTTTAGCCACAAGTCACGCTTTGTACCGCTCAATTGATCCATCAGACTTATTATTTATCTTATAAACCTAACGACAACCAATGGGAGTTTTTCCAGCCGGAAGAGGAGTGAGAGGCCAAGTGCCATTTGCTTAGAGAGCCTGCAATTCGGAACACATTGCCTCTTGCCACTCATGGTGAGCAGCGGCCTCCGAATATGACCTGGGTTCTATGACATTACAGATTTGAGCAATAAAAGATCGATATACAGGCTTATATCTGTGATATGAAACATAATTGGCCAGTGGATAGCGAGTACCTTTGGTCGGACCTAGAATGAAGGAAGTCGATTGGTCGGAGCAAACATTGGAGCAGACATAATCGTTGAGCTTGATCGACGGAACGATTTTATGACTGGAACGACGAAGTGGTCCGGGTGATGGAGCAGGGGGTTTGGGCGAGAAGAGGGATGGTTCGGATGAGGGAAGAGACTGATCGGGAAGTGGGTTGGGTGAGGTTTCTTGCTCCGGAGATGGTGGGTCAGAGGTTTCCAGTTCAAAGGTGATCAAAGGCGATGGGTCGGAGGCATTTTATGGTGCAGGAGTCTCAGGGCACCGTGCATATCTACGAATGGTGGTCGGGTGAGAGGAGAACGGCAAGACGGGTTGAGGTGAGGGAGGGGATGAAGTGGAAGCAACCGTGTGGTCGAGAGGAGGCAGAGATGATTTGTGAGGATTAAAGTCAAAGGCTGAGTCAATAGGTGAAATGGTATCATAGGTCAGTAATGGAATTGGGCCAGAATAATGGTCCAATGGAGGTGCAGCAGAATTGGGCTTGACAGAGGCATATGGAAAAGTATTTTCATGAAATTTCACATCCCGACTAGTAAAAATATTTTGGTCGATAAATTGAATAATTTGTATGCTTTTTTGATCGATGAGATAGCCGATGAAGATGGAAGGCAAGGCACGATAATCAAATTTGTGAGAAGTGTGAACGTTAATGGCATAATCAAGACAACCAAACACACGGAGATGAGAGTAAGAGGGCGGTTTTGAATAAAGAAGTTCAAAAGGAGTTTTACAAGAGAAAATCGATGAAGGTAACCGATTGATGATGTGGACAGCGATAAGAGCACATTCTTCCCAAAATTGTGAAGGGAGTTGAGCATGAAATTTTAAAGCATGAGCCACTTGTAAAATGTGACGATGTTTGCGTTCTACAACCCCGTTTTGTTGAGACGTGTAAACATAAGAATGTTGAAAAATAACACCATTATCTTGGAAAAGGGAACGAAATGAGATAAATTCCTCACCATTGTCACTTCGAAAAGTTTTAATACGAGATTCGAATTGAGTGAAAACATAAATGATTAAGCGTTTTAAAAGTGATTGTGTTTCATCTTTGTGACACATTAAAAAAATCCATGTGAAACGTGTATAAAAATCAACGGTGGTAAGAAAATAATTAGCACCAGAAAGATAAGGGTGTCGATAACGTCCCCAAATATCACACTGTATAATATCGAACGACTTTGTAGAAGAAATAGTACTAGTACCGAAAGGTAAACGACTCTGCTTAGCCAAAGGACATATATGACAATCAATATTTGACTCAACAGAAAAATTTAAAAAGTTCTTAGCAATGAAACTTAAGCGAGAGGATGATACATGGCCTAAGCGACTATGCCATAAGTCGGTGGATAAAATGGTGAGGTTGCAGGCACATCGGTTTGTGGATGAGGAAGGGTTGGTCAAAGATTTCTCCGTCGCTAGTGCCACCAAATAGTATAGTCCGTCATATTGTTTACCCAAACCAATCGTCCAGATCCTACAAAATACACCAATAAGGGAAAAATGTCACTGAACAGCTTAGACCTCTTGTCAAACGACTAACTGGCATCAAATCAACTTTGAATGTAGGCACAGATAACACATTGTGTAGATAATAGACGGAATTCAAAGGTAAAGACCCTTTCGTAACAATATTCACTTTTTCTCTGCTAGGCAACAGTACGGACGGTAACGAGCAATTTTTATCTTTATGCAACAATTTAGATGATGAAGTAATATAATCCGTCACCCCGCTATCAATAATCCAATTGCGGGAAACGACTTTAGACAAACCTGGCTTTGTTACCGCATATGCTTTGGAACTAAAGCCTTCATCATGATTGTTAAGAAGTGGCAAAAAATGCTTGAGTTGGGCTTCTGATAATGAAACTGCATGCCTCTCTTCATCATTGTGTGACACCTCAGATACTTGATTAGCTGCAGGAAACCCTTTATGCTGATTTAAATTTGGGCCTGAATTCCTTCTTGCCTTGGGATGGCATGGGGGGTACCCGTGTAATTGAAAACACTTTTGGACCCAATGACCCATTTCTCCACAGTAAGAGCATTGAGGTCGTCCCCTTCCTGATCCAAAATGATGGCGATCCTGATACATAAGGGGTTATGGTTCAAACCTTCTTCAAGCTTAACCTTGACAGCGTATGCTAATGCGGATTGGGCAAGTTATCTGGATGACAGGAGATCGACCAATGGTACCTGTGTGTTTCTAGGTGATAGTCTTGTCTCTTGGAGCTCGAGAAAGCAACAAGTTGTTGCTCGTTCTAGTACCGAAGCAGAGTACAAGTCAACGGCTCAAGTCACTACTGAAATTCTGTGGCTTCAATCGCTTCTTTCTGAACTTTATATCAAGGTTTTGAGTCCTGCTGTCATTTGGTGTGATAATATCGGTGCGTTGCTCAAAATCCAGTGTTTCATGCCAAGACTAAGCACATTGATATTGACACTCACTTCATCAGGGAAAAGGTCAGTTTGGGTGTTGTGGAACCTAGATATGTCCCAACTGAGTTTCAAGTTGCTGATATACTGACAAAAGGTCTTCCAAAAGATAAATTTCATTTTTTTTGTTCCAAGCTGACCTTGGTGAACTCACCCCAGTTCAGCTTGTGGGGGCATGATAGAGATAACAGATCTCTAGTTCACAATTCAGCTCACATCTGCTCAAGGGACGAAGCAGTGAGACCTGATCAACTAAATGGAAGTCCATGTTACTACACTGGGCTTGCATTATGTGCGGTAGTTGATAAAAGAGTTGATTAGGCTCATGAATATGGAAAATCAAGGAGTGGTACGTTGAAGCAAAGGTCTAAGATTAGTTAGAAAGTTTGTTAAAAAGTTAGTTAGTTAGAATTGATAAGATGACAAGTTAGTTAATTATAGAAATTAGTTAGAATTCGTTAAAAAGAAAATAGAAGAATCTTTGTATAAATATAATGTAGAAGTTGTATTTTGATGATTCAATTTTTATTCTCTTAATAAAATCAAAAAGCTCAGAGTATGGCTTTTTCTCTGGTTTAGCCTCTCTTAGAAATTTCATCAAACATCTGGTGTTTCTTGTCAAACACCTTCACAATTCTGAGTTTTTCACTATGTTCAACACATAAAACTAATATTTCTGTGTTGACGATCTCAATTTGGTCGAAGATCAAATGTTATGACTCGATACTTGACAAGAACTTAAAGTCCTCCCATTCAATGAATTGCCACTTGTCGTAAGAAGAAAGTTAATTTATAAGTTGACTTGTTCAATAGAAAGTGATAATACATTCCATGATTGTAGATCATCGTGGAATTACATAGCTTTCAAAGATATGATAGACCATTATAGCTCGAGGTCTAGCTGTAAGTTGCTACACATTGCTTATCACAGCTTTTCGTGACTTCAATCTATCTATATTGTGGCTCTACATAGAGCGAAATATGGGGAGCTCGACATAGAGCAAATCTAGGGAGCTCGACATAGAACGAAATTTAGAGAGCGTTCGAAGTAGAACGAATTTTCAAATTTGATTCAGCGTCATATATCCACCAAAACGAGAATGTAACTTGACTCAAAGGTGAATCAATTCGAAAGCAATTTTTACAAATGTCGGCTTGACATATGGTGTAGCTCGATGTAGAGCCATATAGCAAAAACTAGAAAATAAACTGAGATTTATATGGTAGCTGTAGAGCATATGATTCCAAATCGAGTGGTAGTATGCTAACTCGACAGGCAGTAATATATCCAGTTAGCTTTAGTTTTTTGTTTATTTTTTGTTACAATTCGTCAGTGCGGCCAAAATTTGGCTAGTCATTAAATATTAACTAAATTCTTTGCTAGACTTGGAGTGAGAAATGTAGCTCGACAGGAAGTCATTACAAACGAATTTCAGTTCGACTTAGAGCAAGAATTATAGCTTGATGGAGAATCATTACATAACGAATTTCAGTTCGAATTAGAGCATGAAATGTAGCTTGACGGAGAGTCATTACATAATGAATTTCGGTTTGACTTAGAGTAAGAAATGTAGCTCGATGTAGAGCTATTACATGATAAATTTCGGTTGGACTTAAAACACGAAATGTAGCTCGGCGGAGAGCGAAATTTATAAGGCTCTTGACTTAGGGCGAAGTTTAGAGAGTGCTTGATGTAGATACATTTTCATAAACTCAAGTTATTCGCAGCATACCATAGGATGTGTGTTTTTCTAAGTCTTTGTGTTGACTTTACCACTTGACACGCCTTGACTTCTTTATGTATAATCTCAAATTGTTTGTCGTTTGAAAATAGTATCAAGTTCACATGGTTTCTTGACCTTTGGAGCCAAAATATTCTCAAGTATTGGCTCGACAAAGAGTTAATGAGTCACTGAATCATGGCTTGACATCTGGCGATGCCTTTTTCAGTGATATGATTTGATAATTTGTAGCTTGGCGTGTGTAACCAAAATTCATAATGTCGATCGATAAAATGAGATCATTCAAATCGGCTTGTCTCTCAACGTAGAGCGTTTGTTTTAAACTTCATATAATGTGGATGACGAATCCAATGTCGATTAATTTGTATAGGGTTGGGCACTAAGTTACAAACCGAATCGAATCGAATCGAACCGAACCAAAAAAAGGGTGTTCGGTTCGGTTCGTATAATTAATTCGGTTTAAATTGATTTAAAAATTGAAAACCGAATTTTTATTCGGTTCAAATCGGATTGAACCAAATAAACCGGTTATAAAAGAAAAAAAAACCTTAAAATTTTCTAATTCTCTTTCTGTCTTTCATTCCAGACTTCTCACCACACACACACACACACGCAACCTCTCTTACTCTGCTCATCAGCATTCATCAACTCCGTTCCAGACTTCCAGTGTTCCGATCTGCTCATCAACTCCGTGCATCAACCTCCGATCTGCTCCTACAACTACAAGGTTTGTCACTTTCTCTGTTTTCTTCTTTTCCTAATTTTCTTCTCCTACAACTACAACAATTGATCTGCTTCTTCTTTTCCTAATTTTCTTTTTCTTCTTCTTCTTCTAATTTTCTTCTTGTCTTCTTTTTTTGTTTCACTTATGGTTTGCTCATCTTCTTCGCCAGACGCCAGCCAAAGCCTCAACTCTGTTCCAGTGTTTCGATTTGCTCAACATCTGATCTGCTGATCCGATTTGCTCAGCCAAAAGCCAAAGCCTCACTTCCTCAACGTTCGATTTGCTCGTCTTCACCTCGTCCGATCTACTTGAACGAGAGCAAGGCAAATGATGGTTTCGCTAGTACAAGTGTATATGTCTTAAGAGTTTTATATGATTTCAATCTGATTACATGACAGTTTCAATTTTTTTGTTTTTATATACTTCAAGCATAAGTGTAGATATGGTTATAGTTCTGTGATGTCAATCTGATTACCTAGTCATTAGCAAGATTTTTGTTTCTATATATACTTTTGATATCCTCTTGTAGATTTTGATATATATATATATATATATATATATATATATATATATTGTTTTCAAGGTGACTAATTTATCCATATATTTGATATTTAGGTGTGGGATGCGATTGCTGCAGACCCTAAGTTGCTGGTGTTTTTGAAAGCATATCGAAATACTGTTCCTGTGCCGAGATATTGGTGTCAGAAGAGGAAATTTTTGTAGGTCAGTGGTTCCTGCTAAAAACTTACTAATTTAGGTTAAAATATGCATTCAATACTGATGGAATAGTGATTAGTGAACGTGAAGGATTTAGGGAAGGGGTGAGGAAAATCATGTCGATAAGATTTCCCTTATATGTATATATGTGGTTCTTGCAGGGTAGCGGCTGTGACAACCATGGAACCTGGACTTGTATGTGTTTTGCAAAGAGGACCGTTGAATGATTTTTGTTTTAAACATGTTTTCTAGTGTGGGTTGGGATAAAGATACTTATCTGATGCTTTAATTGGGAGTAGAATGGCATACCTTTGCATTCTAGATATAGGTGATTTGTTCAATGTTGAGGTACTAATTAATCTGCTTTGTAATTTAAGATGCATTTCCATTGTGCCTAATGCCCTGGCTAGATTCGCCTAAAGATTATATATATAGTTGAAGTGATCTGAGTTGGTTGCAGTTCTTTTTGTGTGCGAAATTATTTGTATCTCATCAGGTTTTGAATTTTTGTTTTTTCAGGGGAAGCGTGGAATTGAGAAGCAACCATTCCAGCTTCCTGATTTCATTGCTGCAACAAGAATTGCGAAAATTAGACAGGTAATTTTAATTTTGTTAATATATTAATATACCTTATTTTGGGTTTCTTTCCAATCATTTTGCCAATGTGAATCTTGTGAAAGCCACCGGTAATTTGTTTCATATTCTTGGGAGGTATTATTATGTAATTATAATTTGGGAGGTTTTTGGGTTACGTTTTTCATGTTTCATTGAGGGAGTGGCTTTGTTGAGGTTTTTTCATGACATATATATGGTGGGGTTGGATAAAGTTTAGTTTTTGAGAGAATGAGAGCCTCTCTACTTTAAAGATGCTCTATGACTTGCAGACTCTCAATTTGTGAAAATATTTGTCTATTGTAGATTGTACCGTTGTTATCTCTTTTACGATAACATAAACAACTTTCATTTTTAATTTTTAAAGATTAAGGAAAATCCATTTCAAAGCCTTTAATCCATTTTATGACTTGCTGTAACCTATTGTCTATTGTAGATTGATTGATGAAGCCATGAAGGTAAGCCTTTAATTGTTGGTATATGCATAATTGTTCACTATAATTTTTTTGTTTCTATGGAGCATAATTGCACAAATATTGAGTGACAAATGCATATATATTTTTTCATTTTTTTTTATCTGTAGGCAGCTGGAGGAGTGACAAAATGGAATGCATTTTTTTATAATTTTATGTATGTGGATTGTGGAATGTGGTGTGGAAACTATAATTGAAATGTTATTTTAGTTGACTACTTGATTAGTTGTAATTTTGATTTGGAGTTATTTTAGTTGTAATTTTGATTTGGAGTTGGATTATTTATTTTTTGGAGGTATTATTATGTAATGTATTATTATTAACTGATTTTTGAATTTTTATTTTGGAGTTTAGAATGTATTAATAAGTTTTTTTATATTTTAGAATGGATTTGTTATTAACTTATTATTATGTAATATGTTTTTAAATGATTAATTTTTTTTAATATGTTTTTAAGTTAGGTTTGATTTGAGTTTTATGGCTTTGGGCTTGTCAAAATTAGTATCCAACAACCATTAATTTTAAAAACAGAAGTTATATGGCCCATTAGACACAAAACCAAATTGAACCGAACCGAACCGAACCGAACCGTTTAAAATCAGTTCGGTTCGGTTCGGTTCGGTTCGGTTCTCATTTCTTATTCGGTTTAAATTGGTTTAAATTTGGATGAACCGAAATATTTTCGGTTACCCACCCCTAAATTTGTATTTAAATGTTGCTTGACACAAAGCTTTCGAAATCGATCACTCTTGATGTTTTTTCATGGAACACTTGGTTCTTAAAGTAATTCGTCGAACTTTCATTTTATGATTTGATTTTATGGCTCAATTGTAGAGCGATAGTGAGATTCAAATTTTCGTAGGTGGCTCGGCATAAAATGTCAATCAATTAAGTCATATCTCGTCGTCAAGTGTCGACATAAATTTGGAGATGAAAACAATATATGGAGAGTGTGGTAAGAATAAAACATTATAGCAAGAATTGACAAATTATTCATAGCAGATTTCTTTCTGCATTAAAAGCGTCAAACGACTAAAATTGAAGACAAATCAAAATTTTCGATTAACATGGCAACAAAAGAAATGTCAGAAAATATCCTAACCTTTTGTGATTTACTTTTACGTGAAGAATTGTGAAACTTTTTTTTTCACCCTTTTTTTATTGGTCGGGGTGTCGCAATACATTGGTCAAAGAGGATGTTTATCCCGATTCGTTTGGCGTATGATCCTGCAGATATGTTAGTTTTGCTAAAGTAATTGTCAGGCCCCATGGTGGGTGTCAAATTGTAGACCCTAAAAATCCACAGTTGAATTTGGTAGATCTTGCAAAACAAAAAAGTGAACACGGAGTTAGGGTAATATTTTTCAAATAGTCTTCTGTTCGCTTGAACTGAGCATGAAGATGGTTTGTCGAGTAATATATAATGGTGTCTTTTAGTCGAACTGTGTCGAATGAGCTTAACCACAGTCGAATGGATGCTCATTTGGTAGAGATGGCAATAATGAATTGGATGCAACTCGTTTACTTTGAATGAGTCTTGTGAGATCAGAAAATGAATTATGAGTTGTGTAAGGGTCGCTAAGCAGTTGTAGAATGATGGGCTCTTACAACCTGTGAATGGAACTTTGTCGAGTGCTTTGGACACCTGTCATAGGCAGAAAACAAAACTAAAAGGAGAAGTATCTCGTAGGAGACTACTTGAAATTCAAGTTAAGCGGTTTATGAAAGATAATCTAAATTAAGAATGAAACAAAATAGGATCTAGAGCAAACCCTAATCAAGGCATGTTGAACCATGGATGGTGTCGTTCAAATACCCTTATTTTTGTTTGGGTTGAACATTTAGGTTTAATTAAATTAATTTACACAGATTAAGAAAAGATTGATCGTAAATGAATCGAGAAAAAGCGAAGAATAAGGACTAATCTTTGTTTTTAGTTTTTTTTTTTACTGAGTTTCAACACAGTAAGAGCTTCAATATCATGCTCAGCTTTCGGATCCTTTTCTAGCGAAAGGGATTTTTTATTTATAGTGATGGAGGAGTCATCCAACTAAAGTGTCAGTTGATATCTCTTTTCCTATCCTGGTCTAATATCATGAGATTCTTGAATAGTTTTATTGACTAAGTCAGTAACTTGTGTTGCAATACTGACTTAGTCTCATTGGATTTGGTCAATGTTTGTTATCACCGTTTAGGCCTTTGTTAGACTCGACTTCTATTCGGGTTGTGTTATTTTTAGCTACCACATTGATCGAGTGATGATGTTTAAGATGGAGATGGGCTAGTGAATGATGAACTTTACTTGGTCCTGTGTTATGATGCTACGTTGACATAACAAAGGTTAAGGTCGACTGCATACTCGTGAACGAATTGAGGTCAACTTCGTGAGAGCTTAGCAACAACGTGAATCTCAGATTTATCTAGTGCTTCTCTTTGAGTAAGAGTGAAAATTTTTGAACCCCTTCAAATGAGAGGAGGCTTGGTATTTATATCCTATTAGGATTGGTCCAACAGTGAGCTCCGTCATTGTGATTCTCAAAATCCCTTTTGATGTCCGGCCCTCTTCAAGACTCATGGGGGCCGTAAAAAATATATTATAAAACATAAAAATAAAATCCTATAGTTTGAAAGGAATAATGTTTTTTTAGGATACAAAAGTCACTCATCAAAGAAATATAATACAAATTTTCATAAATAAATTATAAGAATATTGTATAATCTGGAAATAGAATTTGAGTTACATCACTACAGTATCAATGCACCCATCAAAACTACCAATATTTGTATTACTCAACCCATTAAATTTAATTGTCTAAATTAATAAAATCTTCTATAAAATTATCATTGTGGTTTTGTTCTTATTTAGTTGCATCATCCAATCTTTTAGACATATAAGATATGCAGTAAAAATGCACCCCGTACTTGATTTGTCTATAAATTTGCATTGCACCTTTTAGACATATTGGACATATGAGTAGGGATGTCAGTGGGACAGGTACAAGGTGAGGATACAATTCTCATTCTCCAAACCCTGATATAACTAGGATTCCTATTCTCCACTTAGGGCGAGGACGGGGAAATCAGCATTCGAGGAGAGGGCTCTCGGTACACGCCCCACCTTGTCCCACCCCGTTTGATTAAAACTTTATTAATAATTATACACCTTATATTCTAAACCACAATTATAAGTATCAATCGGTCTTTAAAAATATTAAATGTTTGAATAAAAAAATTAGCAAACTCTAATTCATAGTAAGTTTATCGTGAACTAAATTACCAAACACATAAACAACGATTCTCATTTTCTTTTTACAAGTAATACATGATGGAATACAACTGACGAATGGGGGTGTGAGTCATGCATTGGTTAAAGGTATATCATGCAATGGTTGAAATATACATAGCATTGGTTGAAAACTTGAAAGAGCAATATATTTTAAATGGTGGAGTAATTATTGATTACAATTAAAAATGGGGGATACGTGAGTGTCATATCAAAATTAAAATGGGGTGAAATATGGTGGGGACCAGAATACCATTCCTCGTTCCAAAATTATTGGATTTCAAAATCAAATCTCATCTCCATCCCATATGATCATATACCCCAATTAACATGTATCAAATATGCCCCAAATGGGGTGGGCCCCACAAGACTCCGTACTCATGAGAATTTTTGACATCCCTACATACGAGGCATGATGATTTAATATATTAATTCAATTTTTAACAATTTAGATTTAATGAATAAATAGCTATATTGATTTTATTTATCTTTAAAATATTAATTGTTGTACCTATACGAAGTACATTTATTTATCTATAAAATAATTAATATAAAAAATAAAATGAAAGTGAAAAGGAGGTGCAACTCCTCCCGGTACTATAAGTTTTTTTTTTAATTAATTTAAATTTTATTTTAGCTTTTTTAAAATTAAATTATATTGTTATCTATTTTTTAAAAATATTTATGATACACTGTTTTTAATTTGAATCTGATTCTGTTTAAGTTTTTTTTTTTGTTTAATCAATTAAAATAAGTTTTTTATTCAATAAATAGTTAATATTTCCATCAAAAGATATTATATATGTTGGCATATTAAAGATTATATTAATAAAATATATACGCTGTATTTAGGATTAGTTTAATCCTTTTAATAGTTTTATGTAAGGACTAAGGACAGTATTGTATTTTTTTATTTTATAATAATCGGTTATATTAGGTTTTAAAATATGCAAATATGGCAGTTCTTCAAATTTATTTGCTTCAATTTTTTTAGGATAAGACCTGTCAACTTTTCCTAAGAACGCAATATGTGGATTGGGCTTTTCTTAATAAGTGCAAACTAGACCTGGCCACGCTTAACAATAATAATCTTTGTAGCGTGGTTTGACATGTTCTTGGGAGAATTGAGAATCGATTATGTATATTCTCATAGCAAAATATTTAAGGTGGCGTTTGGTTATCATGGTAGAATGGGTATTGGAATAGTAATAAGAATGAGAATTGGAATGGAAAGGAATGGAAAACTGATTTCTTTATTTGATTGGGACTTTAGAATCAATATTTGAATCAGTAATATTTTGTTTGGTTAACAACTGAATGGAATGTAATCAACTGTATTTTGACCCAAATACCCCTAATTATAAAACATTTATAATAACATTATATATTATGGATAATAATAATAAAAAATATGAAAGTATATATAATATTATATTTATATATTATTACAATATATGTTATATATTTCTATATTATATAATATATATTATATGTTAGTAATATTAATACTATTATATATTAGTAATATTAATACTATTATATAAATAAATATTATATATATATATATTATATTAAATTATATTATAAATATTATTATATATTTTTTAATATATATTATTATATATTATATTAGAAAATATAATGTTCATGTTGGATAATAATAATAAAATATAAAAGTATAAATTATATAATAATATATATTATAAATATTATATATATTTTTTAATATATATTATTATATATTATATATTAGAAATATTATATATTATATATTATTTATTATATTTTATAAATATTATATATTATATATTATATATTAGAAATAATAATAATATATATAATTAGAAAATATAATGTTCATTTTGGATAATAATAATTAAATATAAAAGTATAAATTATATTATAAATATTATATATTTTTTATTAGAAATATATTATATATTATATATTATTTATTATATTTTATAAATATTATATATTATATATTAGAAATATTGATATTATTAATATTAATATTATTAAATATATAAATATTATATATAATTATATAATGTGTATATATATAAATAATAATAATATATATATATAATTAGAAAATATAATGTTCATTTTGGATAATAATAATTAAATATAAAAGTATAAATTATATTATAAATATTATATATTTTTTATTAGAAATATATTATATATTATATATTATTTATTATATTTTATAAATATTATATATTATATATTAGAAATATTGATATTATTAATATTAATATTATTAAATATATAAATATTATATATAATTATATAATGTGTATATATATAAATAATAATAATATATATATATAATTAGAAAATATAATGTTCATTTTGGATAATAATAATAAAATATAAAAGTATAAATTATATAATAATATATATTATAAATATTATATATAAAATAATATATTATATATTAGAAATATTATATATTATATATGTTATATATTATATATTAGAAATATTGATATTATTAATATTTATTATATAATGTATATATATATATATATATATATATATATATATATATATATACATTATGTATATAATAATATATAATTAATATTTATATTAATATATTTTTTGTATAATATAATATATTTTTTGGATATATATATTATTTTTGGAAATGAGGGTATTTTTGGAATTGAGTTGTGGGATAGAGGGTTATTTTTGGAAAGAAAATATGTTAATGGAATGGACATTCAATTGGTTTTTGGATGGAATCCCCATTCCACCGAAATGGTGGAATCCCCATTCCACAAAAATGCTCATTCCATTGGAATTTAACAAACCAAACAAATGGAATGAATTTTTTTCCATTCCATTCCACCCAACCAAACACCACCATAATGTACGCCATTAGTATTATTATTTTTTACACTACATTAGTATTTTTTTTTACCACTACTAACAAAGTAACAGGTTGTTAGTTCATTATAAACTATGATATAAAGGACAGTATTTATGAAATATCAATCTTTTTTGTTCTATATAAACAAGTACAATTATGCAATATTTTAAAAAATGAGTATAATTATATAAAAAAAATGATTTGACAATCATAATGAATTTTATTTAATTAAATAAGTAATTATAATAAATTTAATTTTCGATTGATTAATGTTGTATGTGAATTTTACCAAGCATACACGTCATTGACAGGAAGGAGAAAATAGTCAGGTGAACGCCCAAATGGGCACTCAGGAAATATCCTACGAGGCATCATTAAAGAGAAGAAAAGCCCGAGTAAGCATATATATAATGAAACCTACTCGGGATCAGTTAACAACACTCGGGACTGGTTAAACAACGCTTCCACTCGGGCTCAAACGGCGTTACTCGAGACCATCAGGTATTACTCTTACTCGGGAATAAATACGACTCGAGTAAGAACTTGGTGCTTATTTCACACGGATTAAGTCATTAAATACGCGAAGATATCCATCGGGAAGGAATCCCAAATAATGGAACATTAAGTTAGAAGAGTCCACAATCAGGAAATAACTTGATTTTTTTACGAAGACTACATTCTTATAAGGAAACAAGTCCAAATTGAATTACACTACTAGAATCCCACTCGATTTCCATAAGAGACTCCGAAACAGGAAAGAAGACAAATCAACCTCAAGCAAGTAACCGAATCATAATTAAATACAAAGATCTCGTATTACTTGTACAAAGCAGATTAAGGTTCTATAAGCATATAAATAGACCCATAATCTGGCTCCAAAAGATATAGGCAATATAGCATACAACAATCATAACAAATATAGAGAGAAAAAAAAGAGATCGAGAGCTTGTAAACATCATATTTTCATAGTGGATTTTGGCTTGGTTGATCCTTCAACCACCCGTGGACGTTTCTCCGATCATCGGAGTTTTACCACGTAAAACTTTTGTCTTCGTTACTCTCTCTGAATCTCTTTCTCTTTGAATTAATAGCCGAAATCTAATCATTATTGGCTTTTCTGATGTAATCCAGAAATCGACGTCAACAATTAAATATATCTTTAGTATACAAAGACATCTTTCATTGATTTGATATATAGACATCTTTCATTGATTTGATATTATGTGAATATTGTGTTATGTAAGGTTGAATAAAATTTTTCCTAAATTTGCTTACTTAGTTTCATATGTAAAAAAAACTTTAAATTTATTTGGCATTTTTTCACAATAAGATAATAAATGAACAAACATTTTTTTTTTTGACATTAAACGGGTTAGGAGTTTATCAAAATAAGTCACTAAACATCCAAAAACGGATTAAAAATCTACTTTCTTAATAGAGAGTTATCTACCGCCAAAACCAAAAAATATATCGACATAAGCAGGAATAATTCTTGGTTAAAATTTAAAAGACATAATATAAATCTTTATAATTTAAAACGATTGTGAATGGATCATCCCATAATTATACTAACACCAAATGGATCGAAGTTCTAATGAGGTCAAAAAATAAAAATAAATACCTCCCTTCCCACGAGAGACCACGAGAGACCACGAGAGGACGAGCCTCACTTGTTGCAGAAGAATCCCATTAACATGTTACATGTTTATGTTTTATATTAACATTTTTTTCCCCTTTCAAAATTTGATGTTGAGAATGTGAGAACTGATTTCATAATTGAAATTGCATATGCAATTTCAATTGTAATCTTACACTGTAGCGGAATTTATCACGTGACCATATCACCATAGGAGATGTAACCTGCTAGAGTCGGAACTATATGGAGACTAGGGGGCTATGGATCCCTCCGGGCCCATAGGAAAAATAATAATTTATGGTTAAAAAATTAAAAATTAAATTTAGGTTTTTATAATTTGAACCCCAAGTTCAGACTTCGAGTTCTACCCTTGCAATCTGCATATAGAGGACCCGAACGCACAACAATTAGGTGGTGTTTGGTTGGGTTGAATGGAATAGAATGGAATGGAAAGAAATTCATTCCATTTGTTTCGTTTGTTAAACTCCTAACCTATTTAATGTCAAAAAAAAAAAATGTTTGTTCATTTATTTTCTTATTGTGAAAAAATGCCAAATAAATTTAAAGTTTTTGTTACATATGAAACTAAGTAAGCAAATTTAGTAAAAAAATTATTCAACCTTACATAACACAATATAAACTGTATAGAGTAATATATATTAATTAAGTGAGATATCACATAATTTAGATTTTGAATATGTATTATTTCCTTTAATTTCAAACATTCGTTTTTCTATATATCAAATCAATGAAAGATGTCTTTGTATACTAAAGATATATTTAATCAATCGAAAATTAAATTTATTATAATTACTTATTTAATTAAATAAAATTCATTATGATTGTCAAATCATTTTTTTTTAATAATTATACTCATTTTTTAAAATATTGCATAATTGTACTTGTTTATATAAAACAAAAAAGATTGATATTTCATAAATACTGTCCTTTATATCATAGTTTATAATGAACTAACAACCTGTTACTCTGTTAGTGGTGGTAAAAAAATACTAATGTAGTGTAAAAAAAAATATACTAATGGCAGACATTATGTTCTGGTTAAATTCATTATTCGTTGTCGGAATGTCGGTTGCGAAAATAATTAAATAAGATTGGATTAAAAATGATCAAATTGAATAAAATTATCTTGTAATTTTTATGATTTCTGTTTTTTTTTTTAATTATTATTATATAAGACATATGGATGGTGCGGCTACTTGTATATTTCTATTAACTATATTAACTATATAAAAAACATGGGTTCTAGACAGTGTTGTAAAAGTCGTTAGGCACTAGTCGGGCGGTAATCCACCGTCTAGCGCCTAGAGGGATTAATCGGGGACTAAGTATATGGTTGGAAGTCGGTCGACGATCGACGGACGGTAAACCGGAGGTTGACCGGAATTTTTATTTTTAATATTTTTTTTGTAATTAAAGAAATATCAAAATATTTTATATATTTATCCCGGAAAAGGAAATCAAATTCAAAAAAGCTCTGGACCATTGAGAATCAAGTCAAATCAAAGTCAGTTCACTTATTAGTATTGTTATGGTGAGCTCAATGCATGGTATTATTTCTCACCACATATTTTCCAAAGATTCTCTCTTTCTCTCTCCCACTCAATTCTCAATCTTCATCTTCATTCATTCTCGATTCCTCTTCTTTAGTTCTCCACTTCTTCAATCAAAGTCGCCGACTAATCTCAATTCTCAATCAAATTCAAGTTCGATGACGGCTAGTGAGAAGACCAGTTCGACTGGTGAGAGGAAGATCAGGTTCGACGGGGGAGAGAAAGAAGAACAGTTCGACTGGCGACTGGCGAGAGGAAGATCAGGTTCGACAGCGGCAACGACGAGGGCTACAACGACGGCGATGATGACGACAAAGGCGACTGATGACGATGGCAAGAACAGAGGAGAAGATTTCGCGAAGAATAGAGAAAACCCAGGTTTGATTTAGGTCTGATTTACTCCGACTAGGTCCGATTTGCTCCGACTTGACCCAATTTGATTCGACTTTGACCGTCTTTGACTCCTGCCACCTACTTCAGTCGACTACTAGTGAATCGCGGCGGTTAAACACTGTCGAGCGACTAGTCGGCCCTAGTCGTCGACTTCTGCAACACTGGTTGTAGGTTATAACTTAGCCCCCTTTTATTTTCTTTTAATTTCTTTAATATAAAATTACGGTTATAACCCTTTAAATTCATATAATTTTTACTTTTTATATCTTTAAACATAAAATTATAAATATAACTTTTAAAGTTTATACAATTACTTAGTATAGAGGTCTTAATAAGATTTCAACTACAACATCTCTTATATTTGCGTTGAACGTCGAATGACAAATATGAGCATTCGAGTTGTATAGTTGCTTAATAGATAGGTGTTGACGTCGATTTCTGGATGTATGGAAAAAGTCAACAAGGATCGGATTTTAGCTGTGATTTCAAAGAGAGAGAGAAAGAGAAAGAGAAAGTAATCGGACTCAAGTTTTACATGGTAAAACTCCGATGACCGAAGAAACGTCCATGAGTGGCTGAATAATCAACCAAGCTAAAATCCACTATTGAAAATATTTATAATTCTCGATCCCTCATTTTCTCTCTGTATTTTTCTATATTCGGTGTCTATTTTGTGACGAGATTATGGGTCTATTTATATGTTCATCGAACCCTAATCCTCTTTGTACAAGTAATAAAAGATCTTTGTTTTTAACTATGATTGGTTACTTGTTTGAAGTAGTCTGTCTTCTTTTCTATTTCGGAGACTTGTATTCAGATCGAATGGGACTCTAGTGATGTAGTCTAGTTAGGACTTATTTCCTTATAAAAGTGTAGTCTTTTTAAAGAAATAAAATTGTTATCTGATTTGGAACCCTTTCTATTTGGTATTATATTCTTCTTGGAATTCCCTTTTGATATGGATATCTTCGCGTATTTTAACGACTCGACTCGTGTGAGCTACACACTGGGCTTTTTATTCGGTTTTCTTCATGTTTGTCTCGAGTAGAACACGATTTTAGCTGATCCCAAATGACGTCATCTGATCCTAAGTAGACAATGTCATCAACCAGCCCCGAGCATCTTTAACTGACCCCGAGTAGGTTTTGTTCAATACTTGTTTACTCGGGCTTCTCTTCTTTGGTGATGTCTTGTAAGATATTTTCTGAATGCATATTCGGATGTCCATCTGGCAATTTTATCCTCCTTGTCAATGACGTGTACGTCTGATAAAATTTACATATGACAATACCCCTTTAAAATATTTTTGCCGAACAGGGTTTTGTTCCGGGCAAAAGTATTTTAATCAACCCTTTAAGTTTTTCGACTCTGTGACATCAGGGTAAATGTCTTGTCATAATGACGTGTCTTAATGGTGGCCCTGTAAATTCAATTTGTCTCCTCACGCGAGATCTCAATGATTGCGATGTTTTGGAGTTATGACGGCTTTTAGCTAGTTCTTCTCTTAACACGTGTCCTCTACCGCTTCGTTTCTCGATGCCATTTATGAGAAGGGACCTACGCGTCTCCTAGTGCGCTGCCTACGTCATCAAATCTTGTCATTGATTTTTCCCGCCTTGAGACCCTAGGGTTTCGTGCTATTACCCCTTTAAATTCTCCTCTGAGGAATTGCGTTGGTTCATTCTCAGAGACTCAAACCAGAAGATTTTCCAACCCAGATTTCTTTTCGCAGAAAGTCTCTATTCTCCATTGAAGATTTTACATCAGATTTCTTCATTCAAGGTTAATTTTAATGAATCTGACTTCCCGTCATCGACTTTTTACTATAGCTCTCGAGGCACTTGATCGTGGAGATTTTCAACTAGTATCTTACGCTCGAAGATTATTGGGGGAAATCCCCCCAAACGAACCTTCTTTTTTAGAAGTCGACGTTTCTGGGATTTACCCTGACGTCCATTTTAGTTATGTATCCAGATCTGATTTTCATTCATCTAGTTCTGAATATGTCGTTTCTAATCACAGGGTACCACTTCGATCAAGGATGAGAAAACATCAAAGTAAAAGCGAAGTTTATAAGCACAACTCGGGCAGCGTCCGAATTAGGGAGCAGATTATTAATGAGCAGGACGCTAAAGAGGAGTTCAAAAAATCTCGTCTTTCTTTCTCTGTTGATCGCCCGAGTGGGTTTGACGCCGATCTGAATGTGGTCAGGGTAGAAGAGATCGGGAAGTATCGTGCCCGATTCGATTTGGATAATTCAGATACTCTGGTTCTTACTGGTGATAGAGCTGGGTGGAACCCTCTCCCGGACATGGTGGCAATCTACGGGTCCATGCTTTGATACGGCGTTACTCTTCCTCTGCAGCCGTTCATTGCCTGGTTTCTGGCTGAAGCGGGGATCGCTCCAGCTCAATTGGCTCCGAATAGCTACAAGATCTTAATGTGCATGTGGCACAGGTGGAGCTGAATGAACCTGTCACCACCTTCCTCGAATGAAATCAGACACTTCTTCACGCTAAGGCAGTCTGGTAGACAGAGACCTATTTCCTCACGTCTAATCCGCCAGATTGATGGGTCCCCGAGGGGACAAAGGTGAATCGAGGAGTTGGCACCTCTGATGAAGCCAAGAAGAGGGGCTTCGTATGGGGATTTCCTTCGTCCAACAAGTACTGGAAGAACAGTTGGCTTTTTACCGGAGGAAATCTAGGTCTTGAAGTCACTCTCTCGGCTGGGAAAACTCGGAGGGTGTTGAAAGTTTCCCATTTTTTCTGTTCCCCCCGAGGTATGGAACAAGAAAAAAACTTGAATTTAGCGATACTGAGCTGACCAAACTTGCTCGGGTAGCAGTTCACACTCTTAAGAAGAGAAACATGACTTATCTTTTCAATGAGAAAAAGATGATAGAGCTCGGCTTCTTTAGCCAGATTTCAGGCTATCGCAGGCAATGTAAGAGATATTTGTACACCTTTTTTTTTAATAAATATTCTGACGTGATTCCCCTTTTTCTTCTAAGTGTATGACTCGGACATCGTCTGTGATCTTCAAGCTCGTCAAGTGAAGTCAATTCTTTAAGCGAGCCAAAAAGAAGCTTCTCGTCAGAGCGAATATGGTGTTGCCTCACCTGAGTCAGATGGGGACCCTGATGAGGCTGACAAGCAGATTCCCGAAAGTTTCCCCGAGGAAGTCATTTGATCGACCGTAGGGGAGTCAAGTGGCCGGAGGGAGTCAAGTGGCCGGAGTGGCCATACTCAGGAGTTACCTGTAGACGGAGGGAGGCGGAGTGATGGTCTTGGTGAGGGGTCTGGTGGATCAAGCTCCTCGGTTGTGGTCCCTACTGAGCGGACGGACGCCGGTGATGAAGGTAAGACCTCTGAGGGACAAGTAAATACAGATCACGACTTTTTTGAATCCTTTCGAGAGAATGTTCAGGAAGATCCCTCAACTGATCTCTGCTTTCATCGCTCTCGGACTGAGAAAATGAAGGCGGTCGATTCTCCCACTCGCCCTCATAAGGCTCCTCGGGTGGTTTCGTTCATCGACTCCAGTGATGAAGACACCAAAGCTGATTCCCCCAGCGTTGATGTTGAAGCATCGGCAGGTGCAGAGACTTCGAACCCGATCATGAGCTCTTTCCCTCCCGAGGTTGAAGATGCCAAAGCTGAACCCTCGGGAGGCCATTCCTATCCTTCCCCTCCAGATCTGTTGCAGGCGATGTCATCCGATTGGGCTTTCATCGGGGATGACCGCTGGAGCTGTTTTCGGGATGGCTATTTAACGGAGCGTCTTCAGGATATTTTCAACGGCGCATCTTATGTAAGTTATTCCTAACTCTTCAATTGTCTTGCTTGTTCACCAGATTTTTAATAAAACTTCTTTGTAAATGGTGGCCGAGTTCGCTGAGCTGGTTCAAACACAGCAACATCAGGCTGATCGAATAAGGCGTCTTGAGGCTCAACTGAAAGAAAGTGAGGACAGCCGTGCTCGGGTTGAGGCGGCTTATCAAAAGGAGGTGGGCTCTACCCAAGTGTTTACCCACCACTGTTTGGCGAAGCAAGTGGAGGCCGAGGAAAAGGATTCTTTGGCAGAAGAGAAGGTTATGTCACTTCAAAACTTGTTGTCTTCTGCCCAGGAATCAATGCTTAAGGCCGAATAGGAAGCGGAGCAGTCTAGGTCGGTATATGAACAGAAAATCGAGGACTTGGAACGTGAAGCTTTGACAGTCGAGTCCCTATCCAAAGAGGCCAGGCTGGAACTTGAAGTCCCGGGGGTTGATCATTTTAAAAGATCCCTTGCTTGCGATGCTCTTCTCCTTCGGGAATTTCAGTGAGGGCTGGTTTCAGCTGATGAGTTTTTTAAGGTCAAGAATCGGATAACTAAAAAAGCCTGAACCAATTGGGAACTGTCGATCAAGAATCACATGGATCGGTCCCTAGAATCTCTTCGGGCTCAGATGAAGGAATGAAGAGTATATTGCCGTAGTCGAGGAAAATAGTCCCATCCCATGAATTTGGAGATTCTATCCGAGCACTCCACCTCGACCTTTTATGCCAGTCAGGAGTCGGTCGTGAATGGTGTGGTGCCTGATGTCGGACCGATCCCGGGAGAAGATTACAGTAAATGGATGGATGATTCAGTCGATACGATTTTCTGGCCTTCCAATGAAAGTCTGCTCCGTGAATATGAAATGGTGCCCGACCCGAGCATCGGCAAGAGTTCAAAATCCTCATAACTGATTCATTTTGTAGAAATTCATTTTTGTAGAGATTCTTTGTAACAAATATTTGTAACAATTATCAATGAAATTCCGAGTTAACTGTAATTCTGAAAACCGAGTGGTCTGATCTAATTCATTGCTCTAGGAATTTCATCGAGTCTTCTTTAACTTGATTCTATTGTTGCTGAGTATCTTATTAAACCGTCTATTGAAATTTATGCCAAGTATCTTATTAAACTAGTTATTTCTGATGTTCGGGTAACCTCACAAAGTATCTTATTAAACCTGTTTCGTTACCAGAATAATTTTTAACGTCAAGTATCTTATTAAACTGGCTAATATTATTAATCTAATCATCTTAAAACAGGCAAGTAGATTTATACTTGTGTTTCATACTCGGTTGCTACCCGAACATTATATCAAGGCTCACCATGATCATATGTTCAAGTCCTTACACATTACCGAGGACGTCTCCTCAGTTTTTCTTTGCAAGTGTTTTTCAAATCGTTAAGCTTTTCAAACCGCTTAACACAGCTACGCATTTTACCGTAATTTTTTCCGATAGTGTCCCAAGCCTTTATCCAGAATCTGGTGCATCAGGTTTGCCTTTTTGCTAAGGTTAATTGACTTTGCTCGGCTGGCATGCTCATTCGGGCTTCTCCGCCCATTCGGGAATCAATGGTCCCGAGTATTCTATTTGCATGTTCTTATTATCATGTTCGTCTTTCATATGTTCTTATTATCATATGCTTTATTTTTCAGAAATCCCGAGTTTGATTTTTATTTATAACTGCAAAACCAACAAAGATTTAAGTTCCAAAGCTAATATTCTAACTAAAATTGTCTTGACTAGAAAAGGAAAACAAAAAATAATTGAATGATAGAAAATTTTCAGATATTGGGCATTCCATGGTCAGGGTAAAACCCCTCCATTGGGTCGTGCAATCCAATATGCTTCATGGCCAGCTATTCCTTCGATTTTGTACGGGCATTCCCACTTATCAACCAAGGAACCTGCAACTTTATTTTTTGTATTCAATGACACCTTCTTGAGTACTAGGTCTCCTAGTTGGAATTTCCTTATCCGAGCATGAGAGTTGTAGTGGTGAGCTACTCTTTGCTGATATGTCATATTTCGTATTCGGTACTTCTCTCTTTTCTCTTCTAGCTCATCTAAACTTTGTAATAGCATATCAACATTTTATTCTTCATTATATAGCCTGACCCAGGGTGATGCATATGACGTTTCTATGGGGATAACAGCTTCTGTTCCAAACGCTAAAGTGAATGGAGTCTCTCCTGTTGACGTTCTTGTTGTCGTCCGATACGCCCATAATACTTCGAGAAGCTTTTCAACCCAACTTCCTTTCTTGGCATCCAACTTTGCTTTGAGTGTATGCTTGATGATTTTGTTTACTGTTTCAGCATGCCCGTTCGTTTGAGGATGGGCAGGTGTGGCATAGTAATTGGCAATTTGGTATTCTTTGCACAACTGTCTGAATTTTATGTTATCGAACTGGGTGCCGTTATCAGTGATGATAGTGTTTGGGACTCCAAACCTGTAGAGTATATTCTATTTCATGAAATTTATGGTATTTGCTTCTGTTATATACACTAATGCTTCAGTTTCTGCCCACTTCGTGAAATAGTCAACGGCTACTATGACATACTTCGCTCCACCCCATGTCCCAGCTAGCATTGGGCCGATTAAATCCAAACCCCACATGGAAAATGGCCATGGGGATGTGAGGTTTCTAAGTTGTCCAGGGGGTTGTCGGATATCATTAGCAATCCTTTGGCAAGTATTGCAACTCTCTGAACATCGTTGTGTATCTGAGAATAAAATAGGCCAATAATAACCTTGCCTGAGTACCTTATGTGCTAAACTTTTACCCTCAGTATGGTTTCCGCAAACTCCCCTGTGGATTTCCTATAATATCTGACATGCATCTTCCTCTGACACACATCTTTGAAGTGTTCGGGAAAACCCCATTCTGTATAGTTCTCCTCAGACCAATGTGTACCTTGCTGATCGATACCTAATATGTTTTGCTTGTAAGGGATCTTCTAGGAGCATGCCTTCTTCTAGGGATCTTCTAGGAGCATGCCTTCTTCCAGGAATCTTCTCAGCTGGGTCATCCAACCGTCTGACGGTGTTCGAATTTCTAAAATTTCAGATTTTTTTAGCTAAACCGTGCTCTGTTTGAGGAGATATGCAACCGAAATAGTTTATTGTCTGATTGAGTTTATTGATGATGCTAGTTTGGACAAAGTGTCTGCCTTTTCATTCTCCTCCCTGGGGATCTGGGCAATCCTATATTCTTTGAATTTCTGGAGGAGTTGTCTTGCAATGTCACGATAGTCTATCATGCCTTCATCCCTAGGTTGGTATTCGTCCAGGACTTGGTTGACAACTACTTGTGAATCGCTAAATATCTCGACTTTATCGGCCCCGAGAGCTATGCAGACTCTGAGTCCAACTAGTAACGCCTCGTACTCGACTTGATTATTGGTTGCTTTGAAGTCAAACCTCATGGCGCATTCAACATCATCTTCTTCTGGAGTGCATACTACGATTTCTGCCCCGCTGCCGTGAGTGTTTGAAGAGCCATCAACATACAATTTCCATGGAAATTTTTTTCCCAACATCTTTTTTACTTCCAGGTTTGGCTCTGTGAACTCTACTATAAAATCTGTCACTGCTTGCCATTTGAGGGATGTTCTGGGGATGTAGTTCCCATTTGGTTAGTTTTCCTAAAATCTCTGGCTTTTGTAAAATTTGCTTCAATGGGCAGTCGGTGAGAACCTGGATTGTATGAGCTTGAAAGTATGGCCTTAGCTTCCTTGGCACTGAAACCAATGCTAGGGCCATTTTTTCTGCCTGTGAATATCTGGTCTCGGTGGGTAAAAGCGCATTGCTGGTATAATACACTGGCTTCTGTATTCCATCTTCTGTTCTGACTAGGACTGAGCTTCCTGCTAGTTCTGTAATCGATAAGTATCAATGGAGTATCTCTCCCATTTATGGTTTCGAAAAGATGAGAGCATGCCCTAAGTACTTTTTGATTTTTAAGAATGCATGTTCGCACTCTTCGTTCCATTCGAGTCATTTTTCTTTTTTGATTACTTTGAAAAAGGGTGTGCATCTATCTATAGCCTTTGAGATGAATCTACCCAAAGAGACTAAGCATCATGTTAGGCGTTGTACTTCTTTTAGTGTCATTGGTGAAGTCATTTTTTGCAGGGCTTGGATTTTTTCAGGATTGACTTCGATTCCCCTTTAGTGAACTTGGAAACCCAGGAACCTTCCTGAAGGAACTCCGAATAAACACTTGTTCGGATTCATCTTCTTTTGGTATCTCCTCAAAACATCAAATGGCTCTCGTAGGTCTGAGGTACGCTTGTCTGCCAAGATGCTCTTGGTCAGCATGTCATCAATATATACTTCCATGTTTCTTCCTTTTTGTCGCACGAAGATTCTGTTGACCAGCCTTTGATATGTTGCCTCTGTATTTTTTAATCCGAAAGGCATTACTGTGTAACAGTACAAGCCCTAATCGGTTGTGAACGCTGTTTTTTCTTTGTCAGCCTTGTTCATCCGGATTTGGTTATATCCCGAGTAAGCGTCCATAAAACTAAGCAATTCATGGCCTGATGTAGCATCCACCAGTTGATCTAACCTTGGGAGTGGAAAACTGCATTTTTGGCATGCTTTGTTCAAATATGTGAAATCTACGCACATTCTCCATTGTCCATTTTTCTTTTGGACGAGGAATACATTAGCTACCCATTGAGGGTAGTTGATCTCTCTAGTCGACCCTACAGCGAGTAGCTTTTTCACTTCCTGTTTGATTGGCTGACTTCTCTCGAGATTGAATGACATTCTCTTTTGTATCAATGGTTTTGCATTCAGGTCTACCGCGAGATGATGAGATATTATTCGGGCTTCTATCCCGACCATGTCTTCATGACTCCAGGCGAACACGTCCTTATATTCTTTAAGCGGATCAGTGAGGCTTTGTTTGACTCTTCCTTCCAGATTGGCCCCGATCTTGATCTTCTTATCTGGTTCATCTTCTTTCAAGATAATTTCTTCGACCGGTTCATTTTTGGACTCATTTGACTCCTCCATTGGATCAAATTCGAATGACAGTGACTATTTGTTCTGACTCTGTTGCGTTATAGTGCATACTTGTTCATCATCATTTTTGTCTTTGTATACTGATAGGTTAGCTCTTCGGGCCATCTCTTGGGATCCCTTGACTACACTGACCCCCTGTTTGGTCGGAAACTTGATCATCAATGAATAAGTGGCTGTTACGGCCTTAGTTTTATTTAAGAATGGTCGACCCAACAACGCATTATACCGCAAATTGTCTAAGTCTACCACCACGAAGGCGAGCAATACAGTTCTCTGACAAAGTGTCATTCTAATCTTTACGGGTAGCTTTACCATCCCGAGTGACCTGACCTTAATTCCTCAGAATCCTTTGAGTAGAGTATGGAAAGGCTGTAGATCCTTTCGGTCCAACCTGAGTTGATCATAGACGGTTACATTGGGAATGTATGCCGAACTTCCATTATCTATCAAGATTCTCCTGACTTCCCGGTGACCAATCCGGGCACTTATGACCAGTGCGTCATTTGGCCGAACATCGACCCCATGTGAGTCTGTTTCTGTGAATATTATTGAGTCTCATCCTTCATTTACCCTTTTCGGGTCTAGCTCGACCGAGTTCACGTCAAAGTTGGTGTTGCCTTCACTGCTTCTCTGATTTCTTACGTTCGCTCTCAGTTACTTCTCCCAGTGTGATGGTCCTCCAAAGATTGTTTGTATTACTTCATTGGCCTCTGGACTGGCCCTTTGATTTCGATCAGAGTTGTAATTGGTTCTGATCTCTTTCTTTGTTTCCGACTTCTCATCCCTTTTCAAGATTACATCCTGAAGATGTTCCTCTCGAATGAGGGTTTCTATGTAATCGCTGAGCTGGTAACATTTGGAAGTCTCATGACCGGTTTCCATGTGGAATCTGCAGTATTTGGTTGTATCTCGCCGAGCAAACTGAGACTGTCGGCGTGGCTCTTTTACCAGATTTTTCTCTTCCAGTATGGCTAGAATACCCTCCTGCTTTTTTCGAAGTGGGGTGTAGTGGGCGTATCTACCTCATAATTTCTCCGTGGTCTGTTTGGCATTACGTCTGTTTCCTTCGTCCTTGCTTTTTTCTTTGTTGTTTCCTTTCTGTTTTCCCTTTTGGTTCTACACCTTGGACTCAGCGTTCTTTTTGGGTTTTCCTCCCTGCATATAACATCCTTCCGTGGCTAATTTTTCTTCTTCGGCTAGTGCATATCCTCCCGCCATGTCCATCATATCTGAATATTTGGTTAGACAGGCTCTTCTTAAGTCAAAAGATAGTCATCAATTCTGTAGATTGTTGATAAATGCAGCAATTATCGCTTCGTCGTTTGCACTGTCGATTTCTGATACCGATTGGCAAACCTCCCCAGGTATTTCTTCAACGACTAATCTTTTCCTTGTTTTATCTGAGAAATTAAGCCACTGATTTTTTCCTGTGAACATTGCTCAGAAATTGCCTTGAGAAACTCCTGCTTAGTTCACTGAAGCTTCTGATGCTTGTTGGGGGCAATCTCCCAAACCATCTTGAGCCCGTGTCTCCTAGAGTTTATGGAAAGTTGAAGCATAGTAAGGGATCGTTGTGGGCATACTGGGCCATAGCACTTTTATAGCGTCTGACGTGTTCTTTAGGGTCTGTATCCTTCTTGAACTGCTCCACGTGCGGCATCCTGAACCTTTCTGGGAATGAAGTCCTTAAGATTTCCCTAGTGAATGGACTGTCAGAATCTTCGTCAGATAAATCATTGTACCCATAATGTCTGATCAGTGCATCCATTTATCACCTATTGTTTTCGACTTCTCGAGTTAGGCTCTAAATTACGACATCTCTGTCTCCCACCGGACTTCCATGATGGTTAAACCGCTGGGTGATTGTCATTCCTCTCTCTAGCTCTTCATTTTGATGCCGAGTTTCATGAGTTGATTCTTGCAGACGTATGGTTCCGTGATGACGCTTGCGATGGTGTCGATCGATATCTTCTGATGACGATTGATCCCTGTACCGGTCATGTTTGCGGTGTCTTGCACGAGATGTCTGATCATGGTTCTGCTTCTGGCGTGGTCGTTCCTCTTCCGACGTTTCACGTTCGGCCTGATTAATTGGTGCAGAGTTCCTTCCGACTTCTGATGCATTTAGTTCTAGCCCCACTACAACAGAATGAAGCCTTGCAGGTGGGAGGTTAAGAGGTTACACTTCTTCTATAACCAGTAGATCAACTCATTCTTTTGTTGTGTCTGCCACCAACTGTTGCAGCGCCTCACAGAAGCGTTGTGTTAGGTTTTCTCTGGTCGGAGGGACTTGTTGAATCCCTGTCGGGGATGTTGGTTGGTTGGTTGGTTGCGACAAGATCTCGTGAACTACTGCCAATATAGACATTATCTGGAGATTTTTGGACATCTTCAGGACTGTTTCTGCTTCCCGCCATTATTCTTAATTAAATCGAAGGTTCAACGCCCCTCCTTCTAGCACCAATTGTTGACGTCGATTTCTGGATGTATGGAAAAAGTCAACAAGGATCAGATTTTAGCTGTGATTTCAAAGAGAGAAAGAAAGAGAAAGTAATCAGACGTAAGTTTTACGTGGTAAAACTCTGATGACCGGAGAAACGTCCACGGGTGGCTGAATTATCAACCAAGCCAAAATCCACTATTGAAAAGATTTACAATTCTCGATCCCTCTTTTTATCTCTATATTTTTCTATATTCTATGTCTATTTTGTGACGAGATTATGAGTCTATTTATATATTTATAGAACCCTAATCCTCTTTGTACAAGTAATAAAATATCTTTGTTTTTAACAATGATTGATTACTTGTTTGAAATAGTTTGTCTTCTTTCCTATTTCGGAGACTTGTATTGAGATCGAATGAGACTCTAGTGATGTAGTCCAGTTAGAACTTATTTCCTTATAAAAGCGTAGTCTTTTTAAAGAAATAAAATTGTTGTCTGATTTGGAACCCTTTCTGTTTGGTATTCTATTCTTCTTGGAATTCCCCTTTGATATAGATATTTTCGCGTATTTTAACGACTCGACTCGACTCGTGTGAGCTACACGATGGGCTTTTTGTTCGGTTTTCTTCATGTTTGTCCCGAGTAGAACACGATTTTAGCTGATCCCGAATGACGTCATCTGATCCTGAGTAGACAATGTCATCAACCAGCCCCGAGCATCTTTAACTGACCCCGAGTAGTATATGACGTCAGTTGACCCCTAGTAGGTTTTGTTCAATACTTGTTTACTCGGGTTTCTCTTATTTGGTGATGTCTTGTAAGATATTTTCTGAATGCATATTCGGATGTCCATCTGACAATTTTATCCTCCTTGTCAATGACGTGTACGTCTGATGAAATTTACATACGACAATAGGTCTTAGTAATGGTAACACAATAGAGACTATAATTTAAAATTCTAACACACTAAATTTTCAGAGATTAAAAAACAAGAATACATTTATCTATTTTATATTAAATATTAACTAAATAAAAAACATCAGTTGTCGGCTATAATTATAGCCCTTTTTACTATCTTTTAATTTCTTTGAATGTAAAATTACGGTTATAACTCTTTAAGTTTATATAATTTTCACTTTTTTATAGCTTTGGATGTAAAATTACGGATATAACCCTTAAAGATTATACAATTACTTAGTAGACAGATCTTAATAAAATTTCAATTCAAACATCTATTATATTTGCGTTAAACGTCGAATGATAAATACGACCCTTCGAGTTTGTATAGTTGCTTAATAAATAGGTCTTAGTAATAGTAACACAACATGGACTATGATTTAAAATTTTAACAATGTAGATTTTCAAAGACAAAAAAAAGAGGATAAATTTATCTATTTTCTATTAACTTTATAAAAAGAGGGAGTTGGTCAGTGAATTATAGCATCCCATTTTTTGTTTGAAAGTACAATTACATATACGACCCTTAAATTTTATATAATTAATGGAATGATCACAATATGGACTGTTTGTAAATTTACAATTTACTTTTAAACTAAAAATTAAAATGTGAATTGAAAGTAAAATTACACCCCCCCCCCCCCCAATTTTCTTTTAATTTCTTTGACTCATTTTCTATTAACCATATATATTTGGAAGTAAAATTATAAATACAACCTTTAAAATTTATATAATTACTTAATATACAAGTTTTAGTAAAATTTCACTTATCCATTGGATTTTCTTTGAAAGTCAAATGATCACAAGCCTTCGAGTTTGTAGAATTACTTTATAGACATATTTTATAATATTAACACAACAGAGATTGTATACTAAATTCTAAAATTTATTTTAATTTAACCTTCTAAATAAGTTAGATCATAGTTAAATAGTGTATCTCAATTATTATGAACTTTGATGGAAATTATTTGCTAAAAGGCTAGAGGTAATGATATGAACTGGACTATACCCAAATCAATAGGTATATGGATTGATAATTATTTTATATTGTAAAATGAGATAGGGGATGCAAATATTATTTTCTATGCATTTCATGACTTGAAAAGGAATAGGAAATAATATAGGGATATAAATATAATTTACCATTCAACTTATGACTTAGATATACCTGTGACGTCTGTAATGTGAAAGAGTGTAGATATACGTGTGACGTCTGTAAAGTGAAGGAGAGAAAAAATATTTTTTTTAAAAAGTGATTTTAGTGCAATCGGTGGATTCATTTGGTAAGGAAGAAGAATAAAAAATAAAGTTAGAAAAACAGAGGAGATACAATCATGCAATAAAGAGAGAAAAAGAAACACCAGAAGCTTACCAAACAAAACCCAATTTCGCTCGGCTTTTACAGGAGAGTTTTTAGATATATATATTAATATTTGTTAAATTTTAGGTCACTTGAGAGTGAAATTGTTTTGCTTTCTATGAATTTTTATGTATTGAATTGCTTTGATTGTGTGATTGACAACTAAATTGCTACTCATATACATGAACTGTGTTGTTGAAGAGTTAAAGAGATTCAAATTTATAAGTCTTTAAATAAATGAGCTTTACAATTTTGTACAAATTAACAACGTAAAACTCAACTATATTAACATATTTATATTTTACTATTTTCTTGTTTTGTAAAAATATGACTCAGGTATTGATACAAACACATGACGTGCATGTGCTTCAAAATCTAGTATATATATATATATATAAGAGGGCTATTGGCACTAGTCTCCTTAACTTTAGACGAGTTTATATTTTATCTTTGAACTTTTGTTTAGGTAGTAAACCCTTTGAATATTAGTAAAGTATGGCTGTAGATACCCTTTTAAACAAGCATCTATATGACAATAAACCAAATTGTTTACCAACAAATGAGAGTCCAGAGGGTTTAATGTCTAAAAAAAAGTTCAATGAACAAGATCCAAACTTGTGTAAAATTCAGGAGATTGGTACTAATAACCTAAAAATAAGAGAGAAAACAAAAAATAGTCATTAGAAATATTAAACTTTCGTTAGTAACCACTTTTGAATCTTTAATCGTTAAAAACCACTTTAAAAAAAAATCAATGTATGTCCATAAATTATAAAAATACCCCTGATTTTTTTTTTGAAGCAAATTTAAAATCATGAATAAAAATCTAGAATCAAACTTGAAATCACGACTAAAAACTTGAAACTTGAAATCTTGCCTAAAAACATGAAATCTTGACTGAATTGAAATGTTGAAACTTGAAATCTTGACTAAATTGAAATGTTAAAACTTGAAATGTTCTGGGTTTCTAGGTTTTTTTTTATTTTCTTTCCCTTTTTTTTACAGATCACATCATCGACGGATGGGGAGCTCGACGGCGCTGCTAGACGGTCGTGAAGCCTAGACAACAGCATACCGGCACGCCGGCAAGCAGACGACGTCGTGGGAGAGAGATAGGAGAGGAGAGAGAAAGAGAGGTAAGGGGAGAGAGAAAGAGAGGTTCGGTGAGAGAGAGAGGAGACCAACGACTATTCACCGGCCTTCGCGATGACGCATGCGAGGATTCATCGGCACATCACGGTCGAGGAGAGAGAGATAGGAGAGGAGAGAGAAAGAGAGGTAAGGGGAGAGAGAAAGAGAGGTTCGGTGAGAGAGAGAGGAGACCAACGACTATTCACCGGCCTTCGCGATGACGCATGCGAGGATTCATCGGCACATCACGGTCGAGGAGAGAGAGAGAGGAGAGAAGAGAGAAAGAAAAAGAGAAAAAGAGAAAAAGAGATGGAGTGTGTTTGATGATGATTTTTATACGAGATATTTAAGTAATTTCTTAAAAAAGTGGTTATTAACGAATAATTTTTTGTTTGTGGTTAAAAACGAATTTTCTATGTTATATGTGGTTATTTTTGACAAATAATTATAATATATAATTTTATATAGAAATTACCAAAAATAACCGCATGTAACATAGAGAATTCGTTTTTAACCAAAACGAAAATTTATTCATTAATAACCACTTTTTGAAAATAATTTCATTGTATATCCATAAAATACCAAAATACCCCCAAAATAATTTTCTAATTTATTTTGTTATTTTTTTACCTTCTTCTTCTCTCCTTTCTCTTTGTTTTCTACAAATTGAATACAATCGCACCATTGTTAGAGGACAAAAAACACATAATCATGGAATTACCTTTGAAGATTTGAAGATTTGAAGATTTGAAGATTTGTAGGATTGAAGGTTTGAAGAAGTGAGTGTGGATTTTTTTTCCCGATTTGCTCTAAATCGGTTTAAGTTGTGTAAATATCATCCATTTGTGAATTAATTGAGTTCGAAACAATTATTTTAACATGATTTTAACGTTATTGCATTACTTTTGTGTGTTTTTGTAAAGAATCGAATGAGATAAAGTTTTACGTTCTTTCCAGAAGATTTCAAGTTCACTAGTTTGAAAACTTGAAATCTTATGTAAAAACTTAAAATGTTGACAAGTTTCTGGTTAAGATTTGAATCTAGTTATTTCCAGAAGATTTCAAGTTTCATTGGTTTGAAAACTTGAAATCTTATGCAAAAACTTAAAATGTTGACAAGTTTCTAGGTAAGATTTCAAGTTCTGGATAAGATTTCAATCAAGTTTTTTTCAGAAGATTTCAAGTTTCACTGATTCGAAAACTTGAAATCTTAGATAAAAACTTGAAATGTTGACAAGTTTCTATGTAAGATTTCAAGTTTCTAGGTAATATTTAAAGTATGATTTTAAGTTTTCGTAAAACATTTCAAGTTTGTCGTTGATTTCAGACTTTCAAGTTTTTTTTTTCAAAACAAACTCCAACATCCAGTTCCAAATCATCCAAAATATCAGACCTCAACCCAATCAACCTTCAAAATTGATACATTTCAACATTTATTGTTCCCTAAACATGTTCTTAACATGAAATCACATTAAAAAGGTGAGAAGAGAATTGTGGGTTTGTCTCCAGCGAATGGTGGGTTCATCTTTGGGCTGTGACGACAACTTCTTCTCTTCTGACGGCTCCAACGACGACGACAACACCCTCTTCTCTCCTGGCAATGCCGCTTCTTTCTATTTTATCTCTCAGCGACAACGCCTCTCTCTTTCTCTCATTTCTCTCTTTCTGGAATGCTCCAGTATTCTTTTGTTATTTTATTAATTTTTGTGGTATTTAAATGTGGGTATTTAGGTAATTTCTCATAAATGTGGATATTAACAATTAAAATTTCGAATGTGGTCATAAACAAAATTCTAATGCTTTGGATGGTTACTTTTGATTTTCTCTCCTAATTATAATTTATAAACATATTGAACACGTATTAAACGAGATCGCTTTTTCCCTTTTGTTGAGATACCGCATAAAAAACAATATATTTCCAAAATTGATAGTGATAGAAATCTAAATATTTTACCTAAAATAGACTGTTGTGATTTGACCTTAGATCATGATCTTGACGGATCAACTTTTAAAATGAAAGATATAGATTTTAATCATTTGTTGATCTAATTTTTTTTTTTTTTTTGCTTTTTAAAGTACGCGATTGATTGTCAATTAGTTGGACGTGAAAACTGAAAACTAATTGCATTTTAACCCTTATACATTGTAATGCTTATGACTACGTTTGACAGATTGGATAGGACGGGAAAAAGACCAATTTTAGTCATTTTCTAATGTTTGGCTCGTCGATATGATAGGATTCAAATGAATCCTAACAGTGTTTTTATCCCATTTCAACGGTTAACACAATTCCAACCATAATGATGGAATTCAAATGAATCTCATCTCTTCGTCTTTCATCTCATCCTCATTTTCTTATTTGTTGAAACTACATCATCATCTTCTTCCCCTCCAGGTTGCTTGTGAATCAACTACCAAATTAATCGATTTTTTTTTAAAAGTAAGAAGCACCCAGCCAAGCAAAGAAGCACCCATCAAAACAACACAACATAACAAATTTTCAATCAATTACACCACAACTAGAAACAAGGGAGGCAAAAGAAAGGAAAAGCAAGAACAGATGACCCAATTCAATCGATTACACAAACACCCAAATCAATTAACTAAACCAACACCCAAATCAAACAAATTTTCTTTGATAAATTAATAATATAATTCGAGAAATGGCTTGAAAGAAATCTTGATTGCAAGCTACCCAAGTTCTTAGATGACAATATTATTGTCGTGGAGAAGAATGAGAAGAGAGAAAAAGGGAAGATGAGAAAGAAAATACGAAGAATGAAAGAAGAAAACAAAATTGATGGTTTTGATAAAGTGTTCACAAGAGATCCGATATGTTGTTTGTATTTTTAAATTTGATTTTTATCTATTGTTGATCCTATACCAAGTTACATCAAACATATGTTTACTCTATTTTTAATTATATACTATATTACACCAAACATAAGATAACATTAAAATTAATGTTCGTTTGGTTGAGCTTTCTACTGGCTCAAAATGTCTACGAACGTCTATATGAATTTTTTAGAGTTGTTTAATTGGACTTTTAAGAATGTCTATTTTTAATTGAATAGGTTTAGATAAAAATTCATGGAGAGATACTTCTTCATATATATATATATATATATATATATATTTTAAAAAAAGTCTATCAGCCAAACAATTATATATATATATTTTTTTAAAATCTATTTCCAATAGATCCAATATAAATTTTTTAAAAACCCAACCAAACAAGCTCTTAGGGGTCGTTTGTTTTTTTATCTGAAGACTGAATGATCCTAAATTTTTCTGAAGATTTAATGGAGACTGAAATCTGAACCTGAATGACATGTTTGTTTTTTAAAAATAAAATTGTCTAAAAACTAGTAATTTTACATTTATATCCATACTGATTAAAAGAAACAATTTGACATGCATTATTTTTTATAAAATTTTGTGTGTTCTTCTGCAAACAAAATTCAATTTTCAAAACAAAAAAATTATCAAAGAATATAATTTTGCCAGTTCAATATGCACCGGATGCAAAAAAAAAAAAGTTACTGATTTTTTTTAGTAGGTTCTTGAATTACACACACACACACACACACACACACACACACATATATATATATATATATATATATATATATATATATATAATGAATTATTTTATAACATATTTAAGCCACAAAATCGAATCAATTTATTGAGTACTAGATGAATAATTAGATAAAAAAAATATATACAGAGTTTTTACCAGGATTTGGTAGGAGCTAAAGACCATCAAAAAAAAGTTATTGATTTTTTTTTAGAAAAAGGTTCTTGAATTATATGTGTGTGTATATATATATAGAAAGAATTATTCTAGAACATCTTCAAATCATAAAATCGAATCAATACGGTAGATAAATTTATTGAGTACCGGATGAATAGATAGATAATATATATATATATATATATATAGTTCTTACCACGAATTAGTAGGATCTAAAGAAATTCAATTGTTTAATCCCATAAAAATTTTAGTATAAAAAGGTGATTAGGGTTTTTTTTTTCCTTTCCAAAACCCATTTAAAATAAGATATATATATAAATTCTATACCATATCAAATTAGAATAAATTTGGAAATATATCTTTTTTAGGAGGATAGACTTGGATATGAATATATTAATTGTAATCCAATGATTTGGAATTAAGTTAAAAGTCAAGATTTCTTACTTTTTATTTTAAGTTGTATTTTTATATTTTTAAGTTGTTTGACCACTTAAAAAAACAAAACAATTTAATGAGTTCAATTCAGACACCCATTAAATTTTGAGTGGAAAAAGCAAACAACCCTTTAATCTCATCTAATCCGATCATAATTTATCATATCCAGTAAAATTAATTATATCTTATCCCATCTGACGAACTGGGCCTACGTGTAATTTGTGTATCATGTGAGGTCAGAAAGAGGATTCAATTTCGAACGATACACCTGACTACGTGGGTGAGGTTGTGAGGGGACAGACTTTCCTCGTTTGACATGAGATCATAGGTTCTAATAGTGGTCAGGCACCCACACGATTATTACCCCTTCCTCATTGGCTGTTCAACCAACACGAAAAACGGAGAGAAACCGAAAGACCAACACGGCAACACCATCGACCAAGCGAGCCTGATGAAGAAGCGCAGCTAAAGGTACAATTCCAGTCAAAATCATTGTCATTTATTTTTTCTTTCTTTCTATTTTTTAATCTTAAACTTTGATCATAAAATGAGCGATTCATTCAAATTTGGATCCAATTCGTTCCAATTCAATGCATCTTAATTGCTTTGTAATTGGCTTGAATGGTTGCGATTATAGAAAATGAAGAATATTATTATCGATTTGATTAGTTTTATTGTAAGATTTAGGTTGATAATTATGGTCAATTTTTTCGGAATCAACCGCATTCATATTGTGGATTTAGTGTGTATCCACGACTTGTGGAATTGTATAAATTTTTAGTAGGATTGATAATTTGTCGGGCCTTGTCGATTATATATATATATATATAAAGTTTACAAGAGTTCATTCATTGTAGTATTTTGTGAATTTGCATTGTTTGGGTTTATGGGACCTAAGAGAACATGAATGTTAACTCAGCTTAGCCTAATGCATCTCTTTGGTTCAGTTTAGCTGAGTTTGGCATGTTTTCAAAATCAAATAACTGATGATTTTGTATTTAGTTACATTCTTACAATACATTTAACGTGTTCTTATAAAAAGACTGCTCGATTTAGAAGTATACTATTTTCTTCTGGATTTGTTTCTGTCCTGAGAATGTAGTCCAAATGTTCCCTGAGGACAGGAGAGATATAAGAATAATAGTAAAGAGTTCATTATTGCACTCGTGATTAGCGATAATGTTATTTAGTCTGTTGTCTTCTCCGGTGACTTTGTTCTCAAGGCACATAACTAAAATGACACTTTTTGTCTAATTTTACCTTTCCTTTGGAGGATTGTTTTAATTGTTAATGTGAGTTGTACTGTTTCTTGAACAGTGCACTCTTTATTATGAAGTTGACTGAGGTGTTCCAAGTTATATGGAGCATAGGGCAGTTTTTTCACTGCCTTTTGTTTTCAATTTACGTGTAGGACGAAGGTGTCCGTAACCTTCAAACTGTCGGTGTCATTTTAAGGTAGATACAGAATTGTCAGTATACGGATATTCTGATGGCACTAACATGCATTATCTCTGATTTAGTGACAGCTTCACTGAATCGTTAGCTTTAAAAGTTAGAACAAGCCCATGATTTGCTGATACTAATTGTATCACACTATCACACTATCACCGGGCTTCAGATGTGAATGAACTCAAGTCTGGCAAGTTGATTATATGCATACACATTGGTGCTAATTTTTTAACTTCTCGCATTCGTGTTTTTCTATTTTTTGGATGGTGACAATCGTGACTCATCACATGCACGCTTAATATTTTATATTCAACTTTTATTCCTTTATATTTTATAAAACTTTGAACCTATTCTGAGCAGGTCCCCTTAATGCTGTCAAACGCTTTGGAGAATTTTGAAAGAATGTGTTAATCATTATCTTTTGCTTCTAAGTCAAAATGAAGCGATATGTTTACATCAACGATGATGAAGCATCCAAAGATTTTTATTGCGACAATCGCTTATCAAACAGAAAGTATACGTTACTGAACTTCCTTCCAAAGAATTTATGGGAGCAATTCAGGTGACTTTTGATATCTTTCAGAAATTCATATATCTGGTGTAATTTATGGGAATTTAGTCTAATTTACCCTGTTGATTTCCTGTTCTATATCACCATTTCTTTTGTCTATCAAACTTTATCTTTAGGTCTAAAATATTTCATTATTGACTAATTACATATTAGAAGGATGTAGAATATTCTGAGAAATCTACTTTCTTTCTTTATCTTGTCCTCTTATCGTCTTTTCCTTTACTCATAATGCATTTTCTTTTGTCAGCCGTTTTATGAACCAGTATTTTCTGCTGATTGCGTGCCTCCAGCTGTGGTCACTTATTACCCCAGTAAATCCTGCCAGTACATGGGGTCCACTAATTTTTATATTTGCGGTCTCAGCCTCAAAAGAAGCTTGGGATGATTATAATAGATATCTCTCAGACAAGAAAGCAAATGAGAAAGAAGTCTGGGTTGTTAAGAAAGGTGTCAAAAAACATGTAGGGAAATCTCTCATTCTTCTATTGCTTTAGTTATTTGTGATGTTTTTTTATTGAATATAAATGGAAATACAGATTTCAGTATCATGTCTGCTTTTATCAAGGGTATTTCACTTGATGCACTGTTTGTACCTCTGCAAATCTTATGATATATGTGCCTTAGGAGTTGTGGTTATATTATTGTTTACTTATAAGACAATATAACTATTATATATGAAATGTTGGGACTGCCATTGAACTTTTTATCTAGGGACTTTATATGCGTCAGGAGCAGGAGTTAATAAAAAGTAGGCCTTGTTGGTGGATACAAGATGATTTGAGTCTTAAGTGTCCTATGATGCATGTGATTATTAAGTATCTTGTGCTCTTGAAGAAATGATTGCTTATGGCACATCATCAAGGGTCCCGCTGTTCAAAACGACATCTGGGTCCTTGTAAATACCTCTACAAGCTCCTCACAGAGATCTTTTCTCAATGAAAATTAGAGACTGCCACCTGTGTGAGAATACTCACAACTGTCTTTCTCTCTGCACAAAAGATTGCTATCTTTTCCCAAATATTCTGTTCTTAATTATGTAAAAAGCACCAGATGAAAGCAGTTGTAATGTTCCATAAAAAACTTCCTATTGCCACTTTCCTAAAGAACTTCTCCATTACTATTACCAGTTGGCATTTAAGAACTGTAGCAAGAACATTTAACATCTAGAGATGGTATTTTTGGATTATCCTGATGTGATACAGTTCAGTTTTACTTGAACATCATATTCTATTTGTTGTAACAAGATTGAAGAGAAGCAATAGGTCTTCCCTAATCTTCAGGAGATTTTAATTGGGAAAACCATAAATAAGAAGAGAAAAAAAGTTGACAAGTGGGAAGTGGTAATTGATATGGCATTACTCAAGTGTTTCTCTGATTCTTCAATTGTTTATTAAAACTTTGAATTCTTCTTTTCAAAGGATAGTATTGAGTACATGATGGATGGTTTCAGGACATTTCCTACTTTTCAGGTTTGGAGTCAATATGTTATTGAGGTAGACTTGTAGTGGACAATTGCATGTTTGGCTAGGAATATAGAGATAAATCATCGTAGTGGCCCGTGCTCCTGGAAATATATGGGTTTCTGAATATGAAGTACTTGAATCGTCGTAAAAGCCCATTCAACTGAAGATGAATGGGTATCTAATTAGGAAGTTCTTATGCTTCGTATAAAAAACAACAATACTGTTTTAAAATAAAATAAAATAAAAAATACAAATAATCAATAATTAAGAATACAGAGTACTTTATCAAGTTCTGAAGTTTATAGTATAATTATTTATCGCTCTTTTATGAATTATGAAGTTTATTCTAATTAAATAAGTCAATCCATGTTTTTTATTAAGTAAAAATCTTTTTAGTTGTTGCTGTTTCTTTATGTTTCATTTGTGAAAAACTAACTGTTGCTTTGCCTTTTTGTTTCATTGGTGATTTTCAAAAATAGATGCAAGCACAGGACATTCAAGTAGGTAATATAGTATGGCTTCGTGAGAATGATGAAGCACCTTGTGATCTTGTTTTAATTGGTTCCTCTGACCCACAAGGCCTTTGCTATGTTGAGGTATAAATGCAATTCTCTATAACCTTGTTGATATGATCTTGGTTTCTCATGGTAATGGTGCCACAAGCAATAGTTTTTGCAAGTTTTCAATCTTTATTTGAATTAAAAAGATTTGACCCACATTGATTGCAAATCTTCACTCAAATAGCCATTTTGGCATGAGCTTTTGTGCGTCTATCCCCACATAACATAGACTGGACCCTAATTCAGTGTTCAATATTCAAATTGCAACCCCACTAGATACTAAAACTTTAATGGAAACTTAAAATCTTTTGCTTCACCTGTGGCCCGCAGTCTAACCAAATAGAACCTTTATATCTTATCGTGAATACTCATTTTGTGGAGGACTCTGATAATGTAAAAGTGTTTTGCAGACTGCAGCTCTAGATGGTGAAATTGATTTGAAAACAAGGATCATTCCTGCTACTTGCATGGGAATAGATTTTGAATTGTTGCACAAAATCAAGGCAAGATATTCACCACTTATCATAGTTGGATTATCTTGATATTCCCCCTGTTAATTCTCCTTGTGACAATTCATTGTTGTATCTATGTTGTTTAGGGTGTCATCGAGTGTCCTAGTCCAGATAAAGACATTAGAAGATTTGATGCAAATCTGCGTTTGTTTCCACCTTTTATTGATAACGATGTGTGCCCTTTGACCATAAAAAACACAATTCTTCAGACATGCTATTTACGAAATACGGAGTGGGCTTGTGGAGTAGCTGTCTACACAGGCAAGTTCATATTGAAATGAAATTTCAAGGTCATAACTGACTTGTATTACTAGTTTGTTTTTCGTGAGGTCTTTAGAATTTGTTATAGTTATTCTCTTTACTTTGAAAGGGTATTTACCTGAGGAACCTAAAGATGATGAGAATTTTTGGATTACAGAAATAATAGTACAAAAGGGAAATTTTTTGAAGGTGAATGAATGAGAAGCATACATATTTATCTTATGCATGTTTCTTTCGATTGTACTGTTCCTGTGTTGTAGGATGAGTTTGGGATTGACTTGTTATACTTTTAGCTGTACTTGGAGTTGAACTTTACAAAGTTGGTTGAGTCTCGGGTTAAGTTTAATCAAACTTCAAATTTTTGGTGTTTTTGACCACATACTATTTACATGTATGTACATAATATGCATAGCACCATATATGCCAATTGTACTCCATCTGTTTTCATTTGAAGTGGTATTCAGACATCTATAATCATATTTATTTTGGTGACCTTGGCGGTGGAGGAAGATAAGCTTCGTATGGTTTTTGAATATTTCAAAAAATAGGAATTGCTATATGGTAAAATAAATTATTACACTAACGGTTTCACTTCTGCTTGAACTTAAGACTACCTTTCTTATTGCATATGCAGATGAATATTGTATGTGATGGATTGATGGAGCTTTCAATTTTTCATTACTCTCTTTCTTCCCTGAACTTTTCTTTTTTCCTAGCATTGATTTACTTTTCTTGTTATTTTTCAAATATAAAATAAATTGAAAGGTCCTGTAATTATTTGATAGAAAACAAAAACTTTTTTCAAAGGGAACACGTAACCACGAAAACAACAAACTAAGCAAAAATCAGAGATGCAAGAAATTCAATCAGTCAGCTACAGCCTTCCAATCAAGCCTGATGAAAAATATATAGTCTGCAGAAGTAGATACCCATAGAGAAGCCAAATCAGAAGCCTTATTTCATTCATAGCAGTTGTGCTCCTCTTTAGCTTCATAAAATATTCTTCTATCCCTCTCTATCATAATAACTCATAAAATATCAAAAAATTCTGTCAAACCCACCATTTTAAAATAAATAAATAAATTGAATGGTCCTAGAATTCTTTCAAATTATTCTCTGAATATTCTTTCAAAAAAAAAAAAATCTTTTAAAATATTCTATCAATATTCAGTGGCATTTCCCCCATATCCGATAATGTATTTTTTTGGTATAGAATGTTAAGCATTAACCTTTCATTTCCAGTATTTATCTACTATTATAACTTTTTGAAAACAATATACTTACATTTGAAGTGCTTAATTGAGTAAAAGGTTGAAGCTAAGAGATGTTGTTGTATTGAATATCATCTTAAAAGCTGATTGTAATGAGACAGTTCTATGGTATGGAGGGAGTTTTTTTTTGTTTTTTTTGTTTTTCTCTTTAGAAAGGGATGGATGGAGTTATTATAATATGAATTATTACTTACCAGGCATGGACTTCTCAAGAGGGGTACAATAAGAGATTTAGGTAGCTCTTTGCTGCTGTCTGATGCTGTAAAAAGTGTAATCTAAAACCTGTGTAACCGATCATGTCTCGGCTGATTCTTCAGTTCTAGTTAATGCCTTATTACAATTTTTGTCACTTCATTATCCTTTTTTTATTTTATTGATTTTTTAATAGGAAACTAGAACGATTTCATTAAAAAAAGAGGAATCAAAGGTGAACAAGATGTCCACAACTCAAAAACCTTTTATGGACTACAAAAAAAACAAGTATAGCGACTTTCATGAACTTAGTCCCACTAGAATTAAATACAAAGCTACCCAAAAGCCATTTCCCAATTTAAAAGGATGAAAAAAAATGAAGTATCATGGAATTAGTGTGGGTATTCTTCATTAGTAATGAGCCATATGAAGCCAGGGCCAACATACTCTTAGCTTCCTTGATCACTTCATTATCCTTGAACATCTATTATTTGTTTTGTGGAATGACAATGAGGTGATAAACACATCAAAACTCAGTGTTTTTATTGAATGTTAACACACTACTTTCTTACTATTATTTTTGGTTTAAAAACATTTGCAGACTTGTGTTACTTCACTGTTTTTTGTTTATTAGTTTCTGGAATATATTGTTATTTTTTATATGTTTGTTTGATAATGTCTTACTTGGCATCATCAATCTTTTCCTGAGCCTTTTTAATTGATGATATATGATCAAATATTTTGTTTCTTAAATTGATATTGACATTAACGCCAAATTGTTGACTATCTATTCTGTTTTATTTTCTATCTTATAGGCAATGAAACCAAGCTGGGTATGAGCAGGGGAATACCTGAACCAAAGCTTACAGCCATGGATGCCATGATCGACAAGCTGACTGGGGCTATTTTTGTTTTCCAAATCGTAGTTGTCTTGGTTCTTGGCATCGCTGGGAATGTATGGAAGGATACAGAAGCAAGAAAGGTCAGTAACAACTAACAATTTATGAGCTTACATTTCTATGGCATGAAATTGTTGGTTATATGGTTAATATATATTTTCTCTCTATCATGTAATTAATTCTGTCATTGTTTCTCATTTTAATCTTAAAGAAGTTTGCTTCATGGCCGCTAGTAGTATATAACTTCTTTTTGACTAATTGAATTATATCAAAGAAAACGACAATAAACAGGGTTAGACTCTGAAATTCTCAAGTGAATAGAGACAAAAAATGCAAGTTAGAGCCTAGAACTAAAATAACTAATAGCTTTACTAGAGAACATGAAAATTAATATTAAAATGATGTGTAGGTTGAAAATGGAAAAGAAGACACCCCAAAATCACCATTTTAATCACTATATTGATTTTTCCATTGCATCAAATGCTCCTGAAGCTGATCTGCAAGCTATTACTGGCTTCTATCCCATCCTTTAAACTCCTTTTTTGAAATAGACTCTGAACTGTCAAGATATCAGGAAATATTGTGGAAATGGTTTAGAGAGTCTTTCAAAATTCTTGTTGAAATGAGTTCCACTGTTCTCATTCATACTATTAAAGTTCAACGAAACAAACTTTTCTACCTTGTTCCTTTGCAGAATATCATATTAGAGTTTCTTGTGGTTATTTTATGACCGGATAATTTTGAAACAGTCGAAAAAGGGTGAATTTTGAAACTTTTCTTGTTGCTGTGAACTATTTTCATGCGAAGGGGAATTATTAAGGTCCTAAGTCTCAAGGTAATACTGGATGGCATATTGCTATCCTTGGGAGCCAACGTGTTTTCTTATTGTTTAATAGTGCTTGGGCATACAAAAAGATATGGCCCTCGATCAGGTCAGAAGATGGTAAAAAATATTCATGATGTAAACCATTGGCATATCAAGTTAACTTCTACCTTTCCCCTTGTTTTCTTGGTAATTTATTTTTGCATAATACTTTCTTCTTTAACCAAAGTCACATAATTGCCTTTGCTTTTCATATTATTTTCTTGAACCAACATTGCCTGCTTTATTTTGTGGATAAAATTTCTTAAAAGGTTATCCGTTTGCTTTCCATTCTTATTTATTGCAATGTTGATTTGTTAACCGTATGCTTTTCTGGTATATTTCTTTTGCAGCAATGGTATGTTATGTACCCAAAGGAGGGTCCATGGTATGAACTATTGGTAATCCCTTTACGGTTTGAGCTTCTTTGTTCCATCATGATACCTATATCTATCAAGGTAATCTGCTAATAGTTTAAGTTTTCTGATGTTAGTGTTTTCATAGCTTTGCATGATTGTGTTTTTGTTCTTGATGTCGCACTAGGTATGTTTAAAAAGCCTCTGTGAAAAAAAAAACATGGCTTTAATTGACCATAGGATGAAACATAGTTCGATTGGAGGAAGGAAAGAGATGATTATGAAACTGTACTGCATGCAACATTCACTCACATGAAACAGATGTATAAACTATAACAATGACGTGGGCTTGTAGGGATAAAACTTAAAAGTCTCCCTGTTATATTATAATGTTGAAGTTCCTCTTAGCTAAGTTGTGGACTGCATGCATATCTATATAGGATGAGGCTATTTAAACTTGAATTTTGACTTTAATATCTAATCGTGGCTTTACTATTAAGAGTAAATAGGTTGAGAGTAAATATGTTAAAAATAAATTGCATCCCTTGGAATAAGTAAATGGATGATTGGATGTTGAAGTCACAAATTATTATAGTCAGTAATGCATCTTTAATTTTCAATCGTTAAATGCATTTGATAGATGAAATGTGTCTTTTTGCCTATGGCACGTTATTTATGTAGGAACATATCCTTTTGGCCTATATGGTAGAAATATTTGTTGTGGTTAAATAAAATTGGGTTATATCCTCGGCTTTTGGCTTTAGTACCATGATTCTCTTACCTCAACATTCGAATTGTCAATTTTGGATTTCATATAATTGTTTTATATTGTCATTGCTGATTTATTGATTTAGTTCTGGTTCATTATGAGCTTGACTATACATAATCTAGTGCAGAACTAACTTTTTTTTGGCAGGTCTCTCTGGATCTTGTGAAGAGTTTGTATGCAAAATTTATTGATTGGGACAATGAGATGATTGACCATGAAACTGGTATTCCATCCAATGCTACAAAGTAAGATTAATTATTTGAAAGCTTTGACTTGAGCTAATTAAATAAATCGGGTTGTTTTGCATATAGCATTAAGAGGTGTTTAATATATCATATATATGTGGCAGCACAGCAATAAGTGAGGACTTGGGACAAGTTGAGTACATTTTGACTGACAAAACTGGCACCCTAACCGAAAATAGAATGATCTTTAGAAGATGTTGTATCGGTGGCATTTTCTATGGGAATGAGAATGGGGATGCCTTAAAAGGTTTGTTTGTTTTTCTTGTTGGTGGATTCTACTTTGTGGCCTTGCTTTCACTCACTTTTACATATTGCATTTCAAATTGTCTTGTTCTTTTGACTTTATGCATGTTTACACAAATCAAAGTCTGCTTCTTGAGGCAAGGAATGCCATTTTAACAGTAATATGCATTTTATAGATTAATCACCTGCTCTGACCTTTATAGTTGAGTTACCTGTATAAATTTTGACAAGGAATTGAAAGTTGATTTTAGAAAATAAAAAATGGCCATCGTTTAACTAATCACTTCTTCATTCTCAGCAGAAGCGTTTAAACTATACTGTTCTTTGAAGAATATACTTGAACTACTTTTCCACCGAATTGAACTGCCAGAATTTATTTTTGTTTAATGGGTTATATAAAAGCCAAAGTTTTGTGAGATAGTCAGATGCGTGAAGCTTGTTAAAAGCATACTTATTACTACTTTGAGGATCTTGTTGACTTATGATTATATTACCTTTTGATACTCAGATGAGCAGCTGCTTGATGCTATTGCCAGTGGCTCTCCTGATGTAATTCGGTTTCTTACAGTCATGGCAGTATGCAATACTGTTATACCTGTACAAAGGTGACTGAAGCTTCTTCTTTGGTAGAATTCTAGCCTAGGTTCTATAATATTTCCAAAATTTCAAACCATGGAATTTCTCCATTTCAAAATTCATATCAATTTCACGCAGTTAACATAGTTTGAAATTTTGCTTGTCCACAGCAAAACTGGATTTATCTTGTACAAGGCGCAATCGCAGGATGAGGATGCTCTTGTTCATGCTGCTGCTAAGTTGCATATGGTTTTTGTCAATAAGAATGCAAATGCTCTTGGTAAAAAAAGTCCTTAGCTTTTGGCTGTTATGAAGACGATGAAACTTTTTATTAGAGTGATGATATAGTTTCTTTATTGGATTTTTACAGAGATCAGGTTTAATGCTTCAATAATACAATATGAAGTATTGGAAACTCTGGAATTTACTTCTGATCGAAAACGAATGTCGGTAGTACTGAAAGATTGCCAAAGTGGAAAAATTATCCTTCTCTCAAAAGGCGCAGATGAAGCAATTCTTCCTTATGCTAGTGCCGGTAATTCTATATACTGGAGCTAGATGTTTCTTGTTCAGAAAAGTTTTGAGAAAACAGTTATATGGGACTTGCCTTTTAATTCTTATGTAATCGATACGTATTTGTTCCTTAGTATATAGCTAATGCTGATTTTGAAACAAAGTATACAGCTGTAATTAAAACATATTATCAAATGAATAGTGCTTAGAATGCAAAATTAAAACACAGACAACCCCATTCCACTCTGCTATTTTTATGGACCATTAATTGATTAAATTTATGATGACCTATTATTGTTGGGAGTGATTTAATTATTCTGGTTTTGTGCAATGTTTATCAACTGTCTTTGCTCCTAATCTGACTGACCCGTACATGTAATATGTTTCTGTGTAAAAATGATTGAGGTTGGTTTTTAATGATAATTATCTAATTTGTGTGCATAGAATACTCCGCGATGCATCTTAGAGAGAGGAAAAGGAACAAAAGCTCATTAAATATGATAAATTTCTGCTATTGCATCAGTTTGCTCATGTATTTAATAATTCCAATTTACTGCAGCGCAACAAACAAGGACTTTTGTTGAAGCTGTAGAACAGTATTCTCAGTTGGGGCTTCGCACATTATGCTTGGCTTGGCGTGAATTAGAAGAAGATGAATATCAAGAGTGGTCTTTGACATTTAAAGAGGCTAGTAGCACGTTAGTTGATAGGGAGGTAAAGGGTACAATCCATTAGTCTTGTTTGTTGTACTTGTGCTCTTATTCATACTAATTTTGCCCATGTTTGGTAATCAACACACTTGAGTACCTAAATTCACTATTTCTGCAGTGGAAAATAGCTGAGGCCTGCCAAAGATTAGAACATGATCTTGAAGTTCTTGGAGTTACTGCAATAGAGGATCGTCTACAGGTGACAACACTGCAATAGTCATGGCATTTTTTTTATTGCTAGTGTGGACATTATTTCCTGGTAAAATTACGATGCATGGACATTTGTCAACTGCTTTGTTTTCATTAATTTTTCAGGATGGTGTGCCGGAGACAATTGAGACGCTTAGGAAAGCGGGGATTAATTTTTGGATGCTAACAGGAGACAAGCAGAATACGGCAATACAGATTGCTCTTTCATGCAATTTCATTTCTCCTGGTATATTTAAATTGCTATTTGTTTTTTATGCAATAAGTTGCTCAATAGTTGTTTCTACCGGTAGTTGCATGTTTTCTTTATCTAAGCCTTGAAACTAATGTGATTACAGGTGAAAGAAACTTAGCTTGTCGATTCCAAATCTTAAGTAGGTGGTTTATAGGTGTAGCCTGTAGGCATGATTTTGTAACTTTATGTACTTGTCAGTTGTCTGGCTATCCATCTATCAATATATCTGAACGCACACGGATCTGTGTGTTTGTTTTGTGTTATGTGGAAACTCAGGCATATTTGTAAATTTATACAAATAACAGAAATATGAATAATGGGAATGATGGCTCGCGCTTCAAATATAATGCTGAACACAAATTGACTTTCTAATCACTTGATTCTCTTTTCATTGTCATGTTGTAAAATTAAAGTGCTTAATATAGTGTTTATGTTATGTCTTTCTTCCTTTATTTTTTTGAAGCTGTCTTTGTTGCTATTTTCCAGAAATAAATGCTAATATATCCGGGGTTTGAATTCTTCATTTTATTCTTATATGTGATAATTGTGATCTAGTTGATGTTCTTGTATCCAGATTTAATGAGTTGCACTTGAAATCTGTAGATGGTTTAAGCCAAAAAAAGTGATGCTTTATATGAATTATCGTTTCCTCTTTAATCAAATTAATGATTTATAATTTATTGCTTTATCCGCCAACTTTTTGACAGAGCCGAAAGGTCAGCTTCTGTTAATTGATGGCAAAACTGAAGATGAAGTCTCTAGAAGTTTAGAGAGAGTTTTGCTTACTATGAGGATAACAACATCAGAACCTAGGGTACAGCTTAAATGCCTGATTGATTGCAGGTTTAGATTTGGTGATTATAATACTTATTCTGTTCATATTTTTTCCTTGCTCTAACAGGATGTGGCTTTTGTTGTCGATGGCTGGGCCCTTGAGATTGCCCTTAAGCTTTACAGAAAAGCCTTTACTGAATTAGCAATATTGTCAAGGACTGCTATATGTTGTCGTGTGACACCTTCACAGAAAGCACAGGTTATTCTTGTTGGGCTTTAAGTTTGCTAGATGTACTTTCTTTAGCTCAGTTTTTTAGTTTGTTTATATGCATTTGAATGGTTATTCCTGTCATAATTAGAACTTTCGTATTTATATCTCTCACTTTCTCATCTAATTTATACCAAGTTTCATTATGCTATGATTATAAATATAAGGTGACAAGAAATGTATGTTATCAAGGAATTGTACTTTTTTTCTTTGATAAGAAACCGGACAATTTTATTGATTCAAAATGAGAATTACATTTGTGGACCAGCAATGCACACAGGCTAGGATGCGGTTGTTTGCTTAGCATATTCAAGTCTTATTTTTATTTTTTATTCAAGAAAAAATATTGAGGACAGTAGTAATCCAGATTGTCTGCAACTGTGAAAGCTATTCCACAATAAGAACGATGTCATTTTTATCAAAATATTCATTCATATTGCTTTTGTTTGTGCAAAAATAATTATTTAATGAATATATTACTTCTTTTGCAGCTTGTGGAGCTACTAAAATCATGTGATTATAGAACATTGGCTATAGGGGATGGAGGAAATGATGTGAAAATGATACAACAAGCAGACATTGGGGTTGGCATTAGTGGGAGAGAAGGACTTCAGGCAGCAAGGGCAGCCGACTATAGTATTGGAAGTAAGTTATGTATATATAAATAAACACCTAAACACACACACAAACACAAACACATGTAATTCAAGAAGTTTTCTTTCTTTCTTTCTTTATAAAAACAATCTGAAGTATATGAACTATGGCTAACTTTCAAGTAGTTTTCTTCTTTTTTATAGTAGAAATGCAGAATTTACATAGATTCTGTCTATTTGTATTCAGACAATCTTTGGATCCTATTTTCTCTTCAACTCTAATATTTGTTCTCCATAACTGTGTCATGTTGATGATATTTACTGGTAATTAGAGAATATGCTGCAGCTTTGTCAAGGTAAAAATAATATAATAAATAAAAATAGAAGGAAGCATTAGGACTATCTATACTGAATATGCTTGCTAGTTTTAAGGGAGACATGATTATAAATGCACTTAATTGTAAAAAATAATCACTTAATGTTAGTGAAGATATATTTTCTTTCACTTGAGCAATTTTTTTTATAAAAAAATTGACATGCTTACTTGGGTTGCAGAGTTCAGGTTTCTAAAAAGATTGATACTTGTCCATGGACGGTATTCATACAACCGTACAGCATTTTTATCCCAGTATTCATTCTATAAATCCCTTTTGATATGTTTCATCCAAATCTTGTGAGTATAAATCCTTATTGTTTTTCCTGTCTTCATTCTCCTCAATGTATTAAGTTGCTACTTCTTTTCTAATGTACTGACATTAGACCATGTTCAGTTTTTCTTTTATTTCAGGTGTTTCTGGAACTAGTCTCTTCAATTCTGTTAGTTTGATGGCTTACAATGTTTTCTACACTAGCATTCCTGTTTTAGCCAGTGTCCTTGACAAAGATCTTAACGAAGGAACTGTGATGCAACATCCACAAATTTTATTCTACTGCCAGGCAGGAAGGTATGCTGTTTTCATGATATTTCATTACTTTATTTTTTCTTTATTTTTATTATTTATTTCCTTTTATGAGAGGTTGTGTTAGTTGGGATATAGAACTAGGTTATTTGGGATATTTCTAAACTGACTCAGGATATGTCTTGAAACAGGCTTCTTAATCCCAGCACATTTGCTGGATGGTTTGGTCGCTCTCTATTCCATGTGAGTGCTATTATATTATTTTTCTTCTACTTCCCTTGTTGAGCCCTTAATTTCCAATTTTAAAACCTCATTGTTGATCCGACTATTTAAAAAAAAAATACAAAATAAAAAGGAAACTGAAAATTTTATTAAATCTGACTGAATTGTTACACAGCCAGAAGACTTCTGATGTTCTATCAAATTGAGGATATTTTATATTATATGATTGTAACTTGTTAAAGTTCATATCTAATTTCAACAAACATGTTGAGCTAATTGAAATTTTGAGATGTGAGATTGGAAATAGTTCAAAGGCCCTGTCTAATGAATTGGAAATAACTTATTTAGAGATGAATGATCTTGAAAAGTATTATAAAGCCTACCATTGCCTATCATCAAGGACTTACAAAAGGCCACCAGAGAGTTTTCACAGAAACAGAGTTTTTGTTTCATCATAAAACATGAACTCTACTAAACATTTTTAAAATACTATAAGCATTAACTCTTAAAAAAAATTCCATAGATCTCTTTACTAAATAAATTTAACAAACTGTTTTAATTTTCGTTAACCTGGCTAGACTTCTTTAGTGTTAAAAGAAATATAAATAATAGAAAAACAAATAATTTAAGAGAATACTTACTGAATATTTACAGCTTGGCAGTGAGTTTATGTGGTACTCTACTGTGTGAAGGCATTAGATATGGAGATATCTTTCCCTTTTCTTTTCTTTCTGTTGAAACTTTTTGATGTTAAAATGATGATGACTGATGATTTCTTCGGAACAGTTTCGGCATATGATCAGTTAGTCAATGCTTCCAAATTGAATGTTGGTCAATTGAAACTGTATAAATTAATAATCCAAATTCCTAAATGGAAAAACAACCTTATGCAGATTTCAGTTTACATAATTAACTTTCGAATAAAAAGGCTTCTTTCAATCCTTGATGGATCAAAGTAAACAAATAGGAATCAATTCTAACTCACGTAAGAAAAAAGAAGTGAAATCTCGAGTAGAAAAAGATCCTTTTAGAACACTGAAAATGCTACATTTGGAAATAAAAATATAAAATAATCGAGGATTCGAGTAGATGGCCAAACCGCTATGAGTCTGGAAAGTTATTCACGATCAAACTTTTTTACTTCTCTTGGTTTCTACAAGAGCAGTATTTGCTTGTACTAATACCTTTTATTCCGGGGGTAATGGCAGGCAATTGTTGTATTTGTAATCAGCATACATTCATATGCCTATGAAAAAAGTGAAATGGAGGAGGTATCTATGGTAGCACTCTCTGGATGTATATGGTTGCAGGCGTTTGTTGTGGCAATGGAGACGAAGTAAACTCCCATCTCAAAATTTTTGCTGATGATTTATTTTAATAAATGAGGCCATATCTAACTGGCTAGAGGAATCTCTAACTGCCTTTGTCGCATGCAGTTCCTTTACAGTGTTCCAACATCTTGCCATATGGGGGAATTTAGTGGTCTTCTACATAATCAACTGGATCTTCAGTGCCCTTCCGTCATCTGGGATGTACACAATTATGTTCCGGTTGTGTGCGCAACCATCTTACTGGATAACAATGTTTGTAAGTTTCACTTTGCCATCAATGGAGTTTGCTCTCATGCCATCTGTAGCATTAATTATCTGATTCCGAACAATAATTATGGTCCCATTATCTGTGGCGAAAGAGGGGCATATTTATTTTATTTAGATTTTATTTACTGAAATTGTCATTCCATTACAGCTTATAGTTGCAGCAGGGATGGGCCCCGTCATGGCTTTAAAATACTTCCGGTATACGTACAGACCAAGTAAAATCAATATACTTCAGCAGGCTGAGCGTTTGGGTGGCCCTATTTTGTCTCTGGGGACTATCGAGCCACAGCCAAGATCAATAGAAAAAGAAGTTTCTCCCTTATCAATAACTCAACCGAAGAACAGAAATCCGGTTTACGAACCTCTATTATCCGATTCTCCGAATTCTACTAGAAGGTCTTTCGGACCAGGTACTCCATTTGATTTCTTTCAGTCACAGTCCAGATTGTCTTCAGTTTACTCGAGAAACTGTAAAGACAACTGAGTTATAGAATACGAAGTCATTGGTTAGCGCGTACACACATGTAAAGGTGATATAAACAAGCTGCAGTTGGTTTTAAGATAAATTATTGTTATTAGGATGCTATACATTTCACGAACGTACATAAATTATTCTTTCACTGCAATTGTCACCTCCAATTTTTGGATAATACAGCTGCTAAAACATAGTTTCTTGTGCATTTTATTCATTCACTTAAAGAGGAAAACTTAAAAAGGAGTTGCTTGGAAGATGCAAAAAAGTTTTTTTTTTTTTTTTTTGGTTTTTGTTTTGGAAAGGTGGTAGTGTCGTTTTAAATAACAATATAACACGTTAACACCTTATTTTATGACTGACACGTGAGAATGGATTTAAATTTACTACTTTCTACAGATATATTGTTCCATGACTACGAGACCTTTGAAGATTGAAGAATATATTTATGGGCTTACAAGGATGACCCGCTTGGATTTTTATGACTGTTAAAAGTTAGCAACGTTTGTTAAAACTTTAAATTCTCTGTGACCATTATCAGGGGCGGACCACAATGGGGGCTGGGGGGCCAATGAAAAAAAAAAGTTGTTAAAAAAATTATAATTTTTTTAAAAAATTATGTATTTTATATTTTAGTACAATAAATTTTAAATATTTTTCATTTATCCCCCAACTCCAAACTCTTGGTTCTGTTCCGCCCTCTAACCATTGGCTATACTGGAAAGAGTAAAAGTTCCGGAAGAGTAAAAGTAATACTTGACATTCCAATTCAAATTTTAACTTATATCCTAATTAATGATAAGTAATATGTAACATCCAATTGACACATTATTGGTTGAGATATGAGATGAGTATAAGGATGTTTAATATTATTCCAATTGAAAATATGGAGATAATTTGGTATAGGACAAATCGTAAAGATATATACAATCATCGTAATCATCTGCATGGAAGCGCCACAAGTTATTCTATGCTTTTCTTATCTTTTAAAATTTAGGGTTTATGTCACCTGTTTTTAACCTAATAGAAGAAATGTACTCACGACCAAGACTCTGCCTCATGTGAGGCAAAAAAAAGTTATTTATATAGTTAGTTACTAACAATATCCAAATACTTTTGAAAATGTGCACACATCAATACAAGCAGAACATTACCCATGGTGATATCTTTATTAATAACAAAATATTTCGAAGTAGAGATAGAGATAATAAAAAAGTAATTTAAGACCATCCCGATACATGTCTAGTTGTACTTAATATGCTATTTTCATTATTTCATTAATTAAAATTATAAAAGTCAACATATACCATTAATACATTCATTAAAATGTTAAATAATGATTGGATGAAATAGATTTTGATTAAAATATCATTAATGTATATTAAATTTAAATTCTTTTAAATATTTAAAAAATATATATAATGGTACTTTTGTAATTAAAAAATATGCATTTATTGTTGTACCAAATTTGGTATATGGTATACCGTGTGTCAAATTTGGCATATAATATATGACAAATTTGACATAGTATTTTGCACTGCATTGGAGGAAGTCTTTTGCACTATATGATAAATTTTAGTATTGACACACTAATTTGACACTACATTGGAGAAGCTCTAAGGTTTGTCCAAATCAAGTGAGTTGTCCAAATCACACTAATCACGATAGATAGAATCTCATCATTAACGTATGTTTACAACTCATTTAATCAAAAATTTTGAACCGTCTAACATTATTCGTAATAAAATTAGGGTTTAAAAATTAAATGACATTTTTTGGAAGTGGCAGTGCAATACTATCATTGATTTAATAACTTATCTTTAAAAATCACCTATTATGGTGAACGGACAAAAATATCCCCAATAGTTGTTTCACATCATATTTTTTTCATTCATTTTACAGCGGCAAAGTTGTGAAGTAGAGAGAGAAAGTCTCGTTGAAACTCAAACAATCACTCGAACTGCTACGGAGTGGCGCTTCGCAGACGCATTCGGGAGTCGAAATGTAATTACAAAAGGCTCAGAGTCTTTAGTAAAAAACTCGGAGCCTTTAGTAAAAGTATCGGAACCTTTAGTAAAAGTATCGGAACCTTCAGTAAAAATCTCGGAACCTTCAGTAAAAGTCTCGGAGCCTTTATTAAAAAACTCATAGTCATTACAAAAAAAAACTCAGAGCTTTTAGTAAAAGTCCCAGAGGCTTTATTAAAAAGCTCGGAGCCATTATAAAAATGCTCGGAGCCTTTACAAAAAAGCTCGAAGACTTTACACAAAGTTTCAGATAATTTACATTACAAAAAAGCTCGGAGACTTTACAAAAAAACTCGAGACTTTACAAAAAAACTCGGAGCCTTTACAAAAAAGCTCGAAGATTTTACACAAAATCTCAGATAATTTACATTATAAAAAAGTTCGGAGCCTTTACAAAAAAGCTCGGAGCCTTTACAAAAAAGTTCGAAGATTTTACACAAGATCTCAGATAATTTACATTACAAAAAAGCTCGAAACCATTACAAAAAAACTCGGAGCCTTTAAAAAAAATACTCAGAGCCTTTACAAAATTGCTCGAAACTTTAACACAAAGTCTCAGATAATTTATATCATAAAAAAGCTCAAAACCATTATAAAAAAGCTCGGAGCATTTATAAAAATACTAGCAGCCTTTACAAAAATGATCAAAGCCTTTACAAAATAGCTCAAAGACTTTACACAAAGGCTCAGACGCTATAAATAAAGCTTATAAAGGCTCGAATATTCAAATTTCAAATGTTTAAACTTCACAATACCAACTTCATGTTCACGCAAAGACTCAGACAACAAATCATAAAGAATAGATAAATCGTTACAAGACTCAAAATATCTTGTTGTACTAAAACTCATCGACTTTCATATAAGTTGTAGATCAATTTTCAGACAAGTTTATTGGGAAGAGAGAGAAGTTACTGCTTTCGGTGATTAAAGTGTGGAGATAGAAGTATAAAGAAAATTAAAAATTGATTATTTAAAGTCAATTTAGATAGTTCACCATAATAGATGTTTTTTAAACTTAAAATTAATGACAACTACATAGCCTTTGATTACAAGGATAAATCAAGGATAGTTTGGTTTAGGACAATATTGGCCATTACATAAATTCTCATCGGCCGTGACCCACCAATTCCCACCGCCAGACTTTTCAGCTGCTAAACCACCACCGTCCACAGCTGCCATGGAAAATCCCATGGCTTCCAAAAATAACATCATTAGTTACATCCAATATTGTTAGTTTGATTTAAAGTTCCATTCAGAGAGTTTCTATCACAAATCGTATTCGAGTAAATTAAAACAGTTTATTTATATTTATATATGTATGTAGAAGGGTTTTCTAAAAACATTAGTAGTCAGCTTTTAAAAAAATTAGTGGTCAAGGGCGGCTCAGTTGCCATCCAAAAAATATCGTGCTGCATCCATAGTGTAATGATTTTTTTTTAAATACCATTATATTTAATTACTTAAAATATTTAGCAATATAATTAAAATTTTAAATTTACTCCATATATCCATAAATTAAACACATAATTTTTTATAAACTCTAATAATAGATATAAAAATCAAAACCAACATCAATAAGTAAATATTGTTGTCACATATAATCAAAGAATGGATAAACAAATAATTAATTTGATAGATTATGAATATATACATGTATGTTTACTTTAATTTTTATCATTATTTTGTGATTGAATAAAAATAGTTCATTTCATACAAAAAAAACAAAAACAAAAAAAGCCTTGTATTAAAAAAAAAAAGTTTATGGTGTGATTCGCGAGTAATTTTAATTTTAGCAAACTTCAATTTTAAGCATCGTTTTGAGAATGTGAAAAACAATGACAATAATTCTATCCAGAGATTTGATTGCTTGGGAACCTTTTATTTTTAAATGAATTTTAAATTTTGAATTTGGGTGTAAAAAGAAAAATGGGTGTAGTAATATATTTTTTGGGTGGAAATAGAGCCACCAGTAGTCAAATCTATTATCCATATGAAATATTTTTCAGTTAGTTGCAATGCGTTTTCGAATCCAAAAAATATAAATATCGTTTTCTCATTTTCATTTAAAATAAGAAAACAAAAATAAAATATAAAATATGTTATCGAACAAGTACTAAATGTTTTCATTTTATAGTTATTTTGTAGGTGATCATGTTAACACTGTCTTTTAAGAATATTAAAAAAGGTTTTAGTTTAGGATAACGATAGTTATCCAACACTTTTATCCATCATTTACATCCAACTTAATGTGGCAGTTGACATGACATTTTTATATTAGCTGTTACATCACCACATCATCACATTTTTTTAATATTAAAGTACTAGTTTAAGGAATATTTTTTTTTTAAGGACAATACTTGGGTGCTGACTGATCAGTACTCAAGGTACTGACCCATTAATGGGTTGTTGACACGTGACTAATGGTGTCCACGGTTCGGTTTCGATTCGGTTTCGATTCCGTGGAAAGACTGAACCGTAACCATAACCGGAATGGAGAGGTTTGGGGCGGTTTCGGTTATGGCGGTTTTCGGTTACGGTTCGGTTTCGGTTTTCGTTTCGGTTCGGTTTCGGTTTGGTTTGGGTTTTTTTTTAAAGTGCCACATGTCACCATTTAATTAGTTGTTGCATTTTTTTTTATTTTTCATCGAAACCAGCGGTTTTTGGTTTCGGTTTTCATAATTCCTAACCGTAACCGAACCGTCGGGAACCGGTTTCCAACCGGTTTTGTAATCGACGGTTTCGGTTACGGTTTTAAGAGGACGGTTTCGGTTCAGTTTCGAACGGTTTAACCGAACCGTGGACACCTCTACACGTGACCCATTTTATAATAATGTAAGGAGATAAATGTAAAAAGTGAAAAGAAAAATATCACGTGCAAACATCCAATTGATGGGGTCGGTATTTAAACATTTTCATTTTTTTTTAATTCAACTCATTTGGTATGATGATGTGGCAGCTGATAAAGAAGTGTCATGTCAGCTGCCATATCAAGTTGAATATAAATGATGGATAAAATTATTGGATGTCTACCATTATCTTTTAATTTACTACTATAAAAAAACAAATTGAAATGTCTTAAATTACAGAAAACAATATTTCCAAATTTCTTCTAATTCTTATTATATTATAACAAATTTTATTTTTTTTAAGTATTAAAAAGAAAGTAATTTCAATAATAATAATAAAAAATGTCAATGATATCTAAATCCACTGATTTAGTAAGAAAGTCCCTAAATGACTATTAATTTTTCAAAATGGCTCAAATAAGCAATTCATGGAAAGAATGTATCCATTGTTGCCACTTTACCCATTAATTGTTTGAAGTCAGTTTGCTTATATTATATCTTGTTAGAATATGAGTCAAAAATTAGTAAAACATGTTTTGTACCGATTTTTTAACATATTTTTAACAGGTTTTAAACTGTTTTTTTAACCAGTATTTTGAATATATATATATATTATCATGATTATCTTATAAAATAGGAAGTATTGTTCATAAAATTCTTATAATGAAATCATTACTATATATATATAAAATTAAATAATAAATTAATCATGTAGTAAATTTGATGTCAACCCCAAATTAATCAAGAAATTAACCGGGGAATAATAATAAGTTTAATGTCACCCATAAACAGTAAATATTACCCATAAAAAATAAATTAATAAAACTATTAATTTTTATATATAATTAAATAATCAAAATACATATAATATTGTTCATAAATTTTTTTTATGGGTGTCATGTCATAGATACCGGTAACTTTCTGTTAGATTTTAATTGAATTTGACTGTCAATGAATAATTTTTTATCAAAATGGTGATTTTGGTATAAAATTTTGTCGAAATGATGATTTTGGAACAATTAACCAGTTAATGACCTTTTTAGAACTCCACCCACCTATTAATGGTGTCTAGTGCTATTTTCTCAAAAAACAAATAGCATGACTATAACAAAATAGTCTCTTATAATTACTTAGAGCTAAGAGAGAATTAAGAACTAACAAGATGGTATGGGCAGCACATATAGCAAAGCCAACTTGAACAAAATCTTCTCAATGAACCTGTAATAGTTACTGAATTATGATAAGAGTAATGCGAAACATCATAATTTTTTTTTTTTCAAATTTTGTTTCAAATAATGTGGCCCTGAGGTGTCAAGATCTTATAAATCATGAGATTATATAATGAAAAATGTGATGTTGACACCTCACGTGCCATATCATTTACGACAAAATTTATGAATTTTTTTTGAAACATTTAGCATTACTGGATAAATATGTATTTTTGTAATCTTGTAATGATATTTTTGAGTCAGTGAAGCATCGGTATTTATAGTGTAAATTAACATGTATTGTTATGAAGGTAACGATTTTTATTTTATCTTATTGAAATAATATAATTTTTTTTTTAATTTTTTTTTTTATCAAAAACTACTGAAAATGAGAACTGGATACTCCATATAACTACTCCCATAAATCGGAAAACAATTCTTCACACATGACCACCAGATGTGGAAGGTTGTTATACCATTTTTTTTTAACAATATCTATTACTCCGGGAGCAAGTATTTTTTTGAAAGCTTTCGCTATTGGTAAGATTCAAGCCACTGATTTGAAAGTTATTTGTCCAAGCCCCAAAATCGTCCATCTATCACTGAGTTATCCCCTGTTGACAGGTTGATATATCATTTCTATTAAGAGGTGATGTACACTTGTAGGGTTTCCTAAATTCTTATATAAGGCACAAAATCTGATTCTCATTTAATGAATTTCCAATCCTACTAATCTAAAATAAAAACTTCAAATTTGTAAAATTAAATACTAACTAATTTTCTATGTTACAGGTATCCAATTTTCGGATTTTACCTGTATTTTTTTAAGCTGACCTTTTCAATTCTACATCCCTATTGGTAACCTTGTTTTTTTTTTGGGTTTTTTATTTATTTATTAAACATGCATTCAATAGAATCAATACATTATGATTATTCCAAAAAAAAGCTAATTATAATTATTCTTATAAATAATAATAAATAAATAATTTTTAAAACAAATAATGGTAATAAATATTTTTAATAGAATATTAATGGTAAAACATTAAAAATATTAATTATGGACACATTATTGGTTAAGATATGAGCTGAGATGTTTAGTATTACTTCAATTGAAAATATAGAGATAATTTGGTACAGGACAAATCTTAAAGATATATACTGTCATCATAATCATCGGTAAGGAAGTACACAAGTTTATTCAAAGGTTTTCTTATCTTTTCAAAATTAGGGTTTATGTCACATTTTTTTAACCTAATTCAAGAAATGTTAATGACAACCGCAATAGTCTCAGTAACGATTCACAAATTGGAATGTCAAAATTATCCACGGCTACGATTGGGATCCCCATCGGATTATATTTAAAAAATATTTTAAAAAATTATTATGTAATTATCAATTCTAATTATATAAGTTATTATTAATTTTTATATTTGAACTATATTTGATATTTTTGTTTTTCCATTTAAATAGGATAAAATGTACCATTACACATGTTAGTGACATTTTTCTATTATAAACTATAAATATTTACATTTTTTTTCTCCATCGGATATGGATATAGACCGAGTATGTATGAATATCTCTATATCAATTCGAGGATTATCCGAATCCGCATAGTTTACATAGTAATGGAGATGGATGCGGAGATATGGATATATATATCAAACGGATATATATCATCATAGTCATCCGTATGGAAGAACCACAAGTTTATTCTAAGCATTTCTCATCTTTACAAAATTAGGGTTTATGTCACATTTTTTAACCTAATACAAGAAATGTTAGCAACAGGTGCGCAATAGTCTCAGTAACGACTCACGACTGTGACTTCGCCTTATGCAAGACAAAAAAAGTTGTTTAGACAATTAATTAATAACAAAACATTGTTAAAATCACACCCCTTGTGATGCAGCAGCAGTAAATCAATTGACATTAGATTATATGGAGAGGTGGGATATGAGAAAAACCAAGGAAAATGGTTATTTCAATCCTACTAATCCGGGCGACGGAGTCGGAATGACTTGAAATTTTGACAGCTGATGCGTTTCGGCAAGATCTTTCAAAATCATGAGCTTTGCTCTTGTGAACATAACTTTTTTTAGCCGAATTCCATCGTTTAGGCCCTGAAAATACCTTTTTTTCCCTTTTTAGGAAAGTTTCATTTTTATAATAAATCGAGTTTCCCAAGTACGAATCGAATTCCGTCAATTCCGGGATGCTTAGGATTCTTAGTAGAATTAATTTTTACTTTAATCTCGTTTTTTCCTTTTTTGGCTCGTTTTCTTGTTTTTCAAAGAATACATTTTCTTGTTTTTCAAAGAATACATTTTCTTGTTTTTCAAGGAATACGATTAGGTTTAGGTTTTATTTGCTTTAAATAAGGATGTAAGCCGAAAGGCTAATCAGTTTTTGATTAATAAAATTTTAGAGTTTCTCTAATTATCTCCAATTTCGGTATTCTTTGTGAATCAAATAATTTGAAGCCTAATATTCCGGTATTCGTGAGCGAATCAACGAAATTTTAGTAGGTTGTTTCTAATTGTTTCTTGCAGGTTTTTCTCGACAGAGCTTCTGCTACATCAACTTGCCATATAATTACAACTTATTTAGGGTATAAATTTGGACAAATATTTTAAATGGTCTAGCATTACTAGTAATAAAATTAAGGACAACTACACACCCTTCAATTACAATGACAATTTGGTTTAGAACAAAACTGGCCACTACAAAAATCTTTACCGGCGGTGACCCTCCGATTCCCACCACCGGACTTTTCATCTACTAAACCATCGCCATCAGCAGAGCCACCATCCACAGCTGCCATGGAAAATCCCATGCCATCCAAAAATTGAATCATATGTACGTTACATAAAAAAAACCTCTCTTCATAAAAAATAATCGTTTAATGCTTCAACAACTCAACATCTATCATAGTGTATTACAAAATTGTGGAAATTGTGAGAAATGTCACCTTTTTTTTGATGAGTTGTAGTGATGTCACCGGTTTAATAAGTTAAGTTTAAAAGACACATATTATGGTGAACTACCCATATTGCCCTTAAATAATCAATTTTTAATTCTCTTTGTACTTCCATCTTCACATTTTGATCACTGAAAGTAGTAACTTCTCTCTCTCTCAAAAATTTGTCTAAAAATCAATCTACAATTTTTCTGAACATGATCCAGTTTTTTTGATAATTTTACGAGCTATTGTATATTTTTGTTATATTGGTTCGAGCTTTTTTTGATATGTTTACGAGCTATTTTGTAATTAGTCCGATTTTTTTTTTAATTTGTCTAAGCTTTTTTACATTGGTATAAGCATTTTTAAACTGCTGCAAACAAGTTATAATCTTGGGAAAAAAAACTCAAACCTCTAAGAAAAAAGCTTGAGCCCTTAATAAAAAAGCTCGATCTCTTTAAAAAAAAGCTCGACCCCTTTAAAAAAAGCTTGATCGTGTTAAAAAAAAAGTTCTATCCCTTAATAAACAAAACTCGATCATGTTAAAAAAAAGCTCGATCCTTAACAAAAAAAGCTCGATCCCTTACAAAAAAAGCTCGATTATGTACAAAAAAAGCTCAATCATGTACAAAAAAGCTTTATCTCTTACAAAAAAAGCTCGATCATGTAAAAAAAATCTTGATCCTTAACAAAAAAAACTCGATCATGTATAAAAAAAGCTCGATCAAGTACGACAAAACTCGATCCCTTTAAAAAAAGCTCGATTCCTCACAAAAAGCTCGATCCCTTACAAAAAAAGCTCGATCATGTAAAAAAAAAACTCGATCCTTAACAAAAAAAGCTCGACCTCTTACAAAAAAGCTCGATCATAGACAAAAAAAGCTGATCATATACAAAAAAGCTCGATCCCCTTAAAAAAAAGCTCGATCTATCACAAAAAAACTCGATCACTTACAAAAAAAGTTCGATTATGTAAAAAAAAAACTCGATCCTAAAAAAAAAAAACTCGATCCTAAAAAAAAAAAAAAGCTCGATCCTTAACAAAAAAAGCTCGATCCCTTAAAAAAAAACTCGATTATGTATAAAAAAAGCTCGATCATGTACAAAAAAGCTCGATCCCTTTAAAAAAAGCTCGATTCCTCACAAAAAGCTTGATCCCTTACAAAAAAAGCTCGATCATATAAAAAATAGCTCGATCCTTAACAAAAAAAGCTCGACCCCTGACAAAAAAGCTCGATCATATACAAAAAAAGCACGATCATATACAAAAAAGCTCGATCCTCTTAAAAAAAAGCTCGATCTATCATAAAAAAGCTCGATCACTTACAAAAAAAACTCGATTATGTAAAAAAAAAAAACTCGATCCTTAAAAAAAAAAAAGATCGATCCTTAACAAAAAAACTCGATCCCTTACAAAAAAAGCTCGATTATGTACAAAAAAAGCTCGATAATGTAAAAAAAATCCTGATCTTTAACAAAAAAAGCTCGATTATATACAAAAAAGCTCGAACCCTTACAAAAAAAACTCGATCATGTAAAAAAAAAGCTCGATCCTTAATAAAAAAAAGCTAGACCCCTTACAAAAAAACTCGATCATATATAAAAAAGCTCGATCCCCTTAAAAAAAAGCTCGATCCATCATAAAAAAACTCGATCACTTACAAAAAAACACGATTATGTAAAAAAAAAAAGCTCGATCCTTAAAAAAAAAAAAGATTGATCCGTAACAAAAAAAGCTCGATCCCTAACAAAAAAAGCTAGATCTCTTACAAAAAAGCTCGGTCATGTACAAAAAAAGATCGAACATTTACTAAAAAGCTCGATCCCTCACAAAAAAAACTCTATCCCTTACAAAAAAAACTCGATCTCTTTAACAAAAAAAGCTCGGAAATGTTTCAAAAGTCTCAAAAACCAAGATATTCATCTTCGTCAACACACAACAGATCAAATAAAAAAAAAAACCCCGGGGGCGCTGCCTCGGCGGGGAGCTCGACCCCCGAATGCGTCTGCGTAGTGCCTGAGTTTCAATGAAACTTTCTCTCTCTATTTCATAACTCTCACTGTAAAAAATGAATGAAAAATTCTGATGAAACAACTATTGAGGGCATTTTTGTCCGTTCACCATAATAGATGCCTTTTAAACATAATTTATAAAAGCAGTGATAGTATTGAAACGTCACCTCTAAAAACTGCTATTTATTTTTTGAGCCCTTACAAAATTATAAAAATACATCTTTATCATAATTCAGTACCTACAGACCACATGGAGTAGGATATGGAGAAGATTTTATTCAAGTTGGCTTTCCTATCTTTAATTTTTTTTTGGCGGAAAAAAAATAAAATAAAAAGATAGGAAAGCCAACTTGAATGAAATCTCCTATCTTTATCATAATGAGTATTCAATTCAAAAATCTGAAGTTTCTATTTCAAATTATTGGATTGGAAATTCATTAAATCACAATCAGAATTTGAGCCTTAAATAATAATATAGGAAACCTTAAAAGTAAGCATATCATAATAGTGAGTATCCGGTTCTTATTTTCAATATTTTTTGATACATTCATTATTATTTATTTTCATTTTTAAAATGGATGTATTATTATTTCAAGAAGAAAAAAACCGTTACCTTCAAAACGACACATGTTAATTTACACCTATAAATACTAATGCTTCAAAGATTCAAAATCTATCATTACAAAATTAAAAAATTACATCTTTATCATAATTCAGTACCTTCGGTCCTTCAGGCTACATGGAGAAGATTTCGTTGAAGTTTGCTTTCCTCTCTGTACTGCTCATATCATCTTGTTAGTTCTTAATTCTCTCTTTTATCTCTAAGGAATTATATGAAACTATTTTGTTAGAGACATGTTTTTTATATATATAAACCACCCGGTGTTGTAATTTAAATATTCAAATATGAGATATTGTCATGTTGAATGAATAATTTTCATCACCAATTGACATTGGACAGTATTTTAAAAGTACTGTTGATGTGGTTTGATGGTAAATGAGCCGGTCAATATCTCAAGTTCAAGCGCCGAGAAATATGTAAAAATGTATTTTTTTAATATTTTAAAAAAGTACCTTAATATAGTTTTTCAAACAAGTAATATTGTATTTAACATATGATGCTATTTTTGGAAGGTATGGGATTTTCCATGGCAGCTGTGGATGGTGGTGGTTTAGCAGCTGAAAAATCCGGTGGTGGGAATTGGAGGGTCACTGCCGGAGAGGATTTATGTGATGGCCAGTTTTGTCCTAAACAAAGCTGTCATTGTAGTCAAGGGGTGTGTAGTTGTCCTTAATCAAGGGGTCTCCTCACACTGCACCCCTCTGACCAATCAACATCAGCCGCGGTTGAGAAAGTGAGGTTGGCAGTTGATAAACCCGTACACTGACCCTTGTCGGTCGAAGAGGCCAAGGACACTGCTATAGTCCCCAGCACATGTATGCAGGTCCAAGGAATTGGTAGATGTTGACTAGCTTACGGCTTACCTAGCCTGCAAGAGGAACACAACGAGGAAATTGTAAGTATAATCGTACATATTACAATATTTTTTTAAGTATTTTGAAACACCTAAGTAAAATTACATGGTTATCTAACTTCTTCAACAAATATGCATACGTGATGTGGATCTACATGAGCCAGTTCCAGTCACTTGGTTTCATCGGTTGCAATCCAACTTCATGGAGTTGTAGGATACAGTACGTTGCTTAGTTGAACTATCTGTATAAGTTTGTTTTAATCCTAACAATATAAAATATTGAAATTGTCAGCACATGGACATGTACTTGCATATTCTGTGGAAGTATCAGCGAGCATACCCACTGTCTACGTCAGAGGATCAATATATTGGATTCACAGTTCTATATAAGTGTTTATATTGAACAGTTTTCGTTTCCACATAGATGTGTTTCATATATCTTATAACTAACGATTGAGTAAATTTTCTATGTACAATCACTGCCACATTCTCAGTGGGGAAGATTATGCCTAAGGGGGTCGTGGACAAACCCCTTAAAGGTAAGACCGTGCTGAAGTATCGTTGGTCCCTTGGGGACCTTATGGTGGTGTAGGGATTGCTCCCGTCAAGAAACCGGTCATGGCACAAGGTTAACGTGGTGAGTGTTTTATTTACATGATTTTAATGTGTTTAATAAATAAATTTGACATTTTTAACACTTTGTTGAAACACCTCACAGTCGGGAAGATCTACATGTCAGACCCGTACATACAGAAAGTTACATGGTCCATCAGGAATGAACTTGTCGTGTGCTTACGATGGTTTTTGCCCTCAATATTGCATCAGATCAAGTTTCACGATTGAAGATAGAGGGATGATGTGACCTACGAGTTGGTGGATAAGCCCTTCAAGATGAGCATTATGTCTAACTCACATGTTCCCCAACAGACGAGATGGCAAGTCTCTTCATCTCTCATCAATGCTCTTAATTTCCACGTACAGATGTCAATTATGCAAACTAGATGTAACGTTGTCTTATTGGACATTTTTACCTTCCATTCAAAGTTCTCCCGCAATGCAAAAAAATCAACTAGCCTCTTCAAATCCTTTTTACTCGAAAAAAATTGACTTTTATAAATCATGCTTGTAGGTTCTTACGCTACCAATGTATTGTTTCTACCAATACCGAACGAGTATGAATCTGTTCAGGGAATAACCCATGTTCTCACATTATTAGAATCAGATGCAGTACATTATGTCGGACCTCGAAAGTCCCAGGAATATCAGGTGCAGTGCAACTAACTCTTTGTACACGTTTCCCATATGTTTGAATTTGTACAGGCTGTTCATTCACATTTTCTAGATCATTTACCTGATCATTATTTGTCTCATTATCCATCTCAAGGTTCGGGTCATTATTCTGCTCAAAAATTCAGTTTAGTGTTCTGCTCATTGTACAACTCATCATTCATCTTAATTCCACAACCAAAGCTATTGCCGAATTGAGGTTTAACTACATCTGCATGCTCGACCACTACCGGTGGGACAAGACACATGTTTTCTCCACTTTCAGTGGCACTCCTTCGTGTGAACACTTGGTTGCTACAGTTAAAGGATCCAAATTGTTGGGTATTTTCACGAGGAGGAATACCATTCCCTATCACATCTCGAGCTGTCCTCTCAGTTAGACTGATACAAACTTGAGGGATCACTTGATCTTCCCCTAGTATAAACTGAACATCATCGTCATTTCCTATAAATGTGTGACATGTAGTGCCAGAAACGATTGATATTGACTGTAGATCAACTTTGATTTTTTTTACATCATACTTCACAATGGTATGCACGATCTCCATCAATTCTTTATAACTCATATTCTTTGACACAAGCATTGCCCGATTATTGGATCCAACAAACCTTTGACTTCCGTCGAGTAACTGCTCTCATCAACCGTTGTATGATATTACTATTCTAACCCGAATCATTATGCTATCAAATTAATCATCACAAACCATTATTAAACAGCCAGGACTACAAAAAATTTTCACAGATGTCTGAATAAAAAGTAAAGAACCGACTCATATTACATTTACAAAGACATGGGTGAGGATATGTAAAAGACTCGAATACTACTTTAAAAGTCTTAGACATTTCTTCAAAAGGTTTGGACACTATTTTAAAAGTTTTGTAAAATTCTCAGAATATTATTTAAAAGGCTCTGACACTGTATGAAAAAGGCTCGGACACAGCTTCACAAAGGCTTGGACGTTGTTGTAAAAGGCTCAGACAGTTATGCAAAAGGCTTGGACACTTCTTTAAAAGGCTTGAACACTACTTCATTGACCAACCCAAAAGGCTCGGACACATCTACACAAACGCTTGGACAGTATTTACAAGGCCTCAAACTTAGCTTACAATGGCTCGGAGATTCAAAATTCACACAACCAACTTCAGGTTTACAAAAAACTCGGAGAACAAATGAAATGGAACAGATAAAGTGTTACAAGATTCAGAAACCTTAGATGTATAGAAAAGAAGTATTTAAGATATATATTACCTTGTTGTACTGAAGAACGTCGAGTTCTTTCTAAGTTGAAGAAGAGACGGTAGATAACCGTGAACTTTTTGCTGTGGAGGATTTCAATTTTCAGACAACTTTATTATAGAGAGAGAGAGGAGTTACCGAGTTCAGTGTTGGAAGTAAAAATGGAATATAAAGATGATTATTTTAAGGACAATTATGGTAGTTCACCATAATAGATGTATTTTAAACATAATTTATTAAAGCACTCACTTGGGTGCAAAATCAGTTTAAAAATGTGATATTTTCCACCATTTCCACGTGTTCAATTATTAACTTATATGTATTAATGTATATAACTGAAAATAAACTATAACTATCTTTTTCTTTTTTTTTTCTAAAACTCTAGAAATATCTTTTCAATATTGTACAAACACTTGAAGTATATACAGAATCACTCTCAAATTAATTAAATGAATGAAAAACAAATGTTATATATAATTATTTATCATGTAATATATAATTCATGTAGTGACAGCCAATGGTGGTCAGTTGGCATTTGAAAATTTTGTTTCTGGGAGTGGAAGTTTGCAGCACATCACAAGTACATTATTAGAATATTAGTTATATATCATTTCAATATTGTACAAACACTTGAAGTATATGCAGAATCACTCTCCAATTAATTAAATGAATGAAAAACAAATGTTATATATAATTATATAACATGTAATATATAATTCATGTAGTGACAGCCAATGGTGGTCAGTTGGCATTTGAAAATTTTGTTGCTGGGAGTGGAAGTTTGTAGCACATCACAAGTACATTATTAGAATATTAGGTAGGTAGACATAAGAGAAAGGAGTGCTTAAATGCTTCATTCATTTCAATTTTATGTATTTTCATTATAATAATGTTGTATTGTTATTACAATTGTACATTTTGTAAGGTGATTGCCCATATATTTCTTTTAGCTCCGTTGGTGTGCACATTTAATTTCATTCCATATCGCAGGGGCGGGGGATTTGAGTCCCGTCATGAGGAGTTTTCTTTATGTAGATTTTCAGTTAAAGCCTTGTTCCTTTTTCCTTAATTCTTTCTCCATGATTATTTTAGACATGCCCTTTGAAGAATATATTTAATTTATTAGACATTGCTTTAAATCAATGAATATCAAATCTATTTCAATAATAATAAAAAAACTATGAATACCAAATCGGTTATTTGTTATCATTAAAAACACAATCAAACTATATATTTTCACTAATGGTGTAAAAGTGGATTGGCCCGGCCCATTAGTAGACATGACCACTGTTATGAACCGTAACCGTAACCGTAACCGTAACCGGAACCGTGGAACCGGCGGTTCGGTTCGGTTCGGTTCTGGTTCGGTTCTGGTTCCTTCTCTTAAAAAACCGGCCAGGAACGGCTGTTCCTGGCCTTTAATTAAAAAAAAATTGAATTTTAAAAAAAAAAACTTAAAAGAGCCGTTGGACCCAACGGCTCGATTTTTTTTTCTTTTCCCCTTTAATTCTTTATTTCCTATAAATACCCCCATAATTCATTTCTTATCATACACTTACTCTCTCAAGTCTCAACTCTCTCTTAAATCTCAATTCTCATAATTCTCTTCAATTATCTCCAAATTAGTCAATTATTTATTTGTTTATATTTATTGTATTGCAATTATTATTTTTTGAAATCATTTTAAAATCCTTGTCAACAATTTTAATCTTAATTTTTTTGAAGAGTTTATTTACAAATTAATTTTTTTCGATGGCAAGTGGAAGTGGAAGTGAAAGTGGAAGTGGAAGTGGAAGTGGAAGTGGAAGTGGAGTACGAGATATTCCACCAAGGCATTCCGTTTCCAGGACCGGTAAGGGTCGTATGTCGGAGCCGGAGCCGGAGCCGGAGCCGGACCCGGTCCAACCGGATAATATCGGTTTTGATGACACCGCTTACCATGAGTTCCTGCAACGGCAAACCTATCTTGAATCTCTAAACTATCCAATCAATCCAAATCCCCCTTTAATAATTTATGAACCCAATTCTAGCCAGCCTAGCGCCCCTAGCCCTAGCCCTGGTAATATGACAAGCCAATCAGAAAATATACCCGATTTTGCTGCAGATCCAAATTTTGAAGAGGCGGCAGAGAAGGATAAGAAGCATCTCAAATCTGATCTATTCGTTCTCCACATGAAGAAGGTTACGAAACTGAATGGAACATGTTGGGCGGTGTGCAATTACTGCCCTAAAGAATACAAGTGGACTAAATCTGGAGGATACGGCACATATAGGAAGCATATTACGACCCGTCATCCAGCAGAACTTGCCAAGGGGAATGCACAATCTCAAATTTCCAGGTTTTCTACCCCTGACACTCAATTATTTAAATATAGTGATCAAGCTAATAGAGAAGAATTAGATAGGATGGTAGTTGTAGAACATTTACCTTTTAGTTTTGTTGAAAAAGTTAGTTTTATTAAATATTGTCATAAAGCATTAAATCCTGCTGCATGTCGTGTCCCTAGGACCACTCTCACGCGTATAATGTATGATATTTATAAAAAGGAAAAAAGGATTTAAAAAAGAATATTTTGAGAACTATATAGGTCGTGTTTCCATATGTGCTGATATATGGACTGACCATTGACGAATGCATTCATATTTAGGTGTAACTTGTCATTATATGGACAAAGCATGGACAATAAAAAAAAAGAATTCTTGCATTTAGAGTTTTTGATGATGCACATACTGTTGATAATATTTATAAAAATATGAAAATCATTTTTGAAGAATATAAAATTGAAAGCAAATTTTTTTCAATTGGTTTTGATAATGCTTCTAATAATACAGCAGTTATTCCTGCTTTAATTGAATTATGCAAACCTTATTTTATTAGTAAATTTTTTCATAAAAGATGTGCTTGCCATGTTTTAAATTTATGCGTTCAAAAATATTTGGAAATTCTTCAAGCTTTTATTAAACCCATTAAAGAGACCCTCTCATATTTGTGGAAACATCCTAATGTTATGAAAGCATGGGTAAGATTTTGTAAACAGGCAGGTAGACATCCCATTAGATTTTCTCGTGATGTTTCAACACGTTGGAACTCTACTTATAAATTGCTTTGTGAAAGTTATGAATATAGGGATTTATTAGTTTCTTTTATGCAATATAATGTTAGTCAAATCAATCTTTATGCACACCATTGAGATGTTTGTACAAAAATTTGTAATTTGTTAAAAGTTTTTAATAGTGCTACTAACAATTTATCAGGTATTTATTATCCTACTACTCAATTATTTATTATTGAGGGTTGTAATATTGCTGGTGCATTTGCTGACTGTTCATCTGATATACAATTACAGACATGCATTGAAGCTATAAATAGGGAGTTTCCAAATATTTACCTGCTTGCGTTGTGTTTTGACCCACGTTGTAAACTAGATGCATTGACAGATTATTTAACTCTTTATTATAAATGTTTAGGTATACAATTAGAAATTAATACTTATTATGCTGCAATTAAGATATTATTTTATCAGTTATATGATGAATGTCGTAGAATTTATGGTCCATCATTAAACATTAGTGTTCCACAAAATGAAAATGTCTCCCAAACTTGATCTTTTGAAGTGTTAGGGGCAGAGTCTTCACTTTTATCCCAAAAGATCAAAAGATTGTGAGGTTCTTCTTCTTCTTCATCAAGTCCGATCTCCTATGATGAGATAGAAACTTATCATAGTACCAATTTTGAGTTTATAGGAGACGATGATGTGGATAAATTTGATATTCTACATTGGTGGAGAGAACATGAAAAGCACTTCCCAATCTTGTCTATAATAGCCAAGCAGATTCTTGCAACACCGGTTTCTACAGTGGCTGTGGAACAAGAGTTTAGCGCGGGTGGAAATATTTTGGACGCAAGACGGTCGCTTATGAGTCCAGAATCAATTCAAGTCCAAGTGTGTGTTGATGATTGGACAAAGGCTGGATATAGACAACAAGAAATGGAGCCAGAAGTTATTTATGATTTCTTCGATGATGATCACACCACCGGCACCGGAACGGATGGCAGCGATTAGTTACAGACTTACAAAATTACATATGTAAAAGACAATAAAATGTAAAAGAACTACGTGGTCTTTGATTCCTCTAAACCCTGAGTCCGAGAGGATACGTAGGCAACTTAATTTTGGTACAAATTAAGTGCAAGACCAATTTTTTTAATTTTTAGTTTTATACATTTATTTCAATTTATGTATTTAGTATTATTTTTTAAAATTGTAATTTCGGCTTACGGCCTTACACAATAAAATTCATTTACAAGTTCATATTATTATATGTCTTATGTTTTCGTATTTTTTAAAAATGAGTATAAATGTATAATAAGAAAAAAAAAGGGAACCGAACTGGCCGAACTGGTGGAACCGAACCGGAACCTGAACCGCGGTTCCACGGTTCCACTGTTCCGGTTCCGGTTCCGGTTCCGGTTCCGGTTTCGGTTCCGGTTCTGGGTCCTTCCAGAACTAGAACAGCCGGTTCCGAACCAGAACCGGAACCGGAACCGGTCAGAACCGGGGTCATGTCTACCCATTAGACCCGGCCCGTTTTCAAAAATGGGGGCATGGCACGGCACGGCACGGTGGTTTGCCTCAGACGGGCCGATCCGCATGCTTAGTCCGCATGTGGTCCACGGGCCGGTCCATTTTTATTTTCGAATCCAATTTTTAAAAATTAACTTTTCTTGGATTTTGGGTTTAAGGTTTAGGATATATGGAAAATATAGTAATACATCAAAAAATTACAAAATATTAATTTAACAATTCAATTATATAAATGTAATTTTCAAAATTAATTTGTTTATCTTATGAAATAATTAGTATGAAAAATAATAATCCATTCCAATTGTATTAGTTAGGTAGATCATAGATTTAATATTCATGATAATTCCAAAAATGAATAAAGATAAAGTAATACAAAAAAATAAAAATAGATGTAATTACGAAAATATGAAATGAACAATTTTTTATTTATTTTTGACTTATGGAATTCAGTATTACATATTTACATGATTGCCTCATTAAAAACCTTACCAAGAAAAATCCAGTAGGATAAAAACTTGGTAAGAGAAAAAGAGTGCAACCATATTACAACTTACAAGTAAATACACATGTAAAAGTATAATCTAGTTCTGGTCATGGCCACTACCGGAAGACTCATCAACATATAGATTGTTGAAATTTAGAATAATTTCATTATCTACAGTTTGGTTTTACAATATTTTTTTAGCATGCTCCCAATCTCAAATGCATGTTAATACCTCCACCATCTTTGGAGACAAACAGATTCTTCTTTGTTCAATTATACATCCACTGGTGCTGAAAGCTTGTTCTGAAGACACCGTGGACACGTGGATAACCAGCACATCATGTGCCAGGTGTGACAGAACCGGATACCTGTACGTATAGGTCTTCCATTATAACAACAAATCAAACTCTTCCTTGTCTTCGACAGCATCAAACTGTACTTCAAGGTACCTATTCAGTTCGACACAAAAAGATGGACCAAATCTTTGCCTTGAAGAAGTACTTGCTGATTTGTCCTTTTTTCACCATTTGAGAAGGCCCCAACTTGTTTTCTTCGGCTCTATCTCCGGTTCTGCTGATTGGGGGGTGTCAATGTTCCCAAACATGCACTCATAACACAACTTGTTTCGATTGTCAGCAACATGTTCTGAATAATCTATTGCTAAATTAGTACCGATAAACTCAAGTAAAACTTCTAAACCAGATAATTTAACCCTAGGATCCACTATAACACTTAAGGCATAAAGTAAATGAATATTAGCCCAATATTTTTTACAACTTTGTCTCTATGGCAACAACTTCAGGGTCTAGATGTTCATCTTCCCTATAACTGTTTAACGCTTTAGACATTTCCAATATCTGATGGATTGCCTAGGAAGATGTGGGGTAATAGACCCCGGAAAGAGTTACAGTGGTCTTGTAAAAAATCTTTAAAAATTGAACAAAAACCCTTGCCATATACCAATCGTCTGAGGTAAGTGTTTTTGCTTCAGGATGACCAGTTTCGACCAATTCATGTTATAAAAATATGTAATGGTTGTATTATAATCCAAACAATTATCCAGCATTAAGTAAGTACAGTACCACCTTACCGGCATATCAGTTTGGAATCGTTGAGGTTTGAGACCGTTTAATTTACAGTGTCTCTTGAATTCTTGGAATCTAGGATTAGAACTTCCAATCTAAGAAATAACCTTCATCTTACGGGATATTTCTTGCAACAAACAATGCAATAAAGCGAGTAGTTGCATATGCATTATCTAATGTGATAGAAAGGATGTGATTCGTGATTTCATAAGTTTCTAAAACAGAAAGAATAACATTAAAAATATTTTATAGGGTATGTACAAAATCCATAGGACGAAAACCAAGAATTCTTTTTGTTATCCTCATTCAGAATCTAAATAGTATCATATGACACATAAATAGTTCTATTTGAAACATGTATTCCAAATATCAGAAGTTAATGCAACAGAGACACTTAGATAATGTATGTCAGCAATCAAGTCATCTCTTTGAGTTTCAAACAAACTTATCAAATCGTTTATAATGGTGGTGATTGCAGTATTTTGATCTTAATCAATTTAAAAGAAAGTTCGTTCACTAGGATCGGTGATTCTACTAGTTGAACTCTAATTAGTCTAATTAAATCCTAATCTAAGTGCATGAAAACTAAATGGCATAATGCTTGTCTTGGGTTGGTAATTTAACTCACTAATATGTAAAAATGCAATAAATTGAATAACACAGAAGCTCACACGAAAATATTAATATGAAGGAATGCTAGGGAATTAATGCAACCTAATTAAATTTCTCAATGTAATCCCTAAGTCTCATTTAAGTATTTAAATCCACTTGATAGGTTTTGTTTCATAAGCACCTAATCTTTCCTATTACTCACACAAGGTCATGTCATGAGCAATGGTTAGAATTAGTTTTTAATTAAAAACTCTAAACCAAATCACACATAGCATAGTCATGCATATGGAAATTTTCTCAATTTTTAAGCTTGTAGTTAAGGACTAAATGGGATGGTCACCCATATCTAACCCTCAACATCATAGATAAATTAATCCTAACGCAAACATTCATTAAGGTCTCATTTGAATATAAGTGGAAGAACTAGAGTAAGTATTTCAATAAAAGAGACTACCAAGGTATTTAATTAAAAACCATTAGACTAAGATTACAAAGAGTTGCTCAATAGGATTACATTAATCCCCTAACATAGAAATTAGTTACACATCAAGGAACATAAATCAAACAAAGAAGAGTTTAAGAAGAAACCAAAGTTGGTCATTGAAGTTCCTTGACTTGTAAGCTTCATCTTCTTGTCTACCAAGATTCCAAGATGGATGGAAGAAAAATGTCCAAGGATGGTGATGAGGGGTGAAAGTTTCAAATAGTTTGTGTGTCTGATCTTTTTTTCCAAAAACACAGATGGGTACTTATATAGGTCCAGAAATAGGTCAGGAATCAACCTAGGGACATGTGCCATCATACTGTTGTGTCGTTGAATGTCGCGGTTGTCCATGACTACAATTCAACCGCGACACTTCACTCCTTCATTCTGCATCTTCTGTTCAGGCGATACCTCGAGCGACAATGGTTAATGAAGTTGTTGTGGCCTGGTATGTCGCGGTCGTCCATGATGGAACTTAGACCGCGACATGTTGCTTCCTTGTATGTTCGTGCATGTTCTCCAAGCGACATTTTGGGAGACTCCTGAAACAAGTTGTTGTCGCTCGAAGTGTCGCGATCTCCCATGATGACACTCCACGACAGCGAAAACTCGTGCCTTTTTGTCCAAGCTTTTGATTTCCAACACTTTTGGGTCCCAACTTCACTCAAATCACCCAAATGGTATCCCTAATATGAAATCCTGCAAAAACACTCAATCGACCCATTAAACACTTGATTTTATCTGAGAATTTAACAACAAGCATAGGAAGGGGGACTCGAAAACTAATGTTATCATGGCTCGATCAGTTGGTTCTAGAAATAGTCTTAAATTGGGGGTTGAATGCAGATGTGATTAATTCTTGAAAAAAAAAACATTGTCACAAACATTGATCGGTTGATCAATTTGTGCAATGTATCGTGCCAAGCAATCTCTAGTGTGGCATTCGTCGTAACGAACCCGTCTGGGTGCCGTTGTAATTGTGTCTGGGTTTTAGTGTCTACATGTCCATGTGCAGACATACATTTGTTCATATGCCTTCACAAATGATCGATTCTCTTCCTACTTATGGCATATTCCTTACGATAAAACTTACATTTAGCTTTGGGTCCGGTCGTCCCGTCTGGGAGTGTCATTTGGACTACATAGAAACACTGTAAGACATCTGATGTTAATCTTTTGAGACGTGATGTTGGCGTAACGGTGGAACCGGAAGGCCCCGCTTGGGTATGGGTCGGCTCGGAAAGATCAAAATCATAGTTCAACATGTTCAAATCGTCCGGAAAATAAGGTGATGGTTATGATCCATTCCTGAAATACAAATATGAACACTATAGTCATTAATAGTCATATTAAAAAACAAAATTTAGTAACAAAGAAAAATTAAATTAATTACAACACTTAACGATCAAAATTTACTGACAACAAATATTAAAATTAACTACTACACTTAAAATTCATAATTTACTAACAAAAAATTTTAAAAATCACTAATACAAATTAAATTGATAAATTTACTAACAAAAAATATTAAAATTTACTAATACAAATTAAATTGATAAATTTACTAACAACAAATAATAAAATTAATACTACACTTAAAAATCATAATATACTAACAAAACGTATTAAAATTAACTACTACACTTAAAATTTATAATATACTAACAACAAATATTAAAATTAATATTACACTTAAAAATCTTAATTTACTAACAAAAAATAATATAAATAACTACTACACTTAAAAATCATAATTTACCGACAAGAAATATTAAAATTAACTACTACACTTAAAATTTATAATATACTAACAAAATATATTAAAATTAACTACTACACGTAAAATTTATAATATACTAACAATAAATATTAAAATAATACTACACTTAAAAATATTATTTTACTAACATAAAATATTAAAATTAACTACTACACTTAAAATTCATAATATACTAACAAAAAAAATTAAAATTAATACTACACTTAAAAATATTATTTTACTAACACAAAATATTAATATTAACTACTACACTTAAAATTCATAATATACTAACAAAAATTATTAAAATTAATACTACACTTAAAAATCTTAATTTACTAACAAAAAATATTAATATTAACTACTACACTTAAAAATCTTAATTTACTAATAAAAAATATAAAATTCATTGATACAAATTAAATTGAAAATTTTACTAACAAAAAATATTAAAAGTGATACTACACTTAAAAATATTATTTTACTAACAAAAAATATTAATATTAACTACTACACTTAAAATTCATAATATACTAACAAAAGTTATTAAAATTAATACTGAAAATTCCCTTAAAAGTGTGTATGTGTATACCTAGAGGGAGTGAATATGTTTTAATCGAATCAATTACCAACATTTCAAATAATAATTGTTGACGTCGATTTCTGGATTATGTCAGAAAAGCCAACAAGGATTGGATTTCGGCTATTGACTCAAAGAGAAAGAGATTCAGAGAGAGTAACGAAGACAAGTTTTACGTGGTAAAACTCCGATGACCGGAGAAACGTCCACGGGTGGTTGAAGGATCAACCAAGCCAAAATCCACTATAAGAATATGATGTTTACAAGCTCTCGATCTCTCTTTTTTCTCTCTGTATTTGCTATGATTGCTGTATGTTATATTGCCTATATCTTTTGGAGCCAGATTATGGGTCTATTTATATGTTTATAGAACCCTAATCTGCTTTATACAAGTAATACAAGATCTTTGTATTTAATTGTGATTCAGTTACTTGCTTGAGGTTGATTTGTCTTCTTTCCTGTTTCGGAGTCTTTTATGGAAATCGAGTGGGATTCTAATAATGTAGTTCAATTTAGACTTGTTTCCTTATAAGAATGTAGTCTTCGTAAAGAAATCAAGTTATTTCCTGATTGGGGACTCTTCTAACTTAATGTTCCATTTTATTTGGGATTCCTTCCTGATGGATATCTTCGCGTATTTAATGACTTAATCCGTGTGAAATAAGCACCAAGTTCTTACTCGAGTCGTATTTATTCCCCGAGTAAGAGTAATACCTGATGGTCCCGAGTAGCGCCGTTTGAGCCCGAGTGGAAGCGTTGTTTAACCAGTCCCGAGTAGGATTCATTCTATATATGCTTACTCGGGCTTTTCTTCTCTTTAATGATGCCTCGTAGGATATTTCTTGAGTGCCCATTTGGGCGTCCACCTGGCTATTTTCTCCTTCCTGTCAATGACGTGTATGCTTGGTAAAATTCACATACGACAATAATTATTCCAAATATTACCCCAAATTATAAAGCATTCAATAAACTAATTATGCATAAAACAATAAAAGACACACGATATATACGTGGAAACCCTTCGACAAGGGAAAAATCATGGGTTATCCTTCTAGCCACATCCGATCCTCAAATCCACTATTGTAATGATGTTTACAACCTAAGTTGACCACCTACTCACACTTCAAGGTTACTAACTCACCATTACTACCCAATGGGTCGTAATAGTGATTCTTGATCAACTTGCTTGTGCACTAACCAATTAGTCACAAGATTTAGTCTTAAAGAAGAGTCAAAACAACCTAAATGAATATATGAAAATATTCTAGATGCACAAATGCCAAGTCAAGACATTTAATGCTTATCTAGGATTTAAAGATGGCAATATGTGCAAATCCTAGATATCAATTATCTAAATACAAGTGCAAGAAGATTTAGCTAGAAGGGTAAAATCGTCATAAATGCTAGCTATCATGAAAACAAATATCTCAACCAATAAACAACAACTCAAACATGTTATAAATGCAATATAACATAAAAGCATAAATTCAATGTGTAATTGATGCTTTTTCTAGGTAAACATAGCCTAGTTAAGAAATAATAAATTTTATGTCATGTAGAGATTACCTAGTCAATGAAAACAAAAGAAATCCATGATTGGAAGATGCAAGAAGATGCTAGTTGCTCATGAATTAATGGTTGGTTGAGTCAAGATGAGTTCTTGAAGCTTCTCTCTTAAAGGAAACCCTTTATCTCACTTAAAATAAGTTTTAAAGCTCTTAAAAAATGAGTTGATAGAAGATGATATATTTATATAAGCCCCAAGATGAAACTACGTCATTTTGAAAAAAAACAGACCAGACAAGGCATAGTGCGCAGGTCTTTACCAGCGCAGTGACCCGTGCATACTCACACTAAGGCGCGCATGTGTTCGCGCAATGGACCAAAGCAGAGGAATGGAAAAATCCACCCAGTGAAATATGTGGGTACAACACTACAACACGAGTCGTGACCCGCACAAGTGTCCGTGCAATGACCTGACACCGATGAACAAAACATATGAAACTCAGCCACTGTACGGGTAGCTACCAGTGCATTACCCGCGTAGTTCCCTGTTACAAAGGGTCAAGGGGACAAAAGCAAGACCAAACAATATGCAATCCAAGCAAGCAAGAGCACTAATGTAAGGTAATTAAAACATGCATGGGAGTGAGTGTGTGCACTAAAACTCTTTAAAGAAATTAAGCAAGCGATATACCTTTGAAGCTTGAACTTTGTCACGAGCAAAACTAGCTTAAACTACCCTTACATTTTAATCCCCAAATATGTGGTTTGTCAAATGAAATAAGCCAATAAAAAACTGAGGAACTTACAATCTCCCCATTTGGCTATTTCGTGACAAAACCATTACTCACAATTCATTCTCACCGATAAACAAACTAAGTCAACAAACACATTATACATTACAAAGATAAGCCTAAGTCTAGATCTTCGAATCTTCTATCTCTTGTAGAATGATCATCCCTACAAAGTAAAGTAACTAAACTTTCCAAGACAAGTGTATGTGAGGTGATCAAAATAAATAAATAACAAGAGCAATTTGCATATAATATAAACAAGCAGCATGCAATCAACAATGCAATAGCAAAAGCTCCCCCTAAATAGGTCAACTCTCTCTCAATAGGTCAATATCCCCTTAAATCATGCCATTTTCAACTCCCCCTAAATCCGACACTACTCCCCCTTTTTGTCACAAGATACGCAAATGAGTATTCCCCAACCGGGTCACTTTAGCAAAGAGAGATATTTGCAATTTAAATGCATAATCATATACAATAACTTTATGCAATTTAATTAAGTGGGAGAGAAGAGCAAGTGAGTTTGATTTTTAAAAACATGTGTGAAATAATTGCCTTTAAAGAAATACAAGCAACATCAACTTTCAAAAGCATGGTATTTGGCAAAGCAAATATCAAAAGAGGTTCCAAAAGAAGTCAAACCAATTTGCACCCTTTTGTCATTAAAAACAAGATATAACTTTTAGAAACATTTTAAGCACACACAAGCAATTGTTTCAATCATTAATGATCAACCAAGATATGGATATAAAATCCTTATTGATTGATTATATATGAAATCCTTATTGGTTGTTGTATTGTTCAACCATTAAGAAGAGAGACAAGACTAAGTTGGATGAGACATCCTTATTAATTGAATGAACACAAAGTCCTTATTTGACTTAGCCTTGTCAATTGCTTCTCCAAACAATTTCACACACATAATTCATGCATAATATTTAAGCATGTCACAAACAAGTTCACATGAACATGGAGATAAATTTGGGGTCAATCAAATGTACTTCCCAAACAATTTTTCTAGTCCAAAAATGCATGTTTGAACACAAATGAGGCGTGCATTTCAAATAAAACAAGAGCACACTTATTGAATAAAAATTCATATAATAATATATGCACCCAAGATACTCAAGCAATTGATTAAAGAGCATAAAATTTAACAAATTTTTGCTTATTGCAATGCAAGGTCACTCTCTTTGCTTGAGTTCCCCATAAGGGGTCAATCCAAATCATGTCAAAAGGGGATATGAGTCCCTATAGACCTTCCAAGTCCATTGGACCTAGTTGAGCATATGGGTGAAATCTTAGCACAATGACATATGGGTTCATCTCTTCTAATCCATTTAGGTGACATAATGTCATTCTTAATGATCATAGTTATCATATTTCTCCTAGGATCATTAACTCTAGACTTCCTAGGCACATGCATATTGGCTCTAGCCTTATTCTTTTCAATTATGCTTCTATTTCTACACATGTTAATATACTTGAAGCAGTTTGGTCTAATATGACCTTTTATACCACAAAAATGACATGTAGGAATAAAATGAGGGGTCATACCATTCCTTTGTGAGAACAAATGAGCTTTCCCATATCTTTGAGCTTGCCTTTGGTGTGGTATTGGTTCTCTTCTCCTTTGTTGTTGGGTTGGAGAAGTTTGATTCCTTGGTTGGTGGAATTTGTGTTGAGGAAGGCTTGCTTGATGTGCTCTATTTGGTTGAGCTTGATTTGACTACTTGGTGTCATATTGACTTGGGTATTTTTTAGAGCACTCTCCTAGTTAAATTTTCTTCCTAAGATGTTGTGGAGGAAGAGATTCTTTGATGTTCATGCTCTTGACAAACACCGTCTTGTTAGTAGTTGAGCTCTTCTTATCATCTTCAAAACCTAAACCTCTCTTATCACTTGGCTTCTTTCCAACTCCTAACATATGATCAAGCTTCATCGTGTTCAAAGTCATCTTAGCAATATTGTTCTTTGCCTCCTCAAGGTCCTTTTCCAACCTCACTTCATTCACTTTGACAAGTGTCATTTACTCATCCAACTGAGTCACTTTAGTTCTTAATTGAAGATAAGCTTTTGTCAACTTAAGAACTTCATCATTTTTCTTCTTCAAACAAGCTTGAAGATAGTCAATAAACTCTTGATAGTTCACTACATTACCACAATAGTTATCGAAACATGAGCTATCTTGGTCCATGCTACTATCACTTGTGTTATCATGGCTCACTTCCATAAATATAGCTTCTCCTGATGTTTCTCCCTTTTGATATCCATTTTACGAGTCACCATTTTTTAATCCTTCAAGTGAGAAACACTTGGTGACAACTTGAGCTTCTTCATTGTAGGAGACCGGAAAAACAAAGTAGTTATTCTCACAATCACTTAAGTTTGAGGAACACTCTTTAATAACTTTCACTTTGTTGTCCCCCTTGTGAGAAGTAGCAAATGCTACAAGGTTGGCCACTTCCTCCTCATCACTAGAAGAGTCATCATCTATTTCAGTGTCATCACTGTCACTCCAAGTAGTGACCATTGTCTTTCCTCTCTTTTTATCCTTCAAGTTAGCACAATTTGTGGATATATGTCCGAATCCTCCACATTCGAAGCATTGAATGCCCTTTCTTGAATGCTTCTCTTTACTTGGCTCAATCTTCTTAAAGTGAGTCTTCTTCTTAAAGCCATCTCCCTTAGAGCTATAACCTTTCTTTTATAGCTTCAAAAATCTAATGAAGTTCTTCACTATTAAGGCCATGTCTTCATCCGAATCATTCTTCTTCTTTTCTACTTTGGACGTCTTCAAGGTTATAATTTTTTTTTGCTTCTTAGAAGGTGTAGGTGTAGAAGTCCATCTAAACTCATAGGCTAGAAGCCTTCCAATCACTTCACTCGGTTTCATTATCTTGTAGTCACCATTTTCTTCAAGTGTCGTCACCTTAGACTCAAACCTCTTGGGAAGTGACCTCGTGATCTTTTGCTTGATCCTTCTATCTGAGTATGTGTCACCTAGTTGATGACTTTGATTCACTATGTCCATCAACTTCACTTGGAAGTCATTGAAGCACTCATGTTCCTCCATCCTAATTGTCTCGAATTGCATTTGAAGAATTTGGAGTTTGGAGTCTTTGACTAGCTTGGTTCCTTCATGAGCCGTCTCTAAGATCTCCAAAGCCTCCTTAGCACTCTTAGTTGTTTGAATCAACTTGTACTGGTTATCATCCATAGCACACAAGATGGCATGAATTGCCTTGTGGTTCCACTTAGAGGCTTCAAATTTTTATGTGCTCCATTGGGACTTAGGCTTGAAGACAACACTTCCATCTTCAGTGGTCATTGTTGGAGGAGTGTAGCCATTCTCTACCACTATCCATGCACGGTCAACTATTTGGCAAATATAGGACTTCATCTTGCCTTTCCATGTGGCATAGTTCACTCAATGGAGCAAAGGTGGTCTTATGCTCGATGCTCCCTCTTTACTCATCATCATCTCACTCATTGTATTTAGGTTATAAATGATTATGCAAATGTAATGCAATAAACAAAAATACAATCAAACAAAATGCACAAGGCAAAACACACACAAAACACGAATCACCTAAGTATGTCTAGGCATCGGCTTTGATACCAATTGAAAATTTCCTTAAAAGTGTGTATGTCTATACCTAGAGAGGGTGAATAGGTTTTAATCGAATCAATTACCAACACTTCAATTAATCAATATTCCAAATATTACGTCAAATTATAAAGCATTCAATATAACTAATTGTGCATAAAATAATAAAAGACACACGATATATACGTGGAAACCCTTCGACAAGGGAAAAACCACGGGTTATCCTTCTAGCCACATTCGATCCTCAAATCTACTATTGTAATGATGTTTATAACCTGATTTGACCACATAGTCACACTTCAAGGTTACTAACCTACCACTACTATCCAACGGGCCTTAATAGTGATTCTTGATCAACTTGTTTGTGCACTAACCAATTAGTCACAAGACTTAGTCTCAAAGAAGAGTCAAAACAACCTAAGTGAATATATGAAAATATTCTAGAGGCACAAATGCTAGGTTAAGACATTTAATACTTATCTAGGATTTAAATATGGCAATATATGCAAATCCTAGATATGAATTATCTAAATGCAAGTGCAAGAGGATTTAGCTAGAATAGTAAAATCGTCTTAAATGCTAGCTATCATGAAAACAAAGATCTCAACCAACAAACAACAATTCAAGCATGTTATCAATGCAATATAACATAAAAGCATACATTCAATGTGTAATTAGTGCTTTTTCTAGGTAAACATAGCCTAGTTAAGAAATAATAAATTCTAGGTCATGTAGAGATTACCTAGTCAATAAAAACAAGAGAAATTCATGCTTGGAAGATGCAAGATGCTCATGGATTGATGGTTGGTTGAGTCAAGATGAGTTCTTGAAGCTTCTCTCTCAAAGAAAATCCTTTCTCTCACTTAAAATTGGTTTTGAAGCTCTTAAAAAAACGAGTAGAGAGAAGATGATATATTTATATAAGCCCCAAGATGAAACTACGTCGTTTTGAAAAAAAACAGACCAGACAAGGCATAGTGTGCGGGTCCTTATCAACGCAGTGACCCGCGCATGCCCACGCTAAAGCACGTATGTGTCCGCGCAATGGACCAAGGCCGAGGAATGGAAAAGTCTACCCAGTGAAATGCGTGGGTACAGCGCGGGTCATGACCTAAGCAATTGTCCGTGCAATGACTTGACACCGAGGAACAAAACATATGAAACTCAGGCACTGTGCTGCTACTGCACTGGTAGCTACCAGCGCATGACCCGCACACTTCCCTGTTACAAAGGGTCAAGGGGACAAAAGCAAGACCAAACAACATGCAATCCAAGCAAGCAAGAGATAGATAAATTAGGCACACAAGAAAGCAATTAAGCACTAATGCAAGTTAATTAAAATATGTATAGAAGTGAGTGTGTGCACTAAAACTCTTCAAAGAAATTAAGCAATCGGTATACCTTTAAAGCTTGAACTTGGTCATGAGCAAAGCCGACCTAAAGTACCCTTATATTTTAATCCCCAAATATGTGGTTATCAAACGAAATAAGTCAATCAAAAACCGAGGAACTTACAAATACTACACTTAAAAATCTTAATTTACAAACAAAAAATATTAATATTAACTACTACACTTAAAAATCATAATTTATTAATAAAAAATATAAATTCATTAATACAAATTAAATTGATAACTATGCTAACAAAAAATATTAAAATTAATACTACACTTAAAAATCTTAATTTACTAATCAATAATTTAAAATTAACAATTGAGTATGCATATAAAATGATAAACTTAAAAACTAAATAAAAATAATAACAATTAATAACTAAAAGTCTAAACATAAAATTAAAAATTTATTAACAAAAAATGTTCCTACAAAAATAATAAGAAAAATGTACATTTGGACTTTGGTGCGTCGGTGGAAAATTTAGAGAATAAGATAGGAAATTAGTATTAAAATTTTTATAGAGAAAGAGAGTAAGAATAAAATTGAATGAAAATGTGTAGAGATTTGGAGAATATAAAGATTGAGATTTGAGAGAAAGAATGAGAGAATGAGAGAGAGATTGAAAAATGAAATGGATAGAAGTATTTATAGAAAAATTTAAATTGTGTGTCAAAATATAAATTAGAAGACTATAGAGGGGGGTTTTGAAAAATTTTTAGGCTCCAACGACCACAATTCAAAATTCGGCCGTTTGAGAAAAATTAAAAAAATAAAATCAAACAGTTGAACAGACGGACTGGCGTGCCGGCCAGGCGTGCCAGCCCCGTCGGACCTGGTCACCATGACCTGACACGCGGCCCGTATACGTATCGGGTTTAATCGGGCCTGCCTCTTTGATGGGCAGTGCTAGGCACGGTCCGCGTGTCTTGGCGGGCAAAATGGACCAACCTGTATTGACCTGGTCCATATTTACACTACCAATTTTCACCATTCACTTGTAAGTTAAGATTTGGTTTTTTAATGGAATTTTTTTCTCTCCATATATTGTCTCTCCTTGCAAACAACATGATATATAGATTAGGGATGGTAGAGGGTCGGGTTCGGGTGGGTTTTGTAAAATCCAAACCCTCACCCACGAAATTTTTTCCCACCCACGCCCGCCCTCGAACCCGCGAAGGTTAGTGGGTTCGTGGATGGGTTTGAACCCGCGGGTTATGGCTACACCCATACCCTCACCCGCGAAACAATGTGGGTTCACGGGTGGATGCTTCACCCGCGTGATACCCATAAACCAGCAACCCACGAACCCGCAAACTCGCGATTTGTTATTTGTAAATTTTCACATGTAATCACCTATTTGATACTTAATTGAATTAAATTTCCATTTATAATTCCCTACTTGATACATTACAAAACAATAATAACCATAAAAATAAAAAGATAAAAAATAATTCAAATGTCTATGTATGTTTATATACAATTATTTTATTTATACGGGTTCGCGGATATAATCCGCGGGTTCGTTTTTTCAACCCGCACCCGCCCACGAACCCACCGAATTTTTTATTAAACTGGTTCGCAGATCCGCAGATCGTAAATTCACCATCTACACTCAATCCTATAAGATCGAATTCGGACGAATACCCTCGAGTGTGGATCAAATTATCATCCCTTATATAGATACACCGAAGTCAACGATACCTTGAATGGAGAAAGAAGTCACACTTTTTAGGCAGTGCAAAGTATGGTAAGCATTAAATTTGATATTTTCAACGGATAAATACGGATAAATATATAATATCCGTTGAAAATTAGTAATAATAAGCATTAAAGTCTCTCTCTAACCTACTAGAGAGAGACTTTGCACATACAATATATATATATTAATAATAAGTCTTTAATTACAATTGATGTGGTTAATGAATAAAAAGTGTTATACAACTGATTATCATGTACGATAATTAAAAAACTTACAAAAAAAATAATCAGATTCAATCAAAAAAATTTATATATTTTTATTATATTTAAGTATTATTAGATTATAAAAATTCTTAGAAAAATAAAAAGGGAACGAGAGAATCTTGATATATATAGATCAAGATTATAATAAACCAATTAAAAAAGGTGAATTGAATGAAGAGACATGCTGGTAAGGTAGGGGACCCCTCGAGCCCTAACCCTAACCCTATCTTGGATCATTTTATAAGCATGGGCTGCTTCCTCACACCCACACCCATTCTTGTGACTTGTGAGCCCTTTTTATGTGTCTGTATGAGTGTGACCACCACCACCAGCACCACATAACCCAACAAAACAATGCATCTCTTCATATAAACACACCTTTATGGTCCCTATGTAATCCCTACCTTCATAGCTGTCTTCCACATCAAGTCTCCTTCCTAGAAAACAAATTTATATGCTATCTTACAATCATACACGATATGCCCCTCTATCTCTCTTCATGATTAATCTCTCTCCCTCTACTTGTATTATCTTTAATATATATTAGATTTTGTCGTTTAATTATAACTGGTTTTAAAATTCATTATTAGAAACTGTTTTTATGAAAGAAATCAATCAAGTTTATGGAAATCTTCTTATCAAATTCTAATAAAATGCAATTATATATAATAAAAGTTTTGTATAAATGTAATAAATTATTAATCAGATCAACCTAGACGACTTAGATCAATATTATGTCCAAACACAAAGAAGCTCTAAATCCAACTAGATTTCATTTCTAAATGAATTTTTTAGTAGATGATCAAAATGAAATAGTGGTAGATCAATTAACAGTGAAAGTGTTGAATGTTGATGCAAGGGAACCCAACTTGTTTGATTCCATTAATGACTACCGTACGCTTACTATCAAAATTTCATTTTTAATATCTCATCGTTTATGAACTATTGAACATCCTATAGCTGCCTGCACTGCAAAAAACGTATTCTTGCACAAATCTTTCGATCTGAAAGAATATTCGGTATTTCTTGAACGGAAATATTATGTATTTTTTGAAGTGTCAACAGACAAAGACGGTCATAACTCATCGGATAAACAATACATATACGAGAATTTATCCAAGGTATTTACCTGAAATATCGGATAAAAAATGAATTAGGATTTTATGTTGAACTGATTTTTAGCGTGATCTATATAAATATGATGAAATGGGCTAAAATTTATTTATTTTAATTTTATTATTTTAAATATAAAATATTACCTTCACGTCCAAAGGATCCAAATCTATTTCTAATATATACAATAATATACATGGTTGGTTTAAATTTAAGAATTGTTATCTACTCTACTTCTCGACATTGAATTAAAAATAAATTAAATGAATGGATAAATTTTGAAATTACAAATTTAAAATCAATTTTTAAGTTTAAAGTTTATTTAAACTAACCCATACCAAAATATCATGTAATTGATAAAATTAGATAGGAGAATTCTAGAATTATCTTCGTGGAGGTGGAAAAACAAGGAGGTTTAGTTTGATGTTTGAAACATTCAACAGGATAGAGGACATGTTGAAGCTGCCTAAAATATATGCAGAATCACCATATATTATATATATATATATATACATTACTGCTAATATAATCCCTGAAATTCCCAAATCGAGTCACCATCCCAGTCTCCTGCATGCGAAACACGTGTCACTATATCATCAGATCTACGTCTTACCTCTGCCACTGCAGCCATCCATGATCCATGTATCATCATCATATATATTTTACAATAAAATAAATAAATAAAAAATCATAATCACGATTCTCGAACCTCAATTATCGAAGTAGTTAGGTTAAACACGTAGACAACACATGCAAACTAGAGACAACTCAAGAAAAACAATAACACAGAATGATGTTCTCATCTTCATTAAAATTTCTTTTCCGCTTACGAGTTCTTGATTCGAAATTCGAAATCAGTACATTAAAACAGGGATATTGAATCTAACATTTAAACAAAAACAAAAATTCCTTGGGAAATTTAATTTAACACAACAAGATCAGAAACTTTTTGCAAAGTACTGAGACAAGAAAAGAAAAGCAAAATAATAACAACAATATTAAATAAACAATTTACACCGAATCACATATTATATATTACGGCCGATGCGAGGGCTGTATATATACACATGTTCTTGATCATCATCGTCTTCTTTTTCGTCTTCATCATCATCATCATCTTCGTCTTCTACATCAAGAGATCATTGACCCATCCCAGATCAGGATCAGAAGAATTATTAGCTAATAACCCACCATTGACGACGTCATTATTGATCGTCTGATGGTGGTGGTGGTGATCGGCAGCGAAAGAATTGAATGACGACCCAGAAGGGCTTGGTGTTGAAGGAGAGAGAACAAACTGTGGTTGGTCTTCAATGTTGAATGAGCTGACGTCAAGCCAAGGAAGGTTAACATTGGCCGCCGACATGTTAGGAGACGAAATTTCGTTGAAATTCAATGTGTCGAGAGAGCTCATAAGCTCGTTAAGCACGTCGTTGTAAGTCATCGCCGCCGAGTCGGCGCCGGAGCTACAGCTAAACTTGCTCAACCGGCCGTCGGTGGTGGTGTTGTAACGGGAGATTGGTGATGAGAAGCTGTGTTTCACGGGGGATAACGGCGGCGAAAGAGACGGCGAGCGTGGCATCTGAGACATACCCAATAGAGTACTTGTCGGGGAAGATGAGTTAACGGAGTTATGACAGAACATGCAACAGTGGTGGTGGTTCTTGTTGTTAGGATTCACAGGACTGTATTTCGGAGAAGTTGGAATCTCCGGCAAAATACGAAGCTGACGTGGCGAGTGAGCGAAAAAGCAAACCTTTCGCTTGCAATTCTTGCCGTCTTTGCAAGCTTCAGTACGGTACCTCGACGGATGGAGCCAACACTCGAACACTCCGTGAGCGAACTCACAGTCGTCTCCTCGGCTACACCCACCTCCACGACGGTACTCCGAGCACACGGTACCGGAGTACTGATACCGGCGGGGATCGCGGCGGCGTGCTTTCTCACCAGGATGAGCAAAAGGACAGTCAGTCCAGTCGTGACTCCGGCTGCGAGTACAGCGACGGATCTTGAACTCATACATACGGAAATGGTCGGAAGCGTAAGGGTCGGAATCCGGGTCGGAGTCGGCGTCGGTGTTGTTGAAGGGTAAAAACTTGTAGAGGCTGTTGATCTCATCTGGGTAGAACATCATCTCTTGATGATGGTGGTGATGGTGATGGAGTGGTTTCTTGCTGTTGAGGAGGAGTTTCCGTGGAGGAATCTCTATGTCGTTGAAGGGTTTGTTGCTTCTTGGCGAGGAGGAGGAGGAGAGGACCTTGTGTTGGTCGGAGCAAATGGTGCTCATAGCTTTAACGAAAAAAAAAATGCAGAGAAGTGTAAAATACTATTGTATCAAAACTGTTTGATGAAAGTCCTCAATGAGATTTGAGAGGGTGTGAGTGTGTTGAGAGAGACGGGAACAAAGGAGAGGGTTTGTTATATAGGAGTGAGAGAGAAAAAAAGGAAGGATTACAGGGATGGGGTTGATGGTGAAGAGATTGCGTGGCAACACAGTATTTGGGATCACCATGCAAAAAGGTGTAGGTGGCAGCTTCACAGCACGTAACACACAATACATTGCTATGTGTTTGCCTGTTAAAGATTGTGCAAGTTTTTGGATTTACTTTGGGCAATGTTGTTGTGACAAGGTGTTCACTCTCTCATAATTCTAGATTATACCTCAAATCAATCTCAAGATTCCCCAAGTTACTATTAACAATTATCTTTTACTCTTTTTTTTCTTTTCTTTTTTACAAAACCCCGTGTCGTGGATTGCATGGTGATCGAAACAAAAACAAATTTTTTTTTTTAGTATGGTAGTATATTTATTTCTTTAAATTCTCGATTTAAATGCTATGTGTATTTGAGGGTGTATTCATTCTAAAATTGGTTGAAATATTTAAAATGTTTGGATATATTCATTTCAGATTTATAAAGAGTTTACGGTATATTCAATCCATATTTGTAAAGATTTTATTAATATCTAAATATATATAGAGGCGTGTTTACTAATATAAATCCTTTTCAGTAAAGAGAATTAAATTCCTGAGTTTTGAATTCCTATGTTTACTAAATTTATGGGGAATTAAATTTCATACTCTATATACATAAGCCGACTCATCTTGGGAATCAAGTTACCTTTCCTTATTGAAAAGGGAATTCATGTATTTTTATTGAAATAGCCTCATTTAAAAGTATTAAAATGTTTCTATTATGTTATTTTATTCTTGGTTTTTGTTCATTTATTTCTCCATATCTTTTTTTTTCATATATTATTGAATTGGTTATATATAAACATTTTTTCATCTAAAATCATATTTAAAAGATTTTTCTATACATGAGTTGCGGATTATAGAAAAAAAAAAGCTAAACGTGGCAATGATTATATTTATAATATAAATGAACTATCGATTATAAAAAATAAAAATAAAAATGAACTACATACAAAAACCGATATGAACGGCACTTGAGCACTTTGAATTTATGTTGCTTCTGCCACTTTGAATTTCCTGTTGTCTTGATTTGATTTATTTAAAAAAAAAAAAACTATATACAGTGTATTATAATATGAAACATTTCTTATATTCTGCTCTTTAAGTTAATGAAGTTTCATAATAGATTAGTGGTAAAAGCATAAAATTAATTATTTTTTAAATCCGATTAATTTCTTAATTTTTTATTAATATTAAACTAATTAGTTAAAATTTAACAATATAAAGATGTTAATTATTTTCATTATAGTGTTATAAGATATATAAAATATATCTTTCATATTATTATTTTTTTCAACGTGTTATATTTATAGGGGCATTTTTGTAATTAACTTTGTATCATCATCTAGCTATTTCTAATTCCTAAAAAATTAGTAAACGTTGGAATGGAATTTAGTAACCTAATTTTGATTCCCCTCAATTCTCTTTCTAATGGAACTAAATTCTGATTCCTTTCATTCCCGATCAGTAAACGTGTCATATAGGTGTATTCAAATTTGGACTTTTAAGATATTCAAATAAATCTATTGTATTTAAAAAGTCATTGATTTTGATGATTTTGATTAAATGATGGAATTTGATGGGTTTGGATGGATTTAAAAATTAGATTTATAAATAAAAATACATATAACAAATCTTGTCCATGTATATTTTTATGGATTTAGCTTTTATAATGTATTGAAATTAACAAAAAATATTCCAACAATTGATATTGATAAATAAAATTAATAAAAAAAATTGGCAATATCTCAGATTCGAGTCGTGTCATTGTAAGTTTAAAAAATAAGTCAGATATTATTATTTTTATAATATCAAATTTTCATTAATACTATTAATATAAATAAAAGTTCCAATTAATATTTTTTTGAAAGAGACATTTTATCGAATGTTTATATATATATATATATATAATGGCCTTGATAATTAGAATTTAAATAGTCTTAAAAAGTTTCATTAATTTGAGTATAGAGAATTCTAACAAAATCTATATTGGATCTATGGAATGTGTGGAATCCACCCAACTCCAACAAACCCCAGATTGAATACACCCCCTTAGCTTAGTTATCTGTTGAGACATCAATAGGGTAGCAAAGCTGGTCTTATATCTGGGTTTGTTAAATCAAATGAGCCCAATTCTAAGTTAGAATTTTAGGCCTGGCCCATGTAGAACAACAATAGGACAAAAGTAGTACAATTATCCGCATCTATCTTGTTGTAACCCTCGTTGAGATAACAAACGGTTTTCAAGAAAAAGGTGCGAGTGCATGAGTGAGTGAGTGTTGGAATTTTGCGAGGAGTGGGCTTAAATTGTCTTAAACGTGACTTGACAGGGCCACTCCTTACAAGGCCAACCGGCAAAACACTATACCAATATCTTTTCATGTTTTTTTTTGTTGAGAGACTCACAACAAGAGCAGAGAAAACAACAATTGTCTCTTGCAGATCTCAGCCAATTCTGTCGCACCATCTCTTTACATTTTGACTCTAGTCTATGATTGTTTAGTAAAGTAAAAGCATAATGGTAATTTTGCGGTTCGAAGTTTGTATCCTATCCAATGACATCCAATAATATCATGTCATGTATAATGCAATTTTTCTCGGTAAAAGCACCATAAATATCAAATATATAGGTTAAGGATAAATATTGTGAAGAAGTCATGCTTGATTGGTTTCAGGAAAAAATCATCCACCTTGAGTTGTACCTGGAAACAGAAATTGCATGATAATAATTTACCTACCTACCTTGCAAACCAACAACTCCATTTAAACCAACTTGAACAGATTTAAATGCTTTGCTTTAACATTGCCAATTGGAATCACACAAATGAAATTAATGTCTAACCATCTTGTGCTTGTTGTAGCAGTAACCTTGGGTCTGGTTTGTGGGTGGGTGACCCCATTGAAGCTCAGACACGGAAAGATCCACATTGTGCAGATGTGGCATGGTACTTTTATCCATGTGTTGACTACCTTGGAGGGCTGGATGTTGCTCCTTCAAAAGCTTCTTGTGATCAGCTCAAGGACCTCAACACCATGGCTCTTAAAGAAAAGAAGGGTACAGATAGAATCTGCTTGTGCATTTTAAACACCATTATCGACGAAGCTTATCATATTATTTCCTCTCGAGCTGATTGTCACGGGCCGCAAGCTGTCAAGCCCAGGAGCCCAACAAAGGCCACAACTATGCCAAGCTCTTGGAAGATTCTAGAGACTTCTCCACAATTCCAGCATTGGTCAAGCTTCTGGAAGTCTCTAGCGACCCAACCATCTCTACACCATTCTTGTATTTAGCTAGATAGTTGTAGAATAATCTAGAACCTTGTAAAGGCATGTAAATACATGTAGAGTATTCTAGCTAGGTGTAGAATATTCTGGAGACTTAATCTCCACTATTAGACTAGATTAATCTAGAACATTCCTTAAGGAGGTAGCTCACCTATAAATAGCCCCCCCGCCCCCCCTCATTTGTAAATCATCCTAGAAACTCAAGCATTCTAGTATCCAAAGCATTGTAAAGCTTCCTTCATAGCAATACAATCTTTGTTTTCCATTCAAGCTCTTCTACTCTTTTCTCTCAAATCTCTCTTGTAAGGCTTACTTAGCAACATTCTCATAGAATTTGCCTAAGTGCCGCACGGGTGTGCTGCGCAAACTTTAACCCCGTGACATGATGCTCTTACTAACAAGTGCTATGTCCGCAATGGTCCTCTCTTATTCAATTTCTCAGTTTGTTCCTTCTGAGTTATCTTTCACAACACACACACACACACACACAAATGTTTGGAAATGTCTTTGATCTTGACAACCAAAGATGATACACCTGTAAAATTATACATTTGACATGGAAGAAAGAAGTTCAAATTTGAGCAATCATTTTTTTTTATAATGCTCTATTATACATCATCATGCAACACTTTTATAACAGGGTTCCACAAGTCTCTGCAGCTGGGCTAGTAAGAATCAAATTTATGCATGGTATAGACACACACATATATATATCCCACTAGCACTTTTCCTCCTCTGAAGAGAGACTCGGGAAATTATAAAGGGAAAAAAACAAAAGCAAAGAATTCTCATACAAAGAAAATATCAATGGAACTTTACAACAATGCAGGATATGTCATCCTTACTTTTCCTAGTGACAGCCTCTTCTATCAAGTGCTTTGCAGCTGCCTGTGCGTCTTTTAGGTGTTTGATAGAGTCAACAGCTTGTTGGTTTGACATCACCTGTCAAGGTCCCAATTGAAGTCAGAAAACTAAAACTTCAATCACATTCCGACTAGTTAATAACAAAAAAAGGGGTTGGAACTTGGAACTCGGACTAGATTTCAGAATTTGGTGTCTTGTCCTAATTGAAAAGTGATATAAAAAACAACATGAGGTGATTATCAATATTAAAGTTAACTGACCTTCCATATCCCATCGCTTGCGAGAATGATGAACTCTGCCTTATCATCAATAGTCTCCTCTGTTACATCTGGTTCTGAGCTAAGGTGTATTTTCAAGCTCTTGTCACCAAATGCTCTTGCTACGGCTAGTTGTCCATCAACACGCGGGACATCCCCTGCAACCAACATATTGTGAATTTAACTTCTTATGCCTGATTATCGAATAGCAAAAGGCAAGTTTTGTTACAAGCTATGAACCTAGCCCAGTAATTTAAGTTTTAAGCAGTAGAAATCAGAAGAAACATTCCAGCTAGACAGAACATGCAAACATCAACTTTCTTTAGCTAGCTGAAATCTACTGTTTCTCGAAAAAAATCTTCCCACATGTAAAATACTAGTAAATATTTCATACTGTCAAACCAAGTTAAATGCACTATTAAATTAGCCAGTTTGCACTTCAAGAAGCTCCCTTACCTGGAAGGTTTGATACGAAACCACCACGGCTCTCAATCAACTTCTTTTCCTTGCTTGGTTCATGGTCGACTGATAGTTGTTTGGCCATCCCGTTCTTGCATAAAACAGCCCGAGAATCTCCTACATTTCCAACTATCAGTCTCTGACCATTAATCAGAATTGCTGTTACAGCAGTTGACCCTCCTTTTCCAAGGACAAATGCTTTCTCCAATATTTCAGTATCTGTTGTACGATAAGCTCTCCTTATCGCACTCTCTGTTTCAGTCCAAAAGTCACACTGCTTGCAGAAAATAAAAAAGTATATACATATTCACAACGGACATTCTGAAAAAATGTTTTAAAAGCTAGAGAGACTGTGCAAAGCAATGATGATATATGAAAGCTGTGGAATAACTAGATAAACAAAAGAAAACAAAAGTCCAATGACACGAATACCTCTTTCAAAATGTTATCAAACAGATGTGTTTGCAAATAATTTGCTACATCATGTCCCAAGTGGCCATCAAATATGGCAAATAAACCCAACTCATTGTCATGTACTTTCTTGAATTCAGAAACCACATAATCTTCCATAGGGTGATTTGATTTTCCCTTCGCCAGGTGATAACCATGGGTGATATGCTTCATAATTTTGCCTTTGCCTTTCCCTGTGTCACCTGTGGATGAACTTAACCCAACCTTAACCTACAAATAATAATATTAATATTAATAACCAATGAAACCATATAAGGGAAGATTGTCATTTTCAAGAAACAATCGTAGATGTGAAACTTCACTCCAACGAAGATGTTATAGTTTCTATCCCTTGTTAAGTAAAGCTAGTTTAACATTATGCGTATTTCGGTTTTTTACGTAGTCAAACTGAAGACCATATCGATAACAAGCACATAATCCGTGTCACTTAATTAGCAGAAGACAAAGAACCCAGTTTTAGTAAGAAATTCTGAAATAATCATTTTATTCAACTAAAAAACTAGACACACATCAAATTCTAAATTCGGGCATCACATATGAGCACAATTGGTAAAAGTGTAGTCAAGTTTTCCTAATCAATGACCCGTAGCCATGCCAGTATCCGAATTTCAGTTTATGTATTCTACATCTTAAGTAGCACAGAAACAACCTCACTTATTGCATCCATCTATTCTGTCTCTCGCTTAATTAAACTACACGATCCCACCGCTTCATTACCAAATTCTTATCAACAATTTCCACTAGACTTGGAATTTTCAGAAACTCTTAGACAAACCTACCAAAATCTAACACCATGACGTGCTACAGATTGAATCTCATTCCTCACAATCTCTTCTAAAATAAACTCAGCCGTCATGAGCACAAGATGCTCTTAACAATAATCTTATATATATCATAACTCCAAAAGGTTAATAAATCAAATCACAAGTCACAACCAACAAAATAAGTTTGGCATACTTTCTTATTATCCAAAACTGGAAACCACATGTCAGTCAACAAATAAATTTATCATTTCTAGTATGAAAGTTGAAATAGTTACTAGTCAATTATAGACATTAGCTCCTAGTAACACACAATCAATTATGCCACAAAAGAAAAAAGAAAAAAGTACAAAAACTTTCAAAATAAAAACCAGAATTAGCAGCAACATTAAGTTAATTAACTAATTAAGATAATAAAATGAAATAATAAAATTAGATCAACAGACCTTCATCTTTTGAAGAATTTCTCTGCCAGTCATGGTGTTTGTTTTGCAAGAAAGTGAAAGGAAAATAGAGAGAGAGAAAAAAGATTTGGTGAAAACGGAGATAAAAAAAAGTCAAGTGAAAACAAAAATAATGGAAATAAGTGTGTATAAATAAGGGAAGCCATTGTTTGACTTAAAAGATAACACATGACCCCGCCGGTGCGCGTACGCGTTCCAGCCGACGACTTTTCTTTTTATTAAAAAATAAAAAGTTAAATATATTTATCGATTTTTGCTTTTCCGTAACGCTGGAAATTCTTCTTTTTATTTTTCTTTTTATAGAAAATTCAAAGAGTTATTATCAAGAAAAACTGGAAAACTTTAAACATTTTTATCTATTTTATAAAAATTTAGATTTAAAAAAAAAAAAAATCACTCGAATTTATAATTTTATATATTATAGATAGAAATTTTTTATCGAATCGAACTTATTTCGTAATAAAAAAAATCAATGACGGCAGTTATTGTTAAATCCGACATGTTGGTTGTGATGTCATATTCACAAGTTGACAAAATTGTAGAATTACTATGATAGGTGAGGAGATGAGATGACTGATGAGAGCCAGTTGAACCAGTTGCTATAGCAACAGTGCTCACATTTTAGATAAGTTCAAAATTTATTTCTTATTCTTTTTAAATATCTATTGTGTCCTTAGTTTGTTGAGACCTATTAAGAAATCGATCGGATCCAATCAAGCACTCTCTACACAAATGTAGCTTTTAAATTTAATCACTTCAATTTTGGCTGCTTTAGCCTTTAGCATATGAATCAGTCTAATCACAAATGTTTTAGAGTAAGGACAAAAATGAAATAGAGAATTACTATTTAATTTTTTAATAGGTACACATGATTGCACGTTGGAATTGAAAGGAATAAATGGTTATATTTTTAATAAAATAATGTTTAGATACCGATTAATCAATTATGTGATCAAATAGAATTGTAATATATATATATATTTGAATATTTATCTAATTATACAACTTCTGTATTTATAAGATGACGGATTTAATTATTTAAAATAAATAAATAAAAAGACATATGTTACGATTCAATTCATCCGTATAACTGAGTCACGAAGCATTATTTTTTTTTTTCATTGATAAAAGTCTTTTGCAACTTGTATTAAAATCTTCATAAATATGATATGATATAATATACATAGTTGATAAGAAGAAGTTATTACAAATATTTATTTAACATAAACAATTTGTACCAGCGAAGTAACTGTTTCCTGTCGTGGACCAATCAGAAGATAATCATGCAAAAAAAAATAGAAGGAATGATGGACGTAGATCTCGTTCCTAGCTACACAATACACCTATCATTTTAGAGAAAAACTTGCATGGAAGTGCTTAACGAGACCGTGGAATGAAAGTCTATTATAAAACTATAGTTTAAAATTACAATATGACACATTTATACCAGACGGTTTCACTAAATAGTAACGAGTCTATTTCATATAAATTTTTCTATTAAAATGAATAGATAAACAAACATGGGACCAAATGATAGGAAAAATAAAAAAGGATATAAAACTATAACTCGTGTCACGAGTCACGAATCATGATCAAATTATCATGTAATTCGTGTCGGGTACATGCATCAACACATCATGATTCATGAACATATGGTTTTATTTTATTTTTGACTTGGAATATGATTATTATTATTATTATTATAAGTAGGTCATGTTAACATATGTATGATGTATACCACTGCCTCCGGAGCGTGATTCAGTGATAATGATGCTTATTCAATCGGGTTGTCGTAACATAGATTTATACATATTTTTTGGTTTTTCTGTCGGTGAATACTCATATAAATTATATTAGTACGTTATATATGGACCACTGATTATAAAGAACTCTTAAGAAGTGCATACACTTGGAGTCAAAGTTTGTAAATATAATGGTTCACTATCGGTGCATACTGACTCGAAATTATATATAAATATATTATGATAAGCGTGTATTAAAGGTTCAAAATAGTCCAAACTTAATTAAACAAATTAAATCTTATGTAATCATTCCATGAATTCTTATACAACTATAACAAAATGTACAACTTTTTATGCTTTAAAGGAACAGATATAAACTTTTTTATTCATTTTTTTTATGACTACATTTTTATGCTACATTTTGTATAATTATTTTGTTTACAATTTAACCACTTGTCTAATGTGTTATCTTCAAGAAAATGGAAAACTTTTAGGTGCAGTGGAATGTGTTAGGATTTGGTTTGTATTCCCAAGTGAACCAAACAAATTCAACTTATGTGTAAGTGATCCAAATGGATTCAGATGGATGCATTTCAGGTAGCGTTGGAAGGAAGAGACTGAGACGAGGCCATTGGCGAAAATGGCGTCGGCATTAGAGGTCGGACACACCGTCATGCTCCGGTGGAAGTCGGATAGGTTGTGAGGACGTGTGAGAATATGGATGGAAAGGATTTATTCATGATTTCATACTAGGTGTAGGTTTTTGATTACTTAAGGACCAAGAATATTGAAACTGTAAATAAGGTGACTTATAATTTGGCTGTATACACGTGGAGGAACCAAAGAAACCATTAGAAACATCAGAGAGTGGGGTGAATCCGAGGAGTGAGACTCCAAGGAAATCCAGAAAAATATCTGATCTATCGAATATTCCAAATATGTACGTAGGTGCCAAATTAATTGGTTATCGTTATTAAAAAAAAAACTATTTAAGCAATTTAATAATTTTTTTAGGTTTTTTCTTTGTAACCGACTCACTAAGAAAAAGACTATTTATGTGTTTATTTGTTAGGGTTGAACAATAAATTGATTTCTGAACCACCATAAATTCGTTCAACGATAGGCACATACAAATCTCATTCTTGCATAAAAATGATTGATATGGATTTCCCATACCAACCATTTCTATACAACAACGAGACTTCTCGTTCACTCTCTCTCTCTCACACACACACACAAACTAGAGAAAATGAATCAGAAGAGCATTGTGGAACAAAGAGAGCTATACAATACTTTCAAAACTCTTGGTTTGGATGCTTTACACAAATGAGAGGTTAGCTATTTATAAAGAGCCACATCCTTAACGAATGGTCAAGATCAATTTGATTCAATGGTGGAGGTTTTGTCTCTAGAAATATCTATAGGTTTCTAGAGTATTCTATGAGTACCTTTTAGTACATATTAGTATATAGAATCCTCTTACAAGTATGTACGTAGAACATTCTAGAATGGTTCTGGAATGTTCATGCCAAAGACTTGGGCATAATTATGGGCGTGTTGTTGGGCTCCTCGGCTCGAAATTGAGCGGACCATCACGCTTAGTGGAAATCGGCTGAGTTACAAGCGTCTATGACAGACACATTAGAAATGCTAGAGCGTGAGGATGGGTCTTTCGGGGTGCGTGAGACTTCTGAAAGACATGAGACAACGTGCGGAAGTCAATTTTTATATTTGGAAATGATTTGTTTCTAGATATCCTACTGCGTATGAGTTTCCGATTACTTAGGGACTAAGAATATTGAACCTATAAATATGAAGGCCTATTCGTTGGTTGTATGTACTTGGAGAAATCAGAGAGACACCCAGGAACATCAGAGATTGAGTGAATTCCCAAAAAGATCTAGGAAAAATATCTGATTTTATTGGATATTCCAAATATGTACACAGGTGCCAAATTATTTGGTTATAATTATATTTTTTTTTAAAAAAAAACTATTAAAGTAATTTAATAAAAAAAAGGGTTTTTTCATTGTGACTCATCGGGAAGGCGATTATTTATATGTGTTAATTTGTTAGGGTTTAAACCCTAAATTCATTTTTGAAGAAATGTGGTTGTTACCTCATTTCTCATTATCTCAGGGTAAAACCCTAAATTCATTCCACGAGAGCACAAATCTCATTGCTGTATAGAAATGGATAGTAGCCTCGTACGGGAAAACATCAAATTTCTACACAACAATGAGACTTATACCCACATTGAATTAATATTTGGTTCAATCATAAGACAATGAAAAATGAGGAAATGAATGCATTTCTCGTTATATTTTGATACGATGCAATAATATCTTAGGGGAGATCAAGGGAAAATATATGGGAAGTGACCCAAGAGATATTCGAGGGAGACTTATGGGGTATTTTAGATGAACTTTGATAGGATTGGGAGAGAGTTGTGAGCTTAGGGTTAGGATGTGAGCTTGGACTCGGTAAGGCTCGATTGTAATTGGGTTTGAGGTTAGAAAAAAAATATATTGAGTGTGTAGTTGTAACAATTTTTGTTTCGTTTTTTACATAGTAAAGTTTTTTCTCTTATCGTCCTAACGATCGTGGTTTTTCCCTGTTTTGAGTTTTTTAAATAAAATTTTGTGTTGCATGATTGGATTTTCTCATTTTTTTTTTATGCTAATAGACATTATTTGTGTTGTGATGAATATCACACATGCACTTCCGTGTCATTTTTCCCAACAAGATACACCTTACATCTCTCGCCGAGATCCTGTCACACGGCGCAATCACAATTGGGATGCATGTGCATCCCGCTGCACTTAATTTTCTCTCCAATAAAAGCATTTTTGTACTCTAATCATTTTTTAAAACGGTACTCTAAACAATATTTTAAGGGTGAAATTCATTTTCGTCCCTCTAGTTTGACCTAATAGCCAAACTGATCCCTTAATTTTCAATATTATGTTGATATGTCCCTTTAGTTTTAAATTTCGTTAGGGTTTTTAAAGATTCCGTCAATGTTACGAGGGTAAAATGGTAACTTACGTGATTAATCGATATTAATAATTGAAAAAAAACAATAAAAAATTGATTTAAAACTAAATAATGATAATAATAAAACATTAACCTAGATTAAACACTCAAATCGTTTACCTAATTAAACACCCAAATCATATGTCCAATCATCTTCTTCACCACCACTATCACCAAAAACACACCCAAGACACCACCACCACACACATTAAATACATCACCACCAAACACAATGCCAATAATCCTTCACCACCAAACACACCAAGAAACCAACACCAAACACAGACCCCGATCTCAGTGAAATGGTATATTATCTCTGATCCCTCGTTTTCTCTCTCGATCTTTTGAATCGATTAACAAATTAAGAAATTAAGAATTTTTTAAAAAAATAAACATTTAAAAAAAACACATATCTGGTATATTCTGGTGATTATACCAAATATCCAACATGACCAACACCCACACCCTCTGATGCTCACCAGATCTACATCAAAAACCAACCACACAAATTCTCACTATGTGTCCAACAATCCACAAACACTAAAATACCCCACACCATCACCAACACCCTTACCATCTCCATCTCCATCTCCATCTCCAAATCCAACTCTATCACCAACAATTGCCATGCCACAACCTTCGTGACCTCCAACTGCCATTGCGCCCTCCGACATCCAACCGTTATTATGCCCTCCCACTGCCGTTGTACGTCATCCAACAAAATTCCACCATTTTTGGGGCGAGATGATTTTGTGTGATCTTGACCAAAGAGATTCGGACAATTGTCGAGATCAGTTTGATGGGCGGTGATGGTGTTTTTTTTTCTACGTTTGGTAGCTGATAAATGGTGATCATGCTCCATATATTGGTGCCTGATATATGAGTTTTGCTTGATAGGTTTGGGGGTTATATTGGGTTTTCTGGGTTTGCTTTTGGTGTTGGAAGGTGGAGAGTTTGGTGGGATTGGTTTCAGTGGTGGTGGTGGTGGTTTGAAGGGTTTTATAGGTTTCTGGGTTTTATAGGTTTCTGGGTTTTTGGGTTTCTAGGTTGATGTTGGTGGTTTGGTGGCTGGAGATTGGATTTGGTTTGGGGGGTTGGGAAACTAGGTTTGATTTCGTGGTGGTGTTGGTTTGATTTCGTGGCTAGAGATTGGATTTGGGTGGTGGGGTTAGGCAACTGAGTTTCAATTTGTTTTTTTATTTTGCATTTAGGGTTTGATTTGGTGAAGATGATGATGATGATGATGATTATGTTGAATCTGGTGTGGTAGTGGTTAATTAGGTGGTGTTTGTTTGGAGTTAAATCTCAAAAAAGTTAAATTAACTAATTCATTTATTTAAAATTAAAAAATAGATATGAAATCTATCTCTTGTTTAAAATAAAAATCAGGGATAACAGGGTCATTTGACCTTCTATCCCTATCAATTTCACTTTTTCAATGAAAATCGTGACAGAAGGACCAAACGAGATAATTTTAAAAATTGGAGGACCAGTTTGACAATTAGGTCAAACTAAAGGGATGAAAATGAATTTCACCCATACTTTAAATACAAAAGATCCAATATCAGGATATGTTTTTTGGATTTTAAAGATTAATTTAGTTCTACTTCCTATACAAATTTAAGATAGAAGAGAATCACATGATCACATCCCAACTTCCGACACAAATTTAGATATCATATTATATATCCTCACATTTCAAAAAAAAAAAAACTATAATACAAATTTTGAAATAATCATTGAGTGATCTGACTGATGTAAATTATCGATTTTAGTAAGATTTAATATTATTTAGAATCTAGTATTAATTATGGGTAATGTTAGATATCACACCTAGATTCAAAACTCTTTTATCATAACATATGTGGCAGTTGATTATCAATTGATAAATAGATTGTTGAATAGTATCAGGAATGATCAGTTGAGAAGCAATGCAAGCCTATAGTAGATAACTCTGGGATTGATACAGCTGATCATTTTCCCTCATCCAAACAGTTAGAGAAAACGGATTCTTGGCGCCAACTCTAACAATATTCTCTCCAGTGAAAGATGAGTTGTTATCAACTCTATTGTGGTCCATTGGATAAGACACATCATATCCAAATTAGGATTCTGTTAGAACCTAATCTAATAAGATTTTCTCTGTACATAAATAAGAAGTTTCACTGTATTTATCGTGGTACACACAAATATGAAATCTTAAAAGCACAAAGCAAAAAATTCTCTTTCTCAAATCTTCTCTGTTATTGCTTTTCTTGTGTTTCTTTTGTTATTCTTTACTCATTCTCTGCCTAGTTTTCAACACTTTCATGGTATCAGAGCTGATAAACTAGTAGTCATGACATCTTCAAGCTCAGATTCAAATGGAAGTTTGAGTTCGATGATCAAGAAAAATCGATCAAGTTCTTAGAAATTGAAATCTCAGGTTTCGCCACTCTCTTCCAATCTGAAAAAAAAACTTCCTATAAAACTTGATCGAAACAACTTTTTTTTTTCTGAAAATCGCAAGTTTCACCTATTATTAGAGCTTTTAACCTAGAAAATTTTATGTTTAGTTTCGGCACTTGTCCACCAAAGTATATAAAATCGAGTCAATCAAACTCAAATGAAGAAGAGTTGGTGATAAATGATGAGTTTACTTCCTTGTAAAAGGCTGATCAATTGATTGTGTGTTGGATATTCTCAACTTTGAGTGAATCTGTCTTTGGGCATGTAACACACTGTACTACATCTCGTAAAGTGTGGAACACCCTTGAAAGTCTATTTGTACAACAATCAAGGGCTAGAGTTTTGCAATTGAGAGATGAAATGCAAAGTACTAAGAAATGAGCATTATCTGTAAGTAATCAACATACTAAAAATGAAGAATTTTGGTGAAAATCTTACAGAGCTGGTCAACCTTTAACCGAAGGAGAGTTAATTTTTCATATATTAGGAGGACTAGATTTTGAGTATGATGCAGTGGTTGTGAATGTTACTGGAAAACAAGGTGAGATTAGCCTTAGTGAAGTACAGTTTCAGTTGATGAGCTATGAAAGCAGATTGGTCAAACATGGTGCTACTACTTCTCTTGATATAAGTAATGCTTCTGCTCAATATGCTTTCAATGGAAACTATAAAGGCAATAAAAACAATAGAGGGGGCCGTTTTAGAGGTAGAGGCAAAGGAAGGAATGAAGGAAGACATGGTGCAAATTTTAAATGTCAATTGTGTGGAAAAGGTGGACATGTTGTGTCTTCATGCTACAAACGTTTTGATCAAACTTTTCAGGGCCTAACTATGCATAATATGCAATCTCCAACTAATCAGGTGTACCAAGGTCAAGGTTTCAATTCTGGCTCACAAGCAAACATAAGTCAATACAATGCTAATTTGTCTAATCAGATGCGGATGCAGGGATTTGCTAATCTCTCTAATGCAAATGCTTTCATTGTCTCACCAAGTAGTGTTATGGATCCCTCATGGTACATGGACACTGGGGCCACAAACCACATCACTGATGATGCTTAAAACCTTTCCCATAAAGCTGATTACAAAGTCTCAGTAGCTAATGGTGCAAAACTCTCTATCTCACACATTGGTTTCTCTTATGTTTCCTCACACACATCACCTCAAATACCTTTGTTTTTGAACAATATTTTACATGTTCCATCAATTACCAAAAATTTACTAAGCATTTCACAATTTACAAAAGACAATGATGTCATAGTAGAATTTAATGCTGATTTTTGTTTGATTAAGGACAAGAAATCGAAGAAAGTTCTACTGGAAAGGGGTTTGAGAAATGGCCTGTATAAGCTGGATCTTTCATCAATCAATGACAAGTCCATTGCTTCCAAATTGCATGCTTTGTTTGTGTCAAAATCCAGTGATGGTTGTACTAAATGTTTGTCAGGTCCAATTTGTGTGTGTAATAAATCTTGTACGGAAATTTATAATGTTGGTTGTTGTGATTTAGCTGAGTCTTGTGAAAAGAATCTCTCTAATGATGTTGTTGTTGTTCCTTGTTACAATATATATATATATACAATAAAACCCTGTAATGTTTTCAATAATAGTAATAAAGATTCTGTATGTATGGTACAACAAACTTGGTCATCCTTCATTTCCTATTTTAAAACAAGCGCTACAAGGACTCAATATGTCGTGTACTGCTCAGACATCCTTGGATTTGTGTGATGCTTATCAATGTGGCAAGCTTCACCAAGAGCCTTTTCATTCCTCAAAAACGAATTATAAAGCCCCTCTAGAGTTGATTTTCACTGATGTATGGGGTTCTTCTCTCCATATCTCTCACCATAGTTTTAGATACTATATTCACTTTATTGATGACTTCTCTAGATTCACTTGGATTTATCCTCTTGAATTTAAAGCTCAAGTGAAAGATGTTTTTCTTCAATTTTAAAAACATGAAGGAAAACATGTAGAGCTTGCTTTTAATAGGAAAATTAAGTGTGTTCAAAGTGATTGGGGATGAGAGTTCAGACCTTTAGCTTATCATATAAGCCATCTAGGTGTTCACTTTCGTCATCCTTGTCATCATGTTCATCAACAGAATGGCACTGCTGAACGCAAGCACCATCTAATAGCTGAAGTTGGTCTTACTTTGCTTGCTCTGGCCCAGCTTCCACTATCTTTCTGGTGGGAAGCATTTCACACTGCTGCCTATATCATTAATCGATTACCAACTGTTGTTCTTAATCATATCTCTCCATTTCAAAAGTTATATAATGTCTTTCCTGACTATCATTCTCTAAAGGTTTTTGGTAGTGCTTGTGTTCCTTTATTAAGACTATATCGTAAAAGTAAGTTTTCCTTCCATTCTGACAAGTGAGTCTTTATTAGTTATAGTGAGAGTCACAAGGGGTTTAAATGTCTTCATCCTAGTGATCGAATTTATATTTCTAGGCATGTTACCTTCAATGAAGTTGATTTTCCTTATATTGATTTGTTTACAAAGGAAAATAATAGTAATATGGTTCGTAGGTCTAGCTTACCTGTTCATATTTTGTCTCAAGTTAAAACTTGTAAAGTTTTAAATTCCACCCAGCATCAATGATTTACAGACTTACCTATCATTCCTTTTTCAATCTCTTTACCTACTTCTATACCTACAACCAAAACATCTACACACCTCATGACAACAAGGTCCAAAGCTGGTCTTGTCCAGTCAAATACTTTTATTTCTTTAACCTCTCATGAGGTCAAGGAACCCACCAAAACTGTTGATGCTTTGTCTGATCCCAAATGGAAATTGGCTATGGATGAGGAGTATAATGCTTTGATAAAGAATCGGACTTGGATTCTTGTTCCAAGAAGTGTTGATATGAATGTAGTAGGAAATAAATGGGTGTTTAGAGTGAAGTACAATCAAGATGGGTCTGTTCAAAGGTATAAGGCATGTGTTGTTGCAAAAGGCTTTCACCAGACAACTTGGGTGGATTTTCTTGAAACATTCAGTCCAGTGGTTAAGTCCTCAACAATCTGAGTAGTCCTCTTTATTCTTGCCCTTTGTAATTGGGACATTAGGCAGTTGGACATCAACAATGCATTCTTAAATGGAGAGTTGAAGGAATCAGTCTTTATGGAACAACCAGAAGGCTATGTTAGTTCCACACATTCTAATCATGTTTATCGTCTTGTAAAATCACTTTATGTTCTCAAACAAGCTTCAAGAGCTTGGTATGACAAGCTTAAGTCGACTTTGGGACATTGAGGATTCAAAAATTCAAAAGTCGGTTCATCTCTTTTTATTTTCAATCGAAATGGAAGTTTGGTTCTTCTATTGGTGTATATAGATGATATCTTGTTGACTGGTAATAACTCCAAATTGGTGTCTAAAGTGATCCAAGATTTGAATAGATTCTTTGCTTTGAAGGATTTGGGAGAACTGAATTATTTCCTTGGTTTTAAAGCTTCACAATCTATTACTGGTATTAGTTTGACTCAAAGCAAGTATGTATCTGATCTATTAAATAAATCGAAGATGAGTGATTGTTCAAGTTATCCAACACCCATGTGCTCATGTGCCAAGCTTGCTTTGGCTGATGGAGAGTCTTTCTCTAATCCAACCTTATACAGAAGCACTGTATAAGCCTTGCAATATCTGACACTAACTAGGCCTAATATTTCCTTTGTTGTTAATAGGTTGAGTCAGTATCTTGTTGCTTCTACAATTGTTCATAGGCAAGCTTGCAAGCAAATTCTCAGGTATGTCAATGGTCAGTTGAGTGTTGGACTTCTTTTCTGTCATCCTCTTCATCTTCTATGTTAACTCTTGAAGGTTTCTCTGATACTGATTGGGCTAGTAATCTCAATGATCGAAAATCTACTAATGGTTGGTGTATTTTTCTTGGTGGCAATTTAGTATCATGGAGCTCAAGGAAACAGAGGGTGGTTGTTAAGTCGAGTTGTGAGGCAGAGTATAGGGTTCTAGCTCAAGCAACCACTGAAGTTGTTTGGTTAAAGTCTTTGCTATCTGAAATTGGACTATCTCTTCCTTCTCCACCTATTTTGTGGTATGACAATACTGGTTCAGGATCCTTAGCAAAAAACCCAGTTTTTCATTCCCAAACCAAACATATAGAGTTAGATCTTCACTTCATTCGGGGCAAGATTGAAGTAAAGGTATTGGATGTGAGGTACATTCCAACTGAGAATCAAACTGCATATATTCTTACCAAGCCTCATGGTATTAGTCGATTCAATTGCCTAAAAGACAAACTGACAAATCCATGCTTCGTTTGTGGGGTGGTGTTGAACAGTATCAGGAATGATCAGCTGAGTAGCAATACAAGCTTATTGAAGCTAACTCTAAGATTGATACAACTGATCATTTTCCCTCACCCAGGCAGTTAAAGAAAACAGAGTCTTGGCACCAACTCTAACAATATTCTCTCCAGTGAAAGATGAGCTATTATCAGCTCTATTGTGATCCATTGGATAAGGCACATAAGATCCAAATTAGGATTATGTTAGAACCTAATCTAATAATATTTTCTCTGTACATAAATAAGAAGCTTCACTGTATTTATCGTGGTACACACAAATATGAAATCTTAAAAACAGAGAGCAAAAAATTCTCTTTCTCAAATCTTCCTTATTATTGCTTTTCTTTTGTTTCTTTTGTTATTCTTTGTTTATTCTCTACCTAGTTTTCAACACTTTCATGAATATATAGATAAATGAGATAAATCATTATTAATGTGTATCCACTTACCAATTGACACCCCTCCTGAAGTGTATGTGAAATCGCAAACTGCCCCTCGGATAAACCCCTCGAGCTATTAGAAATTGATAATAATAGACGGAAAAGGGACGAAACCCTTATTCTGTCTGTTTTTACTTGCCCATGAACCTCACGTGCATAATTCAAAGGGCATTTTTATCCGTTATTAAAAAAATCAGGAATGTCCGAGTTTCAACATAAGCAGCCACCACTAATCCATCTCTATCATCTCTTGCTCTTATATTCATCTTCAACAGTTACCGCCATCTCATCTCTCCTTTTTTTCTCCCTCCAAACCCTAATCTATATCTCTCTATTTCAACTCTCAAATCCATATCTCAACCAAATTATTATTATTATTTTAAAATCTAGATCTTTAAAAATCTCTTCTCTCGCCTACCTCCACTACCCTAAACCACTACCGTCGCTCTTCAGCCGCATCGACGATCTCATTTTCGGCGGTCGTTGTTTCATCTCCAGCGGTTGCTGCTTCTTCTCCGGCGGTCAAGGCGAGAAGATCGAACACTCTCCCTCTCACGAATCACAGTCTCTCTCTCACAAGAAACTGGATCAAACCTCATCAACTGCTACAAATTAACCGAATAGATCCCTAAATCGGCGTTGTTGTTCTTCTCTTCACAGCGTTTGATCTCCTCCCAATTGTTGTCGCTTCTTCTCTCTCTCTCTCTCTTCACGTATCTGTCTCTGTCAATCTCCTTTATTATTGACCTCAAGACCATCTTCTCTCTACCTTCTTGCTTTTCTATTTGGTCGATTTAGTATTTGAGTTTTGTTTGTGAGTGTGGTGTGATTCTTGGATACGTTGTTCTTGGTGCGAATTCGTGTTATGGTGTTGTGTTCTAGGTGGGTTGTTTGACTGATGTTCTTGATGGGTATGATTGATGTTCTTGGTTTCTAGATGGGTGTTATTAGTGTTCTTGTTTGATGATGGTTTCTGGGTTTAGTGTTTGAGTTTCAGGAAAAAAATTGAAGGCTGGGGTTTGGTGATTGAGATAAATGGTGGTATGGATTTGGTCTTTTGGTTTCTGGTGTTGATTCTGAAGAATTGGAAAAAAAAAATTGGAACAGATTTTGAAGAATTGAAGAACAAGATAAATCCTGACTTTAATTTTGATTTTAATTAAAAAAAATGATTCCTGGATTTTTTTAATAATGGAAAGACAAAAATGCCCTTTGAATTATGCATGTGAGGTGCATGTGCAAGGAAAACCAGACGGAATAAGGGTTCTATCTCTATTTTCGTCTATTATTGTCAATTTCTAATAGTTGTTTACAGTCGGAAAAAAAAAAACATTTAAAGGGCAGTTTGTAATTTTACATTCACTTCAGGGGCAAACAGTGCCAATATTTTTTTTTATTTTTTCTAAGTAACTTTATAAGTCCATATTTTCGGTAAAAAATATTTAATAGATATGACAACATTTTTAATCACTAAAAGTAATGTGAAAATAATAAAAATATTATCCAAATATATATAAAAAGTAATAAAAAAATAATTAATAAAAGTTAAAGAAAGTAGCTTCAATAGAAAATTATCAACAAATGATGTTGAGCTACTCGTATACCTTTCACGTATACCGAGATATATTTAAAGTTTTTGGCCCTGTCCTGAAATCTTAAAATTTTGTAATATTTAAAAAAAATTATATAAAAAAAACTCACAACTAACTTATTCTCCAAAAAAAACCACCTAATTTATTCTCTTTTTTTTTAACTACTCTAACTTTGCGAATCTACATTCTCATTAATACTGACAGTTTCAATTTAATTTCCACATTAACATAATATTTTTAATTAGAGCATATTGCATATGGTTAAGCAAAATCTTCACCAGTAATTAAAGTTTCTTAGAAAGACCAAAGTTTGATTAATTGTTTTTTGAATTATTGGACTAGATTAATAATTAGAGTCAAGGATCCATTTGTTTTATCTTAAAGTAATATATATATATATGTTTAACACATCGGTATCCGGAGGTCCACTAGTCCCGATTAATCCGGTTTTGAACCGAATCAATCCACTAAGGAATAATGTTTTTTTAATGTAGGTTTTCTCCATTCACAAAACTCATATCCAAAACCTTATTTAAAGGGAAGGAGAATCGAACCACAAGAACAATTTATTATTTATTCACGATTCAAGAACAATTTTTAAAAGAATATACTTTATTACGATAATTGATGTATACAAATTTACTGCTAACAGAACAAGATTTTATTATTTAATTTCTGACCTTGCGTCCTTGCCCATCAACAGACAACAGTGGTCAAATTTGTATGCAGTCCAGTAAACTTATAATTAGCTCTTTAATTTATTTAAATATCTGTGCACATTGAAAAAACATTACATAAATTGAATATTATAATAATCTTCTCAGTGAATTTAATTTACCAAATCAAACATGGAAAATTAATGCTGACTAGAACAGTGAAGACTTCTAGAATTACAATGACTCTGCTGTGACAAACACAGCAACATTTTGAATAATGCTTCTTATATATGTGAATTAGGTTAAAATGTGTTTTCGTGGTGATTAAAATGTATTACCATGATCATGGATGCATAACCATTTGTTTTGAAATAGATATGAAGAACCATTACGTGACCTTATTTTTTGTAAATCTAACATGATCAATCAAGTCCGAGTTCTGTCTGAATTCGATAAAATTAACCGATACAAACACGATTCGAAATACATAAATGAAAAATGTGACTTAACCAACCAAAGAAAATTGTAATATACATTTTACTAGTGACAAATATGGGTGAACTATTATTGATAATCACAATCATTATAACAACCATTTTGCTAAGATGGTTGTACAATTATGTGAAGTTAAGGACCACCTTTTTCTAAAAGAAAAAAGAAAATTGTAATATACATTTTACTAGTGACAAATATGGGCGAACTATTATTGATAATCACAATCATTATTAGAAGACCCCATTGTAGTTTACACCACATTATATATTGGTCACGTATATATATTAATTACCTTCCAACAAGTTCAAATCCTGCACAAAAACAATTAAAATATATATATAATAATTACACTTAACTAAAAAAGATCATTTATAGAGAGAGAGAGAGAGAGATATATATATAATTAGAGATTAAAATATATATATAATAATTACACTTAACTAAAAAAGATCATTTATAGAGAGAGAGAGATATATATATATATATATATATATATATATATAATTAGAGATTACTTGGAGCAATCCATGGACATGGAAATGGGAAAGCTGCGAAGGATATGGCAGTCCTTGGAAAGAGACTCGATACGAGCGACATTGAATTGAAAGTTGAAGTCATGAGCTGCGTCTTCAATGCACCTACAAATCTTCCCTGGAGCTTCTTTCTGCAGACTAGCCATTTTGTTGATTTTTTGGATGCCATCGCAGCATTCTCTTGGTGTCTTAGGAGTCAACCCACCCACATAATCCATGCATGGAAGAAAATCACTGAACACTTCCTCGCAGTATTTGGACTCTCCAGCATTGGCTGATCCACAAACTAGGAGAACAAGTGCTGCAATAATAATAATCAGAACCCGACCCATTTTGCTAGCTTTTGTGAAACTTGGTATGCTTTTAATTAAGTTGGAGAAAATATTGCTGTCTTTTATACTGTGCATATGTATTGATTTGGATCGAAGTTAGTTTTTTGTTTGGGTTTTGTTGACATGTGAATATCATGATGCTCCATGGATCACTCATAACTGTTTCGTAAAAACAGCCAGTATTCTTGACTCTAGAGTGAAGTCATTCACATGCTGAGGTTCAGCAGCTGAGCCTAGCTAGCTGGAGTTCTAGAGGTGTCGAAAGGGCTGGGTCGGCCCTTACTTCCAGGGGGTTTTTAACTGTTTTTGTACAAGCCCGTTTAGCCCTAACCATGAGATCGTGGATTTAAGTTCTCCTTATTTAAAGAAAAATCCCTAATTTATAATATATATATATATATATATATATATATATATATATATATTAAAGACTAGAAATCGAATTTCTAAGACACTTTATTCATTTGACATAATTTTTGTGTCCTATACAAATATTATTCCTTTCAAATGTATGAGTTTATTATTGTAATTTTTTGTGATCTAATTTTTTTTTTTTAAAATATAGAATATATATGTTAGATCTACAATAAGATTATAGGATTAATTTCATAATTTATAATAATTATTATAATTTAATAACTTTTGCAGGTTGGCCCGTAAGGTCCGAAGATGATTGATTATCAAATGGGCTTGGCTCATAATTTAGTTTGAGGGAGGGCCTGTTAAGGTTTGTCAAACGTGTAAACCCTCAAGGACATTTTTAGACGGGTCGGGCAACCCAAACATGGCCCGTTTGACACCTCTCGCTCATGGTTCCTATGCTATCTCGGCAACCAAAAGGATGCAATCGTGGCTCTCCCACCCTCTTTTAGTACTATCCAAATTCCAAAGTATTAATTCACTCGACTTTTGCTTGCCGTAAGAATAGCTAATACTTTGTAGATGTGGGATTGTTAACATGAAAATATAATGCTCGTGTTAAACTCCATATATTACTCACAACCACGATATTTAGATAGACTCTGATCCAAAACCAAAACAAAAGCTTTGTAAATTGAAACCTATTTATTAGTATTTTCATAATTAAAATGAAGAAATCTTTTGCAAAGCTGATCTTTAGGAAATGCAAAAGTTTTTAGTCAAGAGATATCCATAATTAGCATTGCACCATGACATGTAAACATCCACAAATTGAGTTCTACGTATATTATTCACAATGGTTTCTAATTGTTTTGCAAAAACATATCATTTTTGAAGCATGAACCTCCTCTAAAGTGCCACTTTACATCAATAAGAGGAATTACATTAATAAGAGGAAATAGGGGTATATAGCACTTTTTCAATTTTGATTTGTATAACTAACACCACTTTAATAACTCGTGTTTTATTAGCACCAAAGTAAGTGATGAGACCAAAATACCCCCACTTGTTTTTTTATCTTTTTTTTTACTCTCTCTTTCTTCCCATTCTTTCAGACTACCTCTCTCTCTCTCTCTCGCGACGGAGCTGGGTTGACAGGAGTTCTAGAAGGCAATATTTCTGGAAAAAAAAAGTCTTTTGATGTTTTATTTTAAATTTGATTTTGTTGATTTTGAGATAATAATTTCGTTTTGGTTGATTTTGAGTTTTCAATTTAGTTTTTATTGTGAATTTGTTGATTTTGATGTGAATGGTGAGTTTGTTGAATCTGAATGAGGGTTTGTATGAATTGGTGGGTTTGAGTTTGTCGAATCGGAGAAGACGAACAGTAGCTGATGTTGAGTTTTTTTAAAAAAAAAAATTGAGACTTATTTGTTCCCATTTAAGACTTATTTATGAATACCTAAGACTTACTACACTTATTCGAGACTTAATTTATGAATACCCGAGATTTATTACTCTTATTCGAGACTTAATTTATGAATATATAGTTACTCTATTTCGAGACTTATTTATGAATACCTGAGACTTATTCATGCTTTTTCGAGACTTATTCATGTGTTTTTTAGATTTATTCATGCTTTTTCGAGACTTAATTCATTTTACGTCTTCTTCTTCATCGCGACGGAGGTCTATTCGACCTCCATCAATGGTGAAAGCGACGAGCCGACGACTGTGTCCATCGACTCCGAAGATAATCGGATCTGAAAGATCGAACGACGCCGAGTTCGTTGGTGCCATCGGTTTCATCATATTCACAATGGATCGTCATAAATCTGACGATGAAGGATCGACGACGCTTCGGGTTTGACTTCGTTTCTCTCTCCACATAGCTCGAAACTGAAAACAAACACTACAATTACAACGATTGGCATTGGACGAACGTTTTTCCGATGGTTTTGTCCATAAACTCATCGGTTGGCGGCGTCAACTCCATTGATGGAGCTCCATCAATGGTGGTTTCTGAATTAAAAAAGAAAATGATTGATAAGAGAAAAGATAGATAAGTGGGGGTATTTTTGTCCAAATCCCATCTTTGGTGATATTTAAACTAGAGTTATTAAAATAGTGCTAATTGTACAAATCTACTCCCAAAAAGTGCTATATAACTTTTCAGCCCCTTTAAATAATACCAAAATATTTTTTCCCCATAGTTTTGGTTTTAAAATAGGTAGTAATTCATTTGTTATTTCGAAAAAGAAAGATAATAATGTTAGCTAGTTCGTGCTTATAAGAAACATGTGTTGCTTGTCTTTTTCTCTATAGAACTTATACAGCTAATATAATCAAACAATTATAATGCCTCCCAATTATTTCTTCAGCGATAATTAGTATTTAGTAGAAGAGAAATGAAGTTTTGGTAGTTGGTGTTATCAATTTTTAGCACCACAATAAACCCTGCTTTTGTACTACAATTCAAGAGGTCTTCTGATCACTATTCAACCTGGACCTTGCAACAAGGCAAGAATATAATTAGTTTGTAATCGACAATAATAATTAAGTGCCAATTGATATATTAATTTAGAAATGAGAATCTTTTATAATTTATTTATCAAATAAAACAAACAGACATGTTGCTGTCAGTTTATATCAATATTAAGACAAAGTCTGATCCAATACCAAAATAAAAGCTTTGTAAATTGAAGCTTGTTCATCAGTATTTTCATAATTAAAATGAAGAAATATGTTGCAAAGTTAATCTCTAGGAAGTGCAAAAGTTTTCGGTCAATAGATATCCATAATTAGCAATGCACCGTGAACTATAAACATCCACAAATTGAAACTACATTGTCATTACATAATTAAAAATATATATGGGTTTGTTTATAAAAATCCATAAATGACAGTTTTAAGCAAGTGATCTTATGCTATGGATATTTTTTTACTTGAAATTCTAGTTGCTTTTTCTATCTCTTCATGTAATAATTTTCAATGATCGGAGATTGAAACCATTTATTAAACAGCAAATGCTTGATCAGATGAGTTTGATCATTGATGGCAAAATAGAAGAACATTGTCACATATATATATATATATATTTCAAGAACTAATACAGCTAATATAATCAAACAATTACAATGAGTCCCAGTTATTTCTTCATTATTATTTAGTGGAAGGGAAAAGAAGTTTTGGTATTTTATGTCATCAATTTTTAATAATACTATAACCCCACTTGGTACTGCAATTCAAGAGGTCTTCTGATCACTATTCAACCCTGAACCCTGCAACAAGGCAAGAATATTAGTTTTTAATTTGTATGTAAATGTGTGCTTGTGTGCGTGTGCGTGTGAGAGAGTCTTTTATTTTTTATTTTTACTTGGAACAGTCCATGCTATCAGAGATGGGGAAACTGAGATGTGTGTTGCATCTAATTGGGAGTTGTTGAATGCGAGAGGCGATCAATGGAGGCTGAGTCCCTTTCGTCATGATTTCAATGCAGAAGCAGATCCTCTGCGCGTTCCCCTCCCTGTGTTTTGCTATCATATTTAGTTTCTTGACATGGTTACAACACTTGTTTGATGGTTTAAAGTAATCCCCCATCAGATAATCGAAGCAATAAGGAATGGAGTCGAACACAAGCTGACATGAGGACGCGATCAGCTGGTGGTTGTTATTAGCCATGGCTAAATGATCAGAAACTAATAGGAAGAAGATTGTTAATAACCCGATATGGCGAAGTGCCATTGCTGCTTGCTTGCTTGAATTTGCTTAGAAGCAAATAAGTGTAATATTTGATATATATTCTCTCATTCTACAAGTTCTAGGCAATTTTATCACGGAACAACGAGCATGGCCTCATTCTCGTGCATCTTGAATTACTGATACATGTCGATAAAATTCTGAAAGAGGTTCAGTTACTTTCATTGTAAGATAATGGTTGGACATCGACATGCCTCATTAAAATCAGGGAAAAGAGTTTCCAAGGGTAAGTATTGCTCATCATCATGACATAAGTTTTTTATAGTCTTCCATGGCAGTAATTAAGCAAATTAAACCATGGAATTGATATTATACAACACAAGACAATTATTCACTTATTGTTGATTGATCTCACCAAGTCCTCTATAAGTAAAACACACTCTATTGACTTAAATCGAACTGGCTAACGTGGTTGTTGCCGCGTAGTTCTACTACTACTACACCCTGCAGCAGCAAAGCAAAATCAGTGAGTGCATGCATTTGTTTTGTCAAAGAGCTATATATATGTAGAAATAGTTCAAATTATAGAGGAATGTTTTTACCTGGAACAGTCCCTGTGATTCGAAATGGGGAAACCAAGTTTCATGCGGCAGTACTTTGGAAGAGCACGAATTCGCAAGGGGATAAAAGGGCTTGTTCCCTTCACCATATCCTCAATGCACTGGCAGATCCTCCTACGCTCATGAATATGCTTGTAATCACCTTTTGCTATGACATTAAGTAGCTTGATGTGGACACAGCATTGTTGCGACGGTCTATGATTGTATCCTTTGAGGAACACTAAACAGTAGGGGAAATAGTCGGTCACATCCTGACAATTAGAAATGTGTTGTTGCTGTTGCTGGTTTTGCCTAGCCATAGCTGACCCTGAAATCAAAACCAACATTATCAGAACAAGCTGCTGCCCAACAAGACGTGGCATCGCGGAACAATCTGATAATCAACAGAGTGATGTTGATGCTTGTTAATATGAAAAAAATCTGAGCCTATGTAAGTGTCCTGGTCCATGAATTTCTGATGCAATTGGTGGTTCAATCCTGGAAAATGGGTTGGTTTTATTTTTCTATTCATATATATGGTTTAGATTATTAATTCATAAGAAACAGATGCATTTGATTAAGCCCTAATTCAAATCCTATTAATTACAAAAATATGTTTTTGTATACTTAAACATGATTTGAGTTTGCATCAACCATTTTTTGACCTCCATTATTCAACTTTTGCATTGAGCTTGGAATTAAAATTTAACAGTTTCAAAAAACAAAAAATAATTATTTTTATAAAAAAAATAGTATAATGACTATAATCTATGTAATAGATCTTTAAAGATATTTCATTCATGTTTAAGCATAAATTAATGCTTTAATTAATTAAATGGAAAGAGAATTCAAAAATAGTCAACCGTGAAGTTTGAGCAAATACCTATATTTCAGGTCTAAAAAAAGAAAAACAAAGAGTGTTTTTTATTAATTTATTTTCATTTTTTCATTTTTCTTATAATATATGGATTAAAAAAGACAAGCAATGAAACGGTGCCGCTTCGAAGTAAACTGGACACAGAAATATAGCCGTTAGAAACACAAAGCAGAATGAGGTGTCACTTAAGTAAACACGGCCGTTGCAGTCCGACCCGACCCCAGTTTAAAAAAATAGACCGTTGGAGATCTCAACGTTATACTTCTTTTCTATTCTCCAGTCGCTTCATTTCCCTCATATCTTCTTCTTCTCTCTCTCATTTACAACACCGAAGAGAAAATTAATTACATCTTTTCTTCTCAATTTTCACACACACACCGGTAAGTGAAAGGAATCGACGATGTCTGTTGCAGAGGAATCGACGATGTCTGTTGCAGAGGAATCGACGGGTACAACAACGATGACGACGACGATGGTAGACGAGGTATACGAATTCTCGGCTCCTCGATTCTTCGATTTCATTAAAGGAGAGTCGGAACAGGAAATGCGTAAAGCTGAGCTCTGGTTCGATTCTGCTCTCGCTTACGCGCCTTCTCGTGAGTTTTTTCGTTCTTGCTATTTCTGTTCTATTTACGTTTCTCTTTATTGATATCGTGTATTACAAGACTATCACGATATTGGAATTGTTTATAGTAGTTCTCTCTTCTTTTTGGATTTTTTAGGGATTAGGGTTTGTTTGGACGGTAAGAAATTTTTGAGTGAAGGAATGTTATGCTATGATTTCATGGATTATAGAATGGTTTTCTCTAGCTTTGTATCATTGAAGAATCAGTTGTTCAAGTGGACCAAGACTTTGATGATTAGGGTTTAATTCGGTCAATTTTTTTGGGGATTTTAAAGCATATTGAAAAATCTAAGATTTTTTATTACGATTTTGCTTCATTATCTGTTGTCTATTATGAGTCTGTCTAGATTACTAGGTCAAAACAGTATTGTGAGAAATTTAACACTGAAATGTAACTATTATTCTTTTATATATGTATTAATAGAGAATTCTAATGATCATCTGCTTGATTTTTGATATCTTGTTCTAGTTCTCAATTATTTGTTTTTTTTCATGCAGCTTTTATGCCAAGAATAAAAACTGATAGAACTTTTAAGGTCGAAAGCTTGTGCAATTTCAGTGAAACAGCAGAGCAAATGCAGAAGGTGATGTGATATTTTTGTCCTTCTTTCTTTGATTTGGGACCAAGACAAAAGTGATTATGTTATTTAATTTGGCCACCAAATTTTTGTTGCAGGCCTCAGAATCATCAGACTCAACTGCTACTAACTGTCCCTCGGAAATGAAGCCTCAAGCTGAAGTTGTGTCTAGCAAAGCAAAGGAAAGTGAAGAGGCCACTCCCACTGAAACAAAGGAAGCAAAGAATGCGGTAAGTAGTTTTTTTCAATTGGAACATTGGCATTCTTGAGTTTTTGTTTGTTCTCTTTTCATAATTCAGTTTCCTTTCAGGTTTCTGCTGATAAGGATGCTCGTGAAGACAATTTGGGAGAAACCGCGTGTGCTCAAGTTAATGGAAGGTTCGTTAATCATCACTCTATTTTTGTTGCAAAAGGGATGTTGTTTAGATTTGACTATTGTTTAGCACAGATTAGCATCTTATATATACATCAGCCAAATCTCATCTTTATTTATTTGTTTTCACTTTCTACTGATTGCAGTGTGAAATTGGAACCGGCTAGTGATAAAGAGAAGAGTAAATCCTCTGTCCAAGTAGGAAGTGAAGTCTGCACCCCAAAACCAATGATGACTTCTCAAAAGGGAGTGATTGGTTCCAAGAAACAGCAGACGGCTAGAAAGATAGCTAGTATGATTAAAAACCCATCAGCATTGAAGCCAAAAAACCAGTTACAGTCATCAGAAACCAAGAGGTTGGAAAACTTTTGTCTTTCTGTTCTGTATTCATACATCTTTTTGGTTTTCTGGTATTCATTTTTCTATCAACCATGTTTGCAGAGGCACAAATGTTAAAAACATTGCCGGGACTCCCAACTTGGCTTTAGAAAACCAAGCTATAAAGAGACAGAAGTTGGATGGAGGAAGAACGAGACAGGTATACAACACCAGTACTCTTTATACTATCTTTTTTTCCTCCATTATTGTTAGTGATTTTGTTTACCTGAACTGTTGTTTCAACTTTCGTTTTGTATTTTTCCCTCAAATCTCAGATTCTCAATGTGAAACCCCAATGTTTACCTCACAAGTCAAAATTGGGTATTACAAGTGACAGTTCCAATTTATTCTCTTCAACTGTCAAAAAAACTAGCAAGGAGGATAGAAAGGTTTGTTGTTTTCCCCAACTTTTTGTATTGTGTTCTTATCTGTCTTTCCATTTTGATATGCTTACTAGATTGTTTTCTGAAGGTCTATGTTCGGGAACGAGAACCAGAACCATTTGTTTCAATGGCAGAGATGATGAAGAAGTTCAATTCTAGTACTAGAGACTTGTCGCTGCCACACATTACTTCAAAGTCTAAACTCACATTGACGAGGCCAAAAGAACCCGAACTGGAAACATCTCAAAGGGCTCGATCTGTCAAGATAAAGAGCACAGCTGAAATTGAGGAAGAGATGATGGCTAAAATTCCAAAGTTCAAAGCTAGACCATTGAACAAGAAGGTATTTCACTTTTTTATGCTTGTTGGTTTGTGTGTATTTCACTTCTTGTGGTATGTACTTATTTTTCTATTTCCATATATAGATTATGGAAGCTCCAAGCTTGCCTGCAGTGCAGAGAAGTGCACCACAACCTCCAGAATTTCAGGTAAGCTATACTGCGGAATGGATGGGATGGTAATAAAAATAATATTATGATAAACTGTTTTGATAATTTAACTAATGTTTCTTAATGTCTGCAGGAGTTCCATTTCGAGACAATGGTGAGGGCCAATCAACATGCAGAAACAGCTTCAGTGGCTTCAACAGAGGTTTCTCGTCAGGTATAAAGGGCCACATTGTGAAATTGACTTATTTCTTGTCCTCGTGGAACTATTTTAGTTTACTCATACCTTTATGTTATTAATTTCAATAGAATAATCAATGGAAACCTAAACATCTCACTGAACCGAAAAGTCCCGTACTTCATACGTTTCTGAGAGCCCGTCCACCCAAGGTTAAAAGTTCTGCTGAACTTGAGATGGAGGAACTTGAGAAGGCCCCAAAATTTAGGGCAAAGCCTCTAAACAAAAAGGTTTGGCTCCATATTTTATTAATGGACAGTTTCTTTACCCCTTACAATTTCATAATTTTAAAAGAAAATTCTCTTTTGTAGATATTTGAGAGTAAAGGGGAACTGGGGATTTTCTGTAACACAAAGAAACATGTGACCATACCCCAAGAGTTTCATTTCCGTACAAATGAGAGGATTCCACCGCCTGCATCCTTTGTTGATTTGTTTGACAAGGTAAAAATCATTATAGTTTAAGGTAACCAATCCTAGCATGCTAAGAATATGAGGCAACATTCTAAGAAAACTTTTTTTTTTCTTTTTTGCAGCTTTCTTTGAACTCAGAACCTCGATATGATAAACCACTTCCAAGAAATACAACACCAAGTCCATTCCATCTACATACAGAGGTATGTTCATTTATTTTCATGGTTGATGGGAAAAATAATCTATATATAATTAAGTTCTAGTTACTCATTAGTGTGACTTCTATATTGACCAGGAAAGAGGAGCTGAGAAAGAGATGAAATTTGTGATGGAAGTTAGACATAAACAATTGGAAGAGGAACTTGCTAGGATTCCAAAGGCTACACCATATCCCTACACAACCGATTATCCTGTGGTAAGGAACCTAACCTGAGTGATTTTTCATGGAAACTTTTGTTTCAGCCTTTATTATGAAGGTTTAACATCTCATTCTCATGTGCATTGCAGTTTCCACCAAAACCAGAGCCTAAACATTGCACAAAAGCAGAACCTTTCCAATTAGAGAGTCTAGTCAGACATGAGGAGGAAATGCAGAGAGAAATGGAAGAGAGACAGAGAAAGGAGCGTCAAGAGGCTCAGATAAGAAAATTTAAGGCACGGCCAGTTCTTAAAGAGTAAGTTTTTTTCTCAGTGCACTGTTATACTTTCTAGCAATATAGCTGAAGAAACATCCTTTAAAACTTTATTGTGGCTATTGCAGGGACCCGATTCCAGTGCCAGAGAAAGTACGCAAACCCCTTACAGAAGTCCAGGGATTTAATTTACATTTAGAGCATCGAGCTGTAGATAGAGCAGAATTTGATCAAAAGGTATAAAAATGACACTTTACATTTTTGAAATAGAAAGCAAGTGAATCATTGTTCAACTACTTATGAAGTTAACAACTTACAGATAAAGGAGAAGGAGGTGATGTATAAGAGATACAGAGAAGAAAGCGAGACCGCAAGGATGGTATGGAATATATTCTGTGATACTCTTACATTTGACATTTCCATTGCTGTTCTGTCTGGCCCATCCATAGTGTGCAAATATTGACAATATTTTTATCTCATCAGATGGAGGAAGAAAAGGCATTGAAGCAATTGAGAAGGACATTGGTTCCCCATGCAAGGCCGGTGCCGAATTTTCAACGTCCCTTCTGCCCACAGAAGTAATGAAAAATTTATCTTAAAAGCACTCTCTTTCATTTTTTTTTTTTTTCATTTTATTTATTCTGATTGTTGTGATGTATATGATTAATAGGTCCTCCAAAGAAACAACGAAAGCAAAGTCACCACAGTTGCGTGTGCTCCAAAGGACAGAAAGAAGAAAACTGTTGAGTGCATTTACTGCAGTTTCCAGCACCAGTACCAACACCACTGCACAAATGAGGTGATTGTTCTTGGTTTCAGTGGGTGCTGCTGCTGTTCAAGAACTCTTGAACCTGTAGAGAGGGAGAGGGCAAATTTTAGTTCTTTCAATCGTTTGATCCATGTAAACAAATTTTAGTTTTCTTTCAATCACAATATTCTTTTAGTGCCTGCCAACTATTATTGTATTGCACTGTGAAATTTTTGTGTAGCTAAAAATAGAACAGGTAAATAATAGGTAGTTTGTGTGTTAAACTTTGAATGTAAAATGCAATTCGACTCATTCGGATGGAAAAATGCATTGCTCTCAGGATTGGTCTCTTCCAAAGTATTTTCATTTTCTCTTTGCCGATTAGGACTAAGACTACTACTTTTGCATATAAAAGATTCATCAAATAATGCAATCTGCACATAAGTTTGACAGCCTTCAATGTGAGATCAAGAGCCAAGCTGAGCCCAACGTTAATGTCAAAAAAAAAAAATTAGAAGCCCCAGGAAAAAGGACTTACCCAGCAAATAGAAAAGCAGAAGAAAAATTTTATTCTTTGTAGTCATCTATCTGCATGTGAGTAACCAGAACAACTTTCCAATTGAGCACCCCGAAGTCCTGAACTCCCCCACTGCTCTTGAGCAGATGAATAATTATTCCAGCTAAGTAAAACTAGCTTTCGATTTCAAAAATTGCAGATCAAACCACAGACCCAAGTGGGAAAAAGTTCTTTTGAGTAAAAATTTGAATTATCCAGCTAAAAAAGAAAAGAATTATGTTCTATACATATTCTTATATTTCTCAAACTCGCGACTCTAATGGATGCAAATTTACATTAACAAGGCATTAAACAATGCCGAAAAAAAAGAGGCCTGGACTCATTGACCATATTTACATAAAGCTCTTGCACAAACTCAGTCCACCTCTTTATCTTTTATAGAAAAGCAGCATCAACTTGGAAAAAAGATTTATTAGCTACTCTGCTTCCGCCGATATGCTAGAATCTGCAATGGGGGTAAGAAGAAGGAAATAAATTCAGTAGCTACTGGAAGCGTCAGTACGCATACAATCTCTAAGCAATAAGCATTTAAAGTAACTACAGTATATTCTAGATTTGAGTTACAAGAAAATCTTGTCAATTTTTTCAATACTTGAATAGGAGTTGGGACTTGTATAATAATATTAATACCAGGTTGATATTTGAAGGAATTGAATTCAACTGTATGATATAAATTCATAAGAGATAAAATCTCAATTCAAAACAACATAATGAATACATTAGAAGCTAATTCAGAACAGGGTGGGCACCAGCACATGACACAGTAGTACCCCATACTAAGCAGACAACAGGAGTTTAAGCTAGAAAATCCAACCATTCCTCGTTGGAATTGTTACCATTCAAATGAGTTTTGGATCAGATCTTTATCATTTAAAACATTCCCAATATATAATGGAATAAAGGGGGAGAGAAAACCAAAAATAGCCATAGGAAACATTAAACTTTTGTTTGTAACAACTTTTGAAATTTTATACATTAATAGCCACTTAAAAAAAAAAAATCAGTGTATGTCTATAAATTACAAAACTACCTCTGAATTTGATTTTTTCTTTACAACCGAAAGCAAACTTGAAATCATAACTAAAATCTGGAACCAAACTTGAAATCACGACTAGAAACTTGAAACTTGAAACTTGAAATCTTGTCCAAAAACATGAAATTTTGAAACTTGAAATCTTACCTAAATTGAAATGTTGAAACTTGAAATCTTGACTAAATTGAAATGTTCTGGGTTTTTAAGTTTTTCGTTTTCAAATTTTGAAACTTGAAATCTTACCCAAATTGAAATGTTGAAACTTGAAATCTTGATATCTTGATTAAATTGAAATGTTCTGAGTTTCAATGTATTTCGTTTTCTTTCCTTTTTTTCTGCAGATCTAATCACCGGCGGAGGGAGAGCTCAACGGCGTTGTTGGACGGTCGTGAAGCCCAGGTGACGGCACACCGGTAGTCCGGCAAGCCGTCGACGTCGTGTGAGAGAGAAAGAGAGGTGAGTGAAAGAGCGAGAGAAAGAAGAGAGGGAGAGAGGTGCGGCCGTGCGGGCAGAGAGAAAGAGAGGTTCAGTGAGAGAGAGGAGACCGGCAACGGTTTGTCGGCCTTCGAAAGGATGCCGGCGACGGTTCGTCGGCACACCGCCGATGTGAGGGAGAGATCGGGGAGAGAGAGGAAAGGAGAGAGAAAAAAAAAAAAAAAAAAAGTGTTTGAGGATGGTTTTTATATGAGGGCATTCAAGTAATTTCTCAAAAAAAATGGCTATTAACGAATAAATTTTCGTATGTGGTTAAAAACGAATTATCCATAATAGTTATGGTCATTTTTAGCAATTTCCACATAAAGGGGCTTCAACAAGGTGTCATGTATTTACATATAGTGCAAACGGGCAAATTAGTATTAATAAATTCATACTGACCAAATGATCCTGACTGGAAGTGTAATTGACTCTAAGCCCTGCCAGAGTTTCTTGACCTTCCAAACTTTGCACCTGATCTGTTGAGGGATTTGGGGTTGACTGGTTGCTACTGGCATTGAGTTGCTCTTTTACCATCAATATTTCAACTTCTTCAGCTTCCAATGGCGTCTGGAGTGAAACATACTGCATGCAATATACACGCAACCAATTTAGATAAGCACCTATGTAGATGGTAAAAAATGAAAATGATCTACTTTGATACCATTTGGAGGGAGAACAGTGTGTTACGGTTGGTGCATGTAGTGCAGTCAATCAGTCAAAACAATGGGTTCAGGTCATATCAGAATTTGGACAAGCACAAAACTTCCTGACGAAGCAAAAGCAATAAAGAAGTTGAATCCGCAATAGAAATTGCTCCAAATGAATTTTTTATTAATAATAATCAAAGATATCAAATCCATGCTTAAATAGGGAAAAAAAATCTTACTCCAATAGGTACCGGGGATCCTAAATGGACCTAAATAGGGAAATCTCGAATTTTACCAAAACAAAAACAAAAAGCAAATTTGAGTTATTGATTAATTCTAAAAGAGTGCTTTCTTAAACAAATGCAACAAAACAAACCATACCAATAATGAAAATCGTTACTAAAAGTTATTAAGATCCAAAAATACTGCCTAAAAAGGCAAAAAATTTAAAACAGAGGCTGAAAAGACGGAATTTAGGGAAAGTACAATGCATTACAAGGGTCCTAGGTGATTGTTGTACAGCTCGTCGAGACGATTCCAACGGTAAATTATGGGCCAAAATCTGACATTGTTTTCCCTTTCTACGGACTTCCCAAAAGTACAGAACCTAACAACTCAATGATAACAAACTATATGCAGGATAAAGAAATTGACTGGACAGGATCTGGATCAAATGGATCCAAGATCAATCACACTGGGTAGACTTTGACAGCTTACTGATGACAGTATACTACAGGCATTTCATTAATGCATGATAAGATTCAATTGAGAAACAAATAAATCCACTGTCCTCGAATTTAAGAAGAGAGTTTCTAAAGCCTCAACTTTTTAACGTTCGATATTGGAGAGTTTAAGAATTATAAAGTGTGGACAGAGGAATCTCACTTCACATAGCTGTTTAACTGACAAACTTTGTCGACAACAAAGGTAAGGTTGCTGCAAACTTGGTGCACTTTGGTTGTCCAAAGAAACAAGCATGAGATGAACATCTAACTGCAAAAAAGAATAGGCTTTAATCACAGAGGATGTAAAACCACATGGGGGAAAAACAAACTAGTTGAACTGTATCTGGACATTGCAGTGCTTACTGAAAGACAAACACTAGACAAGGTTTAATTGCATCACCATTTATTTCATCATCCCTTGAAAGTACTCTCCGGCAATAATAGTTACAAGTTTGGTATGTGCCAACCATGACTGACATAATTTTTACTCAATAAACAGTACAACAGCATCCTATCTATCATACCTCGTCATTGTTTTCTTGTAAGCTGCGGAGATATTCTACCAGCTTATTTAAGCGAGCAATTCGCGAACTCTTACTATTGCAATTATTAGCATTGCCATGTCGGGTGTTACTCCGAGCTCCACCCCTGCCCCAAGCAAGCATTTCTGGGTTCCATACAAGCCCAGGAGAAATTCCTCTGCTTTCTCTGCCCATTTCTGAATCATTCTCAAGGCATCCACCATCTAAGTTCACTGCTGATGAAGAAGGCTGTGATGACCGAATTCCTGGTTGTCTTTTGCGCCTTCTCGGTCTGACTTCTGTAGTACGCTCCTCATTAGAAGATGAATCTTTGCCTCCGTTGTCATCATTTTCATCCTCATTGTCTTCAGATCCCTGATGTTCAGTGCCCCTACCAATTCTTCTCCTTCTTGATTGACCACTACGAGGATTACGCTGCAGTCTTAGCGTAAATGTATTATCTTTATTGGTCGTGCGTCTCTTAACCAGTGCTTCTGATTGTCGTTGAAATATCTGGGCTATTGATGCTTGAATCTGCCAAACAAAATTAGGATAATGTTGATTAAGCACTTATCCCCATTCTCAAGCAACAAGGCTTTTAAACTTAAATTTGTTATATAATTATCTTCTCTTGCATAAGCTTGGAAAGGTGTAATCTGAAGTCTGAACAATAAAATATCAAGCGTGGTCTAAAAACATGCTCAGCAACAGCGAATGATCCATCAGCAAGTTTAAGCATTTGACAATGTAAACAAGCTGAGCATAGTATTATTAGGCTATCCATGCTTGGGTTATATAACTATTTGAGCTTGGGATTGAACATAATTCAGGCCTAAACAAAAAGTTCAAGCTTGACATAAAATCACTTGGCCAACTTCCGCAGTTATCCAATTATAATCTTCACCTTGAAACTGACAATTTTTGGTTTATTTTTTATTTTGAAGTATATATTTTTAATTATATGACATATTCACATTTGTAACCAGTAACATATTACTTTCTAGTTGGCCATATTCTCAATGGCAGTACAAGTGTACAACAGTGCTCAATGGGTGCAGTAAGAAGCCTTTTAGAGGGAAGACTCCTTGACTTCTTACATTTCTTATTTATGTAGGATTGATGGACCATCACAATTTGTACACTGATTAGATCACACAAGACAACACCGTATTGTAGTGTTAAGTGATCAACCACACACGTACTACCAGCTCATAATCAAGTGGCTAGCATGATGTGGGATAAGTCAATGCGATTTGGCCTTCACATGATTCCTGTAAGAGCTTGACAATGGGACTTGGTTAGGGTTCATTTATTAACCTTGATAGAAAAGTCAACTCAAGTTCCTAACCAAGCAAAGCTCGAGCAGCATCTAAAAAGCCTAGCTCAATTGCCTCTACTAGTAGCAGTAGGAGAAGATATTTTGTAAATTTACAGTCCATTTTAAAAGAGAAAGGACTCTAGATTTAAGAACTGAAATTTCCAGCATAGAGCCAGAGCAAAATTATCTGGATGATATCAGATAATTTTCGTATGATACATGCTTTATTCCAAGCTTGGTAGCCAAGGCCTCCAAGAACACATATCAATGCAGGTATTTGTGATGAATGCTTTTCCTGAATTTATAATTATTAACCTAAAATTGAGCATGAAATCATGCATAAAGGCAGATCTGAAAGAACACAGAAATACAAGTGTACTCTGGCATCTAACCTGCTTATTGCGAGTCCTTTCTTCTTCATGAAAAGCCAACTCCTGAGAACAAATAGTCAGCACATCAATATTCAATTTGCTATAATGCTATAAAACACATTTGAATAAGGAAACGTTTACCTCCTCCTCATATTTGTCAATATCTGGATACAATGCAGCAATTAGGGCATCATAATTTGGGTCATCTCTCAAAGAACGCCGACTGGCACAGTGTGTGCGACATGCAGGACACTCATTATTCCTGAAGTTGAATATCAGTTGAAATAGTGAATCCAGTTTTAAGTCTTTCACACAATTAGCTTGACAAGTGCATCAACAGAGAGTATCAAATAATCACGTGGCATATATTATATCACATACCCTAGTCGCATTGACTTGTCGATGCATTCTCTGCAAAAGCGGTGCAAGCATTCCATTACAGTTCGTGTTTTCTTTATGATCCCTGTACAAGTAAAATGCATTATTTATATTGTTAACAATCATAATGAAACTCAAAATTCATACCCAATTAATCAGTGCCCTAAGGTCAGTCTAACCTTTCTTCTTTCCTCGGCACCTCAAGATTTCTGTTTCATAAACACTTGGCCAACACATCCTTATAATGAGAAAGTCCATTAAATTATTTCTGCATCTAAAATTGAGCCTAGATGAGAGTATTCTACAACTCCAATTTTCAAGGACTACATTTATTACACTTGATTTCAATAAAATGGCAATGAGCACCAAACAATTTTACCGATATGACTAAAAAACTGCTCAACATGAAAGCATGATCTTATATCTGAACTAAATTTCATATCCCCTACTTGAATAACATGATAACATTAAGCATCCATAACTCTCGTATCCAACCATTTTCTTAATATAACAAGCTTTGAACAATTGTGCAAATCTATTTTTCAACAAAAATCAAGATAAGTGTAATTAAATGTCACCAAAAGCCTCACCATAAAACATCACCCACCCTCTTAAAATTCAATGATTCATAGCCAAGTGCTTTTCAGAAATTTCTACAACTTAAGATCAATAAACTAAAAATTGAAAATTGGAATTTGATCAAAAGGTAATGTGTTGTCCATAACAGTAAGGCTACACATCCCACCCACAACCCCACATTTTCCATCCCAACCCATATGGCAGGCTCAACTGCCAACTATGCTTAATTAATTTTCATTAGACCCATTTAATCTTTATAATTTTATTTCACCCCAACACAAACAATACGATTGTATGGTTCAACCATCATTATTGTATTGTAAACAAACTCCTCATCTCCTAGATGCCTCCATCATTCTGTACAAACAACAAACTTCAGATTTCCTCTTACCCTGATCACCACCACCCCCATCACCACAAAATCCAAAAACTATGACAATTTCCACCACATAGAACAAAACCCAAATATCTTCAAACCCAGTTGAGTCACTGTCCCCTGACTCTGTCATCGACACTTGGGACACTTCTTAGATGTGCATTCGCAAAGATGTGCATTGTTCAAAGTTTGTGCTCTGATGGTCCCAGTAAATATGGTTGGCTTAGCGGTTTAGTTGCAGGCTTCAACCAACCTACCTAAGATGTGAATAAACCTCCAAGTTTCATGGCTCCAAGGTTTATAAGGTCTGGTAGTATCCCTTAGTTTAATACCTAGAGAATAAGGAAAAGGCTGGAGGAGTTCTAGGTATCAAAAAACAAAATTGGTAAACCTCAGTCAAAAATTCTTTGCTGTAGAGGGAACATAACAGCATTCAAGTGGAAAACAGAACTCAATTTCAAATGCTTGTCAGAGTAAACGTTTAAGTTCTAATTCACATACAAATGCTATAGACACTCAATGAATATCAAAACCATTCAAGTTTTATATATCATGTATTAGATATTTAGATACTTTATGCTCTCTGATATTTTATAGGAAATAATAATAAAAATCATGTAGAATAAGGCCGACAGAATAAAAAAGATTGAGCAAGTACCTAGACAAATTGGACACTGCACATCTTTGCGAATGTCTGGCAGTTCTACAAAGACAAATCTGCAATAATAACCAGAAACATAATTTGAACATTATGCTGAGTAACTGATAATAAAGAAACAATACAGAATTCACATAATTTGAACATTATGCTGAGTAAGTGATAATAAAGAAACAATACAATTCACATAATTTAAACATTATGTTGAGTCACTGATAATAAAGAAACAATACAGAATTCAAACAAACTGTTAAACTATAAATAAGCAAGTTATTGCTAGAAAGAATATACATATAAGACTTAGATGTAGTCATAAAGTACAGATGCAAAATAACTAGTATACTGAAAAATATGTACTGTGGTAAGACTATATTCACAGGAAATGCATATTATGGTCCAATGATAGTCTCCAAAAAGGAATCCCAACAGATAAAGAAAAGAAGGAATAAAAAATGAAGACGGGGTGTTTCCCTTGATGGAGGAATTTAAAATACTATACTGCCAATGGTTGTGCTGCTATGTTCCCTTTCAAGGCTTTCACAGATGGATAACAAATCTGGCACTAATCCAACATCAAATCCAATTTGAATTCTTAGATATATTGTTGTACTACTGCAAATCTTAATTTCTATGCCCCAACCAATGGTCGATCTTGGGCCCAATCTATCACTCATTGATTACTTCATCCTTGACTTAACCTTGACTATATACAAGTTAAAAATGAATTTTGTAGTGTGCTGCCAGTCAGAGTCCTGTAGAATAAAGGCTATGCTGCTAACACACAAAAATATAACAGACTCTTAAAAGCAGAAGTATGCAACAAAGTGGCATCTTTAATCATTTCTTGTTAAAAAATTCCAACAGGCAGCAGAGTGTTAATACTGCTCTCAATGCAAAACTATATATAAATTTAGTGTCCATAAAATAACTGAACCAAACAGAACATGGAAATAGAGTCATTCTGGGTAATGTAGAAAATGTATAGTCAGGGAATCCTAAAGAATAAATTTGCTAAAATAAACTGCTGCTACGTATACCTAGATAAAAGTAAAGCTCTAAGTTCTCTACAGACCTTCTTATAACAGACAACAATCTCAAAAGAAGAAGGAAGGAAAAAAAGAGTCAGCAATTCGAATGAGTGAATTTCAGGTTGCAGTAGAACTGACCATATTCATGATATCAGTGGGATGAAATATTCTAATCTTATCGAGCCATTTCATGCATGTAAAATGTTTTTGACAACCAATTTATCCAATTGCCAATGGTTAAGTGTTTATATAAAAGCACCGGTGTTTCACTGTATGAGAGAGCCAAATCCTCCGACAAATTTGAAATATCGAAACTTTCATGCATACGAAGTGCCAATTATGAGAAACAGATCCGTACATGCAAGAACCTTAGCAGCACCCGAAATATCCAACTTTCATGCATACAAACAGCCAATAACAAGAAACAGATCGCTACATGCAACAGTCTCAACAGCACTCGGAACAGGAAAAACGAAAACAAAAAGACAATGCCGAAATCTGTTATCCCTGAAACCAAATAAGCTCGCAATGAAAAAAGAAGAGCTCCGCCGCCGCCACTGCTTTGTAAAACAAAGCCAAATCACAACTGTTCAACTACAGGCCGCTCAATAAATGCTGGTAAAACAGCAAAAATCTAGCCGACCCAGATACCAAGTACGCAATGACAGGCTAACAACATAAGAAAATGTAGAAAAACAAACAAACAAACAAGGTTCGAAAAAGAAGTGGTAGAGAGAAAGTACTCAGATTTTTCTTCAGAGGCAGACGATGGGGTTCCATCAGAATCTGATACACACACACACAAAAAACACCAATCGCACAATTCAATCGTAATTCGAAAACCAATCTCGAACACGTGTTACGCAATAACATTCACAAAAAGTGCGAAAAACAAAAAACGTTAACAGTTACCGTCACCATCTTCATCTTCAACCACTTCTACATCCTCCTTCAGGTCTTCATCTCCTGGTTTCCGTTGTTCTTCAACTTGGAGTTGCTCGTGGCTAGATTGCTTGTTGTGGTTCTGCTGCGGAGTCTCGTCGTCGTGTTGCTGTTGTTGTTGCTGCTGCTGTTGTTCATGGTGGTCGTCGTCGTCGTAGGCAGGATTCTCCTGCAAAGACCGCTTCTGTGCAGGCATTGATGAAGATGAAGTAAAGAGATTCGCTCGAGTTCTCTGTGTGTGTGTTTTCGGTTTGTCTCAGACAAAGATGGAATTTTAGATGGGAAGAGAAAGCGAGAGATTTTATTTGCAAAAACTCTCTCTCTCTGCTGTTGGTGTTGCTTTGCTTTTTTGTTTTGTGCTTTTTTTCTTTTTAAATTATTTTTTTTGTTTTTTTTTTTGTTTTGTGTTTGGACTTTGGAGAGAGTATAATCAGAGATGTTACGGTAAATAAAAGTAGCACTTGGTGGCATGTTGGGCGGCCTCCTGTGTCTCTCTCTCTTTTATTGGTGTTTTTGTCATTTCCAACTCAAATTATTTTTAATAATTTTTTTAATTAATAAATAAATTCCGGATTTAGAAGAGAAAATTATTCAATTATACGATATTTTTTTCCATTTTTAATTGTGTTTTGGTATTGATTTTTCATTAATGAATAAAGATGACAACGCGTCATCCATTTCATCACAAAATATGAATTCCATATGAAATTAACGAATTTGAGTTTGACCTTACTTCTGTATATAATTTGATTAGGTTTTGTTAGTTCACAATTCACATAAATCATAATCACCTCCTACCCATTTTTTTATTTTTTAAAAAAATAAAGAAAATACAAGTTTAGAGATGAATGTGATACATTGAATATTTAATCTGAACGTTTTTACCGACTAACAATTTATATAATTTAAAAGTTCAAAGAATAATTATTTTCATCTTCGTAATTTATTTAATATATAGTATTAATATTTGGATATATATAGTTCAAAAAATAAATAATATTTTTCAGAGGACATTTCAACACTGTCACTGCTTTAATAACTTATGTTTAAAAGACACATATTACGATAAACGGATAAAAATACCCTCAATAGTTGTTCTACAACTGATTTATTTCATTCATTTTACAATGACAGAGTTATAAAGTAAAGAGAGAAAATCTCGTTGAAACCCAGACAATCATTCGAACGGCGACGGAATAGCGCTACGCAGACGCATTCGAGGGTTGAGCTCGAATCGAGTTTTTTTTTTAACGGATCGAGTTTTTTTTTGTTAAGAATCGAACTTTTTTTTTTACATGATCGAGTTTTTTTATACGGGATCGAGTTTTTTTTTACATGATCAAGCTTTTTTTGTGAGGGATCGAGTTTTTTTATACATGATCGAGCATTTTTTGAAAGGGATCGAGTTATTTTTTTTTACATGATCGAGCTTTTTTATGAGGGTTCGAGCTTTTTTGTAAGGGTTCGAACTTTTTTTTTACATGATCGAGTTTTTTTTGTTAAGGTTCGAGTTTTTTTTTTTACACGATCGAGTTTTTTTTGTGAAAGATCGAACCTTTTTTGTACATTATCAAGTTTTTTTTTTACATGATCGAGTTTTTTTTTTGTTAAGGATCAAGCTTTTTTTTTGCATGATCGGGTTTTTTTGTGAGGGATCGAGTTTTTTTGTAAGGAATCAAGCTTTTTTTTATTTGATCGAGCTTTTTACTTAAGGGTTCGAATTTTTATGTCTAAGATTATAAATTTGTTTGCACCATTTTAAAAATGTTCATACCAGTGAAAAAAAAAAACTCAACAAATTGAAAATAAATTGATTGGACCAATTACAAAACAGCTCGTAAACATATCAAAAAAAACTCGGACCAATTGTAGATCGAAAAAGCTGGATCATGTTCAGACAAATTGTAGATCTATTTTCAGACAAGTTTTTTTGGAGAGAAAGAGAAGTTAATGCTTTCAGTAATCAAAGTGTGAAGATGGAAGTACAAAGAGAATTAAAAATTGATTATTTAAGGGAAATATAGGTAGTTCACTATAATAGCTACATTTTAAACTTAACTTATTAAACCAGTGACATCACTGCAATTCACACACAAAAAAACCCGATATATATATATCGGAAACAATATTTGGATTGGATATCTATTGATCGTTAAAAAACTTATTTTCAAAACATAATTATGAATTTATTTAATTTTATCTAGTGTATTGTTACGATAACATTATGTTAAAAACAGCAATAATGTTGATCACTCTGACTCTGTATCTCACCTTACCCAACTTATATTATAATTTATGGAGTGTCAATTAAGAAATTGATATTATTTAACCATATATATATATATATATATGGATTAAATTGCCACATTAAAAGATAAAATACAAGTTTATATGTGAATTGTAATATCTAAAATTATTCTAAAACCCAATCTCAACATTGTAAAGATAAATTTTAACTTTGGTATTGGTAGATTTATATATATATATATATATGGTGCTATAAGTTGTCGCACCGTAAAAGAAATTGTAATAAAGAAGATTAGAAATTAAAGTTATAGACTCGTACATTTTGGACTGAAATCATGCCAATATGGATGCATTTGAATATATGATACATCTAATTTATCTCAATCTATTAGAATTCGTTCAATTTTGTTTTTATAAGACAAAAGAACTCGATTGAGTATTTGACTAGTTGAAGACTTGAACTCTTGAAGTACATCATTGGTGTAAAGAAAGAACAAAAGAAAATGCAGTAGGAATTGGGGGAAAGAAGCAGCGAAAAGTTAAAAATGATAAAAGTTTAGAAATTAAAGCATAGAACATGTGAAAACACATTGACTCGGTGATCAAACACCTCCACACTCATATCTCCACTCTTAGTTTAAGTGGTGTACATTTATCTATGGGGTATTATTGATTTAGTCCCTATGTTTTTTCGAGTTAGTTTTTTTTTACTCACTTATTCAATTTTCACTGGATTGGACCCTATGCTTTTCAAAACCACTCATTTTGATCATTCTGTTAGTTAAATCAAACGGTTATAAGGGTAGTTTTGTCTTTCAACATAAACATACCACGTGTCAACACACAAAAAATAGAAATATATATAATAAAATTTAAATTAAATTATAAATACAAATTTATAATTTACAAATAAAAGGAATAATTATAAAATTATAAATAATTAAATGATTAAAAATTAAATAATTGAAACCCAACGATCTCTCCATTATCGATCTCTCTGATAAAAGCTCTCATCTCTCTCCATTTCTTTCTCAAACCGAGCGATCTCTCCCTCCTTTATCGATCCACCTCTCCTTTCTCGGTCTCTCTCTACCCTCCATGAAAACCCAGAAGAAATTACTTGAATCCATCTCCGACCGCCATGAAATGATCTAAGATCTGGTTTGAACCAGAAATATGTTCGTACCAAAATCGCCGGTCGCCGCCATTTGAAAAGCAGTCTCCTTCGACGAAGATAATGGCAAATTTCCTCCAGTTAGAAGATCGTGAATCCAGATACCAGATCCCTTCTTCATTTTTTCCTGATGTTTTTTCGTGTTTTTTTTTATACGTATATTTCCTATTTTATGGATTTGAAGGTTGTGTTGGGTTTTATGTTGATTTTGGTGTTGGTAAGTGGAGGGTTTGGTGGGTTTGGTTTCGGTGATGGTTGTGGTGGTGGTTTGTAAGGTTTTTTGGGTTTTCTGGTTTGAAGTGTTTGAAGGGTTGATGATGGTGGTGGGATTTTGGGTTTGAGTTATCGATGAAGATAGGGTTGTAGCCAATTTAACTATTCAATCACTCTTCTCATCATCTAAGCTTTTTTGTTGAGGAAACATAAAGATAAGAATTGAATTGGGTTTGAAGGGTTTAAAGGGTTGATGATGGTGGTTTGGTCGATGGAGATTGGTTTGAGTGGTGGCTGGGTTTGAATTTAGGGTTAGTTTTATGGTTGTTGTTGATTCAGTTCACAGATGTTGTTATAATTTGAAATAAGATTTTGTTAAATTTCGATTTGGTATGGTGGTTGGGTTAGAATTTAAGTTTAGTGTGGTGGTCGATTTCGATTCGATTCACAGAATTGTTCTAATTTGAAAATCGATTTTGTTTAATTTCAAATTTAATCCGTAAATAATTTGTTTCCTCCTTTTAAAAAATAAATTAATTATTAATTATTAATTAATTAAAAATAAAATTAAGAAAATAAAAGGTTTTATTTTTATTTAAATTCAAGGGTAAAACTGTCATTTTATATTTTCTGTGACGGTTGACCATCAAAATTCTGATCAGAAGAACCAAAATGAGTGGTTTTAAAAAACATAAGGCCCAAACCAGTGAAAACCGAATAAGTGAGTAAAAAAAAACTAACTCGAAAAAACATAGGGACTAAATCAATAATACCCCATTTATCTATCCATGTTTGTAAGGACGAAACTAGAAATTCAACATTGGGTAGCCATCATTTAAGAACGAAAAAAATTAAGGAGGCCAAAGTAAAAAAAGTTTAAAATTTAATAATAACTTTTTTTTTATTTAAAAGGCATTTAAAAAATAAAATTTAAAAAATAAAAACTAGGGATGTGGTGAGCCCTTACCAACTCCCCCTCCCTCCACCACGGAAGGTTTAAGTCTCATCATATATATTTACCGACACATGAGAAGAGTTTTATCATTATATGACAAGAGTATGTTGTGATAGTGGTTTTAGACCTAAGGAAACCCTAAAAACTAACTCAAAGAGTCATAGATGAGAGTTATGTATCTTCTCCGAGTAGATATTCGGATCGATCACGTAGAGATTTATCTCCACTAATGTGGATATAACAAGGCCTTGACCGCTGAGAAAAATAAAGGCAACAGTTGCTAAAAATTGGTATATTACCAAAATTCAGACTTTATGTGGCAACTTTGAAATATTGCAAGCTGTCAGTTTTGATTCGCATGTTTCAGGGCATCGAGCCCACTTGTTCAAGACTTCGTATACGAAATTGAAAGTCAACCGATGGCATTTAGAGATGCAGAAAACATTGTTAATAATTATCAACTCAAATAGCCATATCAAGACATCAAGTTGTGGTCCATAATGCTGTTTAGAAATAATTATTTATTGCATGTTCTATTATTCTACAACATCATCCACAAAAAAATAAATTTCTTCGTAAATAATACGGCATTGCCCCTGCCCGTTTGTCCTCTACTCAAAATGGTATTTTCACTCAAAACAGATCAGGATCATTTCTAGATCTGATTCTCATCTCACCCAAATTTTAAAGGATTTAATAATGCGTGATTAAGGATCATTACTCAGTAATGTGTGATCAAAATCATATAATATTTCAAATGTATAAAAGCAGAAAAGGCACCACCACCACAGCACCACCATACCACCCAATGTGACTTGTTGGTAAATGACGCTCATCCAACATGAGAGAATGTCTTCGTAGCATCATTCCAACATAGGAGGATTGAAACAGATCCATTTACTTTCAGACACACAAAACTGGCTAGAATCAGGTTGTTGCAAGAAAACAAGGTGATTATCATTGAATCTCAAACAATAACAACAAAAAGCAATCAAAACTGTAAAACATTGGCAGTAAATATTCTGTGCTTTCGATAATCAACCCCCCTAGGAAGACAATGATATTTCATCACAACCAGCAAAATTACAAGTCAAATGAAGTGGGTAAGAGATACAAAATCCAATGACAATTTACTTGGTATCAAGTATCAACTATCAATTCATATGAAGAACAAATATGGCAGCTGAGGTATGAGATATTAGATCATACAAACTACAACCAGCTAAGCATAATTTAGCTGACTGAGGTACCTTTGAGGCAATTCTGCCATTCTCAATCCTTCAACATAATAGCCTCTGAATATCAACTACAATGAGATTATATAGAGGGCAAGCAAATTATTCGGTAACACTCAAGGAAGTACAAGTAATAATACTATAGCCTAGCAATATAAACAAGTAAAATGGCTAGAGCAGATAAATCGTACATACCTAGAGCCCGCGATTACCTAGCAATCCTAATGTGATAAAAACAGATGTTCTGATTCCACTTGCCTTTGTGAATAGCTAAAATACTACAAATCTTCAATACGTACATGATACTTAATAACACGATCGTCACGATTACATCCCTGGGATGACAGAAGAGAGGGAGCATATACGATTGGAGAGCAAACAGTTACCTGATCTGGAAGTGTTTGTAAGTGGCGTTTTCTTGGATAGTTAATTTGATTCTTCCCTTTTCATCAACCTGCCCACAGACCATATCTTTTAACTGGGTGTCCATCCCTTTACGGCTTGAGCCTTCCCCTTGGGATTCAGCAGCATTCTTCCTTCGCCGTTCATTGTGTCCCGCCAAACGCCTGCGACAACTTCTTTTGGCCTCATCAAATTCCGAAAGCTCATGGAATCTGCTCCACAACATTTACAATCAGATAATCAGATGAATTGTGTACGAGCCAAGAAACAAAAATTCCAAAACTTGAGAAAGTTTATCATTTGAGATGTGTGTAGTGTAATTGTCTAAAGATAGATGAGTGCAATTAAATAACAACAAAAACTAGCATAAAAGTCGGTTGATTCCATCTTTATAATAATAATAAAAAATTCCAATTTGCAGCGAGGACACACACATGCACTAAAATCCAAATGATAACATGACCAGATTAGACAAGATCACAGAATCATCTAAATTACAAGGGCTAAAAGACACCATTAACAATAATGTTATGTGACTAGATATCTATAATCAATCATGCAAAAGCTGCAGGTTAGTAAGTTGCTTTTTGAAGCAAAAGCCAATTCTACGAGCTGATTCCTTAAGTAAAATTACAGAGGAATGTTATCCAAAAACAGAGAAAACTTAAAAGATAACACAACAAGAAACAAAGAACAGATACAGTAACCACAGAATCACGAGTAAATATTCTTGTCTATCAAAATGAACAACTACAACAGTCAATAACGAAACCAAGCAAAATTCTTCAAATTGACGAAAAGGAAATTCAATTGGCAACCCAAACCTGCTACATTGCTGGCAAAACCTCTGCCTAATCCCAGCTGCGAGCACGAACTGAGCCTTTGCATGGATCTCGCAAACCTTGTGCCTCCGGTGGTACTGCTTCGCATCACTCAGATCAGCCGTACACTTCTCCACTTGACAATTCCTCGACCCACCGCCACCGCCGCTGGATCCTTTCTTGCCGCCGCCGCCGGACACCAGCTTCTTTTTACGGCTGACACTGCTGTCATCTTCCTCCATGTACTGCTCGTATCCTTCATCATCAGAATCGACACCAGTCACTTCCTTTTTCACAACTTTTACCATCTTGTTCTTGCCTTTCGCATCCATTCGTCGCAAAAAAATAGTATAGAGTAAATAACACCAAACCGAGTAAATACTAAAAAATGGAAACGAAACAGAGAAAGAGATACTTGAGGTTGGTTTGCTAAGAGAGAAAAAGTTGAAAAAAAGGAGAAGAGAAGGTTGAGGAAATGAGTAAGGACCACAACCACAAGCTCCATTTTCTTTCTTATTTTTGCCGTGTCTTGGATTTTATTTTTTTTATTTTTTGTTGTTTAGAGGGGAGGTGAGAAATTTGTTTACATCAATTTTTTATTTTTATTTTTTATTCTAAAAAAAAACCTCAGCAGCCGTGATCAATCTCGTGAGTGGTGGCCCCTGCACCATTGTTGTGCAGTGAAGTGTATTAGGTTCTACTTGTACTATATCTTTCTTGCTTGAATGAGACGGTCCTCTCCAGTGAAATACAATACATTTATTAACCCCATGTTCGCGTGTCTAGCATTGCAATAACCAATCATACGGTGACACGTTGAATCAAACAGAAGTGTGGCTGATTAGTTAAATGAACTGTTCTGATTGCGCCACGTAATGAAACGACTGTACTGAATAAAATGATCCTGAATTTGGGGAGTTATTCGGTGTCTAGAGGAGAGTATGCGACTATGCGGAGATAGTCACGTGGTGATAGGAGACTGGTTGATTGGGACGGGGTCAAATTAAGAGTTGACCACTGTTTGGACTTTTGTTGGTTTAAACTAATCAGAGAATGAAACGTATCGATGCGCAGAGGAGCTGACGGTGTTGACTGTTGACTGACTGGTTAAGAAAATCGGGTCTATGTCCAATTCTTTTCAACCGGTACCGGTACATTCCCTATTTACCGGGTGGGGTCGGGTCGACGTCCTTCTTGCGAATTGTGATTGACCCCGGTTGACGACCCGATAGGATCGATGACGTGTGCTGGCTTCGGGGAATCTTTTGTGGGACCACTTGAGAATTCAATTGGCCCGCCCATTTAAAAGTTGAAACGTCTGAAGTTTGAAAACAAAAAATTTCCCGCTTCTTTCGCTGTCTCTCTTCTCTTCCAATTCGAATCACCTGAGTTTCTCATCTGCTACTGCAACAGCAAGGTCATGGCCGTCACTAGGCCCAACTCCGACGACACCGCCATCTCTGCTCACGATCCTCTCTTGCCATGGCTCTTGTACGCACTCTCTCTTCCTCGGTGTGTTTTTCTTTTCTTTCAAAATTTTATTTATATAATTTGTGGCGGTGACGAATTTGTTGTAATGTTTAGGTCGATCAAGAAGGCGTTGGACGAATGGTGCTCGGACAATCACTCCGGTGTGGTGAATCTCGACAAGCTCTTATCCGATTGCATTAGTACTTTCAAGCACCATTCCCAGTACAAAAACGACATCAGATTTCTCAAGATCTGGTTTCTCTATGTAATCGTTAATTATCTCTCCTTGTTAGTGTGATTCAGTTGAATTTTTCGAATTTCCTTTATATTAAAAACAATTGATGAGTTAATATTATTTTGTTCGTTCTTGTAGTGGAACTTACAAGGTTTAAACCGTACTATGCTTACTTTACATTGTAATTGCTCGAGATAGGTTTTTCGATTTGTTTATTTATTTTGTGGTAAAATATATTGATGGGCTCATAGGAATTTACTACTTTATGTAGGTAAAGAGTTGTGAAGATTGTAAAAGGTTTTCAATACTATTGCCTTGAATTAAATTGCTTTACAGTCTAATTTACTCCATCTGTGTTTTTAGATACATAGTTTTGTTGGGTTTACTTTAGAGAGTGATATAAGTCATTGGGTTTTTTAGCCTTATTAGTTCTGTATCAGGAGGTTGAAGGTTTTTAGAGTGTTGCTTGGAAGTTGGTGAAGAGTTAGATTAGTGTTGGCAATATTAATTCCCGGGTCAGGTTGCTGTACATTGTAATTGCTTGACTTCTGATTGTGAATTTGGTTTAATGATGCCTTACTTTGGTCTTTTGGGATATTTTGGAGGTTATTAAAGATTTGAAAGTGTTTTTAGAGTGTCGGAAATCTTTGTTACACTACAATTGCCTGAATCTCTTTTGTAGATTTTGCATAATGGTGAATAAAAATTTCCTCTTTGGTTCAATTATCTAATAGGTTATTTGGTTTGTTGGATTTTGTAGTTAGAGGGTCATAAAGACTTTGAAAAGGTTTTTAGAGAAATGGAGAAGATTGAGATATGTATTGGCCATTCTTTGCTATATCAATGGTATGCACTTTTTCTTGAAGCAAAAGGGAAGTGGCAAGATGCACATATGGTTTATCAAATCGGCATTTCAAGGTCTCTCTCACTCCAAAGTCACATTTAGTTTTTTGTTTAGCTGGTTTGTGTTTTATGTATAATGTTATTATTTTACACTCAGGAAAGTTGAACCACTTGAAAAGTTGAAGGAGGCGCATTCCTTATTTCTTGATAGAATATCCGAAAGACTTAATGCTTCTTCACTTCAAAAGGTATGCCACTATATGCACAATTATGTATGAGGTAAGATTAGTGGTCATTTAAAATGAGATTTGTTGAGTTCTGCTCCTTGATTGTTTGAGTGAATATCATGTAATAGAGAAAGACTTTCTGTTTAACGAATAATTCTTTTAGGGATTACAATATGGCTATAACCAATAAAATTTTATTCAGATTCTTGAATACTTGTTTGATTTTATTCTAAATCATTCCTTCTTTCTCTAGTGATTTTCTGCATTGTTTTATGGATGTTTTTCTTAGTTCGCTTGTTTACCTGTTGTGGTTCAAATATTTCTCAAATAAAGTTAGGAATTGCAGAGCAGCAGAGGTGATAAAAGTGGATATTATATGCATTCCCTTTTGCAGGTTGACGAAGGTGAATTAATTGAGTCTGAAAAACGTGGTGTTAACCCATGGTCCAGTTCCACCATGGAAGACCAGTTGAAGAGGATAAATGCTAAACTTATAAAATACGATGTGAGACAATTTACCAAATATTATTAACCTGATTGTACATCAGTTAGTCTGATCAAGTGATCAGCAGTTATGTTTATGCTAGCTCTTTTACTTTTGTTTCAGGGATACCGTGCAAGCAATAAAGTTTACTCTGGAAAAGTGGCTTTACCTTCTGGGAAAAATTTATCAAGGAATAAGATTATTGAACTAGGTGACTTTCTTGGTTATGCCATTGTTTATCACTTTATTGATAAATATATTAGCATTGAAATTTCAGATTCCTATCAAAAACGAAATAATTTTTTTTTTGCTATGACGTTTTAGTTTTATACAAGGTAGATTCCTTTTATAGTTGTATTGCTGTTTACCACCTATAGTTTTGCATGTTTATAGCTAAAAGCATAAATTTGTGAAGAATTGGCGATATTCTTTGTAATTGTTTGAATTGTTATGTCTAGCTATGGTAAATTGGAAGCTGATGTTGCATATCCATTGGAAGATATGTAGATGAGTTTTAATTTCAACAAAGGAAAATCCAAATGAATTTTTGTAATCTCAGACTTTTGTTAAATGTTTGTGTTCATAATATAAATGGTTTACTTAAATTTCACGCTGCCAACTTTACATGATTGCAGTCCATAGTAACTTGTTTATAGAATAAGTGGCTTGGTTTCTCATGAAAACTGTTAAAATTTTGTACATGCAGCATGTTCTCTAGGCGCTTGAGAAGTATGATATTGTTTCAAAACTCAGTGAACTGAGCTTGATGTAGAGAGATTATACCAATTAATAATTAACATTTTTATCACCATCACAAAAAAACTAGCTCTCTAGTTTATATTCAATTATACTTTCTATTTCCGAGCTACAATTCTATGAATCCTTAATTTAAACTTTTATTACCTTTATTGCCTATATTGTGATACTTGAAGGTGGAAAGAAGTATCATATCAAAGGTTGTGCTGGTCAGGGTGGATTTGCTGAAATATTTAAAGCATTTGTCAACAGTGATCCTGATGATGTTGTTGCATTAAAGGTATTGTTATCTTTCCATTCCCCATTCTGAATGCAGAGTACAAAAACCTTCTTGTTGGATAATGTTTCATATCTGAAAGTTTCTGATAGATACAAAAGCCAGCTTTCCCTTGGGAGTTCTACATGTATCGGCAACTTGATCAGCGCATCTCAGATGAGGGAGTATGTATTTTCTTTATTTTCATTGCTTATTATTGTTTCTTTCTTTTAAGAATACTGCTCATTTTATCTAAATTTTACTAGAGATCAAGATATGGTTTTGCGCACAGAATTCATCTCTATTCTGACTGTAGCATACTTGTTTGCAACTACATACCTCAAGGAACGGTTCTGGTGGGTCTTCTATATCTTGTGTCTGCTTTCTGATTAGACAAATATTTCACAGTACTTGTGGTAACTTTAATGTTGTGCAGGATGCCATAAATTCTTATGTGGTCATTGGCAAGTCCATGGAAGAGGTGTTATGCATTTATTACACAATAGAGATGCTATGCATTTTGGAATCTTTGCACAATGTGGGCATCATTCATGGTGATTTCAAGCCGGATAATTTGCTCATTCGCTATGCTAGGTAAAAGTCATTTTCAGTTGTAGGTTGTGGTCTGTGAAATAGGATGTCAATTGCTCATTCGCTATCCTTACTCTTGTCCAGTTTTGGGCAAACATTCATTGTTAGCATATCAAACTATGGTACATTTCTCTTCCATTCAATCTTTATATTACTGACAGTAATCTTTAAGAGTCTGGTAAGTAACATTAATCACTTGACATCTGGGCAGAGATGATCTTACAACGGATGGATTTCATGACCATAGTGGCCCTTGGCGTGACCAGGTAAATTCCTGTAGAAGTAGAGACTTGTTTTTTATTGCCTACCTGTTTTTTTTTCTTAATTATGCTTAATAGTTTATCAATGCAATCCTAAGAGTTTAACATGCAGGGTCTCTGCCTTGTTGATTGGGGAAGGGGAATAGACCTGCGTCTTTTTCCCGATAACATAGATTTTACGGGAGATTGTCGGACATCTGGCTTTCGCTGTGTGGAAATGCAGGAGAAGAAGCCATGGAAATTTCAGGCTAGTCTTAACTTAAACTTAATGTAGCACCAAAATGTACTTGCTAATTTTATCGGACTTGACTCTATGTTATGTTAGCTCATTTTTTACGGTTGTCACCAGGTAGACACTTATGGACTGTGTGTTATTGTTCACATGATGCTGCATGGCGGCCGTTCTTTGGAGGTTGAAAAGAAAGCATCACCTGATGGTGGCTTCTTTTACCAACCAAGGTCCTCTTTTAAACGGTATTTTCTATTCACATGCCATTGAACTATGATAAATCTATAAGTTTCGGTTTTACTTTTATTTTTATTTTTATTGTTTTCCCTTTTGATTCTCTTGTACATTTTTTTCATCAGATATTGGAATGTTGAACTGTGGAAGAATCTCTTCTCAAAGCTGCTTAATATAGGCCCTGCCAGTGACAAGGAAGTGTTGAAGAACTTGAGGGGGTCCTTCCAAGATTACATGTGCTCAAATCCTCAGCTTTTAAAGAAACTGTTAGAATTACTGGCAAAGCAGAGATCCTCCTTGTGTTCTGCTTAACTAGTATCCTAATCTTCCAAAATAATTGAAGTGTTATGTTGCACCCATTGAAGTATCTGTTGTGTGCCCTAGGCCCCAAACCACCGCCTCAGAAGGCGAAATCCTTTTAATTTATTGCACTTTCCAAATACATGTACATGTATATAAAATGATTTGAAGCCATGGGAGAAAACCCGACCTTTAAAACTCACTTGTAAGAAGAGGGTGTCCAACAGGTTATATATCAATGGCCAATTACATATTTAGTAACTTTGTTGATCTTGCATTCTCCAGACGAACCCACTTGCTCAGCGCGGTGTTGGCTGATACAAATTCGTTAGATAGCTAACGGGTTTGTATCTAAAATATGATATGCTGTAGGTGACAGACTACAGATTCTTGAACTTTGTAGCTGCGTAGTTGATGTTTTTCATCATGTAAGATTACATAAATATATGAAACTGCACAATTTTCCTCTTTGAATTCAGTTTATTCATCATTTGGTAAGGAATGTGGAAAATTTGGAATTAGTATTTGGGAAATGTTTCGTTGCTCTTTAATTAATGGATTAAAATATTAAATACGAATTTTTTTTCTTATTACTGTTTCTATTATTTCTTAGTAGAAATATAAAATATTTGATGGGTATCACTTTTAGAATTCCCTCAAAAAGTCTTCATTTAATAAATTGAGTATGACTTGGTGAATAAATGCAAATCAGCACCTGTCACCTGTCACCGGTCACCTCGTCGCTTGGTTGATTTTTCATTGATAGTCCTGCATAATTCGAAAAATTAGTCCAATATTTTTCTTGTCATATCTCATAAACTATTACGATGAAGACAAATTACTTTTGACTATATATATATATATATATATATATATATATATATATAAACTTTTCGCTTTATACATATTTATAAATATTTATCGGTATCTCATACATGGATCTTTAGATTCAATTGTTTTGATCCAATGTATAAATTTTATAAGTGTTTATCCATAATCTATATACTGATATATTTATATGTTACTTCTCGTTTATATTGATTTTAGAAGACTAGAGGTGATTAATTGATTATAATACAATCGTCCATTCAAATTTAACCGATTGACAAATCATTCTTATACCCAAGTGATTAGAATATTTTTATATTGATTTGTATAGTAATTTAAGCGAAATTTAAATTATTTTTATTTTATTTTAATTTAAATTTTAAATCCTTGACTTTTATAGACCCTTAGTCCTTTACGCTATGTTTGGTATGAGGGAGATAGTATAAGAGATCGATGAATTAAGGAAAGAGAGGAGGAGAGATGGAAAGGATAACTTCTATCCTTCCAATATGTTTGGTATGAGAGAGAGAGTATGAGATATTGATGAATTAAGAAGGAGAGAGAATAGAAGGGATAAAGAGAATAACATATATCATTCGTGTTGTTTGGTAAGTTATGAAGGATGTAAGATAAGTTCACATCCATTTGTTTAGTATTGAAATGAGAATTGAATGGATGAATTTATATATAATTGTAAATTTATTATATCAATGGACCCTAAGGGAGCTGAAGTCTCTCATACTTAGAGGTGCACATTTTTTCTCGGGGCCCCAATTCCCCACGTCTCCATCTCCGTTTGAAGATATTTTTTTGGAGAAAAATGGGGAAATGAGGGGGATAGGGATGGGAATCCCCATTTCCCCTTTCCCTATTTTCCCCACAATTATATTGAAATGAGGATGAGATCCCCCATATCTATTTTCCCATTTCCCTCAAATATATATAAATATAATTAAAATATATATTTGTATTTTTAATGCATTAACGAATTTTATTTTGTATTTGCAATGGAATGTTTATTTATTTTTAGTTTAATTTGTGATTTTTAGTTAAATAGGGAAATGGGAAAACAGGAAAACGGAGAAAAACGAGAAAAAACGGAAAATGAGAAACTGAGGATGGGGATGGATATACCTCCCCAAAGTCCCATCCCCATTTACCCCTAATGGGGAAATGGGGGGAGGGGACCTATTGGAGCTCTCCTCACAACCCTCTCCTTCCAACTTCTTCCTCCTTCCATCTCTCCGTCGTACCAAAAAAATCTTTCATGTTGTTTGGTAAGTTAGGAATTATGGAAGATCAGTTTTCATTATTTTGTTTGGTATTGAAAAAAGAGTTGGGTGGATGAATTGATATATATAATTGTAAATTTTGGTGGGCCTACCTATTTTCCAAAACACGTCTCTCTTTCTTCTCATTTGTCCCACGAGTGATGCTTTGTTTGGTAAGAGGGGGGATGAAGGGAGGGATAAGGTTAGAGGGAGACAGGTTGGATAAAGCTTCAATCTCTTGTTTGGTTAGAGAGACAAGAGAGAGAAGATGAGAATATGATGGATCTCTCCTCCTTCCGACCCACTAAAAGCAACCCTCCCATCATTTGATGGATGAGAAAGTAAGGGGTATAATAGGAGGGAAATGACAATAATACCCTTCAATTTGTATTACCCTCCAATTTATAAAAGGGTATACCAATCAATCCATTAAACTCTTTTTTTAGTACCAAACAACATAAAGGATAAATGTTATCATCTTCATCCCTTTTACTCCCTCTCCCTCTCCCTCTTAATTCATTCATTTCTTATACTCTATCTCCCTCCTACCAAACATAGCATGAAATATGCATTTTGGTAGGCTCTGAGGGAGATGAGATCACTCCTCTTCTTCACTCATCTTTCTTGTCTCTCTAACCAAACAATGGATTCAAGCCCTCCCTACAGCCCTCTGTCTCCAACCCTCTCCCTCCCTCCATCTCTCCTACGTACCAAACAGAGCGACAAATTGAAATTCAAAGACCGTAAATTAATCTAACAACTATACAGGTCCTATATAGCTTAACCTTGTATTTTAATTTTCTTTTCTTTTCTTTTTAACATAGAAAATTATAGGTAATTACCTTGTAAAATCTGAAAATGGTTTAATTATAACTTATTTCATTCATTTATTATAAAATCGTCAAATATTTAAAAAAATGTGACAAATGTTTTAAAACGTAAAACATGTTTAAAAAACGTGAAATCCAGATTCTATCAAATTAACTAAGGAATCCTTTTCCATTGTTTGTTTTGCCTTAATTAACCAAAGAATCATGAATCGTTCAAATGGTTGGAATGGAGAGGTCAGAATCCAGATTTCACCGTAAAAGGTTGAAGTTACCTTTCGTCTTTAAATAAATAAATAAAATATTTTCAAACCTAGATTTGAAAATGAAAAACAAAGGACATTGTTGGTGGCCTCTTTCGAAACCGGAGACGGCGAGGTATCCGGTGGAGAATCATCTTCGTATTCTCAAGCCATCGGAGGTTGTGTTGTCATCGTTGGAGGCCCTCGCCTCCATTGTTGGAAAAGACTATGCCTCTTTTGTTCGCAACAGATAAGGTGTGAGTCTCCTTTGTTTGTAGAACGAATGAGGCTACGAGCCTCCATTACCCGAGGAGGCTTACACCTCCTCCTTATCAGGAAGAGGCCTCGTCCTCCTTCATCACCAGAGGAAGTGAATGCCTCCTCCTTCGCGACCTCTATCCCAATTTGCGATGATATATCCGCTCGCATCCATCGATGTAGGATCGGATGAGGCAACTGATTGAGACCATTGTTGCCTCATCCGGCACCGTCTCCGGTGGCCACCATAAAATTTGTAATTTATTATTATTTTTCTTTTTAATTATTTTTTATTTTTATAATATTAATTTATAATTTTAAAAAATAATTTTAAAACAATTATTACATCTTTTAAATTATAAATAATTAAAATGTATAAATATTTTTTGAATATATCCAATATATAAAGTACATTTTGGTCTGGTGAGGATTTCATGATGAATTTCATATGACAACGAAATTCCTAGAAAGATTACATTCTCATATGGATTCTTTTCCCGTGTTGTTTACTTTCCACGGATCAAATATGGTCTAAGGGTTTCCAATAGCCTAAAATGACAATTGATTACTATAATGGAATGATAATTGAAATGGTAATGAGAATGATAATTGAAATGTAAAGAAATGGAAATCTAATTTCTTTGTTTGATTAGGACTTTAGAATCGGTATTATTTTGTTCGGTTAACAAATGAATAGAATGAAATTAAGTGTATTTTGACTAAAATAATCATAATTATAAAACATTTATAATAACATGATAAATATAATATATACATATAAGTATTTAATATAAATAATATTTTTATATATATACACTATAAATATACATTATATTATTTTTGGAATAGACTTGAAGCATAGGAGAGTATTTTGGGAATACCAATTTTATTTTGAAATTGAAATGGGTGGTAATCTATTGAATTTTGGATGGAAAATTCATTCCACTAAAATGGTGGAATCAACATTCCAATAGAATCTTATTTAATTCCATTTTAGCAAACCAAATATGACTTAAGGGTTTCTTGATCAATTGGTAAGACTCGTGACAAGGACCAGTGGTAAGAGTTTTGATTAAGGTTAGAGAGGTGAAAATTGGTGTTTTTGAAAATATATAATTTGTAAGGATGCATTTGGTATTGAATTGAACGTGGTATCATTTTAAAAATTGTGTTTTTGAAAACTATTTAAAAATAAATAAAAATCATGTTTTAATTGCAATTGTTTTGTAGCGTTTTTTTAAAGTAGTTTTCAAAAACAAAAAATTATGTAAATGTATTTGGTGTTATTTTTAAGATGAGGAAAGCAGTTGTTTGGAAGGAAAAATGATTGTCTGTTTTAAAAAGATGTTTTGAAAACAATGAAAAACAGTAAAAAGGTTTTTTAGTTATAAATTTGAAAAAGTTGTTTTTTTCTTCAAAAACACATTTAATAAAACATATAATTTTAAAGTTGTTTTTTTTTTTTTGAAATCAGAAAACAGATTTATAAAATATATGTAAACAGAACACAGATTTTTTTCAAGTTTTTTTCTTTTATAAAAAAATTGTCTTTTGTTTTAAAAACAATTATGTAAAATATATACAAAACGTTTATAAATTAAAAAGAAATAATAGATGAAGTAATAAATATTAATAATAATATAGAATAATAGAAACAAAACAAGAAGAGGAGAGAAACGAGACATATGAGAGAGCCTTGGTTGATTTATTAAGCTTCAACTGATCTACTCTCCTTTACAAATGAAGTGGAAACCCACGTGTAAGCTTATTGTGGAAGCCAACATTTCTATAACACTCTCCCTTAGATTCCATAATTTGTATTTTAATTTGTTAGGAAAAATCCAGTGGGATAAAAACCTTAGCAAATATATACAATGATCTTCTGGATCAAGTTATATTAGACATGTTCAAAACTGCCTCATTAAAACCTTTCCGGTAAAACCCAATGGGATAACATCCGGTAAAGGAAAAAGAGTACAATATGTCCATTCAAATTTTGCTCCCCCTGATTGAACGCTCCCCCCGAACAAAACTTCAATATCAATCATGTAATTTACAGATCCGACGCATGCCTATTCCATATACCAGCTTCTCAAAAGTTGATGTAGGCAATATCTTGGTAAACAAATCTGCAAGATTATCTGTAGACCGAATTTGTTTAACATTGATCTGTCGGTTCTATTAAAGTTTATGAGTATAGAAGAATTTGGGAGAAATATGTTTGGTTCTATCTCCTTTGATATATCCTCCTCTAACTTGAGCAATACAAGCCGCATTATCTTCAAATATCGGTGTTAGCATTTTTGTAGATAATGAGAATCCACATGTCTTTTGAATATGATGAATAATTGACCTTAGCCAAACACATTCTCGACTTGTTTCATGAAGTGCAAGGATCTCTGAATGATTAGAGGATGTAGCAACAATAGTTTGCTTTGTGGAACGCTAGGAGATTGCTGTGCCATTATAAGTAAAAACGTATCCCGTTTGTGAACGAGCTTTATGGGGATCAGACAAATATCTGGCATCAGCATAACCAATTAAACCTGAAAAATTGTTAGATTTCGAATAAAATAATCCTAAATCTTTCGTGCCACGGAGGTAACGAAAAAGATGTTTAATTTCATTCCAATGTCTTCGAGTTGGTGTTGAACTAAATCTAGCAAACAAATTTATTGAAAATACAATGTCTGATCTAGTACATTGAGCCAGATATAATAAAGCACCAACTGCATTGAGATATGGTACTTCAGAACCAAATATTTTTTCACCATCTTCAAGTGGTCAGAATGGATCTTTCTTAGGATCAAGAGTTCTAACAACCATAGGAATACTCAATGAGTGAGCATTATCCATATGGAATCTTTTCAGGATCTTTTCAACATATGTTGATTGATGGATAAGTATTCAATTTGATTTATGTTCAATCTCTAGACCGAGACAATATTTTGTCTTTCCCAGGTCATTCATCTCGAATTCCTTTTTCAAATCTTCAGAAGTTTTCAGGAGCTCTTATGGAGTTCCAATTAAATTCATATCATCAACATAAACTGTTATGATAGCAAACTCATATTCTGATTTCTTTATAAAGACACATGGGCAAATAGGATTATTAATATATCCTTCTTTAATCAAATATTCACTGAGGTGGTTATACCACATACGTTCAGATTGCTTTAATCCATACAAGGACCTTTGTAATTTAATTGAGTATAAATTGCGAGGTCTCGAGTTGTATGCTTCCGGCATTCTAAACCCTTCAGGGATTCTCATATAAATATATGAATCGAGTGAGCCATATAGATAGGCAGTTACTACGTCCATAAGGGGCATTTCAAGTCTTTTCAAGACAACCAAACTTATCAGAAAATGAAGCATAATTGTATCCATTACTGGTGAGTATGTCTCATCAAAATCAATACCCGGTCTCTGTAAGAAACCTTGTGCTACGAGTCGTTGCTTATATCTCACAACCTCGTTTTTCTCATTACGTTTCCGTACAAAAATCCATTTGTATCCAACAGGTTTGACGTCTGTAGGCGTCTGGATTATTGATCCAAATAATTTACGCTTGGCTAATGAATTCAATTCAGTTTGAATTGTTTCTTTCCATTTAGGTCAATCAGACATTTGCCTACAATCATCAACACTGTGAGGCTCATAATCATCATTTATAATTTCAGTGGCCACTGTATATGAAAATATATCATCGATGATTGTTTTCTCACGATTCCACATTTCTTTTGTATAATTAATAGAAATTTTATCATTTCCATGTTCTTGAATCTCTTCAAGGATTCTTTCCCCTGCAGGGGTTTCTGTCACTTTAGTGACTTGTGTCTTTTCAGAGACATTTAACTCTTGTGGAGTTAATTTTGAGAAAGTGGATTTATTTGTAATTTCAGGAACATGATCCTGATAATTTCAGGAACATGATCCTGATAATTTCTTTTCCTTTTCCGAGGAACAATATCTTTCTAACCGAGTGGCCTACCACGCTTCTGGAGTACAGTAGATGAATCTCTTGCTATCATTTGTTTAGATCGTTCTTCTGGAATAACCATCTGTGCTGGTACATTAACAGATGAAATGTATGATTTTGTTACCCTATTAGCATCGGTAAATGCATCTGGTAACTAATTTGCTATTGTTTGAAGATGGACTATATTGTGGACTTCATTCTCACATTGAGATGTGTATAGGTCAAGATGAATTAGACTAGGGACTTTTCAAGAAAGTTCACGCTTCTATTTAGGAGAAGTTTTTCCTAATGGTGGGAAATTTCCCTCATCAAAATGACAATCAGCAAATCGTTCAGTAAAAAGATCACTAGTTAAAGGTTTCAGATATCTAATAATTTATGGTGAGTCTAGACCCACATATATTCCCAAACGCCGTTGGGGTCCCATTTTAGTTCTATGTGTAGGTACAATTGGGACATATACTGCACAACCAAAAGTACGCAGATGAGAAATATCTGGTTGATAGCCAAATACAAGTTGTACTGGTGAATATTGATGATAAGCAATGGGACGATGACGGATTAATGCAGCAACATGTAAAATAGCATGTCCTCAAACAGAAATTGGTAATTGCGTTCGTAATAATAAAGTTCTTACAATTACCTGGAGATGTTTGATAAGCGACTCTGCTAATCCATTCTGAGTATGAACATATGGAACTAGATGTTTAACATCAATCCCAATTGATCTGTAATATTCATCAAATGTCTTGGAAGTAAATTCATCAGCATTATCAAGGCGTATTGACTTAATCGGATGATCGGAAAAATGTGCCCGAAGCCTGATAATCTGTGCAAGTAATCTTGCAAAAGCAACATTACGTGTTGATAATAAACAAACGTGTGACCATCTGATGGATGCATCAATTAGGACCATAAAATATCGGAACGGTCCACTTGGTGGATGAATATGTCCACATATGTCCCCTTGAATCCTTTGTAGGAATGACGGGGATTCAAAGCCAACCTTAGATTGAGATGATTTTATTACTAATTTCCCTTGTGAACATACAATACATAAAATCTCATGGGATAAAATAATCTTCTGGTTCTTTAATGGATGTCCATGAGAATTTTCAATGATTCTTCGCATCATTGTGAATCCTAGGTGACCAAGACGGTCATGCCAGAGCATAAATATTTTTGGGCCTGAGAACTTCTGGTTCATAACTGCATAAACTTCTACACCTCTTATAAGGGTGTAATATAACCCAGATGATAAAGCACGTAGCCTTTCCAGAATGAGTTTCTTGCCTAAATTATGGGAAGTAATGCACATATATTCGATATTGTCGTCATTTATGGTTTCCATGTGAAATCCATTACACCGTATATCCTTGAAACTTAGTAGATTTCTTCTGGATCTACTTGAATATAAAGCATCATTTATACATATTTTAGTATTGTTTGGTAACAATATCATGGCTCTACCGGAGCCTTCTATCAGATCTGCTGGACCTGATATTGTATTGACATTTGTCTTAAGCAAAGTTAAATTCAGAAAGTATTTCTGATTCCGTAAAATCATATGTGTCGTTGCACTGTCGGCTAGACATATATCTTATGTACCTTGCTTTTCAATAATACTCAATTTATCGTTTAGAGATATATTTGTTGTGCTTCACAAAGAAAAAAATAAAATGCATATTAGATGGAGTGATCAATATATATATATATATATATATATATATATATATATATATATTATAAAGAATATGTACATAAGCATTTCATATGATAGCAAAAATATTACAAATAGTACTTAATTGATATGGATATTTCCATCACCAATTGAAGTGGTCATTTTGACATTTGGATCAACTAGAAAATCAGAAACATTAAACTGGGTAGTATCCATAAAATCCGAATCCTCCATAAAGTTGGTTTAAGGATTCTTTCCCTTTTCTTTCCCTTTGATTGATGCTTGATACAGCTCAACCAAATGTTTGGGTGTGCGGCATGTACGTGACCAATGATTATGACAGCCACATCTGAAACATACATCATCATCTTTCTTAGGCCCATTCTGAATATTATTTCCTTTATCTGGCCTGACCTTTTTAACATTCTGCTTCTGGGGAATGTTTTGATTATAACCACCCGGATTAGAATAATCATATGCTCTTCGGTGACCCCGACCACTGCCACGACCACGACCACGACCACGACCGCGTTTATATCCACCAACAGTATCGGCATTCATTTCTGGGAATGATGCAGAGCCGGTCGGGCGTGATTCATGTTTTTTTATTAAAAGCTCATTATTTTTCTTTGCAACCAAAAGACATGATATTAGCTCTTAATATTTTGAGAATCGACGTTCTCGATATTGCTGCTGTAATATCATGTTTGAGGCATGGAATGTTGTAAATGTTTTTTCCAACATATCATTTTCTGTTACCTCCTGACCACACAATTTCAGTTGTGTAGCAATTTTGAATAAAGCATAGTTATATTCAGAGACTGACCTATAGTCTTGAAAACGTAAATGTTGCCACTGATACTTGGCATTTGGTAATGCAACATCGGGTTGGTTATCAAAACGGTCTTTTAATTGTTGCCACAGAACTTCGGGTTCCGTGACGGTAAGGTACTGGGCTTTTAGAACTTCATGTAAATGGCGACGGATAATGACCATAGCAGTGGACTTGTCTTGTTCCGTTGCCTCGGCCCCTTTTTCAATGGTATAATACAAGCCTTATGATTTTAATAATAATTTGGCGTCAATTACCCAAGACATGTAGTTGTCTCCAGATACTCCCAGTACAGCAAACTTCAGGCTTGCAAGTTTTGACATTCTTATAGCTTCTGGTTATCTGAAAATCAGAATCGGAGTCAGAACTTCTGGTATGATAAAAATCTGAGGAATTTAAAGTTTCAGATATATAGAGGAATATTTGAGTAAATAAATCCAAAAGTTTCATGTTCCAGTGATGATAAATAAATCCATAAACTTCAGGTTTTTGGATAAGTGACCAAACTGTTTAAATAAAAATGACATAAAAGTAAATAAAATGCGGGAAATTAAATAGCGTAAAAGTAAATAAAATGCTAGAAACGAAATCTAGAACTACAGGTTTTGGTATTGATAAATAAAAATCTAGAAGCTTAAGGTTCTAGTAATAATAAATTCAGAAGCTTCGAGTTCTGAAAATAAATTTAGGAACTTCAGGTTCCAATGGAAATAAAATTCAGAAACTTCAAGTTCTGAAATGAATTTATGAACTTCAGGTTCTAATGGAAACAAAATTCGGAAACTTCAGATTCTGAAAATAAATTTAGGAACTTCAGGTTCCAATGGAAATAAAATTCAGAATTTTCAGGTTTTGAAATAAATTTAAGAACTTTAGGTTCCAATTGAAATAAAATTTAAAAACTCCAGATTCTGAAATCGTACCGATAACTTATTATAAATTAAAAAGAAATAATAAATGAAGTAATAAATATTAATAATAATATAGAATAATAGAAACAAAACAAGAAGAGGAGAGGCGAGAGATATGAGAGAGCCTTGGTTGATTTATTAAGCTTCACTGATCTACTCTCCTTTACAAATGAAGTGAGAATATAAATATAGGCATATCAAAGTATCTCTCATTTGCCTGAGTCATCACTATCTATGTTTGTATGCTTGACATGTCGAAACCCACATATAAGCTTACTATGAAAGCCAACATTTCTATAACAAACAATATTAAAGCTTTAAAAAAAAAACTGAAAAACCATTTTTCAATCACCAGGTGTGTTGTCACAAGCAAGGCAAGTGCTCAAATCTATATTCTATTTTTTTTTTTTGTAAATAACCATAATATTAAATTTTAAAATTTGGTTAAATAAAAAGTAGATATAAAACAATTTATATAATTTTCAAAACTAAATAATAAGTTGTCATATCTATTAATTATATAAAAAACATGAGTTTATCGGTAGAATTATATATCCTAATTTCTTTAAACGTAAAATTACGGATACAATTCTTAAAGTTTATATAATTTTTATTTTCCCTTTCAATTTATCTGAATGTAAAATTACAGATATACCCTTAGAGTTAATATAATAATTTAATAGACATTTTAGTGGTGGAATTATAGTCTTTTTTTTTTCTTTTAATTTCTTTGAACATAAAATTATGGTTATAACCCTTTTGAATTTATATTATTTCCATTTTTTTTCAACTTTTTTGAACATAAAAATACGATTATAACCCTTAAAGTTTAGATAAATACTTAATAAACATATCTTAGTAAGATTTTAATTATAACACCATGTAGATTTATGTTGAATGTCGAATGACAAATATAATCCTTCGAATTTATATCTATTTCTATTAACCGTATGAAAATGGGGACTTTATCGGTGAATTATAGTATTTCAGTTTTTGTTTGAAAGTAAAACTATAAATACAACCATTAAGGTTTATAAAATTATTTGGACGATGACTATTTACAAATTTATCATTTACTTTATAATTATTAATAATAATAAATCACTTAGATCAACCAAAATCGATAAAAAAGAGAGGTAGAGATAAAAAAATCATAAAATCAAAAAACGTAGAGATTTGGGGATAGATATAAACGAAAAATATATGGGTATTGACTAATCATTTTTCAGGGTACTGATTCCTTAACGGAGTGTTACCACGTGACTTTCTTTCTTTAAATGATTTTCTTTCTTTAAATGATTTTACAATTATTTAATAAAATAGGTCACATAACACCGTATCTTAAATCAAAGACAACACGTGTCTTTGTTCTGTCATCTCTCTTGACGTCTCTTCAATTTGCTTTCTTTCATAGTAAGACACATAGGCAGGGGATCTTTGAATTGTATGCTCCTTATCTGAGTTTTAGGAGAGAGACACGGCTCTCTCTCTCCCTCTCTCTCCGTACACCGGAACCAGCGAGTACCTGCGAGCTTCTCGATATCGAACCTCAGGAGCGTCAATTCCCTTATAAGAATCTTTTACTTTAGAGTGTAGTAGCAAGTCTTGTTGTCTCAGCTAAGGATATTACTCCAAAGATGGTAAAAACATAATGACTTTTGTAATTTGATTTTTATGTGAATCTGTTTTGTGGCTTACTCAATAAGGAGACGGGGCATAATGTTGAAGAATGCAAATTGAGGGTTTTTTACGTGGCTCCACCTCGACCGCCATCTCCGGGTCAGAATGAGGTTCTTCACCAAGGGCATCAGTCTCAGATAATGGGAATATAAGTGCTTCTGAATTTTCAGCTGTGAGTGTTTGAAATTTTGGGTTATTCAATTTTTAGAACTATCGCATGGCAAAATTTACAATTCCCTCAGTTTAATTGATTATTTGTGAGTATGCACATGTGCTTGCAGGCTTCGAGAGGCTTTGTTGAGTGATACGAGCCACGAGATAACTCGATTGAGGTATTTTCCCTTCTACCTTAACTCTAAACAATGTGATATTATTAGCCTTCGAAGTCGATATGCCTGTAAGTGATATTTGATTGTCAGTATTCACACATGATTCATGTTTTCAATTGTTTATTTGGCATGTTTTAGTTAAAGGGTTATTTTCCTGTTCAAAGTCAAATCTATTACGGCAGCTTATATATGTTAGGCCATGGAAACAAATGTTTCTAAACTAACCTTAGGCTGACCTTCATAGAGCAATTGTTATGAGTTGAGATAAGTCTTCTTGGTTGTATATTCCGAGTGATACTTATGCTTTCAGGCAAGTGCTCTTATTTCAAAGTTAACCAAGGAAAAAAATTATATATTGAAACAAAATAGCAAGCTTCAACAAGGATTGGTAAGTCTCATTTTATGTTATTCCATTGAATTAGCCTTAATATGAGATGATGTTAACATATTTCTGGAATTTCTGATGATAACTTATCTCTATATTGCAATTGTTTATAACTTATACGTAAAAACATCAGTGTTTGCAGTTAGTTCTCATTGATGTATTTAATTCTTGATTGGTTGTGCTTGAAATGAAAGAGTTCGACTTGCCTTTTTTGTTAGTTAGAGATTGGTGCCTATAATAGGATGAATGTCAGCTCCCTCTTGGAAATTATTGTTGCCCATTATAGCTGTATTGAATTTGGCTCAGCTGTTGGAGACACTATTATACCAGTACTAATTGATATATGCAATGTATTTTATGTTATTCAACATCTATATGTTGTAATTTTCCTGAAGGATGCTGGCAGAAATATCCTTACCCACTGACAATGCAATTAAGCACATTAATTATTACCGAATTGTGGTTTTTTAAACCTTGATAGTGATCCTTGTCTCCTAGCACACAGGATAATTGTACCCGAGAAAATTATATCTTGCGAGGTTGTGTGAACTTTCCTGCATCATGGATATTGATTTCTTATTTTGAAGTTAGAACACAAAAACAATGAAAGTCAACAGTTGAATATTAATAAGAAACTGGAAGGTGAGATGAGAATATCATTTTGTTGAATTGGAAGCAACAACTTAACACAGGTGGGGTTCATCTTACTACTTGTAGCTTAGATTTTTTTTTTTTTTTTTGCAATACTCTTAATCCTTGAAATTTTAGTGTTTCGATTTCTTTGAGTGGGAGATTGATTCTGGTGTTTGGATACATAAGCAAAAACAGAAGGCAGGAGGAATATTATCACGAAGAGGAGACCAATGCGTTGGATGGGGGATTTGTGTTGCCAAAAACTGTAGCAGATGATGCATTCTTGGAAGAGTTTATTAAAAAATTGTTCTCGTCTAAATATTGCAAGCCAAAGTGTTGTAAATTATATTAGAAAACGATGAATTAGACTAGCAAATGACTTTGTGAAATCTTTCCTATTGTTTGAAAGTTTTCAAATTTTTGATAGCTGGGTTTTATAATTTTGTATCTATATAGAAGATGTAAAACTAAAATGCTTTCAATTAATGAGCAATACGATTTTGTACCTGTGATTGTCCTCTTTCTTATGTTATATTAACATTACGATTTTGTACATGTGATTGTCCTCTTATGTTATATTAACATAGTTTTTAATTACTTCTTTGTTTTGTAAGGATATATATATATATATATATATATAAATTTTCAAATAAGTGTGTATTGATATAAATTCGTCAGTATTGGATGTGGATCACTAGATTTACATACTTAAACTCAAAGTATTTATACTTGTTAAAATTTTTCCGTAATCAATGATCCACATACAGTACATTGATATAAATATCAGTACGCACTAATAGAAAAATCAATATATATTTATTTCTAAATATATAAAACTAAGCTATTGACAAAAAAAATCGAAAATGTATTGGTTTTCATATATGTTTATACACAAGTACATAACTCAATCTGACAAACGTAAACACATGCAAGGCATTTGCTTCAAAACCAATATATATATATATATATATATATATATATATATATATAAAAGAAATGTCACCTTTTTTTTTGGTGAGTTGCAGTGATGTTACTGTTATAATAAATTAAGTTTAAAAGACACCTATTATGGTGAGCTACCGAAATTACCCTTAAATAATCTATTCTTTATTCTTTAAAAGCCTCTATCATCCAAAAAAGTTGTCTGAAAATCAATCAACTACTCCGTGTATTTCTGTAAAAAACGAGCTCCATTTCATATATTGCACAAGAAGGTAAATAAATATTTCTGATCTTCATTTCCATTTTTTCTTGTATTTCTGTGTGGTATAACAATGTATAAACATATATGAACATTTATGAACATTTATGAACATGTTGTCTCAATTATTTTTGTTTATGTCTGGGAGTTGTAAACTTAAAAAAAATAATGAATGAACATATATGTATTTTTTTTGTATATATATTTGGCCGACTTGATTTGAAGTGGTGCAAACAATTTTAAAATATTGGACATAAAAACTGGAAAGCATTTTAAAAAAGCTCGAAACATTTGAAAAAAAGCTCGATCAAATTATAAAAAAGCTCGGTCCAAAAAATAAATGCTCGATACGTCACAAAAAAAGCTCGATCCCTAAAAAAAAAAAAAAACTCGATCCCTAAAAAAAAAGGTCAATCCCTCACATAAAAAGCTCGATCTCCTCACAAAAAAAAAACTCGATTTCTCACAAAAAAAAAGCTCGATTCCTCACAAAAAAGCTCAATCCCGAAAATAAAAAGGTCGAGCCATATTTGAAAAAAACTCGAGTCATATATAAAAAAGCTCGATGATGTACAAATAGAGCTCGGTCATGAATAAAAAAAGCTCGATCCCGTTCAAAAAAGCTAGACCATGTACAAAAACGGCTCGATCAGTTAAAAAATACTCTATCGGTTACACTTTTGATTTTTGTTTAATCCTTTATAATTGTAAATTTAATATTAAATATTTGTTTCTTAATAATGGTTTTTGATGATGATTTTGTAGGACAATGGATAGGGTGACAATAGTCATATCTTACAACGGTCGATGAGAGCAATTACCGACGGAAATCAGAGGTATTTAGGTTCCGATAACCAAGGTTTGTATGTGTCAAAGAATTTGAGTTACGACGAACTGGTGTCGATCGTGCAAACCATTGTGAAGTTTGATGAAAACAAATACAGTGTTGATCTACAGTCTATATCAATTGTTCCTGGGACTACATGTCGTACATTTATAAGAAACAATGATGATGTTCAGTTTATGCTGGGGGAAGATAGGGTGATCCCTCAAGTATGTGTTAGTCTAATCGAGAGGCCAGCAGGAGGTGTCATTGGTGAAGATATCCCTCATCGTGATAACACCCAACAATTTCGATTGTCAGGCGGAAGCAACCAGTTGTTCACAGAAAGAAGTGAGATTGATGGTCGGAAAAACATATGTGTTGTCCCACCGGAAGTAGCTGCCCATGATAATATACTGGGACCTCAATTCGACAATGTATTTTGTTGTCAAATTGAGATGAATGGTAGGCAGTACAATCACCGATACAATGAGATCTACAATGACATCAACAATGAGCAGAATACAGCACCGAATGTTGGGCTGATTCATGAGGTGGATAATGAGGGCAATTTCAATTCTGTAGAAAATGTAGAGGTTAATAAGGATGATGAAGAACCTGTCCAAACGGAAAGACGTGTAAGACATGTACACAGATTTAGTTCCAGTGCACCAGATATAGCTGGGACCTCCGAGGTCCGGGCTAATGCAACTCCAGATGATTATGATAATGCCACAACATGGGTTATTCCAGGAGCAGAATCATACTCGTTTGGTATGGGTGGAAGCAGGAACTTGGTTAAAGATGAACCTACAAGTATGATATATAAAGGGCAATTTTTTTCCAACGAAAAAGGATTTGAAGAGACTAGTAGGCCATTTTGCAATACGGCAAAACTTCGAGTGGAAGGTGAAAAGGTCCAATAAGACAACATTACATCTAGTTTGTTTGATGGAAAATTGTACGTGGAAGTTAAGAGCGGTGAGGAGAGATGAAGACACATACTTTCAAGTAAGAAGTTTTGTCAATGAACACACTTGTCCGTTAGAGGAAATTCACCGCTGCCACCAACAAGCTAGTGCAGTCATAATTGGAGAAGTTATTGCACCTAGACTTCAACAACAAGATGGTCGACTAATGCGTCCGAAGGATATAATCGCCGACATGAAATCAATGTATGGAATCCAAATCATGTACAGTAAGGCACACGCCGCCCTCGATTATGCGTTGTCACTGACATATGGAACGCATAAGGAAACCTTCCAATTGCTTCCATCATTTGCTTACGGTTTGGAACAAAAAAATCCCGGCACAATCATTGACTTACAGTGCGACGAAGATGGTAAATTTCTGTACTTTTTCATGTCGATTGGTGCCTCACTTAGAGGATTCCGGAAGTGTATGCGTCCAGTCATTGCCGTTGATGGTACCCATTTGAAAGGACGATTCCGGGGTACAATGTTTGTTGCAACAACACAAGATGGGAACGAACATGTGTATCCAATTGCTTTTGGGTGCGACGACTCAGAAAACAACCTTTCATGGGAATGGTTTTTGGATTGCTTGAAGGGTGCCCTAGGTCATATTAATGAGCTAGTTTTCATTTCTGATACGCATGCAAGCATTGAAGCAGTGATTTCTAAAGTGTTCTCTTATGCCACTCATACCATATGTTGCTGGAACTTTGCTGAAAATATTAAGAAGTGATTTCATAGGAAGGATGTTGCCGCAATAATGGACAAAGCAGACCGTGCATATACCGAGTTTGAATATAACAGCCATATGGAAGAGTTACGAAACTTGCACCAGAATGCATATGATTATGTAATTGATACCGGTCCACACAAGTGGTCCCGTGTACACTATCCGGAAAGAAGGTACAGGGTGATGATAACAAATATTGCAGAATGCATAAATTCATGCCTAAAATTTGCACGCCAACTGCCTATGTTGACTCTGGCTGAGTTCATTAGGAATATGTTATAATGGTGGTTTCACGATCGCTATAGAGCTGCACAAACCATGCGTCATCAGTTGACAGATGCAACACATCTTGTGCTCTTAAAACGTGTGGAGAAGTGTGGTTTTTTACCGTAAATCCAATAGATTGGAAAATTTTCTCGGTCAAACGGTCTGAAAAACAATAGACTGTTGACTTACCCTGGAAGACTTGTACTTGCAACAAATTCCAAATGGATCATTTTCCATGTTCTCACGCTCTTGCAACGGCACGGTACATTACTTTCAAGTTTTACTATGAGGTGATTATTACTGAAACATGAAGCTGATCGTTTTCAATGTTTTTTACAGGGAGCGAAACTTGGACTTGACAACTTTGTGTTCGGAGTTCGGACTACTACAAGAGACAGACACTTATTGACGCATACTCGGTTCCTATTATGCCGGTGGGAGATCCTTCCACTTGGGTTGTGCCATCTGACATTGCTCAGAGGGTGATTTTGAATCCAAACTCCAGGAGACAAGCATGACGCCCAATGGCAGGTCGCCATGTCTCTTCTTTGGAGAGGACAACTACACAATCATGTAGAAGATGTGGACAACCAGGGCATAATTCCAGGAGATGTTCTAATCCACCTGTTATTAATAAAGGTCAAAGCAGAGGTGTTCCCGATGAATACCGCCGCAAGTGTAGCATCTGTCATTCAATTGGACACAACAAACAGACGTGCCCTAACATTAACTCTAATAGGGAATGAATGGCAAAGTTTTGATCACATTATAAACATTTGGAATTGTATCAGATTGTAATAATTTGGAATTGCAATAATTACGTATTAATGAATGAATTAATATTCATGAATAAATAATGAATGAATTAATATTCATGAATTAATTAAATGTCTTTGTACATAAAAAATGGTAATATACAATCAATCACTAGGCAGGCCTGGAGTTACAAAAAATCTCCAAAGCCATTTTCTCCTGAATGATCCTTATGTCGTCCTCTAACCAATCAAAAGGGTTTTGACCCGCCAATAAGTACTCGATAAGTCTCAAAGTATGGGGACCACAGTTACCTCTGCAATTGTACACATAAAACACCGTTACAAATCGTTCTTACAGAATATCTAAGCACGTGAATGAAATAGAATGTCTTACGATTTTTTTTTGTTGGGGGACTCTAGAAGTAGGCACCACGCTGACCGAGAATGGCTTATTTTCCTTAGTGAACGGCCGACGACCACCTCGTTGTGCAGTGTAGAACCCTGCGTCATTCAACATGGAGGGTAAAAACCACCGTAATGGCCGGACCTGCTACTTCCTGATAAAATGAGGGACTTCCTGTCTCTATGGGTCAAATATCTCAATCTTCCCGAGAATAAGGTCGGCGATCACCACCAGCCAATGTTGGCCCCCAACGTTGTACGGAATCAGGACCTCTAATAGTATGCATACGGTGTTAGGTCAGGATATACAAACAGTTTATATTTTAAATAATTTCCATCGTCTAACACTTACCAGGTCAACCTCATGCCATGGGCGATTTCCACTCGTGGTTGCTCCACGGACCGTCTGAAGGTCCTCTTCCAACCATCGGGACTGTAACACATTCCACCTTGCCGTGGTCACAGCCCCGTGCAAATCACGAGGCATTATCTTCTCCCATTGTAACAACATAAGTGGTTGTACATACAATCATTGACAATATCGTATTAATAATACAAAACCATAAAATGCGATTCGATTCCAAAAAATTAAAACTACTTACATAAAATTGTGTATCCAATACGTTGATCCTCTGGTTGTACACAATGAGATCCTCACTGACGATTGCGAAGAATATGAAGGTATGCGTCCATATGTTGACAGACAATATAACTAATGAATTGTTAACAATACAACATTACTTACACAAACGTTAATATGAAAATCATGTAAGTACGTACCGTGTCCTCCAAGTCCATGAAGTTGGACTGCATACGCATGAACCATCCGGCGTCCACTGGTGCCAGCACGTCCACATCACGCCTGTTTAATGATTGAATTAGCTTTAGGTCAACTTGAATAAACATTAAATATACAACCATTTTTATTAGAAGAAGTTGGACTCACAGTTCCCCGTTGACGTTCCTCTTAAAGGTTTTGTATGCCGCAAGCTGGTCAGCGTCCACTAGTCCGTGGGGGTCAAAAATGTGTTCCACGGACTCGGCCCGTATCTTCAACCTCTTTGGCCTGCATGGGTCTGTGTAAGGGCTCATCAACTGCCATCCGCGCTTAACCAAACGCTTCATCTGCGGTAGTCCAACCTCCGATGAGCTCTGCAGCTCGATCGACGTGTTGGGTGGTACAGGGGACCGCTGAGCCTGAATCGATGTGATGGCCGGTGGAGAGGACTGCTGACCCTGGGTCGTCATGCTAGCCAGGGGATGAGACCGCTAAGTCTGGGTCGACATGTTGGGTGGGGGAAAACAGAGGGCCGACGCTGCCGACTACCTGGGTGGGGAAGGGGACCGCAGAGCCTCGGTCGACATGTTGGGTAGGGTTCTGACTAGGTCCACCTGTCATGTCTGTCCCCCCCTGTATCCCTATCAGTCCAGTCTTCGGGACTAAAGTCTGGATCAGGAGGTGGGGGGCCATCCCGGTGTGTACGCATGGTCGACCTCTGAAGCCCCTGGATCATATCCAGTAACACTCAGTGTTGTTGCTGACGATCCTCATCACTCTTCCGGAGGGATTCATGCACATCGTTCAACAGATCTGCCCACGGAGACTGATCTGTTAAACTTTGTTTTCAACTTTGTTTTCAACTTACTTTGTTTTCAACTTACTTCGTTTTCAACTTACTTCTCCATCACGTCCAACGCCCTCACTAGAATCCCCTATAGATGTACCATGTCCAGGGGTGGTAAACCGAACCCGCCTATGCCTATGCCTATGCCTATGCCTTTCTCGTTGAGAGTTTGTCTCATATCCCTCATTGTCATAGGGCCTTAAACCCCCAGCAACGAGCTCAGATCCCTCACTGTCACTGGTCCTGTCTGTTAAACCCCCACCCTTTGTATCACTGTTCCCACCAAAAGTAGTTTGATCAGAGACCAGAGGTGGCATATCATCCCTGTCATCTTCTACATACAGGCTCCCCCCCGTTTAGCTCGGCATAGTACGATGCATGTCTCTCAACTGGTGTGGGCACCAGTTCCTTTCTCGTAAATATCTAAAATATTAGTTAGAACATTGTAATTGTACAAATACTAACTAATAAAAATATTAACAAATTAAATACATACCCTGGCATTGAAAATCTTTGTCAGCTTCTTCCCTCTCGGTTGTTTGCTCAACTCCCACTTCAAAATACAGGGAGTCAGATCTGTAACCTTTTGGGCATCGAACTCTTTGGCTAAATCAGGGATCACCTCGAAAGCAAATACATGCATCAAAGATAAGTCCGATAACTAACCATAACATTGAGGACAACACCAATAAAGTACAACTTGTAATTCGAAGTTCTTACCAATATGGCATGAGATAGACCGTATATGTTGTAGGTCCTCACCGTGTGTACGTTAGCGCCCTTCTCCTGTTGATGTCTCTCGAACCCGTCTCGTCGCCCGTCAAGCGCATGCTTGAATGAGAAAATAGAATGTCTGTACACGTGGGCATCCCACGGGAATGTGTCGAACGCATCGAGATCCTCAACCAGCCGAAACTGCCAAACTGGAATCTTGAATCTCTCATCCACCCCCATCAGTATCCAGTTCAGCATATATATGAGGCAGAGCTTGACAATATCGTACGCCTTTCCGAACTCTACGACAGTGACAACACCCATGATCTCCTCCAATGAGACCTCACCGGCTCTAGGAATGTACCGTTGATGTATGTCATTCTCTACTGCTGCATACTTGGTCGTGTATGGTACAACTCCAAACCGTAATCCGGTGATCAGGTAAAATTCCACATTCAAAAATCTCACCGATTGGTTCCCTAACATGAACTGCATCTCATCTATTGGGCCGTTATGATGCAGCTTCCTCAAAAGCAACCGATGGATAATACCACCCGAAAACTTCATATCCCGATGCATCGTCAGGAAATGGCCGAAACATGACCCCATGAACCGACGTCGATCTTCATCTGTAAATTCTGTAAGGACCCGGTTCAACACGTCGTCTGTACGGCCAAGAGCATCAAAATGGTTGTGTCGAGTCACTTTGCCCTCGTATCAGTCTCCTTCTGCAGTTTTAAGCAAATCCCTCAACGTATTTCACATCTGCAATTTAACAGAAATACAACATCATTAAACAGAACAAATATCGTAACCAAAATTAAAAGTCTCGATCCAATGTAAAAACAGCTCGGTCATATAAGAAATAAGATTGATCCAAGGACAAAAAAACTCTATCCAATTATAAAAAAGCTCGGTACAATAAGAAATAAGCTCGATCCAATGATAAAACAGCTCGACCCTTTAAAAAAAAACTCGATCCTACAAAAAAATGCTTGATCTCATAATAAAATAGCTCGATCCTATGTAAAAAAAGCTCGATCCCATTATGAAAAAACTCGATCTAATGAAAAAAAAACTCGACCATATTGAAAAAAGCTCGAATCATTTTCAAAAAAGCTCGATCCCTTTTAAAAAACCTCGATCTAATGAAAAAAAAACTCGACCATATTGAAAAAGCTAGAATCATTTTCAAAAAATCTCGATCCAATGAAAAAATCTCAACCCTATTGAAAAAAACTCGAATCATTTTCAAAAAAACTCGATCCCTTTAAAAAAAGTTCGATCCAATTTAAAAAAAAAGCTCGATCTTGTTGAAAAACCCTCTATTCCTTTTCAAAAAAGCTCAATCCCTTTCAAAAAAGCTCAATCCCTTTCAAAAAAGCTCGATCAAATTTAAAAAAACTCGAAACATTACGAAATAAGCTCGACTTACCAAAACCTAATTTTCACGAAAATAAAAGCTCGACTCAACAACAAATAAGCTCGATTCTCTTGCAAAAAGTCTCGATAACCTAGATTTCATATTCCTCAACTGATATTCAACCAAATTACAAACCCTAACCTAAACCACAACCATTCTCAGATCTCTATTTTAACTGGTTTCTGCAATTTCTATCAACAAAACTCAATTCTAACATGTAATGCAAGTTAACAACAACAAAAACGATGAAAAAAAACTAATCTTACCTTTCTCAATCGCAAATGTTCTCGTGTAATCTCGTTCCGGTCACTTCACCGTTGATTACTTTCCCGTCGGTTTGACTGTTGCTTTTCTCTGACTTATAAAACGACAAATTCCTCACTGTTGTAATATTTCGGGGTATTTTCGTCTGAACACGTTAAATGATGTCTTTTAAACATACATTAGTAAAGTGGTGATATTTGCACAACACCCCCTTCAAATAGTGCCAATAATTTTTTGACCCCTATAAAGAATTCAATAATAAGAAAGATCTTTCAACAAATATCTCTACTAAAATATAAGTCTAAAAATTAAATGACATTCTTTGGAGTGAGTTTTGAACATTGTTACTGTTTTAATAAGTTATGTTTAAAATATACATATTTTGGTAAACAAATAAAAATATCTCTAAAAGTACCTGTATGTCTAAGGATGACAGCATGGCGGGTCGGGGTTGAGGAATGCTTTTCCATCCCCACCTCCCCCCCCATAAAACCGTCCTCATCCACATCCCTATCCCCATATTAAAAGAAGCGGGGATGGAGTACGAGGGCAGGGGCGAGGATTCCCCGTTTGGGGGGGTTCCCCATACTCGTCTCATTCCTCGTCTAATATAACAATACATTTAAAAATTACAACTTAAAACAAAGGAAAAAATATAAATTCATATTTATTTCAAAATCAAAGATTTATAAAATAAACCAACTTCTAAAGTTTAGTTAAAAAAACTATTTATATTAAAAATCTGAATATTATATATATATCGGGGCGGGGAGTCCTTCCCCTGTCTCTACCCTGCTTCACCTTTGGGGACTAGACTTTGTCCCTATTCCCGTCACTTATTCCCGAATATTATCCCACATCCTTGCCCCATTCGGGGCAGGTCCCGACCCCGTGGGGAATACTACCATCTCTATCCACGTCAACTATTTTGAAAACTTATGTTTCGTCTTTATTTTTTTACTTTTCATTTAACAGAAATAGTAGAGAGAGAAGTTACGTTACAGAGAGACGTTACGCGACGGTTCAGAGTAGCCAAGCATCCGAATTTCCATAGTAGCCAACAAGGATTTTTTTTTTCCACAATTGAGGAATCACCCTATCTTCCCCCAACATAAACTGAACACTATCATCGTTCCTTACAAATGTGCAACATGTAGTGTCGGGAACAATTCATATTGAATATAGATTAATACTGTATTTGTTTGAATCGTAGTTGACATTGAACTGCACGCGTGCCAACTTCTCTTCAAAAGTCATATTCTTTGACCTGTATATTCTCTAATTATCCGAGCTAACAAACCTCTGGCTTCTATCTGGTAGTTGCTCTCATCGACCGTTATCGGATATAACTATTCTAATCTGATCCATTTACCTGTACGAAAAAATAATGACAAAATAAATTTGGGAATTATACAATAATTAAAAAGAAAACTTAAAGTTGGTATCATGAAATAAGTCTTGGAAAATATTTAATATGTCTTGGACATTAATGAAATAGGTCTCGGACCTAGCCGTCAAGTAAAGTCTCAAACACCACTAAAAATCTTGGAGGATAAGACGAAAGTCTCGAATGAACAACCAAAAGTCTCATAGGACTGACCTTTTTGAGACTTTTGAAAATATTGTCCGAGACTTCTTAAAGCAATGTCCGAGACTTTTGAAAACGGTGTCAGAGACTTTTGAAAACAAGGTCTAAGACTTTTAAAATAACTTGTTGTCTCAGGCTTCTTCTTTGGTTTGATTGTCTCTCATTAAATGAATTTTGTTATACATTTACAAACTGACAAGATAAGTGAACTGAGAGAATGTATAGTGTGGATATACATTCTATAAGTTCACTCGCTATATTGGTTAGTGAATAACAAAATTCACACAATGAGAGGCATGAGGAAACATATATAGGCAGCCAAAGAAGATTCAAGTCTCATAACAAAATTATAGCTGACAAAAGTCTCAGAACATATTAAATTAAAGTCTCATAACATATTAAACCAAAGTCTCAGAGTGGTTTGAAAAGTCTCAGTCATATAATTGAAAAGTCTCGAAACGTCTAGAAATATGGTTAATAGGTCTCCGACACTTTTCCCGAAGTCTCAGACATTAATAAAAGTCTTGGAGGGGGGTTTTCCCAAAGTCTCAGAATTATACATGTTCCGAGACTTTTGAACCACCATTACTTCCAGAGACTTTTGTAATATGTTCCGAGACGTATATCTGAGACTTCTGCAATTTGAAGTTTCACAGACTGTGTAGCTAAACATAAGTACCTCAAACAACTTTACAAATGGAAGACTGAAAACAAAATAAAGCACAAGAAATAAAAGTACCTTAGCGTGATTTGTAGACAACGAAGAGAAGAAAAAGACCAAGAGTTGGAGAAAGAGATGAACAACGACTAAGATAGAACAACAACCACTAATTGGAGAAGAAGATTAACTTGGATCTTAGTTTACAGAGAATTCAAAGTTAGAGAGAGAAGTAGGTTTCGGACAACATAAAAGTTGGTAAAAGTTAAATTCAGAGATATAATAAAAATTAATAAAAGTAAGGGTATTTTTGTAAGTCACTTATTTTTGTATCTTTTAAATATAAATTATTAAAACAGAGACGGTGTTGAAAATCTAACCTAAAAAGGTGACAAAACCCCTTATTTCCTTGCTAAAACATCTTAATAGGTCAATATGTGGATCGAAGGATCTCCGATATCCAAAAAAATTAATATATAAATTTTACTCTACATTTGAATTATAGGATATAACTTAAATTTAAACATTCAATCAAATTTAAAAATACACTTAAATTGAAAAATATATTGATTTTTTTTTGAAGTATTACAATATTATTTAAATTCGGGGGGTTTTGGGAAAGGAGATGACTCGATTCTGTAACCTTATAATACATGTATGAAGAATTTACCACCGGATCGACCTCATATCATCAAAATATATTTAAATTTAAATTTAAATTTATATATACTTAAATTTACACATAAACAATAAATAAATATAAAAATTTAAAGTTTATCTTATACTTAAAATTCATATATAATCTTGTTATATTCTATTAAACGTAAGATTATACATGAATTTTAAGTATAAGCTAAACTTAAAATTCAATTATAAAATACAGTTAATCAAATAGATAAAAGATTAAAGTTTTACTTTAATATATTACGTTTTTGATATTTTAAAAATAATTATATAAATATCGGTTTAATCCAATTCGAAATATGATAGGTTAACTCATATCCGATCCGGTTTGTAACCGGATCAACAACGTTGATTAATATTCGATATGAACCCCATTTTGAGTGCTCCAAATGGATCGGGGAGCAAAGGGGCTGAGGATTTCCTGCCATCCCTACACACGACCAAGCCGGTCAATGCAAGCAAGTAATTCAAAGCCGAGACAGGGTTAACTTCGACATTTCATGAAGCACAAATAACAACCCTAAATGGTCCTTTAAATACCTCGTCTCTTTCATTTTTGTTGTCCTTACACTCTGGACTCTGGAGGTCTTACTTTCGGGTTAGTTTCTTCACTTCAATTTTCAGCTCTTGATCATTATCATTCTACTAGATTCTGTAATAGATCATTGATCAGTATTTTGTTATTTTACATACTTTTTAACTATGATTTTGTACCTTTTGAACTACTCACTGTTTGGTCACCGAGAAAGTCGAGGAAATGAGACTAGATGATACAAAAATGGTCAGGTGTTTCGGTTTAATCTCACTTTTAGTTACTTAGGTTGTTTTGTTGAGCTTTATTTTAGGTATATATGTTTCTTACTCGATGTTATTTTAAGTGTTAGAGAGTGAGTTGAAGATCTGAGAGAAATTTGATTGCTCTACTTGTTTGATATTGTTCTAAACCTCTGTATTAACACAATATTCTTTTCTAAGTTGATATCCTTTATTATAGTGATATTTTCCAGAATTTTTCCTTGTGATTTATATATTTCCATAATTCCATGAAAATTGAAGCTGTGTTGTGTGTACCAGTGTTTGTAATATTTTTTTTCTTTTAATTAAATTTTGGTATTTTAGTTATCTGATATCTTTAGAATAAAGTGAGCTTCGATATTAAGAGATAGTTTTACTTAAAATGGTGTCTTTCATTGAGTTGTAGAAAAAGAGAAATTTTGGTTGTTCTTAAGTAAATACCTTACCCTACTCCACACGGTTGATGATTTTGGAACTTGTAGCTGACTTATCTTTATGTTTATATTTTTATAATAGCACACATTCTTTTTGTCTGGTCAGTCACTCAGTCTTCAAAAGATTCTCCACTTGCATATTGTAAGAATTGAATGATTTTATATAAAAGACCATGGAAATGAATTTAATTTCCTTCTGAATTTGTGTGAAATTATTTTTTTATCCTTTGTTTTTTCGACATAAAAATCCCCTCACGCATCTCATGATTTAGACTAATGCTAAACTCTACAAGCTTGCTAGAGTTGATGGCTCACTTGAATATATCTGAGGGCAGAATGTATAAATTGATAATTTTTTTATGTAGAAGGTGGATGGGCATACATGCCTTGTAATAATTGTTAGGCTATGACAAACTGCAAACAGTATGTGCTTTGTCTTGCAATATTGTTTGGGTATTATGAACCGTAAAAAATGTGATATGTCTTGTGGTAATTGTTTGGCTTTGATGAAACCCTGGATAATGTGTTATGTTTATGTCTACTTATTGAATTTCTTACTTTGTTGGTCAGGTCACCCTTTTGAGTTGCAAACATGGCAGATGGATCTCAGCATCCATCAGTGTTTCAGAAGATACAAGGGCAGTCCTACTTCGTTTCCAGGATTTCCCCCAATTTGCATTCTCGACATTGTAGTGTGACTGGTTCATACATCAATGGGTTGCGGAGTTCGTTGCATTCAACAAGTCAGGGCACCGGCCTGGCACTTGTGTCCCCTGTTTCTCCTGTATTTGTACAAGCTCCATCAGAGAAAGGTGTTAAAGGTTTTCTAGTGGATTTCCTTATGGGAGGAGTCTCTGCTGCTGTTTCCAAAACAGCTGCTGCCCCAATTGAGCGAGTTAAGCTGTTGATTCAGAATCAAGATGAGATGATCAAGTCTGGTCGGCTATCTGAACCATACAAGGGAATTACTGATTGCTTTGGTAGAACTATGAAAGATGAAGGTGTCATTGCTCTTTGGAGAGGCAACACTGCTAATGTTATCAGATACTTTCCCACCCAGGCCCTGAACTTTGCCTTTAAGGATTACTTCAAAAGTCTGTTTAACTTCAAGAAAGATAGAGACGGTTACTGGAAGTGGTTTGCTGGGAACTTGGCATCAGGTGGAGCTGCTGGTGCTTCATCGCTTCTCTTTGTTTACTCCCTTGACTATGCACGAACACGATTGGCCAATGATTCCAAGGCGGCTAAAAAGGGTGGCGAAAGGCAGTTTAATGGTTTGGTTGATGTCTACAAGAAGACACTCAAGTCTGATGGCATTGCTGGGCTCTATCGTGGATTTAACATTTCATGTGTTGGAATTATTGTTTACCGTGGGCTCTACTTTGGAATGTATGATTCTCTAAAACCTGTGGTACTGGTTGGTGGGTTGCAGGTATGTGGATATATCGACTTGCGCATTCAGTTTTTATCACATTCTTTTATTCCCTTTTGGTAGTTTGCCTGACTCTGCAACTTTTATCCATGATTAGCAAATTTGCTTTCCGATGTTAATGACATTTGCTTTTAATTTTTGGTTATTACAGGATAGTTTCTTGGCAAGTTTCTTACTGGGATGGGGTATCACAATCGGAGCTGGTTTGGCCTCGTACCCAATTGATACAGTGCGTAGAAGGATGATGATGACCTCCGGGGAAGCTGTCAAATACAAGAGTTCCATGGATGCGTTTTCTCAGATTGTCAAGAATGAAGGTGCTAAATCACTCTTCAAGGGTGCTGGTGCGAACATTCTTCGTGCTGTTGCAGGTGCTGGTGTGCTTGCTGGTTACGACAAGCTGCAGCTCATTCTTTTGGGCAAGAAATACGGATCTGGTGGTGGTTAATACTTTTTCTTACAGATGGTGACGATAGTTGTTTAGTGCTCATGTCAAGTTTGAATAATTTTGGATGAGCAATAGTTCTTTTAATGTTCCCCAGCCTTTAGGGATTTGATATGGAAAAAAAAAGAATATATTTATCTTACAATTAACTTTTTAAAATTTCGGAGTGTTTATGTGCTTGAGTTCTTGAACATAAGTTTTAGTTCTTTTGTTGAGAACAATTGAACTATTTTCACTTGCAAATTACAGTCTTATTGTGCAAAGTCACGTTCTTGGTATTATATTCTACTTAAAAGTGTGTTATCGTGTTTCAATTTGAAGAGTGCCATATTTATAGGATTGCTTCTTGCTCCTTTGTCCTTTGAGAACAAATTTCAATTGATTTTGTTTTTGTTTTTTTTTTTATTATTATTTTCATGCATGGTGATGTGTACATATACGAAATTATTATGCACGGGATTCTGTATGTTTTTCCGTTGAATAATTCTAGAATTGTTTTATGCCAAAAGAATGATGATCTGCATCATTTTGATAGTTGGTAGAGGAAGACAGGAGTTTGTGATAAAACATAAAAACATAAACAATCGGATCCCTTCTAGACTTTGTTGATACAGGGACATGTAGATCCCTTAAATTTGAAGGAATATTATCTTTCAAGGGATGAGATTTTTTTTTTTTTTTTTTTTTGGTTTGTTTGTTTTATAGGGTGGGGTGATGGATGCTGTCTTCCTCTTGCTCCACTTGGAACTACTCCGACAATTACTTGGAATGGAAGGAGGTCAGTCTTTATCGTGCGCATCGTCATCCCTTCACCTATTTTGTCAAACCTTTTGTCTGCTAATAAATCTAATTACTCTTTATCTTAGGCAGATAAAGATCATACACATTTTATTACCAACTATAACCAATAATACTAGGTTTTCCAAGAATTTTATTTTCAGTGATGTGAGTGAAAAGTGTTTTTGTATACTCACAAGAGTTTTTATATCTAAAACTATGCTCTAATGTTTAAATCAAAATAAAATGAAAAATAAAATAAAAATCTTTTGATAAAGGAATTTAGAAATACTATATATATACAGTGGTTTTCTAGTAAGGACGTCATGAAATTATAAATTAAGGACGTTCTGAAATTATAAGTTAAGAATATCCAACTACAATCATACATTCTTATTGAGTGTATGTAATTATTAATGTAGACTTTGAGCCTAATGTGAATGTGTGGCTATGATTGGACGTCTTGAAATATAAGGCTAGGACGTCCTGACTAGATAACCACTATGTATATATATATATATTAAAGCATGTGTTAATAATTTTATAGAAATATTATAGAAATATTTTACTCAAAATGCTATATCCTGTCTAAGCTAGAAGTTGCATAATTCACAATTCAAAATTCATATCCTTATGGAGGAGGTACTTACCACTTAAACACCTCAACAGTGCCGCGCTATTACTATTTTTTTTTAACTATAGATTTAGAATTTAAAGAGAAGGATACAAATTAAACCCATGATCCAAAACTCAAAACCTTATAAATAAGGGACTTTCAGAGCATCTCCAAGAATCTCACCCCTTATTTAAGATGTTGATGTAAGGGGTCATTAAGGGGGTATGTATTCCAAAATATTTTCTTAGGGCATCTCCAACCTTTACACCATTCACCAAATTAGGGCATGAAATCTCTCCAACCCAACGCTATTCACCACGTCATTCTAGGTCCAAGCAAAATCCAGCGCCAAAAGTAGCACATTCTGATGAGATGCGCTACTTTGCAGGTTTGACCAGTATTTTTTTAGTCCCTCAAATTTTCAGAATTCACATGTTCAACATATTAAGTAAAAGCTATTACGATTTTATCCCTTATTTTTAAAAAAACTTGTTTAATTACAGTTTTACCCTATTGAACAAAATGTATTCCAATTGTATCCTTATAATTATCTAATGTTTTTGGTTAGTATATATTTGTTTTAATTGAATTATTATTTATATTAATATTTATAATAAACTAAAAGTTGAGAGGGCGATAGATGAAACTACCCGAATTCCTAGCTCAAATAGACAAATCAAGGATAAAGAAGCTTACATTGCAATCCGAAATGCATTAATTGATCATTTGTGGGATTTTTCATTTCATATTTTTTCTTTCTTTTATGAAATGTAATGTCGAAGTTCAATTAATAATAAATGCAATATTTTAGTTGATTAAATCTATTTTCTTAATTTACTAATTTGTTAATTTCTTAACTTATCGTAATACTATATTAATTGAGGGGTGAAATGATAATCGTTGAAAAACAATAAAAAAAAAAAAGAATTTTTAAGGAATATTCTTTTTAGGGTAAGATTTGGTGCAATGAGTTGGAGATGGTAGAATGATAGTTACTGTATTTTACTGTAAAATTACAATAAATTAGTACAATGAGTTGGAGATGATCTTAAATAACGCTTTAAATAATTTTTTATTATTAACTTATGTTAAATATTAGATATTATTAAACAATTATGAGTTGGTATAATATGTATCACTTTATATTCCATCTACACCAAATGTAACCCAGATGAAGTGTGAAATTTTACAATTTATAATGAAAAAAGAAAGAGTTGTTGGTAATTAAAAAAAAAAAAAACAAATTACCCGTTTAACAATCAAAAAATTGTGAGATATAAAATTTGAATATACACTGTTTTTTTTTTATAAATAAAATGACTTAAGTACATAGTTACATTACCCACTTGAAGGGCTGAAGCTACCCTTAACAAAGGAAGTGTGTTTCATCGAAACTCATTTAAGAAAGTTTTTAAGGGACTTTTAAAGCCGTAAAAATGTAGTTCATCCCTTGATTAGGTTAACGGGAATCTTTTAGGACTTAATCATCACGGTTGTGGTGGCAGTATTGCTATTTTTAGTCAACAAAGTCTGCAAACAACAAAGACATGATGTTGTTGCCTTGTTGGTCAGTGAGATTTGAGAATGGCCATAATTATCGAATTCAAACATGAAAAAACCAGCAAAACCATTATACGTATGTGTTGTGTCCATTTGTAACGGTTAACTGTCACTTTATCTGGTCGTTGCAACATCTTCATAGGATATCATATCACCATCTACAAAAAAAAGGTTCTAATTGGACATGGAGTCCTGGACAGCATGATTGAACAAAAGACTTCCAAAATTTTCACTTCAGAACCAAGCTGACGACGATGATCATCACCTCTCCTTTACTCCTTACATATATATATATATATATATATATATATATACAACCATAGAGCTGCTCTCTGTCATCAACCCCAAAAACCAAAAAATGGCTTCAACAACTTGTCTGCATGCCTTGCTCATCTTAACTCTACATCTTTGTTTCTTATCAAACAATCAAGCAGTCAAACACGGCCACTCTTCCAGTACTCCCCGCAGCGGCCGCCACCACCACCACAGCTCCTCCTCCACCGCTTTCCCGAACCCGAAACTCCACCAAGCTTATATTGCTCTCCAAGCATGGAAAAAGGTTATCTACTCTGATCCATACAATTTCACAACCAACTGGGTTGGTCCCTCTGTATGCAACTACAAAGGCATTTATTGTGCAACTCCTCCTTATGATCACACAATCAAAGTTGTTGCTGGTATTGACCTCAACAGAGCCGATATCGCCGGATTCCTCCCTGAAGAACTAGGCCTTCTCACTGATCTTGCACTCATCCATCTCAATAGCAATCGCTTCTGTGGCATAATCCCACAAAAAATATCCAATCTTTCACTTCTCTATGAGCTTGATATCAGCAACAACAGATTTGTAGGCCCTTTTCCACATGTGGTCCTCAATCTTCCTACTCTAAACTATC